>JACDQD010000012.1:8773530-11248398 GCA_019843655.1 Lethocerus indicus | reverse complement strand
AAAAAGATTCCTTTGAGGAGGGCGATTGTAAATCAATCCAAGTGCCGACCGTGTACTGGGATGAGACGGCCGGGATGGGGCCGGATGAGCCCCAACCGAAAGTGGAAGTCGAACCGCAATTAGAAGAAGTCGTCCGACGGGGCCGACTCTCGCTTGTGCGGTGTGCACGCACGCCTCATCAGAAAATTGCCCGCCTCCTCCCCCCCTCATCCCCGACCTAATTGACAGGTCAATGTCGTCAGAGGGAGGAGGCACCTCCCATCTCATCTCAAACCCGGCTATAGTCTGCAGCCCACAAATAAGGTGTTGTAAGGGGAGTATCTCCCCTCTGAAGTTTTTGCGCCTGCGGCGTGTCGAGTTGTGTCGACAGAAGGTATGACAGACGGAGTATGCCGAGGCTTTCATTAAAGTTTTTACCGCCGTCCCAAAGAGAGTCCGCAAATATCGCACCGAGGTTTACCTCTCGAACGTCTCAAATTATCGGCAATACGGCCGTTATCTTCTCGAGACACTTACCAAATCTCCTTGAAATAATTTGTTGGAAGATAAAATAATAAGATTTATTGAAAATTTATGAGACTATTAATAGATTTATTATGGGGTGGGGCTGAGGAAAAGGTCGTTAATCTTCTTTGGATTATGAATCATTTGTTCCCGTATTGCTGGGCTCCATCCGACATTCATGCTGATGTTGTATCCGACATTCCTATTGATGTTATTTTTTTGGATCTCTGCCTCCCTAATAATCCCTGCGGAAAAGGACAAAATGGATTTTTCCCACAGTAGTACGCGATCCCGCGTACTACTGCAAAAAAAATGCAGAGCGCACAATGCAATCGCTCCGAATTAAATTTAAACACAAAGTATAATTTACGATAGGAGAGCCGAATATGATGAAACAAGTTCCATCATTATTTTTAATGATCCAGACTCCAATAGTAATACATTTTTTGTCCTTTTGATTTTTCATTAGCAACTGCAGATTCGTTAGAGGGTATAATTAGGGTGGACTATAAAAACATGATAAGCAACAAGATAAAACAACATTTTAACTCTTTGCATGAGTGCATTGGTTCACTTTGTCCTCTGGAATGGGACAACGTATAGCCATTAGCACTGTATATTTTCATGATTATTTTAGGGAGTAATATTTGTATATGGGTGTTTTTCTTGTCAATCTCGATACTCGAATGTTCCAGACGAACTTTCAAGTTCGTCGACTCCGAACTTTATTGCACGGGCGACACTGCCGCGATTAAATGGGGGCTCGGTAATTGATGTTCGATTCCAATTAAAGTCATGAGAAAATAATGTAATTGAAACTCTTTTGTGGCGTCACCACTCATTATCTTGTACTCTTACTGGTGCAATATCCCATCTCGGCGCAGACCTTCGAGTACACTTGATACTAATTGATGCAGCGCCAATGCTTCCAAGATGTGTATTAGGCTATTGGCGTCTACATTATTTTAAGACTGCTCCGGCGAATGGTTTTTCTTTACTGATTAAACTGTTTCTTTTTTTGCGCCACTAATTTGTGTAAGCGGAACCTGCTTTTTATCAACTCCCATTTTGTAAATGGAGAGGAGTGCTGTATCTATCGGCGTTGACCGTAGCTCAGGTGGTAAGACCGTGTTCGCCGTAGGGAAAGTGCCGGGTGGCTTCCATTACGAAATTGGCTTGCGAAAATGTATCTCCAAGCAAGAGAAGTCTTATCTATCACAATTCTGTGCTCTAATAGCGAAATGGTTTTATTTTTCTTTTGAAAAATAATCTAATGATTCGGCCAGATTTTGGGCCCATAAGACGTGGAAAATATCGCTTATTTTGTGAAAGAAGTATTGGAAAGAAATCGTGGGTGTACCTGTGGACATTTTATAAAGACTCATAGTAGGTTGTATATGTAACAATCATTTACATACATGTTTAATTACTTACGTATCTAGGAGTCCAAATTTTAGATTAGAACTAATGGTGCCTCTAATAGAGAAATTAGAGCCAGGAGGATCCATTTTACCTCGTAGTGTAAACATTTCCTTAAGTTGCCCCGGCTAGAATATGTTTAGTTCATTTAACTAAAAATGATCAGTTCCTGAATTATTATTGATTACATTAATTAAATTAAAATTGTCATTAAGAATACAGTATAGGAATTAATTAAAATATTGTTTTTTTTTTATTATCAATAAAACATAAACAATGCCAATAATGTCCAGATTTTTCTGCGTACCACCGGTTTGCTACCGTTAGGCTGGAGTAGGCCAGATTTCAGTTTTCTTTTTTTATTTTCGCAACCTAGGGTCATTACCGTTTAAAAGGTAGCGGGCGTTTTTTTGCGTTGTACAAACCCCAAACTAATATTGAATTACCACTTCTTGAGGGCCCGTCGGTGGTGCGCCATTCGTGCCCTCGTTGATTTACGGTTAGTTTTCGTGAAAAGGCCTGTGGCACACCTGGCACCGGCGGCGGCCGTCGTGCCACAATGAGGATAACCAAAGCTTTAAAACCAACCCCCCCCCATTGAGGAGTCGGTGGGCTTGAGGAATTTATACCTGGGGCCCCGTGGGGTAGGCTCCGGAATTTCGGCCGTTTTACACGACCGCCTAGAGCCATTTTCCCTTGACCGGCGTTGTAAAATTTTTTTTCCACGTTCACCGTCGTAGTACGTAGGTCTGGAGAAATACCAGACCATTTAACACCATTATTTCAGTCGCTGAATTAAACGAATAAAATATATGTAATTTTTTATTTGAACATTTGTCCAGGCTTTTCATTTTCATCGGAGATATAAAAGTTTTTATTATCTGCCAAAAGTAGATTATCAAGTAAAATACTGTCTTAAATAGCGTTTCCCGAGTAAGTGAAAATTATCCCATTAATTGCCCCTTTCACGCTGCCTGTTTACCTCCAGTTTCATTTATCCATCGTAAAAGTGATTTGCGAATTTGCGAAATTATTTTCATGCTTCATGTGGCAATGCTATTTCATAATAACGGCAATAAAAATCGGCCTACGACTGTAATTGAATCCCGCTGAGATATTATGACACTGAGAGTGAAAAAAAACCGAAGAAACCAAGGGCGGTTCGTAGTCTGTGCTGAAGTCATAATATCGCACTATTATTCTCTATCAGTTCTGGCGCATTGTCATGAAGACAATCGATCTTTTTTTTAAATGATAAATAATATATAACGTTCCTATATAATATATATATATATATATATATATATATATATATATATATATACGTTCGCCTTCAGAATCGTTTAAACCACGAACGGTGGTTACGAGGCGTAATAAATTATAGGAACGACCTTACAAATGGGGCTAATTGGACGAACAGATAGTACTTTCAAAATGCCAGTGCTGGCTGAGAGATTCAAGTGTTAACGCTCATTGTCTTATTCTTTTCATTATTTCTTTTTGGACCTGAGCGATTGAACCGGCGGCGGAGATTAAGAGTCATTTGTCTTTTCTATTGTTTCGTAATTTAATGTTTCGCGTCCTTCCGCGTTTTGTAAGTTGCGCAATGAAATTCATCGCTCTACACCGATCTGAAGGGTAACAAATTTTGTCTGAAGTTCACAAATATGTAGAGGGAGATTCATTATTTTTCTTCTTCTTGAGCAATAGCAAAATACACAGGGGAAATCTTCTCCAAGATCTTCAATTTGGTCAGTCACAGCTTCTCCAGTACTTAGTTTGACTACTTCTCTTGCTCCCTGTGATTACAAATAACGGCAAAAGCGATACTAAAATTAGATTAAAAGTAGTGGTCAATTGATCTTCTTCTTGTTTATTATTACTAAGTTCGTTGCCCACCAACAACATCGTACTTGAGCGATCGAATCGAATTCCCCCGCACTTTTAGACTGTCACTCGCGTCTAAAATTTGGCCGATTTGGCACTACCGATATTTGAATTCTGTACCGGTATTTCAGTCGTCGTGTCCTGTTTCCAAGTGATAGGCTGTGAATTGATACGTGCGGCAGTGAGGGCGCCATGGGCGTGTGCCCAATGAACGTTGGTTGGGAAACGCCTCGGGGAGAGTGATGGGGCCACTCCCCAATAACAGTCCCAATAATTCTTCCAGTGAACTTTATCCGATCGGACAACTCCGGGCTTTGCCGCCCTCTTGGTGTTGTTCCAAAAGCGACAGATTACAAATTGGAAATTATCCACCCTCGTTCCTCGATTATTTTTTTTTTGGCGATGGCGCCATATCTGAAACCGCCGTTTCCTAATCCACAATAGCCGATATATCCGTCGACCCTTAACCCACGTTATTTAATAAATCATTTACCGTATCGATTGCCAGAACTTCTTTTAATATTTCTGCTCACTAAACCGCTATCTTGTTTTTTCTATACCCGGTAATTTATCTATTGAATCATCAGACTGGCCTATAGAATTTGAACACAATTTAATACATTATCCTCAATTTCACACCGCGAGAGAGTGTGTACTAAACATAATAGTTGTCTTTATTAACGGTACAATTTAATATTTAATAACAGAAATTAATAAATTCATTTTAACGTTTGAAGTTCGGAACAGAGATATTCCCTCTGTCCATAGACTGGCTACATTAATAATGCTCGCGCTCTTAGAAATTTACGATACGTCGGAGAAAGCCTGAGAACTTTACGCTTTCCTATTTATAACGCGATCTATTTAGCTGTATTTGTTCTGACAATTTATTTTCCGCTAAAACGTAACTACGCCCAGTGTAGCGTGTAGCGCAATTCTCGCTATTGGCCGGTGGTCTGTTACATTGGGATGATTCCATGTTGTTGTATTCGACCGGTCGCTTTTCCAGTTCCCCTTCGTGGATTCATTCCATTATAAGCTTTCGCCTTCGGGCTGGTCATCTCCTTAATGGAGAACTAGTATGTCCAACTGGGTCGCGGCGAATACCCAGCCAGTATGTCTGTAATCCCCGAAATTAAAAATATGTATCAGGAAACCCAAGGTTATTGCGATTTTAATAAAGTGCACACATTTTGTTATACAATACCTTGAAATATGTCGTATAAGTTTTCATTAATTGTTTTGTCAGAATAATGTATTATTTTGCGTTGAATCGCGGGAATCCGGGAGGGAAAACAAAGTTTCGAATTTAGTGGGCTTCCGTCTCCGGTATTAATTAGGCCTTTTAAAAAAACCGGGGTATAATTGGGCTTTGGTAAATTGCCAGTATTGGTAACAACAGAACAACAGCACAATGTAACTGGTAGGAAGCGGGAACCACGCAACGTCGATTCCCCGCTCGCCAGCTATAGACGCTTCTCGATATATTCTTATGTCCCAGATACATCCGATTTCACGCCTATTATTCGCCGCCCTCGACTCGATGCGCAGTTTTCAAACGCCAATCAAAACTACACCGTGGGCTGTAAAAGGGGCTTCAAGTAGACGTCCGTCTCACACTGGCTTGTTTGTTTTAAAGGCACCAATATTTTTTTGTGTATTGAAGGGCCAAATGTGGGCAGTAAACAATACAATAATAGTGTAGGTATATAATTTCCGGATTTCCGTCTTTCATTCGATTTTAATTTGTTAAAGATTAAACTTTTCTACAGACGCGTCTTCATAACGGCTTAGAAAAACATGAGTGTAACGAAGGGAAAAATAATCGAAGTAATTGCTACACTAATATCAGTCCGTGTTATTACAGCATTATTCCACTTGCTTGATCGTTAGGCGGATAGTTTTTTTTTATTTCACCATCGGTAAGAGACCGAAGTGCTTCACGGGATAAAGTGAATATTATGTGAAGACATGTATTTAACGGTTTGGAATATCGTCTTATAATAAACACACTGTGCGTAGCTCGTTGAAAAACTGAAGAAAAAAACGAGATATAAAAATCGAGGTTAAATCAAGTTCAACATCCTAGAGCGGTATGAGGAACTTGGCCGTTCGTGACAGCGTTTACAGGATGTACTTCCTCCGTCGTTTTGGGTATCAGATAATCGTATCTTGGTTTACGTTTATCTTCTTTATATTTCAACCGAAAACATGTAAAAATGCATTAGGTGTGCATCCAAAATGTTAAACATCCGTAGGAGAGTGGATAAAGGTTCTGCTAAATCTCCTCTCTCCATTCCTACCGGAAAGGAAGAGATATGGACAGACAAGGCTTTATCTCGGCTTTATGGTCCTTTGATAGACCCGTTTCAGCCTGTTTCGCCTGTCTGACTACATCTGAGTACATCCGGAATGCATTTTTAATAAAATACCAAATATGTATAACGATATAATAGCGAAATGCTTAAAATAGTTAACATTACGACCAAAGAAACAATAAGCAGAAACGGAGATGAAAAGTTGAATAATAATACATACACACAAATTTGCATACATCTAATGTTGATCGCTGCGATGTTAAGGGGAGACATTCTTGTACAATATTCTAAGTATTCTTTAATCGGCTTTTTTCCCATATTATTATTCCAGCGGCCAGTTAGGCCTCAAAATAGGTTTGATGTAGTAGAAGACGTACATTTAGAATAATTGAAACTGATTCTCCTGGGAGGAAGGAGAAATAGAATTTACCGCTTGAGATAATTGCTGAAAGTGAACTGCCGGCCAATTTGATACAGTTGCCTATGAATATTTATCGGAGAATAATTTGGAGAATAATCGGCCGGCAATATCCATTTTCCTGCTGCTCAAGTTCTAAAATTTCCCCGCGTTCGGTATGCAAATTCCCCCTCCGACGGCCGGCCGTTAATTTCACCGATGATTGCACCAGTGACCCCTTTCTAGGGACGCGTTCGTTTCTAGACCGGCAGAAACCGGCGCTGTATCGTCGGCCTAATTGGTCCTCTGATTTTTTTGAATTTCGATTTGGTCCAATCCGAATTCGAGCCGTGACCGTATGCTTTCCTAAGAGTAGAAAGTTTTCCTGGAACTCGGACCCCGATGATGTAGAGTTCGGAAACGTCCGAAGCATACAACGCCCAGGGGTTTTAATGATTATAATGGATGCCTATTTCATTGTACAGGCTTCTGTGCATTAAATTCTCTGGTCCTTAGCTTTATTTTCCTTCCATTTATTGTCGTAATATATATATATACACGCGTGTAAGTACTATTACAATCATGTAACAGCTTTGGCTGATAGCTGTGTTAAAGCAACTTGTTACGGTAATTTTTACGATCCCAGGTGGCCTCCGATTTGTCCCTCAGACCGAACCATATGTGGACGTGAAACCCCCCACTCCGCTAATATTGTTGCTATTGATTTGTTGTGTACACTTTATAATACACGAGAAGAGCCATCACGAGACCGCGACAGACATACGATACTTGTAGGCAGATTGTACGAGACTAATGAGCGGGTTTTTTTTTTTCAGCAAAGTATGACATAAAAATGAAACGTCATATGTCGGACGCGCATTCTGTACGGCCGGGACCAACTGGTTTCAATACAGGGCACAACAGATGCTCTCTTTATGAATGGGGGGTATAATGTCTCTCTAAAAAAAAGAACTCAAATAGCGCCATGCTTTATCATGATATTGGCAACGAGTTGTTAGCTCCGAGCGAAGAAGCCATCCTGGCTAATCCCTCCTTTATAATTCGATATAATCTGAGGTCTGTAAAGCATTAATTTATCTACATTAAGTAAGGTAAACCTTAGCAGTCAGGAAGTGGTCGATTCGGACTTTTGATACAACCACAAATGTTCTCGAAAATGGCCTGTTCTTTTATACTGTGCGGAAAACGATCAGTCTGTAATTTTAAAAATAGCGCGAGAACAGTTTTCATTCGTGGCCCATTTCGCGCTTCGTGATGTTTTTTGTTTATAATCATCCGTATCATCATGTACCGCGAAACCTTGAACGAGTATTATAAAATATTTCAAAGTTGTTTTATACCGTTTGAGAAAGTACACTGAAAAATTACTCTTTTACGCTACTATTATATCACTTCACTGACCGAACGGTGAGGTACATTAGAGATTTAAATACAACTCTTGAAAATAATTTCAGTACATGATTTATGAAGTTCTTTCGAATTCGAAAAATTACGGAGAAATGATCCTAGAAAGGCTTGAACGTGAAAATCTGAACGCCCGTCAGTTTATGAATTTCACAACCCCTCGCCCTGATGCCGGCGTAACAATCGTTACAAAACGCTCTGTTATAAAACAGATGAAAAATATGGTCCGTGCCACTGTTTTTAGAAGATTTTCTCGGTTTGTCTTGAACTATGGATTATAGACGTAGATGTAGTATGTCAAAAATGTAGAGGGACAAAGTCTGAAAGATGTTTTTCGGCCCTCGCTATTTTCTCGTACTTTCGTTACCAATGTTTACATCGATGATGTTTAAGTTTAGCATTGGGTTCCAGTCCTCTCTGTTACATGCGCTATGTTACAAACGTTTGCAAATTAAAGGATTATCATCCCAGGTGTGTCTGTCTGTTGGCTTTTCGCTGGGACGTGATCAATGTGGACCACGTTGGGATTACCGTGGGATTCATCGCTATTCCAATCCTATGTCGGAAGTTAATATAAGATCGGCAAACTAGAAACGCGATTCAACGGGCAAACCGGTATAATATAACTTGGGAAATCGAGAACAACTAATATTTAGAAGAGATAAGTAAATTTGAAAATCTCCTAGTATAACCATGGAGAAAGAATTTTGATTAGCATATATCAGGATTATTTTTGACAATTCATAAGTTCATATTACATTATTCACTTAGTCATCTCCCGTTCTTTCGTACCAAAACTGGTATAGTTAAATGTTTCTGTTTTTGTTCAAACGAAAATAAATTTCCCTCGAAATTTGAGTTTCAACACATTTTGATCGCTTACAGTTTTCTATACAGGGATGTCCTCCGCGGTAGCCCCGTTCAATTAATAATTATCAGTGCTGTGAACTGTTATTATACCGACTAACAACAGCCAGCCTTGTAATTGGTACGAGACTGAAGACACGACTGTTGGGCAAGCCCAGAGGCGGAGTGTGAGTGAATGGCGGGGGCGGGGGTTCAGTTTGAAATAGGCCGGAACGATCTCACTTTTCACGCTCCGAGCAATCAGACTGGAAAACAGCGGAGTTTCCCCGAACTCGGCTCTCATTGATGTCTCTGGGATTGATGCGAGAGCCCAAGATTTATATCGGAATCGGATAAATAGTGTAATGACCGCTCTTGTGAACATTTCCGCCCGTTGTTCTCTCCATTTGTCGTTTCTGACGATTGATTCTTCTGAGCTTCAGTGGTCTTTCGATAGATCGGTTCGGATTGGCGATCCACTTAGGCATGTCGATTGTTGGACATCCTGCACTGTTACTGTGGTAGTTATCGTGGTTACTGTTTTTTTTTTTAAATATATACTGTTTCTTGTTATTTTAACGAATTAAAACTCCAGTGATCCAGAAATCGAGTTTCTTCGGAATGATTGCATCACATCGAAATATGCCAATACATTGTTTTTTTTTGCAATCAAATATTGAAGACAATGAAAGAAACAAACTTTTTATTCGCGAATACTCCAGTAAATATGTTTCGTTGATAAGATTAACATTTCTTATGTGTCGTTATGAAACCGTCGCCAAGGTCGCCAATATTATGACCCGGTTGACATCTGCCCCCTTTCACCGATTCGCTTTGACAAGAAGAAACCATTCGATACAGTTTAATGTTTGTTGCATACGCTGTTAATTGCGCAACCCGAAACCGGTCTATGAATTTACAATTGATATTTTTTGTCTTTCGGCCCGAAAGACCCGATTAGCCCAAGTTTTTTATATTCGGAAAAATAGCGTCCACGTGTACTGTTACAATTTTGACTGTAATAAGTCATGACGGAAGTACTGTACGCCTGTATTATTTACATAGCTCTATTGTATCAAGATTCTATTGTTTCATTTCGGCACACGTTGTGCCGCTATGCTCTTGACAATGCTGACCCGGTATGACGCCATGACAGCATGCAAGGTGCGAATGTTACAAGCGAACACCGTTGTTAATAATTTAATGGAATTTTCTATTGATTCCTTGCATTTCTGTTTACTCACGCTTCCGCAACAGCCGATAGGAGGACTGTACGTTGCGTCAACAGGAAAGCTTTATAATCTAGGACAATTTCAAATTTATATCACGTCGTTGGGTGAATCACACAGACGCGAAAACGTCGCGCGTTCCAATAGATTTCTGTTGGTGGGGTCGATGAACTCAAACTATTATTTCTTTTCACATTTCTACGTACGTTTCCGTGCGCGCCGAACGGGAGGAAAACATTGTTTTACAGACGGTGATAAACAAAAAGGTGGATGTGGGTTTTGGATAATGATCGCATTTCAGATGGCCGGCATGACGGGGCCGCTCGCGTGGTAGTAGGACCCCAGCTAGGCCCGGTTCATTAGTAATTTAAAACAGGGACTACTAATTGCGCTTAATCCACCGGAGCGTAGTTTTACCTCCCTAGTTGACCTCTGGTAATTTCGCCGACGTGTTTTTTACGCCGTGCGTAGTTTTTATTAATTTTCAACAACCAAATTTGAATCGGTGTTCACGCTTTTTGGAGCTCCCCCATTCGTTCCGTCCTGGCCGTTCCGTTAGTCGAGGATGCTTCAGTTTCGAATTTGTGAATAACCTAAACGCCAGGATGAAATAATTTATTTTGAATGGGATACATTTTGTTTGTTGGTTATCGTTTCAATACCTTCACTCTTGTATGGACCAGTCATAACAATATATCTGGGGTGAGAAAATTCGAAAATTTAAATCCGTTTACCTTTTTATTATTTCTGAAATTTTTGTCGGAAGAAATGTAATAAATGAGGGTCAACATTTTTAAAAACGAAATCTCTCCTGCCTGGCGCTATGAAGAATTCCAAGTCCTTCATCTTCTCTTCCCCCCTTCTTCTTCACCTTCACCCCCTCCCATACGAAACAATGTGGCGGGCAGTTAAAGATGCAAATTATAGTCTAGGCCCGGGGCCCGAGTGGCCTTATTTAAAAAAGAGAAGAGAGAGAAAAAAATCCAAAAACAAAAATGCGAGCCTGGCCCCCGCCACGGCCGAAGTATCCCACAAGTATTAAGACCGGTTCCATCGACTACCCCATTAACAGACCCGGGGGAGGGATTTCGGGACTGGATCCTGGAAGGTTAACATTCCACAAAAAGGCCGCCTAGACCAGTGTTCCGCCACAAGATATTCCGTGCCCCAAGGAATCGAATATTAGTTTCAATCCTGGATATATATTTTTTACTTTCGGTCGATTTTAAAATGCCCATGTCGTTTATGCAAATAAGTTGATGAAGGATTTTCCATCTGGGATACCGGCTAAAAAACCCCCGTTTGGCCTGGTTGTGTGCAAAAGAATTAATATACGCTGTTTGCCTGTGAGTGTGTGTGTGGGGAAGGTATATGGATAATTTACGACATAATTCGACGGCCTCTAAACTTTAATGTTCCTCCGTCCCCCTGTCTCACGTATATAGCATCCCTTTATTTAGGTATATCTCGGAACGTGATACGTCCATTTAACCCTTCGTGTCTGAATAAAGGGCCCTTAGAGTATCTTATCGCTCGTAACTCGCTCTTAACTCCCGCTCCTAGATCGTGTCGTGCTTTTACTCTCCGTCCCATATGCGCCGCCTGTAAAATCTTAATATTATCAATCCCCGGTCGCCCTCCTCATTCCTTTTTATATAATAACCAACACAATGCGGTTCTAATTGTTCCAGGTAGTACAAATTCGCGTTTTCAACGGCCGCGGCCAAGGCCTTAGAGATGGGCCCATCCATTTTTCCTTCAAGTGTCCCGGATATGACACGGGAAAACTAAAAATAAATGAGGGCGACGAGTCATTGTGTCCGATTCTCGCGCCGATTCCGTTTATAGTTGTACTCGATGTAGCGTCGTAGAATAAATCTTTTCGAGACTCTTGAGGGATGTCATCTCGTGGGGTTGGGCGTGGGTGCCTCCGACCCACGCCCAGTTCTTAGAAACCGCTTCGAGAAATTGATTTTCGGTTGAGTAACGCCCCCCCTCCTCCTCCCCTCCCATTAATTCGTTCTTATTTCTGAATCGTGACTGCTCTCCGGGGCCGTTCCACCAGAGCGTTCGTAGTTTTATATATTTCTACGAATTTTTGACGTTTTAATTCGCAAAATTTTGAAAATTGCACTCGTTTCAAAATAAATATACTATTAATATCAGTCTGCCGAGATGGAGTTCTTATTACCTATTAAAGCGGTATATTAGTAGTGCGGGAACAAATCCAGTTGGGACATTAAAACATTTGCGCCTTATCTTGGTGTCTGAGGGGTTGGCATATGGGACGTAGTAGTAGCGTGGTGGTGGCCGTGGGGGCCAGATGCTCCTCCATCTCCTCCTCCTCCTCCTCCTCCGCCACCCCTCAGCCCGCTTCCGATTCATCATCTTTCTTCCAATTAGTGTGGCACATGTTTCTGGTCCTCTCCCCGTCGCCGCCGAACAGGAGAGTCCGAGAGGCGTTTCAAAATAGGCCGCGGGATATACGAATTGAATATTAGACCCGATGCGGGTCAAACGGCCACTCTTCCAGGCCCCTAATTTCTACAGAGCCTGGAACCATTTTAACTCGGTCAATTGGGCGAATTTCAGGCTTCAGTAGTCAATAACGCTCACCTCGGATGCCCTACACTTTGGAATATTGAGAAAGAAAATATTATCTGCAATAACTATAAGTGTGGAACAATTTATTGGAGACTTTAACACCGGGTGTTGTGATATACAACATTAGATCGGTCGGTTTATATGAAATCTACATTCCAATTAGTGTAATGAAGATATACGAGCGCCTCTCGTAATTAATTCGAATTTTCAATTGCTTAAACTGTAGGAGCTCACATGTTATCCGCCTTAAAATATACCAGTATTCATTTAATAAAACGTAATATCGCTGGTTTGAATACCGGTGGTGGGAGCTCGTAACCGCCAGTAGTCTTACCAGTATGTTTAGTATTTCAGAATGTCAGGGCCACAGAATTATGTTTTAAATAAGCGGGCAGCCTATTAAAATATTCTAGATTGCATTAGCGGGCCAAACTAGCCAGCGTCCTGCACCTAATGCGGGTCAAGCGGACGTTTCAAGGTCCCCCGTTTTAAATTAGGCTTTTTGATCTACTTTACCTAAGTTGCCTTAGGGGACGTTAGGGGAGGTATTACAGTTTTGCCATTAAAATAGGACGGAAAAAATATTACACGCTTGCATTCCTCCGATCAAGAGGTGTGAATTTTTATCTATATCTTCAATTTGGGAGTTGAGTCGTATTTCAATGTCCTAGAATACTATCGTGTTGCGGGACAGATGGCTGGTTCGAGGACCCAATTTTAAATTGGGCAATTTGATGTAATTATTTAGAACAGACACCGAGTCCTATATTGAAGGTAACACGGGTAGTCTAACCCCTTATGATATTCTGGATTGCCGCTCTTCGGTGAACTTCCTGGCTCTTGATTTAGGATAAGCATACGCGTAAATTGACGATGGGCATGGTCGAAATATCGATAACCACCACATACCCCACGCATTAAAATTTATTTCAATTTTTTTTCTTGTTATTTTTACAGACCACAGAATTCTTTGTGCAGTATTATCTGAATAGTGGACCTAACTCCGAAAAATCCAGGAATTCGAATTTTTTACATTTGAACATACCCCTCTAGTCAGTGAGCCACGTAGAAATGTATTTACCATATTATTTTATAAAAATAGAAAATTTAAATAAAAAAGGATTTAAATGAAAATTAAAACTTCCTCCGTTGTGTAATATATCTCATGAACATTTAATAGTAGTAACGTTGAATTTTAAGCTTACAATTTTGTGCAGGAACGAAAAGGGGCAAACCAGTTCCAGCCCGTTTGTTCGAACTCGTTTATATTTCTAAAAAAAAAATCTCGTTCCTCGAAAAGTGTATAACAGAATCATGTAGTGCACTTAGCACTCGATTGATGAATTGTTGTTGGTGGCCTCGTATCGCCTATCAATTATATCGCGCGGTCCTGTTTAATCGTGCGTGAACTTCCCGTTAGCCTTCCGTTTGAAATCGGGTTCTCCGGGACGGGGAAACTCACTCTAGAGGGAGGAACACCTGCAAAACATTCTCCCAGGCGGCAGGCCCTCGCCGGTGCCAACGTTTCTGGGCACAACATGCTCCAGATGGTCCTGTCGTTCTAAACAATAGGATAACCAGGACGAGAAGCCAGGATGTGAACGCCAATGGCAGATGTAAACAAAAGCGAAAAAATTATATTAGATATATTTAATAAAATATCAACTGTTAATTGGTTGTTTAACATTAAAAATCCCGTGCGCTTCATTGACAAGAATTTAAAATTTTAAATATAAAGAGGCTACCGCGATAATCCCAACTGACCTCGACACTAAGTACTGTTGCATTAAAAATTAATGAAATTTGAAGAGGAAACATTTAAAAACCTCTCATATTATTGAATAAAGTGTAACTAGGGTTTTTTTTAACATTGATGCTCAAGTAGAACAAGTAAAATTTTTTGAACAATACTTTGAATAACTAATCCGAGCTATGTGTGTTATTTTCTTACGTTGAATCATTATTTTTGGCGCTCTTAAATATGTACCGTCCCAAAATTCGCGCTGTTACAGTAATCGTAAGCATTTCGGAAGATTGAAACCTTTCCAGAGAGTTATGTTCCTTTGAGATATTTCCAGGTTATACGTGGTACCTTGTACTAGTGCGGCTGGGGTGGATGGGGGCACAGATGTTTCTGGTTGAAGAGGCCCTCCCTCTCACCCCTCCCTCCCTCCCTCCCCCTCACCTACATAAAGCCCCTTTTGCCCCAAGAGTCCTTTAACTTGGCCTGCCCATTGAAACAAGAATGTTGGGGCTCTGGGTTTAGAAGTCGGCTCTAGAAATTATAGTGGACTGTTTGTTGTTTTGTAGCCCGGTGGCGGCTCAATAAAGAGTAGGTCCGGTATAAGGTTCTTTGAATCGTCAGCTCGAACAAATTGCCGAAATTATGCTTTGTATTATGTCTATTAATGGTAATAATCAATTTTCTAAAATGGAAAGTGTAGGCCTTATAAGTTACGTGAATTATGTCAATGATGAACTATATAAAATCATTTCATGTACATAAGACAGATCTGTTAGAACGATTAGTGGATTTGACATTCAAATGAGGGGATGAACTATAAGAATTTTGAACTGTTTAATTAAATGAATAAATAAACTTTATCGTAATAAAAACGATAACACATAATGCTCAATTTTCGATTGATCAGTGTACAATAAACTATAATGTTGTTTATACTAAGTTAAAATAGAACACTAAAGTGTCCTTTTAAACTAAACAAATTAAAAACTATAGAAGAAAAATACTAAGGGTTGTAACATACTTTTTACGAGGGTAAAAACTCGAGAGTAACAGTTATATTTGGTTCTGGAAACCGACTGCTAGTTAAGGAAGTAATAATATATAGTCTGCGGTTTCGGGAAGTTCCAAAAAGTGCGGGCCTTTCTCTTTTGAAACCGCGATTTAGAATCCAATTTGATACGGGGACCCGCCCTGTCACCGGTGTGTGTGTGTGTGTGAGACCACCCTCTCACATATAGGGGCTTCACCATCGATTGCTTCTCGGATGACATACTGGTAGTCTGTCTGCCATTATGTCGTGGGCCCCGATTTCGTTCTAAGCCCGCAGCTCATAAACACTCTGCTGTTACGTCCAACATTTCGGTCCATCTTTATCAAAAAAAAATGTTTTGAAGGGTGGGCGGTCAGGTTGAAGGGAAGCTGTTGCTTAGGGTTACAGATTATAACACTAATTTTTTATCACAGCCGCTAAATGAACTAATAAAAGGTTTATTAAAACGTGTGGTTCTTGTTAATTTGTTTTGTTGCCACAATCATTTCAGGACGCGCCTCTTTCCCAGACCGATAAGGATGTGAGCATCGAAACGTTTTTTTTTTGAACATCGAAAAATAGCGCGCACTCTATTTTTGCCTTTCTCCAAAACAAATCAATCGGATTTATAGCTGATTTGAATATATTATAATAAGTGTCACGCAATGTGAAGGGAGTACGCAATCTCATTGTTGTAATTCATCCATGGATTTGGAGAGTTCAAAAGTGTGAGTTACTCTTGGTGTTATTTGCTCATTTCATTCCACGTGATTGATCTACAAGAGTCTTTTGATTTATTCGTTTCATCACTGGAAATAAATTACTTACACTGTACATTATATACATTTTGTAAATAGTATTTTAAAAATATATAAAATTAGAATTTGGACAACAAAATCTTGACCGTCTTAATACAGTTTTGCGTGACTCATATTTGCGCTCTAATGGAAACTTAACATCCCTTCCTCGTTTGAACTACCCTGGTATAACTGGGGGGTTTACTAGTTAAGGGCGTGGTCCCAAGTACTAGACCGGCTAGTACTAATGGCGGTCATTATCGCGGTGCTCGCCCCCATGACCCCTGCCACTAGTCATTCTCATAACTCTTTCGCCGTACCGGGAACGTCACGAAACAATTACCAGTTGTGCCCACGTCCGTGTTAAGCCGCCCACCGCCCTACGCCCCCTATACACTTTTATAACGTTTTATTTGATCGACATTAAAAAAACAACTCATTTACAACGCGTGCACTTAACGCCTTTGTTACACAACGCGATGCGTACGATAAATACTGGTAGTATTTTTTTCTTTCACGTTAGTCGAAACAACAATTACCGCCGGTAAATGTTCAGGTTTATTTCAGATTTGAAAACCTTGGCCGAATCCTATTTTCACCTCCCTTTAGCCCTTCCTGCAGCAGAGGACCAGAGCTGTAGTTATGTTTGTTTTCTTGATAATTTCTAATCTTTAGATATCTAAGTCTCTCAAGTTCTCATGCTTTACTAGTTACCATCAAAACTTTCACAAATTTCATCGAAAAAATGTGTAATTGTAGAATATTATTAAAGCTAATTATAACAAGCCAATATTAATATTGACAACGCTTAACTGAATGCCGTAATTTAACTATTTTCTTTTTTTTTGTTCCCAGGTAAGACAGGACACAAGTTCGCCCAGAATTAGACAAAGTTCGTCACGAATTATCAGATAAAACAAATGAGTGAGTAGCCCGTTAATTATTACTTCAATTCGCAACACAAAAGGGGAATAGGAATTAAATGAAACCCAGTTCACATTGTAAATCATCGGTTGAATACACCTGGAACATTGTTTATTATTTTTAATTCTTCGGTAAGAGAAAAAAACCTAATGGAAAAATGCCATAACTCCTGACCGCCCTGTAATTATCATCGCGTTGTTCGAAAAAATCGCAAAGTGAATATAAATGAATGTTATTATTTTTGGGGGATTATATTTAAGATTCGGGGAGGATACTTTCGTTTGGTTGGGAACGGTCGCGAGCGGCGGAGTTTGCATTCGGAGAAGGAGCTGTAACGGTTCTCTCATTGTTTCTGCCGTATCTGGGCCATCCTGCTGCCACCCGCGGCTTACACTGGCCGTTCGGACCGAACAAAATATAATTTTCAAACACCTTCCTTCCCCGACCCCATTTCTCAGCGGTTTTCCCGAACTGGGAGCTTTTCCCCGATGTTTTAGGGGAAAACACACTAAAAGTCCGCGTTGTTTGTTACTTTCCTCACCGACTCGTCTCTAAGGTCCCAGGCCAGATCGAGTCCGACTTCTCGCCGTCGTCAGTTGCATTCATTTGGTGATTATTTATCGGCTCGATAAAACATTTTAAATCGAATATCTTTCCCGAACGAAAATTTAAACTGTTCTAGGAGTGGAAAAACTGCTCGATCACTGAATTATGGTTAAAATAAGCCAGTGCAATTCCATCATTCTTCCCATCAGAGAAATACATAGACCATTTATTCTTGACATTACTTCATAAGGGCTTTACATTTATTATTAATAATACAAGTTACTAATATAGTAATGTATTTGGGCATGTCGGCAATTAACGACTTACTCTTACCGCAGCTATAGTAATAGACCTAACGGGAGCAGACATGCAACACCTTACTGTATATTGCTAAGGAGTGCTCCTGACGATGGCGGGAATCCAAAACCGGTCTAGCTTCGGGCCGAATAAGGCGAGCGGGGTCAGGAAATCGTCCGTGAGATAAAGTTATAGTATTTTTGTTTATAGTTGTATCATGTTTTAATGATTATATGCTGTAAATGGCTAATACATTTTGAACTATTATTGTTTTTTAGCTTATTTGTGTGGGTGGTCCGCAACAAATTGAAACGTAATCATTCGTTTTATTATTTATTCGTTTCATTACTGGGATTAGATTTATGCGTTTATTAAAAAAAATGTCACTTTTACTTTATCTCAATAATGTCAGCAATTTGATTATTAAAATTGGTTTATCCGTGTCTAAAAAGGAAACAAAAGCACCTTGAGGGCTTCGTCCTTCCCTTTTTCAAAGGGATAAAATTGTCAGTTCTTTCATAGGTCCCATCACGTATTTGATTTGCAACGTACTTCTACTTCAGGATTTTCTTTTTTTAAATGTTAATTAAATATGCAGTAATGTAAATATAATATAGAATTTACCTGGGGACCTTGGCGAGAGACGTAGCTTTCGAATCATTGAGGCCGTTGGCGGTAAGAGATTGAGTCTAAAAAAAACAGTACCCTGGGTGCATAGGCCAAGTTCAAACATAGATTAAGGCTTGGTACAGATCTCGCTTAATGCACTTAGTGTTCTGTTCTTTAGCTCGTAAAGCGTAAGGGAAAAATCTTGAATATGACCATAATTTTTATATTATAATAAACAGGGGGAGCTGCAAGATTGTATCTTTTTAAAGGGAAGCACAGTAACGGAAAGTTTGGAAGCTACTGAATTAAGGCGACAAAGTTAAATATGTTACCACGTGTACAAAACGTCGTTTGTAGTCCCTACCAGATGTGTCAACCTGTGGAGGAGGTCACTTAACATCCCGCCCGTAATGACTTTCAGTCGTCTCTGTATTTCCCTTCTAATTGTCTTCCATTATTATTTTTTATTTGAGTCCCCCGTGACCTACCAGTCGCTTAATCGTTTTTCCAGACGATGCACACTCCGGAGAAATTCAGTTGATAGTCGCCTCCAAGAAGTCCCCACGAAGTAAGTGGCTTGAACCGACTCGGTTCTAGCGAGACCTTGCGCTTTCCCGGCCTCTCTATTTCACTCAGGTTATACAACCGTTTATCTCATTTATTGCATTGTTTTCCGTGATTATTATATAGCACTCTGTACACAGCGTCCCAAGGGGTGTTCTATTTGAACGATATGCGTTAAACGCCTGCCTCAACTTGTATCTTATTTCCTGCACAACCTATCAAATAATTCCGTCTGTTTCGTCAAATATACTACCAATCGCCGGACAATATTGAGAGCGAAACTTTCACAAATGCCCTTCGAAATAGAGGGTGGTTTTTATACGGTGTATAAATATAAAACCGATATACTTGGGTGCCTAATTAATAAACTGGCGAGAGAACGATCCTTCCCAACAGGTGTCCCAAAATGTAGTCTCATTCCTGCTTTCAACGTATTCAATTGCGTCCACCGAATGGCTGCAACAATATTCAATTGGTGGTTCGGCTGGATAGCCTAGTTTGCGACCGGGACCCGATGAATAAAAGCCTATAAAGGTGGGGGACATAACGTTTGCAGAGGTTCAACAACTGGAGACCCAAACAGGTTTTTGCCGAATGTGAGTTCCGGGTAGCGGTGGCTGGGGGCAGCTGCGTCTCACCCACTGATCCTACACTTGGATCACTATCGAAGGTCGTTATTTTACGACGATTTATAATTTTTTTTTAATTTTTATTCGTACCATTCTTCTGAGTGGGGATGCTTATTTCACTCTTGTAGTACGGGGCACTGTCCTTCCAATGAGAGGACATTTTCTGTTTACCCGCACGGAAAACTCGATTTCCTCCATGCTCCCATTTTTTTGGATAAAGTCTAAGTTGTTGGACGTAAAAAACTAAGCTTTCGAGATCTAACGAGAACTAAAATTTACGAGATCCATTCGTTAGCCATCCGTCACCGCTCTGGAAATTCAAATATCCATTAGAACCACAAATGCAGTTTGTATCTAACTGATATATTGCACACTAAATAGGTCGTATTAGTGGCCCTCGTCATTAAGTTTCCGTTAGGAGTATAATAGCTGACAGTAAAGCGTCGTGGCACTACCCAGAATTGTGAGCAGTAGGAGGTTAGTGCTGACAGGATGCTTCGTCGGCAGTCGGCGCTTTTTTTACTACAGACATACTGCTCAAGGAACGCCGAAACCGGTCTAGGTCGGATCCGAACAACCGTTATGAACCGACCGAACTTCACAAAGAGGATCATTAGCATTTCCTACCCTTTAATGTCACCGCGTCTTTAGAGCGGGACCACCACTACGGGCGGCCGGACTTGTAAACTTCGCATAGACATACAAATGATAATAATAATAATTTGTTCTTGCATTCTGAGGGGTTTGAGATTTTCATTTTTCGCTTAAAATAAATTACTAGATCATCGGAATATCTTTTAGAACTTCTAAAACAGTCGCAATTATACAACAAGATAACATTCCTCCGCCGCGCTCTTAACAACTGCACTAACTGGCTTGCATTGGCCAGTTTGTATTTTGTTATTATTTTGTCGGTATATTAATTTTACACGAAACAAATTCGTGTAGAAATCGGGCGCGGTAATAATTTTTGTTGACGATACTGTGCCCGGGAGATGTTCCTCGGTCTTCTCCCTCTACAAATAACTTGTTTCTATCTGAGCTCATTAATCTTTCTTGTCAGCTTCCTTTCTGGTGACGTTAATTCCGGCCTATTTCCAAAACGCCCAGCGCGTCCCCGACTCGGTTTTTGTGGACCCCCACGTCCACTGATAATATCGTCTTATGGCCCCAGGCTATTAGTTAATATTTATGGGAAGAGCCCGCTCTTATATTTCCGAGCCCGCTTCTGGTGTTACCGTCCCAAAGTCGTCATTATAGTCGGGCGGAGTTTTCCCGCCAACGGTCCATAAAAATTCATGTCCCCGACGGGATGTTGTAGCCGAGATTTCCACTGTACCGGAAACTTGATTGTTGCGGATTGACCTCCGGGATAAAAGCATCAATAATGTTGGTATCACTGAACCAACTGCAAATCTTCAATTTCTAGCCTGTTTCGTTGGAATTTTTGGTGTTGGTGCAGTCGGCCCGTATAATCTGCTTTTTATCAGTAAAAAGATTTATCATCAAGCGAATACGGACATTGCCTTCCTGAATTCCGTTTCCCGTTCTTTTAATGAATTCGTAAGTCGTTTATACATATATAAAAGAATTAATATATAAAATCGGTGAAAACAATATGAATTCACTCGAGTCCATGATCATTCAAGACCGTACACCAGGAATTACGGAATGCAGTTCTTCAGAAATTTGCATCGGAACATACATGTCTGTATATCCATCCATTGGCATCGCTGTATGTGCTTCATAATTTTCGTTTTATTAATTCGTTAAAAGACCGCATGTTGTGTGGGGGACAACTCATTGTATATTCATTACATGCGGGGAACATATAATGGAAGGTGTCTTCCGCTCAATTAAGGCTTAGATCGAACAAGCAAATATGCGGCCTTTTATACATATTTAATGCCATAATTATATCTGTTTTTTAGATTTTCGCGATTAAAGCCTTGTACGATCGGATTTAAAAAATAAACCTGTTGCTCCGTATGTTTTTTTTTTTAGTTCAGAGTAGTCAATTGTGTTGGTAAGGATTGTTGGGGGGATAGATTTGTTAACAATTTCTCTCGAATTAAGCTTAGAAGGATGATTGATTAGCATATTATTTCTCGAAGCGTAATATGCGTTTGATTATATATATGAGTATACAAAGCGGTTAATTCCGATTCTAAATTTAAAAGAATATAAGAAATTTGCGATAGACGATCCCAAGAGTATAATAGATTTTATTGGGACATAAAATACTCTAAACATAACTACAGATCTGGATTATAAAATTGGGAAAATACCTGATTTAGGAGTGAACCCAAACAATAGCGAATTTATAACAGTTCGAGATGATCTCATGTGGGGACTAAAGTGTTATTTTATATTTAAAACATTATCTCAATCTCCGGTACGTAGGATGGTAGTTGAAAGAGATGGTTTTAAAAATAGCCTAAATAGGCGCAGTGTAAAAAAAAACCCGAACCGTGGGGAGTCATTAACAAGTTGTGAGGATGGGGTTACCTACCGGGGGAGATGTTGGCAACGACAAGAGGCAGAGCGGAAGCGGACACGGGCGGTTGGCCGCGTTCAGAGAGGATGGGCACGCTCTGGTTATGATATAATAAACCCCGGCCCTCCATATTGTTATTATACCTATTGCCCCTCGTCTGCCCTCCCATAACGCCTCGAGAGATAGCATCTTCTTACTACGCGTCCCTGCCTTTTGGGCATACGCCCGCGGGTGTCGTTCACCCCACCACTATTACAACCTCAGTCTACAGCCGCCGGTTCGGTCTTCTGCTAGACCGGTTTCGGCTGCCCGCCATCTTCGGCAGTTGGGTCTGTCAGTATGATGTTGAGTCACTCCGGGGCATGGCATGCTTGTGAGTGCGTACTGTCTGCGTGGAGCTTAGCAAAAGGCAAAAAAATAGACATAACTGAGAACATGGAAATATTCAAGACCAAAACAAAAGGATATAATACTAAACACCAAAACATGGACAGGGTATATATATATATATATATATATATATATATATATATATACGCCACAAACTGTCTAGGATTCTGTCTCAACAACCCTTTTTTATTATAACTAGAACATAGAAAACTAAGAATAAGTTAGGAAGTTATGATACTTTCCTAAAATACCTAATTTTTTTCAGCTATCCCCATGGCCCGGTGTGGTCATAGTATTAGATACGGATCACTGTAATTCGATAGAATCAGATTCTGTGATTTCCCCACGCATTGTATATGCCACCCGCGTGTTATTATTGCGCGGTTTGTATGGTTACCGTTACTTTGTACCGTATGAAAGAACTGTTAAATAACCGTTTAATATTGGGTTTGATTTGGTAAACAATTAGATACGGTTTTCCATTTCGGAAAATTTAGCGCCGCTTCCGCGGAATAGACCGCATCTGGCTTTCGACAAACGGGAAGTAACTCTCCTTCCTGATCGAATTGAACCCGCTAGTTAACGTCTTAAGGCGTTCTTCCGTATCAATTATACCGTGGTTTGATGGTAATACCAGCATTCTATTTGAATTTTGCACAGATTACTTACTTATATTCAAGGGTGCAATTGTAAAAAGGCGGACAGGAAATGAGTTAATAACACGGTATTACAGACGTTGAATTACAATGCGATTAGCGATGTCCCACGCTCTCTTGCGGACTAGGTGTTGCCGCCAAGTGATTTGGGATCGATTCATTTCCACTTCTTTTTCACTTTTTGTTTCCACGCCATTTTCGTATACCATTTATAGCCGTTCGCGTTACACGAGTCATTCGTTACGACACCCGGGGAGGAAATTTATTCTGTAACTGGGTACGATTGTGTAACGGACACCGAGTGGGACAACGCGGGATTTATATTTCTATCGCTCTGTGCTCGCGATTCGTTCAGGCGCGAAATGGTCGTCGGAAGCGGGCTGTTACAATTCTGTTTGCATCGTGAAATGTCGCAACATCGATTCATCGCGTCCCCTTCCGCTCGTTGCTTATTGTCGGCAGATTGAATACGCTGTGCCCGTATCGCATTCCGTCAGTAACAGTAACTTCACCAAGGCTGGCTAGCACCGAAACCGGTTCAGAAGAACCATTAGACCAGTGACCTTACATTACAGAAATTTAGTGATTTTTATCCACAAAAAAGGAATTTTATTTTTAAGCTGGCCTTAGGAACCCCAGCATTATTTGAATATCTATTTGAGGCGATATGATTTAGTATTAAGAGGTGGGCCAACAAGATGTATGTAATACGATAGCAATTTTGACTTATTAATAATAGGAATTTATTGTGGGAAAATCTGCTGTAGTGGCCGGGAGCGTGCGTTGGTCGTGTAATAAATCCCCCCTTTATAACAAAGTGGTCCCCGTTTTGTTGTGGGCGGACCGAAATTCCAATTCGTCCAAACAGCGTCCCACAATAAAAACAAACGATGCGAATGAGAAATTTCTTAGCCCAGATTTCACCCCGGGGGGGGCTCACAATTCGCTGATTCTCGGCCATCGGTGCTCTCACGCTGTCCCCAGCTTTCGCGGAAACCGTGCTAGTACGTTAGTAGGCTAATATAGAGAAGCAATGGACATCAATTAGACATTAAATGGATTCTATATAATATAGAGATATAATTGGGAATAAAATTTTAAAAATCATTTCAGCGTGTCGACAACCAATATATAAATATCAAATTATGACATATCAAAATAGTACTAATTGAATTATATATAGGTTCCACTGAGATCAGGACACACGTTAGTATCTCACTATAATAGTAACAGAATGCTATCGATAGTGATGTAAGCCTAAACCGGTCCAGCGAAGGACAGAAAATCGCACGAAATTCCATTTAATTATGTTGAACTTTCAGATGTCAAAAAGTCTTTCGTGGAATCCATTTTTTTCTGAGGTTGTCCCCCCGAGAGTGATGCTCGTTTAAGTGGGCAAATTATAAATTGTCTTAATTGTAAATTGCCCCCTTCCTTGTTTTTTTTTTGGTCACATCTGTCGACTTTCGTTCGCACATCTGCTAAATGTACGCCCAAAAACACCGTGAGATACGTTAACACGTTTTAACATTTCCACTGACTGTGTTATTACTTAGAGATTAGAAATTTAGAAATTCCTCCTTAAAAGAAAAATTTTAACTTTACAAAATAATCAAAAAATGTTGAACACTGTTCCCTGAAAATAACGTGTTAGCACATAATAGTCCACATAAAATCAAATAGCCAAATCCAAATAGGAGATTAATCGTGCAGCACTACGACCAAACGCACAGCAGTTATTGTAAAGAAAACAGACAAAAGGAGACGAACATTTTATGTAGGAACACTTTATTGTTATTAAACCTGAAAGAAGTCGTAGAAAAGTAACTTTAAAACGTCCCCGCTGGATTTCTGTTTTATCATCTGTCGCAATATCCAATCGCAAGATGTCTTACAAGTGTCCATCCTTTTAGGTTGTCCTCCGGCATCTAAATGGTTTTCGATGTCACCAAATGGAACAAATAGTCGTTCCGTGTTGTCTGTAAGGAGTCGTGTTTCGGCTGAGTGCTTCTCCCGGGGTCCACTAATCGTGTTTCTGTTATTGATGGAAATTAAGGTCGGCGGGAATTCTCGCCTTTATCGGCCCTACCAGGTTGTCCCCCATTAACCCAAGCTCGCACCGAAAAACATTCTTTAGGCATATTCCAAAACGGAACAGACATTTTCTATTTGATAAAAACAGCATAATGCTTATAATTAATGCAACGTCTAGTATCGGGGACGAGATTGACAATCTGAAATTGTACATACCAAACCCCACATGTTTATAATTACGAAACAGTTTCTATAGTCACTCTCGCGATTAAATAATGTTCCAAACAATCACTGAGCTGCCAGAATACACTAAAACTATTGTTTCAATTTATTTTTCTTATTTCCGTGTTGGTAACTCTTATTCAATGAAACCTTTACGGAATTTCATAGCGAAAATGCTATAAATTGGAAGTTTTTAATGTAAAGGATCAAAACTGAGGGCAGAAGTCGCGATTAGTCAGAATCGCAAAGCAGGTCCTCGACCTTAACACACAAACAAAAATAAATTACTAAGTTCAGCATTAGGTCCCAAACGTTATTCTGTACACTGAAGGGCTTCCCTGTTTGCTGTATATTTTTAGGGTCGCACTTTCTATCCCCCGTTGTAATAATAACAGTACAATTGACTCAGACGTGTGTGACACCCTGTGGCCCTGTTAGCTCTGAGTAAGGTTTCCTAAACTTCTCTGTGCTGATTTTTAATTTGGTGTTTAAAAAACCGGGGCGTATCTGCAGCCACTCGAAGATTGTCCACATTTATAGGCGCATTGAAATATGCCGAGGGGTTGTAAGAGTCGTGAGTCGTGACTAACCTCCTTGACAAATTGAATCACACAAATTTCAACGTATTTTGTGGCATTCGAAAAAATGTTGTAATGCACGTGTAACAGGCAGAAGAGAGAGAGAAAAGAGGTTCACTATCAAATGGAGGGCGATTAGGGTTTGGTCCGTGGAAAGGGGCCACATGCTTGCCCTCTCCTCGCATAGACAATCGAGCCGTTTAACCGTGAAACATTTTCGAGCGTGCAATTCCATTGGGGAACCGGCCCTATCTTCCCAGACACTTAGCGTTTTGGAATTTCGGGAAATTATATTTTCCGGCGCTTTCCTCCCATTGTATTCAAAATCGGACTGTGTCTTCCGATTGGAACTAACGGCTCTAAGTGTTTTCCATTGTCGCGCATTTTTTTCAGAGGTTTCTACGGAACAACATAGACGATCGACCGTTAAAATACGACGTTTAAAATACCGTGCGAATTTCCCTCTTCACTCGACTGCACTTCATTGGCAGCCGACTGGCGATGTGTACCACACGCTCTATTACTAAGGGCTGCTACCGAAGCCGGGGAGAACCCCAAACCGTTCTGGTTTGGGACGGAAATGGTGGAGTGGTCGATGCTCCAGTCTCTTTGGCGTACCCCGACACAAGAAAAACATAAAGATCTCATTCATGTTGCAATTCATATTGCAAAAACATAATATATATATATATGTATATATATACCGTTTCCCTGACCGTTGAAACGCAAAATCCCCGGCGGGTCGAAGCAGGAATAAAGTACCGCGGTTTAAACTGTCGTCGGAAACAGTTAGGAATACCCTCTCCCCCTCCCATCTTCCCGGTGTACATGTTATATGATAATGCCGGCTAACTGTTTATCAATGGAAACGCTTCTTCTCTCCGCCCGGTCCCACGGTGCACGCACGGACGATTCCGACAGATTAGTATATTTCATACCATTTTATGGGCTCCTACCGGAGTTTCAGCCAGAACGAAAATCCGAGATTTCGGACAAGAAGACGATCTGTTAGGCTTAAAATTAAATACAATTAACATATGTTATTTTGTCAACGTAACATTGTTATACTCTTTGTTATATACGTATATAAATTACTATAGGTATATGTGTGATGAAAATATATAAAATATTTTCCATTTGAAATAAGATCAACCTGATGGTAGTATTTCGCAGCAGATGTTAGGTTATGAATGGAAGAGTGGCGCTGAGCGGCAACGTTCCTTCGTCCGGTATTAGCTTATCTTGTTTGTCCTTATCGTTCTGACTTTTTTTCAATGAAATGCGCCACGTGAATTTTCTCCGAGCTCTCAATTCAAGAAAACACGAAATATACTCACGCTAGAACTACGCAAGTGCGAACAGATCCGACCAAGACTGTACTGAACTTATGTGGACTCGACAGTGTATAGATCAGTGTTATTTAACAATCAAATATAAAGGTTTGAAAATACCCGTTTCCAACCAAAACAAACATTTGTATTGCAGGATGATCGCCTGGCAAGATTTCAATTCTGTTGCTGATTTGGAAATACTAGTTTTCGTTTAACATTTAAATTTTGTCCCTAGTTCTAGTACTTTAAGGTAAATAATTCTTAAAGTTACTGTTATTAGACCTCTGGTATTGAAATATACTTCGTTGATGGCGAGAACCCGAAACAGCTAAAGACCAAAGAGTGGAGTGGGAAAATCGCGGCAGCTACGTTTCTTTACCGAAGGAATGTCATCGGGTCATTGAAAAGCAAATTGTACCCTACAACATGCGAAGAAATGATAATATCTCGAGTCGTAATATCTGTTTTAACGATCTTATGTAACGGCCGGATCCTGTCCCCCTAACGGTATATTCGGAAATGCGAAAAGAGAAAAAAAAGGCGGACTATTAATCAAAAATTAAACAAGGCCCCGCTGTAATTAGCTTATAAATGGCGTGATTTATAATTGACTAACCGTGCTCCATCTTCTCGTGCGGCTTGACTTCGGTTCGGCGAACTCTGCCTGCTGCTTTATAATTAAAAAAAAAGAAAAGAACTCTCATCCTTTAAAGTAACTCCTAAAGAAAGAGTTCTGTTAAAATCCTTAAAAACAGATTTCACTGTCATATTGATAGGTAAAATGTTGCCGGACATAGATCAGCGTTTAAATGTTTACAGCGGGAGTTCCCCCCTTGGGCGTTCCATGTACCAGGGTGTGCGAGATAACATTTTAGTTTTTTGTTTATATCAACCTCTTAACCCAAAGTGCCGCTTTTAGCAAAACTCTTTAACGAGAAATATTAAGTGCTTTAAGGGTGCGAGAACATATTAACATTTTTTTTAAACGTTGGCTCCTGAGTTCGATTATACTGGGACCGACCTGCGTATTTTATTTGAAACGTGCGTCTGTATTATTCTGAAATGTTCTTACCAGTGTTGGCGCTTGGTTCGCGGAGAGAGAGAACCCGTCGAGCGTAACAATTAGGCAGTCGTTAAATAAAAGCGCGGTCGAGTTTCATTGTTTTTAACACTACATCCTGCCGTTCTGAGCTATTGCGAAACCGTACGCCCGTCCGCGGTGGGCAAGGTGGGCTTTAATAGAATGCGATAGGCCTCAGTAGAAAAACGCTACAGTTTTCTTATTGTCTACACTTTCTTAAAATTGCCTCGCAAAACATTGAACAGAGTTACATAATTATGAATAGTCGTTGTTTGGAGGCCATTCTGTTGGATAAGAGGCCGGTTGTCTCATTTTAACAGTACTCTCGATAATTAATTACCGCTTTGACGACGGCATTGCGTTGAAGCGGAATTCTTTATATTTTTAGTTTATTGTTTATTCCGTAATTTTTGTACATGATATTAAATTGATTCTGACAAGTAAATGTCATCAGCTAATTTTGTATTAATTAAAGTAGTTCTTCGGTGGTTTGGTCTTTTGCTAGATCGGTTTCGTCTACTTGCCATCTTCACTAGCTTTTCGCTAGTAAGACATTCCGAAACCCCCTTCCTCCCGGCGATTACCTCAAACTATACCCGGAATTATAACGGTGGCCCGATTCAGAAAATCATACGATACTGTAAAGTTAACAGTAAGCTGCCGTCCCAGTTGAATCTACGGGCATGAACTGCCACTAGACCAGCGGTGCGATTTCACGCAAGATTCTCCCCCACCGTATTTTTGATACGGTCTCTACATCTCTACGAGGTTGTCCCCATTCCATACTGTCCTCCATCTTCATTCCACCTCGTCAGGTTTTGACGGGATAATATAATCGTTGTACATCTCAGCCCGCTCCATTATATTCCACCATTTATTACAAAACGTGCTCCCGTGGGCGATATCAGCGTTCCTCATTGTGCAGATAAAGGGTGTCTTCCCAGCCCTTTAATTAAAAAGGGGTACGATCTAATTTATGTCTGAAATCTTATTTATGCAAAAAGAGTCCGGCGTGAAAGTTAAATACTGTTTTGGGTACATGCATTCATCTCGCCGTTTTCAGTAGCATTCATTCGTAATGTACACTGTTGGAGTAACAGGTAGTATGCTACTGTTACTGAACGCTACTTGTAACGGTGAGAAGCCGAGACAGGTCTACAATAGAAGATCGCAAGAATTATGCGATCCTTATCAGACAGATCATATTAAGTTTTTGTTTCGCTCAGTCGTTCTTACAAATTTTAGCGAGGAATATTATTAATGATATAATTCATATACCCGTACCCAATTTTTAATCCATTGATGTGAAAATAACCGGAGATTATGTAGTCACAAATCACTGGAGCATCGGTCATTAAAAATTATGTGACATTGTCGGCGAATCATTCGGACCTTCTGTATTCGCCTAAAGGATTTCAAAGTAGTCGAATCGACCGCAGCGGTATTGAATAACACAGCCGAAGGAAATACCAATATCCGCCCACGTCCAAATTCAAATTTCTCACGGCCCGATTTCATTAATCCGATAAATCGTTGGGCCGGAGTTTATTTTCTGTTCAGGATTTCACACCAGAAATAATGGCCACCTAACAAATCAATCCAGAAATCTCGAGTTCGCTGGTAGGCGTCGTCTCATTAATACAGTGCCTACTGGGCAACATAAATCGCCTAATACCAACATTTTGATAGATTTCAGATACAAATTGCTTCGGTCAATATACCGGAGTTTGTCGGTATTCATTTTCAGTTAGAGCGGTCTTTAAATAACCCGAATTTCGGAGGTTTTGAGATATCACATTTATGCCCTTTCTGGAATTCATAACAGGAGAGCTGAATCGTAGGAAAGAGCCCAATTGAAGGAAGGGCACCCGCACGCGCTCAAAACGCGAAGCCCGGAGCTGGAGAGGCCATATATAAAATATGTATACGTATATACAATATATAAGTATATAAAATACATATATACTCCCCGGATGGTAAGATAGCGGATCTACTTACAATTGCTCGCGTGGGATGTTTAATCCTCTAATATTTTCACGACTTTACTACTTACATTTTCTTGAGCATTAAGCCCCTTTCCGTAAACTTGGTATTTTATAAGTTTTTCGCTAATGAATTCACCCTGTAATCGCATTTGTAATTCCTCGTAATAATCAGTGGCTAAAACATCCGGCTGTCAGTTTTTGGCGTATAAATGCAGGCGTAACTATCTTATTCTCCAGCGTATGCAAAATAGCGTTTAACGACAGTAGATGATATGAACGAAAAATATTCGAGTTACTGAAAGACCATGAAATTATGGAAAAGTCTTCTCTAAATTTGAAAGTGAGTTCGCTCCGTAGAAATATCCTTCGTAAATGCACCGAGCGAGGTCTACTTAAGTACATTACGCTCTATCGCCCATTCATGTTTCCTATATTACGGTGTTTAAATTTTCAGCTTCACTATTTTAACCTGGGTTTTTTATTAACAGTGCTTCGGGCATATATAAATTTTAAAAATCTGAGATGCACTCTGAATAGTGTGTGTGGTATAAGAACCAACCGTCCGAGAAGCGAGGGGCCATTATGTTTCCAGTTTATACCTAAGGATTCTTCATTTTTTGCTTTAAGTACTCGACTTTTTTTTTGCTTCCGATGCCTTGAAAACTGTTTGATATGTCCGGGCAGAATTTGTTGCAAAACATTTTATTCTTCTTAATTTATGTTTGCAGCAATAGAATTATTATTCTGTTCGGAAAATCTTAGAATTGCACCCACGGTCAAAACAGGATACGCCCTTCCAGTGAAACTGGGAAGTCCGCTAGTAAAACAATGGATTTCCTCCCACATACGAGGTCAATAATTAATTATGCAATATTTGTTTGTCCAGTTAAGGCTTTCTCGATGTATTTCCCTGTACAACGCAAATGACATTTTATTTACTTGCTTAATTGTTGTAGATTTTTATTTTTGTTGTCTTTCCCTGTGCGAATAAATTACAAAATCTAACTATGCTACGTAATTACAATCCTCCCAATTAAAATTACAGAATTTACGGTAGAATTACATTATTGTCCATTACGGTTTCTGCATTAAGCATTAAACTTGATCAAACCAATAAGATGTTTGAATAATGTATTTGTATATATCTAATATCTAATTCTGTATGTTTTATTAATAATGCTGAATCAATATATAAATTGTATTTATAAAATATTTGTTGTACTACGAATAGTTTTTGGTGCATAACAACAGAGCGATTGTACTTTTTACTTTATGGTAAGCTGTTTCTGTTTGTACTACAGACGCGACATTGTTCTTGACGCAAGGTATAATCTAGATTAGCGTATTCTTCCGAATCGAACCGAAAACGAAATGAAGGAAAACGCCTCGAAAAGTATTCAGACTGGGAATAGTATGGAGGGTAAACGCCCAAAAAAACCTTTTTGAGAACCCGTCGAGTGAACCAATTCAGTTCGAGTTCTTGAACTCCAAGACCGGTTTAAGAATACATTTCCCGCAGAAATAGGTTTCAGACAGTTGCATACTAAGCGGATTTTATTCCTTTGGTGTAAATCCTTCGTTGTTTACCTCGGACAGCAGATGGCCTTCGCGTGATTTCGGAAAATTAATATATAAATTGGACGATTTCAGACTATTGAGCTACCATAAAGAACGCATTATTATTTACAGTCATAAATAAAAGTTTTTACTAATAAATAATTTTAATTGTCCCATAAGATGTTTTGTCCTAACTTTTGAAAGTCCGGTTAAAAAATTTATTACCCGTTAATTTAGTGTTTTTTAAGCTTTGAAGGAATAATGAGACACAGTGAAAATGACTGAGACGTTCAATAAAGTCCGCTTATGTCCGAAGATAGTAATATTGTTTTATTTCACATGATGTTTCCAGATTATAATTGATTGTTGGAAATGTGCTGGCCAAAGTTTGAGCTACAATTTTACATTTTAATAATCGGATTCGAAACCGCCTTTCGGTTGCGGACGAACCAAATGTTACGCGAATATGAATTGATTCCGACTTTGAACGCTCCCTTCCATCCGCTCAGATATAAAATTTTAATATAGAATTTATATCTCTTTGGGAAAGCCGGCGTAACCTGTATAAGTTTGACTCCGTTAAACGGGGTCATCATCCAACGCACCCTCGATCCGAGTGCTTATTCCAGAGATATCTGTCCACTGTGAGAGGTGGAGGGGCGGTTGCTATCTCTAAGCATACTTGAACTATCGCTTGCCGGCAGATAAGATAAAACTAATTGCACCTCCCCAAAGTACCTTTTTACGCTAGGGTATAGTACGCCGAAAAACGAATAAGCTCGAAATAAAAATGATCTCTAATAATTATAAAACCGTCGTTTGCCTTGCATTTTTTCACCGCTTTTACCTGTTTCGATAACCGTTTACAGAGCTGATGATATGTCATTTCAACTGATTTGATTAACTCTCGTAAAGCAGTAGCAGTAGCGAAAGTTCCCCGCTAATTTATTCACGACTAATGTAATCGGACTTTCGTTTGAAAACCGTACAGAATTCCCAGTGTTCTTCTACTTTCTTCGACGATTTAAATATTCGGTGTGTGCTACGGATTTATAATTAGCCCGTTTGTTCCCTTTTTTTTCTATCCGCTTTCATACTTTCTCCTGGAAGACTTTTGCATTTTCCGAGATGTGCGAAAAATCTCCTGCATTTCCAAAAATGATGGGAGTTTAATCGTGCAAAAAAAACCTGTCTTAGTGAGAATGTGGCTGCCGCTCTAAACTCTTCTCGTTTAGATATGTGGTCCCGGTATAGAAAACCGAATTAGTAGGTGAAAAACAACAGAATTGACGGCATACAAATAGTGTCAATGGCGCTATTACACTATATAGTATATCGTTAGATTTGAGAGGAGGCCTGGTGGTTGTAGTGGCGTTCCAATTAATTAAGATGACCGAGAATCACATCCCGACATTTTTATAGCCCCATACACGGTGGTTCACAGTTTCGTTCTCAGGTCCGGTCCCAAGGGGTCTACGGACCCCCGCCGGCCGAAGCGTTTTCAAAGTTGAAAAACATCGTTCCCCCGCAACGCGTTACGATATTACTTTTAATGAGACTCGGCTTAAAGACCGATTGTTCTCTCGGTTCCCTCTTACGCACGGAAGGATTTTCTCACGATTAAGGGCCGCCGGTGAATATTTTCAGAAACTCGACTTCCGCCCAAGTACTCCAATCCTCGTCTTCCGGAAAAAAATCCGATCCCGGCATTCGAGAAGTCCCGCAGGAGGTTCTTTTCGATTTCTTCGCATTCGAGGCTTCGTCTTAGATCGGAATACCTGTTTTGTGTTACCTCCGAGGATTTGGAATACCCTAGTTTTCTCGATCTACCGACATTGTTTTCGCCAGTTATTTCCCAATACTAGTTTTAATCGACCGAAACATTTTTTCCCGAATTAATCCGCCCAAAAAAACCGATTGTCCCGGTGGGATCGTTTTTATTTTCTCCCAATTTTTTCCAAGGCGGAAGCGTTTGTTGAACCCCCGTCCGGAATCCGATAGAAGGGCAGCTGGCTGTTACCTGAGCCTGTTACTTTGGCACGCTACCCAGAGACCGATTTATAGATAGGCCCTCTCCGAATAGGCGGAACCCGTTTCTAAATATGTTCCAGTATGAATGGCTTCCAAGTTTTCCAGGCCTCCGAGCACCGTGGACAGTGATTAATATCGGCCTATGCTCGATGGGCTCTGACATATCTGTGACGGCCATTTACACGTCCTTTCATAACAACTTGGCCAACATTTCGAGACAATTTTAATATCGAGGGCTTGGTGGATGGTCACACCTCGTTCAAAAATGAAAATTTTGAAAATATAAAATTTTCGATTCTTCATCTTTACTTTATAGGACACGTGTATCTCCTTGGGGGACCAGTCATCAAGAGTTTTAATATATTAAACTAGCTGCTTCTCACTTTGTCGAAGTCTTGTGGCCATCTAGTCCAATTTCAGTGAAATTATTTCCCGATCTGTATGTTTTCTATTTCCCCAGACTAAAGGTATTGAAGTTCGTATGCTATCGATGAAAGAACCCGTACGAATTGAACTTTTGTATTTTTAGATAAATAATTAAATGTTATTATATTCATTTATTTTTTTCGGTAAAACTTATCTTGTTTAAGATTCAGTCTGTTCTGAGGGCGAGATAAGGCCGCCTTCCAAAAAGGCCGGTGGCACACGTTCGTTGCATTCCATTCCGATTCCATCAGATATGAACTAGTGGGTTTTTCCGTCAGGAATGGTGGAATGGATACCAGAAATCTTATATTCCATTATTAAATTCGGGAAGACGATATCGTTGGATATTGTTCAACCGAGTTGAACATTGCACTGACGCTGAGTACAGTCTAAAATACAGGAATTTTTTTCTGAGAGGAATGAATTCTCTCAGGAATAATTGAAGTTCTCGCGGTTTATTTAGTGTGCTCATTTCCTGCTTAATTTCAAATATCTAAAAGTAGCTAAACTCAGCGACGCGTACAACCCGGTATGTCTCACCAGGCCCTTGTAAATGTAACATTTATCCTCTTTAAATTCAGAGTTACAAAATTACGCGTTATTTTCGTCTTACGGGATATTTTCGACGTGATATGTAATTATAGTTCCGGCCAGGTGCAGTCTGGAAGGTACAGTTACTACTCCAAGCTGCATGAAGGAAAGCTTTTTTATGTTACATAAATTATTCCATATTGTTACTTTTTTAAAATTAAAGTAGTTCTAAAGGGATTGACGGAGGTCTAGTCTGGGGCTAAAACTGTTTCAGTCCCAACTACCGATGATGTATTATACTAGTACTGTCGCTCGTAGTAAAATTAGTATTTTATTTGTACACATGAAACCTCATTAATCCATATTCCCCCAAAAAATCTACATCTCCTGGAAAATTCTGAGGTCCTGTATCCTTGAACTCCTCAAGTTCTTTCTAGTGGTGCTCGGTTGAATGTTTGAAACATAATACTGTTGACTGTGTTTAAGGGAGATGGGATGAGAAGCTGCGAAGGGGGTGAGGGCCCCAGGATGCAGATGCAGGGAGTAGAACTTTATTCGGGCGGTGGGCCCACCACAGCCGCCCCGCCGGTCATCAGGACATCAAGAATAGCTTCCGCCCTACCGGCCAGGTCCTCTTACAATGACAGGTATTAATTCTAATTACAAATATTACCGGACGAATATAAACCGGATTAACGGAACTCAAAACGAAACATAAAACCGAACCGGCCGGCTACAAAAAATCCCTTCCGAATTGGTCCATTAGCAGTAAATATAATTGTTCTTAAATAAATTGCGAGGGCCATCGGCTGGGTCGAATGAGAAAACTGACCATTGGCAGGCCAACAAGTGGTGCTGATATCTCAAATTGGGCAAACGTGTGGGTTTAGCGCTGCCCACAGCAATTATCATTCTGACCGTTTCCTCCTTAAAGCGTTCGCCTTTGGAATTTCGGCAGCCTTAGCGTCTTCCGCCGGATATTTCGGCTCCCTCGAGAGTCGACCGGCCCGAAGGAAGAGTTTCAAGAATACGGCAAAACGTTTTTAAAACCGAATTGGTTTTATTTGGGGAAAGTTTAGAGTTAAAAGTTATCCTTGACGACGGGTCGGAATACACGTGTTTTTCTCCGCCTCCGGCGGTTCATTCGGACTTTTCGCCGATTTTCGATGAAGACCTTAAAGTTAGTCCCTTCGAAGATTCGGTCTAGTACCTGGAGGATGAGTCCCTAGGCCCGAAAGCAGAAGGGGTTTAAATGGAAACATGTTTGTAAATCTGCCTTTGCCCTTATTTCCAACAGACCACCTGGCACTTTTTTGTGCCGGCCTAATTGTCTGCCTTCCCTCGTCTTTCTCTCTCTCTACCTGACTTATGCCCCAGGTACTTGGGGGTACCACGTTCCCAATTACAGTACGGAGCGCCTTCATAACAGCATTGACGATCCGCGAAAACAAGCCAGGAAGGTCAGTTTTTTAACAATATTTAAAGGGTCCCTAAGCCCCCTTTATGCCATTGTAATCCTATAAATAGATGTAAAGTAAAGATTAAAATTCACGTAAAGGAGAGGACCAGTGCCGAAGTGATCTCGTGACCACCCGGATATAGACTAAACATTAAGTATTAAAATACACCCGAAATAGAAAGGTCGGTAATTGATTTTCTCTCAGCTGTCCCATGCATAATCTAAGGTATTTGTTTGGGAACCCGAATGTGTAGTGGAAAAGGTCGGTTTGAAATATCTACAGTCTTAAGATATTTCTGGCTCCACTTGTAAGCAAACCGTATTCGTTTTCTCGGCCCGTCAATGGGGTATCCCACCCTTACAGGTTTTGTCTTGAAATAAGGGCGGTACGGGTTACCATGTTTACAAATATTTGTGAGTAAATAATCCGGACTACGCACATTTTACAGGCACCATCATCACCACGGCCAGAGAAGGATAGGAGTCCAGGATTCTTTGTACCGGAGCAACTCGAGCCTGGAGCTGATGCAGGACCACGGGCATTGCCACGAGCTGAAGCCGCCGACGCCGCTGCTGCGCCGCGAGTACGGCAGCCACGGCAGCATCGACGTCATCGCCTCGGAGAGGTCCAGCCTCCACAACGGCGACAGCTTCTTCGACCTGCTCCAGGACTACAAGCCCTCGTTGGGCTCGCCCGCCTCCAACGTCGACCGGAGGAACGCCGGCTCGACCGAGTTCCTGAAGCCCAAGCCGCCCGACGAGGCCCCCTCGTCGACGACGGACGAAGAACGCAACTCGAGCCCGAAGATGAGGCTCAAGTTCCACAAGTTCTGGGGGGCGGGCGGTGGCGGGGGCGCCAAGGACCCCCTCCTCGGGCCGGTCTCTTCGGCCTCCGCGGCGGGGGCGGCCCCCGCCGACGACGAGCGGCAGAGGAGGCGGGCCTTCGCCCATTTCGACTGCCAATCGGCCACGGCCAACCTGAGCTACGCCGCCAAACTCAGGAGCCTGCTCCTCTCCAGGAGGCGCAACACCACGACCGGAGCCTCCGCCGCCTCCATGCTCAGGTCGAACACGCCGGACGGCGGCGACAGCGGTGACGAGGACCAAGGCGACGGCAGGAGCAACGATCTTGTCGAGAGGTTCGAGAAATTTATTTTCTCTAAATTATAGACTTTTTATTTTAGCTTGATTTTGTGCAAATAGCCTTTCAGGTTATACGTACAATTGCGGAAGGTTCTTTTTATAGTACTCACTTTTTAGTGTATACGGGCTGCAGACCTAGGAGATATCTAGGAGAAATTATAGAATTGGAAATCATAAATTCCTGTTTCCGGTATTTTTAAACCTGAAGTAACATCTTAATCCTAGTGGCAGTGGACCAAGGTAGTGCAATGGTTATCTGCCTTGCCAGCTTAGGTTGGCTAGCTCGTTCAACTCCTCCAGCCCGGATCTCGTGTATATGTTGAGTAGTGTAACGGTTATGGGCAAAACTAAAAGTCAGACTCGAAATTCATTTTATGTATTTTACACATTTGTGAAACTCAGATGGTTAAAGGTGAACATTCTTGTTTGTTACCTCTGTATAGGAGGGAGGTCTTGCTCACGCTATTGTCTTCATATAATGACTCGATTAATTCGATTTCAGCTGCCCATTCTTCCGCAATGAGATAGGCGGCGAAGAAGAGAGGGTGGTTGGTTTGGTGAGGAACAGAGGAGGTAGGAGAGCAGCTCCTACTCACAGGCCTGCACTCTCCTGCGGCCTCTCCGTCCTCGAATTCACCACTGGAGAAACCCACTGGACACATTCGACATGCCCCTACAACACTGGCACCAGGCCTATAGAATCCGTCGACAATGGTGCCCTTTATTACAGAAACTACTTCTATTTACAAGGTAAATCATTCTTGGTAAGCCTTTCCTAAGATTATAAACAATATGATTATATTCCAATACTTCTGTTTTCTGACATTGTGAAAATGTATTTTTTGAACCCATTTGCTTAATTATTTAATAAGTAATAGTATGAAACTGTATTAATTAATTAAAGTACAATATGAAGCAGGGACACTATTTCATTTTTTAAATCCTTAATATATTTTTTTAATTCGATGTATTCTATATTCACAGAACACACACACACACATTCATTTGTAATCTGTTTATTTATGTATTATAGCTAAAGAAATATTTTTTCATTATAGACCACCAGAATTGGTTTGGAATGGATGAAAATTTGGGACCTGTTGCTATAAGTCTTCGGAGGGAAAGAGTTGAAAGATCGCATAACCAGAATGAAATCAGCTCAAGTCCTACTCACATGTTCCGCTACAGAGTTGTAATTCGAACCAGTGAGGTAAATTTTCAATTCTGTGCCTACTTTTTAGTGGATATGGGATCCATATCTGTTATAAATTAAGTTTACTAACCTGTAATTGAAGCAGTAATTATTGGCTGTAGAGGAATACAAGTGAATCATTTAAAAATTAAAAAAGTGGACAAAACACTGTGTGAGGTGTTTGTAACACAATTAGCATAAATATATCTTCCCTAAAAGTTAGTTTTAATTTAAAATGTATTTGCATACAAATTCAGAATTATGCCCTAGCAAGTAATCTTTCGTACCTTTAATACTTTATAGACACCTTCCAATGTTCAGACTATATAGCAATTATCTTTTTAATTATAATGTTCTATTTTTAAGTAGTTTATTATACATTTATTTTTAATACATGTTTTCTTCTTTCTTTCGTTGGACACAGCTTTTGACACTGAGAGGTTCAGTTTTAGAAGATGCCATACCAAATCTAAAAACTACAAGTTCTAGTAAATCCATGAACACGAAAGAAGTTCTGGAATATGTTGCTCCTGAAATTCAATTATCCTGGTAAAAAATTATTTGATTTATTTACAGACATGGAACAAAAGTTATTTCATATACTGAATACTTCATTTATTTTTTTTATATTTTTAGTTTGAGGTTAGGAATAAGTGGGCCACAAACTGAAGATGCTCTACTTAAACTCGATGAGCAAGGACTTTCTCACCATTATAAAGTAGGGATTATGTACTGCAAGGCAGGACAATCGACAGAAGAACAGATGTACAATAATCAAGACTCAGGTCCTGCTTTCACTGAATTTCTTGATACCATTGGCCAAAAAGTCAGGCTAAAAGGCTTTGACAAGTATAAAGCAGGATTGGATAATAAAAGTAATTATCTTTTGTGTATATAACATCTTAAATATTTTTAAAATATCTATAAATTGTTCATTATAGTCTGGTTTGAAATATTTGTAATTCAAGACCAAATACTTTCCACAGCGGATTCAACAGGACTGTATTCAATTTATGCTCAATACCAGGACTGTGAAATCATGTTTCATGTTTCAACATTGCTCCCGTTCACTCCTAACAACAGGCAGCAGGTTAGTTATTTTTTTACAGCTTGTAATAAAGAAATACAAATGTTTAAAAAAGTATAATAAAAAATGTTGCAATTATTATTGTCATTCAATAAATATTGACACTGTTTCAGCTGCTGCGTAAAAGGCATATAGGGAACGACATAGTCACTATTGTATTTCAAGAACCTGGTGCACAACCATTTACACCAAAAGTTATTAGATCCCAGTTCCAGCATGTCTTCATTGTTGTCAGAGCTATAAATCCTTGTACAGAGAATACATATTACTGGTATGTATTATTGTTTTATTAACACTCATAACAATGTACCTATAATGATTCAAATACACTATTCATGAGAAAACATTAAATTATATTTTTGAATTTTCTAACTTGATTATAATCATGATGAACAAATTCATTCTTCATTATTTACTATGAATTTCTGTTATAACATATTTTCACTATGAATTGTTTTTAGTGTGGCTGTTACAAGATCAAAAGAAGTACCTGTTTTTGGTCCTCCAATACCAGAAGGCGCTAGTTTCCCTAAGTCAGAAGCATTTGCTGAATTTCTTTTAGCTAAAGGTAATAATATTCTTTGTGTCTTGGGTCAGATCCCTAATCCTGTTCATAATGTCTAACTTACTATTATAATACTGAAATACGAGAAAGTGCTTGATTTTCATAGAGTTGTTATGAAATTTTAATTTCATCTTTTATTTTTATAATATTTATTTCATTTCTATGATTGTGTTAAAGGAAAAGCAAATAATTGGTTGGATTGTTCTGTTAAGTATAATACTGTGAATATTTTATAGTTTTCTAGACAGGTAAAATTTAAAATGAAAATTTAATTTTACAGTGATAAATGCTGAAAATGCAGCACATAGAAGTGATAAATTTGCAACTATGGCAACACGTACAAGGCAGGAATATCTGAAAGATCTGGTTGCCAACTATACATCATCTACAGTGGTTGAAACCAATCAAAAATTCTGTGAGTGATATTTTTATAATTGTGAATACTTTCTTTCATCTCTTGATGTACAAAACTTTATCTGGATGCTCAGCAATAGAACTTATTTCTGAGACTTTCCTGACTCGGTTTAGGAACACTTGTATTTTTCACGTAATGGACTCGGGCGTGTACTTTTTCCAGCCATGTTGTCATTCAGCAGCAAGAAAAAGGAGCGATGGAGGCCCAGATTTTTGCCAGACGCTTCTCAGAGGGGAGCCATCTGTTGGCAAGTTCTTTTGGATGACTCAAGTCAGGCGACGTTCGTAGATTGTTTCCTCGCCATATCATCTGACTCTATTGTTCTGATCGAAGAGGCGTCCAGAGAAATTGTATTTGTCACTCCGTGTAAATCTGTTCTAGGCTGGACAACAAACACAAATAGGTTATTCTTTGTTCTTATCGTTCTCTATGCAATATTTCATAGGGCAAGATGTAAAACCTCAAAGTCAACCATCTGTAATATAGCACATAACACAGTGCTGTGTTAAAAATATAGAAGAAAATATATATCGGAAATGTATATCATAGTGGACACTCAATATACAAAATTTATTGGTTAAATATTATTTTCTATAGGAGTAAATGAATAGAATGTTATCTGATGTACAGTAAAACATCACTTTGGATTTATGTTAGACAGTGTAATTCATTTGTACATTATGCTTGTATCGATATATTTCTCTTTAGTAAAATGAGTAAAACTAATAGTAAACTTCATTAAAATTAATGTTGGTGTACAGATTTAGTGATATAGAAGGTCTTATCGTAGTATCAAAATTAGTACTTTTCATAAAAACGTTTTTATTTTGGTTGAATTAATTAAGTTTATGAAATGATTTGATTTTTAAAAAGCAATGAAAATGTAGTCAAACAGAAACTGTTAAATTTACTTCAAATCAACTTCAAACGTCGAGATATTTCAGCCCTATATATGGCTTTCAGTCATTTCAATCGGACATTTTGTTTACTCATTTTAATTGATGCATAAAAATAATTTTTAACTCATGTTTGTGTTCCAATGTTCAGTTTAAGGTTGTACTATCACCAGGGTGAGTGTATCACAGTGCACATGAGGGAGGGAGGCGAGAGGGATGAGCTGATGGAAGTCGTTGTCAGACTCCGTTCTGTGACCAGTGGATCAGTGGCTCAGGAACTTTCCTTAAGAGGAATCCACTTGGCCAACTGGGGTAAACAGATTGTATATTAAATTATTTTCTCTTAATTAGAAATTTACTCTTTCCACCGTTATAAGTATTTATTTATTATTTATTATAGATTTCACGTTCAACCAGACGGAGTGGTTACACAAGTTGAAAGTATGGGTCTGGCATGGTTAGCTGGATTGAGACAAGGTGCTAGGCTAGTTGAGGTGCGTATTGTAAAAACATTGTAAACGCGCATTTGTTTATAAATATATTAAATGTTAATTAATTAAGTAATCTTTATCCTACTTTGCAAGTAACACGCAGATACATTTAATTTACAAAACATCTAATTACACGAGTTATGTACATTTAGAATATTGAATTAATGAAACTAAACATTCAGCAAACGATCCTGGTAATATTATACGTATAATTTCTTTTTGTAGATCTGTAAAGTAGCTGTTTCAACCTTGAGCCATGACCAAATGGTCGATCTTCTGAAAACTTCAATGGCCGTGACAGTTACTGTTATTCCTCCTTCAGCAGATGGTTCTATCAGAAGGTTAATAAACATTTTATTTCACTCTGTTTTTCTAACTTATTTATCTTTTCATTATTTATGTAAGAATTTTTTTTTAAATTAGTACTTGTATTATTTGTTTAATTGCTAATTATATACAATTTTTTTAGAGGGTGTTCCCTTCAGCATTGTAAATATAACTCGGCCTTTGAAGGGGATTATGAAAATGTCAATAATGCCGACACCAAACTTAATAAAACTGCGAGGCAACAAGCAGTAACCAGTAACATGAGGAAAAGGTTTGGCTGATTGCACTTAATGAATTTCTGTGGTTAATAGTGTAGACAAGAATATATTTCCAAAAAATAATTAATTATACGGTATAAAAATTATTTAAAATGAAACTACGTATTTTAAAGAATTACACAACAATTTTGAGCCGCTATTAATGAAATATTTAAAATTGAAACGTATTAATTTATGAATTTATAATACAGGTATGAAAGGAGTTTCTCTCCCCCTAGATCAAGCAATAGTTCAGGCTACGGGACTGGAAGCAGTAGCAAATCGTTTACGGCTGACAGATTCGCTAATTTGGAAGTATGTTTTCCTATTATTTTTCCTGTTTCAAACGTAAGGATGTGCATTAAATCTAGGTCAGATTTAATTGTGCACTTTGTTACTTTGTAGGGAACAATGACCAGTTCATCGAGCGGTCATTCTAGCGATGAAAGGTGGTACGAAGTTTTGGAAAACGGTTTAGATGGCGAAAATGGGATGGGGGGCGTAGATTCGCCACCGCCGTTGCCAGCAAGGCTCAATTCATATCTCCAGGTGTCGTCCAATAACCTTTCAAAAGTAATCATTTATAACTTGATTCGTGTATTGAAGGTCTAACAATGTTATATTTTAAAAGCTGAAATTTTGTTTTATAAAAGTGTGAAAAGTATGAAAACCACATATAGGAATAATTACAGTTTACATTTTCATTTCTAAATATTTTTCTTTTGACATAATAGTAGTCAAAGATTTTTATATTATTTTCTCCCGTATCAAATGACTAATCTTTGCTATTGATAATGATATTTTTTATCATTTTAGATTGAACATTATTTGGAGAATATTTTATTACGCTTATTAAAATACTAACACCGGTAATAATAATGTTTCAGATGAGTGGTTGTTCTTTGCTTGAATCTCAGCACGAATTCAAAGTCGGTGAGAAAGTTACTACTTGTTTGATGAAGGCCGAAAGAAGTCACGAATTGAGAAGACACATTGAGCGTAATCAGCATGATTATCACTTGTCTCAGGTAATTTTATTCTTTTATAAATTTCATTTTTATTTTCATGGAAGACTACAAAAAAACAAGTAAGGTAAGGTTCTGTTGGTTGTTTTTTTCATCAACCTTACAGAAAATTATATAATTAATTGTAACACCCTCACTTAATTCCGTAATATTTATCAGATATATTATGTTTTTCCAAATTAGTTAGCATTCATAATAAATGATTATCTTTAATTCTATAGCTCTATAATAAAAATTGGCATTGGTTTTAGAAATGCTCCTTTGTCAACGCACAGAAATAAAATTAATACTAATATTTTATTAAATGTTTCATTCCATTTACATATTAAATGACTAATTGTGTAGGCATATTCGTTGGCCTAATTTACATTTCAAATGGAATTTTATTTCAAGTTGGGATTGAGCCGAATTTTTAATCAAGTTAAGCTTTATTGGCTTAACTGGACGCCGCCGTGCCACACTGTTTTGTTCCAGCCGATGAAATATATCGGATAGAATTGTATATTTTCAAATGTTATTTCTTTTAAAATTAATTTTGTTAACACTTTCGACGTATCGTGTTCCTGTTATTGTAGGCCATGATGGACTACAACGGTTCGCATTACATGGCCTCTACGGTCGTGGAAAAATCAGCTTCGTTGCCGCTGGATTGTGCGAATGCCGGCCTCCGCGGATTGCAAATCGGCGACGGCCATTCGACAGATACAAGTTCAACAAGCGACAGACTTTTCGGACTCCCAAGCGAAGGTGCGTAATTTCAGTTTTCCCCCGAATTAAATATTCAGTGTAAATTAATGAGAAACGCTGAATTTCCAAATGCCGAGATTTCAAAACTTCGTTCATTTCAAGGCTTAAAAACGATTAAATTGGCTGATATCGCATTATTTTGTTGTACAGACGACCTCTCCGGGGGCAGTTCTCCAAGGTTGAGAAGGAGTAAGACAGCGTGTTCGAACGGAAGCGCTGCTAACAGGGTGGAATCGCCGAGGCAGCAGAGGGACAACGGCGAGGCCCGGCTCAGACCAGGGGTCACTCCGAGGTCGCAGCGGAATTCGGCCAACCTCCACCAGAGCACACTTCAACAGGACCTCATGAAGCTCATCAACCCTGACTACATGCCCGATCCTGAGGTCAGAAATTTAGCCAGCCGAAAATCGCCAACAAAGACCCGTAGATGTTGATTACTGTTGATCAACCTCACAAAACTCTTTCCAACTGATTTTTTAACGATTACATTCAATCAGACACTGTTCTGAAACGTTCTTGGGTTTATTACGCTAATAATTATTTTGGAGGGAGCCTCAGAGGCTCATTCTCGATACCCGAAGGTCAGCATTTTGTATCCACTCCACTCTGGGAACGATCCCAATTATCAGCACTTAACAGCCTAATTGCTAGAACTTTAAAACAAAAATTAGGGAATCGAAGCCTGTTTCCTGTCAATGAAGAGTCAATACTGATCCTTCCCTGTTCCGTTCTTTACCTGATGTTTTTATGCTGCAGATGAAAGCTGCAGGAAAAGGGAGACAGTATATCCCATAAAATTATCCTAACATACGTGTACCGAAATATTATACTCGGGTCCAGCCTAATAATAATGAATTTTAAAGAACAATCCTTAAGTCCTAAAATCATGTCTTACGCCCTCATCGCATGAGTGGTGACTCATTGAACACTATGAAAAGTTAAGGAACTCTAACAGAATCATCTATAATTCTTGTTTACAGTTTGCGGGAACAAGAATTGTTTATTCATTGCGGGGTATAAAATTAATACACTATTCCATTCGGTAGGCACAGATCTTAAAGTCCCATTTAAAAAACTAGTAATTTTCTTCATTCAACTTTATTTTTTCAATCACTTATTCCGTCCTATTATAAGCTTCAACTTTTCACTATTGTTAGTAGCGGTCCATCACGAAATATTTATATTTATTGTATACATTGCGGCCAGTGTTTTATTAGATACATTGCTGCCAATGATGTACCTGTAGTTATTACCATTTACGACAGATTGTTATATTATATTTCTTACCGGTTTTATGATGTATGCTTTACTGGTGTGAACTTGAAATTTGACAGGATGGTAACGGCGGTCCGGGAAAATCTTCTAACGGCGGCAGCTCTGTCAGCCTGCCGGAAATTGGAAAATCAAGGTCGAGAGAGAACCTGGCTGCTCTGAGTTTGTCGCACAGGTCGCACAGTCCGCCGACTAAAGAAAAGACTCCCCAAGAAATTATACTCACGATGGCGAGGCCCGCCACTGTTATCTCCAACGCGTCGACCGCCTCCAGCCCGGCTCCCAGCGAAAATAAGCTCACCAAAGAGGAAAGGTAACATTTCTCATGGCATTCAGTACCGGGTCTAATAATAATAATAGGTGGTTGTATTTGAAATTCTCTGCATTTCTGCGAGCTCAGAATGACGAGTCATGAGTTCAGCAGAAAAAACTTTACCTCTGTGATTTTAGTCCACAGCTAAGATTTATATTTCTGTCTCCTCTCGCTGCTGTTTGGTCTTTTGCTAGACCGGTTTCGGCTGCTCGCCATCTTCAGTACTGTCACTGTCAGCACTTTGGATGTTTTTTGGGCATCCTCACTGCACTGTCACTTTCACATGTACTGTAATGTTTGTCAGTATGTCAGTCATATATATATATATATATATATATATATATATATATATATATGTGTGTGTGTGTGTGTGTGTGTGTTCTGTTATTGTTATTGGGGGTTATGTACATGTGAAAGTGGCAGTGCAGTGAGGATGCCCAAAAAACATCCAAAGTGCTAACAGTGACTAACAGCGCTACTGAAGATGGCGAGCGGCCGAAACCGGTCTAGCAAAAGACCAAACCAGCGAGAGTAGACAGAACCTACAGTATTCCAACCCCTCGCAGACCACAAAACAGGTATATGAAATTAATAAAAATGATTTGTCTCTGGCATCCTCACTGCACTGTCACTTTCACATGTACTGTAATGTTTGTCAGTATGTCAGTATATATATATATATATATATATATATATATATATATATGTGTGTGTGTGTGTGTGTGTGTGTGTGTGTGTGTGTGTGTGTGTGTTCTGTTATTTTATTGGGGGTTATGTTTGTCTTCAGATTTTGTTAATCCGTTTTCTAAGTGTGAGTCAGATTGTGGGAAGGGGATGGTGGGGTGTTTCGTGGGTGTGATCCTTTAATAGGATTATAAGTAAGAAAAAAATTTCAATCAATTTCAGGCTGTCTCCGAGAGTCACGAAGACCGTAGTGAGCAAGAGCAACAAAGTGATGAATCTGTCCGATACGCAGGAGATGGACTGGCCGAGCCTTGTGGACACTGCCACGAGGGCCATCTTCCACGTTGAACCCACCACTACTACCACCACCGCCGCCGCCGCTGCTGAACAGAACCATCAGCACGGTTCCCAACATTGGACGGACAATTTAACGCAACATATGGCGGTCGACAACAATGCCAATGCGCCGTAAGTGCACGCTCTTATTTCTCTATAAGAGCCCTCTCAACTCCTCCGAGTAACCTTAATCAGTTGTTCAAACGTTCACCCTCACAAAACTCTTTCCAACTGATTTTTTAACAATTACATTCAATCAGACACTGTTCTGAAACGTTCTTGGGTTTATTACGCTAATAATTATTTTGGAGGGAGCCTCAGAGGCTCATTCTCGATACCCGAAGGTCAGCATTTTGTATGCACTCCACTCTGGGAACAATCCCAATTATCAGCACTTAACAGCCTAATTGCTAGAAGTTTAAAAAAAAATTAGGGAATCGAAGCCTGTTTCCTGTCAATGAAGAGTCAATACTGATCCTTCTCTGTTCCATTCTTTACCTGATGTTTTTATGCTGCAGATGAAAGCTGCAGGAAAAGGGAGACAGTATATCCCATAAAATTATCCTAACATACGTGTACCGAAATATTATACTCGGGTCCAGCCTAATAATAATGAATTTTAAAGAACAATCCTTAAGTCCTAAAATCATGTCTTACGCCCTCATCGCATGAGTGGTGACTCATTGAACACTATGAAAAGTTAAGGAACTCTAACAGAATCATCTATAATTCTTGTTTACAGTTTGCGGGAACAGGAATTGAGCAAGCACATATCCCAATTGGAAGGGCGCCTATCGAGAGAGACTATGAGGAGGCTCTCGTTAGAAGAGGAAGTTAGAAATTTGAGGGAAGAAAATCGTCGCCTTCAGCAAGAATCTCAAAGTGCCGCCCAGCAATTGAGAAGGTTTACAGAATGGTTTTTTCAAACCATTGATAAACAATGAAAAAACCAAAGCGTAAAATAATCTTATTTATTTTAAATTAATTTCGTTCATTTTTTTACATAAAATACTTCCAGATAAAAAATATTACTGATTGTATCTGGACCAAAAAAGAACTTCCCTTGGGAATCTTGTACATTAAAAAATTTTACTCTTGTATTCAAATAGAATCTGTGTTATCTTTGTAGATTTTTTTCAAAAATTAGTCATTTTTAGTACCATTTGTATAGTTCTTTATTTTCAAATGTCATTTGTTATATAATCGTTTATAAGTAATCATATTGTTAGAGTTATCACTCTTTTAAGTCATTTAAGATACCAAATAGAATGTTGCATTGTTGTAGCTATATTGTAGTTGTATTCATTGAATTGTATGAATCTATAGCTTATATTTTTGTACAGTACTGAGATGTTTTTGAAAGAAGAAAATATTTTATAATAATTTTTAACAACACGGATGTACAAAAGACAAGTGTTTTACACCAAAGTTTTTTTTTCATTCATCGTCAGTTTGTAGACCTTCATTTATGTTCTCAAGATTGTTATCAGTTCTCTCATTGAATTGTCCTTAAGGAAGTTTGAAGTAGATTGTATAAATCTGAATTTAATTTTATTTGCTTATATTACACCTAATTACGAAATTCTATTGCACTGCAAACTTAAAAAAAGTATATATGTTTTAAATTTAAAAAAAACAAATACTTTATCTATTTCCAAGAGTACTGTAAATGAAAAATATCATTCGAATAATTGTAATAATATAAAATTAATGGTTTTATTCATCGGCAATATTATTTGCTAGCCTATCTAGTCATGTTTCTTTTAGTTTCCCACCACTTATTTATTCCATTTATTTGTCGTTATCTGGGAAATTTAATATATCAGTTAAGAAATGTTGTCAGGTATCAAATATTAGAAATGTAAGGGGGCACAAATGATGTAAATTTATCATTTTAAGTATCGGGTTTATATCATCTATTCTTTAAATATAATTTAAAATTGTGTAGTTTTAGTTGCTCCGTTATTAGGTGTATTTATTCACGACAGTTTATCATTTATTCAAATTTGAAAAAATATATCGGATATCACATTTGGATGAGGATGCTTGGGCAATCCTTCGTTCATCTGTAAAATAATCTTGAGCAAAAGCAATTAGCTTTTGAAGAATTATATGTCCTACTATTTTGATCTTGAAAACCATCGGGAATAAATATAGGTCATAAATGACAATTACACACTTTTGTTATGTATGTGAATTATAAAATTTTGTTTATTCTTTATTAAGAGGATTACAGCTGGAGACTTTTTTAAGAACTCGGCATTACAAATATTGCATGCAAATATTTATTACCTTAATTGCATTATTGTAAAGCATACAATAAAATAATTCAAATAATAAACAGTTTCCTTTATACGAAATTCCCTTCTCCTGTCCGCTCCAATATTCTGATATGGTTGAAATAACTGGAGAATCAACATTAAATATTTGATGAACAATGTGGCAGTTCTGCTGTTTTTGGATTTTATATGTATATATAAAATATTGGATGTTCTTTAAAATGCTATCGACGACCGACTCCGACGTTGAGGCCGACAGTGACTTGTGGCAGTGGCGGAAGTAGACCGCCCAGAAGACTCTGAGGACTTCTCCTATCCCTCACTTCCGGCCAGTTTTTCGGTTCCGGATCGCTTCCGTCGCCTGTACCGGTCTCGTAACCAGACCCGTCTGGAAAATTACCGGGAAATAAACGAATTTCCATAAGTAAAGGGGAAAGGTAATAACAACATTTTGTTAATTGGTTGTTTGTTGGGCAAGTGTATCTTACCTGGAACCATTGACAACGGCGAGATGTTTCGGCATATTTTTCTTTTAATTTTAAGTGAGGACTGCAATTTTTTTAATTACATTGGGGGTACCCAAAAGGAATTCATTTTATTTTTCTAAAAAAGAAACTTTAATTATCGATCTACCAAAAATTCACCGATATTATCAACAACTCTCTGCCACTTTTACGGCGAATTTTCTATTCCCCTCTTGAAGAGCTCAAGAACTCCTCAAGACCAAAATACATCTTATCAAATTGTTGATTACTTTTGGGTACAACTAATATATAGTGACAGTGCGTATAGTGCCTATAGATACAGATAAAGAAAATGTTCGAAATCAGAAATAAGTAGTGTGACGAATACAGACTCGCTTTGGGGATATATATATATATATATATATATATATATATATATATATATATATGGTCTCTTTTATCAAGTCATTCAAGCGAGAGACATACACTCAACACTTGTACACATAATTATGCTATAATTGATTGTACAAAAAAATAAAAGGTGACGAAAAAAAACTGAAGTAAATTCCGCAGTTCGATGGTTCTTCAGTGTTTGAAGTGCTACTATAGAACTGTATAAAACAGGAGAGTTGAGTGTTGTAAGAGTGCCAAGACACACGAACCGTACCGAGCGTCCTCCAAAAACAATGACCTCGAGTAATCAATGTTCTCATGTGTCATGATGATAACACCAGTCAATTCTAACAGAACGACACGTATATATATATATATATATATATATATATATATATATATATACATATATAAGAGTATGGTAGTTGTAAGACGGTGAACTGATTATATTGTGAGGTGCTTGTAAATAATCGTGTACATGAGTGTAAACACATGTAAAATGAATGAATAAAGAAATTGTCGATCTTGGTGAAACTCCAAATGCTCTGTTCGATTAATTGAACCGTTTTATACCGACAAGTAACAGGTAGAAACGTTAGGAGAGTTTTGGGAGACATATTTGGAAATCCACCCCCCCTAAATGGCCCACAGCTGAATGTTGTACAAACTCTGTTAATATTGCAGAGATTTGTCCTTACTCGCTTATTGGGTCGTACCGATTTCGGTTTCTGCCGTTGCCAGTAGCAGTATACGTTTTCTGATAAATAGTTGGAAATATAGTAATTTTTAAGACTTTTATGGTCCAAAATGTTATGGAAATTCACAACTCTATGCATCGCTGTGAAAACGCCCTTTCTGCGAATCGTCGTATATCGGCCCTTACTGCTGCTTTGTACACGCGTCGAATCCATTTTTTTATATAATATATAGGCTCGGGACTAAAAAAGTGGGAAATTTCCCAACCCTCGCCTACAACACAATAGATGTATTCCGGTAACTAGAAAACCAGCGTAACAACCTTCATTCACTACGCTTCCGTGAACTGTCATATTATCACGAGATAAGACAAAGTACGGCCCGAGACAAGGGCGGTCCGCTATCATTTAATGCTCTGTATTCCCTCGAGGACGAAATAATAGAGAACGAATTGGACTCGAAAATGTTTTACTTCTACAGGCTGATGAGTCTATAATTGAAGAATGGACAGATGTGGATACGTTTCCAAATCTGGAACCTTTCGAAAGAATTTGTCGTACAACACCGTTACAAAGAAATTTTGCGGCGTGAAAGAAGCTGTTGATTGTATATTTGGCGATATATTTTTCCAAATTATTTCCGAAGAAACAAATCGCTAAATATAAGGCTAAAAAAAAAATTAAATCTTATATAATATATAGTATTATTTAAAAATACTATCCGCTTCCTGTTACATGGGAAGCGTGTTTTCGGAGCGTTCGAAAATGTGCGGTCTTTGAGGGCGCGTTGAACGCGCATAGGCACGTCCTCAATATGTTAACTGTTAACTGAGAATATAGCCGGTTCTGTTTAGGGCGTTGGTTGTTTCGCCTAAAGGGTTTCACCCTCCCCCTGGTGAGGGGTTGGTGAGGGGGAGGAGGGGGTCGTTCCAAATGTCGCTCGATACCGGCGCGCACAAGCACTGCCAGCCGCAGGCCCACTCATGACTCTCCGTGACATTTATCCGCGACACGACCGTGTCTCGTGTAGAGATATCGATATCGGATACACCGTCTCAAAAAAATTACACTCGGAACCGATTTTCTAATTAAAGTTGTAGAAACGAATAGTCGCGGGACATTTTCTCCCATCTCCACTGTTTTCTGTCGAATCAAAAATTGCAATCCGTTTTCAAAGAAGAGCGCCAATTTCATCGTATTTTATTGTCCGAGCTTATTGATTGTAGGGAGTTGTGAACTTACTTCGTAAAGAGAGAGTTCGATCGGTGCGCTAACTGCCAGATCAAATATTAAATGAGCCGAGGTTGTGTAGCTGACGACTATTGTGACGGCAATTATAAATTGGCGGAAAAACGGGAAAAATGCCCCTGAATAACAGGGGCGCTCAATGAAGCCCTTACAGCTGTACCAGGGGGCCCAACCGGAGGTCAGTCATAATATATACGGTGCCGTTCAAAAAAGTGCATAAAACAATACCTTATTTCCTTCTTAGTAGTTGGGGGGGGGGGGAAATTTATTATTTACAATTTACGGTATAGTTCGCCTTCCGAACAGCCTGTACCCGGTCATACGTATTATTAGCGCGTACATCATTTTATTATCATATTGACATCGTATATATAATCATCGTATATAGTCTCCGGACGGATTAGCGACGTAAATGGTGCTGTTGCAAGAACAAAGTAGTTGTCGGGGGGGTGGGGGGGGCGGGGGGGTGGAGGCTGTAGGTGACAGTGCAGGGTGTACAAAAAACGGTGTAGGTTGTGCAGACAACAAACACGGACAAAGTTTTGTCGAAATGAACAACAAAAAAACAAAAAACGACGATATGTACATTTTTCTGTTTATTGGAATCATATGGGGTGCGGTTTTTTTCGCGTGCGTGAAATCGTTTCACCGGCGACTAGTGTTGGCCTCTAAGCTGTCTCTTTTTGGGCGTCGTCCTAGCTCATCCTGCGTAGCCGCTCTTCTTGGGACAGGTGGTTGTCGGCTTAGCGGTGGTGGTGGTGGTGGTGGCCCGGTGGGCCTTGCCGTAGTAGACGGACCTAGCGGGGCGCAACTCCCCCGCACCCTCGGCCGGCTCCCCTCGCTCAACGGCCAAGCGTCTGCAAGTCAAAACACGTTAAGTCCCCCTCCACCCACCAACAATCCCCGTTTCTGTCTGTATTCACGCCTAGAAATATGTTTAAGCCGACGTCACACCGACAAATTAATAACCGAATAATGGCGGCGCAGTTTCCTCCAGGGCACATTCGAAATGATTAGATGACGACAATTTTTTTGCATTATTTCAACTGAGAGTCGGGAAACGGCTTCTAAATTTCCGACAGTTGACTCTTCACAAAGCCGTACTCAGAACTACTCGGTCCAAGTTTTACTTCCAAGAAGGCAACCTGTTGGACCCTCCTGTTTTCCTGGAACGGTCCCAACTTGCCCACTGAAAGTCCCGCGGGATCGGATGGAGATTGGCATTGAATGCGCTTAAAAGTCTCGAAAGACTTTGTAACAAATTTGCTACCGAGACTCGTCGGTTCTATTGCTGCCGACTTTGCTCGTTTTAAAGGGATATAAACTTTCTGCTGGCGCTGACCCGAGTGTGATCTTGAAAACCGCTGAAAGAGGCTCTGGACAGAGGCTCTGGTTCAATACCGCAGCATCGACACACTTCTTACACCGAGTTAGATTCGATAATCGATATTTACACAGTCAAGTGGATCCAAGTGTTTGGTTTCAACGACTCGAACGCCTTCGCCTGCGGATGCTGCCGGCTTAGTTTGCCGAAAAACGATGCTGGACGGATATCGCCTCGGCAGTTGAGCCGTGGGCAGAAATAGTAAAAAGTATAGTTAAAGTTCCGGATCCTGTTAGACACATTATACCCGGTCTAATAATCGTATCTGACTCCTGGAAAGCCTACGAAGATCTGGAGAAAAAGACCCCCAGTTAGACGGAGGACATCCTTTCGAGACATCGTTTCTTTTAACGAATGTCATAACATAAAGACCTATTACATCATAATGAAATGCAAACCATATTTGAAATTCATTCTAGTTATTATAACATGACATGGACAAATTAGTTCAAGCTACCTACGGTTTTCCACGCCTCTTTCTACGAATATACAGACTACCGGGGGAAGCCAATTGGTGAGCGTAACCGACTAAGAACGTATACGTAATTTATTCCTGAATCGGTGCGAAATAGAAAATTAGAACGGCCTTGATTAAGTCTAATGTTTCTAAAGTGGAACAAAAACTGAATGGACAATTGTCTTTTGGACTTATTAGAACGTATCCGGAAGGAACTTTCGCTGGGAGGGACCGACCTCAAGAATGAGCCCGCGATGGAACAATTTCTGACGCAATTTAATTATACGGCTCTTGAGCCAAGTCTGAAACTCTGGACCGGACGGGTCAATTGAGAGAGAAAAATTGTGAAAAACTCTTTCGAAGCTTTCGAAAACCTCGAACCTCTATAACGAACAACCCTGATGCCGGACTGTTCATAAGAATGGAGTCATGAAGTGGCCGAACTCTTATACAAGAAAAAGTGGCTTATAGATATTTTTTGCGCTCGTTTCAAAATCGTACAACTAACAAATATAACGTCCGATTAATTCCAGGTATTAATTCCCTGGGCTAGACAGAATTTGCGTCTCCACTCGCCCATTCCGGTTTTAAGTCAGTCTCAGTGTTTCCGCCTTTGCAACCTTCGATGTTTCCTTTCATTCCAGGCGTTAATCATCGTTAATTCAATAAAATCGTGAACTTGAGAAGTTTCCAGTGTGGTGGGACCATTTTGCCGTGATACTGTACAACGGGGACGACAGAAACAATATTGTATGTACAGATATTTACAAGTGAATAGAATACAATATATACAGTAATATCGTCTGACTGTGTTTACTTACTCGCGTGGCGTACGACGAGGAACATTACGACGAGGAGTGAGAGCAAAGTGAGACGCGACATGCTTTCTGCCGCAGTCGGTAGGCAGGCTGTGGTTCCAGGTTCAACTGGTGGCCGATGGACGATCGGGGCCAACCTTAAGTAGCCATCCGCTATCAGCAGAACGGAACCTGTCACTGCTGTCACAATGGTTCCGCCAACATTTTCTTTTTTTTTTTCAATTTTTTTTTCCTTAACCCCAATGTCATTCGGCGTATCGTCCCTAGCTGAGGCTAACTAACACCTGTCGTACGAAAACGCATGAAAACGGGGTCAAGATTATAGATAGGGGGCGGGGGGGTAAAAAAAAAGGAAAATCCGGAGACAAGGATTAAACAAAAAAGTTGACAAGCCCCGGCCGCGTTTAATCGTACAAATAACTGGAAATTGTATTTCATAATCGGTGCCGCCGTGTATTATTATCACCGCTCGCTTCTTATGCGCGAAGCTCGTCCGATTGAAAAATAACTTTTAAGATTTTTTTTTCACGTTCTGGTCTTTCAATGTCCGGCAATTCGCCTCTCGGACCGGTCGCTCTCTGGGCAGCGAAAACGCCTAAAAGATCGAACTCATTTTGGTTGGGGGTAATCAACGCATGTTAAGGGTGCACGACGAAGAGACACACTCCACGGACACCGGAGTCTCGTGCAAGACTCCTCCGCCCCTTTATCTCCTTAAAAGAATTAATAAAAAATACAAGGGTCAGTGCCTTAGGCCCGAAGGTATACTCGACGCTTTTGACTCGATGCCCGGCTTAGTCCGGGCTTATACCTAGTGACAAGTCCCCCTCCCACTGGTGGTCTGGGTCTGGTACAGGGCGCATGTACGAGCCCTATCGATCTCCTGGGAGGGTATCGCGAAAGAGTACGAATCTACTGTGCCCGGACATCCAACAGGTAATATCGTGTGTCGCCGGCTCTCTTTCCTCTCGCCAATTTTCTTTTTCTTTGGCTGCCAAAGTCCGACAGAAGAAAACTCCCCGCCCTCCAATTTAGCCTGTCCCAGCGGAAAATACCAGCCGGTAAATGGACAAGCCCCGATTTTTAGCACAGTTCAGTAGCGCGCAGTTGAACTCGACAGATGTTCGATATCGGAAGTCGCCGCGATCTTTGACCTTTCGCTCTTTTTTGATTCCGCGGTCCCGTTCGCGGCTTCGTTAATTAATATCCTCGAGTGTTATCTATATAATTTTTTCAACTTATCGCTCCGACAATCCGCCGCTACTGAAGCCAGACTCGGGAATCGAATGAGTTATAAGATCAGCGATCCGTTAAATTCTCCGCGACTAACTTTTTCGAATCGGGAAATACTACCGTTTAAATTTTGTTCGTTTGTTCGCCTGTAATGTTTTAAATTGTTTGTTTCAGCGATGACAGGACTGATGAGAAGCCTGCTGCAGGTGGTGTTTTTGGGCACCCTCGCGATGGCCATTCCGCTGAGCCTCATCGAGGACGTCAAGGAGATGCGACTCAAAACTCCGCCGAGGTCGAATAAAGGTAAAAATATAACAATGGCGGGAGATATTCTAAATTAATAACGAAAAATAATTGAAAATCCGCTGATAAAACATATAATAAAGAAAGCCAACAGTCGATATGGGCCCGGTTTGAGGGCGCACTCGAATTTAGGGCGGCGTCACTTTTGCCCCGTTCAAGGCGTAGCCCTTGCCACTGTTTATAAACAATTATTTTTCTATTAAAATATTTTTAACAATTTCCCACAATTCTAATAGCTACTTATTACACTCCCGGGAACGATTTACCGGGACAATAAGTATTGAATTGTGTCGCGTTAGCGAGTTAAATACAAATAAAAAATTTATTTGGGGACATACAAAAAGCGTCGGGCGTAAATAATCTTGCCTCTCGTCCAGCCGTATACTGAGATACTTCGAGCATCCAATCAGCACTCGTCATTACGCTCTTACCGCCGCTCGGACAGCAACGTATTAGCGGCAGTGCTGGTAGGATGCTTTACATCCCACACTACTAACGGCACGCCTTTGAATTTTCACGAATTTAATACATCGCAACAAAATTTGCCTTATTTTTCTGGCCGCGAATCGTACCAATTGTACATTTCTAGGCATTTCTAGGTAATTTTTCAGAAAATGAAGTGGCATTTCGGGCTATGACGTCTATACTAGCACTCTATACGATTGCCAACCTATCACGCGATCGCTGATATGGTACAATGGTACAATGAATGGTACCGAAGCCTCGGCATAAATCTGCACCAATTCTGTACAGTTATTAAAAGAATATAAACCTCTTTTTTTCGGAAGTCCAATTCAGTGCACGGCAAGCATAGAGTCTACAGAGCAAAATTCAGCTTTTAACATTTTAATCTGGAAGCATTTTAAAGAGCCATAATTTTGTTTTAATACACCAGCGTTTTTTGGTCATAAAGAAATAACTTCGAGTATGGATTTAAATTAATGGGTACACTGATTATTTTTAGCGTATTTTAAAGAGGACTGGATATCATCTTGAAAATAAAATGAAATGATGCGGGAATATTTTCTAAATTTTATTCCCCATCAACTTAATTTGGAGGGCCGCGCGAATATCAAATATATATATACTTATTTTATCGATCTTATTTCTGTTCCACGCACTAGCCCAGAAGCGGCGCATCAGTAGGGTCTCCAGAGCGCGGCGGAAAATTTATTTTAATATAATAAAAACTCCGATTTAAACTCCGTCCTATTGTCGCGTTTCTGATTTAGGAGAAAGGAAATGGTCATTTCTCTCGCTTTATTTCAGTGAAACGAGCCCAAGAGGTGATTATGTTCGGCAACCAGCAGAACAGAGGAACAGAGAACAGAGGATCAAACATACAGAGGACAGAAAAAAGAGGTAAAACAATACCGATTAGTCATCAAAATATACCCTATATAAGTAAACGCCCGCGTATCGGAAATTAATATAAATCGAATTTAGAATTACATTATATTAATGGTTGGAAGTATCAATACAATTTACTCTTATTGATTAAGAAGAGTTACTCTATTTATTTTTATTTTAAGTCCAAAAAAATTGGGGGAACGAAAAATCAGCAATTATAAACCTATATATGGGAATGAAAAAAAAAATTGATATTGATGGTCTTGACAACGTTGTTAGAATTAAGATTTATGCCCCATCTCACGAAGAAAGCTATAATTATTTGGTAAAATCTCGACAAATTGAAACGCGGCCTGAAAGTTACACGGGCCCATAGAGGGTTAACTTAATCTTATCACCAGTTTAGGACTTTAGGCGCGAAATTGACAACCTTATCTGTTACAAAACGCTCTTTATTCCAGCACCCTTCACCACTTGTTATCAATTTATCGTCACACCAACTTATACTCATTCACACTCTCTCTCTCTCTCTCTCTCTCTCTCTCTCTCTCTATATATATATATATATATATATATATATATATATATATATATAGACAAATTAAAACTTCCACTAGACATAATTTTGTACACGATCCCATTCTTCGCAAGTTTGAAAATCCGACCAAATGTTCAAATGGACATGAGCCAAAAATTACTTCAGCATTAACTTAATTAAAGTCTGCATATTCTACGCAATTACTTTGTAAATTAAATACAACATTTAATGTAAGTGTTAATTGAATTGTTAAGTTAATTTCTTTACAATTGAGTACAATCTGGTGCGGATATAATAAAAAGAATGGTCGGGTAATGCACGAGTTGAAAATGCAATGCTAACAATATAAGGTAATTTCTGTCGTTGTTTTCCATATGTTTAAATATATTAAATATATATAATATACATTTTCCCCGTTTTTCTTCAATTATATGTATATAATAATTATTATAACGAAATATACATTATAGATATAATTATGGCTTGATTTTTAAATACTAACGAGGGGAATAGTCATTTCGCTCTATTCGAATTAGTAGGGTATTCGTTAATGCAATAAAGATAACTAGTCGAAACGTGGCACGAAATGTTTTAATCCAATAACGTGTACCCTTCCCCGGCTATTGTACACGAAAATTGAGATTAACACTTACGTGTAACCCGTATTTTTCATCAGTATCGCGTAGTGTATACCTGAAAAGTTCAACACTTTATTATAGCTGTTTGAAAGGCTATATCCGGACGGGTTATTTTTTTTTTTTTAGTACAGGGAAAGAAAGTAATAATGACACGAAAATATAATAAAACTAACGTATACAACAAATTATTATTGTACAACACTATACTTAAACCGATCTGGACATACGGACTCGAACTGTGGGGTTCGGCCAAACCGACAAATATCCAGAGAATCCAAACCTTACAGTCGAAAATATTAAGGAGAATAACAGAAGCACCCTAATATGTCTCTACACACAGAGCACGTTTAGTATCCGAGACCTCGCCATATAACGATACAGCAATTTCCACTCACGACTCAATCATCGCCCTAATCCACTGGTCCAAACCCTACTGTCTCCCGACATACCAAACGTTCCTGAAAAGACGCCTGAAAAGGAATAAAAGGAAAAAAAATAAATAAAATTAAAAAGTAATAAAAAAAAGGGGGAACCAGTGGGTTTCTCCTCTAATCGTTGTCTATTATAGCTAGTGCCTATATCAATGTTGCTTGTTCTATAATTTTACAGTTGTAACAATAAAAGAGTGAAAAAAAACCTTATTCAGAACGGCCGAAGGAAACATGGCTGACCAAATTGACGACGTCGATTCGCCAGTATATATCGATATATTCGGTAAATTTCAACCGAAAAAGTCGATCAATATCTTTCCGGTTGTAGAAAGAGACGAGTATAGCGAGTGTGTTTACAGCCGCTTCGGACATCGACGACAACAGCGTGAGCGACGTGGTCCCTCTGGCGAACGTCCTACCGCGGCTGGAGGACAACAGTTACGAGAGCAACAGGCTGGAGGCGGGCGCCGAGATGGAGCCGCCCTACCAGTACGCAGGACACGCCCAGCCCGTCTACAACTACAGGATCAGGAACCCCCAGTTCAGGCAACAGTTCTACACCGATCCCGGTATACGCCCCGCGGCTCACTCGCCGCAGACAGATCATTTTATTTATTTCATATACCTGTTTTGTGGCCCGCGAGCGGTCGGAATACTGTGGGTTCTGTCCCCTCTCGCTGCTGTCTGGTCTTTTGCTAGACCGGTTTCGGCCGCTCGCCATCTTCAGTAGCGCTGTGTTGGATGTTTTTGGGCATCCTCACTGCACTGCCACTTTCACATGTACATAACCCCCAATAACAATAACAGAACACACACATATATACATATATACATATATATATATATATATATAGATATATATATATATATATATATATAAACGACTGACATACTGACAAACGTTACAGTACATGTGAAAGTGACAGTGCAGTGAGGATGCCCCAAAAAACATCCAAAGTGCTAACAGTGACTAACACCGCTACTGAAGACGGCGAGCGGCCGAAACCGGTCTAGCAAAAGACCAGACCAGCGAGAGTAGACAGAAACATCACGAACCTACAGTAATTTTTATTACTATAAATACAAATATTATACGATACAACAACGGTATAAACAAATTGTGATTAGTGCATGTATTCCGGCCCATTGGCCTTACTGCATTTATATTCTTAAATATTATAATACATTATACATGAATTATTTTACAATGTTTGGTTTGCTAGTCCGGGTAAAATACACAATAAAAACCCGAGGACTTAGGCTACATTCGCTCACACACTTTGCACTGCACTTTGCACTTGCCACTTGGGTTCACTAGACTGCTCGTGAAACTCGGTGTCGGTGCACTGATGACTGGGGCACTGGTGACGGTATACGGCCGGTCGTATACCGCCGTCAGCACTATGCACTATGGGCACTTTAGCCGGCGCATCCACAGCTTTCACTGCACTGTTTCACTTTCACTTTGGTTGGGGGGTCTTCTAGCTGGGCGTGAGGAGCCTCCTCCTTGCGGTACGTCTTTCGGGCGGCCAGCGGGGTCTTTGGGGTAGCCGGGAGGAAGATGCCAGGGGATTTGGGTGTTCGGCCCTTATTTTGTCTATTGTTTCGTCCAGTTTAGGTGTCCGGGCCAAGTCGTGTACGTGTTCCGTTCGTGTCCTTGGGGGTGTGTCGAGGGCAATTCGGAGACATTTGTTCTCTGTGATTTGTACTTTTTTCAAGTGTGTGTTGGCTGCTTTACGCGTAAAGTAGGGAGGGCCCGATTATTGTTTTGTGTACGGTCAGTTTCGACCTCCCGTCGAGCTTGCCACCGACTTGCTCGTTTCAGGGAAATCTCGGACGACCCCTGTTGCAACAGAATTATCTGACGGGCGGTGGAAATACAAAAAATGCGACCGAGATATAGGATATAGTTCCCGGTACGCAACCCCCTGCCCCAACCGAGATTCTTCAAAAATCGCGGATAAATGCTTAGATTTGTATAAATTCGCGGACACCCAAGGGAAATATAACGAGCGGTATGAGCTGTATTTAGGCTAACTGAATAATGTTTTGTCTTCCGTGTTAAGCAGCTTTCAGCGAGCTGGGCATGTACAATATGGTGGACGCCAGGCGAAAGAGGGAGACCAACAAGCACCTGCAGAACAACTACAAAATTGGGTACGTCCGAAACGATTTATGAAATTTTTTATTTATTATTTTATATAGATGTTTTTGAATAAATTCGTGTCCGGATCAATCAATTGTGAAATTCCCCGTTTTTCTCGTCCGCCAGAGATTCTTGTCTACAGCAATTGTGACATTTATGCTGCGAATACACGATTCGATAATGAACGTTATTTAATAGATAAATAATTTAATTATTAATTCGAAACGGTTGGGTTGAACATAAAACGCCTGAATTCACTATATTGCAGTTCCTAAAACGGTAGCGATCGCGACTCATATTGACGATTGCGATACGGTCGATCCTGTCTATAATATTTACACAGGTCTATAGTACTAATAAATTATTTTTTTAGCGAATAACAACTGCTAACTTTAGTAGTTTTTGTGCGTTATTTTTCGCGCTAACGGTATCGATTTCTCACCATCGTAACTAGGCTTAGTTAGTAGCCGTTAGTACATAATACAGTGAGGTACTGCACTACACTCTTAATATGGCGGTGCTTATTCTATTTTAGTGCAAAAATTGTATTGTATATTGTAAAAATATTGCGGAACTTCTCACAGAATTGCTTCCACAGTTGCGGTTTTTTGAGGCCAAACAAGCGTTCGTCCATCGTGATTTCGACTTTTAAAACAATCGGAATGTATATTTTTATGTATACATATATTATATATTTGTACAATAGACATATATTTATGTAAATTAGATTCCGCAACAAAAGGGAATTGGACTTCAACCCCGACGACCTGCTCCCCCTCATCAAATTGTGGGAAGCCGAACAACGAAATAAATTTAGAGATTCCAGGTAACAATTTGCCCTCTTATATCTACTAACGTATCTTACGTATTTCGAGTAAAAAACCTGTCCTCACACAAGGTATATTAACAATAGGTATACTAACAATGTAACGGCTATTATTAAATCCGTAATAACTCGTTTATTTTTGGAGAGCGCAAATTATCAAGGCATTTAATCTCTCGTGCGTTGGTTGAAGTGGCACTTCAATATACTCCTTGCTATATATTTAATTAATGAAATCATGTTTAGATATGGCACCTTACTTGAACTATTTATATTTACTTCTGCAATCGAGATATTTTTTACCGAGAATCTAGAATTTTCAAAAAAAAAAACTCGGCTTACTCCTATACAGGAATTTTACCTATGTTGCCATTATATTTTGTACAGGCATTAATCCTTTGCTCGTGAAATATAAATAACTTATTGTTGAAGCTTATTTTAGAAGGAAAAAAAATAAATAACTAATAGACCGGTATAATTCGAGTGGCTATTCTGGGCGATTTTTTTTCTCCAGACTCGGATGGCCTAACTACGGGAACGAAAACGAGGACTACGATTCCGGTGATAATCAAGAGGAAAATGAAATTGAACCCGACTCTGAATACGTGCAGAACGGTAGGAAAAGAGTTTTCTAAATTACAACTATTAAACTTCAGTCAACGACCTGATCTCGTTTAGAGGGTTTTAAAGGATTCATCTAAAGGATTCAGAGAGTGAGGAAAATGAGCGTAGGCTCGGGTAAACTCTCAAATTCCACTAATAGACATCATTTTTTAAGTAGAATTTTTTAAATAACGTAATTTGCATGGTCCGATATGGTGGGCGTTGATTGAAACGTTGATTCGATTTCTACGGTCATAAAACGAATACACGCTTTCGTCATATAGCATTTGATGGCGGGCGAAATCGAGAGTTTGAAAAAAGAATAAAGTTAATTTGGGACACATTTAATTTTCAGGACACTGGATAGACACGCCGATCACTCTTCAGCACATTGGCAACGGCGAATTCCTGCTGCCCCATCAGCACAAGCGTTTTATGGTCTCCAAACGTCGTACGGTATGTAATATAATTTCGACCAATTGACATAACAATGGCTAGGTATTAGACCATTTATTTTGTTGAAGCGTTATAATATCCCACGGCAAGTGGGCCGTTTTAGTAAGTATAACAGAAGTGTTATCAAGTCCCACTGTCATTCAATACGAAGCATTTTCCAGTAACGTAAAGTGGCACAACTTGGAAATTCTCAACATAACTGTAGTATCAATGTAGACGTTCTAAACAATATTGAAGCATTTTTCACATGATAGATATAGTTTAGCATACCTGTTTTGTGGTCCGCGAGGGGCTGGAATACCGTAGATATGTTGTGTTTCTGTCTCGTCTCGCTGGTTTTAGTTTTTTGCTTTGCTAGTCACTGTTGGCACTTTGGATGTTTTTCGAGGGGCACTGTCACTGTCAGTTGAACTGTGTCACAGTGTGACAGTGAGAGGAGACAGAAAGGCGACAAATCTACGGCACGATAGATATAGTTTTCAGCATCGGCGGGGTAATAAATCGGTTAAGATTTCGTGTGCTGTTAGGCCTCTCCGAGGACTACAAAACCATATAATTTCAACCCTCTATCTATCATAGAACGGGAGTTATGGGCCGAAAACCCAAATCGGCTCCCGTTGATCGTACGCGAAATTTATGGAGGGCTGTTTTAAGGGAACAGATTTTTGATTTTCTAATCGTGTCTTGTTAATAATTTGCCAGGGAGAAGAGGGCTACGGCCAGATGTTGGGCAACGTGAACAAAGAGAGCACGGCCGGTGGCAGAAACATCCCTCTCTACCGCCGAGCTTTCGTCCTCTGAGCCCGAAAATTATAATTCGGGTCCGAAATACAACCACCGCTAACGACCTAAATACCTATCAGTTTATATGTGATGTTTTAACAAAACGGAGAAAAAAAAATTTGAGAATATGATAAATGTTTTAATTATCGTGTAACTAACCATATCTATATAATGACGTATCGAATAGATGTTGTCGGGAAAGGTGACCGGGGGCTCGAAAACAGAAAGTTGGAGGAGAATAAAACATATTTTAATGTGTTTCGAGCGCTGAGATCAATGAGTGTACCAATTTTCTTCGATCCTCTAACCCGTATGTTTTATATAATTGTACACTGATGTATTTTGTGTAATATATAATTTACTTAAATGATGCTAGATGACGCTTTATCATTCACCCCCTTACGCAAATTTGGTTCCGTAGGGAACAATAATTTTGTTCCCATCAACAAAAAAACCTCGGTGGCCTCGGTACTTGTGCCCAGCTGGGCTTTATAAGTTGCAAAATAGTCGAGAAACAATCAATTGAACTCTACTGTATCTGCCTACTTCGTTATTAAATTTTTCATTTATTAAAGACCGCTTTTCTGTTTCTCGTCGGCTAAATGATAACACGAGCACCACTCTTCCGATTACACTTTTCCTTATCAAAATTCCTAAGAAATTGGTAATAATTCCGATAAAAAAATTATTAAACGAGAAATAAAAATGAATCTAATCGGGAGATAATGGGACAATGACTTGAAGGAATTGAGTGTTGAAGTGTAGGAGTATATATATATATATATATAGGAGGGACTTTGTAGAGGTTTGTGTATGGATTGGGACGATGGAGCTCCTATTACCTGTTTTCGCTTTGGTCTACGCCTTGGGTAAGTATTAGGATAATGTTTTTGACAAACCGCGATTCAATTTGTTATATTTGACGAAGAAACGAAATATCGTGCTGCGTTTTAAAAATGTCCGGAACAATATAAGTTGGCAGTTACTTTTCTCTCTGAAATTCAGGCGTCGGCCCCGCGTCGGCTTCAACTTATCTCGGCTGCTACGTCGATTTTGAAGGAAGAGGAAGTGCAGGAAATAATGTTGAGAGCGCCAAAATGACACCCCAATTCTGTATTGACCACTGTACCAAATCGGGTTTCAAATTGGCTGGCTTAAAACTCGGGTAAGCGTTATTATTACATTTCTTTATGCATATTTATTACCGTAATATTGATCGATTAAACGCTATCACTGTTTGTTGTTGTTATCGTCCCTACTAATATCGGTATTTGTAGGCCTCGTTGGGGCAATAGTTACACTTTCTCAAAACTAATTTTCACTCGATACGAGGTTCATAAAATTGCTAATTGGTGAATGCGAATCTGTACGGCGCAATATGTGTACCGATTTCCTTTTGTAAAAATGAATTCGTCGAATTTGTGGTTACTAAAATCGTACGTGCAATTTACTATCTGCAAAGGGACAAATAATTACAGAACAGATGCTAATGTTTGTAATTTTCTTAGCGTATAGGACAATTAGGCAGGACAATTCCAATTTCGCCAACCGTATCATAAACACCGGGCACGAAACAATGAACATCGAAAGATCATTAAAGTTATTACACCCAGGCAAAAAAGAAAATGAATTAGATATTATACAAAACTTGGAAATCTTCAAACATAAGAAAAGCAACATTATAAATGAGAAAATTAATTCCCAGAGTGAAGCGATTTTTACCCCTATAATCCTCTTAAAGGATCACACCCCCAACCTTCACACCATCCCCTTCAGACAATCTGACTCACACTTAGAAAACGGATTAACAAAATCCGAAGACAAACATAACCCCCAATAACAATAACAGAACACATATATATAAACGACTGACATTACATGTGAAAGTGACAGTGCACAGTGAGGATGCCCGAAAAACATCCAAAGTGCTAACAGTGACTAACACAGCGCTACTGAAGATGGCGAGCGGCCGAAACCGGTCTAGCAAAAGACCAAACAGCAGCGAGAGGAGACAGAAACATCACGAACCTACAGTAGGCAGGACAAGTTTTTCCACTATTAGAAACGGAAATTCTGCATTTAACATTTACGTCTCTTTCTGTTGATTCTGCTCTCGACTGTATTCTGTTCAGTTCGCAATGCTTTTGCGGTGACGACTTGGACGAAAATAATAGAGTGGCCGAGTCCGAATGCAGTAGGCCTTGTCGTGGAATGGCGAAGACGATGTGCGGAGGCAGCTGGCGCCTCTCCGTCCACCGAACTACAGTACCGGGTACTACTATAGACTATATACTTACAGACAGTAATCATATAGGGTCATATGGGGGATAAAAAAAAGGTTTTCCTTAATTCGATACGCCAGGGGTCAATGCAATTAGACGAGGCAATTAGAAATCATCACACAGATCTTTAGGCTTTATTGCACCGTAGCGTGAAACCTGATTATACAAATATTGTTTGAACCTGTTATCACAAGAAGGTAGAAGGAATGATATTATCTATTAACGGTATACTTGTAAAGCTTTGTATCGAGCAAAAATACAGATTGAATACACCCCAACTGACGTTGAACCATAAACTTTATCCCTCCTTGATAACTTTGCTTTGTACTTTTCGACAAAAAGGCTTCAACCCCGTGAAAGGGAATTACGTGGGCTGCTACAGTGATAATAGCGGAAGAGTGCTGAATGGTATACCGCGGAATGTTTCAAATTCACAAACGCCACAGGCTTGCCTTGAATTGTGCAAGAGTAAAGGATTCCGGTATTCCGGGACTGAGGTCGGGTAAGCATTTATCAAGTTAAATAAAAACATTTAAGAACTGTGACACAAATATTTTGTCTTACTCATTTCTATAGAACTACAGTTTTGGTGTACTATAAATAAGCCATCCCTCATTTTTGGCCTAACCCTGTGGAAGTCCACTCGCGGAACCCTTACAAGGTTTTTCAATCATTTTGTAATAGCTACTTTATGTAAAGCCAATTAAACAAAAGTATTAAAATTTCTTATTAAGCAATTTTTACATAAAAGTAACGTAATTTCTTGAATTAATACAGTTATCTCGTCGTGTATGCACTTTTTTACACAAACTGTTACAGTTTACCTCTGTTTATGTGGCATAACTTTGACGTAACTTTGTGTACAGATGGGAATGCTTTTGTGGAAACAGCCTGAATGGAGGAGTTCTATCGAACGACCATGAATGCAATGCGCCTTGTTATGGCGATGGAGATATTAAATGCGGCGGGCCATGGCTTCTTAGCGTCTACTACACTTCCCGTAATATATTTATATATATATATATATATATATATATATATATATATATATATATATATATATATATATTTATATATATATGGGCCATTCCCAGCATATATATACGTATAATGTATACATTGTTTAGTTGTCTTTAGTACTCTAATTATGTGTAAGGAAACTGTATACTAGGACATCTATCTTACTCTACCAAAGCTTTTTTAGTTTGCCCAGATACCCTCTCATACAAGGTAAGGGCTGTAAGGGGTTAGCTGTACTGCCCGTTATTAGCTGTGTAGCTCTAAATTCGTTATATAGGCCGCGGTGGTGGGCTATCAGGGCTAATATACCTCATTGATAATTGTACTAATAAGGATTAAACCGCTTTGGCCTAGAGATCTTCTCGGTCTGCTCCCGGTGTACCCGTCGAAAGTGTCGTCTTTATCAAGAGAACCAAGCGACAAAATAACATTAAACAATTGCACTTATAACGATAAAAGTTGATTGTAAAACATGAAAAATGTGAAACATTTCATCATCACAGTCCAACTGAACAATCGGAACAGGATGGTGTCATCTATTGTACTCCTATAGCCTCCCAATAGAAGGTGTTCTCATTACAAACAAATAATACATATAATTTATATGAATTTCAATGGATTTGAATTAGCGGATATTTGATTAGAAATACGATTGATAAACCCCCACAAATTATGCCTCGTCGGTAATTTTGTTTTGTACTTTTCGACAAAAAGGCTTCAACCCAGTAAAAGAGAATTTCGTGGGCTGCTACGTTGATAATGATAAAAGAGTGATGAATGGTATACCACGGAGTGTTTCAAATTCGCAAACGCCAAAGGCCTGCCTGGAATTGTGCAGGAGTAAAGGATTCCAGTATTCCGGGACAGAGGCCGGGTAAGTTCTGTATAGGCATAACAGGGTGTCAACATTTTAAAAAAATAGGCGATATCGGTCTAATATAACTCTATGTACAGGAACGAATGTTTTTGTGGTAAGAGCCTGAACGAAATGGTTCAAGTGGAGGACGAAGAATGTTATCGGCCTTGTTACGGCGACGCTGCTCTTATATGCGGCGGGCCATGGCGTCTTAGCGTCTATTCCAAGACCGGTAATATTATTTTATTAGCGCACATTTATTTGCCTGCTAGTCGTCGAGGCTAGAATAGATTTAGAGCTGTCTAAATCATCGAAAGCTTGTTTTACCGTCAAAGATTATTCCAGCAAATTTTCGGGATTGAGTGCAAGCCGTGCAGGTGGGATATCTCTATAAAACCGAATTATACCAATTTTTCATTGTGTGTTTCGGAAAAAAGGCTACAACCCTTCAAAAGGGAGTTACGTCGGCTGTTACGTCGACTCGCCGAACAGGCTGTTGACCGGCACACCAACGAATTATTCATTCTTGCAGACGCCGCAGGCTTGCGCAGATTTGTGCCGGCGAACAGGATTCAAGTATTCCGGAACTGAGGACAGGTGACTATTTCTATTTTTGTACAGTAAAAACTAAAAAAAATAAGGAGGCGGTCATCACTCTTTAGTGGCCCAAGCTAGTACATAATAATTTATGCGAATAATGAGGCGTTGATATTTTCCAAATGAACGATAGTATAACTCTCTCTATAGATGGGAATGCTATTGTGGCGACAGCCTGAAAGGAGGAACTATAGTCGACGACGAAGAATGTAATCAGCCTTGTACCGGCGATAATTCACTGAGATGCGGCGGCGCATGGCGTCTTAGCGTCTTCAATAATTCTGGTAATTTACGCGTATATTATGTTATTTATATACATTGGATATTGAATATATAATTGAAATTACAAGTGAAATAACAACTGACTCATCAGGAGATCGACTGATCTTGGGATTACTTATATCAACTTTTTTGACAAAATTTCGACGACATCTAAGGGGTCAACAATAATGCCCCTTAGATATATATATATATATATATATATATATATATATATATATATATATATATACATTTTGTGAAACTCTCTAAAAAACGTGTTCTTGTTACGAACATCTGCAACATATCGTGGAATGAAATACCATAGTCTATCGAATTGAACTAGCAGATATACTATTAGAAACACGATTGAGTAATAAACTTGAGTAATAAATCAGGCGCTTAGGTTAATTTTAAGGACTGGTATTTATCTATTAACAGCATCGTTAACAGGCTTTGTATCAAGCTGAATACAGATTGAATAAAGCCCCCAACTGTCGTTAAACCCCGACTTATCCCTGGTTGTAATAATTGCTTTGTACCGTTTCGACCCGATGACAGATAATTACGCGGGCTGCTACATTGATTACGCAAGCAGACTGCTGAACGGTGTAGAACGGACATCTTCGAGAGGACAGACGCCGCAGGCCTGCTTGGAATTGTGCAGGAGTAAAGGATTCAAGTATTCCGGGACCGAGCTCGGGTAGGCATTTTTTTTAATTACGAGTCAACGTTTTAAGTCTATATTGAGTAAGGATGTGGTTGTTATAATCACGCTTTAGTCCTGTTATATATAAACAGTATATTATCATATAGAACGTAATAACCTATTTAGGGTAAATTGGTCGTCTCTACTTATCGACGAAGATATTTATCCGCATAATTGGGTACTAACATAACGTGTAACATTGGGGCGATAGCTGTTCAACATAACTGTCTGTACAGAAACGATTGCTATTGCGGGGACAGCCTGAAGGAAGGAACTCTGGTAAGTGACAGAGAATGTTATCAGACTTGTTCCGGCAATAGAGCACTCAAGTGCGGCGCTCCATGGCGTCTCAGCGTCTACCACACTTACGGTAATCTTCTTTTTATCTTTTATTTAGACATATATTCGAGTTGTAAACCGTCGAGGCTAGAACAGATTTGGAGCTTTCTGTATCCTTCTGTTTTATTGCCTTGGAAATTTGTCGTTCGCCACAGTCTTTACTTTCTACTGGCAGACGCTTATCATAGCCTTATTATAATTACTGCGTGCGTTTTTGTATGAGTATATTCGGAATGTTCAAAATATGTGTTTACAGGCGAGCACCCTCCGAAGTAGATGGGGTGTCACGAAGATGAGAGAGAATAGAGGGCGGAATTAACACGGAAAGCAATCTGCACCGTCTTATATAAATAAAATTTGTAATTCAACTTTTATGGATGTATCATTTGTAAATGGAAATAAAGAGAAATATTACAGAGAGACTATCTGTGTATCACAATTTCTCATATACGGAACATCAGAGGGGCGGATGAGAGGTGGCAATAAAACCAATAATGCCATCGACATATTTCCCCTACATCCAAAAAATGTTTGAAATTTCAAAAAAATTTTCGATTTTTCAACATTCCTTCGTCCACATCTTCACTACTACACAACTATTATATATCCGTTATTTAAAAAAATGTGTAAATCCTGAAAATCAATTATCGGGCAAAGTATTTTTGCATTACTTTCACTGTTATAACCAGTATATACGACGTTTATCTTATCTAAACAATTACAGATAACGTAGATCGGTTGTAAAGTGTACTATAAAGAATTAAAACAGTCGAATCCCAATTAATTTGTTTTTTTTTTAGTGAATATACTGCACAGATATTTGCTTGAGATATTTTTATTAATAATAACAGCTCGTATATTTGAGTAAATAGTTTTACTTTTCAAGGAGTCGGTTTTCGAATTATCTTTCCACGGGACAGGGGCGGTGAATTGAGAAATCCCTGCCCAGAATAAAAAAAAAGTTTACGAACTAAACTGGATTGGAGGGAGGACTGTTTTATGACGAGACTGGGGGAAAGTCGGCGCGCTTAAGAGGTCCCGGATTGGAGTATCGCGGCGGTACAAATAGGAGCAGAACGGTGGTACGAGCCGCCAGTCGAGCCTCGTCCTCAGTAACAGTCGGCGCAGAAATGCGGTCCCAATTATCACTTCTCACTTGGCTTTTCCTCTTGGGTGAGTTCAGGGATGGAGTTCTTATTAACAATTAGTTGGTACCAACCCCCACCCCACCCCCACCCCTACCGCCACAACACGCCGAGGTTCAAATTAATCGAACTTGTCACACAAGACATTTTTGTTCTTTTCTCGTTGTACGGGTTCGATTACAACTCCAATAGTTCCTGCCAACAGTAATACAAGACGAACATAGATCATAAACTATAATACTCTTGGCGGGAAATATTTCATTCGATTCAAAACGCATAATCAATATATCCCATACATATACTGGCTGGTTGACGGTCGTGCTCCGTGGAATTATTCAGCTATTAAACCCGAAACCTTTCTTAACTTATATACATACACATATATATCTATATATTGTATATACCGGAATGTATGTCTGTACGTGCCCGAACATACAATCAGCGCGTTGCACAATTCAAAAGAATATGCAAATTGTAATATGTATTATACATTTGTTGTTCGTTGCGAAATGTACTGGCATAAGCTCGTGATAATGCTTATTGGCAATGTAGTTGCACGGACCCGTATGTTTTGCGTACCGACAATCGTATGCACGGTCACGTGACGTTGTTTATTGCAACTTGCTGTTTTTCTTTTCAATTCCCCAATCGACAATTTTTATGTCTTCCATATGTCAAAAGATAATTGCATAACCCGAAAATTCCGCTTACATTTTAGCTTCGTCGATTGTGTTTTCTTTTTTTAAATTTATGTATATATATATATATATATATATATATATATATATATATAATATCATTTATATATAATGAAGACATTCAGTATTCCGCCCTATAATCGGGATGTTCCTACAAGATGTAACAAAAAGGTTTTGACTGATTCTCAGCTTACGGACAGAGGGCAGGTTAGTTTAGGTAATTACAGTTAATTTAAATATATATCCTGTCCTTGTTTTGGTGTATTCAGAAACTGCCAGAACGTAAGCCAAATAAATCGATATCCGTTTCTGAAATATCGCCTAATAAATTAACGAAACTGAACGATTTTATTTTAAACAGGCGTCGGCCCCGTGCGTTCAACTTATCTCGGCTGCTACGTCGATTACGAGGGAAGACAGCTGGCCGGCAATTATCTCAACAGCGGCGATATGACGCCCAAATTATGTATCGAACACTGCACGAAATTCGGTTTCAAATTGGCGGGCTTAGAAGTCGGGTGAGGGACTATATATTCATTTATTACGGTAGAATTAACTGGTTAAATATTATTATATCTTCGTGGAGGGGGGAATCTGGGCCGGCGGGGGTTGAGCCCCTGCTGTTCATGGTTCGATTGGAGGAAGGGTTTTCGCCGTTTCCGGCCGGGGCCCTCTCGGCTGTCGCCCGCTTCCGGCTCTCTGTAACTGGACGAAACGTCTTTCGGCCTCTGTTTCCTTCAGGTCGCAGTGTTTCTGCGGGGACGACTTGGACGAGGACAGCAGAGTGGACGACTCCCAATGCGGTAGTCCCTGCGGCGGCGACAACCAGCTCAAGTGCGGCGGACCCTGGCGTCTCGCCGTCCACCGAACTACTGTACCCGGTACACTACTATAATAAATAATTTTGCCCGTTCCGATACCCCAGTGGTCGATGCAAATAAATGTGTCAGTTAGAAATCATATCACGGATGAATTTATTGAAGTATCACGCACTCAAGCATGAAACCTGTCGAGTAATATTTTTTGAATCCATTGCGTCGTCAAGTGCCATCACTTGGTGGCCTCTTTATTAAAGCCTCTATTGAATTAAAACGTTCTTCTACGATAGCTTGTCGGGCTCTGTAATTTTGCATTGTACGTTTCGGAAAAAAAAGGCTTCAACCCTGCGAAAGGTAGCTACGCTGGCTGTTACGTCGATTCGCCGAACAGGCTGTTGAATGGCACACCCTGGAACTATTCATCCTCGCAGACGCCGCAGGCTTGCGCCGTTCTCTGTCGAGAAAGAGGATTCGGGTATTCCGGAACCGAGAACAGGTACGTGGTGGACCGTACTCGGCAGGTCGAGTACTTGTTGACAATAGATTTATGTAACGATTAGTTCGGAATGCCTATTTTGTGGTCTGCGAGGGTTGGAATACGGTAGATTTCTGTGTCTCCTCTTCGTGTTTCGGTCTTTTGCTAGACCGGTTTCGGCCGTTAGCCATCTTCAGTAGCGGTGTCAGTCCAAACCGGCCGGAGGAGACAGAACGCAAAATCTAAAAAAATTGTTCTATTAACCACAAAACAACAATTCAATTTAAGATCATAATTATAGTGCGGAATCGCTAATGCTATTGTGTCTACCGTACGGCGGGCATTTGGCAGGTGCGTCAATGCTCATTACTCCTGTTACTCCTGTTTGTTTTCAGCTACGAATGCTATTGCGGAGACAGCCTGCAGGGAGGAACTCAAGTGGACGACAAGGAATGCCATATACCTTGCAACGGTGACACCGCCCTTAGATGCGGCGGTTACTGGCGTCTCAGCGTCTACTACACTTTAGTGTCAGGTCAATATGCCTTACGTTTCAGTTTGTTCAAATCTGGAACAGCCCAGCAGAGAGTCGGGGGCTCAGTCCCTCGCATTTGAATAGGAAAAATTCACAAAAAACAGTATTGTACAGTGTACTACGAATATCGATCGCAACAAATGCTTTTGTAAGAAATCTTAATGTAGGTAGCTAGGAAAATTTTCCAGCAGTGCGAAATTCGGGCTGGAATAATTACCCCTTAGAAGTTGGGTTACGCTATCCTCTGCCCCATGGATATAATCGGTTACATAGATTTATCCCGCGGTTAAATTGTCTCAGGCAAAAAATTCAATCCGGTCTCTGAGAATTACAAGGGCTGTTACAACGAGAGCGTTGGAGGGAATCTGAACGGGTACAGGAGGGTGACCAAATCCCTGACGCCGCTGTTGTGCCATCGACTCTGCCGCAACAACGGCTTCGCCCTGGCAGGGTTGAGCCGCGGGTAAGCGCCACCCTATATTGTCTTCCGTATATTATTTTCAATTTCCTTCCTGACAGGTAGAGCAGGGCAAACACGTGTGTACATTCGTGTGGGGAAATTTAGCTCTTTCTTTTTTTTTTCTGAAAAAACCGAGTCGAGTTTCGGTCAACTGAAATTGTACTTCAGGATCGAGTGCAAATGCGGTGACTGGATGGTTGAACAGGATAAAATTTCAGACTTGAATTGCAAGAGGCCCTGCGCCGGTGATTGGTCCCTGGTGTGCGGTGGCGAATCATCCATAAGTGTTTACCGAACGAAGGCTAAAGGTAGGTAGCGATTAGATATTTTTTCCACAGTCAAAATATTCGATATATAAAAGTGTATGTAGAAGTACCACGAATGGTCGTCCAGTTCGGTGTTTATATGTGAAAGCCGGGTTGGTCGGATATCTATAAAACAATTTATATCCTTAATCATTTTACTTTGTACGTTCGGGGAAAAACAAGGTTTCAACCCTTCAAAGGAGTTACATCGGCTGTTACGTCGACTCGCCGAACAGGCTGTTGAATGGTATACCCTGGAATTATTCATCCTCGCAGACGCCGCAGGCTTGCGCAGATTTGTGCCGGCGTAGAGGATTCAAATATTCCGGAACTGAGGACAGGTGACTATTTCTATTTTTGTACAGTAAAAACTAAAAAGAAAAATAAGGAGGCCAGCGTCGGCCATCACTCTTTAGTGGCCCGAGCTAGTACATAATTTATGCGAATAATGAGGCGTTGATATTTTCCAAATGAACGATAGTATAACTCTCTGTATAGATGGGAATGCTATTGTGGCGACAGCCTGAAAGGAGGAACTATAGTCGACGACAAAGAATGTAATCAGCCTTGTAACGGCGATAATTCACTGAGATGCGGCGGCGCATGGCGTCTTAGCGTCTACTACGCTTTAGATTTCGGTAATATGTTTCATATTTCATTTTAATTTACATACATTGAGTGATAACCGACTAGGGGGTAATTAATTTAACGTTGGGCTCTTAATTCGAAAAAAACGCCTGTGCATTACGGGCCGTTACGAGAGCCTGTAATGAGTTGGGGATTTAGTTTGGGAAAATTCCGCTAGATGGCAGCAGATGGGGGCGCCGGTAGTTCCAGAAATCCGCAACGGAGCGCAGCACGCGACGGAAGCTTGACAAATTCAAACCGAGCGACCTCCTTGCATCTCATATTCCCCTAATACAAATCCTGATATTTATCCGATTCAGAAATTTAAAAATATCTTCCTGTACTGTGAGTATCTTCAGAATGTTAAAAATATTTGCACAGCTGAGGCCATTTCGTCGTACATCGGGTGTTACGAAGACGACTCTCAGTCGAGGATACTGGACGGAATTCAGATGGAAAGCAACGCCCTCACGATAGAGTCCTGCGTCGGCTTTTGCTACAGAAGAGGATTCATGTTCGCCGGAACCGAAAGCGGGTACCAGTTATATTATACTTTATTACAACTAAACTCTGTTAAAGCTACCGAAACTGGTTTCGCTTATCATATTTAAAATGAATATTTTTTTTGTAGGGTAGAATGCTATTGCGGCAACAGTCTCAAGTACAGGCGTCTAGCTGCCAGCGCCAAATGCCAAGTGCCATGTTTGGGCAACTTCAACCAGATCTGCGGAGCCAGTTCGGTACTCAGCGTTTACCAGACTGGCATAACGTACGGTATGCAAGAAGCGCAGCAACTGGAGTCTTTTAGCTAGCTAGACCGGTTTCGGCCGCTAGCCGTCTTCAGTAGCAATCTGTTAGTATGCTGATGAGTCACTTTGGCACATGGACATGGGATGCTTCTGGAGCCAATTTCGGCCTTATCCTTAAATCATTCTTCTCAACTGACATATATACGTGTATATACACGACAAACAATGGAATCCCGTGTGCCAAAGTAAGTAACAAATGGGCAGACAGACAGCTACTGAAGATGTCGAGCTGATATTCGTTTGCGTTTTGTAATCGATTCATTTAAAAAAAATCTTCTGGCAGTTTGGAACTCCCGACTAGCTATCCTAAATATATACCTCGAAACAGTACAGCATTTCATTGGAACCGTATGCGTCCGCAGCTCAAATAGCTGAAGAGGCCCCCTCAACGTACATGGGCTGTTACGTGGACAGCAAAGAAAGGCAGCTCTTCGCCGCCGGTAGGGTATCGAACGCGCAGAATACACAATTTTGCATAGGCTATTGCGCGAGGGAAGGATACAGCATGGCCGGACTTGAAGCGGGGTAAGTCCCAATCAAGTAGCTAAACATGTTTAAAGACTTTCTGAACATACAATATTCGTTGGAAGTAGTGCCTCCATCTTCCCATAATCATAACTATAAAACTAGTATTCGATAAGACAAGTTAAATTGTATCTCTTCGGTTCGATGACAGCGTTCCTGTCCCTGTACCACAGCCTTTTAAGTCGCTTACCGAGTCTCAACAATATGAGGTGGTAATTATGTCTTTTTTACCGTAGATTTCGTGTTTTTCCATCTCCTCTCGCTAGTTTGGTCTTTTGCTGGACCGGTGCCAAAGTGACTAGCTCACCGCTGCTGAAGATGGCGAGCGGCCGAAACCGGTCTAGCAGAAGACCGGAAGAGCCGGCGAGAGGAGAGAGGAACACACGAAATCGACGGTATTCCAACCCCTCGCAGAGCACAAGACAGGTATTCTAAACTATTTATTTCCTTTATGGTATTCAGCAACGAGTGTTACTGCGGCGACAGACTGAATAAGGGCTCGTCTGCCCCCGAAACCGACTGCAGTTCGGACTGTCCTCGAGATTCGACTTCAAAGTGTGGCGGCCCCTGGAGGCTCACGGTATACAGCACACCAATCAACGGTCAGTTATCAACATCCATTTTATATATAAATATCGGCCCATATCCCTCAGCTCCTACTCTCACCTCTCTTGTTATTCGCACTTTCAGAAGCCTGTCATTGCAAATATGCGTCCATTTCACCATCAAAATTATTCTGTCTCACGAAAAAAACACTGAAACAACAAGGGGACCTTGCCTAATCGACAAAATATTTGAGCACCGTTTCTGTTGCAACTTGAATTATTTAAGTGCCTATAAGTGAATAATTTGCCTAATTTAAATCAGGACGACGGCTGAAAAGCTACCACTTGGGATGTTTCGCCGAGGAGGGAGCGACACCGCTTTTGGACGGAGCCTCGAAAGGGTCGACATCGATGACGGTCGATTACTGTTTCGGATTTTGCTATAGGAACGGCTTCAAGTTGGCCGGTCTGAAGAACGGGTGAGTTCAATATTTACAATTGAAAATATACGAAATACGTTTAACATACCTGTTCTGTGGTCTGCCAGGGGTTGGTATACTGTAGATTTTTTGTGTTTCTGTCTTCTCACGCTGGGATTTTGTTGTCAAAGAGGGGAGGGTGGTTGGGCGGGTGAGGTCCTTTAATAGGATTATCGGGGCAAATTGGCGAAGTTAGATCCTGTTTTATATTTCGCCAACCACATTAATACACTCCGGACACGAGACAATCCACTGAAAGTTATTACACCCAGGCAAGAAAGGCAAAGAGATGGATGTAGTGGAGAACATGGAGATATTTAAACACGAACAAAACCGGATTATAAATGAAAAAATAAATTCCCAAAGCGACTGCATATTTGCCCCGATAATCTTATTGAAGGACCTCATCCCCCCACCCTTGACCGACAATCTGGCTTACACTTAAGCGGATTAACAAAATCCCACCCCAACAGCCCCCCATAAAACACAATAACAAGACAAACTAACAGCCGCCACAGGACAAGTGACAGTGACAGTGCACAGTGAGGATGCCCGAAAAAACATCCAAAGTGCTACTGGAGATGACGTTTCATGAAGTCGATGAGGAACTGTCATACGACTGGAACAACTGCCCGAAGAACGGGTCAGTGTTCAGCGAGAATACGACTTTTTCCGAATATTCGGAATGATATAAATTGAGATAGAGACTATTCCGAAAAGACATCACGATGGCTCTCAACATTGACCCTGACTGTCTTCACACTTTATTGAATCCTCGCGGTCAAACGTCGGTGCCTAACGTTGTTCTACTGACTTGTACCGATTAGGTACAAGTGCCAGTGCGGAAACAGCGTGCAGGGGCGAACGGCCGTGGCGAATGACCAGTGCGGTAAACAGTGCACCGGAGACAGATGGCTGAAATGCGGCGGTGAAAAAACACTTACAGTATACAGCACCGGCGCCGGCGGTAAATAGTATTTTTTATTACCAGGCAGTAATTATTACCGCGGAATCTGAACATGGCCGAGATGGCTTCAGGTTTTCGAAAATCATTTCTGTTACAATTTTCCGCAATGTTCCAATTAGGTGATTGGAAGCGGAAACCTAATATACGCTACATAATTGTGTTGAGCGCATGAATGCGGCTCATTAATTGAGAAGCGATCAATTAATTTAATAAGAAATAATTTTACTCGATCGAATATTAATGTATTTAAATTTCTTTTCTGTTCGAAGGGTCCAACGCGTAATTGGCGCGGAAGAAGGCAGGACTGGGCCCAGCTGATAGACGGAATTTATACAAAATGTCATTTATCTATTAATAAAATTTGTAATTTCACCATTACGGTTGTATAATGTGCGGATGAAAATAAAAAGGAATATTATTAATGACAATAGAAAAGAAGGACCATCTTGCTTAAATAACTTAAAGATTAAAGTAAAAAGTAGTGTCATAAAACAATAATGCCACCCGCATATTTCCCCTCCGTCCACTTGCCCCATTATAAGGAAAGTTGAAAAATTTTTGAACGTTGAAAAAAATGATGAAAATAACTACAATTTTTCATATCTATACGGTCAGGATACGTGAAAAAACGAACACCGTACAGCAACAGGCCCCCATATAAAAATGTCTACGTCGACAAATTAACTGGAATTTGAAGAAGAACTGTTGTCTAAGACGAATGAGGAAAATAATGCGTGCCTAAGAGGTCGAGGTCGGGGAATTCCAGCGGTACAAATAAGAGGGCAACAGTCGGATAACCCGCCAGTCGAGTCTGGTTCTCAGTATAATGCAGTCCCTATTATCACTTCTCCCTTTGTTTTGGCTGTTTGGTGAGTTTTGTGACGGCGTTTTTATTAACACTCAGTTGGTCCCCCCCCACATTCGCTGTTTCGGTCAAATTCGGTAGTACGAGTTTCGGCTTTTCGCCGTTTACGTCAATTTTCCAAGCTCGGTCGCTCACTTGTTACCCACTCTGAATAAAATATTAATCCACGGTTGATTATTACCACGAGTCTGACTCGTGATAAAGAATTTACACCCCAGACGTCTTAAAATTACTATTTTCAGTACCGAAACATTGTTTATTATTTCACGATTCCTTTCGTCGCACTAAAATATATATGTGTGTCGTGAAAAGTATACATTTAGCCGAACAGTTGAATGGCAGGGAGCGCGACCGACATTACACTGTTTACTATAGCTCGAGCAATCGGCAGATATCGTGTTGGCCAAATGGTCAAACGTCTTAATCCTTCGGACGGACGCTCTTGAGACACTTTTCAGTTCGTACAAAAATATAGACGAGGCTATAAAGGGCCCCCGAATTAGACGTCGGTGGCATCCGGGAGAGAGCTTCGCCGGCGCCCCTCTCGCCTAAGTACAACACATGACGGGAATTCCGTGGAATCAAGTTCGGCTATTCGTTCTCCAACAACGACTTGCGCCGATTCCCCACCGTCGACGGGAAATCCCTTCGAAAGTTCGAAATTACAATCGGGAATTGAATTGGAAAACAATTGTTTGACCTGTGTAGATGAACTGGGGAATAACGCGAGCCCAATTATCGTTATAGCCAATTATCGGCTGTTGAAAATAAGACTCCGACCGCTTTTCCGGGCACAACTCGAGTCGCGGAGACGCGAAACACAGCCGTTGGCCGACCAGCAGAATCGGTTTTAAAATAACTCAATAATTCGAGAGTTATATAATGCCTCGACGTCGAGATCCTGGCAATAGTCCAGAAATCGGATTAGAGATATTAACGAAGAGGATAATTTTTCCATCTATATTTCTAATATATTTAAAAGTACTATATTGAACAGTTATGTCTGTTACTAAACAGGCGTCGGCCCGGCGGTTACCACTTATCTCGGCTGTTACTTCGACTACCAGGGAAGACAACTTGCCGGTAACATTGTCAACAGGGGAGACCTGACGCCCAAATTATGTATTGACCACTGCACCAAATTAGGTTTCAAATTGGCAGGCCTAGAAGTCGGGTAAGCGACGCTTTGTCTTCGTTTATTAGAGTCACTTACGTTTATTAGAGGCACTCGAATGTACAATTATAGTTAGTCGTAATTTGAATGCGTCAGAAGACAGGAACGACACCTATACGCGATAAAACTGCATTAAATTTATATAAATATTGTAAATTGCGGTATAATCATTTTAAATTACAAAGTGAAATTATAATGTTCCAAAGTCGTTTTTGAGAGAAAAGTCTTGGCTCCGAATGGTGTGAAGAGTGTGCGCGCTTAATGTTCGCACTTTGGGCACGGCGCTCAAAGCCACTCCGCGGCGGGGACCGCCCTACCGTAAGGGTTAAGCGATATTATTATTGTCGGTAATTGGGTGCCGGTAGGATGGCCTGATCTGGGAAGAATCTGGGCCGGCGGGGGTTGAGCCCCTGCTGTTCATGGTTCGATTGGAGGAAGGGTTTTCGCCGTTTCCGGCCGGGGCCCTCTCGGCTGTCGCCCGCTTCCGGCTCTCTGTAACTGGACGAAACGTCTTTCGGCCTCTGTTTCCTTCAGGTCGCAGTGTTTCTGCGGGGACGACTTGGACGAGGACAGCAGAGTGGACGACTCCCAATGCGGTAGTCCCTGCGGCGGCGACAAGCAGCTCAAGTGCGGCGGCCCCTGGCGTCTCGCCGTCCATCGAACTACTGTACCGGGTACACTACTATAGAGTCGTAAATTGAGACTAAATCATTTCGCCTATTCTACATCCCAGTGGTCAGTTAGAAATCATCTCACAGATGAAAGTATTGAGGCGACTATACAAATTTGGTTTCACGCTGTTCTCATTACAAACAAATAAATAATCAATGCGTTTCCAGTACATTGCGTTTTCTATTTATTGCTGTCCGGGCCTAAAAATAACAAAATTTCGCCATCTCCTCTGTTGCCTTTATGGCCGTTATTAAGTTCACGGTCTCTCGATAATTTTCCGTTTCGTGAAAAAGGTTACAACCCCGTGGCGGAGAATTACGTGGGCTGCTACGTTGACAGTGCGAGCAGACTGTTGAACGACGCCCCGAGGAACGTTTCAAACTCGCAGACCCCGCAGGCCTGTCTAGAATTGTGCAGGACGAAAGGGCTCAAGTATTCCGGCACTGAGGTCGGGTGAGTGTTTTAAAAATTCAGTGAAAACTTTAACGACGCGAACGTTGTGCACTCCTATGATAGCAGTGATTTGAGACAACCGTCTTCGATAAATATTTATCGGCCTAATAATTCGTTACATTATTTTCGGTATCAGCCCGGTTTAATATATTTACAGGCAGGAATGCTTTTGCGGAGACAGCCTGAAAGGAGCGACCGCAGTGGAGGACAAAGAATGTCACGTGGCTTGCAAAGGCGACAGCGGACTTAGGTGCGGTGCCGGGTGGCGCCTCAGCGTCTACTACACCCTAGCACCCGGTAATATATTTTATTCCCATTTATATTTATTCGACTATACAGTTTTCAGATAACAGATTTGTACCTGTCTATACGAGCATCGATACCCTTACCCACGGAGGATAAGGTAAAATACTCGGGCTTATGTATAGGCAAAGGACTGGCGTTGAATCCACACACGAAGTTTTAGAGACAGTAGAAGTAGTCGGACTACTGGGCAATAGATCAAAATTTTGTTTAAAAGTACATGTTATATACGCTGTTTGTATTGGGCAGTTATGCCAATAAGAAATTGCCTTATTCGTTCTTCCGCTTCCTGGTTACTTCAATCGATTAAACGAATCACTTTCACGCGTTCATTTCACAGGCAAAAAATTCAATCCGGTCTCTGAGAATTACAAGGGCTGTTACAACGAGAGCGTTGGAGGGAATCTGAACGGGTACAGGAGGGTGACCAAATCCCTGACGCCGCTGTTGTGCCATCGACTCTGCCGCAACAACGGCTTCACCCTGGCAGGGTTGAGCCGCGGGTAAGCAGCCGGCCGAATACAAACTTTCAGTTGGCCCAAAACATTCCCCAAGCACCCCGAGCGCGTCTCCGGGAGGATTCGGGAGAATATTCCTCTCTGTTAGAACTATAGTTCGCCGAGGAACTGTGCGGGTCAAATGCCGAATTTCAACGGTCAGCGAGTTTAGTTAGTATTTCAATTTCCGCTGTGCATATATTCGAATTTTCGCGGGAGGTTTCGGGTGGTGTGGATTGATTAAGAATACGGGTCAAAACTTCATGCAGAACTGGGGTTATTAACCGTGTTTTTACCGAATGTATTTTAACAGCATTTTAATTGCACAGTTTCTGCGATAAATAGGGTGAAAAAAAAATGTTTAAATATCCGGATGTTGTGGCAAAAATATACTCGAGGTCAAATGCCAAGTCTACGAGTTGAGAAACAAATTCGAAATAATTCGAAATGATTTGTTTATCTTATCCCAACAATTGTTAAGTATTAGTATTGATTTATGAGCAGAATACCCCTCAGTGAAATATTATGATGACGTTTTTTTTCTCGTCATAACGATGATTCCTTAGTATCGTAGGGCTGGTTGAATTACGTCTATATATTTAATTAATATAATCGAAATAATAGAATGATGCCTGTTTAGGACCGACTGCCAGTGCGGAGACTGGGCCGATGAGGGTGATAAAATTGGGGAAGTGAATTGCAAAATGCCTTGCGCTGGAGATTTGTCTCTAACCTGCGGCGGACACTCATCTCTAAGCGTTTACGAAACTAAGATCAAGAGTAAGAACCAATTAGACTATGTATATACATATATACTTCGCTTTAGAGTTTAAAAGAAAATCTTAAATACCGGGATACGGCCAATTTTCAACATGAAGTTGGGTCGCATAAATGAGTGAAGGTGACACATTGTATAACCACAGGGCTAGCGAAGTACTCATTCCTGCTTCGATGCCTATCTTAGCCGTAATGCCGGCACGTTTGTTTGTACATTTTTCAGAATGTTTAAAATACGTTCGCAGGTGAGCCGATTTCGACGTACATCGGGTGTTACGAAGACGTCCCGCAGTCGAGGTTGCTGGACGGACTCCAGACGATAAGAACCACCCTCACGATAGACACCTGCGTCGGCTTTTGCTACAGAAGAGGATTCATGTTCGCCGGAACCAAAAGCGGGTATTATTTTGAACGGCAACTGAACCTGTTCTCAACTTGTTTGGCCTTCCGTCCATTCACTTTCTTAAGCGAACACTAGTTTAGTAGTGCTGAAGTAAAATAAACGACGATACTGCAGTTCTCGGATAGGGAATTTAATTTCTAAAAATGTACGCCGATGTACATTTTTAGTGTATTTAAAACGAATATTACATTTGTTTTGTAGCGACGAATGCTATTGCGGCAACAGTCTCAAGTACAGGCGTCGCGTTGCCAGCGCCAAATGCCAAGTGCCATGTTTGGGCAACTTCAACCAGATCTGCGGAGCCAGTTCGGTACTCAGCGTTTACCAGACTGGCATAACGTACGGTATGTGTGGCATCGCTACTCGCGGTATTATTATATTGTACCTTCCCGAATATCAGAGAACAGACGACATTACTGGAAAGCTGACCCGGTGCCAGCATTCCAAAGACCGGTGTAAAACTCCCTAGCAGTTAATAGATAAATGAAAAGATGCGGTATTTAATAGCCAATCAAATAACAGAAATGGGACAGTCAACCCCCCCTAAGCCACTAAGTCTGTAAAAATAAACATTCCTCTTTCAACCTTTTCTAACTTATATATTTATATATACACGTGCCTGTGTGTGGCACAAGTGAATTGGCAGACACAGCTACTGAAGGACAAACTTTTTGCGTTTTATAATTCATTTGTTCGAATAAAATCTTGGCGCATAAAATTTGCAACGAATACAGACAGAAAAGTGCAGCATTTCATTTCAGCCTTATCTGTCGGCAGAACAAATAGCCGAAGAGGGGCGCTCAACCTACATGGGCTGTTATGTCGACAGCAGTGAAAGGCAGCTCTTCGGGGCGAAAAGGATTTCGGTCGTGCAGAGTACAGAACTTTGCGTTGGGTTTTGCAACAGGGAAGGGTACAATCTAGCTGGACTAGAAGCGAGGTAAGTCCCGATCGAGTGGCCGGTCCGAAACTTCTAAAGTTAACCAACTTACGAGAAAAGAAAATCTGATATATTTAGTAAATGAAAGTTTACAATAAATGTATCCACTGATTATGACCAACCAGCGGTATGTAACTCAAATCGTTTAGATAAATACCATATTTTCTTAAGACGTAAATTATACACTGTTTCCCTTCCCTTCGAGATATTGGGCTAAGGTTCAATAATCGCCCCGAACGTCTAACCGCGGTATTTTCTTTTTTTCACGATTTTCAGCGAAGAGTGTTTCTGCAGTGACAGACTGAAAGAGGGCAGTTTGGCTGAAGAGGCCGACTGTAGCTCGGAGTGTCGGGGCGATCCGAACTCCAAGTGCGGAGGCAGCTGGAGGCTGAGCGTCTACAGCACTCCCATCAACGGTCAGCCATCAATATATATATATACACCTATAGAGCTTATTTCCGGCGAGAAACATATTATATACGGATAGGCGAGGGCCTATCCTTCCTCCCGACAACCGATTGACGAGGTCTAATAAAGTGGCAACCATAAACATTACTTTCTCCACCCCTACCAACTTCATACATACTCATACTTAAGCGCCGTTTCTATTTAAATTTGAATATATTTAAGCCCTCAGATTGGCATTCGTCGTTTAATTTGCCCAATTTTAAACGGTCCGATGTTCACAGGGCGACACCTGAACAGCTACCACGTGGGATGTTTCGCCGAGGAGGGAGCGACACCCCTTTTGGACGGCCCCGCCAAGGGGTCAGAATTGATGACGGTCGACTACTGCTTCGGATTCTGCTACAGGAACGGTTTCAAGTTCGCCGGCCTGAAGAACGGGTGCAACATTGACACTGTCTTTCCACTTTATTGAATCCTCGCGGTCAAACGTCGGTGTTTAACCTTGTTCTACTTCCTTGTCCCAATTAGATACAAGTGCAAATGCGGGAACAGCCTGCAGGGGCGAACGGCCGTGGCGAATGACCAGTGCGGTAAACAGTGCACCGGAGACAGATGGGTGAAATGCGGCGGTGAAAAAACAATTACAGTATACAGCACCGGTGTAGTTGGTAAATATTTGTTTTTTGTTAGGCGTGTGTAAGGAACGTTTGGTACGTCGGAAGGTTGGACGATTGGATTGGGATTACGAGTGATTACTGAGTGAAATTTGTTGTATTTTTGTACGAGTCGGTAAATCTTTTATCCCTCGCCGGGGAATTCCGAGAAACCGAAATCGAGCTGGACAGCCGTGAGATTGACAAATTGGCCGAAACTCACGTTTCACTAAACACGGCTGGACGTAATATAATTAAATACGTAATTAAATCTCCATTTCCAGATCCTCCCGAAAGCAGGGACGATTGCAAAAATTCCGAAACGCGCTACAACGGCAAACCGGCTTGCTCGGACCAACTCGTCTTCGTGGAGGACTTCAACAAAGGATACATAGACCCGAGGGTTTGGACGGGCGCCAAATACGCCCCTCCCTTATTGGTGGGTCGTCCCAATAATTATACTCGCAAATAAGGGAACGACAGCAAACCAAATATATTTAACGTTAATCTTCGATTTCAGGACTCGGAATTCGTCGTATTTTCGGACCGAACAGAAAACGCCTACGTCAAAGAGGGAAAGCTCTACGTTAAACCGACTTTGTCGGACGACTTTCAGCTCGGCCCTTCGGTGGAAAGGTATCGTCGTGTAGAAAAAGGAACAAAACCCGAGTTGCATTTCTAAGTGAACGTGACACGTGCACGCCCACTTACAGAGAGAGTCGCGTCAATACCCGGAATATAAATAGACGGTTGTTCAATTTCAGGGGCCCCGGCATCTGGTCTGCCCGCGTTCATACCAACAACTCGTTCTCATTTCGCTACGGTAAAATAGAGATCAGGGCGAAACTTCCCAAAGGCGATTGGGTAATACCAGGTAGGTTTCCCATTTAAAATTTCCGAAACAAAACATTGCCAGTATTGCAATTACGATTACGAAAATACTCGGCCAACGTGCGTAAACTAACTCGCCGTATTGAAAACTGTTAACGTTAGTCCCGAAATAGCCAAAACCGAAACTGGTCTGGGGCAGGGAAACAGTCGGTAGTGATAACGATGCGACATTTTACAGAATTGTGGTTGAGGCCGAAAGGTTCTTCGGTCGACAAGAAGGGTTCCATACAGTTGGCCATGGCCAGGGGAAACCGCCACCTCAAAAAGGACACAATCGACATAGGAAATTCAAAAATCGAATTCGGCGTTATTATCGGCTCTGAAAACGACGCCAACGGCAGGAACATAATCGATTTTTTCAACAGCGAAGGATGGCACAAGGAGTTTCACAATTTCACGCTCACTTGGAAACCAGGTCAGCTCAATTTGAAGTTTCTTCCGTCGTTATCTTAAGAGAATTCCAAATTCATTGAACAGAACAGGATTCGCCGCAAGCATCCCAAGTGTCGGGGGTGACTCACCGGCAGGATACTGAGAGACACTAGAGCTGCAGAGGGTAGGCAGGGGAGAGGGGAAAAACTAGGGTGAAAAGAGAACAGACGCTCCGCATAACTAGGCCCAAATTTTCCAGATAACCTGTTCTTCTCGGTGGACGATTCGCAGGAGGTGCCGCTGATTAACGACATAGACATCAGATTCGCGACAGAGCGAGAGGGCGACGTCCAAATCTTCAACAAATATTCCCAGTGGAGCAGAGGGTCGAGCATTACACCTTTCAACAAGGAGGTAAGTCAGACTCTACCCGCAATTAAGAATTTCTAACGTAGTTCGTATTTCGGAGGGCTGACGACGCTGAAGCCACTGGTTTTCTGGATCGCAGTATAACATTATTCCGGTATTTTGGGCAAGTGGCGCCTCTTCTATTCGCCATTATGAAATTATACGAACAGAATAACAACAAATCTGATAAGAGATTAAGACTAGTCGTTCGCTTGTATTCTTAAAAGGGAGATTTTTCTAGGAAAATTACAAGAGGAAAAGTTCCCGTCATATTTTCCGAACGTCCTCATTTGTTCCGCGAGGAACTTGCGAGGCACTTGAGCACATCGGTTGATTCTCCAAAGTTAATATTAATACTGTAACATCGAGACTCGAAATTGATCGTATCCCGTCCTTTTCTATTTCAGTTTTACATTTCGTTCGGAGTAACGGTCGGAGGCTGGGATTTCCCCGACGAATCTGTGAGCGGCACTTACGTCAAACCCTGGAAAAACGGCGACCCGATGGTTCGTAAAGACGGGTATATTATTTATTGTTTTTTTTTTGTAAAATCCCGCCAGTATTTTAATGCGGAAAATCGCCTTATTTTCATCCAGGGGATCTACAACTTCTGGTCTCAGAAGGACAATTGGCTGCCGACTTGGAAAGACGAAGACTGCGCATTGCAAGTGGACTACGTTAAAGTGATCGCCCTTCGAGACAAAGTAAACTAGTAAAAATGTAAAATAAACGAAAACATTCTTTGTAAACACATTTTAACTGTACGATTGGAACCTCAATAAACGAGGAGTTGTTTAAACACCTACCGACTACCACTCCAATTCCGGTTTTAGATTTTCAACTGAACGGTTTGCTGAATGCGCAATCTGTTATCTTTATCGGTAATGAACTTTAGCTGGTGATCATTATCAACATTATAAACAAATAATGATTCCTCAGTTATTATAAAATAATCATAAACCGAGGTTCCTTCTTCTTTTAACCCTAATCCGTCATAATAAAGGGATGTTTATTCACTAGAAACAAGTATTTAAACCTTCTAAATGTTCTACAACTTAAAAAACAGACAATTGTCTGATCGTGACAATTTTCAATATTAATTAACCCAATTAATAGGGAAATTCGAAAATATAATTAATGTTTCACGGTAGCGCGGGCTGAACAGGGGTGCGTTCAATTTATATTTTTACGAGAAGAAAATATTAAATCTGATCTGACTTATTACCTACGATCCTTGTCATTTTCAGAATATGTACGACTAAAATAATCCCAAACCTATTGTATATCTGATACGTCAAAAATTCTTATTATTCGTAGGTCCGATACGACAAAAAATTATTATTCTCAAAGGAGAGATTGATGAGTGATGATGCCTGGATATATTTCAACGGAAACATAATCGGGTTTAAAAATATCTCGGTCGACCATTTGGCTAGTGTCTAAAACGGGAAATAACCTTGATTTGTTTAACGTTTATTTTAGATACGCGTAAAATAATTTGACAATCACATTTCGTAGAGCCGAAAAAAAAGGGTTATGGAAATAATTATATTTTCAATTCGGCAAAAATGTAACGATTGAAATCCTCCAGATCTTATGGCTTTGCTTGAAAAACATAACATGTTTGGTTCGGATAGAGAATCGGTATTAAGATAATTTGTACAGTAAATATTGTGCCTATCTGTAAATTTCATTATAAATTTGTATAAAGCGTTTTACGTATAGGTAGAAACACCATCACGGCTGAACTATTGTGTTGGCATTGGATTGAGTTGTATTGTTGGTTGCTGTTACCGAACCTGACAGTTGAAGATATACTTGTCAGTTCTATTTTTTTTTTTTCTCCCGGGCTTCTATAGAATTGAATTGTCTCCTTTAAGCCCGTAATTTTGCTTCTATGGAAATATACCTGTTCGAATAATCCCGCTGAATGGTAGTTTCAAATGGAGTTGTAGATAGTACGTTCTTCTCTGCGCTCAATTGTAACATGTCAAAATCCTTTCACAATGTTAGATCAGATCGAGAGTGTACCAATAAATGTAAATTAGAAGAGCATGCATCGACGGCAATCGCTGCTATCACGAAGAGAGGAATCGATGACAGACAACTGGCATCCTATTTATCTTCCCTGTGCTCTAATGTTGGGAAGGTAGTTATTTTTTCGGACATTTACTTGTTTGTAAATTTTGTCCTTAATTTTGTCTACCAGAGTTTATTGTCTGTTTGACTGCAGACGTGCGATGAGTTCGGCAGAACGGCCCTTCATATGGCAACCGCTTGTGGCCGGTACAAGTTAGCATTATGGCTCATTTCAGTGGCCAAGTCCGATATAAACGCGAGGGACACAGAATCAGGTTATACTGCACTGCACAAAAGCATATTTTATGGCTATATAAATATCGCCGTTAAATTAATCAAGGTACAATCAGACGTGCATATCCTAATCTTGTCCTTTAATTCTTATGGAATTCAGTCTTGTGACACTATAATTTTTTGTACATTCCATATGTTTAGCTGGGTGCCAATATAGATTTAAAGGACTACGAATGTATGACACCGCTCAATATCGCAGACTTGGACAGACCTCCCCAGATGATTTCAAAGATTTCAAAATATTCACCGTGCCAATTGTACGTCTGGGGTTCAAATAATAATTATACAATTGGCACTGGAACTGCCAATGAGCGAAAACATCCCAAATTGATGAATACGTTTGGGAAAAACACAATTTCAATAAAACAGGTTTGTTGGGTAACTCTTATTTAGAGTGGTGAGATAATGTCTATATTTCTTGAAAATGTCTTAAGGAAATACAGCGTCTCAGTGAGTTGGCTCAGTTTACCTTTGGCTTTCTGAGTTCAAGCATAGTAAATCTGTATCTTAGGCACAATGAGCGTTAGGTTTAGATTAGATTAAATAATGCATAATGGTCTCTAGAAGCAGACTGTCTTATAAATACCTAAGAAAAATTGATTTAGCTAATCATTTTATTTATATATTAATATTAAGCGAGATAATTTAATATAATTTATATCTCGAAAAATGTTGCTCGTATGATGAAATCTATCTGCTTTTATAAATATCTGTTTTGATAGCAGCTAAATAATTTACACAAAGGTTTAAAGCAGACATTTCTTTGACAGCCCATTTTACAGCGGTGGCAGAACACATATTCAATTTTTTCAATGAGTTATGCGCGTCATTTAATTAATTGTCTCAAGGAATCGATTATGTTAGTCTGTTGCTCATGCCACAAATTGAAATCCGTGGAAGGTTCAGATTTTAAATTACAACTACTCGGGTGAAATTTGCAGTTAACGGAGAATTGTTTTATAAAAATTGTTTATAAAAAATAATCAGATTTCAATCTCATAATGGCTTCTCATAAAAAGGGCAGAAATTCAACACAGTGCTGTAAAGTTGTGCTACGAATTTTCTGAAATATATTCTGACATCGCAATTTTGCTTTTTATAATTGCACAGGTGGCAATGGAAGAATTCCACAGTGTTTTCGTGAGCCAATGTGGACGCGTTTGGACATGTGGACTTGGACCGGGCGGTAGGCTGGGAACTGGTTCTGAAAAAAATGCTGTTATACCAACACCTATCAAATTGCCTTCTGAGTTTTGCTTGGAAGCGGCTGTTGCTTTGAATCACACACTTCTCCTTTTTGATAGTGGCATAGTTAGTTAAAATCTCGACCATTCTTTATGAAAAATTTCTTTTTATACCTCTGAATGAATTTCTTTTATAATAATGTTCAGCATACGCATATCTGTTTTACATACTATTTACTTCTTAGCTCTACTGCTTTCATTCTGCACAATTTACTCTTTGAGACTGACTTTATAATTAATCCACTTTGTAATAATATGTTAAGATTATGATGAGTTAAATTTATTATATATTTATTTAAACTATTACAGTTATTGTGAAAGTAAAATTAATTTTTTGCTGTTACAGATTTTGGAGGAAATAAAAATTTTTTTTAATATTGGAATCAATCAACATGTAGTCTGTGTGATAATAATATTCTGAGATTGGTATTATAAAGTAAATAATCATGTGACTAATATATATATTCTGAAAATCATTCAATATAATCTCGCTCTACCCTTATGCAATGGTGGTAGTGTTTATATAAAAGTAGTGTAGGGGGGTCTGTGAAAATGTTTGTGTATGTTATAGCACTTGTCCTATAAGAAGAAACTGCGGGCACACATTATCAATAGCCAAGTAGTATTTAGTAACAAGTACTAAGTAGAAACATAAATAGCATGGAGAGGAAACATGCGATGCCATTATGGGTTTTATTGTCACTTTTCTTATCCACCGATCTAATTTTCCCAATATCAGGAATATATACAGCTGTTCTATTTTTATTATTGATATTTTGTTGTTTGTTACAAATTTTGTTAATTCATAAATTTTGAATGTTTTCACTGCTTTAATTTACTTCAGGTGATGGCATTTGGTCTCAATTCTCATTACCAACTTGGCGTAGTCCCTTACGTCAAGTCTTGCCTTCATCCACGTATAGTATGCATGGAACACTTCAAACAGAAAATTGAAGGCATTTGCGCCGCAAAATATCACAGTGTATTTTATACCAAAACTTCACTGTATACCTGTGGTGTAAATGGCGGACAGTTGGGACTGCCATGTATTAATAACGCTACTACAATAACTATACCAACTCAGGTTATGTTTGTAATTATTAAATTAGACTTATATTTTTAATTAATGGAAATGTTTATAGATGATCAGTAACCAAAAGACATTTAGAACTTTCCCATTCAATTTAAACCATTTAAATAACACTTTAGATACTGCAGAATAATAGACCCCAGTTAGGTTAAGGAATATTGATGTGCTATATAAACAATATAATAATATGAAAGTTGAATCTTTAGCACCTCCTAGGTATCCATAAGGATATTTAAACTTAAATTTTCAGCTTTTCATGTATGCATAATAATAAATAAATTGATAACAATGAATAATGTACTGTGAAATATTGTTTAAATAATTTAACATAAAGGACCATGAGTTTAGACAAGACTAAGTTAGGTTTATAAAGAGCTTAATGCACTCAGCTTGCTGTTACTTGTTAAACCCTAGGGGCAAAAGTAATGTCCTGTAATTTCTTAAATGCATTATTTTTAATATAATAATATTGAAAACACCCAAAATCAATTTGGATTCAGATGAAATAATAATTTTGTTTGTTTTAGTAATAAATATTTGTTTTATATCAACAGGTCCGTTTAAACCTCAAGGAAGACACAATTAAATGCGTAGTTTGTAGTACCGGTGCCATTATTGTTCTTACTAATAATGGTTTTATTTTCTGCACCCATCAGTACCAGCATAGGAAAATTATGAAAACTAGAAGGTATGCTTTCATATTCTATGCACAATGGCTCATTATTTTTATTGAAAATCCTTGTGATTATATACCTTAACCTTTGGCAACGATGATTTTATTTTTGTGCTGTTATGTTTTATAAAGCAACTATCTTTTGCTATCTTTCGATATGTAAAAAGACAACACAACATGTTATTGTTACAACATTGTACGGATTTTGCTTGTCACCTGAAGTGAGAAAATTACAGACAGTTCCAGAGAAAGCAATTTCGTAGACATAATCATTGTATAAACACTTTCAACATTTTTACAGATACTAGGGAGATTAAATACAGTACTTGTTGGAATAAAAAATTTGTTTCATAACAACAATTCTAGAATTGTGTGTTTATTGATTGATAGTGCTGGAGCAAACCATTCTTAGTTATCTTGAGGGGAACTGATAATTTGATTGTGCCATGCTCACAAAATATTAATTGATATTTTGTTTAGGTTGCGTAAAGTAGTAAAAGTTTGTGTTGTTGGAGGGATCATCAATACTGAAGTTATTCCTGATGCAGCAGTTGAAGAATTAAAAATTTTTGTTTTAACTTCTGAAGGGGAAGTATTGACGTGGAATCAGGATTTACAAATTATGGTTCGGTAAGTTCCATAAATATTACAATAGTATATCATTTATTGCTACTATGGTCAATATACTATGATTTCTATTCAACCTGATTTTATCAAGAAATCCTTTTTTAATTATTTAAAATATAATAGTAGCAGTTTCTTAAACATTTCATTCAGCATAAATACACCACTGATCCAAAATAACAAATCTTTTGTATTAATATTCCATTTTTCCATACCACTTTTAATAGTATGTAAGGAATTTTATTTTTCAAAAAATATATTGTCAATAATTAATTATACTCAGAGTTCCATATGGTGTAAAGTTCAGTTCCAGGACTTACAAAACTCTGGTAACTGTTACAGTTTTATTAGATAATGCATTACAACTTGAATGTGCTTATAAATTTAAAAAAATCACTCAGAAGGTGAAATGAGACCATAAATTCATTTTATCATAGGTATGAAATACATTAATGTAATGGTAATGTATATTTATGTAATGAACTTTTATACTTCTATCAAAACTACAGATAACATTAGTCTACATTTGTGATTGTATAACTTGGGCTATACTTCAAGCATTTTAAATAGTTTTGGTGGTTTGGTGCTGTGTCTCCATGGTCTGTATTTTTTATTATGATAAATAATTATTGTAAGTGGTTGATGAAACATGTTTGTTATGTGTAAATTTACACTATAGTTGTTAAACTTCCTAATGAGTAAATTATATTAGTTTTTATTTGGATTTTATTCAAGTTATTATGTTATAACATTGTAAATTCTGTGCTAGTATCAATGAATCATTATGTTAACTATTGTAAAAAATTGTGGTTAACTAATCATAATTTCGAATGATGATAACATGATTTTGACATTTTCTCTTTTTCTCAGGTGTGTTTTTAGAATGGAAGTATCAGATATTTGTTTGACTTATTCGCACCTTTTATTCACAACAACCCTGGGTGAAGCTTATGAAGGCGTTCTGAAAGACAGACTTAGAGGTTGGACCATAGTAGATTTATTGTGTTTAATGATAGAACAGTGTGGGCAATTTTTTTTTATTTGAAACTTTTGTTCCAAAACTTGAACCAGTTACAAACATCAGAGACAAACTTTGGGATTGGCAAAAATGTTACCAATGTAAGATTGGTACAAAAAGACTGCAAGGTGTGCACAGGGCAGTTTCTATAACAGCTGATCCTAAAGGAAACAATTTTTCAGTGATACAGGTTAGAATAAAATAAATAATGAAAATAATTGATCTATATTTTTAAATTTTCAAGAGTTACATATTTATGAAGTGCTGTATTAAAATTACATGGAAAACGTTTCTAAATTCAATAGTTCAGGTTGAAAGTGTTATGAAATAGGTGTACTAAAATATTTATAACTAAATTTCCTTTTTTATTTTATTTTATAGGTGCACCCAAAAGCTTCCTGCACCCAAAAACCGCGTATGAGTAACAGTGAAATTCCTGGACAGTTAAAAAGCCTCCTTGAAGAAGCATCAGTAGATGATTTTTTACATGATGTAGTATTTTCTGTAAGTGCCGTACATTTATTTATATTATCCATATTTCTATTCATTCTTTTCCTTATACTTATATCTAAGCATATTATTTTTCAGGTAAATAATGAACTGTTTCCTGCCCATCGATACATTTTGGCTCTTAGTAATTCTGGTTTGAGTGAAATTGCTCGAGCTGGTGGAACTGTAGTCATTGAAGATGTTAAACCATATATATTCAAACAACTGTTGCTTTTTATATACACTGGTCAGAATGAAATCATACATCTTGATCCTCTTCCTAATAGGTTAGTATAAGTTATCGTTAATTTTTCAATTCATTACACATATACAGTGCTCATATTGTCCTGATCTGTACCAAATGTTTAAACACAAATATTATACTATACCCGTTATAACAGTCTACACTTCAATTATCCCATTAAAATGAGTTATTATTTTACAGTGCAGCAGGTTACAATGATGATCCCGTGAAACAAATGCACGAGGCTGCATGTAAATTCAAGGTGCAACCATTAATTAGAAAGTTGTCGGCTCTGAGGTATTTTATGTTCTTAGTTATTTTTCTCAATTATTCTTTATGTACTAAGCCATTAATGTCCTCTCCTTCAGCATTCATCAGCGACAAATTTAGGAATAAGTGTGTGTGTGTGTGTGTGTGTGTGTGTGTGAGAGAGAGAGAGAGAGAAAGAAAGTTTTAAAATATACAAAATTATCAGTTTGTTATCTATTTTGGTACCTTGACTGCATATCATAAATACTTGGGTTATCATATTGTCAAGGTATTTCTAAAGGAAACCAAATCATATTTTTACAAGACATTCTCCAATTTCAAAAGTAAATTCCTCTTGTATATAATTAAATATATTAGATTTAAAAATGATAGCATACAGTAAGACTAATTTTATCTCTGTTGTTATTTGCAGCCATCAGACTTATAAGTCTAATGCTTATAAGTATAATGTAAAAATTAATATGATAACTTTATAATTTTGGATCTTTGTAAACGGCCAAGATGAATCCATATACATATATATTTAAAGAAATGAATAGCTTAGTTGTGAAATGAATGAAAACTTATAGTTTTCATTGTTGAGTAGTTTATGATTTCGAGATTTCAATTTATGCAATTAAATAATAATGGCTCTTGACTGTTATAGGAACACTTGTGTGATATTTATATATTGTTTAATATTTATTCTAGATATTTTAATGGGCTCGTTATCCTGAAATATGGTAACTCAGGAAAATGTTTTGACTATAAACCCGAGATGAATAGGGACTTATTTCCAGAATTGTATGATGTTAAACTCGAGTCTACCGATGGGATTGTGTTTGAAGCACACAAGTGTGTACTTGCCGCAAGGCTAGAATATTTCCAAAGTATGCTCAATGGTGGATGGGTTGAAGTACGTAAAATTCATGTCAATTCCACTATTTATTATGGTATTTTTATGACTCTTTCATAAATAAATGAATTTCAGGGAAAATTAATGGGGTCTTATATTAGTATTCAATACACTAATTCAGGGTGAGAAAACAGTGTCATGGAAGATTTTAATCAAATTTTCATCCATTACTAAGCCCAACATTGGAGAGTTATATTTTTTACTGTTTTTAATGGACAAAAATGTGTTCTTTGTATATGATGTATTATTTCCTAAATCTGAAGAAAAATATTGTTAAATAATATTTTAAGACAATTTATTAAATTGTTTTTCTATTTTTTTAATATGTTGTCTAATATATAATGTTTTGCCTAAAAATTATAGAGTGGGTCTTCCAAAATTCTCAAACTCCAGTTTCACTCATCCGTTTTGAAAGATGTCATAGATTTTTTATACACCGAAAAAGTACCTGATTCATTGTCTGCAGATGACATAGAGCATACTGTCAGGTAACTTCATTGTGATAATTAGATTTAAATTTGAATGTTTGTCAATGCAATCACACTTGTAGAATGGGAACATTGCTAAAAAGTTCCACATAACGTTTTGAAGTATTCTTTATGTATGTTGAAACTTTATAAATGTAATAAATAATATTAATTTTAAATATCTTAAGTAATAATATCGTATGTAATGTATTTCTTGATATATATGATTTTACATGTTATTTTATGCTTGTCATTTTTAGTCTTGTGATTGCAGCTGATCAGCTTTTTATAAATAATTTAAGAAATGCTTGTGAATGTGTCCTCTGCGAATTACTTACATTGACGAATATTGCTACAATTCTACAAATGTCTCTAGCCTATAACATGGACCAACTGAAAATGTTCACAATGGAATTTATGCATTTAAACCTGACTGCAGTATTGGAATCAAGGTTAACCAATATATAATAAGTATTTTTGAATATATTAACAGTAGTCACTGTGACTCATTTAGTTAGATGCACAGTTTGAATGAGGCCCCAGCAGTGTGATTGATTCTTTTTACAGATTAAAAGATTTATACCCTGTAGGGTTGGAACAAGAAAGGTTGAGATTGAGCTTAAATGCACTTAGTTCGCCTTATCTCGTTTAAAAATTAATATATAGAATATTTCACACAGGAGAACAGATCTGATAAAGTCTATAGCCTCAATGAGGTCCAATTTCTTAATATTTATTTTTTCAATACAAAGAAAATACATTATTGCTGAAACACGGTGTGTTTTACAGCAAGCACTTTCTGTCTTCTATCTCAAAAGATTTTGAGCATGTAAAAAAAATCACTTTTATTTCATTATATTTTTAGAGTTTTAGATTCCTTTGATGATAAGATATTGGATGAGTTTAATAGTTACGTACGATCATGCAAAATGCAGAAGTATAGTACAAGAATAATTACTCCATTTAGTTATGCCCCTTCTGATGAAACAATTCAAGAAGCTCCTGAAGTACTCTGGCCTGGTTAGTATTTTATACAGGTTTAATCGGTTTTGATATAATTACTTTTTTTTATAATGCATTAATGTTTTTATTTTAAAAAATCCTCTGTCTTTAGATGATCTTGAAGAAATTATTCATGAACCCGATAATGTTGAAGGAAAAAAATCAAAACATGTACACAATTCTTCCAAGAAAAGAAATCATAAAAAGTCGATTGGGGACACTCCAGCTGAAGAGGTTGACGAAGAAATATGTGTGACTGAAAGTTTTGATTGGCTTGAATCCAAACCTGAACCTCCAGATGAACTTTGGTCAGATTCACAGTTTCCTTCACTGGACTGTAATGTTAAGCACACTCCTAAAACCTCAACTCCTAAACTTAGGTGTGTATTTCGATGAAAAAGCCATGATGAGAACTTCCAATTATTGTAACAGTGCTGTGTTACAGATCCAGTAAATGGCGTATTTTTAGCTATTAGTGGTTCGTTAAAATAATTATACTTCTATTAATATTGGTAGAAGCCTTTTAATAGTATAACTTTTTCTTTTTTTTTTTTCAGTCCTACTAGTAAAAAACCACTTTTTCCAAAGTTGTCTCAGAAACAAAGGAAGAAGATTGGAAATAGCCCAGAAGTTAAAATTGAATCAGCTGCAACATCTAAGTTTAAAGGCTGGGCCAAAATACCTGATTTACCAACTGCATCTATGAACAATCTTGGGTAAAATATTATTTTCTACTTCCCGAATAAAAAGTAATGAAAACAATTTTTTTATAATTTTGTAATTAATCAAACTAAACCAAATGTATAATTTGTTAACAGGGACCACTTAACTGAAACCTCTGCTGAAGCTAACCAATTTGTAGATATTGTTGCTAGCATGAAAGAAGAGCGAAATAACTGGATGAAAATGAAAAGAAAATTATTTACTCTTACACAGGTAATTATTATTATATCATATCTAGTATAATATACCTATTTAATAAAAACATGGTTAGCTACTTTTGATTTGTGCATCTGATAAAATTTAATGTAAAATATTATTAAAATCTGAGATTAAATATAGATATCAAATATAATATTCGTCAAAAGAAAAATCAGAAAAAATAGTTCCAACAAATATAATCAGAATTATATAACACAATAAATTGCAGTAATAAAATTAATTAGTGTACTTGAAAATTGTCAGAGTTAATATATTTCTATGAGAAAAACAAAAGACAAAACCAATTATCATTCAATGGTTTTTATTAATGGTAATATTTCAGCATACATTTATATACTTCTGAAAAGATTTTTAATTTTATAAGATGCATATATCTGGAGAAATTAATTTCTCTTTTACTTTAGTTTTCTTTTGTAGTTTACAAGTGTATCATACAACTAAATTTCTTAATCATATAGTCACAAATATCTCTTTAATATTTGATATGTTTATTGTTTCTAGATTGAGGATAAAGCAATAGAGGATCTGTTAGATTTTTATAATGCCAACAACATGGTAGATGAAAGGATTACAATTCAGAGGGTACTTCCTACTAATGTAGCAAAACCTACATGGATCAAATCAAATAGGCAGCATTAAAATTTATTTTATTACCAACCAAAATAATTTTAGTGTTATGAAGAAAAAATATATGTTATATTTATGGGCAACGACAAGAAAATATGATTTAATGTAACATTTGAATGTCTAAACTGTAAAAATCAATTGAATATATGAGCTGGAAAGAAATATATATGTATAGTTTGTTTCAAATATTTTCATTCATTTCACAAAATCATTACAAATATATATTGAAGAGGAAAAAATATTTTATTTATTTTTAAATTGAAATTCCCTTCTTTAAATTTGTATTAATAACTCCTACAAGTTTTTTTTTCATACTGCTGTGACAGGTCAATTTATTGCAGGGACTCTTGTCCACATTTTTTAATTTAAAATGAATATATAGTGTTAATAATAACATTCAATCGCAAATTTGAATTATTTTTATTTTAAAATTTCTTTTAAAAAATCAATTTGGATTTGGGTTTATGATGAGTTTTACATAGCTTTCCTGCTATCAATGTCAATAAGTTTAATAGAAAACAAAATATTTATACAAATAAAAGTATATTATTAGTTCCAAAATGATCAACCTTCTCATTACAAGTACAGTTATAAATATAGCATATTAATTAATGAGAGTTATGAGTGATACATAAAAATTAAACCATACAAAATAACTTCTAAATTATTCATAAATATTTTTAATCAGTTTCAAATTATATGTAAATTATTAATATTAAATTATAAATTAGACGGTAACAGCTTGTCAGGTTATTTTCCAGGTTTGCAGAACCTTCCCCCACGCGACTTATTTAGCCCGGTTGTTTGAACAGTTGTTCTGCTAGATACGAACTTAATTTATAACGGATAAACTTAATCGAAATGGGTAAGTCGGGCTACAAAAAGTTTTTGAAAAAAGAAAGGGCCAAAGTTAAATTGAAGGGCTCTAAAGCGATTCTACCCAAAGGACAGAATGTGACGGACACGAATTTCAAAGTAAAGAAGATCGTCATTAAAGATCAAATAAAACAACACGAGGCGGGAGAAATTTTGTCGAAAAAGAATCACTCTGTCAAGGTATAGTGCCAGTTATATTTCTGTTGTTAAATTTGTTAAATGTATCCTCGCGTAAAAGGATTGTATTGTTTAGGAATTAGTTTCCCGTCTGAGGCATAAAAATGCTGGTATGATCATCGATGCTTTAGGAGGCCTGTCCGAAATCATTTCTACCTATTCGGAGAAGGCGTTTGATTTCACTTTAGTAGAAATTATCCAAGGAGTATGTGTATTGACTATAAACTTTAATCCCGAAGTGAGGAAAGAGGCAAGCAAACTGTTGAGGTTCATCTTTTCCAAGGTAATTTCAGAAACTTATAATTATTTTTTATAACGTTTAATTAAATTTACAAAATGTAGATTTTAATATACAACATATACAAAAATCAAATTATAACTATATTAGTTTCTTATTTGTTAAGAGTTTTTGTTTCGATTCGTCGGTTTCCTACACAATCGATAGCGATCGTAATACATAATTATTTTTAATTTATTAGAAGATAAATGTTCGTACTGTACACGTTAAAAGTACATAGGATCGATAGAAAATCGAAATTCTACCATTATATTTGTAAAGCGCAGTTCAAATATTTGTTTGTCATATTCCAGGTGCCAGCCGTGAGGCTTTCGGCTTCCTTCCCCTCAGTATTCTCGTATTTGAAATGCGCGCTGACTCACATCGACAGCGGCGTCAGGGGCGACGGCCTGAACCTGTTCGACACCCTGTTGGAGTACATTCCATCCGAATGCGCACAACATTCATCCGACCTGTTGCCCGTCTGCCTCGATCTTGTTTCCGAAACAAGTTCGGGAGCGAGGGCGCTCTCGCTTAATCTCGACTCGAAGTTGACGGCCGACAAATGGAGGGGTAAAGTCCTCGCCCGCATCCGGATGTTACTTTCGACAACGGCACACTCCTGCGGGGCTAAACGTCGAGGTAATTGAATTTCGCGCGAAGGTATTGAATTCCCGCCAGATATGATTCTTGTCCGACTAAAGTTACAAGTTTTTTTTTCTATAAATGTAAAGTAAATTTGCAAGATGGCTTTAGTAATGCTATCATTGATGTCATCTGTAATTCATTTTATTTTATGGTTTTATACCTTTTAATATTAAAATTCGCTAAATTGTTGGGCCAACTGTATTGAATAATTGTTACATATCCTTTGTAACATTTGATTGCTGAGAAAATGCTATCCGCTTATAATTTTTTGTATTAGAGATTACTCCGATAGTTTTTGTAAATAATATATATTTTTTTATTTTAGATAATTCGTCCGAAAGGAGAAATATTGAGATTAATTGCAGCGGAGTTAATGGCTTGGTGTCCATCAAAAATTATCCACCGTGTTATACCAATCTCTACAGGAATGTTTATTCTTTGGGTTTAAACAAATTTGAGGAGAGTGTGAAAAATGCCAAATTAAAATTTGACATTAAGGTATATTTTTTATGTTGGTAATATTAAAATAAAAGTTGAACGCGTACCATAAACAGAGGATATATTATATGTTTCAGGAATTTTGTTCTTCACTCATACCTGTTTTGGTCGATGCGTTTATTGAAGTAGTACCTGTTGACAATGATAAACCCAAAATTGAAAGTTCTTCTGGTATGGAATAAAATTTGATGACATATTTGTACATTCCTTACAGCAATTTTGTTATTATTTTAACACACGATTGTATTTTGTAGGGAGAACAGTGGATATTAGTGCTGTTGCGTTGTTGCAGTGTATAGCTGATATAATTTTGTCTTTATGGACGATTATAGTAGACGAATCTGAAGATAAAAGCAACGTAAGTTCAGTGAACTCAGAGTGCCAATATATAATGCAGAAAATGTTCATGCAACAATGGACAGGTTTCTGAAAATTCTTCCACCGCAACTATTACAGTTCAGATAAGATTGTCTTTAATTCATCTTATTTATTAATTTTATTTGCATTGTGCAATCATGCATTATTGCTATGTACTCGAATATAGAATTCCATTTTCTCTATCAATCCTTTATCTGTTGAGAATATTTTTATTTTAAATTGTTTCAGATTAATCTCTAATATTTTTGCTAGTGAGATTTCTGAACATTTTTTAATGTGTTCTTTTATATTCTTCACACACTGGTGAACTGTGGTTTATAATAAGGGATTGATTGCTGGTTTAACAAGGGCAATCTCATGTCATACCACTATAGTGTTCTTTTCGGGTTTTCAATTGTCTACTCAGGTTCTTTAGATTACGGGTTTCATCCAAGCACCGCTGTTTGAGTTATATATACATACAGTATAGTAGTTCATAGTCTGTAATATCTAAATTGTAAATTATACAGCAACAACTTATATCATTTGCAGGAATCTTGGATGCAGGAGAAATTCAAGGATCTGTTAATGAACCGCTTGGTTTCATCTAATTTTCCCTACAGTACACATACGGTTTCCGACTTGAAGGGGAAGAAAAAGAAAATGTCCGATATGATGTTATCCGTTCTGAAGATGGAGTTCAGTGAACCAGAGTGTTATACCGTCAACATTTTACTTGCAGAAATTGTTGTGTTGTTTGTTGGAAAAATGCACTGGAAACCGATTATTAGCTACATCAAAAGTGAGTCAATTTTTAGAAACAAATATACAAGTGCGACAATCCTTTGATGTCTGTACATGTCAGGTGGAAAAACTCTGTCTTTGGCACCAAAATAGGATTTGTGATTTGCACATAGAAACGTAAACTTTTTAAAGAAAATACCCAAGATGTCTGTCGGGGTTATAAAAATGAATAAAGAACGAATTTGGAAAATTGATTAATATGTAAAATAATATAGTGTGTCATAACTGAAAAAAAATTTGTGAAATAATTGAAAAAAATGTTCAATAAAATGAACTGTATCTTCATGTCATATATTGTAATAGATTCTTCAGAGAATTCACAATATTAACATTTAGTATGAGTTCTTATACATATTTTGTTTTCATTATAAAATAATAACAATTGAGCTGTTCAATTCATCTAGTTCTTACTCAATTTGTTAAATGTATAAATTAAATGCAGACAAAATGTGCACAGTGGTCAATTTATGTTGAACATTTCTATTAGTTTATCTATTTATATTGACAATTTTTGTGCCTATTATGTTTATTATTAACTATTTTTGAGGTTTTAAAAACAAACGACTATTAATATAAAGAATATTATATAAAGAATTTAATATTTAACTAAATTAAATAAATATTATATATTTAAATATATAGTATATAAATTACCATTCCTCTGATAGTCTGATGGCAGATTTCTAATACTGATCAACTGTGCTTGGCTTTACCCAAATGCTTCTAGTGCTTCTAAATTGACCGAATTGAAAAAATAATCTTTGCTGTTTCCTATGTAGTAGTGGATGCATTGTATATATTGCAATTGTAACTATAACAAAATTAGTAGTTTGCTACAAATTGACTAAATAGAATATTGCTTTTTGTTATAAAACTAATTTTAACTTTTGTTAATAAGACTGTTTCAGGGTACCAGAAAAGCTTGGGGAAGTTGAAAGTAAAATGCTCGCGGCCTGTGTATTCAAAATATTCCAAAAAAGCGACGGGGCAGATACAAGATCTCTTTTATCGGCCACCGCAAATATATGCAAAACCTCCAATTGTCCACTCACGCATCATTTGTTCAAAACTCTGGTGAAAATTGCATCCGATCAGTCATTTTCACATTTTCATTGGTAAGCATTTCAAAAAGTCAAAACGTTAAATTTTTTTTATTTTATATGCAGGAAATTTACTGTTAATACCAATGAAAAGTAAATATTCCTGGCTAAATCTTTGCTGATATTGATCTATTTGAATTCCTCTGCAATTCTGATTTTTTCGTCCTCATCTCCCAACCCAGAATATTTTGCATAACCATTAATGTTAAAACATGCAACACTTGGCCGATCTAGGTAATGCCTATGTATTATGAATTTATTTTTGTTTACTATCTAATGCTCACATAGGTAAGTTCTAGTGAATTTAATTTCATCCATTATTACCCGTGTTTAATACTGTTTAACCAACAATATGCTATAGCATGAAATAAAATCTCTTCCAGTGACAAAAGCTATGAGCAGTGGTTATCATCATTGCCGGAAACTTTAACCAAACATTCCATAACTCTTGAAAATTTGGAGTCCATCCTGTCAATTGCCAAGAAGAAATATCCTTCATTTTCACAATCTTTAGATGGATTTATCGAAGCAATATTAGGTATTGTCCATTACTCCATTTTGTAAAGAAATCGTACTATAATACATATCAGTCATACTTAAAATATAGGTATTGTGATTAAGTCGCTGTAAGGGGAAAAATATGTTTCAGATAACATACCGAACATTGAAGTACGCGGTATGGACAAGAGTGAGGCAGAATTGAACATATCGAATCTTTTATATTGGGTCGAAGATTGGGACAGTGAGCTTTTAGATAATCTGAAGAAGGGGATCCAAAACAATTACTGGGGAAGCAGGATTTCTCAACACATTAAAGAAATAGTAACAACTAAGTAAGTTCTCAGTACTGCCTTAACCATAAGAACTATGGAATTCACTTTTTTAAATTCCACATTTGTTCAGCTCACGAGTTTATTTCAATAATTTCTCTTATTTTTTCCAGAATTATCTACTGTGAAAACGCAATTCTCAGCCAATTGGTGGATGATTGGTGGATGAACAATAATTTAACGGCTGGAAATCTTTCAGCTGAAAACTGTGTGACATAAAAATAATATCCAGGTGATTTTTTATTGCTTATATTAATTTGGAATTGTAGATAAATATTTTATTGAAGTTCCTTAATTCTTTTAAAATACAACAATGTATAAATCATTTAATAATGTTGTTAATTTAAAAATTATTTCATAAATATATTGTTTCACTTATCCATTTCTTCCATTTATTAATCATCATTTAGTCTTTATCATTATAAAACACTGAAATGGTGACACACTCTCCGTGTTCTTCATAAATGATGTAATTTCTGTATTTCATCATAAACTAAATACCATATTCTTGTTATTAACAGTTAATTTTATGTTAGTTTTAGAATATCACTCGATTGGTGGTATTGTAAGCCACCTAGACACTTCTTTACAGAATTTATTGGTTAAAGTACTGAAATAGATGTCCACTTTAAGTAAAACTTCATTAATTAGGCACAAATTATTATTTTCAAGTGTATTGCAACTTGTTTTTCCTCTGAGAACCAAATTTTGTTATAGAACTATAAATTCAAACTAAAAATTAAGGTAATAAAACATCATTCTCAGATTTTATTTATAATATATATTTTATAAATCACAGGGATATATTACATATTCACAGTGTTATAGAAAATATTAACAATAAGAACGTACATAAATCATTCAGCCTTCTGAATTTAAGAACAAAAAATGCTTTAAATACAATTGTTTAACGTAAACAAAATATTTTAGCAAAAAATAATAGCATCGGATTGCACTAGGGAATTATAATTAATACTTATAACTGGTATTGTTTGTTCAAATAATTTAATTTCTTACACAACTTATAAAATAATAAATACTCTTAAAGCCTGAAATTTTAAAATCATGACATGTTATTGTTAAAGTACAATATTAGATTAAATTAAAACAATTAAGATTAAATTAAAACAATTTACATATAACTTAAATGCAAATACTTATGCACCATTCATTGACGGAACACCATGATTACACTGGAGTTGGATTCAATTGTTAACTATTTTATTTAAAAATGTACATTTCATTTTACATGAAAAATATGTACAGCTTAACCTTAATAGAGAGGTATTTGATGAACTATGACTGTCTTGCCTCTTCCAGCTTGATTTTATTTATTTTTTTTCAGTTTTGTATTTCAGAAATCATACGCAAAATTAATTTTCTCTAATAAGAGCTGGTACGGCCACAAATTGCTGTAACCATAGAACCTAATTAATCGTTTAATTTGTTAGCAATTAAAAGCACAATAGTTGTGCCGGTTATCATGGAATCTGGTTTGGATGAATAACTTTTCTTCAATAATTGTTTGAGCCTTCCGTTATTGATCTTCCTTCAAGAGAGAATACCAAGGGATAAAGAATATATAATAAATAAGGCCCACAGCAGTCTTCTTTTCATCAATCTTTTCTGATGAATGTCCTCCCACTGGAAATTAAAGTTCAATTAAATTATCTACCAATATACATATAAATTTAAATTTAATCTTATTAATATGCAAAATATTTTAGAGACGTCACATGCAGAAGTAATAACAGCAAGAAAAACTATCCACCGGGGATCAATAGGATTCTTCTGTAAGAGCTGAGCTACATCCAGCAGAAGTAAAAGACTTGATGCTTTATTATCTTTAAAATAATCTGTAGAAACTAACGGCAAGAAATTTGGTAAAGCCACTTTCTCTAAAAATGTTATGTAGGAACATTTCTAAGAAGGATATTGTTTTACAAGTGGATATGCACAATCCAGGGTCCTAAGAGAAGGCCACTGTCACTGTCATATATTAAGTTATTAAAAATAACAATTAAAAATAATAATAACACTTACGTGATTGTTTTCTTTTCTGTGGTTTTCGGTTCAGGACGTGCCCTGTTCAAAACCTTAAGGAAGTCCGATGTTTTAGCTCTCATACGAGAGTGTATATAAGCTTTGGAACACTTGATATGATAATGAAGGTAATCACGAAACATATGAATCAAGTTAATTGTGTTGTCCCTTGTGGCCCTGTTTGTGTGCCTCGGGAAAAGAACTGCAAATTTCATAAACAGTTAGTTAAACATTATTGAATAAACGCAAATAATTTCAAAACAAATCAATAATTATTATACTGCGGACAAAAAAAAATAGAAAAGAAAAATATCCTTTGCATTGAAAATAAAAAAGCAGTCATAATAAATATTTTCAAATATGCAATATTAATTGAATAATATTTTGCAATATATAAACAAACCAATACTAATTATGGTTCTTCAACAAACTTTCTCTGAGAAGGTAATAGTTATTTCATGGAAGTAGCGAATTTCACACACTTCGATACAGATGTTCTTAAAAACACTGAAATTAATTTTTTAAACCTCCTACATCTTCCCTAGTCATTTTCATAATTAATCAAAAAAAATTCTTTCATACAAACTATGACATAACTGTAAATAATGCTGTAATGGCATTAAACTTATTGAGAATAAAATTATTTACGCACAAAACAATTTTCTCCCTAGGAGGGGATGAAAGAATCAGACTCATAGGTAACACTCTATTTTGTGTTGGTCTTTATACAATTTCTTTCACTGACAAGGGATAGTTATTATTAAATATAATCCTAATTTAATGGCTCAAAATGGAAAGCTTTTTTCCCCATTTATGTAGAGCATGTTGCTTATTGTGTACTTTAAATAAACTTAACCATTAACCAACAACCTATTAAAAATATATTATTTTATTTTACCCTGCATTTGTACTACAGACATGTGCCATACTACAGGCAGGTATTAAGCATTTTGTTAGGTTTGTTAAGTTGCAACTGAACCTGTATACGAAAATAAGATAAATACACAACGGAATAAATTTACTTTTCAAAAAAATATGCAAATGTTAACTGCAATTATTATTGAGAAAAGAATGAAAGAATTGAGTGTTATAGTTTGCAAAACAGAGTTTATCTGAATCAGCGAGATAAGCCCTTCCCCAAACCAGGGAGTTTAGATATGAAACTGAATTACTGAATGTCAGCTTCAGCTTGATTTGGGAATTATTATTTATTGTATTCATTGTAATAAATTGTTTCTCTCATAATGTGCAATCGGCTAAAATATTTTTTCCTTTCAAACGCATTTCTTCATTAATTTAAAGATCTTTAAAATGCTTTCACTGGAAATTGTTCCTGTCTACCAAAACAAAATTCTATTCTCCAATTCCATCTAGTGAAATAATAATTTTTTCTTTTATTATTTGATGTAGCAACACTTTACAAACCTATTATTGTTAATGGGTTAATTACTCGTGCTGGCTACAGGTTCTTGGAAATAAGAAGGTAGTCAAAAAAGTTTTATACAATAATCCTTTATTTTTTCTCCCGAGTTTTAGGAGCTATTAAATTTGATCTAAAACTATCTCTAAACCTAATTTTGCCCCCACACCCAAGGTACAGATTGTGCTTTGAGAAAAACACTTTTTTTGGTTACCACGCGAGGGGGAAAAATTTCAAATTATTTTTTACTTAATACGAGGATTAATAAAACGACAAATATGATGAAATTTCAACTCACCGAAAGTAACATAACCTATATTCTCGCCTACTCTGGCGTCAGTGTTGTGTAGCTCTAGGGGTGGCTCCCTATGGCTGAAAAGAACCTGCGGAGCGGTGTGACTCGCCCTCCTTCCTTCCTTGAACTCCTGCATAAACACTTTGCCGATGACTATGTCGTCTTCGTCTTTGAAAATTGTGCTGAACACGACTGTCACCCTGTCGGCTTTCGCTTCGACATACCTGAGAAAAAAAGACAAAAAGTTGACATCGGTTTTGGACACATTTGTTATATTAACAGCCGGGGCGTATGGGCTCTGGGTCCCGAGGCACATGCTCATCCCCCTGAGGCTCCAAAATGTAATTTAGTTATATCCTTTTTGTGTATAGGTAAATCAAGAATGTAATGGAGGGGACAAAATTCTAGTGGGAGGTATTTCAGAATTTGGGAATCAATTTTCTCCTTAATAGCTGAATTTTCTTTTAACTATTATCATTTTTCTAAATATGTGGAAAAAATCCGATAGTAATGTTCAATTACAACTGTCCCCTTTATTCTTAAGGCAATAACTGATTAAATCTCAAAAATATAAAAATGGAATTTTATTTTTATAAATAAGTTTTTAAAGTAATTTCATTGATATGAAATTAAAGTCTAAACATCGCCCAACTATAAACAGAAATAGTTGATATCTGACAATATCAATTTTTTTCTTTTTCAAACTTTACTTATATACCACAATTGTGCATGCCAGTATGCGCTCAATATCACAATTTAATTTTACTCGTTATCAGAGCACTAACACAGCATTTTAGCTATCGAAATCTAATCTTAAAATAACTCAAACAAACACAACTAATAAATTGGTTTGACACGCCTAATGTAACCTAACCACTCTAATTCTTGCAAGTTGAATATATATTTATAACCTATCTCTATTGACTATAACCAAATAATTTCTAATCGATATTTGAAATAAAAATTACCAGTAGTATTATAACGAATAGTTATTCAATTATAAAATAAGAAACTTACATCGTTTCATCGTTTCTGTAGTTTATAACTGCACGTTTATGTCCTTCTTCACCTTTTTCCTGGAAGTCAAAATATTTTTCAAAAACCGAAGCGAAACAATTTCTCTTGAGTAGGCCAATTTTTTTCACTACTTCCTCCCAGTTGGCTGGTATATTTTCAAGATCAATTAAGACAGAGACATTGTAGCCTGAAAACAGAAACCTGGAGCTCAATAGAGGAAATGACCAATACAACATATATAGTATCAATGGCATTCACTATCGGTTGAATGATCATCAAGCCACTTATATCGAGAATATTTAAGACAAATTTGCTTTTCTCGGATTGAAAATTCATTTTGAAAACTGGAAATATGTTTTATTAATAAAAAAATTTCCTAATTACAGAAGAGCGAGAGGTAAAAGAAAATTATTAACCTTCTTCAGTATCGGTCAGAAGTTGATAATATTCCCTCTTCAACAACTCATCGGCCCCGTGTTCCTGAAGCTGTTTGTAAAACTTCAAGGAAATACTTGTCTGTAAACAATGAAATTGGAAGATTAGCAAAAGTTAAATGAGCTCTGTTAATACCAACACCAGGTGGCCGTGAATACTTGCCCGAACTTTTGTCTTGTCACCTCCCACATTGGAAATATGGAAGAGCACCCCATCGAAATCGGCTATCGTGATGTCTATGGACTCTGGTTTGTGTCTGAAAACATAATTGTGGAGGGTCAGACCAATTATACTTTTCTTTCCCTTTCCCAGTAAAACCCCCAGCCCGCCCGAACCCCCGTCGATGGACGCCAACAGGGCTCAAAGACAGCCCGTTCTGGCTGGCCAGGAGGTGCGACAAGGGCTGTCCGATTCGGCCCTATATTTTTTCGCCAATTCGAAACCTAACGAAAACCTTATTTGGCAAAGTCCGAGTTTAGGCTAGGTGTGGCCTGCCGGGAGGAGGCCGGCACTTTGATAACTCGCAGTTTACTTACCCGGCCGCCGCGTTTATGAATTTTAGCGTCAACGTTTCTTCGACTATCCTGTTGTTAATTTCCAGTAGTATCATTGTAACGGTGAAAATAAAAAAACGGCACTAATGTAACACGAACATAAGTTGATTAGAAGCCTGCCTCCTAGGATTACTCACCGGAAGCCACTTACTGGCCAAGGTTGTTTAACGTACGCATTTTTTTTAACCACCGACGAGTGGATCAAATAAAATAATCGTGCGTCTTATTTCGATTAGCAATTTTATTTTTGGCCCGTTTAAATTTTTTCGTCGCTCCGTGTTCGAATAAAATATTTGTTTATATATTCGGGTATAACTCGGCTATCAGCTGATTATGGGTTTCGCCCCCTGTAACAGTGCACGAAACGTCGGTTGAGTTTTGATAATGCGAATTTTGACATAATACGAGTTTCGCTAGATTCGTCGAAAGGTTTATTCTGCCGCCTATGTATTAATTATATCAGTTGTACCCGGTTCCGTACCAATGGCTTTCTTCGAGGTACACGAGAGCATTCCTCGAAAATGTTATTGCACGAATACGCGCTCCTGTGCCCAATTGTTTTAACGATTTTCTGTGTTATTTTCAGTGGAGGAGATTTAATTTTTTCGACCTGAAACAGAAGGCGGACAACGGCCAAATTGCAAGCCATCTATCCGTAAGGGCGGTCTATATACAGCTTGTTTTGTTCTTCCGTTTAATTCTGTCGGTCTAAAGTTGGCCAATTTCTTTTCTTCCAGGGTGTTAGAGTAACAGCTACCAGTAGTGGACATGGATTATTTGTACTCGGTGATTCTGACGGAAATATCCACTTGGTCAACAAGACTTTTGAAATCAAAACTTTTCGTGCTTACGAGCGTAGTATCAGCTTAATTGAACAATCCAAACAGTCACCTTTCTTAGTTACAATTGGTGTATGCATATAGCAACATTTTCACATTCAGTTACATATAACATACGATTAAAAATATGAATATATATTTTTTAAATGTTACAGGAAGATGACATTGGTGTAAATCCTGTCATAAAAGTATGGAATATTGACAGACATGATAAACAAGGCAATCCGACTTGTCTTAGAATATCCCGAGCATCGTTTCCCAATAGGGCCGTTGTACCGTCGTGTCTAGCAATTAATGACAATTTAACATTCATGGCTGTTGGATTTGTTGATGGTTCAATTCTCATCTATCGCGGTATGAATTCAATTTTTTCGTTAATGAACATTTCATTGATGATAGCAAGACATTTTGATTATATAGTTCTTTGTTTTACTTTGTGCAACCTGAACAGGTGATGTGACACGAGAAAGGGCTAGTAAACAGAAACACTTGAAAGATAATGTCCAGGCTATAACAGGACTTGCATTTCAAACTACTGGTAAAACAACGATGCTTTACGTTGCTACAGTTAGCTCAGTAGAAGTCTATGATATTACTCATAAAGACAAAGAAACTAAAGTAAGTTCTTTATTTTGAATGAACAAATCAAATTTATTTTTGTAGTAACTGTATTTTTGCTTTAAGGAATTATTGAATTACAAATACAATAATGTTGTAAGTACAATAACTATAAAAATAATAATTGAAACAAATATGCCAGTTATTACTCATTTGACTTAACATCTAAAAAAATTGTATTTCCTTTTTAATTTAGATTCATTTGGACGATTCTGGGTGTGCATTGAAATGTTCTGTTCTCGCTCAGTCATTACCAGTCAATGATTTTATGGTCGCAAGAAAAGATGTAAGTATTAAATGGCAATTTGGGTTTGATTTTTAATGGCCTGAGAGGCAAGAGTAAGGCCCAAAATGCAGAGTATCTTGAAATGTACAACAAATTTAGTTTCTGCAAGAATTTCTTTAATACAAGTTTCTCTTTTTATTTCCTATTGAGGTAATTCTATCTGTCTTTTACACGTTTCTTTAGGCAGTTTATTGTTATACGAATGGAGTTAGAGGACCTTGTTATGCAGTTGACGGTGAAAAAATCCAGCTAGCATGGTTCCGTAACTATCTAGTCATTGTAGCCAAAGATAATAAATCTACAACGAGGATTTCAACAACAACACCCATTAATAGGTATAATTTTTACTAAAAAATTGTTTTTGTTTATTTTCTTAACTCGGAAATTAACAGCTAATTCACTTTTCAAAGGAAACTGAAATCCTTTCATTTTAATATGTTATAGTTAATATAAGTTCCTGTTGTCTATTATGAGTCTAAAATATTTAATGGCTTTAAAGAATTGTGATGTATGATTGCCAAGTGAGACATTACATTATCAGGAAGCAGTACTGCTTTAATTAACTAATTAAATTACAATTTATTTTCATTTATAAAGATATGGACAGGAATAGTTATTGAGCAGTTTTCTTTATGTACTGAGAAATTGTTGACTTGGCATTTTGATTAATGGCAATTGTTTTCTGAATCGTGGTTTCTTCTCCATGCAAAGCATCCACAAGTCTTAACCAGTTTTCTCAGTTTTTACCAATATTACTATCTACTTATTATTATTATTTCCTATAGTATTTCAAAAAGACCAATATTATAACATGCACACTGTTTTGTTATAAAAAAGCATAGTTGCAATGATAGGGAAATATGTTTAAGGTTTATCATCCATCAAATTAGGAGTGCTGTGTGAACTGTGACCTAGAGAAAATGTTTTGCAATCGATTACCATTAATAATTTCATTCTATAAATCCAATCCTAAAATTTAACTGTATTCTTTGATTTGAAGAATTACTGATCTTATATGTTTTAGTGATATAAATCGAGATACACATATTTTGACAGTTTTGGATATTCAGAATAAATTTATCGTTTTCACCGCTCCAATGAAAGATATGTCAGCTGTTCTCATTGAATGGGGCTCATTTTACATTCTCTCCTCCGACAATTCTTATGCCTTGTCGCTGAAAAATGTCTTCAGTCAAAATTGGCATTGTTATTCAAGAAAAACTTCTATGATGTCGCAATAAGGTAAGACATAATCAGTTGGTTTTCACTTTGATTTATTATTGACTATTTTATGTGGAATAATGTAATTTCAATGAAATGTGGATTTTTTATAATGGAGGATGTAATTTAGTAATAAATAATCATATATTTACAGTCATATTTTTAGAAACTTAAGGGTGCCTTGTATTTGTTAACAAAACTAAGACCTAGCTCTACCTAGTCAGAATTTACCATTTTTATTTCTTAATGTATTTTTTTCTTCTTGGCCTATTATGTTTCATTTCAAATAATTTGTTTGATTTATGTTAAATCAAAAAATTTGTTTCCAGGTTAGCGAAACAACATCAACAGACATATGATGCTGAAAGTTTAATGGAAATATTTAGACAGTACGGAGACCACTTGTACAGCAAAAATGATCACAAGGGAGCAATTGAACAATACATAAAAACAATAGGCAAATTGGTACCATCATATGTCATTAGAAAGGTATGTGTCATGTATTGAATTAATGTTGTTTCGTATGACATTATTTTTTATTCAAAATAGCATTTTAAATAACTTTGTAAAATATTTTGCTTGAGTTAGAGGAAGAGTGTCTCTATTGTCCTATGAAAGATGTTTTGCTATTTATGTTATTTTCATATGATATTTTTCATGTGTCACATTCACAATTAGGAATTCATCATTTCATTATTCATCATTGGCCTATTAATGTACGAATAAATAATTATATTTTCAGTACCTGGATTCGCAACAAGTTGAGAATCTCACTATATACCTACAAGCATTGCACAAAGAGGGTGTTGCGACTGGTGATCATACAACATTGTTGCTCAATTGTTACACAAAATTGAATAAGCCAGAATTGCTTAAAGAGTTTATCATGGTTTGTAATCCATTATACAGCAAGATTATTTATTTTAAACTATTAATTTCATTCGTATTTTACCTATAATTTCATGTTGTCTATAGAAATTGTAGAAGCATAATTTCTACAGGAACAGCAAACATTCTAAATAAAGAAAAAGTGTAAATATAATTTTTTTCTAAATGATTACGAATTAACTTCTTCGCATAACATTTGTTGATTTTTTTTAAATAATAAGATTTTTATTTTATCAATAGGAATGAATATTAATTATGTTTGAAAATAAAAATTTATCCGCATTTAGATAGAAACAGGATCTTGTTTCATATTGCCACTGTTTCTGATAATAGAATAAACAACAAAATACAATAAAAATATAAGTCAATCTATATAGCAATGAGATCAGTATATCAATAAATAACAATCTCCTCAAAATACTGATTATATATAATATAAAAACCTAATTTCATATAGAATTATCACTTCAAATTACAGACTAAAGACCGAGAAGTAGATTTCAACGTTGAAGTCGCCATCGAGGTCTGTCGTCATGTTTCTGCTGAAGATGCTTTAATGCTTGCTGAAAAACATGGACTTCACTCTTGGTATCTGACAATACAAATAGAGGATCAGAAGAAGTATAACGCCGCGCTAGACTATATAGGAAAATTAGATTTTGAAGAGGTACAAAAGTTAAAGTTTCTTCAATCTATTTATATTTTCTTATCGATTTGGGACCGTTAGAGCATTCCCAGTTATCACCTAGAATTTGACATCTCGCCTAGTATTTGGTATGATTTTTCAGAGCCAATATTTTTTATTATTCAATCACGCCTTTTAAAAAGAATTGGACAAAATCAGGGCAAAATGTTTTCCCTTGAGAATATGCATACACATTCATTTTTGTTCTTATGTTGAATAAAAAAAAATTCCTTGAAACCTGCTGTTTAGTGACAAATATAGTACAAATGTAAAATTACAGTATTTAATTAGTCAATCATTTGGAATATATTTAGTGGTAATAACCAAGTCACTAATTCGTTGCACAATAATGATACAAACAGCATGTTTTTGAAATCAAGTTAAACAGTTCTATTCATTCAACTTTACATTATCCGTTTGTAAAAAAGTGTTACACTAATTTAAATAGGAAATAGCATTCTGAAATCCGATAATGCAACAAATTCTAACCTGGTAAATTTTAAAAAACTGTTTGGTCTTATTTTCAGGCGGAGTACATGATGAAAAAATATGGAATAACATTGCTTGAGAACATTCCCGAAGAAACAACTCAGTTCCTTAAAAAGTTGTGTACCGATTATCAACCTGCAAGATCTCTAATTGATAAAGTGAGTATATTTTGTATACTGGGTAGTTTAATTGAGTATATATATATATATATATATATATATATATATATATATATTTTGAATTGTTATTAAATGGAAATTAATTTGTAGAATATGACAAACTCTCCAAGCCAGAAGTCATCGCCAGAAGAATTCATTCATTATTTTCTCAATAACTCAGAAAGACTCGTGGAATTTTTAGAGCATTTAATTCAGGTTAGTGGCTTTTTAAATATGTCTAGAAAGTTAGAAATGTTATAGTTGAACAAATTTTACTATTGCATGTAGGTAAACATCCATGATCATATTTATATTCATGCAAAAATACAGTTTGTTATACTAACAAATTGTTTAGTATAACAAGGTATTAAAGAAATTATTTTTATTATTACTTTTATTTTATTATTAGTTTATTTGAACTTGCTGCTTTCAGTGATTGTTGATCTTTTTTATTATTGAACAGTCATCTACTGTTTATAATAATTTACTGATGATAATACCCTTAATGGATTAGCATAATTAGTCCTTCCATTACAATAGTTGCCAACGAAGTTACGAAATAATAAACCTGTTCTGTAATTTTATTTATTTTTTCATAAAATTTACAGGTGTTATCTCTTTGTTCTTTTACAGAATGCTTTAATACTTATTTTGGCTTTGTTCCATCTATACCAGCATCTCCAGTTAGTCCTGACAAAGCAATATATTATTTTTCCTATCATTCCCAGTATCAGTCCATTTAAGACCATGTAAACAAAATTGGGTTCAACATTATGTGTCACTTTGGATTGAAATTCCGACAGATGGGGATTAATTGTTAGAACCATTATCAATATTATTGTAAATGATAAGAACTGATTTCGGCTTAGAAGAAATTTTCTCAAGTCCATAACTGGTCTGTGTTTATCTTCATTGTCCTTCCACCACGCCTGTAAACTTTCCAATACTCCGTACTTCCGTGTGACTGTGTAAAAATGCCGGCATATTTCACATTGTTGCTTATTCTTTGTCAAAACCCATCGCATTAAACAATGAATATGGACGTATTTTATACTGCCTATAAATAACAATAAATTTAATTTTAATATTATTGCAGTTTGTATTCCTGCTGTAATTAATATTGTGCACTGTAAAACTTTGTACAGCATTGAAAGATACAGTCTGTCATTGCAAAATGTATCTCTAGCTAGGTTCCATTCTTTTTGCTCTTGAGCAAAAATTCAGAAGGAAGTAGTAGAAGGATGTATTCCAGATTTCAAAATATTATGACCCATAATAATAATACGGTTAATAATATTTAAAATAATTTACCTTTACAAAGACATGGTGCTATGAGATTGCAAACTGATGATTGCTGCAAACATACCCTACATTCGGCTTTGGTTATATTTAAACTTCGAAGCCTAAGCATATCAAAATAAATTTTTAAAATATAAAAAATTATCTTCCGTTTCCAAACAAATTCTTCTATAAATTATTTAATTATGAACTTTTTTCATTCTCATACATGATTAATTTATTAAAAAATATTTTAATGGCATTTGTTTGGGTCAAATTTCATAAATTGCTACGACTACACAATAACTCAGCTGTAATTCTTATCAACAGTTGTCTATAGGTATACAGGTGATTATTTTTAGCTTGTATTTTCTAGTATTACACCCCACTTTAATATAATGTAATTTAATGTTATCATTTAAATGTTTCGAGTGTTTTTGCAACATTAACTTACAAAATGAATTTAGTTCTATAGTAGGATTCAAAATGTCATTTCTCTAAGCAATGTATATAAAATATATTTAAAATATATATTTTATGAATGGATGAAGTAGGTATTTAAATACATAAAGAAATAATAATATTTAAATAAATGACATTGATTCTGTTGTGTTGATAGACCTCAACTAAATGGGGCACTCATGTGTATACAACACTTCTCGAACACTACATCCATGTTTGGAGCATGCAGAAAGATCATCACTCGCTTTTACAGTATGAAATGAAAATAATGAGACTTCTTGAGTCACCAGATGCTACTTATGATAAACTGCAAGCCTTGATTTTATGTAAGGCTGCCAACTTCAAACCTGGTATTCTTCATTTGTATGAACAAAATAAGATGTAAGTTTATCTTAATATTTTATAACAAAAGCATTTTGTTTTTCAATATTGAAAACAATTATCGAGTTATTTACATTTTTATTCGTATTAAAATAGAAAATTACATTGAGAATCACTCAAAGGTTATTGTCAAAAATCCAAAACCGAACTCAAAAAAATATGTGCAAATACATAATTCACATATGTTTTAATATGTATCAAGGTGCTCAATACTTTAAATAGTATATGAAAACAGTATGTAAATTTTTTTTCCATAAACAGTGGCTATATAAAAGTAACAGTAAGAGAAGTAAGTACTGAAACTTCTGACAAAAAGAGGTAGAAAATGAATATAGAATAATCAAAATATTACGTGCCTAAATCTAGAATTAATTTTAGATTTAGTAATATCAATTAAGATTGTGAAAGTGATATATTCTGCCCTTTAATTTCAATTTTTCTGTCACTCTGGATTGAATGTCAATATAATAAATTTAGTATACATGTAATTTTTATTTTCAGGTACCAGGCAATATTAAAATATCATGTCGCACAAGAAGATTATTCCTCTGTACTGGTGTGCTGCAGAAGGTTTGGACAGCAAGAGCCCGGACTGTGGGTCCAAGCACTGTGGGCTGTTGCCCCTCACCAATACTTGCCCCCGAATCTTTTAGATGAAATATTATCCGTCATCGGTCAGTATTTTAACTGTAATATTATTGCATAAAATTAAACTAATAGTGTATACGTTAAAGGTAAACATTTTGTGGCTACCATGCTGAAAACATGAACAATTATGAAACCTTATCACATCTGAGGCTTAACAACTGTATTATAAACAATTGAACTAAAATAAAATAATATAAACAGAATTAAAATAAAAAGTACAATTTTAGTAATTTTACTAGCAGAATAAATTATAGGATGAACTGCACAACATAAAGTTGAACATACCTTTACAGATAAAACTCAACTTTTGAAATCCTTTTTTAATTATATGAAAAAATTGATCAAAATAATTATATTGTATTATTATTTATTTATTATATTATTTTTAAATTGTTTTAAAAAAATGCTTTCCTTACATCTCATACAAAATCCATGTACCTTCAAGTATTTATTTGTTGACTGAATAATTGTACTTGTTTGAGTAAGGCAATTTCAATGAACCTCTTATTTTCTTTATTTGAAATAGTTTTTAATATTGGATTATTTCATAGAAAAAGAAAAACTGTTGTCCCCATTGCTGGTAGTTGATGCCCTAAGTCATTCCTCAAATGTCGAGCTTGGTGATGTCAGAAGTTATTTGAATAAGGTGCTTCAGGCAGAGTTGACGATGACTCAACAACAAGAGAAGCTTATTGAAAAGTACAAACAGCAAACTGAAAAGCTAAAAAAGACAATAAGTGATATTGAAAACAAGTGAGTTTTTTTTGTTGTGTGTTTTTATTTTCAATAAATAGATAGTGAAATAGATGCTCTAATTAATGATTCAAATGTTATTAAATTGCAAAATATCCTAAATATTATGGTTGTAAAGGACTCATGTTGAGGAGCCAAAACCAGTTTACATTTGTATTTATTAATTTATCTTCTTTATTTATTTATATGTATTATTCATCTTTTTTCTAATACTTAGGGAAAACAATTTTTACAAACAATCTCAAGATGAATATTGTTTTTAATTTTCAAACTTGTATGTAAATTTATAATTGCATATGCTATTAATTTCTTGCAGCCACTCTTCATACTCATAGATATAATGACAAGCTAAATTTTTTTTAAATTATTAAAATATTTCTGTTACAGGCCAATTGTAATTCAAGGATTCCGTTGTTGTGCTTGTAAGAAGCAGCTGGACCTTCCATCAGTTCACTTTCTTTGTCAACATTCTTACCATAAGCAGTGAGTCTAACATAATTAGACTTATTTAATGATTTTTAATCCAATTTGCAGTTAATTGTAAAAAAACACCTTTCAAACCATATTCATAAATTAATGCACTATCTTTCAAATACAAATATTGAATTTTGCCTTTTTATTTATCACAATTTAATTTTTTTTTTCTGTATCCAGTCTCAAGTGCATAATATAAAATTATTAGTTCATAGTTACCACATTGTGTTTCATAATTTTCAGTTGTTTCCAAAGTATAGCTGACAACGAAAATGAATGTCCATCCTGTTTGTCTGAAAACAAACAGATTTTGGAGGCTATTAAATCACAGGTCTGTCCCTTATTCCTCTCTTCTGATATGCTGAGTAAATTACTGCTTATTAAGTTAAATTTGTTATATATGTTTATCGACTTTCTATTTGACAGGAACAAAATAAAGATTTGCACGAAGTTTTTCATAGTCAGCTAGAGAGAGCTGATGACGGATTTTCATTGGTTACTGATTATCTTGGAAGAGGAGTCTTCGCTAAATTGACCAACTACTCGAGGGTAGCAATGCGTGAGTGCATACTTTTTTTTAATATTATTAGAAATATCTATTAGCTGTAAATGTAGCGGTTGTAATCTTGAACTCTTTTTATGATATCTGCCCTTTGAGATATTGGATTTGATAGAGAAAATAAATGTTTTAATTTTGAAACACATTATTTAGGCGCTGCCTCTCTGAAATCGAAATCGGGAGAGCCAAGTGCGATGCCATCATTGAAAGAAGATAGAAAGGTTGTCGATAATGCCTCCCAATCCCTGAATCCATTCACAAATGACACAGGTAATTACTTAACAATGTATTGGTCAGATTTTATTTAATTTTGTCCAGTTTAGAGTTAATTAGAGGTCTAATTTTATGTTTGTGTTTTTGCTATGACAACAATATTCCAAGAAATTGATTATTTAATTGACATCAAGGATACATTTTTATACTTTATAAAAGATATGTGATGGGTAAAAACAAGGATTGAATATTTTCATAATAAAATTCATAACTATATAAATTCACAAATAAATTCATTTTAATTCGAGCGAATAATTTCTTAAATTGAAAATGACAAATTTTTAACATATTTATATTTATTCTAGTATCCTAGTTATTAATTATTGTTTTATATTGATGTAAACAAAATGTTTATCATTGCAGACATATATTTCAAGTTCAATTTTTTTTTCTAGCTATAAATTATGACAGCTATAAAAGAGAAGATTTTACTCTACCATTACAGTCAAATAACCAATACAGGTATACCGCTGCTGAAACTCCTATTTCAGAAAGTATATCAGCCTCTATAGTACCTACCAAAAAACAATCCGCAAATCCATTTGGATATGATGATTCGCTGAATCCCTTTTCTGATAATTCTTCAAGTGATTCCAACGAATATGGAGACAATGACGACTATGATAAAAATCTCAATCCGTTCTCATCATAACCAACATTTCCCTCATGTAATAACTAACGTAATTTTATTATTTTTTCTTTATTTTTTTAAACAAATGATCACCCGTATAATGCACTGATTGTAAGTAGCTATTAAGAGCAAACACTTTATATGTTTCTTTTGGTTATCCTTTGCTATTTATTGTGCCAAGGATTAAGTTTTATTAGTCACATTTAAATGTGTTGTAATTTTCAAGTCTGAATTGGTCAATAAGCGAACCATAATTATGTAATTTTTTCTGTAAAAATGCGTGTTTTCTAAAAACAAGCAGACAAATTGAAAATAAATTATATATTTAATTAATTTTAAGTATACAAAAATTGTATTTAAATTTGTATATTCATGAATCCGTGCATGTTTATTAACAGAAAATATAGTTTAAATAATGTCTAAAATATAATTAACCGTGAAATAACTCGTGTTCTTATTTTACCCTATTTAAAATGGTAATATATTTCAGGGAAACGTATATGCGTACTTTCATTTTTTATTCACTGATGATGCCTATTCGAATAAAACAACTTTATGTTATCTAGCGAATCCTTATACTTCAATGTAAGTAGTACTTCTAGGTACATGCTTAAATATAACCTGTGCTATAGGTGTGTTATGTTTCTTGACAACTACAATGTGAGTAGACTTATTCTTATACATTTGTATTTTATATACCGGTCAACGATTTTTAATGCAACATCTTTGTTATTCTATAATGCCAGTATTGCTATGCTTTTTGTATACTCTGTGTAAGGAAATTGACCAATAAAGCGATGGTATATGTATTGGTTTGAATGGATAAAATACAACTGTATCGCGTATTCTTATGTAATTAACAAATTTTGTCTACAAAAATGTGAGTTTAATTTGTTTTCAAAGTGGAATAGTAGTAGTAATTACAAATGGTCCGATATCATTTTAATTCACGGATAGATTAAAAACTTATAATAAAGTCAGCGTACAATTAATTAGGAGTTGTGAGAAAAATGGTACATTTCGTCGGTGGGTGTTGGCACCGGTGTGATTTGGCCTAGTCTGTAAACAAGCGAGTGTCCAGTAAAGCAGTAGGTTTCACTATTGATCTAGACATGTTGGAGGAAGGTTCTGATGCCAGTCTGTTGGGCGGCCTATCGAAAAGCCTAGGCACTTCCGAGCCCGCTCTACGCCTTCTGATTACCATCATATTAGGTAAAAAATTACGCCGGAATCGTTTTCAATATATATATTGTTCAACTTTCCTCTCATCCTGTCTTTTATCCGATCTGGTTTCGGATCCCTCGAGGGCCGAAACGTCGTAGGACATCTGGCAGGAATTGATCGAATTTCTAATCAATTTCCTTGTCCACTGGTTTCAGGATATCCCGTCGGTCTGGTCCACCGGAATTACGTTTACAACAAGCATGTCAGACTTCAGCACCTATATTTTGCCGTCTGCGGTTGCCTTCTCGGCTTCTACAATTTCGGTCAGTGCGTTGTCTTCCCGTTATCAACTTGGAGAGCGTGCCCAAAGGCCAGAAGAAAGTGGTCTGTCCACTTTCACTTCTAATGAAAGTTGATGAAATTAACAACTTGTGTTGCTGTTTAAACCAAAAATATCGTCATTTAAATGTCATTTTCTTTTCTAAAAGTATTTCATTTGTCATTTGTGTTGAATTTCTCTTGGCACGATTCCTAATTTGTTTAGCAAAGATGTTGTTGTTGTCCATATCTGTAACTTGGATATTTGCTTCATCATGCTTATTGAGCAGAATTGAAGTAATTTTCATTGATGAATTTAGTATTTTGTTTTGAGAATACAAAACATGTGCAGTAAAATTTGAATTAACAAACAAACAAACTGACCTCAACCTAAGAAAATGAGTTCTATTTGTTCTGATAGTATAACAGGTCAGAGTTCATATATTCGATATAAATATAAATATATATATATATATATATATATATATATTATTATTATTATTATTATTTATTTTGCAGGAACAAGTATTATTCACCAGCACATCAATTTGTTGGTGGTTTATGTATTCCTAAAATTTATGGGAGGAAGCCTTCAGTCGGCTGTAATTACGTTGGCATTTAACATGGCTTATCTTCTTATCGGTGAGAGAAATATACTACTTAAAAAATAAAAAACTAAATAAAAAATCAAAATCTCATCAAGAAATATGATTTGTTTCCTGTATTAATTGGCTGTGAGCCTTGTTGAAAAAAACCAGCAAAGCCATTTGGAAATATTTATTTTGAAGTTATAGGATTGAGTTATGAATTATAATTAAAAATTTTGATCTGTTGAAATTTTGTTTTTAAATTTGTACAATGTTTTCTTTAATATTCTATATAAATTTCAGTTGGCCTAAATGCAAATAAATGTTGGCCTAATTTTGTTACTTGTAGTAAACCCGGATATTAGAATAATTTAGTTCAAGTAGCAATAGACAGTTAGAAAGTTAGAAATGTTGATAGATTCAAAAATATATAATTTTAATAAAACAATCTATTAATAGACTATGCTTTGAACCAGTCTATTATATTTCATAGGTTTTTTGTTTAGTTCATTATTCCTTTATATATTTGACTGTATGTAGGCATTAAAGAATGAAAAACAAACATGTCCTTGAGACAAAAATTCCTAATATTTGTAGAAGGATTAAGGTTATAAAAAAATGCATTTATTTTTTATAAACTGCCCCATTTTTATTTATTTTTATGCTATTAATTAGTTATTGGAATCTAAAATCATGTTGTTTGTCAGCTTGTAAATGAATTGAACGACAGGTCAATAACCATTATCAATTCTTAGTTTCTTTTTTGTAGCAAATTTCAGAAAACAGTCTATAAGACAATTAACAGATGTAATGTTTAAAAATATCCTTAAAATTTTCCATTAATAAAGAATTACAAATTTTATGTATTTCCTGCTCACAGGATACTATACAACGGAAACAGACGCTTATGACATTATTTGGACTATGCCTCATTGTGTACTTGTTCTAAGACTGTCAGGACTCGCATTTGACATACACGACGGATCAAAATCTGAGGTATTTTCAAGTATCAAATTAATTAAAAATTTTAGAGAATGAGCTTTTTTTCGTTCTTTTAACCAATACCGATTCAAAACAGGAAGTCTAGTGGCTCCTGTTATCTGTGTAAATTACAATACTGTTATCTCAAAAATGGTACAAGGTTGGATGTAGTTTTATTTTTACTTTTTTTGAGATTACAAGATATAACTTTCTTTTTGGGAATTTCATTCAAAACTTATTCCCTAGTGGATGTTAGCATAAATCAGGGAATTGGATCACCATGTTCTCTGGTAGGAACCAGCTGAATCATTAGCATATAACAGGCCACAGTAGCCTAATTGCCGCATACAAGCAACACCACAAAAAAAACACTGATTAATTAGCATAGAATTTGTACACATATAAAAGGTCAATTTATTTAGTATAAATATTATCACAATATTGACCAAAGTTAGGTGCCTTTTAATCTCATATGAATCAGTTGATAAAAGAGAGAGATCAGACTAAATATTCTTTCAATGTATATTTTAATTAGGGAGGGAATTATTCATTAATTAAAAAATATCAGTTTAGTCTAATTAGAATATTTATAATTTGCCTTTAATTGCAGAAAGAAGCTGAAGGAAAAATTTAATTTCTTATATCTATAGATTATTCGAAACAGTATTTTAATTAAAAGGATAAGAAGTCTATTATTCATCCACCAACACTGACAGGATATTGATATTGAAAGAAGTGTTCAGTGTCATAAACATTGTTAACAATCAAATAACACATTTATTTTGAAAAACCTGTCATTTTAATGTCATAGATAATGTCTGAGCATCTGCAAAATATTAATTTTCACTGAGAAATTTAACTGGAAGTTTTGTGCCTTACACACCTGCAGATTCTAGCACTTTTTTAGAATGATGACGTACTGAATGTCCCGATATGCAGTTGAAATTGTTCTCCTTCAATACTTTCACTCTAAGCCCAGTTCCTTTTATGTACCAAAGACCGAAGTCCCTGTGTGCTTTACGTTGTTCAAACCTTTGTTACAGTGTATAATATGATTTTAATAAACATATTACCCACTTAACTATATTATCTAACGCTGGTATTATTTGTTGAAGGAAAGTCTGTCGAAAGATACAAAAAAGACAGCGCTGAAGAAACTTCCTTCGCTCTTGGAAGTGATGGCCTATGGATTTTTCCCTACTAGTTTTCTAGTAGGACCTCAGTTCCCTTTTCGGAGATATCATGATTTTGTCAATGGGAAATACAATGAAGTATGTGTAGCAGGAGGTTTGTTTTCCATTATAATAAAAGATGGAATTAAAAATTACAGTATAATTAATTATGGACACTTTATCAATTATATTTTTTAAGCTGGTTAAAAGTTGAATATTCTGAATACACAATTAACTTTTTGTGCACAATGGCTACAAATGAATATATGATGAATAAAGTTTACAAAAAAATCATATTCAATTTGAGTTTTTAATATGCATTAAAACACTATCCTAAACAGATTTTATATGGATTATCAGGCAGTGTTATCAGCTCAGGCAGACTAATTTTTTTTTATTATAGAAAGAATTCCAACTGTTTTGAATATCAAAAATAAATGATTATAGAAAAATTGAATTATGTATTTGCATAATATATAGGTATACACACACTGCATATATACACATGTACAAGTATAAAGATAAACTGATTATTAAGCTTTACTAGAATAAAGTATATACGACTTTGATTTATAGTATATGAGCAGTTTGCTAAGGATGGATAGTCATGAAATGATGAATTGACAGTATTCTTTTAATAATTTTTGCCTTAAATATTATTTAATGACAGTTTATTTAATTTTAAAAATTAAAAAAATGAACCTATTTACAAAATTTCTTCTGGTTAGTTTTTACTTGTTAAAGTAGAAATGGGTTTCTAATCTAAGTTCTTTCAAACTAAATCATACAATATCGGTTTATTGTATTTGATTAACAAGTAAGATCTACTTTTGTTAAAAGGTATATATGCCATTATTATGTATTGATTTTTTATCTTCTTTCAGCACATTTTAAACAGTTCCGATTGTGTTCTGGCTGCTGTTCGTAGAGCGGGTCTCGGCTTTTTCTACCTTGTGGTTTTCACATTTGGTTCCAGGTACTACAGTGAAAGTTACATTTTAGGAGAAGAGTATTCGGTAAGCACCTTAAAATTATTTTCTTTCTAGGTTCATGGAATTCTATTACATTTATTGTATATACTATTAAAGGAAAACTGTTATTGCAGAATTTGTCTTTCTTGCGAAGATGTATTGAACTTGGAATCTGGAGTCATGTCACCTTGTACAAGTATGTTGCTTGCTGGTTAATTTGTGAAGGATCTTGTATAATGTTTGGTATGTATTTTACTCATTTACATATGTTGATGAATTTATTAATGTCAGTTTCTATCTCATTCTTTTATATTTTATTTTTTAACATTATTCATTGATGATTGATCTTTTATGCTTAATATTTTATTCTGCAATAATTTACTATTTTCAATTAAGTATACTTTACTTTGTAATTGAAGGGAAATTCAGATTGCCATCAGGATTTGCATGTTATTCAGTTGTTTGTACGAAGTATAAACCTTTTCATTATTATCACCATTAATTTAACAGGTATGACCTACAATGGAAAGGATGACACCGGTAAACCAAAATGGGATGGTTGTGCCAACATTAATGTATATATTTTTGAAACCGCCACAAATTTCAGTAGAGATTATATTAATTCCTTCAATATTAACACCAATGCTTGGGTATTCCAGTGAGTATTCTGATTGTTGTACCTACCCTTGAACATTACTGTAATTATTTACTCATTGGATTATTCTTACTTTACAGGTACATATATAAAAGGTTGAAGTTTCTCGGGAACAAATACTATTCGCAGCTTGGTGTGCTTTTATTTTTAGCACTTTGGCATGGTTTTCATACCGGATACTATGTGTCATTTTTCATGGAATTTGTATGTGTGGCTATGGAAAAAGATGTAAGTCACCAGAACATGCACCTTTGTGTTTAACGTATACATTCATTTGAAGTGATAAGTTTAGGGTACTAATGTGGAGGCCTATTGGGCTTTGGAATTCCATGTTGAACCAGCTGAAAATTTCACATGTAATAATTATGGGATTCTCAAAATGTAGAAGATATATTGAAACTTATTTTACTAATCCACTTTTTTAAAAGAACATAATTTTCATAAAATATTAATGATATGGCCTCTATCTTTTATGAAGAGTTTTATGAATGTTAATTCAGTCTGTGACTGGAATTTGGACATAATCCACCAGGATTGTTCTGATTTAACAAATTTTAGTTTTCCACCGATATTTTTTCTGTTTAAAAATCAATTTTTTTCTTTAGTTTTAATTCATGCAATATTTAGGTTCAGTCATTAAATACATTTGTTGGCATTCCAATACATTCATTGTATGCATATGCTTCTGTACATTTATAAATTTTTTGATTGTGTTTCAATTTGTTTTTATGTATAGATGGAAGTCATTTTGCAAAGGAACAAAACCCTTTTGGAAACTGTATCGAAACCTGGATTCTCGCAGTTGAGATGGTTACTGATGAAATTGTACGCCTTCATCTTCATGGGTCCCTGTGTCGCTCCCCTTGCTTTGTTGTCATATTCAAAATGGTGGCAAGTTGAAAAAAGCGTCTACTTCTATACACTAATCTTTTGGATTACGTGGCCAATATATCGACCGCTGGTAGTACTTCTTCTCCCAGCGAGGAAAGACAGGAAGGAATAATGACTTAAAAGCCTATCGAACTATGCTTTATGTATATTTGTACAAAGTATAGTTCCATAAAATGTAGCTGAGATATACTAATTTATTAATTTTGCTGCTAGTCTGGGTAAAAAATATTGTTTTTATCCTTAAGAAAACAATTGACTTATGTTTCTATATCAGAGTATAATTTAAAATAAATGAATATTACTTATTAAGTATTACTTGATAAGTATTATTACGGAATAATAATTATTTCAATTTATAGAAATATGCTATTTAAGTATTCAGTTATTTCTGAAATATCGAACTGATCCCATTCATGACTGGTTGTCAAATGGCATTCTAATTCTACAACCTGTTTACATTGTGTACAGGAAATATAGAGAAAAGTGAAAATCAAAACAATATTCTATAATTTTTAGAAGTATATTTAATTGATTAATTGCTCTTTCAACACAATTCAAGCAAACGTTATAAAAAGTGTGTAATTTACTGATGCCCATATCTAAGTTTGTATTTGTAATATGTGTGTACTTATTTGTTTGGTGGACCTTAAGCCTTTTGGTTTAAACATTTTGAAAGTTCAAATGTGGTATGTTTAAATAGAATAGCAATAGTTGAAGTAAAACAATGGATTCTGGGAATAAATAAACCTTACATTATTATATTTAAACCACTAGTTTAATATAAATAGGTTTGTATTGTGAGCAATTATAAACTGTAAATTTAAAAAAAATCCTTTATAAAACATATTTTAATTAAATCACTCCACTATTGGATTTCAATCCAATTACTTCCATGTAATGTTTCTTTATTTGAAAGATTCTGTGTAGTTTAGTTACCATTTAATGCTAAACACTAATCAATGTCATCCATATATATAAAATGTTTTAGCTAAATAATTGAAGTTACCACAATTTTTGATCTATTTATATTAATGTTCAATTGAAATTTTAATATGGAACCCCCATCTAAATATCGAGCATTGTAATACCAGTTGATCATTTCAGTAGTTATCTGCTTCCCAGTATTTTTGAAAATAAATAAAATGCTGTGTTGTCTTGTAAGCTTTAGTATAAAGTATAATCCTAAACAGTATATCTATATCTAAATTTAAATTTAGATACTTCATCAAGTGTCCCTTCCTAATTCCTTAATCACCAATTATAGACCTGGGATTTTAAGCTCTTGAAAAATATATTTAAGGTATTCATGATTTGGAGGATGAAAAGTTTTGAAGGGGTAAGACTATGTTATTATATGTAACTATTCAACATACTATATAATGAAAATGGTTAGAACTTGGACAATCTGAGACTTAAAATATCAAATTCATGTGATTGTTTGTATCCTCCTGCTTGTGGAGACTTTAAAACTGCAAGACAGAGTTACATAGTAACAGATTGAGGTATGCTGTTTGGGAGTGTCCTGCCAGCGCCACATCCTAATTTTAATTATTGCTGATAAGTAAAACATCTGCTACTGTTTATGAAAAAGAAAGATCATTGATTGATAATATAAAATATAATTGTTGTTCCTGTTGGAATACTGTCAAGAGAACTGTCTTTTCAAACATTGCGCCTTAAGATTCACATGGACGAGTTACAAAGTTCGTATATACATAGAGCAATTAGTTGTTCAACATAAGCATATTACGCATAAACATCGAAAATGTTATAGGAATGAAACTTTCTATATTGTTTAGTTCCGGTATAATGCCGCCTAACGACAAATGTCCGCCATAATTATTAGAGTACTCATACGCCAAAAATACATTCATGACCGTTTTTTAAACATTTTATCTTGTTATTTGTAACTGTTATGCACGATTAGAATGATTTTTTTTTTATATTTCAATAATAATTTAAAATATTTATATTTATTTTCAACATTTCTTTTCGAATTTTGTACACCCGACGAATACGGAAGAAACTTATTAAATAATATTTTAAATTATAAAATTCGGATGGATATTAATGATTGTTATCTTGGGTAATTGAATTATAATAAACTTGATAATTTATTTACCTGCCATAAAATATGCTCTGTATAATTTAGTGCATACAACTATTTAGTATGCAAGTCGTCCGTCGTTAATTAATAATCCCATACGTCTTCGAATAGGATTTTAGCTTCGCCGTTGACTTCTGTCTCAGGAAAAGAGGTAAAAATAATTTCAAATAACAATCATATACAGATTAAAGAATGTATTCCTTTCTCAAATTTAGCTTTTAGTCATTTGTTTCTAAACGATTTATTATGCGTGATTTTATTGTTTAAAAAAACAAGCGAAACGCCTGATATGTCGTTTTTGTTTGATTTAAATGCGCTTTCTTTTTTAAGAGCAAAAACAACTGCAATGTGAAAAATTAATGTAAAACAGAGTTTCACCAAAACCCATAATTGAATTTGGTTAATGCAGGAAAAGGCTTCTATATAAATATCGAATACATTTCGACTCTATAATGGCGGCAGTAAAATGTGTAAAACTGATTTCATAAAAATTCTATTAATATACAAAAGGGATGTTTAGTGTTTGTAGGACAAATAAAATTATGCTTTGAGAAACCCGCCAAACGGAGGAGTGACAAATAGCGCCAACAAAAAAGGAGGGAATTTTGAATTTCTACCTTCAAATTAGACTTATTAAAAACCCGATATTTTGGACCATAAGGGTGTAACTACAATATCCATTTGTGTTGTTAACTTTAATTAAAAATGTACATTACATGTATTACTGCAATTATATAAACTATAATCAGTTTACAATGATGGTAATTTGTTTTTATAGAATAAATATTTTATTATTATTTAATTCTAATTTGTATATATGGTTAGTCAATATAAGAAAATTATTCAGCTCCAATATAAAAGTTTCTGAAATTGAGTTTGACCATTTTCTTACATGTATATATGCATGCATGCAGATATCAGTGTTCAGTAAAACAACATGTTTCACTTGACTGAATAATTCTTATTTTTTTCTTAGTTATTAGTTTTTTATTATATTCTCCTGACTGGTGTAATTCTTCATCAATGTCCTGACGGGAATCTGAAGATATTATATTAAAAATGCAGGTCAGTTTAATGTCTTTCTCAGAGCTAGCATGGTTAAAGGCAAATTCTTTGTATGTAATTCGGGAAGGGATGTTATTCGTGATTAAAATCCTGCATGGCTCCTGTCACATACTCGTAGTCATTAATGTTAAATAGTAGATTAGTTTATAAATTTTATTTTCAGATAACTAGTACACGTGACAAAATTGCTTGGAACTGCTCTTTACAATGGAAAATATGGAGAAGGGCCACATTGAAATATCAGAGGTAACGTATATGAAATAAATATATCCGCTTATTTTATTTGGGAGAATGAATTGTTTTCAATATTTTTTTGCCTGAACCATAACAAGATTTTTTTACAGTTATTAGAACAATTTTTGGTTAAACAAAGAAAGATATTTAAAATATGCTTAGTGGAAATTATATTGAGATTTTATTTATTATTATGTAATTAAATTAATGCGGTCAAAATTGTAGGGATCAAATTTGATCTAAATGAAGATAAAAAAAAGAAAAAAAATGTTTCCAATTCTGTAGCTGTACACTGACTGGAATTGTGAATAACTAATGTTTTAATTTAAAAAATAGATTTTGCATTTATGCACTGCATCATGTGTCTAAACATAAATAAAATTAATATCTATTTGAATTTTTTGTTGGCATACATAGTTATTTCATTAAATTTTAAATTATTTTTCTCACGTTGGCCTGTTTCTTTACTAATGGGGTCAGATTTAGAAACATAAATCCATTATTTGACAGTTTAATATTTCTAATTTACATCTATTTATACTACGTTTTCACAAATATTTATTATCGTTATTATTCATATTGTTTTAATTTTATTATAATAAAATGTCTTTATCCATAAGAGTATAGAAACATATTAATGTTTTCAGGAAAATAATGGTTGGGCATTAGAGGAACCGACAGGGGAAAATAATTTCACGATAAAAGTGGATAAAGAAGATCCTCGTGCTAAATTACACTTCATCAAAACAATATTTAAGGATGGAAAAGAAGTTAAGCTATGGGAGTGCGGGCTATGTGAGTAGTAATGTTTGCAAAAACATAATATTCAATTGTGTATATGTTCAACAATATCGATAGCATTCCTGATGTCAGTAGATAACTGAGGCACCTACTCCAGTACCAGTACCAGGGCCCCACTATGTTACTTAGAGATTCCTACTGACGGTTGAAACGAGTCTGAATAAGTCGTGAGAACAAACTGAGATTATATTTAATTATATCGAGGGTATTCCGAACCCCCGTTGACCATATAGCGTCCTAAAGAAGCTAACTTATAATATTTTCTGTTTTCAGGCGGAAAGGAATTTCGATTTCAGTATACCCTGATGCGCCATATTCCGACGCATACCGACGTTAGGGATTTTCATTGCGACAAATGTCCAAAATCCTTCCGACAGGTATTCAGTTGTACTTAATCCATCCTAATCCGCCTTAACCCATCTTAATCAACGTTAATCATCTTAAGCCCGTCTTAAGCCCGTCTTAAGCCCGTCTTAAGCCCGTCTTAAGTCCGTCTTAAGTCCGTCTTAAGCCCGTCTTAAGTCCGTCTTAAGCCCGTCTTAAGCCCGTCTTAAGTCCGTCTTAAGCCCGTCTTAAGTCCGTCTTAAGCCCGTCTTAAGCCTTAATTCACATTAATCCGTCTTAATCCACCGTATCCATATTAATTTCTACCTTTTTCAGTTAAGCACCCTGGCCCAGCACCGTGCAACCCACTTGAACAGGCGGCCGTTTTTCTGCGACATCTGCAACAAGTCTTTCAACAGGGTTTCGACCCTCATATCCCATCGGAAGATCCATTCGAACGATAAACGCCACGTGTGCCACATCTGCAACAAAGGTTTCCATCAGAAGGGTGAGATTTCAGATAACGCTGAACACCAGCGCCTATATCTAACATCAGGATCTGAACATTGTTCACCGACCGTTTTTGTTCTTCTGTCCCGATTGCAGGCAACTTGCGCAATCACATATACACGCACACCAACGCGAGACCTTACAAATGTGACATCTGCGGAAAAGGCTTCAACCAGAAGTCGAATTTAGTTTGCCATAAGGTATATAACAAATCTACTTCGAATCAATTCGTCGTCATTAAGAGTTTATAGACAATTGTATTATTTAACATCCTAATGCTATATTTTCAAATAGAAAGGTGTCCAAACCATTAAACTAACGTGTAATTAATACACTAACTGATTTATTGTTTTCAACGTACTTTATTTTCTAGATTTCCCCTTTAATAGTCCCAGTTTTTCCATCCATAAGTTTTACCATTTTTACTCGAATATTTTTAGTCATCGGCACATGGTAAAAAGCAATTCTTCCAGTGCGGGATCTGTTCACAACGGTTTATTAAACAGCAGAGTTTGAACACCCACATGGAGATCAGCCATCACGTGAAACCCGCCGTAGCTAATAAAGTCACTAGTGCAAGGAGCTTTAACGTCGAACAACCGAATGCGGAGGCGAGGTAAAATGTTTTTCTAGAATTCTAGAAATTAAATTATCTTATTCGCCCGTCATTTTTTTTTATATATTTTTTATTTTTCAGAAAATGTGAAAAAGATCCCCAAGCTTTAACTTACGAATTATCAATAATTGATAAGGATGAAGTGAAATGTCAGTATCTGGTAACGGGCCAACCGCTAGCCAAGAAAACTGTTGACAGTCATTCGTCTAAGGGGCCTTGTAACGGAGTAAGTACGAGTAAACTTATCTAAGATTCGTACGTATTTTAATTTTAGAGTTATTATATTACCGTACATCGAATTTATTCAGTTATATCATTCATATATAACAAATAGAACTTCGTATCATCACTAACTTCCGGTAGGATCGAGGAATACTGAGGGAAGAACCTCGGTTAGTTGGGGTTGACCACCTGCTAATTCGGGTTTTTTCATGAATTTCCTGTAGCCAGCTCTATTTGCTTCTGCCCCCAGAAGCCAAGTGGCGAAAACCCTTCCGGGGGTGATGAAAAACAAATTCCGAAGGAATGGAAAATCCCCGAGCTAACCGAGGTTCTTTCCCACAGTATTGCGCGGAATTTAGTGATAATTCAAGTTCCGGCCCCTCGAAACCTTAGCCCATTTAAAGAATCGTATTTTCTTCTTTATATTTCAGCATAAAATTTTGACCGAAATCAAACACAAGCCGACAAACGCGATGCTCCAGTTACAAGAACTGGACCAAGTACCATTCGTCCTCCTCTACCAGCCCGAGGAGGAACATCCGAAAATTTGTAAAGCGGTCATAGACAAAGACAAATATTACCTCGTCAATCCTACGAACGCCGATATAGAAAAATATTTCACTCCCAACAACAAAAATTTACTCTATCACAAGGTACACAATCGAACTATACAAATTTTAATGCGCCCGAATCAAATGTAATCGAATTTCTAATAACACTTCATTTCAGTTTCCTATTGTTGCGACCGTCATACAAAGGTACGAAGAGCAGGGCAAGTTGCAAACCCTCGTACTTCCGGCGGGACTTGCACCCCAATTGGTGGAAAGCACACCGGGTAAAATGGAAATTGTGGACACTAGTCTGTCCCAATCGCCGTTTCAAGTTGAAACTAAATTTGGTGAAATTTTAACATTTCAGGACAGTCGTTGGTGGAAGTTTCGGCGTCGAGAAATCACAGGGTTTCACAGAAGAACATCAGTTTGATTTCAAAGAATCCGACGACAGATCAACTGAATATAATCGAACAAAGTAAGTAATATTACGCTGAGAATTTATAAATGAATTTACGTAGAATAATCCAGGAAATAACACTCCCTCGCGGATGGGTTTTATACAGAATTTTTTTTTGCATGAACGTCTGGGTCACGATAAGTACAGGAGCATGAAAACCCGGGTAAATACAAATATTATATCGATACAACGATATATACAAATGGTGATTACTGCATCCATTCCGGCCTATTGGCCTTACTACATTTATATACTTCAATATTATAATACATTAAACATGAATTTTTAACAATATTGTTGTGATAATCGGGAAAATTAAAATCCCGAGAACTTAAACTGCACAAATCTAAACTCAATCAGCTAAAAGATTCCATCGTTTGGTATTTCTTTGTAGCGAGTTTGTTTTTTCGCGGGTGAGAATCCATTTCTGGTCCAACAAAGACGTCCCCGTAAAATTAATGGCACTAAACAGATTGAGTAGTATTGTTTGAAATAATTGAATAATACAAAAAGCTCCGAACAGATAGTAGTATTTATTGAATTAATTGAACCAAAAATACGAATTCAGCGGTTGAGAAGAGCTGTTGTGCGGAGGGCAGCAGCGCAATGGCCGACGCGGTACAGTCGCCGAACAGCGAAAAAAGAGATCCTCAGACGATTTTCAAACTGGAAGAGGAGGCCACCAACTTGGTGGAACCGGAGGGCCACCATGCGCCGGCGGCGGCCGAGCAATCGACCACTTTCGAAATAATTTCGGTCCAACCGGTGCCGAACCAGGGGACCGATATCGAACAAATCGAACCCGAGGCTCGGATCGACTTGAAGTCGATAGTGATGACCGACAGCCCTGCCAACACCGAGGTAGATTTCATTAACCTGTTAATCGAAATTGTGAACAATTTGGCCGCCTGAAGATATTAATATTTGACCTGTTCAAACTCACTTTGGTTCTGGGGGCACATACATAATTAGAAGTAGAACAATCTCATGATTCCCTTGGAATGAGTACAATTGGAAAATATTCATATTTAATAATACACGATGCCCTTTTATAAAAAGTATCAAAATACATAGCATCCTCAGTTTTCTTGAGATGAGTGTTCTCAAACAGAACAAAGTCAAAGGCATTTGGAACTGAAAAATAGAGAAAAAATAGTTGCCCTTCTTTTATTGTAAATTAAAACAGTGCAGCAGCCCTTTGCTTTCGTGCAAACAAGACAGGTACATTAGAAAATAGTCATATTTAATCATATATATCTATGTACATACACATCTGATTTCTTAAAACAAGTATGTGAAATAATTGGAACAGGGGCCTGTATGGATTTAACAGACTCATTCCTAAAACATGCATTATTGTTTTCCATACATTTTCCTATTATATTAAATATAAATATATATATATATATATATATATATATATATATTCTTTTAAAAGTATTTTATAATTTTTAGTACTTCATTAACACACTCATTTTCTCGATCATCATCAATTATTTGCAGTGCCTCTTTATGGAAGCTTTAAATGATGTGAAAATTAAGACAGAAAGCCTCAACATTGTGGAATCTGTAAGTTTATTCAGAAGTAAATTGTTTATTTGGCCTAGCCATAGGTTTTGGTTTTTAGTGATTATCTTCTGAATAGAGGTCAACATTTATTTCATTTTTTAAAACCTTAAAGGGCTTAATCACTTCACTTTTGTACATTACAAAGTACTAGTCAGTTAGACTGTCTATTGCATTAACTGATCAATATCACAGATAATTAATTACATCTTCATTACTGCATTCCAGAAGGCATATTAAAAATAAGTGTACATAAAAATGGTTTTTCTTTATTAACACATTTAATGATACAAAATATATAGGTATATGCATAACATTTATTTTATCAGAATAAACTATATACATTTTAATATATAATTATTTAAAAACAATGGAGTATTTTCAAGAGTTGTAACAATATTAAAAAATTGTGAATTTTCATTTTAACTTATTTTATATTGCATCAACTAGGATGCTCACAGTATAACATGCACTGAATATGTTCAGGACATTTCCTAAAATTACACTTTTATTATATGACGAAAATACATGGAGATATAAATTTATCTTCTTCAATGTTGTCCATTATACTCTGTTCCTCTTACTTGTCAAATGAGTCATGCCCTAATTATGACCTAATATAAAATATTAATTAATATCATATTATATTAATAGTATTAGAATATGAACCCAAAATTAAGTTCAAAGTATTTTGTTGTGTGTAAATCCTGTTGAGAAGATTTTTAATAGTCCAGTTAATAACATTATCATATCAGAACAAATGACCTATTGGACAGCTTCAATTATATATATGAGGAAAAACCATTAAACAAAAATTCTTACTTATATAATAAAAATATACTTTAACAGTGTGTTAAGATTTTTTCATTATACATAGCTTGAATTTAAGAAAACTACCCAGTTTGATGATGAAGTATTCGACATTTCAATGGACTATAGCCTGTCTGAAAGCTTTTTGGATGACATTACTAGCAGCAATCAGATTGATGGGGTATGTTACTAATAAAATTTTCTTGAAACATCAAAATCCAGGCTTTAAACACATTAAAACGTTAAACCTTAAAATCTAATTTGAACAACTGACTTTTTAATGTTTTTTTACATTTTTAATATTCACAATATTTTTACAATATTAAATTTAGGAATATAGGAAACACTAATAAAATGAGTTTTAAATTAATGCCATTTGTTTAAGCTTTATTGTTTTTAGTTATTTTTTCTAATAATACATCTTTGCTATTTGAAGATGTGATGATCCAAGGCAAGAAATGTATTAATCTATTTAATTTTCATACTTCTTGTATGAACATTATATGGATGAATTAACAGAATTAACAACCTAATAAAATTCATTTTCGATCTAAGAACTGAAGAAATACTAATGAATTTCGATATAAATGTTTCAGGAAATGATGCACTTTGCAGACATCGATTTTCAACTGGATGAACCGGTCGAAAGTTATAAGCAGGATCAGTTTTTCATCAACGACATTTTTCAACAATAAGTGGCGGTTATCACATAAAAACGAAATTCCTTTGTCCATTTCTATTTATTTTTGGCAAGAAGTAATTTACTGAAGGTCCCAGTGGAATGAGGTGAAGAGTAAAATTTGGGCATAACGTTTTTTTATTAATAAAAAATCTCATTTCAATATTTAGTTCTTTCAGTTTTGCCTGAAATGAAAACGATGTTTTATAGACTTTTTACTAATTCTCGGTTTGTATTAACAATCAGCTGACTCAGTACCAGCTGTCCAGCCTTCCTCGTAGACTTAACAGAAATACAGATCGTAAATATGTATATTACTTTTCTGTTGGTTCCATGCCTGTAAAAAATTGGTTATTTAAATATATGTTTATATTGACACAGTCTTTCTATTTAATTTATAAAAAATCTTAAATTGGAAGTTGAAAAATGAATGGCCAACGCGACAATGGCTCAGTTTCGATTGTTCAATCTCTTTAGGTCTCTTCTATGTCCCCCTCCCGTGCCAATTGTTAAAGGAAAAAGTATGGCCATTATTCTATAGACGAATATTATAAATAACATAACATATAATAAGTGTAACACTAAGACTTTCTTCCAAGTAGTATACACTTTGAAGGCTTAGAAAGAGTTTCAAAATAAATGTGGAGTTAAAATGTTTAGGCTTTCTTACACACAGCATTAATAATCTGGAAAAGCTCGAAAAAAAGTTTGACTCTTATTTTCTTCCACAGCGGAAAGCCTAATCCCCCATTTAATTATTCCGGCCCTGCTTTTTTCTTAATCCTACAGCTGGAAGGAAGTCCCAATACTCAGAATTTAAACTGCAAACTTTAGTTCTCTAAAAATCTTTTTTTTAATTTCTCAACGCCACTACTACAAAATACAATCAGAGACATTACTAACTAGCACAAATATTATAGTTTATCTCAATACACATAATTTAATATCATTGAGCTGCCCGTATTGAGAAAAGTGCAACTGAGAACGCAGAAAGAGGATGGGTCGAATTTGCTAAAAACTAAACTAAAAAAAACTAAAACTAGGTTTGTTCACTGATAATTAAACTCCCTGTAGAAGAAAATATTCCGACTGAGTTCAACTTTCCGGTATTGATTGTACCGGGGTTTCAACTTTCTGAACTGGCTGTACAATTTGTTTATTCAAGTACTCATGACGCTGCTCCACTTGCCGCATTCCTACGGCCTATTGGGGCTTCAAATAATATAAAACCGTCGACCCCCGACATAACTTGAAGCTTAAATTTCGAATTCGTTCCAACGCTCAAACTTAGATTTACCGGACGGTAATGTCGGACGCTGAGCGGTTGGCTAGTAGCCAACGTTCGCTCCGCGGATCGAATATCGGGCCTAGCGACTTTACTATTGTTGTATTATTAATCATCGTTATTAATTGTAAGCGTGAACTGAACAGACAGTTGCGGTCTACGAGGGGCAGCTGCAGTCGAAACATCTGGTTGTAAGCAGGTGTCACCTGCGTCTCCTCCTAGCCTCGAAATAATAAAAAAAGAAAACGGAATTAGTCTATTCATTGTAAGAAACGGTGGCCGAGAGTCACAAAATTCTCGTCACGACTAAAATTTCTTTCAATTTATATCTAGCGACAGTGCGCTCACTGTACATTCGCTCGGTGAACTCTTCAAACAGAATCCGCCCAATGGTGGTACTACCGCTCCCGCTCTTTTTTATTCAGGAAATCTTTTTTTGTCAACAAAATATGGTCATACACTTTTTTTCAATTTCGGCGAAAATTATTAAGAGGAAGATACAAGATACGAATAATTTTTATTTCTTTAAATACAAATATTACATCGATAGAACGATATACAAATGGTGATTCCCGCGTGTATTTCGGCCTATCGGCCTTACTACATTATATATATACTTAAATATTATAGTACATTAATCGCGGATTTTTAACAATATTGTTGCGATGATCTGGATAATTTACAGTAAAAATTCGAGAACCTAAGCTACAAAGAGGAAGTGCGCAGTTGTCGCTATGACGTCACCGGTTCTGGGCGCTCCTATTGGCCAATTGGTACGTGACGTCACTCTGACGTCAGCCTCAAGCCTTAGGACCGCTTCCCTCTCCCTAGGAAATTCAGTTTTCTCTTAGATCCCAAACAGTTCGGACGTGTTTTTCCCCCGCTCCGCGCCCCCCAGTAATTTCTCAGTATTCGGTAATTATTTCAACTCTGCCGGCTTCCTCGGTCAACTTGTCTCTCCTGAGCGTACTCGAGAGTATTAGGTTTTCTTTCTGGTATCTAATAGGGTTTTTTCAATTCGGAATTTCATCGACTCTCCGAAATTCTTTGTCCGACATTTTTTTTTTTTCATATTCATACATGGGCCAACAAAACTGCTTAGCAGTGCCATCTCCAACCTTCCCGTGGTGTGGCCCGTTAAAAGTACCGAGATAGCTCTTTAAACGGGGCTTATCTCGTACTTGAACAGACTGGAGCTCTGGCTGTGATTTTTTTTCTACGTCGCGCGTATACTCTCTCGTCCGCCTCTTATACATACGCGAATATAACTCGCCCGACTTACTTTACGACAAAGTGAACGAGCGAACGGCTTATTTGGACGCGAATTGAATTGGAAATTTTTCTGAAGTGTGCGAGTATTGTAATCGGTCGATGACTCACCCACGACGAGGTGGGGCAGCGTAATGGCGCCATTTCCGTACTTCCTGCTGTCCGCCATATTTACCGTATATTTTGACCACTCTGGAAATTCGGAATTTCTTCGACTCTCTACGAACTTTCGTCCGATATATTTTTATTTTATATTCATACATGGGCCAACAAAACTGCTTAGCAGTGCCATCTCCAACCTTCCCGTGGTGTGGCCTGTTAAAAGTACCGAGATAGCTCCTCAAACGGGGCTTATCTCGTACTTGAACAGACTGGAGCTCTGGCTGTGATTTTATTATACGTCGCGCGTATACGCTGTCGTCCGCGTCTTATACATACGCGAATATAACGCTCCCGATTTACTTTACCACAAAGTGAAGAGCGAACGGTTTATTCGGACGCCGAATTGAATTGGAAATTTTTCTGAAGTGCGAGTATTGTAATCGGTCGGTGACTCACCCACGACCAGGTGGGGCAACGTAATGGCGCCATATTACCGTATATATACGAGTTTAGAAATTCGGAATTTCTTCGACTCTGCGACCTTTCGTCCGATATATTTTTTTTTTATGCCCGTACATGGGCCAACGAAACTGCACAGCAGTGCCATCTCCGACCTGCCCGTCGTGTGGCCCGTTAAAAGTACAGAGATTGAACAGACTGAAGCTCTCTGGCTGTGATTTTATTATACGTCGCGCGTATACGCCAATATAATATAACGCTCCCGATTCACTTTCTGACAAAGTGAAGAGCGAACGGTTTATTTGGAGGCCGAATTGAATTTGAAATTCTTCGGAAGTGCGAATATTGTAATCGGTCGATGACTCACCCACCACGTGGTGGTGCAACGAAATGGCGCCATATTACCGTATATATGCGAATTCTCGCCGTTGTGACCTCTCGGAATTCCGATTGACTTTACGACAATGTGAAGAGCAAACGGTTTATTTGGAAGCAGAATTGAATTTGAAATTCTTCGAAAGTGCGAATATTGTAATCGGTCGATGACTCAGCCACCACGTGGTGGTGCAACGAAATGGCGCCATATTACCGTATATATACGAAATCCCGCCGTTGTTACCTCTCGAAATTCGGAATTCCGATTGACATTCCGACAAAGTGAAGAGCGAACGGTTTATTTGGAAGCCGAATTGAATTTGAAATTTTTTGGAAGTGCGAATATTGTAATCGGTCGATGACTCAGCCACCACGTGGTGGGGCAAATTAATGGCGCCATATTACGGTATATGTACGAGTTCCCGCCGTTTTGACCGCTCGAAATTCGGAAATCCTTCGACTCTCTGCGAACTTACGTCCGATATATTTTTATTTTATGCCCGTACATGGGCCAACAAAACTGCAAAGCAGTGCCATCTCCCACCTGCCCGTCGTGTGGCCCGTTAAAAGTACAGAGATTGAACAGACTAAAGCTCTCTGGCTGTAATTTTATTCTTCTACGTCGCGCGTATACACTGTCCGAGTCTTACATATACGCCAATATAATATATATAATGTTCCGGATTGACTTAGCGACAGCGAAAGGCTTATTTGGATGCCGAATCGAATTTAAAATTCTTCGGAAGTGCGAATATTGTAATCGGATGGATGACTCAGCCACCACGTGGTGGGGCAACGAAATGGCGCCATATTACCGTATATATACGAGTTCCCGCCGTTTTATATAACGCGGTTGACCGGTCGGTTGTTTCGAATTTTGTGCAAGAGATGAATCAAATTGTTATGAAAAAACTGGCGTAAAGTCCTCGCGTATGGGCTTCTGTTACGCAGATTGTTCTGAAAGAAATTGAGAGGTCTATATTGACTTTCGGGAATACCTTCAAAGATAAGACAATTGGCAAAATATGGATTACTTTTCGGTGGCTTTTTTTGTTTTGGCCAACCCAATAGTAGATCAATTAGTGCTGTCGTGTAATTAAATTACGGAAAATGTTTCCTCTTGCAAAAGGTGACGGAATATATTACCCTACTGTTAGAAATTTGAATGATATTAACGTGGAATCAGACATTTCAAATCTGGAGTAGACCTCCCACCCTCCAAGTTATATTTAATGATAATAGCGTGTATCGAACATAAATGTACATTGAATTGAAATGTTTGTAGAACATTAACTGCCAGAACTGTCTCAAGAAGGAAATCTCATATTTTTAATTGTCTTCGGTGCAATTTTCTTTGAATTCAGTGAACTTTCTATGGAATACATAAACCAAACGGGTTTCTATCAACATTTCTGTATAAACCTAAACAAAATTGCCCCATATTAGACACAAGGATCTATTAATATTTACGACCTAGTGTTGAAAATGGATGATTAAAACAAAATCGTTGCCTTTTGTGCGTTCCCGAGTTGACGAAAATATATTTTATTTGTAATTATGGAAGATAAGCTTTCGATATGTCCAGCTTCTTCGAAACCGTCACAAGTTGTAGATTCCCCCCGAGCAATTAATTAATGCCGATGAATATGGAGCAAGATAATTTATTTTGAAAGTTGAACCATACTGAGGATCTATTACAATTTACGACCTAGTGTTGAAAATGGATGATTAAAACAAAATCGTTGCCTTTTGTGCGTTCTCGAGTTGACGAAAATATATTTTATTTGTAATTATGGAAGATAAGCTTTCGATAAGTCCAGCTTCTTCGAAACCGGCACAAGTTGTAGATTCCCTGAGCAATTAAATTAATGCCGATGGATATGGAGCAAGATAATTTATTTTGAAAGTTGAACCATACTGAGGATCTATTACAATTTACGACCTAGTGTTGAAAATGGATGATTAAAACAAAATCGTTGCCTTTTGTGCGTTCTCGAGTTGACGAAAATATATTTTATTTGTAATTATGGAAGATAAGCTTTCGATAAGTCCAGCTTCTTCGAAACCGGCACAAGTTGTAGATTCCCCCCGAGCAATTAATTAATACCGATGGATATGGAGCAAGATAATTTATTTTGAAAGTTGAACCATACTGAGGATCTATTACAATTTACGACTTAGTGTTGAAAATGGATGATTAAAACAAAATCGTTGCCTTTTGTGCGTTCCCGAGTTGACGAAAATATATTTTATTTGTAATTATGGAAGATAAGCTTTCGATAAGTCCAGCTTCTTCGAAACCGGCACAAGTTGTAGATTTCCCCCCGAGCAATTAATTAATACCGATGGATATGGAGCAAGATAATTTATTTTGAAAGTTGAACCATACTGAGGATCTATTACAATTTACGACCTAGTGTTGAAAATGGATGATTAAAACAAAATCGTTGCCTTTTGTGCGTTCCCGAGTTGACGAAAATATATTTTATTTGTAATTATGGAAGATAAGCTTTCGATAAGTCCAGCTTCTTCGAAACCGGCACAAGTTGTAGATTCCCCGAGCAATTAATTAATACCGATGGATATGGAGCAAGATAATTTATTTTGAAAGTTGAACCATACTGAGGATCTATTACAATTTACGACCTATTGTTGAAAATGGATGATTAAAACAAAATCGTTGCCTTTTGTGCGTTCTCGAGTTGACGAAAATGTATTTCATTTGTAATTATGGAAGATAAGCTTTCGATAAGTCCAGCTTCTTCGAAACCGGCACAAGTTGTAGATTCCCCGAGCAATTAATTAATGCCGATGAATATGGAGCAAGATAATTTATTTTGAAAGTTGAACCATACTGAGGATCTATTACAATTTACGACCTATTGTTGAAAATGGATGATTAAAACAAAATCGTTGCCTTTTGTGCGTTCTCGAGTTGACGAAAATGTATTTCATTTGTAATTATGGAAGATAAGCTTTCGATAAGTCCAGCTTCTTCGAAACCGGCACAAGTTGTAGATTCCCCCCGAGCAATTAATTAATACCGATGGATATGGAGCAAGATAATTTATTTTGAAAGTTGAACCATACTGAGGATCTATTACAATTTACGCCCTATTGTTGAAAATGGATGATTAAAACAAAATCGTTGCCTTTTGTGCGTTCTCGAGTTGACGAAAATGTATTTTATTTGTAATTATGGAAGATAAGCTTTCGATAAGTCCAGCTTCTTCGAAACCGGCACAAGTTGTAGATTTCCCCCCGAGCAATTAATTAATACCGATGGATATGGAGCAAGATAATTTATTTTGAAAGTTGAACCATACTGAGGATCTATTACAATTTACGACCTAGTGTTGAAAATGGATGATTAAAACAAAATCGTTGCCTTTTGTGCGTTCCCGAGTTGACGAAAATATATTTCATTTGTAATTATGGAAGATAAGCTTTCGATAAGTCCAGCTTCTTCGAAACCGGCACAAGTTGTAGATTCCCCCCCGAGCAATTAATTAATACCGATGGATATGGAGCAAGATAATTTATTTTGAAAGTTGAACCATACTGAGGATCTATTACAATTTACGCCCTATTGTTGAAAATGGATGATTAAAACAAAATCGTTGCCTTTTGTGCGTTCCCGAGTTGACGAAAATGTATTTCATTTGTAATTATGGAAGATAAGCTTTCGATAAGTCCAGCTTCTTCGAAACCGGCACAAGTTGTAGATTTCCCCCCGAGCAATTAATTAATACCGATGGATATGGAGCAAGATAATTTATTTTGAAAGTTGAACCATACTGAAGACGCTCCTGCAATTGTGTATTATTTTTATACGGTAAAAGTTTGATTAATTCAACCCCCAATTACCTTATTGATAAATTTTCCCTGGCGTTCTGATGATTCATGCTAATTCTGCAATATTTTAACAATTTTCGAAACGTCAAAATTTTATTTTGTATTTACATTAGTAAATCAAAATTGCAACTTATTGTATTTTGAAAACTTCGATTGTTGCAAAAGCTCGGTTTTTCTGTACGAACTGTGTATTATTTATTTTAATTGAAATTATTTTAAGGAATATTCGCAATCCACACTAATATGAAAGCAAAGTGCATATTAATTTAATCATAAAACAATTTTCCGTTATTTGCTATGGGAATAAATTGATCGAATTAGTGTTTCTCTTCTAATCATAAAATAATTATGAATTAGAATTATTGCATCTCGAAGAAAAAATGCATATTGAAACAATATTAAATATTATATGGATATGATGACGAATTTAAAATACTTTTAGTAACTGTTAAACTATAAAGCTTCAGAGCTATAGAACTTTAATGCTTTACCATTTAGGGTTAAAGTGTTAATGAACCTACTTCAAATATATAACTTCAAATATATTTCTTTTCTTCTTCCAGTTATAATAATGACTCCTATTATTGAACTAAGTTGTATCACGAGAAGAAAATCTAAAATATTCAAATAAGTTTCTTCAACTCTAATACAATTTGGAGGTATTTCTATTTGCACGAACTAAAAAAAATTCGCATATTCAGTATGAATAATAATTCTCGTAACCTCTGGGTAAAAAAAAGGCTTTACGAAATACAGTAATAACAATCCGGAAATAATTCGAATCTTTCCAGAAGAGGGGATAGCTCAGATTAATTGATCATGTTCTGTGACTCTACAAAAGCTTTTTTTTAATCACTGTAATAGTTCAAAAATGGAAGAATTAAATGCTATACTACACTATTAAATAATTAGCAACATACATTTATACTTATTACAAAAGTTTGTCGTAAATAAGTAAAACTATCACGTCTTATGAAACGAGAAAATTTGCAAAATGCCTGAGAAGATAAAATAATACATGTAAAAAAATAAGGAAATTTGAATAACATTATTATTATAAAAAACCGCAGAGAATAACATTTTTTCTTATATTTAAAGTAAAAAAAAACAACAGTTTTTTAGTGTAAATTTAGTGCAATTTCGGACACCGAGAGAAATGTTAGAGGTTACATTTTTGTAACAGAAAAAATTAAATTATCGATTTTTTTCATTAAAGGAATTCTTAATGCCAGTCTCAGAATGTACAGCAATTGTTTGAATACGAGCTATGCGTATTAAATTTAAAGCATCACACAGAATAAAATACATATATATTACAGTACATACTATTCTGTTTACATAATTCTGTGTTTAATAGAAATGAATAATTTCACGGAAAAATGCGATCTGAAATTGTGAGTAAATCTGGAGAAGTGTAGGACACTACATCAATAAATATGTTATGTAAAACATTTAATAGCTTAATTGTAAAAGCAAAAGAAGTGTTAAACAAACCAGTGCACCATTAAGTAATAATATTATGTTTGCATTAAAAGAAGGCAATCCGGTGACAAAGTGGTTTTTGAACAAATTTCGTACCTTTTTTATGCAATAAGAAAATTTTATTTCTGAGCAACTTCAGTAGGCGCGTGTTACTACATGGGACTTTGACGTGTTGCGGGTTAGTATGAGTTTGCCGAATTTGTAAATACTACAAATAATACGAATTTATTGATTACACATTTAGGTTCAGAGTGTGCATAGTTTTTTGGAATTGAAAATTATTCCCGGATAAGTCTAACTGGATGATTTATAAAAACAGGGAAGACAAATGGAGTGGTAGGTTCTTGAAGTACCTATTAGGTTGCAGGAACATATCTTAAAGTTGGGTCCATCATTTTGTTATCTGAATGTACAGAAATTAATCTAACAATCTTTCATTATTAATAACTAAAAAGGGTCAATTAATAAAAATTACGAATTACGATCAACAACACTTCGCATAATTTCACTCATTTTTTTTCTGGTCTATCGATCCCTGTAAATAATGGTCGATAAAACGAATAAAACTTTTTTTTCTATATACCACTTACAGTATAATATTTATTTAGAAGATAAAAAAATATGAAGATTTCGAAAATTTTTTAACCCTCTATGGGCCGAATTTTTATTTTAAATTAAAAAAAATTGGAATGAAAAATCAGCAATTATTGTATATGCACCCATTATAGCAACCTAGTATATATGCAAATGAAAAAAAATTGATATTGATAGTCTTGACAAAGTTATAGGATTAAGATTTATGCGTCATCTCAGGAAAAAAGCTATAATTATTTGGTAAAATCTCGATAAATTGAAATGTGACCTGAAAGTTGCACGGGCAGGGGGTTAACTGAGTAATATTAAAAGTTTAAATATTTGCTGGAATGGTCAGTTAACATTTTTGTAAATAGTGCTTCTCAGTAGCTCTAAGGACTCGGATAAAAGTCGAAAATTGATTTTTAATCGGAATGAAAAGAATTTTACAATTTAAATACTTCGTTTTATTTGTCGTCGACTTACACATGTTAATTGGGCGGATATTTATTTACGTTTTGAAATTCGGCACCGAATCGTAGCGACACCGGCCGAAAATCGATCTGACGACGTACAACGCCGATTGTACAGTGAGCCTCAGTTCATGCTCGTTGCCCAAAAGCGGGTTTATTTCAACCAGGTCGACGGCCGAGAGTTGTTCGCCAGCCGTTTTCCGGACCACTTCCATTATTCTCATCGCCTCCCTCAGAGTCAAACCGCCCCGTACTTGAAAAGTAATAAAGCACTGAGAATTAATCGACTTCTTTTGAGAAAAAAAAACTGTGGATTGTTGTTTCAACTCCGTACGGCGTCATTTATTACCTGGGGTCCCTGTACAGGGAGCTTCGCGGACGTCCAGCGAGTCCACGTCGAAACTGACGTGCAAAGAATTCTTTCCATCCGGATTTATGCCGTCCAAAGCCATCCCGGTAACTTTCCCGATCCCGTACTCGTCGATATCTCCCATGTCGAAAGCTTTTACATTGTATCGTTTGAGTATTTCTCTATAAAAAAGAAAACATTCGAATTATAAAAATTAAAGGTCTTCCTGGACTTCTCCTGGTCGTTTCGGGGTTACTGGTGGCTGCTGGTTGTGAACTTAGAACGTTCTAAACGTTTTTTCATTTATTTTTATAGTCACGACTACGATTTTTTTTTAGATTATATCTAGTGACACTGCTCTTACTTAACACTCACTCACTTAACTCTCGAAGGAGAAGCCGCCCAATGATGGTACTCCCGCTGCTGCCCTTACTCAGGCCATTTCCGCTTTAAGCGACGCACGGGATTTTCGGGAAGGTGAAGCGAGAGGAAAGTTGTCGAATTAAGGGATAGTTTGGAATGGAAGGATTTATGCAAGGGAAGCTGCTAATTCTCGAACGAATGGGACTTATAGGTCATCGTGAATTATTCTGTTAGAGACATACGGGTGGGGCGTTGGTAATTTTACGAAGGATTATGAATTGCAAGGATTGGAGTCTGTAAGTTTTAAGTTTCGAAAACACTTCAGATAGTGTTCTGAAATACTGACGAGCATATACTTAAAGCGAGCCTTAAAGTCTGGCAGAATTTAATAAGGAATTTCTCCGCGTACATATTTCATAAGTAATAGAATTTCAATGTACCTTTCATATTGATCAAGATCCCTCAGTCCGATAAAAGCTAGATTTCTGATTGGCAACCTATAAAAATCAAAATCTAAGTTAACAGAAGAAAAAATAATTTTCTCCTAAAAGACGATCATTTTTTGTGTGGGGAAAAATGAATCAATTAATTATTTGGTTGCTGGATGGTCTACTTCAGTTCCTGGGCGAAGCTATAAGGCAACGAAACCAAAATTCTATCGGCCGTTTAGAGTTTATGGGACCATTTACACAATTTCAGCCGTCCAGTATGAGTTTTCAACTTTATCGAAGTAAAACCCTCTAAACTTCAACTCTCAACTACATCTATCACAAAAATTGCAAAATCTGGTTGTTTTGTAGGGAATCATCCCCTCCCCTCTCTTCAATGAGTATAAATTTGAGATAATTAAAAATTATGCCAGTAATTCCATCCGAACTGATTGCTTTTTCCCCAACCTAATATTTCAATTTTTTTGAACGGTGTAAAGACCTTACCTCGGTCTTTGCCATCGGAGTTCCTCGGCGTCGTTCGGCCTCTCTCCTTCCAGTTCTTTGACCAACAGCGAAAGGGGCATTCCGTGTGCGTTGCCCGAAGGGGAACTGGTCGATGTGTTGATATCGGCGTGGGCATCGACCCAAAGCACCGAGACTCTTTCACCGCCGCCTCTCGCCTCTATGTGGCCGTCGACACTGCCCACAGCTATCGAGTGATCGCCTCCTATTGTAAAAGCTATCCTATTTTCGGAAATTATCTGGCCCACCACTTTACTAAGCTGAAATGAATAAAATATATTAGCGGTCGCGCCTATTTTTAATCGATTTTCGAATGATTTTTAATGAAAACATTTATGATTTTACAGTTTATAAAAAGAATTAAAATAACTGCAACCCCCTTGTTTTATGTTATAGCAAGCAGCATATACTGTATAGAAATAATCGAGAAGAAATATTTTAAACCATACATAATAATAATTAAAAGGATGGTTACCTCCTAAAATGCTATCGAAATTTTAATATTTTATAAAACAAACAGGCATTTATATATTATTATTATATATTTCACACCTTTAAAGAATATAAAAATAATAAAAAATGCATTTTTATTCTTGTTAATGTGGCATAAAATATGTGAAAAGTAGACAGGGAAATGCTAATATTTACTGGACTTTAAAAAAAAGAAACCAGCAATGAATAATGTTACATAAATTAAAAGTATTATTATTTACCAAGTATGAAGATTTTTGTGTTAAAACTTGACTAATCATTTTAATCTGGCTCCCAGGATTATTCGCAGTAATGTAGATTACTATTTATGTATAAAAAAAGATATATTCTAAATATAATAAAAATAATTGAATTATTATAAAATAATGCCATTATTCAAGATATATTTCAATCGGATACACTTCACAGCATAAAATATTTTAGGCTAATAAAATTGTTGAAATATTTAAAACACTACATACTACTTATCATGAGAAGGTTATTAGAGCAGTTAAGAAATAATGTAGTCTTAAATGCTTGCATGTCTGCTTGTTCTTAAAATATTTTGCAAACATTAAAAAAATATATCTTATATTCTGCTCTTATTACCTGCTTCACTTGTCCAATTTAAACTTAAGATAAAGGACAACTGTAAGACTGGATATATGTGAACAAATAACACCTATTTGTAATAGCTTAATTAGTTGACTTATATTTTTATTAATTTAACCTGTCTTTTTATTCTTGTAAAATTTAAATATTGGATATTCTGTCAATTCAGTCCTCACATTATTAAAACATTAAACCTAATATAAATCCATAATAAATTAAATAAAAATCTCAGTATTTCAACTAGATTAGTTCGGATTCCTTATGGATAAAAAAATAAGAATGCATTATACAAGTTCAGTTACCTACATTTTTTGCACAAGCTGCAACTTGGGGTAAATTTTTGATTAGTCCTTCACTTCTTGCATCTTTGTTGTTGATTTCAATGTCTCCATAATCTTTGACATTGTACCCTGATATAGAAAAAATGTAGTTAGCTAGCAATGTAAAATAATTATGACAGGTGTGAATTAAATCTCAACTCACCTAGACTTCTTATATCTTCAATAATTCCAGCATTTCTCATAATTTCTGGCCCTTTTTCTGTGCCGGATTTTGGCTGTTAATTATTAAACAAAAAAATTAAATACAATCCTTACAACCAAAAATAAACAAGAAATGTGAAATTTAAATTTAACTAATTTAACTCTACTCACTTGTCCCTTTGAAAATGGTACACCAACAATACCAATTCTCCATGAAGAGCTTTTCCTGGTTACTGTAACGTTGCTCAAATATTTAAGCTTGAAAATATTTTTCTGCATTTTACGAAACAAGAAAAATTGAATGTACAATATTAAACAATTGCCACTGTTTACTGGTGAGTGTGAACACACCTAGATGCCAGTTTTGGAACAAATTAATGCTAATATTTTTTGAAAACTGTCAATTGAACATAATGGCTCAGTTGCCCCCAACTGTATCCACTAGACTCTAGTGATGATGAATAACAGACATAAGGATACTAACTAATCTCAGTTTATCTATTGTCATGAGTTATCAGGACCTATATGCCAAAGGTTATCCTGATGAGATTTTATTCTACAAGATAAATAATACTTAATATACAAATTTTTCTTTAATAGAATTTTATGCTTGTACACATTAACAATAATTAAGGATAACAAATAAAATATTTTTCTTCATTTACAGAAATTAAAATTGCTTGAATTAAATAAATAGTTCAAACTAATTTTTGACATGAAAACAATATATACAAATAATAACAAATGTAATAAATATAAACAAGGAACAACATGTATTATTACTTCATTACTTATTGAAAATTTAGTGAAGAATAAAAAAAATTCATCTATTAAATCTCCAACTGCATTATAAAACTAATTTTCAAATGGTGTCCAGGCATAAATACAACATATCAACATTTATTTATTCAGTTTTTCTGTTGTCTATTTCACAATACCATATGCACACGATGAACAATTGCAATAAATATTAAATTGATCAATATGGTGTCGAAAAAAAATATTTTAATAAGAAAATAAAATGCTCAAAAATATTACAGTGAATAATACAAAATTTCTAACCATTTTAGTAGAATCTACTTGACTTCTAGTTGAAAGGAGGAAACTACAATATTTAGTCAAGGAAACTATGATACTTGCCACCATCATAGCTGTAGGTGTCTTTTCAGTGTAGGCAAACTACCTCTTTTCTTGTTTTATGATAACATGCTCCCATAAAGTTGTGTATTACGAGGGAATAAATTTATTTTCCTGTTATATTTTATCTAACAGGTATTATTTTTAATAGTAAAAATTCTATTTAAATAAACGTTAAATTTATTTTAGAAATAGAAGAATAATGAAGATGATGATGGAAATATAAGCTGTCGAACATAAACATATATGATTATTTATTGATGATAAAATTCCATTAGTTTCCATCAGTATGTATGTCTCAATAATAAGCGATTTTTACACCTTTAGTGAAATAAAGGTGATCACAGGTTTTGAATATAATATAATATTAAGGAAAAACTAACAATTTAATCTCCAGGTTCCTTGAGGAAATTTTCCATATAGTGAATGGCTTGTGTATGTATATATAAGAAAATTGATTCAATGATACATGACCACATATACTTTAGATTAATCTACAAACATAAATTAAATAAAAAATATAAGGAATGTTAATAAAAGAATTTTTATTGAACTTCATTGGAATTACAGATGAAAACATGTTAATATAACCCTGATTTGCACCTGAAACTTAAGTGATTATTTTATTGTAGTTAAAATTATTTATTAAAAGGAAAATCAAAACATTTTGATCAGCCCTAACTGACTAAAAAATTATTTTTTATTATATAATTTTTAAGAGTCATCAAACATTTATTTTAGGGCATTTTACCATATATGTTCTATGTGAAATTTATTCTCAGCTCTTAATTTTAAGACTAAAGCTCAATTTAAATCCAAAATATTAAATTGTCTTTGTATATTTTAGGTAAAAGTTGTTGGATTACAGGCATAGAATGTCATCAGTTAATTCTCAAATTAATTGGTTTTAATACAGATAACAGAAACAAGCTTATTTTCATTACCAATTCGAAAATATCTTCGAGAAATTAAACTGATTGGGAATTAGAAATGTTACATATAGCCTAGCCTGCTATGTGCAAGTGAAAGTACATTATGAAATACTATTAATCTTTAAATATTTATCGAATTAATTTTCGGTCAGTTACGACAAAAAATTATATGTTAATGATTCATTTTTTAAAAGCAATTATTTGCAAAACTAAAATCGCAAACCGGTAGCATCCAACCCTAGGGTTTGTATGATGATGATAGATGGAACCTATTTCAGCATCATAACTCCATTTGTGTAGAAGACTGAAGAAAGTTTGTTGACACAATAAAGTATAGTGGTAAAAAACACATTCATACAGTATTTCTGGAAAATATCTTTCATTTGTTTAAAAAAAGGTTTTCCTGTAACAGACACCTAAATGTATTTAGAAGTGTCTTAATGGCTACATGGTTACAGAATATGGCTATTTAAAATAAAATACTAAATTTTACAATCTCAATATAAGTTAAAAGGACTGTCCAAGCCCCTCTGTATATATAAGAAACTAAAAAGGATTAGTCCAATCCTAAATGCATGTTGTTATTTATAGAGTTTAGATCTTTAAGGTACAAATACTACTTTCTTTATAAATTTGTATAACCCTCAGTTTATATCAAATGCAGTTTTAAAGCTATTAATAATTCCATGAAAGTATGATCTATTATTCATATTAAAAATGCTATATTTAAAATCGTTGTGCATAATTTAATGAAATTTTAATATTAATATGGTTGTTATAGATGTTGCCATAAAGAATTAAAAGTCTAGTTATTCACTGCAGGTGATAAACTAATTTTAGTAGAAAAATAAAAAGTCTGTGTATTTCATAGCAGGAATTGTGCATAAAAGTACATTTAAAAAATTATGTAAAAGGATGTAGTAAACCCTTTAAAACCTTTTATTATGGAACATGTGTGGTAAAATTCAAAAACCATATACATTGAAATTAAAAAAAAGGAGTGAAGAGTAAATTAATTTAAAGGACGTTATTTTATAAAAAAGATTCGGATAAATAAAATTTAATAACGTCAAATGTCCGATTTTGGAAGTCAATAACTACTTTTTCTTATAGTAAATATTAATAATTTTGTTCAAATACGTTTTTATTCATGTTTTTTAACGCCAATTTCATGCATACAATTACAACAGAAACTTGTAACAAATATAATTATTATTAACCCATAATGTTCTATGAAGTTAATAACTTGATACAACAATTGAATATTTGATAAATAATATGGTATTTCTCATCATCTCAAATTGAGTAGTTTTACGAAAAAATTAATGTTTTGATTGTTTACCCAGCTATAATATAAATCAAAAGATACTAGAATTAATAATAAAAATTATATATGCCCCTAAAGCGGGGCATATAATAAATGATAAATTGAAGTTTTGAAGTTTTTCCTCAGTGGCAAAAATTTCCTGAATTTTCACCAAGAGACCAAATTTTGTTCTGAATTAGTTTCCAATAATTTTTTCGCTTTCACCGAAGTCACATTACGTTGTCCTACATTTTCCATTCTGGCTCTCTGGGCGATATTTATTATAACAATTCGTAATTAATAAAAATTCGATGTTCGACGCTATTGTCTTTTATCATTTCCACTAGTTTCAGCGCAAGTCCGCTTATTTTGCAAGATTGTGAATTGGCGATGATATGATTGATTTTTCTACTTCGGGAACTGTTACTAAAACAAAAAATTTTTATTCCACATTTTGTAAATCTCTTGCGGTACCGATTTGAAAACCTCCTCGGAAGGAAGGAGCCTTCAGTGTTAGGACAACCTCTGTTACTTTAGGAAATTAAAAGATTTATACATATTACATATAATACATATATATGTATGTATATATTATGTACGTATAGATCTATTTACATGCATAATAGCAACATTTTGGAGCGTCAAAACACTAAGTAGAGATGATGATTTAAAGGTATTAAAGGTAAAAAAAAACAGTCTTGTTTGTGCACTAGATTCTTTTAAATGTAAAGGCAGGTAGTGTTTCAATTAATGCAAAAACATTTTTTCAAATAATTGTTTACTTTATGGATATAAAGCTTATTCGTAAAACAGTAATTGTTTGCAGCATGACGTTGATTTATTTTTAAAAAAATCCAATAAAGAGCCTTTTTGTGATGATATATTTTCCCAGTACGGGTGAATTTTAGTAATTTCGTCATCATTAATTTGTTGTGTATTTAATGTGCTACCCTCTAAATTCTGATTGTGTAAGGTTTTTTCTACGTAAACGGCGATGGGCATTTATGAAAAAGTAATTTCTTTTGAAGTTATTTTCTTTTAGCAAAATCTGATATATGAAAACTGGTTTTTTTAGAGAGACGTATTAAAGTAATTAGTGCGTAATTGGCACTATTAAATATCAATTTTCTGTGCAACAAGCTGTGCAAGCTAACTTACTGTGGGCAGAAGCACAGAAACAGAAACAGAAACCTTTTCATCAACCTTTTAAAGGTGTTGGATACCAATACGAATGTCCTACTCATTTTTCTCTACTGGTGAATTATTTCTGTATTGCCACTAAATAAATTGATTTCTTAGCAAGTACTAAACACTTGAATAACATCATATACTATTACAATAATTTTTAAGACCATTTTATTCTGTCGTCTGACTACTGTACCTGTACAACGTCTTTTTAACATCGAATGGATGCAATCTGACGTGAAAATAATTGCAAGAAGCCCAAATCTATCCCCTTAGATAGATTTCTTCCCTTAGTAGGCCATTGTTACATTTCCATTTAAGAGCTATATTTTAACAATAATAGGTGTATCCATATTTTCAGAACTAACGAACGAAAGATGAAACGTAATTACTGACGACTGTCCATATTTAATTTGTCTGTAACGATTAACGTACTTTCGAATAGTGGAAGAAAAATTAAAATTGAACGTGACAAATGAAACCACCAAATTTAAACTCCCCGAATTTCCGCCAACATTCGTGAATATACAACTTATAAGTTCTCGGACCGCAAAGGCGTTTTAAATTTTATAGTATTGCAGCCTGAAATAGTTATAATCACTTTAAATAGAATAGCTCGATATAAATAGGTTAACACAAGCTTTAACTTCCAAATTCAAGAAGAAGGGACTTATCGAATTTAAGGTCAAAATCGTTAAGGTGCGATATATTCCTTCACAGTTTTCATTAGTACTATAACTGATTTTAAACTAATACGTTTTACTGTATTTTGAATATGCAAAAGACTGTGTTTTACTGTATTAAATATTAATCGCAAAACTAAAAGTTAGTGTATTTTTATTACTTTTTAAACTATCTGATTACCTGTAAACTTGACGCGTTTTCATCACATTACATTTTTCATCCTTGTAAACTTGTTAAGAGCTAATGGCAACTGATGTGTAAATGCAAATTCATTGTTATTTCAAGTTTAATTTATCTTAATACTTAAATAGCATACGAACTATAGCGTAATCTTGAACTGCGTATATATACAGATTATATTTTAAATAACGTGTAAATCCCGGTTTCTATCAGAAATCTGTCAACCTTTTCGACAAAAATGTCGCTAGCAATTACTGTGTTATTACTTGTAAATTTAATTGTTCCATTCCTGCTGTACAACCTGAATTTAGTTCAGTAAAAAAAAGATAATGTTCAGAGTTAACTTTGGTTAGGCTTTACTTTAAAGGTCGCCAAGTTTATTGTTTTCATGTTTTTCCAATTTTTAGTTTTACATGCTATTTTCTGGTACCCAACAAGAAAAAGATATAGCTTTGCTAAGCTAGATAATTGAAGTGTTAAATATTTTTACATGATATCCAGCGTGTGCTGAGAGTTAGTAGTTAATATTCTTTAAAAAAAGTCTCGCTGCCAGTATTACTAGGCAATAATAAACATTTGTTCTACTATGTTAATAGCTTGTATGGCATAGTTGTGCGTATTTTCTAATTTATTCTTTTTAACGTGAGGACGAAAATCCCTATTTATTGTTTTGTTAAAAACGCATTCTGCAAATAAATTCATTTCATTTCATCTGTGATCCAAATATGAGATTCCACTTGGTCCCAAAAGGAGAAAGGTATAGAACTAGGAATAGTTCATTGTCTGTATTAAGTGGTTTCCTCTGAAAAATAGTCGTTTTTTCACTTATAAGAATGTGTTGATAAACAGTTTTTCATTTATTAGTGCTTAAAAATGGTTTTTCACGGCTGGTTTTTCAGTGCTGAAAATAAGATTTTCTTCCGGCAAAATGAAAATTACGTAACACACGATCGGATTACACACAAAGAAATATGTTCTCGCCACTTTTGTATTGCTCGCTAATGAACCTTCCTTGCGGAACGAGAACTTTGAGACACAATTAAACGATTTTCAAGTGCAATCAATTTCGATAAAAAGTACAAAAACAATCGGCGATATTTCCCCAAGGCTGTTAATTAAACACTACATGTAATGCGTATCAATTTACAGCATTATTTTACTGCATAACACACATTCACAAAGTTGAAATGTTGGGACGGTGGAACCCCCCGGTAGTATCGGTTCAATCTGGCTATATATCGATGTCTAATTTAGGGATTCAGCTAAATTTACGATATTCGGTGTGTTGCTGTTGTATACAGGAGTTATTGTAAATAATCAGTTGAAAATCTCATATGAACGCAATGCAGATCCATGTCAGAAATTACTTTATAATAGAAACTTTTACTGTAAATATCAGTATATATTATTACATATATCGAATAATACATTTTAAAATAATGTTAAAAATATTAATTTTTTATAAAAAAGTCGAGGGTGGTGAGATTATTTAAGTAGTATTAGCGGGGCGAATATAGAATCACGTTAGGAATTTTTTTTTCGTTTACTATGTTGCTTTGCTTGTTCTCGAATTATTTATATTCGAATTTATAGATTGAAATTGTTTTTAATGCGTCAATGTGCTTAAACTTCGTTTGGTTCACTTGCACCACGACGCTAGCTCCCCCTTGAGGGTTGTGCGTCAATGTACTTAGCTAAAGTTCGTTCTGTGAACTTAAAATCCGGACACTAGCGTCCCACTGAAAATTTTTTAAAAAACAAAAGGCAGATTTTTAAATTATTTTTTTAAAATATTCCTTCTCCCCTATTCCTAATTTATCGTAACATTTTATGCAAAAAATCTCGAAGAATTTGTTTGCATTGAGAAAATATCTTTGTGATCTCCAAAGAATAGAAACATCGTTCTTCCTTCAGTCTTTTACTATACGCGCCAAGGGAATGATTTTATTAGTCGTTTATCTATAAGAATATAAATCTATTTATTCTTTATTAATCTAATCACTTTATCTAATTATTTAAAATGGCTACCTTTTAAGGACCTCCTATGTAAGAGTCCAATTAACCCACATACAATTGCTACACGTCTAAACCAATTAGCGGTTTGTGTTTTTCCTGTGCATCGGGAATAAATAATTGCTGTGGAAAACTAATTTCTCGCCCTTGAAGCCTCTTGATTGTCTTATTTGACTTCCAATTTGCATACTCCGACTCAACTTCTAATAGTTCAACAATAATTACAAATTACACGCGTTATTAAGCCACTGAGAGTGGGACTAGCGGCTGAGAAGATAAAACGCGGGAATGAGGAACAGGAGTCTAAAAAAGTCTAAAAAAAATAAATTTTAATATAGAACCTGATCTGTATGAACGTCTTAAGCAAAGATATTTTGTTACAAACAACTAAACACTAGCGCCATCCCCATTAGTCATCTGATTCTGTTTTACATTGTTCGGAAAGAAATATAAAAAGAAGATATAGAAAACATTTTATTTCACAGTATTGTGGATGAAAAACAGTTAAATAAAAAGAAATGACGTTGTTCTTATACTTACTAAAGTTAAAGTTGAATTAATTTAGTTAAAATTGCAGAATCCGGAAAGGAAAAAATGCATTGATCGAGGCAATGAGTCTGGACCGAGCAGGTTTTACAAATATTCGTTTCTATCAAATGGTCCGTTATTAAAAAACTTAATTGGTATTAGTAATAATAACACCAGTATTTCTAGAATATTATTTTAAGTTGAGTTAAATAATGTACGTTAGAAAAATCCTTTCCCAATAATTTTGCTTGGCACAATTATAAGGTGATAAAATGTTGCGAATAATTAAAATTGTCCCCATAATTTAAAGGCTATTAGTAATCCTTTCTGTTGTTATAGTCATACAATTTTTTTGTTTGTAGAGCATCTTGATGATCTGACAAAAACATCTTCAAAAATTTCGAAACAAAAAACTAATTCATGTTACATATTCATTCGATTATGTGTAATAATTGAAAATTACACTGGAATTTTACTTATATTTTTAATCATTTAAAGGTTTAATGTTACATGAAATTTAAATAGAAATTCACACAATATAATGAATTTAATGAAATATTTTCTGAGTGTAAGAACATTCATTAAAATAGTTTTCATTAAATGGGGTTTATACTAAATAGTAATTGATTAATATTATCCTGCATGAAAAAAAGTTATATATATTTATATATGTAAGTGATTTAGAATTATATTAAGGAGCTTTCTGAAAGCCGATTTTTCAATATAATAAGGACCATTCAACTATCGTTTATAAATAAAAAGCTTTCTAAAAAATGGCATATAACATCTTCAAACCGATTTAGACAGCAAAAATAGCGAAAAACTATTTACCTAACACTTGTAAATAACTACAGTTTTATGTATTTGTTTAATTTATTACAACGTGAAATATTTGCACACAAACATTTACCTTGTAATTTATGGTATCCCTATAAAGTCGATTGTTAGAGAAAATCAAATTTTTTTAACAACATGAAATTAACCGAAATATAATAATATATTTAGAACTATTTGGTTCGTTTCACGTTAAAAGCACAGTATGATGCTTGTTGAAAATAACCGTAGGGGAATTGGCAGTCACTTTCGTGTAAATTCTGTAATTAAATTAGTATGATCGTTTAATGGTTACCCGAATTTCTCTCCTCCGGGAATTTTTTCAAAATCAAACTTTCGCTTAAAAAAAGCCGTGATTGAGCTAAATAATCAATATTTTTCATTATTCCTTTCGAAATTCATGTTGTAGAGACGAGATACGTCCTCGGAAGTTAACCTCTTGAGAATATACGAGCGGAAATTAGAAATTTACAACTAAAAATTAAACGGAGGGGGTAATATCAGTAATTTGTTTTTATCGCATAATTTACTTTGTGAAAGAGTAATTTAAAGATTCATGTTTAAAGAAATGAAAAAAAAGCATGTTGGTTTATCATTATTAAAGAAATTTGAATATTCATTTACAGTTTTGATGACTGATGTCTTGTTGCCACGAGTATTGTGCTTGGCTTAAAGTTGTCAATTGTGTTGCTGTGGCTTAAAGAGTGTATTTCGAATATTTTTTGATATTTTTAACGGGATGTTTGAAACGGGACTTACTATTTTCGCCACCGAAAATACCGGTACAGAACCGGCCGAAACACTGTTTCTTTGCCATGCTCTTCGTGTCTTTCGTATTCTGTTGACCCGTTACAAAACCGACCGATTGTATTTCAAAAACCGTACTTGATAGCAAAGCAATCTTTGGTATTAGGTATGGGACTCGAGTACCGGTAGCCACGAGGAGGGGGTCACCGTGTGCCGACCTTAGACTACGCGCTCGGAATTGTAGGAATTCCCCGTGATTTAGGTCGTTCGGTGTCGAAACAAAAACGAACAAAGTAACGATTCGATGATATATATCTACGATGAGAGTCAGTTTGAAAGAAAAATAAAAACGTTTAATCTGTAGAGACAACAAAATTTATCTCATATCTTACCTAAAGGTTAATTTTCATACATTATAAAACAGAACGTGAGTAAATTCAAATTATTATACGTCAAGTTAAGATTCGTTGCTCACGTTGCAACAGGAAAACTACGAAAAGTAGCGCGACTTTGATATAAGAATTAATAACTTTAAATTCTACCATTAATTAATGTATTTTGGTATCAATATTTATGCCTGATCAGGTGAAAAAAATCCTACTAATTTTATACATTTTTAAATAGAAAGTTTATTCGTTAATTTATTTGTATTTGAATACAAACTAGCAACTGTAAGAGTTCTAGGGTACTTTCATATTTCAAAAAAAAAGGAATAAGAAGCATAATTCTATATGAAAGAACTAATATATTCAGCCCATGATTAAAAGCAAAAGACGAAACGATAATGATAGTTTGTAATGATGTTTATTAAATAAATATAATTTTTTACCATCTAAAGCTACGTTGTATTGCTTAAAATTTAGCATCTTTATATGTATTGGTCATTTATGAGTTATAGAATTCTACGAATACGATATGGTTTATAGCATTAAGTGGTCGGTCTACATGCTTTTAACTTGAATGATGATTATTAGAAATGGATACCCCGCTAATTATAATGTTAAAAGTAAGATGATAAATTTTTAAACTACCTTAAGAAATTATTAACAAAAGATTTAAAAGTGTGCACGTTATATTTACTTCATTAAAACTTAATCTTAAACGTCGTAAATTATTAAACTAATTCGAATAAAGTATAAAAATACTAAAAGTTTGAAAAAATATTAAAAATTTGCAATTAATTGAAAATAAGATTAAAGGTTAAATTAGAACAAATAGCTATGTCACGTTTAGTAGTTTTATTGTTGGCACTTGTTGAATACACTGGTTCATTGCTCTCACTTAGCTTTTTTCTCTGTCCTTGTTTCTATACCTGTTGCATCATCATTTAAGTTCATCTTGAAATAAATATGTGCGACATTCATTCGGTACAGCTAATAAATAAAAATTGACGATAAAACTGGGAAAATACAGCACGAAATTGTGTCTCTATGCCAAATCAAACTCATCTCAAACTTTAACTTCTGATGATAAATATATCGCTTTTTTATGGTTATTAATCGAAATTAAATTTTATTGAAAACCTTTTCCTACAATTCATTTCACCCGTCCCCTAATAGTTGAACTATAATGGACAAAAATATTTTAAAACCATTCACTTTCAAAGCGCAATATTGGTATCCCAATAGGTGGTTGAAATTTTGGAACTCTTTTTAACTTTCTCTATAAGTTTAGTGTTAAAACAGATATTCCAATATTCCACACTTCTTTCTTATTTTTCATGGTCGTTTCCTGTGTTAATAATCCAGTGTGCTTTCTTCAAATGGTCTTCGGAAATTAAAAACTTACTTACAATATTGATTATTTTACATTCATATACAGCATTGAATGTTAGCTCAGTACGATATTTTAACAATATTAGAAATGATTCTACGTGTTCGTACCTACCTTTTTTTCATAATGTTAAAACAGTATCAAGTTATGTACGGAATTGAAAGATAGAATCCCGGTAATTCATTCTATTTCTAAAATGTCTTACTCCGTATGTCAAGTATTACTTTATTTTTTGACATCTGTAGGAAAATAAAACATTGGCTGGGAACAAAATTGCTAAAATGAATTGTAATTCATTCAATGTTCGATCGTAATTTGAAGAATGTTCAGAAAATTAAAAATTTGAAAATTTAAAAAATTGCATAATTTCTCGTTTTTTTCTCTATTAACTCTTAACTATGTATATATTGCAGCCATTTAAGAATAAATAGGTTTTATATAATTTGTTAGAAAGCCGAATATTTATCGCGTTTTTTTCACATTTGATTCGTAGATTAATAGATGTTTTAACGCAATATATACTAAAAAGTAACGATAAATTCCTTGATGTTAGTAATAATCCTTTAATTTTAGTTTCTGTATCTACTAATTGTAAGAAAAACTACGTTAACACAAATGTTATCGTTATTAAGTAAAATTTTAGATTGCCAAATAAAATATATTTACGCGTCCTTTTATGGCACCTAGTTTTACAAAAATGTTCATTAGGAGAAAATTGCGTTATCAAAACATTAAAAACTTAATAATAAGGAAATAAACATTATTTAGGTTGGCCACGCGCTTCTCAATATATATATGTAATAAGCATTTGGTTCAAATCAATTTTTTCTTTGTGAATACTTGCAAGGGGAAAAAGGGAAAACGATTCATGTTATAAAACAAGAAATAATATTTAAATAGCAGTGTTTTAACCGCGATCCTGCTGGAAGTTATTGATGTACTCTTACTGTTTGCTGATTTGTATTACATGAATACAGTGCTGGCAATATCCGCGAATTATAATTTTGTTTACCTTTGAAATAATTTATTTTTTTCGATTAAAATATTTCGATTCATGCTATTGTACTCGTTGATTGATAGCTTATCTGAATTTTTATGAAGGTTAGATGTACCCCTGTGATGATGAGGCAGTTTGAATGACGTGCGGGTTATTTTCTATCTTAAATCTTCATCTAGTTCAATCAATCATATTCAACAGTTCGTGGCCATTTATTAATGATATTATCTTAGAATTTTTAACATTCACTTCCTTATCTTCTTATAGGCAGCATTCGATTTCTGTATAAATCTAACAGGGGTCAATAATTTTCGAATATATTTAAACTCATTTTAGTTTTCCAGGAATGTTCCATAAAGTATTTTTTTTTTTCCTATAAATTGGTTGCTCGATAGAAAAAATTTCTTCGAAACTTTGGAAAAATATTTGGTTACAAACCGCGAAAGAAGAGTGAAGTTTTGATAATTGCAGACGCTCTGTGAACCAAAAATTATTCAAATTATAAACTTTCTAACTTATATAATCGCTTCCTGCCTTTTTAAACTTCCCGTAGCTCTACGGTTTCTTCTTCTTTTTTTAAGTAAATTTTCCAGACTCCTTTTCGTGTGTAATCGTTGCGTGCTTGAAAATCTAAAAATATTTTCGTCACCGCCATATAAGTCGAATAGAATGGCAGAAGTTTTCTTTGCTTATGAATTGCTTGTCTAAACGTGTCTCTATATTAAAGTATCGAGTATTATTTATATTAATGTATATATATACAAACAAAAATAATTATTTACAAAATAAGTTGGGTCTTTGGCTTCCCTAAAATTCTGAAATAACGTAAGGGTTTTGGTGGGGCGTACCTAATAAAAGAGGTAGAGAATAGTTGATATGACCAATTAAAAATTAAGCTTTGATTAAATAGTCGTCGAATCAAATTCTAATTTTTTAGTATTTTCTTTCCGGTTACAATAAACGCTATGTAATAAAGGGAATTGTACCGATGCAGTATCATATTATGTGACTACACTTGTTCTCAGCGTCGGAAAATTGAGATGATAGTTTTGGATCCATGTAATTTGTGTTATTTCCCTTTAGATCGAATGATAGTGTGGGCTTCAGAAGTTCGGAAAACCATTAAAATGAATTATGATACGGTCAGCAGCCTGTACAGGTCTTTGATCGTGTTGCGAAGTTAAATTATATGTAGAGAGTTTTACGAATTGCTATTTACCTGAAGGTACTATTGCAGAAGGTATTGCAGACGTCGTGATACTGAACGCCGCAATCGCATGTTCATGAAATAAGGTTATTTAAGTAAATTTTACCTACGAATTTAAAACCGGACTTTATTTATATTCCGATTTTTATTTATTCATTCCGCTTTAGTGATTTTTCTCACCGTTAAGCTATTTGTTCTGGTCTTTCAATTCCCACAAGCTGAAATTTATAACAGGTTTCTCCGAATTTTCAAAACTTTTTATGCCTAGAATTTGGTTCCAGCTCTAATAAAAGCGATATTACAACGCGTAAGGAACGTAAAAATTATTAAAATCATTACACCGCTTTATTCTCTTAAATTTACTGTCTCATATATCTCATTTTATATTTGATTACATAGGACGAAGCTTCAAGAACCAGTACATCGATTCTGTACGTTCGTATTTCAAATGAAAGTTTTCAGTTAGGACTGTAATTATAGAAATTAATTGCTTTATAAAACCTTCAAATATTTAAACTCTACTGAGCATTCCTCTAGAATTGCGGTGATCGTATTGCGCAATTAACAAATTACGATATTCGAGCATTTGTAATTTGTTTCTCGATCGTCTGTGTGTGTGTGGATGTCTCGGCCGCCTTTTAATTAAGCCCAATTAACCTTTGCGGGAGTGAATCCGTGCAATTATTAAATTGTTTCTTTCCCCTCTTTTATTTTTTCGTTCTTACTTTTTGTACTGATCAAGGACGTATTCGATTCCATCAATTAACGACTACTAGGCAGACTGAGTATTAATGGTACGTGGTGGTGGCGGTGGGGGGACTTTGTTTCGACCTTAATCACCCTTTCTGTCTCTCCTACTCCTTCTGTTGAACTTATTGTACACTTAAATGGTGCTTATTGTCACACTTGACGGGGCCTCGAGAGTGTGGGGAAGGGAGGAGAGAAAGAGAGAGAGAGAGAATTTGCCTATATTATAATAATGAAAGCAGAGAGAAATAAAACTAATAAAGCTGTGCACACACGAAGCCCCCCCACCACCACCGCCACTACTACCACCACTCCGAAGGAACTATTGTCCGCCGTTCTTCCTAGTGTTTGGCAAGAAGGCCGAAGCATGGGCCAGTCTGCGTTTTGTACGTATATATACCACGGGCGTGTATAGACAGCCTGAAGAGTTGTGTACAGGACACAGTCATGCATTGTGTTGACACTAGTCATTGACGACATCACCCGGAACCGCTCTAGTCGTCTCTCTCTCTCTTTCTCTGTCTCTGTCTCTCTCCATTCTCGCTCTTCAGGTCTGTACAGTAGAAGCTTTCACTTCGAATTAGTTTCGTCCCGCTTAAACCTGCGCGCGGTAGTCCTGTGTTGGTGGCACTTTTGAAACTTCTAAAATGAAGTTATTGCAAGTAAATTATATTGCCGAGTGATAATGTTACTGGTGCTTTTATTTCTTTCATGGCTTCCTCGTCTAAATTCCACGACAGGTAAATTTAAATTTTGAATCCGTGTTCCGGCTTATGTTAAATTTTGATTTTCATAACTAAAAAAGGTCTCCATTTGAACGTTATCTTAATATAAATAATATACGTTCATGATACGCTGATAATTTCAAGTGAAATTCTGATCCCTATTCATCTCTATTCAAAAACAATTTTTTTTAAGGTAATTTACAAAGTAGCTTAAAAGTTGGTTTGTTTTTTTAAAGCACTTTCTCCACCTCTGTCTGTACATTTAATAATCAATTATTGATGATGTATGTCAAGTCCTATCAAGACACGTCGTCTTGCTTAAATGACTGTTGAATTATGGCCGAAATTACTTTTCTATAATGCAATAAATTAGAAAGATCCGGCCTCAAAAACTTTAAGGCGCCAGTTGTGTTCTACAGATTGTATTCCTTCACGCTTTTCTTGTTGTATACAATTGAAAACAGATTAACAAAAAAAAATACCTATTAAGTGTGAAATTTCGATAAGTGGACCTAAATCTAATACTGAGTCAATCCTTAGAAACGAGAGCGCAAGAATGATAATACTTAAAGTTGTGCCCCTATTACTTTATTACTGTTATATAATTAACTGTTATTATATTGGCTATTTCACATAATATACCTCTCATTTAATAACATTGGTGCGTGTTATTTGTGTGCCGAGTAACTGGTCGTTTTTAAACGATGCCAATGGATTGTGACAACCCATGCCCAATGCATTGTTGACTCTCAACGGTTTCGTGGTCTATTTAGATAGATTGGAGATCGACAAACCTCATTTTTTTGCATTCTACCCGAGAGTGTTCGGCCGCCGGAATTTAGAATGTCTAGAGCGACTAAAATTGTTGAAAATAGGTTTCTTTCTACAGATCCGTTATAGATATTGTACGTTGTACGAGTGATCTTATCATATTAATTAAGTGGATTCAGTTTTTTTGGTGGGAAAAATTAGAACTGTATTTTGGCGTATTTCTTACAATTGCATACACTTACAGGTTATTTAGATAAATATTTCGTTAACATTGTACACAACTTATTCCAGTTTTTCAATAATCTATTAATTAAATGATTTTAAAAAATGCATAATATTATGCAGTAATATTACTGGCAGTTATAACGTACGTTCCTTGTACAATAATTAAACATAAACTTGTGCTTTGTAACGCACTGAAAATTCTTAAAAACAGTTACTTTTACTTTGTGAAATCGGTAAACAGTAAATAGTAATTTAACAATAGAAACCTTTTCTTGAAATGGTAATTCTTTATGTTGTATTTGCCATCATCATTATAATTTATAATGTAATTTAAGGATAGGAAAAAAATACAAATTTTCGAAAAAAGATATCTCGTTATCTTCTAAAGTATATGTGCATATTTTCAGCGTGTTGTTTATATATTAGCAGAAATATAAAATTCAAATGGAATTTATACAACAGTAGTTTGAATATAAATAGTAAGAATGCTCCTCACTAGGAGAAATATTGCGTAATATATTGAGGACATTGAGTATGCCCTTGTTCAGAGGATAAATTCTGCGTGCGAAAGAGAAAAATTTTATTACTAGAAAAGGATTTCGTGTTTTTCTTAGGCTGAATCAAATTCAAACTTTAAAAAAAATTAAACGCTGAACTCTTCAGTGAAATCATGGTAGTGTAGTGGGTTGATTGAATTTTTATGATAAAATTGCACAAATCTTTGCAAACCTTTGCACGAAACGCATCCTTATTTAAATGACACACCGTTAACAGTCTACGTACATTATTTTATTAATTTTTTGCCAATATTTTTCATGTTATCTTAATATATTGATTTCAAATACGGTTAACAATCTGTATTTACAAAGACCGTAGTTCAGAACCAAAAAATACATTTGTTGAAATTACTTAAAGAACGATTGTATACTTTAAATACAATATGAGTATTAATTTTGACAGTTTAAACGTTTGTTTACCTACTAGTTTGATATGGCTGCAATAAGTTTCATTTGAAACAAAGTTGTATTATTGTATACGATTGTGTTTCTACAATAAATAGCGCTACATAAAATATCGCCAGGATGTTCCTGTGCTTAAGTACAATTTTAAATCATTTATGAAATACCGCTTTAAGCTGTTATTAATTATAATGTTATACTTTTTCTGGTCATAAAACAAGACAAAGAAACAAATAACTTTATTTTTTCGTGTTTTCCTGTAATTAAACATTTAGAATGTAGCTGAATTTTTATCGAATAGTTTTTCATCCAGACCTTCTGAGAAAAATTCTTTATCGTATTTTGGGTTGGAAGTTGGTTACTGCCAACTTGATTTCGTCGAAATTCTTCAAACTATAGTTAATTTTATTAGTCGAAAAATTCATTCCTACTGTTCCCATTTTAATGTTACTCAGCACTCGGTTGAGCAATAAATAAAACGAAAACAGGAATAATTAAAATTTATTTTTAGGAATTGAAATAAAACCCAATAAAAAATAGGTAAAACTTACTCACTGAATAGAGAAAATAAAAAAAGTTGTTGAACATACCAATTTTTAAAGGTATAATGACGTTTACATGTATGTTTTTCACTATTATCAGAATGTAATATCAAATTTAGTATATACAGATATGCATATAAATTATATTTTATAGTCCACTATAAATAATAGGATACAAACATATGATCTCAAATTAAATTGTAAAAAAATCCATTAAAAAACATTGAATTATTAAATACTCATATGATTTTTACGATAAATAATAATAGAAGGAAAATCAGAAAACTTTTAGGCCGAAGCACCATAATAAGGCATTATCCATCTATTTCAAAATGCATTCCCATTTACTTGGCATAAAACTATGTATTAATTTATTGTTTTGTCGTCTTCTAATTACTATCATAATATTGAATATATAATTGTAAGCCTGTAATGGGTACTACTCAGCTATCGTCTTGAAACACCATAATATGATTTGTGTTTAATGGTAAATTAATATTTTATCTGTAGTGTCATGCAATCCTATGTATAATTCATAGGTAATTACCACGTCATGTCAACATTTCATTGCATATAATAAATGGTAACTTAAAACGTTGTATTGCCTTGAAAATTTTTTTATAATTCCTACAGGTTTATAAAAATAATGTATTTAAAAGACAATTACTATCTGATTTCAACAAGTAATTAATTTTCAACCTACAGAATCTATCACCCGTATTTTCTTTTAATACTCGATCGTTTACAAATTTCCTATGGAATCTCAATTTCTTATATGATGTCGACAGCAATACGTACTATTAGGGCAAAATTCAATGTTTTAAAACAAACCCTCTTCGTTATTTTATAATTATCGGTGGGATTTTATAAGTATAAAACCAAAACATATATTTAAAAATCTGATTAGTATTTTTATATGCATATGTTAAAATTATTTCAGTAAAATTTGAACCTACAAATTGATGTCAACGTTTTTAACATTTATAAAATGTACTTTTAATTTGCCTTCCCACCGTTGTAAATTCTGTTTTCAGTTTTATATCTATTCTGTAATTTCCAATGTGTTATAAAAATCTACTATAAAATTACTGTTATTTTTACTATATAATGAACCATTTGCGACTCCAATTGAATAGGTAGCTCACATATCGAGTTTCCTCTGATTACAACAGTTATTACTTGAAATGAAACTGTGGGTGTGTTAGTGGTACACGGTCACTACGACTACACAATTTAATTATATATATATTTAAAAACAGATAAAACTTATTATTTCTCTCCAAATGCTGCGTACTCCTGGAATTCTTATTTTTCATGACTGACCGAACGCGAAAGTAGATTAACTAACTATTCAATAATTCTCGTTGTAAACCTCGTGTTTTGAAAAAAAAATTATATTTGTATAAAAATATAAAACAACGGCTAAAATAAATTTAAAAAATGCTTTATTCAGAAGAATCAGAATTTTCTAACACGGTTCTTGATACATTTAGTAACTATAAAGAAGATGGTTTTTGTCCAGTGACCACTATTCATTCTGTACTTATCACCCACCCATTCTCTTTCCTTTGTCGATTTTGGTTTTGAATCGTTATATTTTTTTAATTCAAATTTTACTAACGTAAAAAAAGTTACACGAGCCGATTTATATCCTTAGGTTAATTATTGCACCCAATTTATCTTTTATATAAGCGAGACAATATTATTACGGAGGAATAATCATTTTATATTTGAATGTCAGCGAAGTGTTCCCGTATATCATAACTTCTGTCGATAAAACTAATTTGAGGCTATTTTTTTAGCCCTCAATAAAACGAAATGTGTTTTATGTTGGCCGAAAAAAGTCTGTGGATAAATATTGAAAAAACTCCCGTTTTGAAAACTGTAAATATTAACTGTCATTAGCTCAATTATGTAACTGTGGCCAGTTTATGCCCTTCTTTTGGGTTTTATAGTCGAATAATCGATTGAATAACCTTTCATTTCCTTCATTCTTACCACTCGGCCTAACACGGTAAATCGTATTCCCAATTCTCTAATTTCACGTTCATTCTAATTACGCTCAATAATTTATTACGCTGAAAAATATTGAACTGTGTCGGCAGGGCAGTTACGAGTCCGAACAACTGTTGTTGTTAATAATATATAAGAGCTCGGTATGTATACCCGAAGCTCCGCTTTCACTACTACCCCCCGGCCATACCCGCACATTGGTTCATCGCTTCGATACACTCGGATTGTTGCCGCGTTTCAAAAAAAATAAATCTTTTTTTCTAAGATTTGATTCATCCCTGAACTTATATTTCCGGCCAACTTTGTTGTTGCACAACGCGTACGAGAGAAACATTAAAAAACGTATGGCGCGTTGGCCGTCGTGTAACAAGTAAACAATAATTGTGCCCTACCAAAAAAGAACAGTGCTAATTTTTGCCTAAAAAGTTAACTCAAATTGTAATTCTTGCTTTTACACTGCTCGTTATCGGATATTTTTTCGGTGCAAGTTCAATCGGACTATCGGTACGTTCTTTCGAACGCTACCCAGGTAGCAACGAGTATTAGCTTTTGATGATAAGTATACGTATAAATTTAGAAGGAAAACAATTGTAAATTTACTGAAATCAATACGCCTAGAAAACTAAACTCGCCTAGTTTCTGTTTTTTGGTTTGGTATAGCATTTCAGGTTTCACCTCTCCTCCGCCTAGTGAAATCAATCGAGCCGCAAGTTTTTAAAACCCAATACCCCGGGCATAATTCATTTTAACATCCATAATAGTATCATCGACAAACCTGAGATGAAATAATTTATAGATCAGTTACTTTTAAAAATGTTTAATGACCTCATAAAATATATGTCGATAAATCGCTTAGACGACTAATTAATCTTTACTGCATTCTAAATTCATAAATGAATGTACTGTACGAGTTACTTCATCGTCGAGTTCACTTAACCAGTTACTTATTCAATGTTCAACTTTTTTGTGTCTCTTTTATTGTTACAACTGTAAAATTATACAATAAGCAACATTGATAAAATCACTAGCTACAATAGTCTACAATTAGAGGAGAAACCCACTAGTTTCCCCCCTTTTTTATTTATTTATTTTATTTTTAATTTAATTATTATTAACATTTTATTTAATCATTTAGGTCGATGTTCGACCTTAAAAACCAAAATTCGAATGATTTCCATGTATATATTTGGTCACTAGGAAGAGTTGTTGCGTTCTTTCACTTTCACTGAGCATTGTCTTCGCCCGCCTCGATCGTGTCTGCAATCGATTGACTCTTCAGTTCTTTTCAAGAATTAATTTTTACTTTTCATATATCTAGATTTATGAAGTCGACGGAGTCATCCCAGTTTACAGGAATTGTTGAAAATGCTCGTGTATTCTCCTTTAAAACCTTTTACTGTATATCTGTTTTTACTTGATGAATTAAACCACAGTTCCTACTATTATTGTGTTAAAAAAGTCTTCAGGTCGAAATATGTTGTGTAAAATGGGGAAAGTGGATAAATGACGATACGTAAATAAGTGAGACTTCGAAAATACAAAGACAAGTAAAATAACGAGTAATTTTCCTAATCACATAGATTGGACAGCATTAATAATTAATTTTCCTTAGAGCAATTAGATTTAACACACTTGAATGTGTTAAAAAAATTCATTCCTTTAGTGTACTGTATATATAAATCCTTTGAATACTTGTGTATAGAAAAATGTGAGCAGTTTCAGTAGATTTTCATATCGCTTAACAATTAACTTGTTTAATTTAAAATTCATTTTAAATGAACACCCCATTTTTTAAGGTGCCGATTTTTTTCCTAAAAATACATACATACATATATATGTGGTACAATTTCGGTACGCTAATAATGACCGTACTATTGGTACTTTTTTATGAGTATTGGCAAGTAAAATTAAATCCAGATATTCAGGTATCCGATACGAATTGAGTTATTGTAATTTTGATTGATATGACGTCCGAGACTCTTGTCCTCGGTCGTGGAAAACAATTTCATAGAGACTCGAAATTACCTTTTATGTAACGCTGGAAATAAGTGGTAATATTTCTTCCACTTGCGTCGTTTGCGTGGTCACCGCTCTGTGACTTCAGTTAAGTGCTTCTTGGCGGTTCCAGGAAGTTGTTATATAAACTGTCTGGAATGTCTTGTGTCAATTGTGTTTCGATTGTATTTTTGCTCAGTCCCGATTACGGGACGAGCCAGTTTCGCCGAAAGAGAAACCGTTTGCGAAATCAATTTTGAAAAAATTCATAATTAAAAAATTAGAATTTCTGTCGCCTTCTGAGGAACACGTTCCTACCCACAGTCATCTTCTTCTTAACTGGAGTTTTTTTTTTAAACCTAATATCATTGAATTGACATAGTTTAATGCTTAAATAATGGTTAATCGAAAACTTGTAATGTTTTCATGGCATATCTTAATATACATTTTTCATAACGATTTTCTCTTCTTGTTTGCCTGTTTTGCTCTAAAGATACAGTTCAGGAATCAGTTTGGTATTTTATATATTCCCAGTTCTAGCTATTACTATTTAAATAGTAAATAGGCTGGGAAAATTGCTGTTAATGATTTACTCAGTTAAAAATATCTCCATTTGTATCGGATGTAGACAAATAGTTTCGATTTTTACCTTATACTTCTAAAGACCTAAAACCCTAATGGTTCCTTCTAAATATATTCGATTCTATTTTGAGATACTTTTTTGGCCAACAGACAACATTCTGTATCTTATAGCGGATATTTATTTCCTGTACAGGTATTAGAAAAATTATTCGAAATTAAAAATCGTACTCGTTCGATTTGAGAGTACAAATTTAAAACAATCCTTAGTGCTTAAGAAGCCATTTTTATTAGTCCCCATAATGTAAAATGTGTCTCACACTGGGTAGGGAATAAGTACCTAGAGATGATGCGTATATTTAGCACTTAAAACTTGAGTACTTTGTTATTAAATAAATCGTAATTTGTTTACTCAGCTTATTTGCCGCACAAATTATTTTTACTCCTTTTGTTTATTCCAGATTGTACAGTAAGTATAGGTCGACGGTCGAGTAGTGTTTTATTGATATTGGAAAAAATTGACAGGTTGAAGTATCACCTCGTATCACGTAGGCTCTGTTATAATAAATGACGTGTGTTGCATACAGGTCTTGTCAAACAGTTAATTGACTTAACTTCTAGTTTATATGGCCTAGTGGTAAAAATTGAAACAGAAAATGATTCCATTCTTCCGTTATTTGATAAATGATCAGAGAACAGCGGATGCGGCCAAAGTTTTATCCGATGTATTTATTAGCTAGTTTGACTTAAATGCAGGGTTATTGTTTTAACGATCCATTGTCTCGGCAACAATATTGCTATTAGGCCTTCTAGGCCTAAGGCAATACCGGCCTTCGTCCGGCCAAATAAAAGAATATTATAAAAGGTTTGCTCACTGACCTTTTTAAAGGTTTTCAGCCAGTTGTTCATTGTTATATATTTTTTTTTAGCGAAAGGTATTTTCAATTGTTCTAGAGGTTGCCTATTAAACAAGTACTACTATCGGACTCCAAGCTACTAGGGCCATCTCGTTAATGTTATTAACTCTAAGATATTCTCAAATTGTGGTTCTTCTATTATAGAATTTTTTATTTTAAAAATGGTACTAATTATAAACGTGTTACTTCCTGTTGTTACTGCGCCTATTTAAATAAATAATTATCACGGATATTTTTACAGCATTCATTCACTTGTAAAGTCATGTTGCCACTTGTAGATTGTGACTCCTTCGTCATTGTTTGACCATATAAAATAAAAACTGTATGAAAACTGAGAACCACTTGAGTTTCATTGTTTCCAACGATGGTTGAAGTGTGTTGTGGCGACCCACTTGTATTTTTTTTTTGGTTCGTATTGGTTCGCAAATCTCAACAAGCGTTGTTTAATATAAATAAAAAATAAGCAACTTGACAAAAACGGATCTTGACAGAACAAGTCCCCAGTTTATTATTACGTTGTTTAATTATTAAAAATAATATATTTTCTTGGCGGTCGTTACTTAAAAACGTGATTAACTATTTCGGAAAATACTCAATTTTTATTTTCCACGTAATTAGAAAATTCGTGATTTTTTAAATAAATTGACTGCTCGAAAATCATAAGTAGCATGCATATTGAAAAAAGGTTTTCAAATTGAAGGTTCCTGACTTGTTATTACTAGTTTCTCTGCCTTACTCCATATTATTGTTGTTTTCAAATATATATGCAAAATTTACTTAAAAAATTTTTCTGAAATGAATATTGCACCAACAAAATCTTCCATTTTACTTCCATGATCTTTTAATTCATCAAGATCTTTTAATTATCCACCCACCTTATCTTAACTTCCTAAACTTATGTTCTGTTACCAGGTTATAATGAAGTCTAATGTAATATAACATTTGTTCAAAAATTATTCATCTCCAGAAAAAAAGTAACACATTGTGAATTAAGTATTAAATTCCATCATTATTAATAGATCACGAATATTGCCTTCTAATGTCTCCCATTTTAGTTACATGGACTATTTGTTATAGGCTTAAATTATTTATTACAAGTTTCATGTCTCCTGTTTTAATATTCTATTATGTTATTACACTCCTTTCAAATAAAATATTATTTACTGCTTTAAAAATATTACAAATACATATCCAAAGAATGTTGATTAAAAAAAAATATTTTTTCTCAGCAATTTTAATAAAACGCATTAGCACTGAATATCTATTATTAAAAATTGTGTAAAATCAACTGTTAAGTTAATTTACAATTTAGGAGACCTTTACTTTGCACATCATTTATAGTACTTTTAAAATTATATTTCTATTTAATTAAGCATAATCGGAACTAAATTTAAAATTAATATTTGTGCAAAAATAGTGGGGTGGAAGGAACTTCTCAAACTATTAAATAAAAGAAAGACTTGCCCATGAATGTTAAAACACAAATGCTGGTTAATTTATTTAGTGTAAACGAAATATTTTTTGCTTTTATTTTTCATGATTCTTTTGGTTAAGGATTAAAATTTCCAAATTTCAAAGTTTGAGTTACATCACCTGTTAATTAATGGTATAAATCAGTACCTACAATATCCTGACATATAATGATAAATCATTAACAATCATAAAAACATACTGATCTTAATCTTATCCTTAAACAATTAAATAAGATTCCTTTTTTTAAACATATATGAAATAACTGTATATTAAACATATACCATCAGTTATATATAATTCCATTGTTGAAATAAAAAATATAATTTTATTAAGCATATTCATGAAGTTTTATTTTATGAGGCCGAGTGGTAACATTAATTTTTGTTATTACTTAACTACTTATAACCAGTAATAATGGTGTTATTAGTATTAGTATATACTCTATATGGAAACTAATAATAATACTAATTATAAATGACATTATTATTTTTAAGTTCCCTAATTGATTTTTTTTCTATGTTATTGTCATATAAGGACTTTTTAATTTATTTTAATAAAACATACAAAACTCCCAATCATCAAGTATAAAGAGCATTTTAACTGTTGTATTCTTTTTATTTTCACATTCTCTTCTTATATTTATATTGTTTGTTGAAAAATTCTTAATTTAGATTAAAATCTATTTAAAAAAATTATTATAATGTATTAAAAAAATACATTGATTATCTGTGACTTTTATTCACTGGAATAAATATTTTTCTGTACTAGTAATCAAACCCCATTTCCAGTTCTAGTGTTTATTTAATACAATTAATGAATAAGACAATTAAATAGAAACAGAAATATGTAATTAATTTTTTGAGGACAAAGAATGGACTTCAAAGATAATATTATAAATTACCCTTTGTAGTACTAAATGTTCCTCTCTGGCTACTATTATTAATGTTTTGTCATTATTACCATTATCAAAATCCCATAGAAATGCGCAAGTCATAAAAAATCATTATAATTTTTATCAGAGTATCATAAATATGATGATCTCAAATATTTTGGCACTTGTGATTTATTGTTCCTTTTTTAAGAGGGTAGATAAACATTTTCAGAATATTCTGAGTTTAGATAAAAGATAAAACTAAATCAGCTGAAATGGCGTTATAGCAAATCTCTGAAGAGATTGGTTCTGACACCTTTTTAAATCCTATAATTCCATGAAATTGTTCTAGATTACAAAATAAAAACATCTTCCATAGGATTTTCTAAATCCCAACTTTCATCCAAATTTTTCGGTCCAATTTTCAAGTAGATAATTATAAATATTACAAGTAGATAATTATAAATATTATGGGTTAATAAAAACTATTATTGTATTCTACGATTATATATTATTAACTGTTATATTTTACCTCCCCTATTTCATCAATGCTAAATCGCCGGTCTTAATTCTCCCCAAGATACATTAGTAGGCAATGGCCACATATACATAACCAGCTACCTATTTCTATATCATAATTCAGTAATATATTCTGTCCACAATTCTCTTTACAGGAAATCATATTAGTTGTTTCTATTCCTTTAATTCGTCAAGTGCCAACAAATAAATCTTTAGTCCAGAATAATTTTGACTAACAAATAATAATTATAGATGCCACAATTGATACTTTTAACCTATTATTTTGTAAGAATATAATTGCTATTTAGAAAATGTATTCCACAGATTGTGTACACACTAATTTTTGAGTACTAATTCAGAAATAATTTAATGTTATCAGTTTTATTAAGGAAATTTTGCTCATACAATTCTATCCAATTGGAATGATAGATGCGTTTTAAACTAAAACGTTATTAATTACAAATGTCTTAAAACACATGCATATTACTGATACAAAACGAGCATGCCGGTATTTTTCCTATCGTTTTTCCGCATGACGTTTCCAATGGAGTGATGATTGTACAACTATAGCTAATATTAGATGTTGGCTCGATTTAAAGTACATGTTTTCCTCCTCGGCATTCTTTTCGTCATGCCAGATTAAGGTCTCTATCTTTCTCCGGTTGTATCCAATGTATTTATTAATATGCTGATAAGTTTCTACTGTTATTAACGGTAAATATAACAATGTGCTTAATAAATTTCATAAATTTATTCATCAAGAATTTGTGACACAAATTAAATACTATGCATATATTGATTTCATATAACTGTATTAGCTTAAATATTATTTACATAATGAGAATAAATAATGTGAAACGGTCTTCCGAAAGACAAATTGTTGATCAACCGTAGTTTTTATTCTGATAAAGTATGAGAAAAACCCTCTCCTACCACGGAGATTATCCTTATAATAAAAATGAACATGTTAGAAACAAGATTTCAATACACATACTCGTAACTATTCATGCTGTACATAATAAGATACTATATATAAGGAATTGGTAACATTTAGGAAACGTCTGAACCAGAAAATATAGTCGCCGCATTAATGTTAGCTCGGAAACCTTCCCTCATAAATTTCATAATTTCTTGTCACCTGCCCACGTTCATATAAACTTATAAACTTAATTAAATAAGAACGAATACAAAAAGATGCGTGCGCAAAGAAGAGCGGAAGAGGAGTTGAACAATTTCATTGAATGAGTGAGTCTCCGTTGATTCACTTAGTTTTTTCATGGGTTTTTCCACTACCAGGCTAGCTGAGCTAGTATAGCTGTACTGAGAGTACGGGGGAACATAACACAGCTTGAACACGTCCGAAAGTGTTGTAACGCTAATTTGGCTAATGTAAAACCGTTCTCGGCCGAGCAGTTTCCCCCCTAATGTCCAAGTCGCCTATATCTCTCGGCTGTCGCAAGATAAGAGGCTATTTAAGATTGTTCTACAGTTGTTGTTGTTGTACAGGTTTTCTCGAAACTCAAGATTTACACATTTGGTCCGAATAATTGAAAATAAAATTGTCTTTTCGATGAAGTCCGTTTGAGAAAGAATAATTACCGGTATATCCCGGTGTTTTCGCGATAACATACGGTTAATATGCCGCGCTCGATAACGTTACGCCTGGCGTCCCCATCCGTTGTACACTTTGTTTGTACAGCTTTTTAAACCTTTAATTAACGGCGTTATTAATATGCCACGCGGTTTTGGACCCGGCTTTATAATTCCGAAAGAACATTTTAACGATTTAATTCTTAATCTGTAGTAAAAGAAAAAGTTGAGAAGCTGTTCCCAAATATTAATTGGATTGGCTGGCACAGATACTTAACAGTGACTGTAACGACCTTAAAGTACAGCAGGAGGAGGATCTTGCATATCTCAAAGTGCCGTAATAAAAGTTAAAACCATTTTATTATGGACGATTGTCATCAGCTCCCTCGTAAAGAGCTCTTGCCTTATGTTTGCAGTTAACTTGAATGCTTAATTCTGTTTACACCCGTATTATAATATTGTTTTTGGCTGTCGTCGTTCTCTTCCACATTGCAGTCCGTTCATCGTTGTCTACGAACACTTTTATCCCAATATTTCATAAGTTTCAGAAATATTTACGCCTATAATCACACGACATGTACGCGTCCGATGTCAGATTCTGTTACCACACTGCGGATTGTGCCGCAAAGAAAGATTTCTGGCACGAGGAATATTTATTTTGTCTTTATTTTTTCTGTTCTCAAAATAAGCAATTTTTTGTTAAAACTAAATTATCTTATAAATCAAAGACCTAACTAATAACTTGAGTATGAATTTAGTACAATGTAACTTTCCGAATTATATTGGATTGTGTCTTGTCTCAATAACTAAAAAAGCGTTAAAGTAATTGATGAGTTGTACACCTATGCACTAATATTGAGATTTACTACTTATTTAAGAATGTTTGAGAATTCCTTTGAATAATCGGTGGTGAATTATTTATAATTATAGTATCAACATTTAAGTACACATTAAAGTATCATATCCAAGGGCGCTTAAACTTTAAAAACCTGGTTTCACCCCTGTAAAGAAATAACGAAAAAAAGAAAAATTATTTTGCATATCCCACAGTAAGACAACATATTCCACTAGTAAAATTCCAAGTGGCGAATGATGACCTAACTGTATCGAGTGAATACAAAATCATTATTCATTCTTACTTTTTTTATATAATATAACAATATTTTACATAATTCTAGACACTGATATTCACACCCCTGTATCTGGCGAATTACCTTCCCCTATTTCACTCTCTCTTTAATCAACGTTTCTAGAGAACGAGCTGTTACCAATCTTTATTTAGTATTGAAATGCTCCTTCGAATTTCCTGATTTAATAACTTTATAATAATTGAATTTTAAACTCTATTAAAGTCCCTATTTTTAAGAGTCTAGAGCCATAATGAGGGTTAGTTGATGACAGTCCGATCTCCAGACAGTCATAAAATGAATTAATTTTTAAAATATGAAAAGCTTCGATCCAGTTGAAGCTTTGAGTATGGTTTATTCCTTTCATTTCATTACCCGAATGAACATTCAGTTCAACCTATTCTGTATTTTATGCAAGTTACGGCGGTAAATGGTTTTAGCCAATTCATGCCACTGCATTTTCAATTCTCTTTACCTTACAAGACTTATCGGAAACTGTTAATTTCTCTCTCTAGTGTACGTAGGAAATTATTATTTATTGTACAACAAAATTTCATCTTGAAACGAACGAAAACAAAAAACCATCAGAAATTTACAGATTTTAATCAATATATTCCAATGTTTTCAAAGAAGTTAAACTATATGAACCTGTTATAATACATATTTAGAATGCGTTTGCTTAGAAAAAAGGAAATTGTTTGCTCTGTTCTTTGATTTGTTCTAATCCAGCGTTAAAGTTCACATTATACTTCTTTTTTTTACCCAAGGCCACTAGTTTTTCCGTAATGTCCTGAGGGAATGCTGATAATCATTTAATTCATATTTGTAATGTGTAAAATAAATTTTCGAATCACCTTCATAATTTTTTTGTACGAACATTACGTGGGCATCGGTCGAATTGCTACATTTTAGAGATAATTTGAAACCCAGCCAGAAATAATTCGCACAATCAAGATGTATAATTCCTTTTTAGTTTTTGAGATTGAAAGTGCATTCTCAATCTAGAAAGGTAAATACAAGTCCAACCGGTGGGTAATTTCATCGTGAGAGCCATGTTCTAGAGTACAACAACAACGATGATTGTGGTATGAATTTCTTTGTTGACAGCGCGATGATGATTGAAGGAGTAAAAAGGTTCGGCTGGGAGGACTACAGCGTATTCGTCTCCATGTTGGTGGTCTCAATAGCGATCGGTCTATACCACGGTCTTGTAAAAGTTGGAGGAGGAGTTGGAGGAGGTTCCAGTTCACATTCACAGTTCCTAACGGCCGGTGGAAAACTGAGCACATTCCCTGTAGCTCTGTCTATGCTTGCCAGGTATTGGATTGAAACATTTAAAAATATACTACGTAAAAGTCCAAAAGTACCAATTGCATTTACGTTCACTTTTTTAAAAACGCATGAATAAGAATCAGTCACAATATCGAAGTCATAAAAACGAAAGTATGTTGTATGTTCATACAAGTGCAAGGTGTCAATTGTTATTTTATTAATTTCGAAAGTATTTCATCTCTTAAAAGGCACGTTTTTAAATTTTTCTCATAAAATCATTATTTAAGTGCCACTTAATTGATCGTATAAATAATTTTACATGGTTTGTTGAACGCTATTGGCGTAAATAGGCAGTTTTATTTTATCATTTATAATATTCAGATAGTCCAAAAGATTGTCAATTATGGTTTTATGCGGTTAATAACCACTTAAACTTATACTAACTATACTTAGGTTTTTAGTGTTATATAGTGATTGATTCCCCAATAACTTAAAAGACCCAATATAGAAAAAATAGAGTAGTTTCCTATTTTTTTTTTATTGCCGTTCAATGTTACAGTAAGAGTCTTCAAGCTGAGAATGCGCTAATTAATCTATTATCTTAGGTACATAAGTATAATTTCGGGGATTATAATAATCTATAAGAAGCATCGTTAAGTACGGGATTTTTCCTGCAAGCGTCTTGCCAAATTTTACAGATTCCCTATTTATTAAGATTGCTCAAATACACTGAATAATGATAATAAAAAAATTGGTACTTTCAATGGGTTTATCATTAACACAAAGAAGGAATTCGAAGAAAGGGTAATTCAATTTATAAAAAAAGGCACATATTTTATTAACCCCTTGACATATAAATAAAATGCGCGTCGACGCGTGCGTAGGAAACCATTTAATTTGAGTCGGGAACACCTCCTATACAAGCTCGGAAACGGGGCGATTTATTTTGAAATTTATATCGCTTTATAACAATCAATAAGGTTGATAATTAATCGAATAATATCGTAGAATAATAATTTAATAGTTTTGTAACGTGCAATACCGCTCAAAGCATTTAGGAATATGTAGTGGAATGAGGCATGTTTTACATTGCCGAGTCGTTTCACTTCTTATATTGTGTTTCGTACAAACACAGCATTTTTTGCTGGATGGTGCATTTTGTCCTGTGTATATTCTAAATACCCAGAATTGGATTCGCATAATTTTAAAAATTTGATTCCGAATCTCGCTCGTTCGGATGCTACGTATTGGATGTAATTTAGTCGCCCTCTGAATTTCACGAGGGATTCGTCTATGACGATATTTTATTCCGGGTTGTATAACTCTTGGAACCTGACATCCAAGAAATCCACCACGGGTAGGACCTTTCGTATTCTGTCTTCTGCAGAAACCGGGCTATTATCCACGAAATGAAGACACGCCATAGCGCGATATGGCCAAAAAACATTTACCAGGCATAACTTGCGAAAATACGGGTGTTTCTATTATTTTCCGTTTCGACCGATACACGTCTATTTTAGATTTTTTTGTTTGCGACACGATAATGCATAACGCAAAATATGCCCTAAGCTCATCATTCGTTAGCGGATACCGCCTTCCTTCATTTTCGAACCCTCTTCCATTCTCTTTTGTGCTGCGTATCTATTGCGTTTCTCTAACTATCTTTTCGAAAAAATCATCTAATAATATACTGCCCGGTTTTAGCCAAAGACAGTTCTCGACGTCTCGAAGACGTCAAAGTCTACAGTGGCACATGAAATGAACGACGTCTCAGAGACGTCATTGTATGTCAAGGGGTTAATATTGTTCTTCAAAGGCTGAATCATTAAGAGGTTTAAATTTTAGTTTAATAAGAATTAACTGCTCTATAATTATGAGTACTGATATTTATTTTGAAATATTTCAGTTTTTGTCTTCCATTACTCTGATGGGCCAACCGTCGGAAATTTACCTCTATGGGCCCCAACAGTGGTTGTTCGGCATTGCTAGCTTCCTGATGATTCCTCTCGTCGGCTACGTCATGATTCCGTTCTTCAGGAAGAACAACCATTACTCCGCCTATCAGGTTGTTGTCCTTAAGTGTCGTAATCATTTTTTTTTAATCCAAGGAGTATTTGTCGATTGTGGGTCCGATCTTTAGCGACGAGATCTCAACTTGTTTAGAAGAAATCGGTAGAAATCTAGCAGTAGAAAGGGTTAAAACAGTTGGCCTATTGAGTATAAAGTGGTAAATCTGTGCCTTAAGCGAAAACCACGATGATATACCAATAAGGCTACAGGCGCAACATTGGGGGTCACTTTCCGAAACGTATAGATCCCGCGCCATTGAAAAAAAATCCGAGAGCATGCAGAGTATGTACGAAAAATAAGAACAGGATATAAGTACTTGAATTGAGAGATATTTTGAGTATCCAGCGAATAATTTTAACGCGGCCAAAAATTGACCGCACAGAAATTACTACTCTTTGAACGTCTTATAGTCGCGCGCAGTACCGCTTGTGAAGAGAAGTCTCCAAACAAGATATTTTATTACGAAATCTCGAGGCCCAAGTCATACCACATAGAAGTTAGGATAAAGATGTAGGTCTCGGTTAAGGAATAAAAAGCATCATCGACTCGAATCTCTTGAATTACAACTTTCCCATATTGCATTAATAACTACGAACACTGACTGAATTGTTATTACAATTATTCAGTTGAACAGCTTGAGGAAATGGGAATTGTAAAACGATAAGAGTAAAGCCTTTCAGTAATCAGGCCGATAAAGTAGAAATATAGATTTCAAAGAAACGTTACAAAGTTCGAAGGCGTGTGTGGCGTAGGATTCGAACTCATTTTCAGATTGTTCAAGGTTTCCGCGAACCGAGGACGTCTGTTCCGCTATGCGGTCTCCGATTGTGAGAAGAAAAAAAAACCCTGGGAACAAAAAAAAAACCCGCGCCAGGAATGAACCCCAACTCATTCCTCTCCTTAATTGCTCTTACGAATTGGACCCCCCCGGGGCTCGTCGAATTAATGTCGGCCTACTACAGAAGGAGCGATAGCGTGTAATGTCAGTTTTACAATATTTCCCTTTCCGTTTTTATGCCTATACAGGTTTGCAATAATATTGTATATCGTAGATTTGTTTTGTTTCTGTCTCCTCTCGCTGGAACACCGCTACTGAAGGTGGCGAGAGGCCGAAACCGGTCTACCAAAAGAACAAACCAGCGAGAGAAGACCACAAAACAGTATGCTTAATTAGTATTGTATATAATTAGAGCTATTAAATTTCCGTTATTATCGGCCTCATTAGTTTTGCGGTTCTCTCTTGTCCACCTTGGCACATCATAAAATTATAACAATAATTTTATTTGAATGTAACAACTTTGTAATATAAAATTTGTTACATATTAAAATATTTCAAGGCAGTTGTTTATATAATTTCATTTTGAATGATGAAACTTCCGGCAACATCCTTAATATATTCACAATAGAGAGACCCATTGCTGTATATAAACGTTCCTCTTATACAGTGACATATTAAAATTAGTTCCTGTAGGGTTTTACAATTTTTTTAGCGCGCCTATTGCGTTTTCTAACAATAACGGATGCATTTCTCGCATTCGATTGTTTATTATGTAATTTATTATCGTAACCGAAGATAAAACCCTCGAACGAGGAAAACCTTAGCAGCTATTTATTAATAGACATTTGCAACTATTTGAGATTAGATGCCGTTCCGATGAACTTGGGTGCACTTTCGAAAGTCTCCCACTATGATTTAACAGAATCGGGCTGTCTTATATCGGCATTTAAAAAAAAATGTTGCTAATCAACAAAAAACCTTATTGATTTCTCTGATCATAATAATACCTGGAAAAAATGACTTAGTTTTTTTTTCAGTATTTCGGAGAACGTTTCAACAGACATCTTCAACTGTTGGCTTCGCTTATTTTCTCCGTTCAAATGGTAATTAGACTTTGTTCTCGATAAAATATATTGTCAAAAACTGTATGAACAGTGAACATAATGGGTTGTCATATTTTTCAGATCGTTTATCTGGCTCTAGTCCTTTACGCTCCCGCACTGGCGATGCATCAAGGTATATAACACATTGACTACAACTATTCCCCGTTAATATATATTCTCATTTATTTATTTATATCAAGAACTCTTCCTTCATTTCAGTTACCGGAATCAATACAATGTTGGTAGTCACAGTGATGTACGTAGTTTGTATTGCGTATACGACAATCGTAAGTTGGAATCAATTTTACTTCGCTATATTTTTAATATTGAATAATTTAGATGGTTTGAAATCTTATACAGATGACTCGGATTCTTTTCCGGTTTACGATGAAATAGAATTCGAAGGGATATATATTCACAACTTATAAACTTATTAGATAAGACGAATGAAATCGGTGCTATCTATTGGGATACAACTAAAGGTTTTTGTCTGTATAAATATACGTATAAAACTTTTCCTACTGAATTAATTGTAATTAGGTACTGAAGTGTTATACCAAAAATGCAGTGGCGGAATCTCAAATCGAAAGAGCAAACAATTTTAATATCAGTAAAAAATGCAGGGTTAGAACATTATAAAGGACTTGATTTACACGAGTCGATTTGAACAAAAATAAACAAAGTTCATTAAAATATGCTCGATTTTTCTTCCTACTCTAGACGGTTAAGCAAGCCTGTTTTTTTAGCAATTTAGAATTGTCGTTTAGCTTTTCTTTCTTCCTATTTTGTAGCTATTTTGGTATCCGAATCATGTTTAGTATGATTCCATGCAAGTCGTTTTACTTAAGTTATATTCTAACAAAATTTTGGTAAAATGAAATTATTTAGATAGAATATACCAGAGAATATTCTTAAATCTTTTTCAGGTAGTACTAAGAGTATTTACAAATCATAGGCTGTTTTTATTTTTTATATATACAATTTTTGATACATTCTTTATGGATTAGTTACGTTCAGTACTAAATTGATTTTAGCGCTCTAAAATGGATTCAAGTGTTAAAGAAAACTTCATCCCTAACTCTCTAATTTACCTAATATGAAAGTTTTAATGTACTATATTCCCTATTTAAGGTAATTTCTGAGGTTATATAAGAAATGTTATCTTGTTGGTAAGCTTTGGCTTACTATTAATTATTAAAATTAATTGAAGAAAATTTATAAATGACGTTCCCTCGTGTATTGACTTTTAATGTAATAATTTCAGGAAGTGTTGCTAAAATCTTTCTTGAGCAAGTTATAATCTTGAAACCGTTTCATCGACCAAGGCCAACTGTGCACCTTTCGCTCAGTTCAAAAATATTTTCTATGACATAATAGGTTTACAAATTGCTTGGGATAATACGCGGGGATCTTACGGGATTCAGAATTTAGTCAGACGTCGTTGGTGACTTGGGAATTTCCCCTGAATTACTCATTCTCTCCTTTGCGATACAGCTTTCAGTTGAAAAAACAGTGTTAGACTGTTACCAATCGTGTACTGCTGTGATACTGTACTGTAAACGGAACTTTCGAAGAACTTATCCTTTGGTCCTCCAGGTACTTACAGTACCGTTTCAGATTTACTCTGTTCTGACATGATGAAATGTCCTTAATTAATCTTTGCTCTGGGGTGGCTTGTGAAAGTTCTTTTAAATTAAACAAAGTCCAATCATTGAAAAGGCTACTGATATTAATATATTAATGACATTTGCGCGAAAAATAAAACCCCTATTATATTCCAGTAAGATTTTAAAAATTTTCTCACGTCTCAACGGGGCCCCTCTACTACCAGAGAAAAAGACGTTTGTTGAAAATATCGTCAAAAAAGTGTACTTTTATTTCTAATAAAGTACTTGAAACAATGTAAAATGATTATCCAATTATATGAAGTGCCTTTAAAATATTTTCAGTTTTTAAATTTACTATTTCAGTTCTTGTAAGATTGCCCTTTAGCTTGTCAAAACGGCAAAACGTTTTGTAGGAACAAAATTACAAAATTGATTATTATTTTTTGCCGCTGAATTTGTAAATTTTGTTTAGTTGTACGGAAATTGTGAACGAATAGGTCCGTATCACTACATCATTGTGAACATTTCCTTATTATTATCCTTTAATGAGGAAATAAAGTCATGAACTTAATTCTCAGGAAATTCAACTAATCAATCTATTATTTTAACCGCGAGATAAATTAGTATTTCCACACACATTTCCTTGTATTTTTACGTCGCATCTATTTCACGTGTTTGACAAAGCGCAGGTTTGATATATGGTGCGAAACACTTGTTCCGCATGTTTATCGTAATATCATCTTTTGAATATGACATATATTGTCCTCTTGATCTTTACACATAGTCTTAATCCTTTATTTCAGTCCCACTGTAAACCACACGCCGTCTGTTAATGTGGGTACTTCATCTGGGCAAATAGAAATTATAACGTAACTTGGCGAGAAATTACATATATTCTTATAATTACAAATAAAATCTTATAGGCATATAAGCCAATAGGACGATTATTCCCTTTCCATCGTCAGTATCATTTTATTAGTTTTGGTATTTTGGAACTTCTTTTATTACTCATACAGTTACTAACATACTGTTACTAAATAACAGTTACTACCTGTTAATTACCTTCTCCAGGAAATTTCATTTAACAATAGTTTCAGGTTTTCTGAAATAATAAGTATAAAAATTAGGTATATATATAAAGTAGTTTTTACTACTTTAAATTTTAATTCTGTGCATTGATTTTCATCTATTAGGACCCAGTTCTTTTGTGACTGGTGGACACTTAAGAGTATTTTCATAAGAATTGAATTTAATCAGGAATAAAATATGTTTAACTAAACTAAAACCTTATTAGCCTAAACTATTGTGTTGTAATAAAGGTTTGTGGAATGTTTCATGCATTGTACGTACTATGATATAATGTGTTATACAACATTGCGAAATGAATCCGGTTTTAATGAGAAAAACTAATTTTTATCTGGGTTTTAAGTTAATTAATTATAAAATTGTAACCCAACAAGGTACATACATAAAACTGTCATTATTACAATTTTGTCAATATTTATTGTTCAAAGCTATATAAAAAAATATTAAGATAACATTAAAAGTATTTAAATATCCTGTTCAGTATTTAGAATTATTGCTTGAATGCGCATGTAAAGTTTTTCTGATTGGAATTTAAATAACTCTGGGTAGTAATTAAACATTCAGTTTTTAAAGTTAGAATTCCCGTATTGGAATGTAGGGTGAATCACAGATTGTTAAATTACGATAAGTGCGTTCATAAATACAATTATTTATTTAAAATTTATTAATATATATTTTTTAAACAATTTTTTATATTTCTAAATAGTTAATCTCATGGCTGCACTAGTGAACAAAATATATGTCAAATTTGGTTTTTATTATGAAAACGTTAAATTATAATTCTACTAAACCATTATTAATTGTATTGAATTGAACAGATTATCTCCTATGTTATACCGAAAGTTAGTTAATAGGTTGGCCTATTTATTGAGATTTGTTTTTATTACGCAAAAAAGCTTGGCATAAATGAGAACTGAGCTTCATTCACTTTACTGTCTTTATTGCTTGTTCCCCCCCAGAGTAATCAGTTACGAAATTACCGAATACGGCTTAGCTTCGAACAAAGTTATTCGGATTAAATATTAGTATGGGTATTATATATTTTTTCTAATAGGGAAAAATACTTTGTTTTTTTTTATATTCAAGGGCGGCATAAAGGCCGTTGTATGGACCGATACATTCCAAGTGCTGGTACTGTTCGTAGCGATAACCGCTGTTCTAGTCAAAGGGACGTTGGACATTGGAGGCGTCGGCGTGGTCTGGGAGAGGAATCGGATGTACAACAGGACAGTATTTTTCAAGTAATAAAATCTTTTTCAAGCGTGCAATTATCAAAGTTTAAAGACTGTCCAACAGTTTCATAAAGGAAGATTCACCTTATAGATTCTTTTCGGTTCTCCCCCCCCCCTCCAACCCCATTTCTTCTCAGATATGTGTTCTTGCTCGCTGCAGAATTTAAAAACGAGATAACACTCTAAAAAAAGGTTTGAACTTTCCAGTTGGGATCTGGATCCGACTCAACGTTATTCGGTGTGGTCGTCCTTCTTCGGTGCCGCCTGCTTGCACGTCTCAACCTACGGCGGCAACCAGCTTCAGATACAGAGATATTTGGCCGTCGGTTCTGTTAATGACGCACGCAAGTGAGAAACAATTTATATTTTAAAACGGTGTTCTTTCAAATTTCCATCACGAGAACGTGTTTTATAGGCGAGACATATTCATTATTGACTCTTAATGGGCCCAGTCCTTATTATCGATCACAATATCAACTTTATTTTACAGCCGTTTTGTGTTTTTTCATCTTTAAACTATCGGCGAAGAAAAAACTGATTCTGAAAAAAAAACGTTATGTACTTTTGATAAACGGATGGACATGGCCATAAGTAAATTCTCATGCTTTAGTTTATACCTATAAGATATTTTTTTAAATCGAAAAAGAATCATTGACAAACTTCTAATTTCAGTCTTTGCTTAAATATAATAATTGTCTCTTTCCAAATCAAATTTAATTCCGATTCTTGTGTCTCTGAAGTTTTTAAATTTCTAGAATGCTTTGGATAAACGCCGTCGGCTGGACGTTCGTAGTGTTCCTGACCACTTACACAGGACTATTGATATTCGCCACATATTACGATTGTGATCCCCTGGGATTTCAAGTGAGTTTCCTTTCTAATATTGCAAGGAATGCAGAGCTTGTGAATCCAATACAGTGCTCTGCTCTAATTTCGTACAATAGAATTATCGAATTGCGTTCAAAATCGAGAAAAAATAATGCCTATTACCATATATACAAAAATGTTCCTACATGACTAAGCGATGTTGCAATGGCGTCGTTTACGATTGCACTCGTTTGTTGTTGACATTCCAAAGCCCATAACGTCGAAAAACAAACATACGCTGTATTCTAGGAATTGCGTTTTAATATCTTAACAGATTATTGTTAATAACTTAACAGTTACTTAAAGTGTTACTATTTATATATATATAATTATTTAAACGAGTTAAATAAAATGTATCTTATAAATATGATAATGTATATAATGGTTTTCAGAAAATAACTAAGCCAGACCAACTGTTTCCGCTCTACGTCATGGACGCTTTGCAAATTTATCCGGGATTTCCGGGGCTTTTCATCTGCGGTATATTCAGCGCAGGTTTAAGGTGACTAGTTCCTATCCCTATTAAAACTATCGTATTTATAAATTCATTTTAATATAGAATTATTATTTTTTTCGTCTTAAAATCCGTCAGGAAATTGAATGGTGCAAGAACGATTCGTTAAGTGAAGTGTTTTGTGTATGATGTGTGTCCAACTGATATAGATTTTGAAGGGCGATCTTGCAGATGTGGAATTTCTTTTACGTGTTATTGCCGAATAATAAAAGTTAAGTAATAACTACTATTATGTTGATTGCGGTTATATCGTGGTTGCTCAATTCGTTCCTATCCAATAAATATTTTTACGTCAAACCAACTAAGATGCTACATACAGAAAATCTATTTTCTGCTATAATCCAAAAGATGTTTTCGAGCATAATAGAAGTCATCAGCTGCGTCTCGAGCATTTACGTGAATGTTTTCTTATTTAAAACACTTTAAACATTTTTCTTAAATTTACTATATTTTAATTTTTTAAATTATAATCGACCGTTTGCAATTTGAAAGTGTTGGCTATTTTTAGTACAGTGTCGACTGGCGTCAACTCGTTGGCGGCTATTTGGTTTGCCGAACTTGAAAGTACTTCACTTCGCGATAAGCTCAGTGATAAGCAGGCGGGACTTCTTGTCAAAGTTCTGGCCCTCCTATTCGGTGTACTCTCCTATTGTGTCGTCTATGTTGTACCTTTCATGGGGAATCTAGTGCCCGTAAGTCTCTCTATATATTTTATTGATATATATTTTAAAAAATTAAAATTACGATTTAATTTCAATATTTTATGATTACAGTTCGCCATTACGCTGTCAAGTATATTCGCGGGTTCGCTGTTCGGATTGTTTATTCTGGGAATATTTTTCCGCAAAGCTAATTCGTGGGTAAGAATTTTTTGTTACTTATAAAAAAACATTGTAGATCCGTTAAATCAAACATTTCCCTCCTAGTTTTTCGATATTACAATCAATTCGTATCTCAAACGCATTGTCCTTCAAAATTTTTTTTCCCAATGTTTACTCATCGTGTATCAGCAAGAGTGCTTTGTGCTATAGAAAACAGCATACAAAACAAAACATTAAACGTCGTTGAGCGTACAAATATTTATTTTTGTATGTTAAATATTTTAAATAGAGTCAATGTCTCGCGAATTCGCTTTCGAAATAAGTATGAACAAGATTGGAAACAGAAAATTATATATTAAGATTTATAAATATTTAAAAAACAGCACACGTTCAGTGTTAATTTATTATGATTTTTTTTCAATAAAAGGGAGCAGCCGCGGGACTAATATCTAGTGTTAGTCTTCTTAGTTGGATTACCATTAGTTCCCTAATGGCGGCCAGCAATGGCGAGATAATAGACAGTGTTTTGCCTACCTCAATATCCGGTTGCCCGTCGAACGCTACCCTCTCGTACAAGAAGTGAGTCATAAAATGATAATTTCATATTTGTTTTTATTCATGGTTGTTACATTTGAATATAAATACGGTTTCCTTCCATTTTCTTATTACATTTCTACGTCCAGTCGATCCATTTTTGTCCTCTTCCTGAAAAATAATTCGAGATCGTATCTCTAATCAAGCATTTTGCAACTGAAGTACAGTCCTGTAGGCTTTGGTAAATCTGCAGTTAGTGGACTATTTCTATTAAGTTCAATATTATGAAAAGGTGTGAAATTAATAACCAACTCTGTCTTACGGATCTTCCCACCTTCCTCCACTGTCTATTTAGGCGTGAAACCGGTTTCTAGATCACGTATACGTGGTTGAACAGAGCGGAATCTTAATCGAAATGATTAGAAGCAGAAAATATTACGCTTTAAAAGCATTTAATAATAAAAAGATATGTTTTAATCGTTGAGTTGCTCCATCCCAATGTATCAGTTCTGCTTATATCCCCCCTGCGCGTATCACTAGGAAAACGAGGAAAATTATACTGAGGAGGAAAACTCGTTGAAGATGTTGCCCAAGATTAAGAAGAGTTGGGAAATTGAAATTAAATAACCGTACAGCAATTGGAAAAAAAACTTGTTTCAAACACCGCCCAGAAGGGAACAAACGGCGTTTAAGAGAACCTTTGTTTATTCCAAAATCCGTTGCTGGCGACGAGATAACGCCATATTATTTATTACACCCTGATAAAGAATATCGATCCCAGTGTTTAAAACCGGTACTCACAGTAGGCTTTATGTGGTGAAGGCCGTTGCTTCAGCAGTGGGTGCTGTATTTCATTGAAGAGTTAAACGAGGAAAACGTGAACGTGAAAAACAAACGGCAAGGTGGCCCCCACAATTAAAGGAGAAAACACGTAAAGTAATATGAAACCGACGATTAGAATTTTATTGGTTTATTTTACAGTCAGTCCCCACTGACGAGATAACGCAACTCTCTCATTATTACACCTTGTTGCAGATTTTTCTCCCAACCAAATACAATACGGTAAGCACACTTGAAAGTCCCTTAGACCAAAATTGTTCTTGTGTCAAAAGTGCCATCTTTGGATGGTTCCTTTTATCACGAAATACGTGTGAAAAAAATGCATACAGCGCTTGTACTTAAAACATTCAATGGTGATTGTACAAAATAAAAAAAAGGTTAAAAAGGTTTTCCCCCATTCGCGAACAGTGCGCGGGGAAAGCACAGAAACGTGTTTATATAAGTCACTAGTTTATCCCGAGTGAACAACGGAAATGTTCCCTTTACAGTAAAAAAAAAGGGAACCAATTCCTTGCAGACCAATTGCAATAATATTCATTATACAAACGCAGAAAAAATCGACGTAATCATTCTGCCGGAAGGCCGATTGTTTTTCACCTCCACGTCATTGTAAAATCGAATCTCGATAAAATTACTTGATTTTCACGAGTTGTGAGGTCGACACTCTAAATATTTGACTTGTGTAATTTCTATAAATAACAGTTGAAGTAAATCTAGTTAAACTTTGATAAAATTTGAAGTACTGGCGGTTGAAAATAATTAATATTTCCTTGTTTATGTAGATAATTCTTGAAGATTAAAATTATCCGATTAATCGGCCGTTCAAAGAAGGGATTAAATATATCGAAATTCCAATATTGGGAAAAACAAGTAATTTACGAATAAGTGAAATTTTTTTTTAATCACTCTTTCTTCTGGAATATGAGTTCGAAAAATATAATGTAACATTACTTTCTGTTAAATTCAATTAGATATAGAGGATTTTTTTTGTTGAATAGCACGTTTTTCAAACAAATATTTATTTCGCAACAATCGCCTGAATTAATAATGGTTTAAAGTGTATTCCGGAAAGTTCCAGTTTCTGGAAAGGATATACAGCACTGTCTATCATCCCGAATATTGTCATCCTCAGTGGTTCCAGCTCAACTACTGACATGCGGCGTAAACCGTGTACAATTTTAACAACAGTCATTTACAGTAACAAAACTTTTTTTGGTATAGAGCCTGGAATAATACAGAATTTAAGCACCGAGAGTTCGACTTTCCCCCAATCCTCTGTTTTTCAGGTTTTCTGTTTAGTAAAACTGTATATGTATTACATAAAATGCCTCACAGGCCCCACTAGTAGGATATGACGAATAATGTGTTTCCTATTTCTCCTTCCTGTCCACGTTCAATTGCTATTACGTTCAGTGGTGACGTACTTCAAGTACGATCGAAACTCTTGTGTACACAGTTGGCATTGAACTGCAATTTTCAACCAACTCAAATCGAAAAACTCAGACGTGTATCGTCCGCGCGGATATGTTTAAAAAATGTCGATTAAATCACAAAAAATAACATTTGTTTTCCAGTCCTTCGACAGGTGAATACGCCTCGGCCGTGTACCGTATCTCGTACATGTGGTACTGTCCGATCGCTATAGCAGTGACCGTCCTAATCGGCATATGGGTCAGTCTGCTGGCAGGAATCGAACCACGTTCCTGGAACGCAAACGACGATAACAACAAGAGGAGGAGGAGGACCTACTTCCGCAAAGGGCAGGAAATAAACGTCGACAACTTGCTTCTCAACGAGGAGAACAGAAAGTGCGCGGCGGTGGGAAATTCGATAAACAATTTTCTGTGATACTTTCCCGCCGTGTAAACACAGTATTATTTAGTATTACCCGTTTATCTCTTGAAACAGGGGTCGGCAACTTTTTTCGGACGGCGGGCCATTTTCAAAATTAAATTTTTTATGCGGGCCGCACATTCAAATGCAACTTAAAATAGTGTTTTTATATCATATACGAGTATGAATATTATTAAAAATAACTATAGAAAAAATTTATTTTTTATTAAACGCTATAATAACAATAATGTCGGAGAATTTTTATGCGGGCCGCACATTCAAATGCAACTTAAAATAGTGTTTTTATATCGTATACGAGTATAAATATTATTAAAAATAACTATAGAAAAATTTATTTTTTATTAAAACGCTATAATAACAATAATGTCGGAGAACAAAAAAATTTTACGATTCTTAAAAGGGAAAAAAAAGAAAATACAATTCCAATCACATATGTATAAGGAAAATAGTTTATCCTTCGTTTTATTCATTCGTGAAAATTCAACGCGCTTTTTGTTCTCGAATATTTTTTGATAATTTATTTAAGTACCGGTCGTGTTCGGGATACTGAGATCCTCAACAAGTTTTCTATATTTTCATCCGTCAACCTATGAAATTCATTCTTAAAAATTTTTGTTCGCATAAATAGGAGCTTGAAAAAATACAAATCATTGATTTTGCAAAATTTCTTAAATTAGGAAATTTATTTTCCGGTAGATTCGAATAAAATGCGCTTACATTATTTTTATATACATTGTTGGATTGCAAATCGATTAACTCTAGTTGTAAATTGTCCGGTGCCCTTACAATATCAAATTTTAAACGATTTTCAAATATGAATATGTCCGTTTCTTTTGCATAAAAATTTTGAAACCGATGACGAAAATTTTCATCCCGTACTTTTAAAAACTATTGCAAAGTAGGAACATTACAATAATTATACTTCTCGAGTTGGGAAATAAATCTTGCGCAGCAAAATAGGTTTTCCCACTATACTTATTTGTTGATTTTTCCAATATTGGTGCTTTGGCGGGTTGCGCAAAAAGTTGCAAAGGGCCGCAGGTTGCCGACCGCTGTCTTAAAACAAAACCTAGGACACTATTCTTTCGGTTCAATTCTACAGGTAAAAAGTGACACAAAATATCAAAAGAGATACGAATATTTTCAGCTTTTTTCTATATGGCTTTCGAAAAATGTGCTCCAATACTTCAAGGAAATATGTTGTCCGAATTTATAAGCTTAATAGAATGACGTTTGTTGCGGTTCAATATAAAATTCACACTGAAAACATTTAATAAACCACTTTCCTCTTTAGTTAAAATTTTAGATAGAATTATAAGCTAGAGCTGCTCATATATTTTACGTTGCACGTTTTCTGTATTACTATTTAATGTATTGGTTTTAAAAGTACTAAGCAATTTTAAAAAATTGAATTTTTGTTAATGTTTTTTAAAATCAAATTGTTTTATAAAATAAACTTCTTGTTTAGAATAACCCGTTTTATACTGTAAACTTATTGTTTTTAGTAGATAATATAGGATAAACAATCTTCAGTAAATTTAAGTTCTGTTTACAATATTACATAAAGTATTATTTCTCTAAAACATTACCCCTAGGTCAATATTTTGTTAAAAGTTTAGAACACCTGTTTCAACAGGTAATACCTAATTAATCTTTCCCCTGTGGGGGGATACTACTATAGTGTAAAGTTGCTCTGAAGTGTAAAACCCTCTCGCTATTTCACTAACGAGTTGTTATAATTATCTTGTGTTTAAACCACGTTCTTCGGGTTGTGGATTCTGTGCTAGACCGGTTTCAGATTCTCGCAAGAAATCTAGCCTCTCTGTTCATCCGATGTTGAATTCTGTCTGTACCGTTTACACAGAGAAAATATACCGACTGAAATCGGCTGATGGAGAAAAACTCACTCCAAGAGTGTGAAAATATTACGAGCCCTCGTAGAGAGTTATATTTCTATATAGTACTCTAGCGATGGCCAAACTCTTGAAGAGACTATTTGTCTGTTGAAAATTTTTTCAAGAATTTTTTTTCAATAGGTCGACAAAAAATGCACTCAGTAGAGTTCCAAATAGTTACTTCATTACGTTACAAAGGTACTTCGCTCAGAAGCTCGCTACTCATTCTCTCGCCTCATTTTTTCCTCGAAAGATATCTCCCGTATAATTTGACACCTACTACGGTCATATTGTAAACCCCGTGAGGTTGTAAGAACATATAATCTGTTGTGTATGACTGTAATAATTCCTATTGTAAATTTTACCCTCGAACAACAGAACAATAAACGGAAAAGAATATGATCTTATGTCTGTTTTTAGAAAGTTAATGTCGAATCCCCTCTCCTTTTGTTGCCCAATGTCGCCTTTCCTCTCTCTCTCTCTCTGGCGCGTGAGTACTTCAAGTTTCAGTGCTACTGCATTCACTACGGTCAGTTCTTTTTCGACGTCTCCCTCGAAAACAACATTGTTGTTGTTCTTCTTCTTCTTTCTCGTGTGCCAATGTTGATTAGTCAACTCTCATCCCGGTTGAATGTCTCGAGCCTTATCACAATGTCGATTGAACAACGGTGTGCCGTTTTATTAAACGTTGAGTGATTCCACTGGATTCCTCCGCACCTCACGTTTATATATTCGGTAAAGTGACTTGAGTGGTTGTAAACGGGGAATTTCATTTCTCGTTTTATATCTTAGTTTTAAAACTGAGTCCTAATTTCTCTTAATTTGTACTTCAAGAAATGGAAGGAGAAGATCCTAAGAACGCTCAAGATATGACCTGCACTTCAATACCAGTTGATGATGAGTCTGCATCTGTTAAAAATTATCAGGTTTAAATCATATTTCAATAATCATTAAACTAAATTGACCATTTCTATTTAATTTAAATTGCTGTTATTCTCTTATTCATTTAGTTAAATAATAAAAGCCCTAAAAAAAGGAATTCCTACAGTTCTTTTTGTCTTATTCCAGTATATATTTTAGAATTAACTAATATGAACCTTTTCATCTATCCTTTTAAAATAAGGCATAAATTGTACTTGTTGCAGAGTGTAAATTTTATAAGATCCTTAATATGATGCACTATCAGGAGTCAGGAGTGTTTGTGTCACTACTAAAATTTCTTATATCCTCATATGGATAGTTTTTTAACAGTCTGATTGTTAATATCAATTTAGTCTGATTGTTAATATTAATTTAAAATCAGGGCATGAAGAAACAATTGGTTTATTAGTCCTATAACATAACTCTTTGGTTAATCATTTTAAGTAAAAATTCAGGAAAAAACTGGTTTCTGATTTGTTATATTTTTAGTAGGGATTGAATGTAATTATTGTTACAATAAATATTACTTTATAATATATTCCAGTATGAAACAGTAGATGAGAATTACTTGATACCTGAACCTGTTGAAAATCCTTCCATTCCTCGAAAGAGAAATGAGACTAAAAGTGATAAAAATGAAGATGAAATTGATCCAGTGAGTAACTTGACATCAATTGTATAAATTATACACACTATTTAATTTTTAGTTATTCGATAAATGTAAAATAATATTTTCCATATTTTGCTAGTGTGGTGGTCCACTTGGATATGGAGTTGAAGTGATATGGAATTTTCTGGATTTGTTTATAAAATCTCTGGGGGTATGGACCAAGTATTTATTTGTCAGTGTAGTATGGTTGCTAATTTTGGCCTATATTTTCTATGCCATCTATAAATCAACTCAGAGTATGTTTACAATCTATATAGTATTTTTATAGCGCAATTTCCTTTATGTGATATGCGCTTATTACTATATTACCTTGTAATTCAGACAAAATATTTTTCATTTTGAAAATGAAAATTAAATTTCAGGTGGCGTAATTGATTGGTGTAATGGCTATGGACTCTCCTACTTACTTTTTGTGGTCATACTTTGGTCTGTCTTATATTATTATTTCATTAGGCCATTTCTCATTCCACTCCTGAGAAATTCACACTGCCTAGAATGTTTGAATGTTCAGAGAGTACAACAAATTTGCAAGTAAAATGATTTACATTACATTATATTACTTTTTAATCATTGATAATTATTATATATTGTCTGATGTGTTGTGTCCTAATAATTCTATCGCTCAGTTTGTAAAAAAATAATGTCAATGCAGCTACTGGTGAGCTATAGCACAGGATTTTTTTAATTTTGGTCCTTTTGGATAATAAAAGAAACAAAACATCACATTTAAGTGATGTTTAAAGAAAATGTGTTTAATGTAAAAATTATATCCTGTGTGTTATTAATGCAGTGAGCAAATGTTTGTTTTGTTCATAAGGCATAAGGTTTATTATTCTTCACATAAGTGACATGTTAATTTTTCTGATCATTCTTCTTATGTTTCCTCATCAAACCATAAATAGATAGTTGAATTGCAGTGAGGAAATTAAAACAAAACCAGGTCTTAACCATAAGTGGTTTTACATCCTACTGGATTTTTACTTTTGTTAACAGATATAAGAGGAATTTAAAACTGAGAAATTGTGAAACAGTTTAATTTATGTCAGTTTATAATGTTTTTAGGAATGCAGGTTGCAAATCTAATGCAGAAAAATCTTTTTTAGGTACTTAAGATATATAATCATAGCTATAATAATAATTGTCTTCATCTGCTTTGTCGGATTCGATACTGCAAAAGAACCAAGTAGGTTGACATCTCTTTGTGGAGTTGTTTTTTTCTTTGTGGGAGCATTCTTATTATCGAAACATCCAAGATTCGTAAGTTTTACATCCTCTGTATATAACACATGAAATTAAACCTAATGTTACAGAAAATGTATTGTGTGTGTGTGTAACAGGATAATGTTTTCACAATATATTAAAAAGAAATTAAAGGAGACAATATATAATTATTTTGTTACTTATTCTGGTTATTAATGTCTCACTTGTGTATTAGATTTTTAAATACAATATGTAATTATTTATTGTGAAAATGATGTTTCTGAACTTGAGCCAAGATAACTTGAAAATCTATTTGCATTTTACAACTTGACATTACTTGTGTTATCCATGTCATTACATGATGTTGCCCATTTGAGCCTGTACCCATTTTGAAATTTGTCAAAAATGTGTAATTTCTTAAAACTTTTTCTGTATTTATTTACAGGTAAATTGGAGTACTGTTCTTTCTGGGTTTGCTCTTCACTTGTTAATCGCATTGTTGACTGTACGCTGGGATGTCGGTCGAAGTATTGTTTCATGTTTTGCGAACAAGGTGGTTCATTTCTTGGAGTTTGCCTATGAGGGTGCTGCTTTCGCTTATGGAGACCTTTTGGTCCATGAGTTAAAACTGTTTGCCTTTCAGGTAAGACTGAATTTTTAGCAAAAAATGCCCTCTGGTGGACTAATTAAGGAAAAAATTGGATCTATTTAAACTTCAAACTGTGGTAACCTGGTCAATTCACATGTACAGGCACTTTGTAGCCAATGATTGACTGGGTTAAAGAAACATCTATCCTATGTCAAAAACAAAATAGAAAGAATTGGAATACTTTCTTGTAATTATATAAGTATTCTGTTAGACATGTTTCCCTCTTTTAAATAAATTATGGAGCAATTATTTAAAATAATTTTTAAAATTAATGATTGCTTTTCATATTTTTTATTAATTAAGAATCCATTGTTCATGATTATTCAATGGTTGAATAACTGAATTTTTAATAATTCCTTTTCTTTTTTTCCAGTCATTGTCAGTTTTATTTTTCCTCTCAATGGTAGTTCAAATACTTTTCTACTATGGTTGGTTACAAGCCGCTTGTTTCAAAGTTGGATCGATAATTCAATATATCGTTGGTACTACAATTTGTGAAAGCGTCAATGCAGCATCAATCCCTTTTCTGGGCATGGTAAATATTTGATCAATTTTTATAGAGAAATGAGTGCTTCAAAAACTCAGAGAATCATTATTTTTACCTACTTCACAGTCGGAAGCCCCTCTGTTGTACAAGGCGTATTTGTCCTATATGACTCCTTCTGAAATCCATGCGGTTATGACTGGTGGTTTTGCCAGTTGTGCGGGTATGTATCAAAAATATTTCAATTAATATGAATTTCATATTTCATATGTGCTTCATGCTCATAAAAATTGTCCAGTTTTTCTACCAGATTCTTATGTTTTAAAATGGTTTGGTTTATTCGTAAAAAAGTCTTGACTCTAGTGATGATTGCTATAGGCATTGTTCCTAGTGGTTAATACACAAATAATTTAAATGTTGAACATAACTGTCCATTTTTATTTTCAGTCAGTATTGAAATGGTAAATCATTTTTTAATAGACATGACTTTACTATGTATATTGTTTTGTGCATGAGTGTTGCAATAATAAAAATATGTTACACTGAAAAATTATAATAAAATAAGTGTGATATTTCAAACCTTATTAAGAGCTCTCGAATCTAGTAAATAAAAATAATAAATAATTAATTTTCAGGGTCTCTTTTTGCTGCTTACACAAGCCTAGGTGTTGATCCCACTAATTTGATAACAGCTGCATCAATGGCTGGACCGTGTTCATTGTACATGTCAAAACTGTTCTATCCTGAGAACATAAAAAGCAAAACATCTTCAGATAATATGGAACTTATTAAAAGGTAAATTGTGATTATAAAAATATAGTACATCAATTGAAATTTTGGCTTATCAGATTACATGTTCCTAGAAATTTAATTTTTAACCTTTTAAATTTTATTAGTCATCATTAATAAAGGTAAAAGCATAGACCTAATTCTGATACAAGTAAATATTAAATTTTCCTTATTAATATGAGTTTCCATATTTATAAAAACTTGATTTGTTAGTAATGAATAAATAAAAAATATATATATTTTAAAAGTGTATTTCTTTTTCTCTTCATTTTTTTAATAAAATATATTAATTTTTTCCATTCAGATGGTTCTGTAAATTCCAAAAAAAATATGATAATTTGTCAGTGCAATTTCAAGAGAATAAGGAGAATGAAATAAAACTTCCCAACCAAACTTGTGTGATTTTTGTATGTTATAGCAAGATATAGTCAAAATTATTCTGATCCTTCATATTAGTTAAATTTAGCCTTTCCACTTTCAGTTAAATATTTTACTTGTCCATTTGTCCGCAATATTTATTAGAATATATTCAAGCTAAAAAAATACTTAAGTTTCATGTCAAGCAATATTGTACAGCCAGTAAATCGGTGTAACATACCTTTCTCACTCAAATCATGGTATTCTTTACCTATACATGTATGGGTAGATCAATATTAAAATCTTTTAAAATGATAAAGCACAGTCATACGTATGGTTCACGTTAAGTGCCTCTCCTTATTGTTTGTCATGAATTTTCATCAATCATTGTTCTTAAATTGTCATCATCAACAGCAGAAGGTTTTTGCTAGAACCGGGTTTGTCTTTCCCTGATATATTGAATTGGAGAAACAAATTTTGACATGTGTAAATGGAAACCACTTGAAACGCAAAGGCAATAAGTTGCTGTATCAACAACCTTTTCAAATTTGATATAAACACTATGTATTTTTTAAGTCTGTGGACAATAATTCATCTAAATATTGAAAATGGTTGATCCCTAAATACTAAAAAATTAGTAATAAATTTCCCTAAAATAAAATTAGCCTCATGCCCAAAGGCTTTCCCATCAATCTCTAATAGCTACTGAAATTTTTTTTTAATTGTTTTTTCATTTTTTTTTATAGTACTGATGAAAGTGTAATGAGTGCAGCATGCAAAGGGGCTTCTTCTGCCATTGAAATAATTCAAGGAATTATAGCTAATGTAATCGCATGTGTAGCTCTTATTGCATTTTTTAATGCCATTATTAACTGGTTTGGTGTACTGGTTGGTGTAGAGGGTCTATCATTCGATGTGTGTATTTTTTTATATACAATTTTAAAAGTTAAATAATACCAATGAAAGGATTTGTCTTATATTCTTGTAACTCAATTTATTTTTCAGTTCATCCTAGGCAAAATATTCATACCTTTGGCTTGGCTCATGGGTGTTCAACCATCTGAATGTGAAACAGTCGGAATGTTAGTTGGATTAAAAACTGCTGTAAATGAATTTGTTGCATACAAGAAGCTGGGAGAATTAAAGAAGGCTGGGCTTTTGAGTGTAATGTTAACATTTTATTTATTCTTAAACAATAATTATTTATTTAATATCTACCTATTTTCTTTCTTGTCTTCCGATATTAGCAGTATTACCTCAGTAGGTAATGTTCATGTTAGCTACTGGTTACAGGTCGTCTTGAATATTAACTCTAGGCAGTTGAATTATGCTTGAGGCAGTCCTAATAATATTTACCTCAAAAAATTTAACAAAATCAATGTAATTCACTCACTTTTGGAATAATTCTGTTATATAACTAAATGTATCTTCATATTTTTTATTTATCAGTAACATTACTCGGCTAGTGTGTGCTTATAAATAAGTATGATTTTAAGATTTGGAAAGGCATTTTTCCCCAACTTATTCATTTTGTTTCTTATTTTAACAGTTTAGGTCTGAAGCGATTGCTACTTTTGCTCTTTGCGGATTTGCCAATCCATCTTCGCTGAGTCTTCTAATTTCATTTCTTTGCACACTCTGTCCTGAACAGAAATCGACTGTTATCAACCTGTCTTTTAGAGCCCTTCTGGCTGGCAGCTGTACGAGTTTTATGGCAGCATCTATTGTTGGTATGAAAAACAAATATTAAATCATATATCCGGACCATATAATAACTGGAAAAGTACCATTTCTTTTTTAAAAAACCATTTACAATAATTAACTTAAAAAATATGTAAAAATACATATTTCTTTTTAAAACAAATTCCTATGTTGAAATGTATCGTAATGTTACTTCATTTTTGATAATGGAACATAAAATGTGCATTACCTATTAAAAAAGTATATATATTGTTATTAGTTATCATTGTTCCATTAGTTATTTATTATGTTTCAGGTTTACTTACACCAGAGAATGCCAGTTAAAGATATTTCTGACCAATTGTGTTATCCTTACAATATTATTATATTGATAAGGAGCTTCTAAAATGTTTAAGCATATATCCTTATTTATCAATTATATGATAAGAGCTTAGCTTAATATTAAATTTAAGCTGTGTAATTATAACTTTATAAAATAATTTTACTTGATATTTTAAATTATATGCTTTAAAACTTCTATAAAAATCTGCATTTTGTAAATTTGTATAAATATATTTTTTCTATATTGTTATTTGAAATGTAATTTTTTTACTAACCCTTGCTGAAAATAAATGTTTAATTAGGTGTGTCTCAAACTATAGAGTATAGTAAGTAAAGTATAAAATATAAGGTTTGAGTAGTAAGTCTCATGTATATCTAACTTACATTCATGAAGTCCTAAATCCACTTTTCAGTTATATCTGTCAATAAAAATCTGAAAATTACTGCAGGTACCACATGATTGTACAGATAAAGTAAAAAGGGTACAGTGAAATGTAACTGATTGAAACAATTTTCAAATATATTTTTAAACATGACAATAAATTATGTAAAGCAAAAATTTTAATAAAAAATCAAATCTTAATCTTAATCCTAATATAATAATTATACTATATGGTATAGTAATTATTATATTAGTATAATATATTTGATTATAATATAATGATAATCATGATAATTATTTTTTTTATGAAGTGTATTTATCATTTATTTTTAATGTAATAAAACAAACTAATGAGCTTAATGTTATTTTGTTAAATTTTTGTATAGTTCCTTCTTACTTGATAAGTTCTGGAAGTAGATTTGGAAGTGTGGACTAATTATCAGTGTTTTTAGTTAATAGTTTTGTTTTGAGCTCTATTACTAAATATTAATTTTAGTTCAGTCATAAGAGATGTAGTTAAATATCTTACATTTATGTGGTTCCTGAACAGTTACCGGGATGTTCTTGACATTCTGAAATTTCCTGAGGATAATGGCATAGAAATACATTTGAAGAGCCTTAATTTTAGGTTGAATATCACAAACTAGCCAAGGTTGCTTTTCTCACTGTCCATTTTTATTTAGAGGAGTTGTCTTAAAAAAAACCATATTATCAATTCATATATGTATTTTATAATTTCAAAAATAATTCCAATTATCTTTCTATCTTATAATTACTCTGATAAGATTAAGCTTCTTCCAATATTTCATATTAATCAGTTACCTGTTGTTATTAGAGTGCCATGCTTCTTTTATTAAAAGAAAAATTGTAGTTTTTTTAAATAATTACATTAATTGTTTATTATTATAAGAAAAATATATGTGCTATATTGAAATTAAATTTAAATATCAGTGCAATTTCTTGCTGTGTGCAGTTTTTTAAGTAATATTTTTTTTAGTGATGTGATTGTTATGATGTTATATTTACTTTTACACATCATTTTTAGACAATGTATTTTATACAATGAGAATGTAGTCCTAATTTTCAATGTCAAAATTAACTGAAATTTTTATTTTTTCAAATAAACACAGTTAACCATTTATGTGGGATTTTAACTTCATTAATAGTTCCATAGATGGGTTAAATTAAAATATTTGTATTAGTATACTAATGAACAATTATAAGAAGGATTTTTTGAATATAGAACCTGCATTGATATATATTGACACCACACATATACACAATTACTATTTCCCGTAGAATAACAGGTTTAGATATCTGTTGTCTATTGATTTAATTAAATTTATATTTTAGGCTTTATTCCACTTTAAACTTGTCTTTTTAAGAAACATATTAACATAATTGTTTATTTTTCTCCCAAATACTTTTTGGGTTCAATTTTTAAAAATCTTTATTATGTTAATTAAGTTAAAGATAAAACTATTTCTGTGACGAATAACTTATTATTGTGATTTGAATAACTTATTATTGTGATTTATTTTCTCGGCATAGAAAATGACTGAAATGACAGCTAAGTTTGAAACTGAAGAGCCTAAATATGTCAATGTAGAACCCAAAGAAATATATATATCATCTAGAGAGGAATTTATCGAACCAGTAAGTAAAAGATGCAGTTACATACCTCCAATAATATTTCTCTACCTGCTAATTAAACAAGTATTATTTGCTAAACATTTGTTTTCAGTGTGGTGGTCCAGTTGGATTTTTTATGAAAAAATGTTGGACTTTCTTGGGTAAGAAAGTTAAAGGCCAGAAAAGAATACTAAGAATAATGTTACAAGCAGCCTGGTACATTGTGTTACTGGCTTATTTGATAGGTATAATTTACACATCCACAGGTGATTAATTTCCCTTTAAATATTTCTCTAAATTTGATAATTTAGATATAGTAGTAATTCATATAATAATTCTCCAGTGTCCTCAATGGAAATCTGTAATTAATTTTCTTTTTATCTTTTTAGAAAGTAATTATATTGATTGGTGCAAAGGGTATGGTTTGGCATTCATTCTATACATAGTAATTATCTGGTTTTACTTTTATTACAAAGCATTAAAGCCTGGATGTAAAATGTTTGCACCACATCTTTTTAAATGTTTCAAAAGATTTCCTATGAAGAAAATATGGTTGTAAGTTGCTCTTCTTATCTATCCATCCAGAATCTTATTTAGATATTAATTTTTCCATTAAGAATTTTAAATATTATTTGGAATATACATTATAAGAAAAAAATATATATATATATATATATATATATATATATAATCTTAATAGTTGCTTTTAAAATTTTATGACTTAAGTTTTATATTAAAATAATAATAAAAACTGACTGATTTTAATAATTAGGTTTTTATTAACTTTAAAACATTAACCTATCATTAATGTTAAATGTAATCTTATTTTCTATCCCTCTTTAAGTTATTATCCTTAGTATTTATTAATTGCCTTTTTTTTCAGTTTTCATAAAGTGGATGACACAAGCCATTGATTATTATTAGTGTATCAATCAATAAGAACAATAGAAAATAAAGACAAATATGTTAACACTTATGACATGATTTGCAAAAAATAATTTGACAATTTTAAAAGATTTTCTTTTGAAATTAATATTTAAAGAAAGCTTCTTAAAAATAGATACCTGCTTTTATCATTAGGCCAATTCCTTTCCAGAAGTGATTTTTTTAAGGTGTGGAAGACAGAATATTTGTCGCCCATTTAAGGAATTATGGAAGTTTCTGCAAACTCCGAGCTAAACTGTTCATCTTTATAAAACTTATGCTGGTGCGGGCTAGAAATATTGAAATGTTGGAACTAGTGAGTTCTAAGGAAAAACAAATTATATTCCTTTGCCAAAGGCTTTAAATGTGTGATTTTATTTTCCAGCATAACACAATGCTGTGTGGTTGTAATTTTGTTAGTCGGTTTTGTCGCATTCGCAGTCGTGGACACTGCCAACAACCGCAGGCGTTTGTTGTCTCTTGGCGGATGGGTCGTTTTCATTCTGTTCGGATTTGTTTTTTCAAAACATCCCGAATATGTAAGTCACAGAAAAAATCATTAAACCTCTATGTGTTGTTTGATATTAGTGAGATTAAAAAAAGCACCACCGATACGGCAATCGCCTCCCTTTAAAAAAAAAAAAAAAAATTTGATTCTCCCCAAATCTTTTCCTGTGTATGACTTAAAACAATTTCAGCCTTGATTATGTCAAAAAGATCAGGTGGAGGACAGTTGCCAAAGGGCTGATACTGCAGGTAGTGATCGGCGTAATAACTATCAAGTGGGAGACTGGCAGGCAAATATTTTCCTGTATTGGTGAAAAAGTTGAAAAATTTTTGGAATACGCCTATTCAGGCGCCGGATTTGTGTACGGCGACCTGCTGGTGAACAAATTGGAAGTGTTTTCATTCAGAGTGAGTTTATTTCACAATTCATTAGTCCTTTAGTAAACTGTTAGGAACACAAAAACAGAACTGTCTTCATATTTTCTGCTCCTTTTCATTTAATTTTTTATTTAGTATTTCTGAATTTTGTGATCTGATTAACGTGTACAGTTTGGCAGAGAATGCAACATTATAACTTTTAAGTTTCATTATCTTTGTTGTTATTTTATTTTACAAAAAGTTAGAATTAATGCTTATGTTGTAATTTTTTAAAAACAGATAATTTTCTCAAATACTAAATTAAATTAGTGCAAATTTTACATTCATACTGTTGGTAAAAATAGAAACACTTAAGGGCAAGATAAGGAGTGCCCAGGATTATAAAAAAGATAAAAACCAACCTAATAGAACTAGACTATTCTATATAATTGAAATAAGGTATTTTACCCTGCTACCATATATAATTTAGTATTGACGCCGTTTGAATCTTCACGTCGGTTAAAACGTTTCTCTGTATTCCCAATTTTTATTAAAAAATAAGAATCGTTGATAGTTCATTTTAAAACAATAGTTCAAATGTCTGATATTTCCTGTACTTAATTTTATGGTAAAAACTTATTTTTTTCCCGCCCAGGCCCTTTCAACTCTCTATTTTATGGCGATGATAGTCCAAATCCTTTTCTACTACGGATGGATACAGATAGTTTGCCTGAAAGTTGGCGGCCTCATACAATTTATTATGGGAACGACGATCATAGAAAGCGTGAACGCAATATCAACAATATTCCTTGGCATGGTAAGTAAGCAATAAATGATGGCGGCTTTTCGCTCCGTAAACAAATCCTATATTAATATCATAAATAAATCAGTTGATATTCATTATAAGAATGTTTTCTTTTTGTCCGCCTCCGAACAGAACGAAGTGCCGTTCATTTACAGGACTTACATTCCGTATTTGACAAAGTCAGAATTGCACGCTATACTGGCGGCCTGTTTTGCGGCGGTATCAGGTAACGTTTTTAAATTAGAATTTACTTTTTCGATAAATTATCGTCAGTCTTTGATTATTAAAGTGCTTCTAAACATTCGTCCATAATTATAACCCGTGACAACTTCTCAGAAAAAGGGGTTTTTATTGCTAGAAATGGTACATGCTCTAGTAACATGTTCCTACTTATCTTCTTAAATCCATTTAATGAACTAGCTTAAATATTTTATTGTGACATATAGTATCGGAAAGATTTTATCGTTTTGTCATTTTATTTCATTTAGCAACAAATCTAAGATATTTCTAACAGGTTCTGGTTATCCGATTTTGTATAAAACTGTATGGCACTGTAAGTGTTTTGGTGCATTATAGTACAATTCATAATTATTCTTTTTTGATTTTGTTACCATTAAAATACGCCGACGTTAATTTTATTATCCGTTATTATATTCCGGTTATTAAATTAACAATACTCATAAGCCGAAATAAGTTAGTAATATGAAAGTGAGACTTTATTTGGACTAAAATGGATATAAAGAAAACATTTATTGTTACCTTTCGTTGTGCATAGTCATTAAGAGTGAAATTTTGGGAATATGGTTCGTATCAGTGTCAGGATGTCAGGAACAACGTTTCCGGTTCCTTCAGATTTGCTTAATTTAAAGTTCGGGTTCTTAATTTTTTTTTGTTATAAATAATAGAATAAATAATTGTTTTTTTGGTAAAAGAGTTTTGTAAATCTTTCACAGGGGAAATGTTAGCCGCGTACGCCAGTTTGGGCGTTGATCCTTCGCACATAGTGACCGCCTCCTCGATGGCTGCTCCGGCCGCTCTAGCGTTCTCCAAATTGTTCCTTCCTGAAAATCGTAAAACTCACACATCCTCAGACAATATTATACTTCACAAAAGGTAATTTGTGCGGACGTAATTTTTCTCGAAGTGTGTACACTCCCCCCCCCCCGTCGACCGTTTGTCGTTTCCAACAATTATTTCGGCGTGTAATTCAGCGTGTCTAAATTCATAATTTCAGTTTTTTATTTTATCGGATGCAGACGAAAAAAGAAACAAGTTGCCCTTAAAATACGCACTGTACGCGCAGTTCGGTGTACGCACTGTTGCATATGAACTTTACAAAGGAAGCCATCTGATGATCCGTAGGGATTTTTAAATTTCCATGTTTGAATCCAAATTTATTTGATTTTTACAATTCCATACGTGTAATGAAATTGTTGTAGATATTGAACTACCTTGCTGTCTCTATTATGAAATAGAAGATACTCACTCACCTTCTGAGATTTTCAAAAGTATATAATATTTAAAAATGTTTCTAAAATCTTAAATTTTGAAAGAAGATCGGTTATATAGACAATCTTTACTTAAAGAAACCGATAAAAGATGTCCATATTCCATTATTTTCCGAGTTTGTTGAATTTTGTGATTTTTAGGTGATTCTCAGATTTAAAGCACTGAGCGTTACTAAATGTAAATAAATAAATAGACTCTGTTGCTTCGTATTCATTATATAGAAAATCTTGAAAGAAACTAATAAAAGTCAGTATTTTACTATTAAATTAGCTTTCTGAATTTTCTGATTTCTTACGTCCCACCTCAACGCAAATAAATAACTTAAAACGATCTTCCACAATTCTGTATACTGGTTTTCCGAAAAAAAAGACTGAGTAATGATATGTAAAGTTATTTTTGAAATTTTAACTCTTGTTACTGTTGGTTTATTTCGCTATGAAATTACTACTAAATCGTTATGAAAAATGTAAAATATGTCTGCAGCGACGACAGCAGTATAATGGACGCCGCTTGCAAAGGGGCCTTTTCGGCGATTGAAATCATACAGGGTATAATTGCCAATATGATAGCTTGCATCTCGCTCATAGCTTTCATCGACGGTATGCTCAGTTGGTTCGGAGGACTTGTCGGAGTTCCACAGTTGACTTTCGAGGTTAGTCCTTTGAAGGATACTAGGACTACTTAATATCACCTTATTAATTTTAAAATTTGATAATAAAGTCGTTTGAAAATGAATTCTGCCGTTGTTGAGCTACACTTCTTTTTCCATTTTAAAATGGAATTTAGCATAATTGTTAGGCTAATACAGGTGACAATGTTACAAGGACGCTGGATCCTTTAAGAACTGATCTTTTTCTCGTAAAAAAATAAACAAACCATGAGCTACTTATTCTTTCAATTATTTTTTATTAATCAAATGAAAAGTGTCTTGTAAGGAAAATTAATATTAAATCTATAAGATAAAGAACAATTTTACATTTATAGCTTACATTTATATATTAAAACAATTTTATATTTCGATATTCCACGGAGAAAAGTGCTAATATTTGGACTCAAAATGGTTTTTTACATCTACTACTAGAATTATTTACGAACAAATGTTGGACGCAATTAAATGCATAGATGTTATTCTGTGTTGTAGACCGAAAAACAAAATTGGCCAATTCTGATGTCCTCAGGAAACTCCTTTGAGACGAATTGATATATAGTTATTATAAGATTCTGTTCGATCCGAAAGATTGGGATCACTTGTATTTGGAGGGTCGAGTTCAAATCAATTTCCGGGTTTTTACTGTTGGCGTGGATTTTCATTTTTATATTTTCTTTCTTCAAGTTCCTGTTGGGGAAAATATTCATTCCTCTGGCTTGGTTGATGGGCGTTGAGTGGGAGCAGTGCGAAGAGGTCGCCAGACTCATCGGGCTGAAGACGACCGTCAACGAATTCGTGGCCTACAAAGAGCTGGGCGAGCTGAAGAAAGCCCACAGACTGTCGGTCCGTTCAAGTCTTTGAAGATATTTTCAAATTATACCATAGAACTGTTGAGTATTTATTATAAAATTACTAAGAAGAATATCCCCAATTATGATTATGGCGTGTACAACGGAGAATCTGCGCGAAATTACAAAAATCGGTAACATTATAAAAATCCCCAATGCGCGGGGGGGGGATGCGACGTCGAACGATATAAGGAAAACTATAACTCATTATCAGTGGTTTTTGACCATATTACTTTTTCTAAGCGATGAGTAAAAAAATGTACAGTAAGACAACCATAAAAAATACACCATAATTATTCTGTATTTTCCTAATTTTTTCCACGGTTAAAAACTTTTTTTAAATCCAATGTATTTTTTTTAATTGTATATTGCATAAAAAAATACTAAAACAAAAATTAAATAAGAGTGAATGCAGTGCATTCGAATTAGTATTTTTGATGAAATTTGCACATATTCTGCGTCATTTTTGTTTGCCTTTACCGAAACATTAAACTTTTTTCCACATCTTTTTAACCCTTTTTGGGTCGAATTTTTATTTTGAATCAAAAAAAAATTGAGGGAACGAAAAATAAGCAATTATAAACCCTATATATGCGAATGAAAAAAAATTGATATCGATTGTCCTGAAAGCGTTATAGGATTAAGATTTATGAGCCACCTCACGAATGAAGCTATAATTAGTTGGTTAAATCTCGATAAATTGAAATGAGAACTGAAAGTTTACACTGGCCCCCATAGAGGGTTAAAAACTTTTTGTCGTTTCGGAAACGATTGAAGTTTAGCGGTCGATTGATTTTTTCTTATATATCTGCTAAGATAGCGACCGGTTGCCGCATTGCTCACTATCCTCATCAAGAGATAACTTCCATACCGATAATTCATGTCCCCCCCAACATTCGGCAAAAACATCGTACACCTTTTTTTTGTTCGGCTCACTTTTTGTTCCCGCTTGTCAATATTACGGTGTTGACGGTACACACTCGTGGTGGAGGGCTTTTTCGAGATTAATTCAATACATCATTCTTCGATATATTGTATAGTAGTACTCTGTTGTTTCTACTGTATTTTAGTAATTTGGAATACCACGTCGGTTCCTAACACCTAGAACTATCGGGAATTCAATTGACAAAAACGATCTGTAGAAATAACATTTATTACCTGAATTAAGGAAAGTTGAGTACAAAAATATTGGGGAAAATTTGAAATAAATAAGACCTTTTAATAGAGAGAATATAAAATCCCTGAGGTATATTTTTTCCGTTTGTACCAAAAAAAAAGCTTAAACGACGTATTCCTTTTCCTGATATTTAAATGTTTTCTCATCATCAAATCAGTTATCGTCCTCCGACTGTGTGTCAATAGAAACCCGGTAGGATTTTACATTTTATTTTTAAAGTTCCTATTCCTCTTTCTTCCTAAAGTTTTCTTCAAAGCGCGTTTCATTGTTCTAGAAAAGTTTTTATACGTTACAATATTTTCTCATTTTTTATTTATATAGTGAATGAATACAAAACATTTTCAGTGTAATCAGAATATGAACTTGCACTTGACATAGATAAGTTTGCCGATTTTGTTCCAGTCACACTTGATGGAAGATTCCTTTTCCAAAATATTCAGTTTCTCAATTCCCAATGTTCTCTATAAATCTAAGAATATTATATTTCTATGAAAATTATAAACAAGTAATGTAAAAAATATCCTTATACTTTGATATTTCCCCCCCAGACTATTAGGCCTAAACCTAAGGCCTAATTATCTTTAGATATGACTTCATGTGGTTCTGAAATAAACTTTTTTTTTATCTAAACAATATAATTTCGTGTACAGCTCTGATATCTTGCACAGAAATGCCTTCACGGGTAAACTTAAACTGTTTTTTTTTTGGTCAATTCAATATTTCATATTTTTCTGTTAATCTTATTACAGCGAGATATAATATTACAATTATTGTTCTCCAAATTTCAATGACTATTCGGAAGTTAACAGCTAACCAAAAATCACTCTTATTATGTGTCGGTTCTAATAAATTAATGACATCAATCTTGTTCAATTTTTTCTGTGCAGGAAATATCCTCTAATCTTTGATTTTGAAAATATCACCGCTTTGTTAACGGTCTTCTGTATTTTAGCAGTGTACAATCATTCACTGATTAAATTGTTTTTCTTATTAATTTTCATTTTGAGACATTAACAAAATATTATTTAGCGTCGATTTATTTGATTGATTAATCTCGTATTAAAAAAAAACTTTTCGATTTTCGATTGAAGCTTTTCCCTATTGGGAAAGAAACTTCTTGAATTTAGAACACTCCTATCTTTGGACGTAATGATTTTTTTATTAAACCGTAACAGAAAATCGCCCCATTTTCAGAATAATGAATCTTTCTATCTCAGACTTTCTAGTATCAAATTTTTTTGGAGTATTTATAAACCTAGAGGTAGTAAAACAGTTACTGTACGCGTTTTTGGACAACGCTTCTTGGTTCCTCGAATTAACCAACACCTTAAACTAGTAGTTCATAATTTTTATATCTCTTCATTTCCTAGTTTTTTCTCAATACAATGTATATAAGATGTTGGATTTCCACAAAAGTATCAAACATGCTTCTTAAAAATGTCTTATAAAAATAACCATCTTGTACGAAGTCTTGTTATTTCACGTTTTTTCAACTGTTATATTTTCAACCGTAAATTAAAATAATCAAAATTGTTTAAGTAGTTTTCCCTCCTTTTTAATTTTTTTTTCCTTTTGTAATAAACATTTAGATCATCTGACCACTCAACTTTTAGGGCGTTTGTAAGATACTTTTTTTTTTAATATCTGAAGTTTTTTCATGTTTAATTCTGATAAATCCTCATCGATAGGTGTTGTAGGTTTTATATATATATATCGAAACCGGTCTTAATATTTTTAAAAAAATTAAGTGTGTGGATATTTTTTTTTCAACTACATTTGACTTAATCTTTTGACTCTAGCCTAGATCCGAGGCGATAGCTACGTACGCTCTATGCGGTTTCGCTAATCCCGGTTCGGTTAGCATAATGTTGGCCACGCTTTCGGGTTTCGCTCCCAACCAGAGGGCCAACATAATCAGCGTCATGTTCAGAGCATTCGTCTCCGGCAGCTTCACCAGTTTTATGTCGGCCTGCATTGTCGGTGAGTCATGAGTCTCTCAAACTGAAAATGAAATAATAAATCACTGGCCGTATCTCTGTGTCTGTACACAAAGAGTGGTTAATACCAACGGCAGATAAGATTCAAATTTAATGTTGACAAGAGAATTTAAACTCGATCCCAAACCGTTCGTCAGTTAATCAACAGAAAAATATCCTCTGAATCTCTGATTTTTTTCCATTCAAAATAGACTTTCAACCATTACCTAAACAACGTAATATTATATATTTAGTAAGCTATATTCCTACATGAAGTAAACATATCATAAAATTCACTCAGTTCGTGTTAATATATAAACAATTTTTACAACTGATCCAACATTTGTCAAGTATGGATCCAAAAACAATATTTAAGAAAAAATGCTTCATATAGCTATATAAGTTGAACCGCATATAAATTGTGATTGTTAGTGGTTTAAAATAATTTTTAATATTTGTTGAAGTAATTAAAAGTTGATACCAAAATTTTTAGAACCCGTTTTTTTGAATTTTTTTGAATAAACACTTTCCTTTGCAATTATTAAATTTATTAAATTCACTAAATAGATAGATTTTAGTAAGTGTAAATTAATTTTAATTTTTATTATCATCCTGGTGTTTTCTCAAAAAAAAATCATTTACTGGCGACAGTTGAAAATTGGTTTGTTTCAATTGACTAGAGTTATAATTTTCATTATTTTGCCCAGTGAGAAATTTCTTAGTCTTAAGACACTAAAAGTGTTCAAATTTCAAACGAAAACACCCATAATGAGAACTTAGTTCTAATGGAGCGGAGTCGAAAAATTTTTTAATTTAAATGTGACAATCACCTTGCATATAAGTATCGGGAATATAAGAATAAATATTAAAGGCACAATAATCGAAATATATTTTTATATTGATTATATTTTTAATGTTCTTCTGTGCGTGTGTGTGTGCAGGACTTTTGATGCCTGAAGAAGGTTTCGCTGGGTTTAGCAGGCAGGATACGTCGCTCAACATGACCGCAATTAATTGATCAGTTTTTGTGTCTTTCCTCGGCTGCCTCAGAATCTCTTTTAATCACTAGATAAAAGTTTTACTGTGTACTATTAAAAATCTTGAATAACAGCCCAAACCTTCTGTTTTATTATATTACCTTTTAACATAAACTTTCCTACCCTAATAAAACGGATCGGATTCTTTGGATCGTAAAAATTATTTATATATTAAACGGTATTGTCCAGAACATTGTTCATTGCTTTTTTCTTTTTTTCCCCAACAGTCCCAAAACACCGTTGACTGTTGTTCTCGCTTGGTATGAAACATTGTACGTCTCAATTCCCTGTTAACGAACCCTTGAGAGCAATGTTGACGAATCTTATTCGATTCATCAGCTACATCCGCGACAACGGCTAAACTATGCTCTTCCTCGTCTGGAGAAGATTGTTTTCGTTTATATCGGATGTCGCAACCTACTTTGATAGAGATTCTGTGCAGAAATATTAGACCGGTCGGTTGTGTGTATTTGCCTGCTACGAATAGTGCAAAAAGAAAATTCGATATAATTTTTTACTCGAAAAATAACTTGTACAACACAAATCTGCCCTTCTACAGTGTCATTAGTAGTGTTGTTGTAGCGCAATATCAGGAATCAGTGCGTTGTAAGTGCAATTTACGTATAGATTCAATTATCAATTGTACAAACAATACGTGTACAACCGAAGTATTTAAACTGTGGTATAAATGAAATTCAAATTAACTTAAAGTAAACTGTAAGTAATATTCTAATATTAAATATATTTTTTATGACAAATTAAAGTTATTAATTACTAGAAGATCGGATAGAGAATAATAGGAATTTTTCGGCAAATTAAAACTTGTTTATTCACACTGATTGGCAAAGTGGCAGTTTTTCTGATGACAACGTCACTGTTCTTTAATCGACAATAAAATGAATTATTCAATTACGGTGTTATTTGCAGTGCTTTATCCCGAAATCATAAATGAGTGTGCTAGCTACTTTACTTAAAAATTAAGTCTTCATTTTATACTGAGTAGCTCCAAAATAATGCGCAATAATTTTTTATATAGCATTAAAATTTTTTAATTATTTATTTTTTCAAACTTATTTCTGAGCGATGATTCATATCATTGCTAGTGCTATTGGTATATTATTAAACGGACAAAATAACAGAATCGTGTGGGATTTTTCGAGTGCTCGTTTTGTGGACACCGCTTAAACCGATCACAATGTATTTACTTTCGCCTACTCAATTAATTGGTATGTTTTCAGTTGGTTTAACGGATCTGATAAATTAATAAGAAAGTACATTACTGGAAATGGTAATCTGTTAAAAATTAAGCATCAAATAAATGATCGACCAGTATATTTTTGGTATAGTTTTAAAGTATAAATGAGGATTAAAAAACTGTATATATTAAGTCCAATTTTATGATTATATTCACTGCAGATTTTTTAGGATGATTTGGTATATCATTTATCTGGAATAATCTGTTCCTTCTCAGGAGTAATGATTATATTTTTTCAAACAAGTAATAATAATAATATTTGAACTATATATGTAACAGGTATAAAATGTTAATAAATGTGTTAATGAACAAATAGGTTTACGTTCGATGTGTTAATAACATTTTATTAATTTCTACCCCTTCCCCCCCCAGAGTGTATTGAAACAAAGATTATAAGGTACAATACAGGAAAGCTGCTACAATATATAATTTTAATAATTAACCGTATTCGATCGTTTTGTTTTATTATATCTAATATGAATAAAGTAACGTTTCATTGTGTTACAATTGGCGGTAACATGTATTGATCAATAGCTGATAGCATCCGCATACCGCGCGACTTTTAACTGATTGAATATTTCTCCGCGATATTTTTTGCAAAATATTTGAAATGCTAAATATAATAACTTATTCCTCCTCCCCCTCCACCATTCCTGTACAGTTTGTGCACTCGACGAGTTCGTCGTATTGAAATTTTTTTCTTGGAGGTAGAAAGAATTATTTTTTGAAGTAGAAAGTAACTATTTGCGCTCTAATCAAGTTGTGCCCTATTGGCCGGCTAACTCGACCTTGCATTTCTCGAACTGATTCGGCGGCGGGAGGGGGGCAACGTTTTCGTGTGCCATTGAAATCTAAGCCTCGTTCGAAAGAACAGTGAACTTCCCGACTTATTTGAACTTCTTATTCCGTAAGTAAACGGTTTATTTTCAATACTTTGTCTGGAAACAGTGACGCAGAATGTAAATCCCCCCCGTACCTCCCTATTCTCTACGATGTTGTTTCTCCTCTTATATAACCAACATTTTATGACATTATACACGACTTTATTAGTTTGTTTCTCTCCGTCATATTTTCTTCTGCATTCTGGTGTCAGACTGTCATATCATTTTAACAAATCTCTCACTTTGGTTCTTCTTCATTTGGTACGTTGTTGTATTCTATTATGATATCACCCTTTTGCGGTTTAAAATATGATTGTTCGTAATGTGTTAGCGACGGTTGTGCAAATAAAGTGTGTGCGGAATGAATTTTTTTCAGTAAACTTTAGTAGACAAAATAATAAATTTTATACCAACCTTTTACTCGTTAATTAAACTATTGGAAAAAAATAAGGTTGTTTTCGGTTACAATTCTTTTAGTATTAAAAGAAGAATGTTGGATTATTTTCCTTCCGGATATTTCCCTTAATGTATTGATTAGGGACTTTCTCATTGCCTGTGGGCAAGTTGGATAACCTGCACCTTTTTTCGTGTAAGTTTTTCACATATAACATCATCATGATAATTTCTCAATAATTACACATTATTAATTCATTATTTTTAAAAATTTAATTCTGAGCTTAGAAGTTTATCTTTCAATTACATGAAAGTATAATCAGTGTATTACGTGGTGGTTAAAATATTTCATTTTTGTGAGGATATAATTGTGCTATTTCCGCTCATTATATATTTTATTGTTGTATTCATTCTGAACCAAGGAAGTTTTTTAAATCTCCATTAGTGTTTGGGTTAACATTATAAAACATTGTATTTTTTTAGTTTTATTCAACTTACATATTCAAAAATTGTATTAAAAAGAATTTATCGTTTTACATTTCAGAAACTTGTGTTGCCCAAGAAATTACTGAATAATTAATAGATTTTGTACTGTTTGTTGCACTTACTTCTCTGCCGATTTGTGGTCGGAGCGGAAAAATTAATAATTCAAGTAACGACGGTTGTTATTGGAGAGAAACAGAACAGCCTTGAAACGGAAAATTCAACTCCGACATCTATTTGATGATAACCTTCCTTTTTTTCCGACGCTTTCCCGGCTCCTCAAGGCCTGCGTTTCCAGAGGAAGCTGAAAATTTTCCGCTGTAACGATGAAAACAATCGGCGGGGTTCCCCTCTCGAAATTGTCATCGGTATTTTAACTTGTCATATCGGTTTTTTCCTGTATTTGTTTTCGGAATAATAAAGACTGAAAGTAAAATTTGTGCAAAATTTGTCATTCATTTTTAGAATCAACCGATAATAATTCGGACGTTCAGAACTACTGGACTGTTTCGTAGGACCAGTCAAATAATAAGACATCCAAATAATTTTATGAGAATTTAATTTTACTTATTAATATTTACTATATTATATTTTATGAAGTATATATATTTACATTTGTTCCTTTGTAGGCTTTCATCAAAGACCGTGCTTCAATCTTTTAAGAATATTATTATTAATACGTAAACTCAAAATTTGAAATACAAATACTGTCTCCTGTCAAATAACTGTTATTACTACACTTTACTCTAATAGAAGTGAATTTTGAGTACGATATTTTCAACGATATTGTATTTTCCCTAGTTTTATCCAAGTCTTTTATTACTCCCATTCCGTTCAAGGAATTTTTCATATTACAATAGTCAGATAGTTGATTCCTTCCTCTCTGTGATCGGGCAGTTCGAACAGGAATTGTTTCTAAGTAAACCTGTATTTTTGTGTATGAAAATTCATTATAAAATATATAGAATGGATAAAGTGTAAATTATTTTATATCTGTAATTATATTATCCATCGTTTACGAATATAAACAGGGCTGTTCGCCAAAATGTTACATAAATAATAAACCTGTTACAGTGCGATAAGTTTTTCTATTAAATTGTTTTATATTTACATAATAGAAAAGGTGGTTTGAGTCCCGACATGTTTGCCATTATCAGGCAGTAATGCGAACGACAGTGCTGCAGGTTTTGCGATAAAAAATATAATTGACTAAACGATTTCTTATAGCTTTTCTGGCTCTGAAACTTATAGTTTTCGATCTTTATATCCTTAATTTCCAGTTTGGCTGGGTGCAATTTTTTTAAAAATTCATTTTCAATGCAGTGGCTACAATTTTCTTACTACATCCGGCCACAGTTCTCTATAAAACAACTCGCTGAACTCCTGAAGGGAGAAGCCACCCAGTACTCTTGATTTTGATCCTGTTTTGCAAAAGTTATCTTGTGGCCAAATACGCTTCAGGGAGCGCTGATAGGATAATTTGGAGTGGAGGGATTTAAATCGGGAAGCTTCCAATTCCCGAACGAACGGGGGCCCGCTTTTAGGTCATTCTGGATAATACGGTTAGAGACAAAGCGTGTGCGATTTTACCGGCAAAGCAGAGTTGGATTCCGTAGGCCTCGGATAGGTTTTCAGTAGGCCTACGAATCAATTATTTTTTTTTGGGAGTTTAAATTCTGATGTGTTGTTAGTCAAGTAGTTTCAGTAGCAGTTTGTAGCGTAGTTTCTATATTTTTCTCATTTTTCTATATATTTCTATATTCTATATTTTCTGTACAAACAGTATATGTTGTAGCATTTGATATGCGAAAGCAGGATAGTTAAAAGCCAGAAGTGCATTGAGTTCTGAAAGTCACACATTTCGATAAAATTTTCTTAAAAAATATTATGCGACGATGTTCCGGCGTTCTGAATGTCCTTTCACTCTGCAACGGCCGGTAAATGCGGATGCAACCATAAAACCAAAGGGCATAAATCAACTATTTAAACTCCAACCAAGGTCGTACAGAAATTATTAAATTGTCGACTGCATCCAAACCTGTCTTTCCACTTCCAATCTTGTGCGAATAAATAAATGTTATGAATTCGTTTTTTTAAGTACGAATTCTCACTTATTTTCTTGAAATTGAAATAAGATGCCTATTCGGCTGTCCTGCATATTCATCATTAGTTCTGAATAAGTTATGAGCTCTACTTAAAATCGATGTTGATCACACATAGTAAGTATTTAAACTGTGTATTGAAAGTATATTTTCATTAGGAACTCCGTATCTTTGTAAATTATTAAAATTATAAAGTAGCTGCTGGTATAACTATATTTTTTTAAATTGCTAAAAACTATTACAGTCAGATGCAATACAATAATGTCTTAAAGGGATGTAATTTCATTGTATTAAAACATTATATCTGTTATAGTTAATTTACTCTGCTTTCTTGAAATCATCGTTGATTATTGGTCACACATTTGGAGTACATCAATGTATTGTAATTGATTTCCTTCAGTAACTCGGCACCTTGCTTTGTACTATTTGTAATATATTTATTTAAAATTACATATTTTACGTTACTAAAAATTATTATTAATTTTGATTTAACCCCCATGAATTGTTTATTGAGAAGGTGGGCCCATTCATTAATCCCTAGCGAGCATTTTGCACATTCAAAATTTGTGGCAACGAAATTTTCATTAATGTACAACTAAAAATTACCGAACTGATAGATGTTGGATGTTGTGTTTTTATTCGGTGCGTGAATTTTTCCCTGTTGCGAAACTGAAATTAATAAAAGTCCCATAAAAAAAAAACAAGCACCCTATCCTGTCCCACTGCGTGGAAGCTTTCGCCTTTTCCTGCTGACGGCGGTGGAAACCTCGCAGAAGTATAATCTCAAATCCATGTTTGATATTTGATATTTGTTTGAGTTTGTTAGTCATTCGTAAAAAGAAAGAAAAAACTTCAATTAAATTGTCCAAATCATGTCCATGCGCTCCCACAATAGCGTCTCTAGCTCAAAGCGCACACTTATCAACTATCCTACGACTAACTTTAAATTCCCTTTTTTTCAGATCATAACTGAAACAGTTTTATTATTATTATTTCGGATAAATGCGAATATTGAACTAATTATAAATGACTGAGAAAAATGATGAAGCGGCGGGTCCTGTTCAGCAGGTAAACAAAATTATTAAATAATTCACACAAAGCTTCATGATACTTATTAGCAAGTTATTATAGGTTTATATTAATTTGTTTACTCATTTACATAACTTTTTTCAAACGTGTACATTCAATTTTTATTGCTTGAAGTAAGAATATGTGCATGTTGAACTTTATTATATACAGTTGTATTGAGAGGCATTCATGTTTACAAATAATTGAGTTCTGTTACACACTTGTTTTGGATGAACGTTCTGCTTGTGATTCGAAAGTTGTCTGTTCAGTATTGTTTTAAATGAATGTAAGTATTTTTGTGATGAAATTTTTGAAAGTTATATAATGTTAATAAGTGAGTATTTCATTTATTTTTTTAATCGTCCTGAAGAACGCGAACGGAACTGACTCCTTGAATATAAAAATGCCTACAGAAGTTGAAAAAGAAAAATGTAAAACTGTGGATGATGATGATTCTATTGAACAAGTGAGTGCTGAATTATATAAAAATTAAATTTTCTTATATCATTATCATAATAAGAAGTTTTTTTATAGTGTTGTGTTTACACTAGGTGTTATACATATTTTTGCTTTATTATTTAAATAATTTTTTTAGTGCGGAGGTGTCATAGGCAAATCTTATGGCCAACTGAGGAGTCTAATTTCAGGTTTTATTTCGAAAAATAAAAAAATATTCCATCTCTTGTTGAAATTAATTATTGGAATATGCGCAATACTTTACCTCGGAAGAGTTTTATATAAATACATAACTTCAGGTATTCATTTAACATTTATATAGTTAGGTTACCTTACGCGTTTAAATTTTGACATTTTTTTTTTACTGCGATTAGGTAATCAGAGTACTGATTGGTGCCAGGGCTATGGAATGGCATTTCTAGTTATCATCATCACTTCCTGGTCGTGTATTTACTATAAAATACTGATACCAATTTATACCGCGCATTCGCCTATCATACCGATTCAACGTCTTATTGATACAAAATATGTATCACGATTGTTTTGGTAAGAATCTTACGTTGGTTTTTTTTTTTTTAATTTATAAAAATTGTTAATTATGAAAGAGTAAATCGAATATTTACTATTTCTTAACGCGTCGCTTCCTTGCATTAGTTTTGCAGAATATACTGTGATGTGTTCACTATTAATTGCACTGGTAGCATTTGCTATTGTAGATACAGCTTTGGACAGAAGAAGGCTTATATCATTGGGAGGGTGGATGACTCTAATTTTATTTGGATTTCTCTTCTCTAAACATCCCGAATATGTGAGTAGACGAGAAAATCTACGAACACTGTTGGCGTTTCCAATGAGCGTGTAATACGGTGTAAAACTTTGCTGTAATTAACACCAAAATAACATTTCGGCGGTCTTATATATATTGAGTTGTTGCGCAGATCCGATGGAAGACTGTGACACGAGGGCTCGCTCTTCAAATGATAATCGGAATACTAACAATCAAATGGAAGCCGGGACGGGTGATATTTGAATGTTTCGGACACATAATCGAGACTTTTCTCGAGTACGGCTACAAGGGAGCGGCGTTCATCTACGGAGATATACTGGTGGACGAGGAAAAAATATTTGCCTTCAGGGTATTTATTATTAACGACGGGTTTTGACAAGAGAGTCGCCTGTTATAAAATTATTACAGTACGTTGGAGTATCGTTTTTGGTTTTCAGGGACTCTCGGTACTGTATTTTGTCGCCATGGTAGTTCAAATTATGTTCTACTTGGGTTGGCTTCAAGTTATTTGCTTCAAGGTGGGCGGCCTAATGCAGAAGATTATGGGGACGACAATTATCGAGAGTGTAAACGCCGTGACGACCGTTTTTCTCGGAATGGTTAGTTATATTTGTGCAACTGTCGTGTCGGATTTCGCGATTTATAAAAACGAATCAAACGCCCGCTGTGTTTCCTTTTTCCAGAACGAAGTCCCATTTGTCTACAAGACTTACGTAAAATGCTTGACTCGATCCGAAATACACGCTGTAATAGCTGCCTGTTTTGCTGCCGTTTCAGGTTTGAATATACACGATATGTAAAACAGAATTCCGATCTGCTCTCGTAGCTATCTTAATCTTGTTTTTAGTAAAAGTTTAATTTATTAGATGACTCCGTTAATTGTATTCGTTTTGAATGGACGGGTAGGTAAGTAGACGCGAAAGAATTAAAGCAAACAAGAGAAATTTCCGTGTGCGCCTCTGCCTTGCGTTAAAATTGAAAGCAGTCCTTACAAATCCTTAATTTGGCTCTAACAACAAATTTTGTAATAATAAGGATCGATGATGGCTGCTTACACGAGCGTTGGGATCGACGCCTCTCTAATCGTGACCGCTTCTTCGATGGCCGCCCCCGCCGCCCTCGGTTTCGCCAAACTCTTCTATCCGGAGAACAAGAAATCGAAAACGTCTTCAGATAATATAGTTTTTCACACGAGGTTTATAATACTACTGATGATGATAAAAAAAATCGTTCATATTCCATTACAGAGACGTTTCAGTAATTGTTTTCCATTTCAGCGAAGACAGCAGCATAATGGATGCGGCTTGCAAGGGTGCCTATTCCGCTGTAGAAGTAATAATGGGAATAATTTCGAATATGATAGCGTGCATTTCTTTCATAGCGTTCGTCAACGGAGTTCTGTCATGGCTGGGATTCCTCGCTGGCGCTGGGTATTTGACTTTTGAGGTGCAGTAATGTGTATGACATTCGTGAAATCCTTATTTTTTTATTCTGGATTTCTGTCCTTTTTTATATTATACCCAGTGTAAATTTTAAGTGTTACCTTCCCTTGTTGTTGAAGCAGCATTTTCTATGCACCACAATTTCTACTTTTAAGAGTATTCCACTATTCTCATTTAAAACAGTATTTTCTCTCATGAATAGTTAAAGGCAAAATTATCTCCAAAATATATTGACCATTGAATAAGGCCCAATGGAAAGTAGTCAAAAAGTTATAGTACAAAATTACTTTTAGTGTACAATGTTTCCTTTAAATTTTTTTTCTGTTATTGTTTTAAATGCTCTTCAGTTCATTCTAGGTAAAGTGTTTATTCCCATTGCCTATATAATGGGCGTTGTACCATCCCAGTGTGAAGAAGTAGCTAGGGTAATTGGGTTGAAAACAACTATCAATGAATTTTACGCATACAAGGAACTGGGTTTGTCAATATCGCAGAACAAACTTAGTGTGAGTAAAATATTAATGTATTTTTTAAATAATTTTTCCATGTATTTTATTTAAACAGTCTTGTACTGTACAAATACAGTATTTATTCTCTTATTCTTTAGTGCAAGGGGAAACACTAAAGAGCTCTCTAACACTTGTGTTATCAATTAGAATAAATTCCACAGACTAATAACCTGTATATTGCAGCCAAGATCTGAGGCTATTGCAACTTTCGCACTTTGTGGATTTGCGAATCCAGGATCCATTAGTATAATGATAGCCATGCTGTCTGGATTTGCGCCTAGCCAAAGGGAAAACATAATATACGTTATATTTCGTTCCTTTGTTTCTGCCAGCTGTACAAGTTTTATGTCAGCGTGTATTGTCGGTTAGTTTTGATTGTTTGATACTGCACTTATGGGAATTTTAAATTTTCAAACGAATTATCTTAGAATAAACAGGTGCTAAGTGTTAAATGCGCACTAATTTTTCAATTCGTTATTCAGTTCTGAATTGTATCTCCATTCCATAGATACCCATTGCAATGTTCACAGTGTTCTTCATTTATTGTGTACTCACTGTACACAAAAAATCTTAGAACCTGATAATACTATTTTTGAAATTTCTTAATATCACAAAAAATTTAATATTAATCATTTTATGATAGCAAATTCTGTTTTGTACGGATAGTTACCTGAGATTTTGTATAGAAAAACCCCCATTTCTAATTTACCAGTATTAAGTCTGTATTAAATATTGATAATATGAAGTAAGTGAGAACTCAACATTAATTAAATGAGGAACATATTAAGCAAGCATGTTTGCAGTGTCATGTTTAACCAGATTGATCTACTTGCCCAGTGTTCTTTGTTTATTTGAGCAACAAAGCTACTACTATATTTATTCTTAATATGAGATTACAAACTGCTTTGAGATAACATATTTTTTTCTGATAATGATTACACTTAAAATTTTCTTGCTTGTCTAAGAATTAGTGTTAAATAAAATCATAAAATATAATTCCATGATATGACTCATATCATAGTCATTAATCTAAGAATCTGCTTAGCCTAAACAACTTAATATTACTTACATACATACATACATATATATATATATATATATATATATATATATATATATATATATATATATATCCTTATAATTTATTTACATGTATGATATAAAATAGTATCATTGATATAAAAAAGTTAATTAAATTTTCAGGGTTTTTGATGCCAGAAGAAGGATATTCAACAGGTGAATAAAAATTTAGATCAAGATTTAAAACTTTATTTTGTGCATTCTTTAAATTTAAACATTTTTTAGTAGATGTTGATTAACAATTAATATTGTTTTTCATAACACACATATTAGAATTAGAATTTGTGTCCAGGTGTGTTTTAATGCTAAGAAGGGTAAATGCTTTCTTCTGTTAAAAATTTTAAAAATTGTACACATGAAATTCATTCAATACCTTTCATTTAGTGTAGAAACAAAACCTAAATACAAATTCCATGCTAATGTAAAACATGTAAAGGATAAAATAGTATTAACCTTAATTAATGTTGATTTTTCAACATTATTCAAATAAAGTAAAATCAGGTTGGGTATTTGTACATTAGTTAATTCTGTCATGGAATGTATTTGAAGCAGAGTATTGTCTCTTTTAGTTAAGTTTGATCCCATATGAATACAAATATATATTTTTATATATTTATATATATATATATATATATTATCACATAAATATATCACACACATTGCAATAAAGCGGAAAGTGTTGAAAGTTTTTTCTTACCATTGATTTCTAGCCTTAAAATAGTACAATTATTCTAAATGTAACAAATGTAAAGTTGCAGTATTTATTTTGCCTTTTCTGATCATAAGGTCTATCTTCCCTCATAATATTTCCTATAAAGTATAAGTTGGATCAGGGAATTAGACAGGAAGATATCTTTTTATTGTGTTTTAAGGTGGAAGAAAATGAACTAAAAATTAATACATATATGACCTATTCGACTATATCTCTAATTAAACTATTGTTACATTCTTATTAAAATTTCTATGCTGTATTTATTCAAAATTAAAAATTGATTAGATGACAAAGTTATTGTCAAAGTATTGTCTTCCTGTTTTTTTTTCTGGTCCAAATTATTAAAAAACTTTGTCTATTGAATCTTAAAACAATCTAGAAAACCCTATCGATGTAGTCAACAAATTATATCTGATGGCAGTACTTGCTTTAGTCGTTGCAAATAGTCTAAAGGGAAAATATAAATCAAGTATTTTTATCTCTGCTTATTTCTAGGTGAGAGAGTAATACTGAGATTTAAATACATTTATAGTATCTTAAAACAAATGGCAGTGGGTAGACTATTAAAGAAGAAATTTAAAATTATAGCTGCAAAATTATAAATAAAAAATTTAAAGTAATTAGCTTAATTAAAAATTATTTTGTAAAAGAAGACCTCATCTCTTGAGATTAAGATTTTTAAGTTTGTTTTTGGAGTTTTTGATTTTACATTTATAAAATAGCTGTCATAGCGAAGTTTTCAGTTTACGGAAGGTTAAGCAAGTCGTTATTCTTGAAGCATAACTCAGTCCTGTTATACACTTCATTTGCTACCTCCAACATTCTTGGCAGTATGGCTAGGGACTGTTCAATATGGTCTCCACATACCTGTAGAAATCAAAGTGTCTATAGTTTTTTTTTTGCATAAATATTAACGATATTTAAAATAACAAGCTAACAACATTTAGTGTAGTGTAGTGTGCAGTGTTATTCTTTTAACGTATCTTAAAGTACTTTTCAATCCTTGTAGTAATAAAATGTTTAAATTGTACATGAAATGTTTAATTTAACATAAGACTAATCCTTACTTACCCTCTTTAAGAGAATTTTTCTCGTTGGAAGCACATACATTGCCAAATAGGCCCCTTGTCTTATTAGCCAAGGATGATATTTGCTCAAAGTTTCATTATAGACTTTCTGGCCAATTGTGCTTGTTCCATCATCAGGGCTCAATTCACCCACTTTTTTCAGGAAATTTCTAATAAAGTCTATTACAATTTATGGAATTAACAATTTGATATGATCAAAGGGTAATTAATGCAATCAAGTTTTAAATCAGTCTCTCCTAATTTTAATGCTTAATGTCTCAATTTTTAAAAAAATATAGAATAATATTTTAATAATTAATTAATTGTATTGATTGAGTAATGTAGAATTTTCATATATTATTTTATAGAATATGTGAGATTTAGAAATATGTTTATTTCAAATGTTAAATAAAAAATTATCTTTTCTTTAATTCCAGATCTTTATAATACTATCTAAAGTAGAGCTTAACTTCTGTTGGTTCATGATAATATACAGACATTAAATTAAATTATTGTAGCATGCTGTTCTGAGTCATATTGAAAGATCTTATGAGTGGTTTATAATAATTTTCCTGTCCTTTATAAAAAAACTAGATCTATCCCTTTTTTTTTATAATTGTCAAACATCTATCAAATAAAACATTATTCTATCGAATACAACACTTTTCTTTTCTGAGCGATGTTTCCACACTTTTTTACCCTTTAATTTCTAATCAGATGATATTTCATAACACATTTTTTGCTATTTGTTAACGAAATTGCAGATTACATAACTTGAATATTTAAGGGCAGTAATATTAATATTCAATATTTAAAATGCCCACCTAATCAGTACATTCAGCATCTCTAGCGCAGAAACATGAGAGATGTTTTTATTAAAATATATTCATCGAATTACTGTAATTAAATTCCATAAACAGTCTTCCTTTATGAGTCCACCCTGGTTATTATTCCATAAAATTTCCATTTTCCTGTTTTCACCTTACCCAATCCTCGATGAAGTCTCAGCAGAGTTCTGCATCCCGAAACATAGTTTTTATTGTCGAGCAGTTGTGATTCCTTCTCGTATTTTACCATGCTATTGAGTGTACCGAAATTCCCATTGACATCTTCCTTTCGCAGTTCATTCAGTACGGAAGATTTACTGTCAATCTCTGAACCGACGAATCCGAAAACTGTGCCCATGAGGCTACAAAATCTGTTTGAAGAATGGAAACATTAACAATTTGAATCATAGATCCAATACAATTTTTTCCCACAAAAATATGCAAAATATGGCTCCAGTAAAATGTTCAACAGTGTCTGATATAAATATTTTAAACATAATATGGAGGCAGTCATAATTTTAAAATTACCAAAAAAAATTCTAACATTTATTTAAAAGGGAGAAGTGTATTTTAAATTTAATGAAAGTGCCCAAAGTTTAACCGATTTGGTTTATTAGAACATCCATATATCCTGGACAGGAAGAGAGGGTACATATTATCACTCAAATGTTTACAACCTACCTGGTCCATTTTAAGATTTAAGATTAAGTTCTAAGCCACAAAGTAAATCAAGCTTAAGATGACAAATTCCATCTGACTTACTGCAATATGCCAGAGTGAAGTTTTAGAAAACAATTGTATTTTTCTGGTGCTTAAAAATATTCATTAACTTTTATTAGTATACATACTTCGAAAGTTCCTTGTAGGCATCCAAATAGGGGCCCAAATGGATATCATCCTCGTCGAGTAGGCTGGAATCGAAGCAATCGTAAACGTATTTAAGATTGAAGTAGCTATTGTTGTCCTCCGGGCTTAAGCAGTTGCCTTCGTGGTCCATTTTTGCCGTCTGGGGTGTTTTGAAACGTATACAACACGAATTACCTGATTGTTCAATTGATCCCTTCTCTCTGATAAACAATTGTTTATCAATCGCACGGTTTTTTCAAAGATTAAAAATTCAATAGGAATCCGCAAAACGAAATCTACAATCAATTTTCTGTATTTAGTTAGGAAATTTTTTAAAATCGATGAATGCAATCGAATACTTTTGTTTGCCACGTACACGTAGATAACCTTCACCTTTCACCGTAGAATTACCTTTCGGTTGGTTACCCTCAGCTGTATCCATATGTGTATTCCTGTTATCGATAAATAGTATACAAATAAATATTTTTTTAACCGATATTATTTATTAAATTAAAATAAGAGGCACGTTGTTTTCTAATTGGGCAGAACTTAATTAGATGGGACAAACCATATTCTAGAGATCAATTAGTAATTAGTGACTCCTCTATGCCTTAACCATGTGTATATTCCGACTCATAACAGCACTTGTGACTGCAATTTAAATAAGGATAAAAGTGGAAAATACATACTATACATGCCTATTTACTTATATTTATTTGAATTATTAATTGAATGTTGGTATGTCACCAGCCTAGTTTTTATGGTTTATAGTCTCAAAACTAAATAGTGATTTATAAAATCCTTGTTTTTCTTTTTTTAATTACTTATCTTATTGAAACCTTTGCCCCTCCAACTGTTGTTATTTTGTATCTTGAATGCAGTTCCATAATTAACATTTACTATTCCTAAATTTCTGCAGTCATATTTTATTGATAATCATGCACTGTGACACTGTTTTTTATTATCTTCCTCTATACTAACCTTAAGTTACTCTTTATTTACCTTTACACCAGTTTTTAAAACATGGTCCATGTAAATTAACAAGTAGGAAATACCATAATGAGGTGTATGTGTGATTCTTTCTAATAAGGGAGGACCTGATATAGAATTGACCCTAATGATGTAATGGGTAGTACAGGATATTGGATAAGGTTGCTTAAAAAGTTTGCAGGTAATAGTAAGGTCATTTTGTGGTTTGCTTAGATTTTGGTGGGATAGATTAGTGTTAATCTGTCCCAAATTTAAATTGAAAATATCTATATATGGTGTATAAGATTCAAGATAAAAAGTATTTTTAAATTCATCCCAGGTTTCCACTGAACAGAAACATTATTTAATCTTATTATCATACTAATCTTTGCACAAAAAGGAAATATTAAATATATAGTGCTCTTTGTGATACAATTATTTAGAATAACATTGAGAATACAATTATTTATTGTATTATATTAATTTTTAAAAATGAAAGGAAATGCAGAGTTATATTCTTACAGAGTTAGAATATTCTTTACTTTATTCCCAGTTTAAAAAGTACTGTTTCCTGCCATACAAATTTTTCTAAAGAATCTAGAAACTTCAACTAGATATATGAAAGGTTGAATCCTATCCCTCAGAGTGGTTCTGAGCAAAATTATTAATTTAAACTGAACTTATCATTCTTCAACCAGGTCCTTCTTTGCCTTTTTCTTCAGAAAGAAACATTAACATTTCAATACAGAACTTTTAACATGCTCCTGCCACAATTTATTTATTCTTTATTTAATTAATTGGAAGGTGATTCCCGAGACATACCTTAGGTTGATGTCTGTTTGACATTTGATAACCAAATTTCTATTCAAGTATCTAAATAATAATATGGAATAATATTACCTTTTATAAAATATAAACATTACAAAATATAAAGAATATAAAAAGTGAGTCTGTAAAATTAAATTATCATAAAAAATTTATTTTATTTCCATGAATTCCATGTACAGGTATAATCTATTTTTTTTCAGTTTATAAGTATATCTGTAAATATTCTTTACATGGTGGTACGTGACCTCTTTATTTTTTGTATCATAGAATTATTCTGGATAGCTTTTAATTCCCATGTTTTAGTTAAATTTACAAATAATTGAAAAATTTCATGCACATATGATTTTACAACAGTTAATACTTATTTTTTAATGTTGGCCCCTATTTATATTGCTAACTTCTCTTAAGAGATTTAAAATAAGAGTATATATATATATATATATATATATATAGGTTAATTTTTCCCTTGATATTTTTAATTTCAGATTTCCATAAATAATTTAAAAAAATACATTATTTGATGAATGCCATTGAAATAAGTTTTCCTAATAAGGAAGAACCATAATAATTGCATAATAGTTTTACTACAACTTACTTTAAAGTTTTTAACGCAGTGAGGCCCTGAGTATAACATGTAAACCCTAATAAAAGTAAATAAAGTAAGGCCAATTAATAGGAAAAAAAACAAAAATGTTCCTTATAAGTGATTTTCTTCTGGTCTTGGAAAAAAGAATCTTAAATGCTGTGATATTATCTTATATTTATAAGATAAATACGCATAAAAAGTACCTTGTTTAAAATAAAACTATTGACATTCGTTGCCTTAAAAATGTATTAATTATTTATTTCTTTATTCTTCAAGCACAAAATTTAATTTATTCCAATCATATTGCATCATAATAGTAAATAATCAGTGTGATACTAAATTCATTTATTATAAAAAGATTCAATGGTATAAAAGGTAATTTCTATAATTGCATAGTGCGTTCAGAATGGAATGGAGACTTTATGGTTCTTCCTTACACTTCTTTTCAAGATTATTGAAATAATTATCTTATTTTACATTAATCATAATTGTGGTCACAAAAGCAATAAATTTATGTATTCTAGTTGCAGATTTGTTATATAATTTGATTGGCATTATTTTAATATAATCCAATTCGTCATAATAAAGTATTATGATGTTGAACGGCGCTTGAAACTAACCCTCACGACCGCCTTGTGTTGCCGGCCTAGTATAAGGTCTGCGCCGTTTTTTCAACCCCTAATTTGAATTAAGTGTCTTACCAGTAATTGCCTACATCTTGTAGTATACTCATTTTTTGTGTATATATCGTGTGTAATTTGGGCGCAGATGAAAAATGAGCTGGTGAATTACAATGGCCGTGAATTCATAATAAACGAATTGATTATAAAATTATCTTTGATGGAAGAAACTGATGATAATCTGGAATCCATCAGGTATTAAGAGAAATATCCAAATTTTATCTTTATTAATATTCTACCAACTACTGACAGTTGACCAGAGTTAGTTGATGAACTATCAAACATATACCTGAATTATAATTTCTTTTTGAAAGTTTATTCTAGTTATGCTTATTTTGTTTGAGAAAATGTACCCGTATCTTATTCAAATGTAATATACGAATTTATCCTACTTATAAATCAGACATAGGAAACCCTGAATATCTTCTAATTCTCTAATATTTCAAATTTTGTTCTTTCCTTCATTTAAGAAATGAAAATTATAAGGTTCCATTCCGAAAACTCGAAGAATACAAACTGTGTTTCATAATAAGGCGGTTATTATTCGTTTTAAACAATTTCAGTGTTTAAACAAATTTTTCAGTGTTCATTAATTACCATTTTCAGATAAATTACAAATATCCTGCATATATTTTATGTCCATCGATAGAATTACTAGAACATTCTAGTCGATGTCACTAGAACATCGGATTAAAAAATTTACTTGAAATGTCATATACATTTTTCCAAGTTTCTGAGAAAATCCAGGAAATTAAAGAATAGAAATAATGTTTACTGCATATTACAAAATGTTATTTAAACATTTTCAGTTTGTGCATTCATACATACCTCATAAAATAAACTGATAAAGCTAATGGAAAATGTCGAAATCACATGTTATGTACCGTTACATTGATAACTGTTAACGAAAGTTATTTTCTTTGTAATTGTGTTGGCTTATCCGTGGGCCCACTTCAGTCACACTTAACATTTCCCCGTACTACGGTTATTAATCTGCTTTGTTTTTGTTATTTGGAAATTGCAACCAACGGATAGGTGGTAATTGCATCTTTGAAGTTTACAATATTGTTTTGAAAAGTTCTTACATAAAATTCAGAGTAGTCAACTTCAAAATATGATTTTAAATATCAATTTAGTTCAAAATTTCTTATTTTTTTGGTTTTCCTTCAGAAAGATAAAACGATTTGAAATTAAAAGGTTTGAAAATAATTACGTATAAATTACTTATAGACACGCAGAAAATTGTCTTCGTTTCATTAAACATACCGAGGTTAATATATTACTCTTAATTACCCTATTTGCGAGTCGATATCGGTCGTTTCATGGTTTTAACCCACTGTTTATTTATTTACGATTTTTCTTTCATTATTTATGTAATACGGGTATATATAAAAAATATGTAAGTAAATTGCTTCCTTTATAGCTTAAGTACGCGGAAGTGAAATGATACAATAATTTTGATTATAAAAAATATACAGCCATTTCTCCGAATACATGGTAAAATTTAAATTCGTGACTAAAACGATTTTCGTCGTCTTAAGAAATAAGAAAAACATTTTATGTTAGGTATTTTCATGCATTTTGTTTCGGCTGTTAAAAAGTGCAATTCGCTTTGAAATCTCCAACCTTCAGCTCATCAAACCGAATGTGTTTTAAATAGCTCTTAAACCTTCAACGTGTTTCTCTATTTGCGGTTAAAAATAGTAATTCAATCCAAATCTCCAGTTGTCCTACATTATTTAACAATTCATTTCTTTGTAACTTGGTTTTCTTTCTAACTTGGTTCAAAACAAATACCGCAATTGTTTACTGATTAATGATCAATGACTGAAATACAGTGATTCTCTCTAATTTAGTTGATGACTCCATCCTGAAGTTTCCATATCATTATTTTTTATATGTAGTATTATGTAAAATCAATGTTGAATGACGAGCCAAATAATTTTAGATATTTTTTGTCGAATATTGTTACTTTGTTTCGGAAAGTTATGTGTACATGGCGTTGGTTTAAGTGAAGTACTTATCGTCATAATCATACTTATCTTCAGTATCATCCTCGTCGGTCTCTTCGATTATCGAGTATGGTGTTTAGCATCGTGTTAGCACTTCGTTAAATACTGGAAGCAAGGGAAATCTCTGAAATTCACCTTTAAATACATTAAATTTTATAAACTTTCAACTCGTTTTGTACGAACTTTAATACGAAGTTTTAACTTCTCAATTCTTACTTACTGACCTCATTTCCCCGCTAGCGTTATTTTTCAGTTATGTTTGGCGATTTCGTTTCAACTTGAGGCTTATTTCGACGTCATTTTGTGCTCTGTACCCATTTGTTTTACCTCTTCTGTACTGACAAATTTTACTGTTGGCATCTTGCAGCAAAAATATTAAGGGGAATTGAAACATCTTCGGGCGGTTCTTACGCCCAAAAATACAGTTTTTAGGCCCAGTAATGCGGTTTTCAAATACGGTTTTAAATAGCCCCAAAAATGCCCTTTTTAGGCACAAAAATATGGTTTTTAGAAAAATGCGGATTTTAGGTGCAAAATTGGCACCCAAAAGTATTGTTTTTAGGGCCAAATATTAAGTTTTGTTTTTGAAGAACACGGGTTTTTGGAAAATTTTCACTAATCGATCCCATATTCTTCCCACAATTGTACTAAAGTGAGTTTCACTTGCCCCTTGAATCGGGGGCAAATTATAATTATATATTATAAAAATAATGATAAAATAAGGGTAACCTAGTTGAACTAAATATATGGTTTCAATCAAAATTTTGTTTCTTGAATTGTTCTTTGTTTGTTAAACAAATGCTTAAACTCTTGCTAACCAACCAAATTAGGCCCAATATAGCCATCTTAATCTTCATCTAAACCGTGTGATTTCCCGGATCCTAACTGGATAAATTAATAACCGTCGATTATTCCACCTATAGTATTAATTTCAGGTTTACAAAGTTATTAACCCCGCAATTTATATTTATCCTGTTTCTTTTCCTGTAGAATAGGCCTGATAGAATTCATACATTATGATCATTTTTGGCCATAATCATATCCCACTGGGTTCAACGCTCAGTCCTTTTATATATGTATAATATGAATATGAAAAAATTACATAATACATTACACAACATAAATACATGACATTACTATGATTTCAAATAACTATTGTAAAACGAAAGTAAAAGATTAGGGATTTCCAATATATAACCCGCATTACACATCTGTCTTGCGGGTTAGTATTACAGGCGCTACGATTCCTCTACACCGGGAACATTTATCCTTCCTTCGTTATATACTTTTTTCATTTGATACTTTGTTCTTTAAATGGACAGATGTAGTTATATATATATATATTTTTTTCCTTCTACGCCTAACCGGTATTCCACCCACAAGTGTACCAAAGTAAGTTACACTTGCTCTATGAACACAGGGGTTGAAAATCGAAAATTCGTTTTTTACGTCGCTATTAAAGGAATAGTAGTTATCGGCAGTGTATTTTTAATTGTTCTAGGACATAAAACAAAATATGTTTAATTTATTTCTTAATGAACTTTGTTACATTTCACTGTGTAGGAAATATATTTAAACCACCGTGGATATTTCGATTTCCAAAGTGAATATTTTAAATGGAAAATTAAATATGACTCCCTAAATTTGTAGAAAGTTTATGATTTTTTTATTGGAACTTAAGCCAACAATTTTTAGCCTCAAGTGAAATGTTCATATCGTCATTCAAACTCTATGCACACTATAGTACGACGAAATTGTGTCCTTGCAAGATTTTCATTAATATATTATTCCAACTAGTTAACTATGGCGGGTAATAAGGCCTGCATACTTTACATATTTTATGAAACAGATCCTAATTATTAATCTATTTTCGATAAAACTGAACTCTCAATTGTTCTCTGTTCACATGTTGTTAAACTTTATTCGTTAATATGAACAATATGCTTCTCCTACTCTTCTTGCATACTGTTAGTCCTATTTTTCTATGAATGAAATACGTATCTGTATCATAATGAAAGATGTCCAGTATGAATTAAATACTGATATTTTGGCTAGAAATATTGGCTTGGGTGACCAATTGTGTTAGGGTACCGACAGTAAGTGGCCTACAGGACCTTTTTACTGTATTCTTTTAAGGACACTTAGGTATATGCAATCAAACCTGGTACTTTCTTATCTTTCATTTAAACAGACGTCCAATTGTGTGTTAATGTATTAAGAGAAATTCTTTTTGTTTTCAATCATAAGCAATAACTATCTCTTTTGTCGTCCTCCCGCAACCACTAACATTTAATAAATGTCATGTTCCTCTAACAAAATTAATCCAAAAAATAGTAATATGTTCACTTTATAATTTATAAGAATTGATCCAATTTTATAATGCATTTTTATTGGGCATTATTATTTCATATTCCCCGCAGTTTTGTTCCAAATAGTAACACTCAGAAAATATGTTCCGTATCCATTTTAAAACCCCAGATAAGTCTTAACAGTGCTGAAATCGAATTTTCTTCTAATATGGTAACAGTCTGATTTTCATATTTTGGCAATATTGAGGTTGAAATTTCTCGACTGTCGAATACATTAATCCTTATAGAATAATTTCTTTACATACGTCCTAGTGAAGATTCTTATGTATATGTAAATTGTCCATTCCACAGAACGAGTAAAACAATCGAGTAAATTTCAGAATAAAGTTGCGGCGATTCATTTCACGTAAAAACTGTGGTTTCGTATTAAATCCTTTAATGAAGCAGTGAGAAAATAATGCACGACATTTTGATGAAATTAGAGATTATACAGCACTAATACTGATAGTCTACTAACAAAAAAAATGACGTTAATATTTAAAGAAACTTATAAAGTCTGAAGGTATAGATTTAATCAGGCGTGTTGATACTGAGCCCTCATGACAGAGTTACAGGGCGGATTAGTATTAAAAGCGCCGTATCTAATGTAATTAACCTCCGACGTTGAGAACAAAACCAGAAAGAGTCTTAGCACGATAACTCTCAATTTTGTTATAATATTAAATTTTCTTTCTATAATTTCAAGTATGCCTATTTTAGAAAAAATAATACTAGTAAGTGGAGCACTGATATAAATATGTTTTTCTTGTACCTACTACAGATAGAAAACACTGTACCTAATGGAATCCATTACAGTCCTATTGGGGCTATATAACTTGAGGCTATATTGGGTTTAATATACTTAAATTAAACATTACATGACAACAAATTTGACATTTCCATTTTAAAGTATCATTTCAGTCACATGGAGTCGGGCTCCTAATACCAAGCCTTCACGACAGTTAGACGTTGCGGGTTAGTATTGAAAGCGCCGTAGCATCAGTCCTATGTACTAAACCGGGGAAAAGGTAATATTCCATAATTTTTTTTTATTATATTGAAATTTATTATAATCAGGGGTTTTCCTGTTTTTGAAAACATAATATTGCAAAGCGCCAGTTCGTTCTAAAAAATCTTATGTACTTATTAATTCCTCACATCAGAAATGTTTATAAGTCCTATCCTTGGTTATCTCTCATACATTCCTTAAAGATAATTTACAAATTCGATGATGGTTGTACAATTTGTGCTTAAATTTCCTTTTTTTTCTATAATATTTCCAAGTATAATACAAAATGTATTCTTGGAATGGACTTCTTACAAGATGAATAACTATAAATCGACAACCATAATTTCTGTTCTTTCTGTGGTCTGGTTGGAACATATTTCTTCTGTAATCATTCAATTATTATGCAGTCACAATGTAATAAAATATAAAATTTTTTAATATTGTTTTTTTTTAATTTGCAATAGTCAAGGTTTTAATTATTGACTGTCTATCAATTGGCAGGGTTGGTCCAAATCCCATAAATAAGAATGCTTTTGATTTGATTAAAAATTTAGTAATAACTAAGGAGAAAATATATTTTAATAATAAGAAAAATATCTTATATACCCTACAATTTAAAAATTACTAAAAGTGTCACTCCAAATGTTACCAACTGTCCAGTAAGACTGCTCTTATATCTTTCTTCATACAGTTTTTTATGATTTCCCATTATTTCTGTAGTATTCAGTTAACTTCTTTTCAGAAAGAGTAATTTATTTTCTGTGATTCTTAAAAGAAGGATAAAATCAACTGGAATAGTCTCAAGAAATAGTACTAAATGCCATAATTGCGTAAGGTACCAATACTATTAAATAACTTATACATTTACCACAAATAAAAAATTATTAACACTGTTTCTGTCTGCTGTTGAATATAATCACGCTGTTTCCAATCTTATTTGCCATTCCTACCTTGTTGGGCATAAATTTATTTTTTATTACTCTAGAACACATTATATCTTACTAAACATTTTCTAAATTTATTTTTGCTATGTATCATCTTTACAGGTCTCAAAGTTTCATAATATATTCATGACTCATTTATTTCAATGATATATTCATTAGATAAAAGAAGTATTAAAAATTTAGTGATAGAAACCAAATAAACAATCTGCATATTGTAATAAAGTTATGGGTGTTAACATTGAGGATTAAGAATGGGTTTTTAAAAAGAATTTTCATTGACAATATCAGCATTCAGTGATTAAAAGTCATTAATTTTAGTCTTAGTTCCCTTTTTCCCTGCTTGAACAAATGAACTTACAACTTCTCCTGCTTTATGTATGTAATGTCATGTTATAAGGTATTGTTTTCCAAAATAGGTCAGTTTCGTCTATGTCCTATACTTGTTTCTTAAACAAATTCTATAATAACAAAAACAAACCTATTTAAAATTATTGTGTATTGTGCTTAAAAAAAAGGCGACTCATCCTTATCCGGCACTTGCCTATCTCTAGATGCTTCATATCACTGTGAAAAACTGAGCTCTTATATTAAACGTTTAAAAAATAGTTATTACCTTTCTACACTACTAACACCACTAACTGCACTTTCTAACCTTGTCCCTGCATTCACATAAGTAATAGAAGTAATTGCACAGCGTGCTTTAATTATTGCTCCTGATCTTTGTTTGGTAATCGACTTCTCTCAACCCCTACCCAACTACTTTAAGCCAACACTCATGCTTAATTTTCATTTGTTTCAATCCTTATAGTGATCCTGACATTTTTAGTTCCATTTATCTTCGAGTTTAAACTTTCCTGGAACTCACTTGTTTAATAAATTTACAAGATTATATAAGTGGGCGAAAAATCGTAAAATTTCGTAGAAATTAAGGTTGTTCTATGTCTAGTCGTGATAATTGTGGTGCTACTGGGAATTTAATATTTTAATATTTACATTTTTTCTACGAACAGCTAAAGTATAACAAGAAAGTTGTTTCGCCTCAAAACAGGACTATATAAAGTTATTATTCCAAGGAATTATTCCAAGATGGACGCATACTAATGTAGCAACAGTTGTTCCTTACTAAATCTGTTCGAAATAATTGTTTTATTCCTAGATCAGAATCTTTTTTTTTTAACCCAATGCCCCTCGTTATCATCGCGTATATGTACGTTTCCCATAGTCTTTTGCAATGCATTAATAGAATATTAAAAAATATACCAACTAGAGGGCGTAACCTTGTTTCTGTTATGACTGTGAAATTATGCAATCGCTCAATGAATTTCTCGCCTATTTCTTTAGTTTCTGTTGAGTTTTTTCATGATCTACCCAACAACGTGTGTTCGATTGAGGTGTCCTTATAATATTGAGGACATTTCAGATACTGGTATTTCGATACAGTGAAATACTTCCAAATGCCTGTTTTGGTTGCAGGTTACAAGAGTTTGAAACGCGAATTTGGCATTTTCTTTCACTGTGTATATAGCTCAGGTAAAATTACTAATTGAACAAAATGAAAGGAGGTTTCGCACGTAAATTGAAAATACAAAGTAAGAAAACAGCTAGAAAGTGACCAAAACCCTTATATCTACCTCCATAAATGGATTTAAATATTCTTATAATTTTCTATTCATTTTTAAAATATAATATGGGGACTCATAATTTTTTTCTTCGCCTACTTACACAGGAAGAAAAGATTAATTTCCATACTACATTTGTGACATAAATATATAATCTTCACAGAGTTGTTCTTTTAACCTTATCACTGTTTCGCCTCTGTCATATTTGATATTCGTGCATTCTCTATTATCTTCGTATCTAGAATTCTATGAATACTGCATTTTTTAGAAATGGAAAACATTAAACTTTCTTTTATTTACAATGAGTGATCTAGTTGGCAAGCCTTTGGTTTTCAAATTACAAATTTTCAAAATTTAGTTATAGCTTTAGCACGTTTCTTCTATTCATTAGTGTAATATTGATTTGTAGAAAATCAATTTTTTAAAATCCTTACATTATCTAATAATGCTTCCTCAATAACTATCTGCCTTTATACCGACCCTACTGATGCAGTTTACTTAGGTAATTTTTCTTTATGATCCTGTTTATGGTCACATGTCACGGAACTTCGTTTATAAGCATCGACCATCGTTTGCGACTTGTTCTGGTAGTAAGTTTTCGAAAAGATGAGTTTTAGCTCGCTAATTATATTTCGATTCCAAGAAGAACAAAGTATGAGCGTGAAATGACGACTGCGAATTTTAAATTGCATATTTTATTACATCGTTCAACTGTAAATTGAACCCCAACGGATGTTATAGAAGCACCGTTACAGAAGCGATTCCTTAAGACAAGGATAAGAAATTCCTTTGTGAACTGCCTGTGGGATTTGTTAATTTTAAACAATTATATTTGGTATAGAAGGTATATTTTATATTGCGTAGATAATTTTCCTCTTTAGTATTATTTAAATTTTAATTCTTATATAACTTTTAGGATGCTTCCTATATGTTAGCAAAACGATTTGAGGCCTAATTGGGATTTTTTATTTTTTGCAGCAGTTATCCACGATATAGAGTCGATTCTATTCAATAATGGTCGTCCCCTCCATAGCCCACTTTTTGCATTGTCCGTTTCTTCATAATTCTGAAGAATCCGGTGATCATCTTCGGTAAATCTTGTATAACACTTACCCTGTGCTCAAAATCGTATAAAACGGATTGGGTTAGGTTCGGTTATCAAAATCAAATATAATATTAACCTAGTCTATTGATATTTATTAAACGGGGTGTATTAATATAAAATAAGCAAGCTGTCGGCCAAATTTTTATACAATTTTCCTCTCGTATACAAATCTCAACAATTTTTATATTTATGAACTTGTTTTCATGGTAGAGAAATTTTTCAGTAATCTGTATTAATTACACATTATCAAATTTTAATTGATCTATTTACATTAAAGGGAAATACTTACATTTCTTCATATTTGTTAGAATAATTTGATATCGACAGATTATTTTTTCATTCAGTTGTTTCGCCGTTTCAAATTAAAAAAAAAACTTCTGTTTTTTATCTCGACTATACAACGAATTTGTATTTGTATAAATTGGGATAACCAAATGATATTATTAAACATTGTAATAAGAATTGTAGAGAAACCCAGAAATCTAGCCAAATAGCAGATTGATGATTCAATGGTTACCACTAATTTTTAATACCTCTTCTATTTTTATACATTGTAGTTGAAAGTTTAACTGAATTTAAAATTTTAGTATGTAACTATTATAACAACTATCGTGTTATATCCAGGAATTTCGTCCATTATTACGATTTTCCTTCCATTCGTCCATTCTAGAATTGTTTCTGCTTTTCGCCACGTGCGTCAGTAAATTAGGGAGGCTCTGAATTCTGTCTCATTGTACAAATCCTTATTATTTCATTTTATATTTGCAAATTTATTTAAATTTGAAATTCTGTACACGAGATGTTTTTTTTTAAATTGCATAACATTGCCAATTATTTGTCAATGTATGAAGTTACTTTGGAGTTTTAAATGAAATTCATTCTACCATTTTCAACTTTATATTGTGTGGTGATATTACCCGCAGAATGTTTGAGAAATGATTAATGATGCTGAAATAAATTCCAATTTAACAGGCCCAGTGGAGGAGGAGGGAGGGACACCTGACATGGGTTGTCAGAAGTCAAGTATTTTCTGAAATTCGAAAATATTGAAACAATTTTCGTTTATTAAGAGTTACAAAGAATTATTCCTTTCCTAAATACTTGTGGTAGTTTTACTGTTGCAATAAACACATACATTTGATAAAAATGTTAATGTGCAAGAGTTAAAACTGCAAATAAATAATAATAATGCTAATTTCTTTACATTCATTGATTTATGCATTTTTGAGCAGTAACAAAAAATAATTAGGCTAAATATAAAATTTGAATTCCGATAAAACCTCAAAATATATTAAAACAAGTTTTTTATTAACTTTTAATGTAACGTTACTGTACCATATTGTTTACATGCTTTGTATATTAAATTGGGTGTTAATCAGAACCTTAATATAGTTTCATAGTTTAAAGTGGACACCGTTAATAAGGTTTTTTAAGGATTATTTTTTAATTGACTTATAAGCTATTTTGCTTATTGTTGATTACTCGAAGGATGCATTAACTATACTAAGTTATATAGTATACTTAATATTCATATTAATAAACTGTGTAGGTTGATTTCCTTATACAGTAATCTATACTAAGTTCATTCATATACTTTCTTTTCACCCGTTCCTCTTTGAATAATTTATTAAATTAGTACCTACATTTTTTAAATGCTTCGCATGCTCAACGTATGTCAACAGTAGACGTAAAATCTACTCTTGACTAGTTCCTTAAAATTTTAACTTTAAAAGTAATTCATTTTTATAGAAAATTGAAGAAAAAGTGAACGATGAATTGCGCATACTTCGTAACGTGAACATATCTGAGCTTAAAGTGTGTGAAACTTATTGTTAAAAATAGGAATACGTGAAGTGCCATAGAATTTACCTTATTCTCGACCTATTCCTTCCGAATCATCAAAATGTTTTAAACTTTTATGCACTAATTATGCAATTCTTATTCTAAGATATAACGAACACAATATTTAACTATTGCAATATGGAAGAATATTATTTTATTTAGTTTTTCCAGTCTTACTTTTGAAGTCATTCTATAGTAATTATCCTTGCTAATTTGGGAGTTTTTAGGATCAAACAGATTAGAAAACTTAAAATAAAAAGATGAGATGTGAACTATAGAAAAAGATTTTGAAATCAAAACTGTTTATTTATATCATTAACACCTATTCATTTGTTTCCTTTCCTTGCAATGCACATAACTGGCAGTCATTGCATAAAATGAAGTAAATGATATTTAAATTTATACACAATTATATATTTTGAAGCTTTATGGTTTTTTTTGCCCATGATTCAGTTCTTGTGCTGTTCACAACTGGTTTTTGAGAATGATTTCTTTATTTTTGGACAACAGATTAACTGATTAATTTTTGTTTAAAATTTTGGTAAATGTATTTATATTTTCTACTATATTTATAGCCCGAGTTCTTGAAATGTTTCTAACACTGATTCAATTTGCTGCTGATTTTCATTATAAAATTGTTTACGGAGATTAAATTAGTTCCTGACATCTTGGTTCCTAGAAAATGTACCAAAATCTTATACCAAAATATACCATTATACTGTCTACAAAACAAGTAAGTTGAAAATTATATACATATATCCTTTTGTCCTTTTGCCACCAATGGTATTGCCTGATGTATATAAGAGTGCAAATAACTAAATGTTTATAACAATATAATTCTAATATATTGCCTTACAGATTGAAGAAAAGCTAATGTAGGAGTGTTAAATAAATTAGGTTCCTTTCCATTTAGGAAAACTTGGAGGATTGATAACTTTTACATGTCCACCAGATAGTTTTGATGTTCTAACAATTTAGAGTGTTTACTAAAATTTCAAGGCTACTAAAACCTGAATTTTTCATTAGAACAATTTTGCTTTCCTATTTTTGCTACTAGAAGTTCCATATTGCAGTAAATTTGAAGTAGCAGACCTGGAAATTGATACATCTTTTTATATGGATGATAATATTCAGAATCTTATGGACCTGTTGTATTTAATTAAAGATTTCTTTTTAACATATTTATTCACCCAACAATTACTCAATATGGTTGCCTATTTATGCTGGTAATTGGTTTAGATAATTATCTGAGTAAAACAAAAACTGATCAAAGAAAATAATCGAAATTCTTTTAAAAAAAAAATTGTGAAATTGAATGTTGGATGATTATTAACCCAACAACTTTCAACTTATCTCCTTAAATAAAATGTGTCTGATAATGTTATTTTTAAAAACCCTTAATATTACTATAAATACAGTCTTGTAACTTCATTGAGATATAGTTCTTCATTTTATTTCAGTTCCTCTTTTATAGCACAAAAATTATCAAAGTATAATTTCACAACAAAGTTTGCATCAATTTTCGAATACATAGTAATATTCTTCATTAATATAAATTATTTTAACATAGATATAATAAATTCAAATATAATAATACTTTATTTAAATTAATGAAATTACATTATTAGAATGTATCTAAATATAAAGTAATTCATCTTATTTACGGATAAAGTATTATTTAACATTCTGTAAATTGATTTCTTATTCATAATTATATGTAGGCAATTTTTTCCAAAATTATAATTAGATAATATTAATTAGTCCAAAAAAAGTAAGGAACTAAGAAATAAGTAAATAAAGAGATTCATTTTTTCACTCCATTCTGGGTATTTTCTTTAGTTATTTAGAGGCTATTAGGTATTTATTACTAGAGTTTTCCTTAAAAAATGAAATCAGGTTCAATTTGTTCTTGTTTCTAATTTGACAATTTCATTGAATATTCATTCTACTGATAAGATATGATATCAAAATATTCTTTCCTAAGTTAGATTTTTTTTTCTTTTTTTTAAATTTAATTTTGCAGCTTTGAGTTGTAAATAATAGCCTACTGTAAACTAGAACATTTAGTGTGAACTTATTTTGCATTGTCCTTGTCCACTTTCATAGCATAATTGAAGTTTTAGAATAGAATATTTCCTGTTTCAGAATCAGCCTCTTTCTCAAAGAGGTTTAATCCAATTGAATATAAAATTCATTTTGGTTCTGTATAACATAATTGAAGTAAAATATTATTTGTTTGTCTATTAAAAGTAAAATGGTTTTCCTCTAACAATTATAATTCATTTCCCAACTATAATATTTTTTGTCATTTGTACAAATGGCAGCACATATGTTAATTTAAATATTACAGCGATATTGTTGCATTTATTATTCATTAATTCATTCGAGGAATAAATTGAGATATATTTCGATTTTTTAGTAGGTCCTCAATTAAACGTAGTAGTAGGATTCAAATAAACTTAGCATGGATTATACTTGGAGCTATTAATTTTTCAATTAGGCCTGAACATAAATTCAAGTGTGTGTGTGCACTCGAATTAAATTTGATTTTCAGATTGTGGTAAAATTTTCTGCAAATCGTAAATGTACACACCCGACTTAGTTTCTTTTTGGACTCGGTTACCTTTTGCTGTCACCAGAGTTCTGATATTTTCAAGCGGCTTTAAAGATCATCCATTTGTTTTATAACGAATAATTTTGTCGAAATGCTTTGACCTCACTTTAAATAGGCTATTTGTGTAAAGATAGTGAGCCTAATTTTTTTTTACAATTTGTTTCGCCTCCACCGCAAACATCCGCATGTTGTTTGTCTCTCTCTCCCATGTTGTTGAAAGTCGGGCTAAGATATTTTCGCGTACATTAATTGACTGTCAATTCATTAAAAGAATCGCTGGCCACTTATAGGCTGGATAAAAAGGGAAATTTCTGTTATTTCCGCCGCTCACCTAATAGCTGCTCATCCGACCCCCCCCCTCACACTGAGCCATTGTTTCTCTTAGGTGAGCCTGCTATTTAAGTAAGTAAGTGGCTTATTGGTACAGTTCCAATTCTTCTAGACGCGTTCCACCCCTTTTCAACTTCAGTTTACTCCTTTTTTATTTTTAAAAGTCGATCATTTTTTTTTAAAAAAGTTTATTTCATCGCGTATCAATACGAAATAATGTTCTGGAATTGAGTTTGACTCGAATGTTCAGTTCTGTAAGGTACTACAATAGAGGTATAGTTCTCTTTAATCGGATAAGAGAAACAGTATAACTTAATTTCAAATAAGCTCTATGTAATTTTACATACAAAATAAGAAATAAATGAAAAATACTTTTCGGACTATTTGAAATTTCTGTTTTCAATTTGGATACATCCTGTATACCGACCCTGAATTAGGACCAGTTTTAATATGGTTTCTTTTAACGTGTGAAATTTCACCCCAAGTATTTACCAGTTGATAATACTAAAGGAAAAACCGCTTGAAATCTACTAAGCCCCCTGGACGAAGTGTGTTGTGAAAACGGACATAAAAGTTGGATACAACAAATAAAATGTCTCCCTTAGGATGAGAACACCGGACATACTCTGTAAATGTCCACTGTGTATCCTTTAATGATTATTTCTCCTTTAAACTATATTTTGTCCCTCCTCTTTTTCAATATTCTTTTTGCGCGCAGTATGATTTTGGGGAAAATAAATTTAAAATGGTAAAAAATCGAAAGTATTTTTTGTTTTCAGCTTTTCGGAATTCTCATGAAAATTACCAGTTTCTTTTTATAATACACAAACATTCAGCCCTCTCTTCGGCGACGTCATTCTTTACAGTTTGCTGCGCTTTTCTCGCATTTCCAGTGGCATTCGAATTTTCTACATCATTTTCTTATTTGTTTTATTTTAAATTCAATATTTTTCGGATTTCTGAATGTTTTTCCCTTCCTTTTCAATGATTCTTTTCTCTATCGGTTAGTGTTCAAAATGCCAATTACTTTTGTGTTTTAGTCTGTATCTACGTTTGATCCTTTTGAAACGGCAAATTAATTTCGTTTTCCAGTATATCTACTCGTCTGCAGGCATCGTTTTTTTTTAAAAATATCAATTGTTAAAAATTGATTTTTTATTACATAATTAAAATGTAAAATGTAGCAACATTAAAATGTGGTTTAAAACGAGAAAACCTGTAAATTTTAACGCGTGTAAACCCAAGTTGTTGTTTAAAGCACTGTTTCAAAGGCGCATAATATAAAAAATTGAAATTTATCCGTACGCTGTAATTAAAGTGTTGTCACACAGTGAAGAAGTGACCTGAAGCAACCGGTTTGATGAACTAAAGGAAATAAATTATCGATTAATCTATATTGTTCATTAATTCATCGTTTTATTCATCTTTGTCATCCACGTGTTATACCTTGATTTTTTGACAGAATTTGTATAATTACTGTCTTTGTGTTTTTATTCCACAACAGCGTTTTATGAATTGATCATCGTTTCATAAACAAAGACGGATGTTTTTATGTTATTAAAATTTTTCGACTTGATCGGGCGCGTAATATTTTCTTGTTCTCATTTGAATTGAACAGCGCCTACTTAAAATTTGTACTAAACACAGTACCAAATACATTAACGTCTGCTGTCTTCAAAAGATATTTATGATTATTTTTGACATTTTGATGTCCTTCCAATTTTTCGTACCGCATACAGAGAGAGAGAAGATCACACGCCGTGTAACTTGATTGCTATTTTGCAGTGGTAGTTTTTTGAAATGCGATCGACGGAAATTATTTTATTCACTCGATTCGCTCGAATAAAAGTAGTTTTAAACACGTTTTCTTCGTGCACACGATGTAACCGATATCAATTTTGTAACGTCAACCTCTCAAGACGATAGCGCAATATCTTGTAACAAAAAGCTGCTCTATTTTCTAGTAAACAGAATCCATTCCTAATAACATTTATTTATATCGTTTAGGTTTGAATAATTGATATGTGTGGTGGAATAGAATCATGTAATTACAATAAATCATTATTTAATGAATTAGAAATACTCAGATATTTTATTAGACCAAAGGTCCTGAGAAACTAAAAAATGTTATGCCGTTTTCGGCTATTTGGCAGGAACAACCTCTTGACTCCGGTAATATATAAAAAAAAATTAAATTCATCACAATTTCAGCCATTATTGTTATCGGCAATTGTGTATTTATTGTGGAAAATTCGCGTGCACGACGAGAACTGCCCAATGGGCAATTTTCCCAGTTCATATATATCGTGTGCCGTTCACGAAATATTCATTCATACATTGCCAATAAAATAATTCATTGGATTATATATATACCTTTGTTTCATTCACTGAAGTACACTTATTCAAATAACAGGTTCATTTACCACCAATGTTGGGTAATAGTTTTTAATGTTCAGGTAATTACTCCCCAGGAAAAATTCCTACGGTTATTCTCTGTTTTATTATCCGTTTTTTGGTTTTGGTTTTGCTGAATAAACGTGTGTTGTTCACCGATTGCGGCAATATTTTTCGCACTTCTATTAAATATAATGTACAGTATAATACAATACGTGCTTATATACCTTGTATTTCAATTAAATTTACCGTATTGAAAAGAACATATCAATTATATTAACACGAGATTTTTATTTTTACCCAGATAAAGGAAAATTGATCGAAAAGTTTTTGTGGTTAGACAAAATTAATACGGTTTTGGAATTATGTCGCCCGTACATTCTTCTTCAATCTTTATTTCTGACGTCGCCGCCCTAATCTTTCAAAGGGTCAAGTATGTCGGAAAAACAAATTGAATGCGCCACAATTTTGCAACGACCATTTAGAATATTGTGAAAAAAAATCTTCAACCATATAGTGTTACAAAGAATAAACCGCAATAAAATGGGAAATAAATTTCTTCCTGTATGCATTTCGTAAATTCGTTTTTTTGGGTATTCCTCACTGCCAGATTATTGGTAATTTTAATTTTTGATAGCCACTCAATATTCTTCGTTGGCAACTCGAAAATTCTGGTCAGTGTAAATTTCGCTGATGTTTCAGAATTTTCTTATATATTAATTTTAAACGCCCTATTATGTTGTATTTAAATTTCTCCTGTCTATTTTTCCCAACATAAATAATACAAGTTGTCACAAACCTGAAAGTTACTTTCTCCTGCCTTTTTATAGTGTAGTACTTTGAATTGAAATAATTATAACTTCTTTCATAGTAATAATTTATTACTAATTCAAAATTTTCTTTGGCGAAATATAAAAGAGATATATTCGCCCATGATGATTCCTAATGTTTCAAGTATTAAGAGTTATTTTCTTTACATTTTCGTCTTGTTTGTTGTACTAACTTGATGTTGTTCATTTGTGTCTATAAAGTACAATTTACTAAGTGCATATTTTTTAAAACTATTTCTCCCGCGCGTATCGGCATCCGGACAAATAATAAATGCAATGAACAAAATCCTCTGTCTGTAAACTGCAGTTATTACTTTGTACAGCAAATGTGATAAGGGTTGGTTGTTACCCTTTATTTAGTTACTTCAATGAAAAGAGTGCCTCTTATTTCCTTGTTCAGTTTCTGCTCAATTTAGTTAATGTCGTATCTGTAAAATTAAAATCCTTCAGAATCTGTATTTCCTTTACTTAAAACTTTGATATAAGTGTTTCGACATCCCAAAAAAAACGTTGGTATCCTGTACAATACATGGGATAGTTCCTTATATATTCGACCAGATATCTCACACTCGTAGCAGTATTTTTAAAGTTTCTTCTAAATATTATACCGAAACTTTTTTGTACGTGAATTAATTACAAACATAAACTTTGCATTGGCGAAAAATAGAAGAGATATATTCAACCGTGATTATTCTCAATATTTCAGGAAAAATGATTTATTTTCTTAAACTCACTTCTATTTTATTTATCTGAACTTTTGCAAGAGCTCATTTCGTAGTAGTCATTTGCTATAATTGCTATAAAATATAATTGTGTTTTCTTTCGAGTGTTTTGTTAAATGAACTCCAGAATGTTTTTCTTCTGTGGAAATTCGGCGAAATATAGAATACGTGTTCACCCTCGATTATTACCAATATTTCATTAAATAATTTGTTGATCTGAACTCTAGAATGTTACTGTTTTCATAATCATATCAAGCCCATTTCATAATTACCATTTGGCTACGTGAACTTCGCGAAATATAGAAGAGGCATTAGACCATGATTATTCCCAATATTTCAGGTATAATTATGTATTTTCTTTCGTGTGTTTTTGTCTAATTAACTGAAATACAGTTTCCGTCGCCGGGAATTTATTTTGTTTTCTTTTATTGTTACAACTGTAAAATGATACAACAAGCAACATTGATAGAAGCAATAAATACAATAGACAACAATTAGAGGAGAAACCCACTGGTTTCCCCCCCTTTTTTTATTACTTTTTAAAATTTTTTTAAAAATTTTATTTATAAAAATATTTAGGTCGCGTGGTTACTTCCTTTTCAGGCGTCTGTAAGGAACGTTTAGGCTGTCGGGAGATAGTAGGGTTTGGACTAGTGGATAGGGTGATGGATGCTTTATTTTTTTTTTGGAAATTTAAAAAAAAATTTTTTTTGACTCGACGGTGGCGCACCGTAGCAGCCAAACTTGGAAACCGTTGTCTGGTGCCATCTGGTGGTGAAGGGAGCCAGTTTTGAGCCGCCATTCCGAAGGCCCCGGTTAGTTGGGTCCCGACCACGGAATGCGAACCACCGAAGACCCCTTTCGATCGTACAATTCCTCCCCTTCCGTTTCTACGATCGTGTCGTCCGCAAGTTAACCGTCAGCACGGTTCTCACTAAATCGCCTCCTTCCACCCTCCTCCTCTTCCCCATCCTCATCCTCATCGTCCTTCCTCATCCCTCCGGCCGGCCCCTCGAATTTCCCCGCTATCGATCCCCCGGTCGGAGAAATAACCCGTGCGACCGAGTATCCCGTTCGGAAATTTCGACCGACGGTTTGAAGAGTAAAAAAAAACGCCCCCTGTGAATAATTTTTCGAAACCGCCCAGTTCTTCTATTTCCCGAATTTTCATTTCGCAAACCCCCCCCCTCAACCCGGCCCCCACCAAGAAATTCGCGTGTTCTCTCTGTGGTGCTTAGTGCTGTCTACAGTCTGATTCCGAGATGCCGGTACGACGAGGTCATGTCGCCCCAAGGACGACCATAATAGAGACGATCATCAGGAAATTCGATACACACAGTGAGTCCCGAAAGAGAGCCACAGATAAATATTTTTTCCCCTCTAAGAAAGATATAATTTATGTTATATTCCAAAGTACAATGCCGAAAGTTCGTACGGCGCGGGCCTCATAAATGTCTTTTGAAACCGCCCGGTTCAAAACCTCTTTCCCGTTGGCAACTCGCGTTATGAATGGTGTCGTCCTCTCCCTCCCTCATCACCGCCGTTCTGCCTTTCACGGCAACGCCGTCCTATACTTAAAACTTGGCCCATCCGACGGTTATTATTAAAATATCTCATAATAATATTTGGCCCCGGGCCCCGCCGCGGGCCATTGTGTTTTCCGAGGCGCCCCCATTCAAATCGTAGTTGAATTAAACTAAAGATTCGCGTCTAATTAGAGACTTTGAACTCGATACGATAATCCGACGTTGACCGTTTAGATCGGTAACCATGCCTTACCCGTCGGCTTAACCTTACAGCTGGGGTCATGACCCCCCTCCTCCGATACGTACATATAAAATAACTTATATAAATTTTGCCCGAATCGATACCCCCAGAGAGAGTGTAATCGTCGTTACTGAAACTCCTTGCCGAGGTGCTAAGGTCGAAAAAAAAGCCCCTTACTAGAATTACTTAACTCTCGACAGTGTCGTTTGAAGCCACATTAACTGAACAAGATCAATATCGCCTTATATAGAGAGGGCTGTCATTCGGAATTTAGTGAAAACATCCCTTACACCAAATACGTATTGCTGAGACAAATGTCAAATAAAAATGTAAAGTTACCTCCTTCCAGTTACGTGTTAAGCTCGTTAAGCTTTAGAATTTCTGATTATCCGATATCAATCTTAATATGGGAGGGCTAAATCGTGATTTTCGTGGATAATAAAGTGTCGCCTAAAAATTAAGTCAAAATACGGACGATTTAGGCTGTTTACTTCACTAGATACATTTCCTGTAAGTGCGATTTGCCCAATCTGTACTTTCTGAACGGAGTTCTAGATTGTGTCATTTATTGTTTCGAAATATCCTTCTTCTGAAAATTGTTAATGAAATCTGTTCATTCCTCTTGTAATTAAAAATATTGTTAACCAATTCACACCTTGATATGAACAGGATCGTTACTTCGTTTATTTCTAAATTTTTCTAAAAATCCAATTCATTTATCATAAAATATATTTTGATAATCGTAAACAAAATTTCTGTTGCACGCAATCTTTGAATAATTGATTAATTTTTTACTTATTACCCGAATTGGTTCATTATCTTGAATGCGTTAGTCTAAAAGATTACACTCAATGAGTGCATATCCAAACCTAAATAGATTAAATATGTATGCACTTTATGACGTAATTCTTTAGTTTTAAAATTTTCCAGGAAATCATTTCGTTACCATTTTTATCGAATGCCAACATTGTTGTCGATGTGAAAATTAGAATTCCTTGTCTGGTGATCTTTCTTTATGATGTATTTATTTCGTTATAGGCATTACTTACATTTATTAATTACATTTGGAAAAAGGCTTAATTTTTTATGATAATTTATTAAAATGATAAAACAATGTCGTACGTGTTTTGTATTTATATTTTCGTTTACTTAAAAGTTAATTTAATAGGCAAAAACGCATTTTTCATTCCAATTGTTCATATCCTGTTGCCCCCGGTCCACTACGATCCGAACATCTTAATATTTTCCTAGCTGCTTTGAATAGTTCGGTATATTATTTTAGAGGCAAAATTTGTCTATATTTAAGGAATTCTAATAGTCCGTGTACTTTGTTTCGAATCAAATTACTTTTTTCTTATACTACTTTACTTTTTTCTTTACTACTTTATGTAGCAAGAACGAGTCGCTTCAATCCCATAGTATGAGGGTGTTTTCCAAGTAAGATCTGATAAAAATGTAAGATTTTTGGATTTCGTACATTTGATTTATAAACGATGTTACCTGTAGGTCGCTGCCCTAATAAGAAAGCAGGAAAATTGACTTAACGAAGAGGCACAAAATATTCAGAATATTATGAGTTTTATTTTGTCAATAATTTTTATTACTCTTTAAAAAGATAATAGATACTTTCTCTTTTCAAGTTTCCCGAAATAATTTCTAGAATCTGGCTTAAAATGTCACAATCCCGTTGATGATAGATATCCTCATAAAATATATATTTCAGGCTTGACATGTAAATATATTGTAAAATCCCCAATGTGCCATTTCTGTTTCATCAAAAATATTGTCATAATTTTTATATTTAATTCTATTAAGCAGTAATACATTCCGGCATTATTAAACAGTTATTTTTGAGAAATACCATTCAAGTTTTATGCTATGAACCAGAAGCCTTATCGCGCTATATTTTGTATAATCTGATGGTCATTCAATATTTTACACTTTGTTTAATTTTCGTTCATAAAAGTTTTGTCCGTAATATCCGTCCGTAAAACCTAATGACGGCGGGTTATCATTTCGATTGACCCTACAGTATATAATATTTTAAAATTAATTGCTTTACGAAGGGTTTTGGGCAATTGGGACATTTTTATTATTAGGGCTCTAATGACAGAAAAAACATTCTCGATGTCATTATAAGGTGTTTATAGGGAAATAATTGAAATCTTGAGTGTTCTTACTAAAATCAGTATTTAGTATTTAAACGAGCTATACTATCTATAATACTTCTTCTTTTAAAAGTTGAAACGTCAATAGCCAGCCGTTGATTACCGAAAATTATTCTTGACATTGGTGTTATTGTTATCTTTCTAAATTCTGAACTAGATCGTAAACTATTATTAATTTTATTGCAAATCGATTTTATATCTTCTCTGTTTTCCCGAACATTTACACACAAGTTCTCATATATTTGCTTGGTGGTGGTATTGCCAGCCACCCCCATCCCCTTACTTCTAGAGCTGTGTTCTAATGCTTCTCCCTGTTTTAGTAAGGGTTGTTACTTACCACATGTCTACGCGTAATTCGGTAGTTAATGCCCCTCGGTACATAAACCCCAATCTACGTACCAATGTTCCCTAAGGCGATGTTGCGAATTGTGGAATTCCTGATTGTGATTAGGTTCAATGAGAAATATAGCGGTGAGACTAAAATGATTGTTTATTACTTAGGTGATCTTAAAGTAAGAACTATTTTCAACTTATTCTGTTTATTTTTATAGTAAGACAAATACATGTATTATATACTTTGCTAAGTCCAGCTTGGAAAGAAAAAACTTTTTTGACTCCACTAATCGCATTACTAGAAATAAAACTCTGCTTCATTTTAGGATTATTAATTACTTAGTTCTTGGAGTTTTTATTTTTTTCAACGTTTAGTGCAGATCTTACTTTGCCTTCTTTATTTCTTCTTAAAAATTATGTCGATCTGTTATTTTGAGTGAAAACTGAGTTGCAAAAAATTATATTTCCTAATGCGAAAAGATGTTTTAAATGTTTGTCCTATTTCCCCGTCCATAATTTAGTGATAACGATAGAGATTATTCAGCGAACAAAATTACCAATGAGTACATGAGTGTATTAATCTTCATTTTATTTTGATCGTCTTCTTTTGATAATTCTTATATATTCGTAATCTTCGTAGTCCTATTTCAACAAGAACCTTTTCGTCGTTTACTTGGCGCCACTATGAAAATACTGCGCCCAATATCAGAGTGCTTCGTGAGTGATTCAATCGAAATTCTACTGTCAATTGATTTTTTTCGAACCGAGAAACTAAAATATTGACAATTTCTTTTAGCATGGATGGGTCTGAACCTGAATGGGGTTTTTTTTAAAGATTTGTTCAGTTAGAAAGTATCAAACCGGTGTGTTGTTATGTGTTGCTTTCTACACCGGTTTGATTCTAGAAATATCAATTACGCATGTTGCGGTTGTTGGATTTGTTATCGTCATGTGTGTTGGCCAGCACTTTCCGTTGTTATATTTCTGAACACATTTGACCGAGTTAATGTGCTTCGTTGGGCATACTGTCTCACTTACTTCACTTACAACACTTATTTATATACACGACCAGAGAGCGGTCTTACCCGACTGTGTATAATTGGAGTGAGAGCAGAAGAACACGAAATCTATACGTTACAGTGTTTTCTTATCTGCCGTATATGGAGCAATTAAAGTTGTTATATTTAAAAAATTCTATGTAAAACCGAAAGTTTTAAGGGCCTTCTCTTCGTACAGTGTTTTTCTACTTATTCAACTGTGGTCGTGAAGCAAAGTATTGACTACTCGTGCACAAGAAGAATTTTAGGTGAATTTTTTGCAGGTAGAAAAAAATTCAGTAAAAGCGTATAAAAGGTGTCAGTATGTACCCTCCCCCGTCCCCCCGGTTATTGTAGGGGTATCGGTCGGAGGGGGTTGAAACCGTCATGAAGACAGAGCCAAAAGGGGGTTAGAGAGGGGTCCGAACGCACTAAAGTTATATTATCGATTTCCCCCCCGCCCCGGTTCTTGGTTCGTGAGGGCGAGTCCCTTTCTCTTCGATTTTTACCCCCTTTTTCCGCCCTCCCCTCGCTTGACGATCGGGAAAAAACGCGACGGGAGGGAAAAACCGTGGGGGGAAATTGGGACGGAATAAAAATAAGGGTTTAGCGTAGTAAGACATGGCCGGACCTGAAGCCCCCATCAGGAGCTACACGCGGAGTAAAAACATTTCCTCTTTACCCGACTGCTTTCATGAAATTGGTGTTTGGGAACGACGCAATTTTCGGAATCTCTCGACTTGTCCTATATTAGAATACGGATATTTGAACTCGAATTCCATTTTAAATGCGCGTGAAGTGCATTGCTCCCGCTCGTTGATCAAAGTACTTGCCTAAAATTTCTGTGCTTAATCAATATTTGTCTTTAAAATATATAATTTAGTTCCTAGCCTTAGTTTTTTCTTTAAACTCTTTATTACTTAAAAATTAAATATTAGGCGTTTTGGTTGCCTTCAATTACCAATTATGCTACTACAATATCGTTTCTGAACTTTCTGCTTTCACTTTTCTTATTTCTCATACAGTGTTATCATTTTGAAGAAGATATAACTTCGTAAAGATGCCGCTTACAGTACTTCTCCCGCAGTCTGTGGAGTACAAGAGAAGAATAGAGTTTTCCCCTATTGGAATAAGAAAATATTGAACGCTATCAACGCCGTGTTAAGGTCGCCCACAACAACAACGCGTTTTGGCCAGTAGTGATTCAAGTTAAATACCACTGATATTACGAGGTCTGTTCAAGAAGTATCGCTAATTTTGGGTTTTTTCAAAAAGTTCTTATTAATTTACGAATATCTATTTTGTCCCCTTCGAAGTAATCCCCACCGGATATATACACTTGTGCCGACGTTTTTTCCAATCCTCAAAGCACTTCAAAAGTGATTTTTCTGCATCTTCGATTCCGTTTTTATCTCCTCAATTGTAGCCTAGCGTCGTCCTTTCATGTGCCTATTCAGTTTTGGGAGCAAGAAAAAGTCAGGGCTGCGGCATTATTAGTGTATTGTTGTGTTTTTGGCCAAAAATTCGCGCACAAGAAGCGCGATGTGTGTGAGCAGCAGGGGCGCCAGAAGCCAATTTTTGTTCTTCCACAAATCTCTCTCGTACAGTTACGATATTATGAGGCGTCTATACATTTTTGTCTGTATACATTTAAATTTAAGTGCCTGCGTTTGAGACACTTCTAAACCGGTGTTACTGAAAATCGTAATAAAAAAACTAGTTTATCGCCTACAAATTTGAAAAAATTTTAACGCGAGTTTAGCAGCGCGCAACGAATGATTCTGCGCCGCGTTCGATTTCTTGGTTTTTTCTTTCCCCTTTCAAGTTTTTTCAAGTCTCCGAACGAGACCTCGCTTTTTGGCAGTTAACAGAGGGGCCCCGAGACTATTCTCGGACGTATTATTGCACTGCCCAAGATTAATAGTTGTTCCTTGCGTTGTCTTTAGGAACCCGTGCAAAAACGTTTTCAACCGCCGGCCTGTATATATATTTAGTTTAAACGATCTCCTCACACATCTACGTTTCTTTTTCGAATTGGCAGCAAGTTTGAAAATCCGACGTGGTTTTTTTCAACCCGCTTCGAAAAGCTCCATAGAGTTTATTATAACGTTAATCAGCTTCTTTGATTATTTAAATTATCGTTTTTAATTCCAATTAACCAAATATCCCACGACTAATTAGAAGTGTATTTTCCTACAGCAGCGGATTTTTTTTCAAATTTGAGTTCAAACGCTGAAATTCCTTTTATATAAATATAGACATAAGAATAAGACAGTTGCCTCATTAAGCTATATGTAAATAACTTTAACTATGTGTATTGTTTTCGATATTAATAATAATTTTTTTTAGTCCACTGCTTTAATAAAAAACTGTATACGATAACTTAATGATTTTAAATTGGGAATACAAACTAACCCGGGAAGAATTTAAAAAAATGTATTTTCTCATAGTACATAAGTTTTTAGATTGCTCTATTTATTTTTTTCAGTGCTTAACAATCTCAAATATTTCCACCAACTTTTGTTCATTTTATAAACTGTTCTAACCATTGAAGGAATCTTAAATAATAACTTTTTAAGTCCATCTATTATTATTGTTTATAGGATTATTTATCTGTGGTTTATTTTCATAACTGCGAAAAGTTTTTAACCAAACCATTATTTGTAATTCTAAGTAGTTCAATTCACTTATTATTGCTCTAAAACGTTTATTCCAATAACCATTATAGACCTAATTTTGCCCATGTTGACTCCTGGCCTAAGCATAAGTGGACTTAATTCCCCTGCTGTGAAGTTAGTCTGACTTGATCCGCAATTGCTACACTTTAAAAGTTGGTGTTGGTTCATTTCAATTAATTATGTATATAAGAGAATGACTTTTGCCGTATTTGCCTCATTATTTTTGAAGGTTTTTTTTCTTAATAACTGTTCAGAGGCATGTCTTTCATTAATTGACAGCTGTATATATTTTTATAGCAATCTCTCAACTTCTTATACATGTAATGAATCGCTAGTTGAAGTAGTCGATTTCAAGTTCGATAATTTTCAAATATTTCCACTGAAATAATTTACACCGTATTCCTAAACCTTCAATTTCGTTTCGACCTATTTAAAAATCCTCAATTAGGTCGTCACTTTTGTTGTTTTTTTTCTCTGATCCACTTCAATATTCCATTTCCGTCACATTGTGGCGACAATAACTGTATCGATCCATCACTGTCAGTCAGTTTGTGTTCCGTGAAATTGGATTAAAACCCTGCCAATTATTTCATCTACTGATAAAAGGGATAATTAAATTATTAATAATCCCAATCTATAACCATTCCAATAAAAGTGATAATTCGGTTTGACTAATACTGTAAATACCTGGATTCGAATTTAAATTTGAGATAAAACAAAAACATTTGTTTTCTCAGAATTTTCTTATAATTTTTTCATTCTGCATAATTCTTTCGGCTTATCAGAGTTATTGAAAGCAGTTTTGGAACTTGCACTTTACACATCTTACTCATTCGATGCATCGATCTTTAAAAAAAAGGCCCACCAATTCAGTATTCAAAAGGTAATTAAACTGAGAATTAAATCCTGAATTTTTCCTGTACATATTACAAATGTTTGCACACTAAATTTCTGGTACAACCATCGTCATTAGACATTAGACCTTACGTTCTGTTGAAATAATAGCATATATTTACTGCAGTATAATATCAAAGAGGCCGTATTTCTTTAAATTTCTTTCCTGAAATGTTTATCTTGACGCAATAAATTTGAGATACAGAAATAAGTGTTATACTGTGTAATTTAATGAAATTGAAGTATAAGTTGTAAGGCGGGTACTGGTTAAAATTAATACTCCAGCATCGAGAGTATGAATTGATGAATGTTCGCCGTTTGACTGGCTGTCGTAAACTTTTAACTGAGTCCAAATTTTCAGCTCGTGGTTCTGAGAAAAATATAAAATATAATTTTAAATTATTTGATATAATTTCATCGGACTTCCTACTACTGTCCACTGCTGCTGTTTTGATATTATTGGCTAAAATGTATACGGAAAGTCTTGCCCCCCCCGGAGTCTTCTTCTTCGGTTTACTGGGACTTCCCGGCGGTCGGTACCACTCTTGCTGATTAAATTTCCCTGCGGTTCCTCCTCCACCACCTCCTCCTCTACCCCGTAGTAGTAGCAGTAGTAGCCCCCGGCTTTGGCGGCTTCACTCCCAGTATGTTGTCCCCCCCATATTCTGAAAGCACAGAGAGGAGCGTTATTTCTTCGACAGTATTTTGGACCATTAATCACGTGGCATCTCTTCGTTCAATACTTGCGCAATGAACGTTCACTACTTGAATTTCTAGATAAGTTCGATAAAGTTTTTTAAAATTCAATTACGAATTTGTGTCTCTCCTTCTATAAAACCTTTTTCATTCTCCTCATTTAAGGTTTTGGACCTACGTTAAAAATTGTTTCTTTTTCCAGCCGTTTTCAGCAGCTTAGAGAGCCACCGCTGAGGCGTTGCAATTTCTATCGTAATATGCACTTAATTAAAAAAAGAAATTATTACTTAAGCCCGCACATTTCGATGCGATCTAACATGAGTTCGATCTAATTTAAAAAAAAGAAAAGTCTAATGTAGTTACACAATTTTGATGCAAACACACTCCGAGTATCGGACGAAAACACTGGTTGAGAAAACTGGTTCAGTCACTAAATTTAGTTAGTGTTAATACCTCAGTTAAGTCCATGAAAGGTAATAACTTCATTCTTGACTATTTTTTATATATAATTTTTAAATTGATGTTTATTACGTTCAATTGACCGCATTTCTCTTTTTTAACGTGCCATATAATATGAAATAAAGTAAATGAAATCTTAATTTTAAAATCGGTAGAGCCTTTGATATTCAAAAAATAATATCCATCACATCAGAAAATAGTGTCAACCGAATCTAATATTTGATTTTATCTTTAATTCTTGGTGTAAATTAGGGTGTAATACCTAATATATGAGTTTCCTTTTTTGAAATATTCTGAATTTTTTGGGATAATATTTTCATTATTTTAGGAAATAAAACTAACAAAATTAAGAAGAGTTGGATAATTACGTACTGTTAAAAAATACGTTATTCGTGATATACTCTAAATGTTAATTAACTTGTTAACAGCTGAAAACTTGTACAAAGTACTAAAAAGTGTGTATACATTTCTTAATTGAAATATCGATTAAACGCCACATATTGATTGGTTATTGTTATACCTGTTGCCATATAACATTATTACCCTTTTTCCCAATGTAATAGAGTTGAATATTACCTATTTTTAAAAAATTATAATAAAAATTTTATTATCCTGTGCCCGGATTGATTGTTCTTATGCGGAATTTCGTGTATAAAGAGCCACGACCCGGCCACGTGTCATTGCTCGGGGCTTAAACCTCCTCCACCAAAGCCACAGTCAACACAGATCGATAGAGAACTTTTCGTCCGGTACATTTGCTAATGCCAATTTGCAATTCTATTGCCCCGGCGGAGAACGCGTTGATTTTCATCATTACTACGCCACCAAAGAGAGATTTATTTTTTTGGGTTTCCACGTCTTTAAACTTCTCTCACCATTATTACCAATTTTAATATCTGACAGAGTGAAATCGTCAACCAAAAAGACAAGTGCCATTTTCGGTTTCTGGTAGAACGAAAAAACTTTTTTGTCTACTTTTGAAATATTAAAAAAAACAAAGGTTTTACGTTTTCTAACTATTTAAAGATTTTGTCTTTGTTTCTAAATATTACTCCTGGTTTTTACATAAAACAACTTTATATATTTTTATTTCAGCCATGATTATTATGTTGAACATTATTCGGTGATATTGCCATTTGTCAACACTTCAAATACTACAATAAATACTTGTAACTGACAAAAATGTTTTTCTTGTATTATTTGTTTTTATAGCTTATCAGTCATCCTTTAAATATCTGAAACGAGGAGCCATAAAGCGACGGTTAATACAGTTTTTACTTCTACCTATTTTGCCGTTGGAAAGCCTCACAGTCTATTTTGGTATGAACAACTGAAACACTTGGTATTGCTAATTGTGGGGCAGCAATTTTTAGCCTACTCCCTTGCTCTATTAGGGGTGAACGCCCCCCCCGTCTTGAAAGTATAAATAATGACTCCAATTAATTTCATTTTAAAATATTTATCACATTCCTCCCCTCGATATTGCTGTTTTCTTTTCTAATTTGACGGACCGATATCGTTAATTTTCGTTGTTAGAAAAATTTTTTTTAAGGATTGGTTAATTCTCGGTAAATGGATTGAATACAAGATTCTCCCCGATATGTGTATATATATTGGATGGGCGTTTGAGGGACGCATTTTCATGGTCAGTGTATCATCCCTGGCCTATTTAGAGGGTTTCTAGCAACGAGTTCTTCCCCCCCATACCACCCCTACGAGAAACGATCAATATCTGTATAGCGATAGATGGGTATTACACACTGCGGAGTATTCCCCTAATGGATTTTCCTACCCCCACAGAAATACTTCTCGTTTCTTCTATTTATAAAATATAGGTTTCTTTAAAGTTCTACCCTTACAAATTTCGTATAGAACAGTGTGCGAGGCCCAGATTTAAATATTACTTTAATATTTAATGTTCAATATTTTTATCGGTTCATCGATACAGTGTTGACAATTAATAATTTCCTTTAATGACTGCCGAAATATTTTTCTTAAAATCGGCTTCTGGCCTAAATTTGTTGAACCTACTTATTTTACGAAAATATTAAATAACCTCGCCTATTTAAAATATCTCTTAAGACTGCGATTTTAATTGATATATTGATTTGAATAAAAAATCTGTTTCAACGTTGATGGAATTATTTTTTAAGGTTTCTTTAATCAACGGTATTTTTCCGCATAGTTGACGGAATGGTTTGACTGTAGATATCCAGCACGTATTTTTTAACCATCGGTTCACTCACTCTTACTGAAACAAGTCATAATGTACAAATAATAAGAGAAGATTAAAGTATTCCTTTATCGGGCGGTGTTCATCATTTGTAGAGCACTGCGAATATTCCATATTTTCATTGGAATACTGTCAACTTGTTTATTACTTATATATATATATATATATATATATATATATATATATATATATATAAAATAATATTTACCGAATAATTAAATACCCTAGTTTCAACGCGTTGCTATTATCCAGCAATCTGTATTGGTGATCGGCATAATAGTTCTTCATTTTTATCTTCTTCCGTTCAACATAACTTGCTTATTAATATATACTGTAGCATTATATACACATTATAATAATTGATATAAAATTACATATATGGTAAACGATGTCATGCGAAAAATGTAAATCGCTCTTATTATTATTGCCTATTTTGAAAGTAAGTTTTCTTCCGTATAATGCGTGAAATATGATGAGTATATTATTCAAAATTTATTACAGTTGAGATTTTTCTTGTGTATACCAGCATTGTTCAGTTTTTCATTTGATTTCTCAGTTATAATTAACTCACGAAAATAACACCGTCCCATATTGTTCTTCGTTATGCATTATTGACTGAAAACTAATTCATTCAGTTTTATTATCCCCCAGGATTGTGCTTGTTTTTTTTTTATTTTGCACAATCAACTTTACTGTTATAAGTACGATTACATTTATATTTTTCACGTTTTTAATATCATAGATTAGAATCATTAATCAGAATGAACGAAAAAATGCCTTCTTAAAGCAGAACGAAGGAAACGACAATTGATATTTTCTCTGGTGCAACTGTTCGTCTATTTATCTTTAATAAAACAATACGTATACTGAAATTTCGTTGTTCATAAATAAATATAATTGCAAATGGGAATATCTTCGCGTAAATCGCTTTTAAAGGATGTGTCGTATATATGAAACTGTTTTAGCCGGGGAAGCCAGTTGCGGCGACATTCCTTGTTTTACTGTTATTCCCTTGTCGGAATAAATTCCTTAAATTTCTGTAACGCCCGGAAATTTTGAACCTCGTTGCCGAAACCGACCCCTCCTTGCCCTACTCCGGTATGTCACACTCCGGTATGAATCCATCGTCCTATGGCGTCATATTCATGTACAATGAATACATATCGCATCTGTAAACCCGACATTTTATTAATTTTTTTTCGATTTAGAATATATAAATAATTGTATACATAATTAAAATTAAGGAGGCGTACTAGGAAAACCGAAGCTGGGTAGGTAATACCACTGGCAATCCTACAGTGCCAGTTTCTTTAAATCGTTTATATAATTAAATTTCTCATGAAAATTGTATGCGAAAATACACAAAATTACATTTGAGTCCTGGAAAAAGTAAATATAGAAAAAATGGTTAAGAATAATTATATTATTCAACCTAACTGGAAATTTAATTGTACCAATCTTTTCCTTCGCACCATATTTTCCCATTGGCATGGTGTAGGCTAACTTAAATGATATTTAGCTTTTACCAGTTTTTTTTCACATATTGATTTAATTTTGAAAATACATTGGTGACATTCAAGTGATGAGCATTCAGTGGAACCGTGATTTTCCACCATGTCTTGTGAGGATTCGTTGTGGTTTAAGAATTTTATTTTGAGTTATGCAAGATTTTATACGTTAATTACATTTGAACAGCATATCAGAAAAATAAAACGAAGAATGCATTGTAGATAATTATAATAAGTCTGAGTGGCATCCTGTGTTCCCATTTTCTTATAATTCGTCATCATTCTTATATTTTATGTCTCCTGCTCTTCATCACCTTGACGCCATATACATCAAGGTTTGAGCAGCGTTTTTTTTTTCAGGATAATATACCTCAAGGGAATTTTAGCAGATATATTATTTTGACTCTGAAAAAATGTTAATGACATTCAATTGACGCACATTCAGAATAACCGTTGTTTCAGTGATATTCCAGTAGCTCATAAAATTATATTTATTACAAAGTTAGAATTTTTTTTAAATATTTGATTATATTCACAAATTACCTTTTAAATGGCCTATTAAAAAAAACCAAAATTGATGCTAATGAAGACAGCCTCACTCACCAGTCCATTCTACGATGTTACTCTTGAATTTTTCCATTATCCTTATTTTTTACTTTTCTCTTTGTTTTCAACCTTATTTTACCTTATTTGTCTCTGTTGGTGTACTGGTTTTTGGTTTATTACCACAGTATGATCCTTTTCTTCTAGGCCACCGGGTGTGGGTCCGATAACTTGAACGAAACCACTGTGGATATACCGCATCCTATAGAAAATCTTTAGAATATTCTATAGGGATATTCTATATCCTGTAGAAAATAGTTGCGATTGAAAAAAAAACGTCATTTCAATTGTTTGAGAGGGCAATTTTTAAAATGTTAATATTCAATAATGCGTTGACAGTACAGTGGTATTAATGCATAATAATTATTTGGTCTTTGTTCAACATCTTATATTAATTTTTTTTTCACTTTTTTATTGTTACAACTGTAAAATTATACAACAAGCAACATTTATAAAGCCACTAGCTACAATACTCAACAATTAGAGAAGAAACCCACTAGTTCCCCCCTTTTTTAATTATTTTTTTATTTTATTTTATTGATTTATTTATTATTTTTTAATTAAATTAAATAAGATCGAAAATTACTATAATTATCAGTTTGATTGTGAACATGGGAAAATTTTTTTAATTTGATGAAATGTTTTATTTATTTTACAGAAGATTTTATGTAACAAAACGCTCACAAAATGTGATCCCATTCGTATAATAAATGACATGGTAAACATATATAGGAAGTGAATGAAATATTTTCGAGTTAGTATTTTAACATCGAAATTTGTATCACTATTTTTAATACACACTTTTTAAGTAACTATTCGTAAAGAAACCAAATACGTAGAAACCAAATGATAGCTTCTCGCATTCAGGTAGACATTTCGAATATATATTTTGCTCTGTGTTTCGACAGAAAAGAAATACATTATATAATGACCATCATTAATTTTGAACTAATGTACGTTTGAATGGACCACTCTACGTTCCCCGAGCTCTTTAATGTCACTCACTTTGCGCGTTGGTAGAATTTTTTTCATTTCCATCATTTTTCTTTTTGTAAAAGTTTCGTATTCAATACAGCCTCGTGACTGAATCTTAAATAACCCACTTCTCTGGTTGTAGAGGGGGATACTCTACTTAGTAAAAAACTGTATCCTGTCTAGAATTTTACTAACAAAAATTTACTGGGTTTTATTTCAGGAGAAACCTCGAAGAGGGGGGATACTCTAGTTAGTAAAAAACTGTATCCTGTCTAGAATTTTACTAACAAAAATTTACTGGGTTTTATTTTGGGAGAAACCTCGAAGAGGGGGATACTCTAGTTAGTAAAAAACCGTATCGTGTCTATAATTTTACTAACAACAATTTACTGGGTTTTATTTCAGGAAAACCCTCGAAGAGGGGGGATACTCTAGTTAGTAAAAAACTGTATCCTGTCTAGAATTTTACTAACAAAAATTTACTGGGTTTTATTTTGGGAGAAACCTCGAAGAGGGGGATACTCTAGTTAGTAAAAAACCGTATCGTGTCTATAATTTTACTAACAACAATTTACTGGGTTTTATTTCAGGAGAAACCTCGAAGAGGGGGGATACTCTAGTTAGTAAAAAACTGTATCCTGTCTAGAATTTTACTAACAAAAATTTACTGGGTTTTATTTTGGGAGAAACCTCGAAGAGGGGGATACTCTAGTTAGTAAAAAACCGTATCGTGTCTATAATTTTACTAACAACAATTTACTGGGTTTTATTTCAGGAGAAACCTCGAAGAGGGGGGATACTCTAGTTAGTAAACAACTGTATCCCGTCTAGAATAATACTAACAAAAATTTACTGGATTTCCTATTCCATGGCAGATATTCCACTACCCCGAGCCCAATTTTGAAGTAATAAGGGGAAGCAATTGTCGCGCCCCTAGAACATTTAGCGGTGAATTAAACCTTCTGAATAGCTGGGGAGGGAGAGAGGTCTTTAAGTCTACAGACCTTGTATGGCGCAGAGCTTAAGCTCCTAGGAAGCCCCCTCCCGTATGGAGATTCCTGGAATTGTGTTTACATCCTGTTATACCCCCTTCCGCCCCCCAACAGCGTCTGCACTTGATTCCGTTTTAGGGGTAGATTTAGTCGAATGCTTGCTCCCACCGCCCCCCGTACCACCGTCTGTAAAACGGGCCAATTACAGCTTCCGCCCTTCCAATTTACCGCCCCTTTCGGCACAAACTCTGTTTTACTGCCTATTTTCGCTTCCAAGGATAATGAATCCTCCCTCCGCCACGAGTCTCGAATTCCGCTGGAAAATGCCAGACCTGTTTCTAATCTAATTGTCAATTTGCTTAAAAATATTTGCATATTGTTAACATCTATTCAGGAGGCGCAACTCTTAAGTAGTACTGTCTTTTATAAAACAGAAAAAAAAATGGAAATACATACCAGGTATCAAGATTTGATATTCTTTATTTACCTATGGTATGACGTTCTTAATCTTTCACGGAATGTATATGACACAGAGATATTCGTGTATTAATAAAATATTAGTATTATTGTATCGACTGGAGGTATGATCTTGCTGACAATACAGAAAATCGAATTTTCAATATTGATTTTGTTTGCTATAAAGAAACCACAATGGCCAGCACTAAGTACGAGGGATCCTACGAAACGTTTTCAATTGTTGTTTAGGCATATGTTGGTCGTCCCAATATTTAAATTTTTTAATTTGACAATTTCAGTGTGTACTTTCGAATGACATGAACAGATAATTAAAAACATATGTTTACAGCGAATAATCATTTTTTGTATTCATTAAGAAAACTCTGACTTCTTTTTCTATTTTAAATGCCTCAATAATCGTCGCATTTAATTACGTATTTTTTTTTTGGAAGCACTACACTTATCCTGCTATTCGAATCCCTCTTAATCGACACACTCCAATATGGTTTCAACAGAAGATATTGGCATTTCTAATGTAATTTAAATTTTTTTTTATATATATTTCAGCATTCTTAGTCTCTTCCTCTTCTTGAAAAATACCCCGCGTATCTGCTGGATTTTATCCACGATCGACAATTTTTTTTTGGAAGATTTTACATTTGAATCGAGAAGAATCGGTTTTGTACGTCTTAGGATGGATAATGAACAGCGCTCTGTAATTATAAATTGAGTTTGATGTAGAAACTGGCAGATTTTAATATAAATACGCAGTGAAGACAGGTTTCTGTTTCGGTGTTTTCGGTTCTTAGAAAGTTTGGTTTGGGTTAATACCTCGGTTTTGGGACTGTTGGCAGAGTACCTTTTCGTTTTATAATGATACTCTAAAATCTTTTTTTCTAATTATATTAAAGCGGAATTTTAATCTGATTTATTCTAGTGAGTACTGTAATTGTGTAAATATAGTTTCATTTGGAAAGCAGCCGATTATAATTTTAATATCCAATGATTTACTTAGTTTCTTTAAGCCCCCCCTGGGTATCTTTTTTAGGTTTTAAAGTTCTTTTAACTAAAGTTGGTTTTGGTTCCTTTACTTATATCTTGGAATTTGTAGGATTCCTGGGACAAAGTTTCGTTTTATAGTAAACTGTTAGTTCCATATTTATATCAAAATGGAATCTTATTCTCAATATAAAGAATACGTATTTTAATCCCGGCTAATCAAGAGAGCGCTTGAATGATACGTGGAGTCAAATTTAGAAACCTGCGATTATAATTTTAATACCCGATGAAGAGGGAAGTGCACTTTGTTGTTAGTGTAGCTCTAGGGCAGTGTTTCTTAACCTTTTAAGTGACCCGCACCCCTTTAAATCTGAAAATAGGTCTCCGCACCCCAATGAAAAAGTGTCTCGATTTTTTATGATTTAAAACGGAAAATACATTTTGTTTGCAAATTTGTTGTTTATTTAAAAAAATTGTACATTTTATATATCACATACAAAACAGTATTATTTTTATTAATGACTAGACTGTTGTTGCTTGTTTATTATAATATTTCTGAAGCGAGGCTCTTTTTTTGAAACAGACACGCGTAAGTCATCACTTGCATTTAAGCGATTTCTCGCTTTAGTTTTTATTTGCAAAAGTGATGAAAAACCCGTTTCACACAAGTAGATAGTAGCAAATGGTAGAAGTAACTGTAATGCTTCTTTAGCCAACTATGGATAACGTTCTAACTGTGTACACCAGAATTGTTGTAATTCTAATTGTTCGAATTCCATTTGAATATGTCCACTGTCTCGCATTTCAATAAGATCGTCTTTTTTTAAATCACTATCACCCATTGAATTTAGGTTATATAGAAATGGATTCAGTATCCATCTCTGAGTTTTGGTAATATTTCCAGTAGAAAAATATCCATCGAATGATTCGCTCAATAATTTCAAATGCATTGCAATGTCGGATATAACTGTATTTTTTCATTTTCCACAACAATTGAATCAAGCAAGGGAAAGTTTGCGAAATTCCCAATTTCAACTCGACGTATCCAAATTTCTAGTTTTCCAATAAAAGAAGATAATTTTTCACTAGCTATTATCCATGGATTGATATGTTCAATTCATTTAAGTGGCTGTATATATCTGCTAAGTAGTCTCAGAATAACCTAACCCTAATTTCTGTATGAGGTTAAGCTTTTGTTTGGGGCATCCCCGGTCAAGAACCACTGCTCTAGGGTTTCTTGTTTGGGGTTCCTTGAATTGGGTTTTTCGGTCTGTGTTCGTTCTCTGTAGGTACCTCGCGGTCTGCGGTACTGTGAGCGTGGCAGAGGGTTCCGATCCCCCTTCACAACATTGTGCCTCCCGGGGGTGGTGGGGAACCCCGACCGATCGATAGACGCGTCATGAGGGCGGGGGGTGGTGTGCCCTCCACGACCGCGCCACCCCTCGCCTTTTTTCTTTCTACCCTTCCCCGAATTTTCTCCCCTGCAGTCGTCAAAACGAGGGAAAATAATCGCCGGGGTGTCTGAAACCCGTGACGAGGGTTGAAACACAAATTTAAAGAACAGATCTCTCCCTCCGCCACCTTGACTTGAGCGAACTCTCAAATACGAGATACTGAAGGACGGGGCAATATTGCGCGAAGAACCTCCGTTACCGGGGGGGTTTGGACACCCTGCTGTTAGTTTCTTAGTTTTTTAAGCTCCAAACTCTCGATCTACTCTTCACCCTGATGATGGAACCTGTAGGAGTTGCGAAACGTCAGAAGCTGGAGTTATCTTCATCCCTCGATGAGCGTTTTACGCAAGAAGCCAAAATTTCAGTCAAATAGTTGAAACAGAGCCAATCGTCCCCCTATATTTTAATTGACAATTTGACTCATAATAAAAGTAGTATTAAGATCAAACTACGACGTGTTTTCACACCGATAGGATTTACTTTTAGGATTCTCATAAACAGTTTATTGCACGGTAAACGAGATAGTTGTGCTCTGAATCCCTGCAACGAGAACCCTACTATCCTCTTTTATGTACTCCGGTGAATTTTATTAGTCCATTAAATTTTCGATGTCTGCACCGACGACGAGTGTTCGTCGCGATGTCTCTATACAGCGGGGAAAGTGGGGAGGAAACTCTGAAAGACAACAGAAATGAAAGTTATTTTCTGCGTTTCCGTCAACTGGAAAATTGTCATTTTTCCGGTCCCGGCCGCGTCAACATCTGTCGAATTTCCGGTATATCCCAAATAACTTCGGAGTAAAAACATTGTTGAAGGGAGAAAATCCCTCCTCCTCCCAACAGGAAAATAATAAATGCGCCTCCCCCTTTCTATGTTTCCAATCTCGGGACTTACTGATCTCGGAATCCATTTTGGTGCCGGCGATCTTTCCATTCCACGATAGATAATACGCCGCCGCATTTTCCCCGTCATATTCAAACAGCATCGATTTATTTATTTCTTCCCTATTCGGTGACCTATGTATGAAAGATGGATATCCATTTCGAACGCTGATTCAATTATAGGCACATTTGGAATAAGAGAAATCATCTCCCATTTCCCTGTTTTTTTTTTTCTAATTCTTACTCCCAAAAATTACTCTGTAAACCATAATAATTTGATTTGTGGAATTGGGGATTGAATTTTAGTAAATTATAAACTGACAATAGTTAGTCCTTGCGTCCACAATTTTATCGTCGGAATTTCTATTTCCACTAGTTCTCTTCCGTCCGTCAGACGTGTGTTGCCATCTTCAGTAGCATTCAGTATTAGAATTGCATACAAAATTATCATCGAATTCCTCGAATCACTGTAACTTCATCATAGTAATTTTGCTATAATATTTTATTAAATACAAATCTGACAGTGGGTCGCGATTATTGGTTCGTAAATTGGGTGATTTTGTGGGGATGTTTTTTCACTTTAACGCTAATATCCAATAGAAAAAATATTAAATTTACAACTGACAAACTGTTTTTTGTCCAACATTATTATAAGAAAAATTTCTTGGAATTCTAAATTGAGGCGAGCAATTTATTTTACCGTGTCAATATTTAATTTTTTTTTTCTAAATATTTCCTGCGATTTTCAAAATATTATTTAATGACAATAACAACTAATACCTCCCCCTAACAACATTAAGTATTTTCAAGGTTTTGTATTTGGCTCGAATTCCGACCGAAAAGTCTCCGCAGTTAAAAAATTCCCCGCATTTCAAATGAAAGCTGTATGCACCTCGCGACTATTTTTATTGTTGTTTTAACGCCATAAACAAAAATATAAGTATTGGCTCTTGGGCAGGAAAACGGAGAAAATGGTCGGAAAAGTGGGAGAGTTGTGTAGTGGAGGCCCAGTTTTGAACGCGGGCATCGCGTGACTCCAAATAATCAGCCTTTTGGTGGTGGAGGCGCGTGCAGTTTTCAGCCCTTTTCATGAGAAAAAAAACTAAAAAAAAACTTTGTTTTCCTCCGTCGGGTCGGATTTATTGTAAAACCGACGTCGGAAAACTCCTCAGACCTTTAAGGAGGAGACTGGTGGTCCTTCATGATTTCTTCCCGCGTATAAAAACGCGAATTGCCTGCGCCAACTTCTTCTTTTTCTCGTATCTATTCGAATCCTCAATTTGTTTGGTGAATAAAGAAAAAAAAACTTGTCAGCGCATTCACATACGATGATTGCACTTTCGTAACAACTTAAATATTTATCTATCGACTCGGACTTTTTTTCCACACTCTATCATAACAAAAACATTTTTATAGTAACAGATTTCGTAACAACATATATATTTACTACAAAAAAAGATATTTTAATTTTTTAAATTTATTTAGAGATCAGGTTGGCCAGGGAAAGTGAAAATCTGTACTGTATGTATTATAATTATATAGAAAAAATAAAAAAAATAATGTAGTTAATACAAAATAGTAAGAAACCGACATGTAAAAAAGATAAGGAATGTGAATTTGATTTGAACAAAATAATCTAAAAATACAGATTTGAACATAAAATTCTGTGTGCGAATAAAATCCTTGTATAACAATGCCTATTCAAATACATCTATTTAGTACTAAATTGATTGAAGCTAAATAAACATAAGTAAGCCATTTCAAAAAATTAAACATATGTTATAATTTTGTAATGTATTGTACCGACAAAATAAATTATGCCGCCTATATGGCGACATACGAGTGGAAAGGGTTAAATGTCGAGTGTAATTCAAAATTTACAGATAAACGAAAATATTTAAACATGAAAGTAATTGATAATGTAATCGCCCAGTAGTACTGCATCAAATAAAATTATTGCTGTTTTAAACATTAAATGTTTACCCCTATTCCTAATTCACCAAGTTCTTTAACAGTGTATAAAGTTCTACGTCTTTAGTTTTTATACCTGCCAACATTTTTTTTTCAGTTTGTTATTGTTTTATAACCATTGTTTTATTACATTCCGCGGTGCTGAGTGGTTTTGGTTTATTTGGTCTACAACCACAATAATAGTGGTTTGGTTTGGTTTATTGGAAAACATAGATATATCTATGCTTGAGTTGTTCTACAATCCAATAAATTCTGCTTCAGTATATTGGAGAATACCAATCTGTCTGTATGGGGATTTTCTTCTTCAATCGTTCGCCCGGTCTAATGAAAGCTTTCCTCTTTCTCTCTCGTTGCCCTCTATACGGAGTTCGAACTCGAAAGATGAGTTTATTAAAAAATTTAATTTTATCATAATTCTTTTTCAAGCTGACATTGTTCACATCCACTCTGCGAGGGCGATTCTATAAGTAAGCTAAATTTTGTCGGGCTGAAATGATGTTTTACATGCTTCAAAAGAATTTGAAAACTCTTCGGACCAAGTTTATTTCCGTGAATAGACGTTATATTAAATTATATAAATATTTCTGCTACCACACTTTCTAAACTATCCCGTATTAAACATTAGTATTAATGTGCCCTCGAATTCCGAAAATTCGAACCTGATATTCTGTATTACTTGCCTACCCATTACAAGGTACGATTTTAATAAAAAATCAATTTACGGAATATCCGTTTCTTATTCAGACTTAAAGGATGCCTAATAGAGAGGCAGACATCCAAAGAGCCTGGTTTTTATCTCTTCTTAATCTACATAAGACATTTCTACCTTTCAAATTTTTTTTCTTCTGAAGACACTAAAGTGCTCTCAATTACTTGAATGACACTGGAGAAGTGATTTGTTTTCTCCTTCACCCCCCCCCCTCGTTACTTCTTTCAAAGTAACAATGAACTTCGTAAAAAAATGTAATTTCCTTAAATTCTGTCTCTTATTGTAACCGCTTTTGGTAATTATTTTTGGCACCAATTAAAATGCAGTATCGTTCCGGATTGTTATTTTTTCCTGAAAATCTGTTTGATCTTATTAAATTCTTCCTTGTCCATTGCCCTTGTGGTTGGTTAACCCACAATTTGTACCTCTCATCACTGTCCGTTTACCCAGTTCCGATACTTGGATAATTAAAGTTCTTGTCAAGAGGGAAATTTCCACGAATCGAACTAAAACAAATCAGTTCACCCCAAGAGAGAGTGACTTGAAGTTCGCGATGTTGCCCGAAACTTACACACTTTATTCGATTGTTAAACTCATAAAAATTCCTCGCCTAACTGGCAGAATTATTTATTTATTACTATTTATTATTACGATTATACTGGCCAGTACAGTTGTAGTTGTACTGTGGGCCATTAATTAAATCTTATATTTAAAACTGTGTTTTTAAGAAAATAAACAAACTGAATCTATTTAAATATGTGTATTAAAATATTAAATCACCTAATTACAATAGTTGTTTTCATATGGCTACAATTAATTCCTAAACATCATCGATTCGAAACTTTCAGATCATGAAATAAAATAGTTATATAACACCAGTGGCTACAGCAAATGTTTTTCAATAATTTAAACGTATAAATAACTTTAAACTTTAAAATTTCTCAACTTTCCGCATTTAGTGGAGTCATGTTATTGAGAAGTCGAACGATTCAGCATGTTCATTTGATGCTGACACTTGGGAAAATTGGTCATGGGTTTTGTCAATAGTTGACGAAGGAACTCATAACGTACTTTGAAATTTTATTTTTAGGTTTCGATTCTTCATATCTAATATTTACCGCATACAATTAGACGAATTTTTTTTTAACCGACAAAGTATATAGTTAAGGTTCACTCGCTAACCTGCTAATAGCCGTGTGCGAACAACGGGGGTAATATCATAAAAGAGAGTACATACAGGGTGAGATATAACGCCCCGTGAGGTGTCTTTTTGTGCGGGTTTATCGACCGAATTGCACCCAGAATGCCCGAAACTATCGCCGACTGATGATATTACGATGAAATAAAAGCGATTGAAACCAAACTACGAATAACAATAACTAGCCGGGGTTATTTTGGTACGATTTGGATGGATACAGTGGTTAAAAATACCCCTTTGGTTGAGATAGGCATACAGGACGGGCCGCCAATCAAACTGAGAAATGATTGAAATGTTGTCTGTCGCGAAGAAAATTTAAAATAAAAAAGTTTGTTCGCTGAAAATAAGCTGAAAAACAGCTTATTTTATTGTGCCGCCCAGTTTAATGCAGACATTGTCAGACTGTCGATTCAAGAAATCCTTCAAAACCTGTATTCAGGAAAACTACTCTAAGCAAATAATTTTTTTTTCATTTTAATATTTCATTTTTAATAGTCGATTTATTCAACCAGACGACTTATTTGTAATTCTAATTATCAATCTATAAATCTCTAAATCCTAGTAATTATATGACCTAGTTGCACGCACTTTTTCCTTGATGTATGGGTTACATTAGTGATGTTTGTTCCTAAATGGTGCTATTTTTGAAGCTGTATTCAACTTATTGTCATTAGACTGGAACGTAGATTAGGTTTAATATTGCGTATTATTTTTGTCTAAATCGATAAATTTCACGATCACACACAAAAAATAGAAATTAACCATAGCAAACGTGTATTAATCTTGTGAAATCATATCGAAGATAAATAGATATTTGTTTTATTTGTTATGCTTTTTATTTTTATCCACCCAATTCTTTAAAAAGGCCCGATTCATTCAGCGTTACCGGCGTATTCCACGATAACGTTTTTATATCCTGTTTTGTATTTCTATTGTCAGAACAAAGTAGCTTGTCACTTTGTATGTTTCGGATACGAGCTTAACTTTAACGCTGTGGCCTACGATGAGGACGAACGATTCAGTTAAGGGCGGAAAGGTCGATAAACTTAGCTATAGAACTCTAGGGCACATAAAAATCAGAATGGAGAATCAAATAAAAAAAAATTAGGAATAAATATATTAAAAGCTCCTGTTGCCTTAAAGGTACGATACGCTTGAAAATTATCGAGTCAAAAATTATTAACCAGCATTTAGAAATATTTAAAAAACCCGAAAGTTTTAACATTCGTCAATGTCCGACTGCCTCGCATTTTTGAGACGTTTTATTTTGAGTCCTTGATGTAGCGCTTTGTTTTATTTCCGAGTACGTTTTGTTTGAGGTACTTTCCGTTTGTGGCTCCAGTGTGAGCAGGCGTACTCTAAAATTATCATTATCTGTATTCGATTCGTTTGTTCCAAGGTTCGGATTTGTTCCAGTCATATTCCCGGGGCTAGTTACAGCTTTCGCTGCTGTCCCCGAAGGGCACGATGATAAATGATATATAGCAAACTCATCTTTGTCATACGAACGCCTCCCCCACCTTTGGGCGTTCCCGTCTAGTTCTAGGGGGTGGGCCAACGATTTTTTAAGGGTAGACTGTTATTTTAAGTGTTCTTGTTATTTTATTTAGCTGTCATGATCTGTCAAATGTCAACTTGTTGAGTTTACGTATTATACTTATCAATTTTATACGTTGATTTTTTAGATCGATTTTATTGTTGTTTGAAACTACGTTAATAGTTCCCCGTTTGTTTCTTCAATCTCTCCAAGATATCTAATTTATTCCGTTAATTTCTTTTCATCCCTTTTATTCGTTATCTTAATAATCAGCAGTGCCCCCCCCCATCCTGTGTCATTGTTACGTTATCGGTTTCTTTTAAAGAGAACTCCAAATCTCGTTAGGAGATTCTGGAATTTTTCATATCCACTTCGACCTTCAGGACGGTGATGTGTCCTCGTCGGTAGCTTTGGTGGGACCCTACGGTTGTTGGGAAGCTTTTCTATACCCCAACCACCGACGGCGTTTTTACGATGTTGATATTGTTTTTGGATAAGATTTCGGCAGTTGCCAACCTCTAGGAACCGCCTTGTCTATGCGGAGGAGGGAAGCTGGTCCTCGAACCTCACACTGGTACTGTAGTCCCAGTTTCCATTCACCTACAATAGGTCGCAATCTACGGGTTTTTAAAGTATATTCAATATAGCGTAAAATTTATTTTGTTAACTACCAAAAGTTATATTTTACACAGCAAACTTGAAACCACTTAAATAGACGATCAATCCGGACAGATATTTCAAATTTTGTAAATTTCAAATGCGTGTAAATCTTCAGTCGTACACGTGCAAGAAATTATCTTCTTTTTTCAAGAAATTTTTAAAGTATTGATCTAAATTCTGTTAGCAGGTTTCCGAACACCTTCTGTTCATCCCGAACGCAAACTTTTCGAAACTTATTCCTCAGAAGATAAACGATAAATCGTTAACCATTCAACTAGTTTAATGTGACCCTCGAGTCCATTTTAAAATTGTTAATATCGAACACTACGTATTGTAATTTCTAACAGAAAGCGTGCTGTTTTTTTTAAATACAGTTTAAATCCTCCCGTCCCCGTTCGCAATATTTTGTTAATGGAAAACCGGTTTTGCCGAATCTCCATCCGATCCGATCTCGGTGAAAAATTGAAATTTCCCCTGAACGGGGGCGGTTTCGGCGCCGCGAATCGCAAAGAAGATTCTGTCCCCGATCCGGGACAGTGTCCCCCGGGGACACATGCCCCAAACCGGGTCAACAATCGATTCCGGCGTTCCCCGAAATGAGTTTTTGTCCGGCACAGTACCCAAGTTTTGTTTGTTGCATTAAACAGCGGTGTGAGTCCGCTGTATGCAAAAAAAAACAAAGCCGTTAACACTTCCCATCTTACACGCCCGGTACTTTGATAAATATACTTATTCCCAATCGCGATTATTCTCTGGGGTTTTTTCCCCCCCCACCTATGCTTGTTAAAAGTTTTAAGATGTTTTAATTCTAATTAGAACAAACCTTGATAGTATAAAAATTAGTGAAGATTTATTACAACTGTGAAGCGCAATATGGCGACATTGATGAGATTGAGTAGAGAGAGAGTAACTGATAAGAAACCGGGTGGCTTTTTCCCATTTTTTGAAAGTTTTTTATATTTTGTACGTTCAGATCACGTCTGTACTTGCTTTTCAGACGTCCGCAAGTCAGTAGAACGCATAAGTGGGATAATATGCAATTTCGGGAACGAATTCGGTTATTTTTCAGTGCCGCAAGATTGTGGGGAAACGTTTTTTAAGACTCGAACATAAATTAGGCTTTATCGATTATGTAATATTTACCCATCATATAATCTTTTACTCAGCAAGAGCCCGCCCTACACACCATCTCACAGAGTCCTGAGAAAGGTTATCTCTAGGTGTTTCTGTAATTGAGGGTTGGGAATAAATCAAAGAGGGGATTATAAGAAAAAGGGTTTGAGGAAGAGAAAAAAATCCGGGAAATGTGAATTGTCTACATTGAGAGAACTTTAAATATGTTTCGGATGACCCCAAGTTCTTCTTTAGCCAACTGATATATAGTAGTTACTGAAAGCAGTTTTTGACGAAAGTAAAGTAAGACCTAGAAAAACTTGAGGGATTATAAAAAAGAGGGTTTCGCGAAGTAGTACTGTCACACTTTTTCAGAGCTTGTTAATATTAATTCGGGTATTCTGAAGTCTATTCTTTTTTGCGAAAAATCCTGTAATTTCTACGTAATAATTTGAATAAAACAAATTTTGTTTCAAGGGTGTAGTGAGCTCAGAGTATAGAGTGTATAGGGTTGGCGCCTACTGCAGACAGGGCGGCGGGACCCTCTCGGATGTCCCAATTTAAGTACGCTGCTCTTTCTCTCAGAATTTCCTCTAGCACGCCATTATACGGCCCCGAATTATCAGGGAACGAATCACTGGAAGAGGGAAATATCCCTTGGTCGGTGGGGCTTTAAAGTTAATCCTGCCCGCGGGAAATAATAGAATACGGGGCGAACACTTCGATAGATGAAGATAGGAATGATAAGAAAAAACTCGCTGGGAATAATCGGACAATAAAAAAATTGTGCCTGTATATTCTCCAGATTGACGTAAATTAGGACTGCAAAGGACATCCCATCTAACGAAAATAAATATTAGAAAAAATAAGTAGCTAAATCAGACCCTAAAATTGAGCTAAGAAAATTCGTAGTTTGCAAAAAAGACCATATTGAAACCTACATAGAAATCGGATATCATATCTTTGATATGATCCCCAGGTATGTTTTAAATCTTAGTGTACCATGACCTCCAGAGACATTTTTGTAATTTGGTGCCATTGATCAACCTTTCCTTCGTAACTCAATCGTTAATATCTTAAACTTAATGATTTCTGCCGTAGAACAATACGGGAAAGCTAAATAATAATTTTTGAAATACTTCAGTTTTCTCGATTTTCCTCTCTTGGTGTTTAGACCGATTTCGACTTCTCGTCATCTTCAGTAGCCCATAGCTTCATTGGTCATTGATTTTACAATAAATAAAGACTCGGAAAACAATTGATTCACCCCCTACCGACGTCATATCCCGCTGAGGTGTCTCGGCACTTTCCTACTAATTGTGGGAGAAACCTCCTTTAATATCCAGTTGTCCGGATATAGCGTATCCCTGGGACATATTCCTCCTGCCTATTGGCCGGAGATCTGCAAACTGCCGTTTTTTTACGCTTCTCCGGCTCAGAACAGCGTTGTTCTTCAGTCTTCTGCATTATTTTACCACCGGAAGAACAACCGCATGCTTCACTTATTGTAATACTACACCAATTACAGAACGCTAACCTTAAATTGTATCCTATCAATACACTCTATTTACTGTATAAATTTGATGATATACATTGACAACATTGAACATTCACGCAAATGCGAAGTCGTACTTGAGAATGATAAATTCCTGCCCCGTTGTGGCTTATTTAAAATAAAATATTAACATTGTTGCAAATTCAAAGAGAAACTAACTTTGTCGGTACAGAATAAATATTTTATTGCAAATAAATTAAAACAGCAATTTATGATTAATAAAAAATCCGTATGGGATAAATTTGATAAAAACAATCGAAATACTACACTGTTCATTCGAGAGGGTACAAGTAATGCAAAACCGTACTTGAGCATTGAAAGTTCCACTCGCTGTAAGTTTTCCTTACACTCCTTATATAAACAACTTTTTTATAATCCGATAAACAATTTCTGATAGTGATTGATAAGCGTGTTAAAACACTCCTTTCTTTGATAAAAGAAAATTTCATTCATTCATTCAGCGACTACCACATTTCTATTTCACTACATCACTATAGGAATCCATGCGTATACAGTAAATACATAAATATTTTATTTAAATATATAAATGTATTAAAAGAGCAACTTGTGTTACATGAACATGAAACATTATATAAAACTGAATCCTATCGTACTCTAATGTATACTATTTGTTTTCCAATACTTTGCACATCCCGTTTGAATATCCTGTAATTATTTGGATGAATAGTTTAAAACTTAATAATTTTTAAGTGAATCGTGTAGTTCTCGTCTCTAATACTAATCCTGTCTTCTTCTGAACTATTTGCTCTCTCATGACTTGTAGTCCTCGGGTTGATATCACAAAGTGGGGGGGTTGGAATTTTATAAATACTTTTTCTGTTTTTCATTTTTATGGCGGCGTAAAGTTTTAGTGAAACTTTTTTCTTTGTTTCACCCTCTCCCCCACACGAAGTCCGAGGCGAGAAACTACTAGCTGCCGGTGTACACGGTTGACCTCCCGAGAAAAAAGTTCAAAGGGAAGCTATTAAACCTGGTTGTTGGAGGTTGGGAAGGAACCTCCTTTCTGTTTCACAGGCTTTCATTTCGGGGTTCATATTTTTTTCACCCCTTTACCTCTCGTCCCTTACACCCCCTCCCTTTTTTTTCAGTCGGAGAATTCTTTGTTTTTCTTTTTTACCTCTGGGCTATTTTCCTTTTCTTTTTTGTTTCCCCAACAGCCTCCCTCTGAATATCCCAAATATATTGTTAACCCGTTTAACGGCCACAGTTGAATTATCCCGGGGCATATTTCGGACCTATAATGCGGTCCATTTTCATTTTCCCCAGTGCATTCGACAGTAAGCCAGAATACGTTGTAATTAAATCCTCCCAATTTATCAATTTGAAAACTTGTCAGCATACTTTTCACGTTCGATGAGCGCACTATTAACAAGTGGAAAATAACCCAGTGGAATCTTACTATTTTTCTAGAAATTTTATTTATTTTTTAGGCTCTAGAGAACGTTTCAGATGGGTAATTCACGAGGGATATTTTTTATATTTTTGATTCAATTTGAATTTTCTTAACACTTGCTTGACTCTGGTCGCGAAACCCCACAGTTTAATTATAACTTTGCGCTTTAATAATTTACTGTTAATTCCTAGTTTTTAATGTAAGCAGCAATATTCTGTTGCGTTGTGTAACATTCGATGGCTATAAAAATTTGTTTACGGTTAACATTAATTTTTTTTGTGGCTTTCAACCAACGTGTCAGTCCCTATTTTCACTCTTTGTATATACAATCTAATGAAGATTATCTAATGCCGAGAGGCACAGGACTGGATTAATAGAAAATTTTTTTAAGAAAATGCCATCCTTTTTTTATTTGTATTCAATTATGTATTTGGTTGCACCAATTTCTTTTTTGTTTTCTTCGTTTTAGTTTCTGTTTCGACTCGATTCGTTACCGTCGTATAAGAAACATTGCCAAAATCGTACTCGGAAGTTTTTTGCGACTTTTTCAGCGTTAAAAAAATAATTAATTCGTGCATTCTGATGTGAAAATTCAGCAGCACCCAGGGGGTTGTTGGTGGTGGCCCAGAAATATAATTGATCGGGGTCGGTTAGTTCAATAAACGGGTCGCGTGAAGGGGACTTGTGCGTGTGCGGTATTGGCCGGCGTTACTTTGGTGAGTCACTACGGCTGTTGAGGAAACTTCAAAACTTTTTAAACTCCCTTTTGTACACTTTCTCTCATGCTTTCATGCCGCAGTGTCGGCGGCGTCTCTGCACGATCCGGATGTTCGTCCTATTTTCGGCTAAATTTAAAATATTGCCTTCAGATTAGTTCCGAAAATCATGACGAAAGAACCTTTTCCTCCTTCACATTCACGTGGGGAATTCACCGCCACACCCGACTCAAAAGAATCGACTCGAACCGAAAATCCGGACATTTAACACCATTACTGAAACGGACATCAAAATTTTGAGCTTAAGTAAAAAAAATGACAATATACATAGAGATACTTAAACCGACTCGGTGTGTCAAAACTGCCTCTTCGGGGTGGTTCCTATATCGCCAAATAATGTGAAAAAATCCTTCACATTACTTTAAAAACCAGTAATTCTCGAATTTCTTAGTATCTCATGATACCTATTCTAATCCAATGGTTCTTGCTTATCGTGTTTACTACGCGATACAGAAAATAAAAACATGAATCTCTGCGTAAATACTTAAAAAATAAACCGTTGCAGGTCATTGTCGTCAACGAAGCAATCTAACAAATATATTCGCATCTAGTTATGCATAACGCAAGCATTGTTAACCCTCTATGCGCCGAATTTTTATTTTAAATTCAAAAAATTGCGGGAATGAAAAATCAGCAATTATAAACCTTATATGCAAATGAAAAAAAATTGATATTGATAATTTTGACGTTATAGGATTAAAATTTATGCCTCATCTCACGAAAAAAGCTATAATTATTTAGTAAAATATCGATAAATTGAAATGTGACCTGAAAGTTACACGGGTCCCCATAGAGGGGTTAAATAATAATAGAATGGTACATCCGAAGACAAGTAATTGTACAAAGTGACATCTGTAGATAATTAATGTACATATCCTATTCTCTCCATTTTGGAATTGCCATCATCACATTATTGAAATTAAATTAAAACAAACGAAATTAAAAAAACTGTTTTAGTATACCCATAAAGTAGGAAAATTATTAGAAATAAATATCCTCAAAGAAAAATTATCAGATCTACATTATCGAATTTCACGCCTAAGATTATTTATATATATATTGTGTAATTTGAATTTTTATTTGACCCAATAAAATTGTGTGGGTTATTGTAATAAATATTGTGTTTTAAGCTCTGGGTGTCTGTTTTGAAATGGTTCTCTGTATTGTACAATGTGATTGCACAACATAATATTGTGCATTGTTATTTCCGGTTGATGATCGAATTTTGGCCGAATCTATCGGCTTTCAGGCGCATTTTCGTTTTCCGGTCACCGTTCAAATTCCGTTTTATATTATTTTTTCGCGTACAGTCGATATAACAAACAAAAAAAAATTATTTCCACACTGCTAACTGACTGCGAAACATATTAGCGCGTACCCCTCTTCCCACCGGTGTTCGAAAATAGACAATGTCAAAGGTTTCGTCGGTGTACGGTCTGGCTTCAAATCAAACAAAGTCAACCTTGAAGTCTCAAACGTCTATTTTGCCCTGCAACATTACTTACTCTCAATCGGCGTTCATCTCAATTATTGCAAGCCTCTCCCTCTTCTCAATATCTGATTCCTAATAATTTTCTATTATTCATTATCGTAATTTAAATACTTTTGGGTCCGCGCAATTTCAGTTTTAAATCTACCCGGTTGTAGCTGAAATGAATTTAGTTTGAAGAAACAACAAATATTTTTTTTATTTTTAGAGATATATAAAGAAGGAATTTCAGGCAATGGTTCTGATATTCAATTTTTATTGTACTTGATTTAATCTTATTGCAGTACATTTTGATTTACGAAGGGAGACATAAAATTCATATTGACTGTCTTCGCTTGTAATTGGGTTTAATATTGATATTTTTTAACTTTTCATGTTACTGTTCTTGAGATTTCGTTATCCCGTGTTCTTAAAGGATTCTTAAAGAACAATATTTGACCAGTTCGATCGATCGAATGATATACTATACTCTGGTCTACAGCGACGATAAGACACTTCTTTGGAGACTAAAAATATCGTTAAAAGGTTGAAAAAGTTTTTCGGAGTCTAGATTTTTTTTTTAATCGATCCCCCCGTAGCGCCATATATGGAACGGGCTGCGAGTGTCACACAAATGTGTGACAGAAAATTAACTGGACATAATACCGAACATAAGATCGAAAGATACCTACTTTATTAATGACTTCGTACCAACGCTTCCCTATTAATATTCTCGCGGGTGAAAACATTTTTGTTTCTTTTTCGTATTAGAATTGACCGTTCGAACGGAGGGGGAGGTCTCGTCTCTCGAAACACGATCGAACTAATGGATTGGTTTCCTAAGTCGTAGCGATGCAATCATATTAAGAGTGGTCGCTGTCCATGTTGATAGTTTTATTGAGGGTGGAGCCCCCCTTTTTTTATTTTCTCTCTCTTATCGGACATGTCCAAGTTCTGAAAAAACATTGTTTATTGGAGAATAAATTGTTTGTAAAAAGCATTGTTACTACTGTAGGTTCGTGATGTTTCTGTCTCCTCTCGCTGGTTTGGTCTTTTGCTAGACCGGTTTCGGCTGCTCGCCATCTTCAGTAGCGGTTTTAGTCACTGTTAGCACTTTGGATGTTTTTTGGGCATCCTCACTGCACTGCCACTTTCACATGTACTGTGAAATACATTGTTACTATGTTTCTGTCCGTGTGGATAAATGCTCTGGCTGAGGAGAAAGTTTTAAGAATATTTAAATAAGTTTCATTCTTTAAGTTTTATTCCGTCTTTATGTAACATATATTTTACGAATATTGAAACCAAATGTTATTAAAAATACAGTTTTTTTTGTACAACTATATCGTTGTTATCTAGATTTTAGAAAAGAGGATTTTAATTACTATTTTCTGTTATAGTAAAACCCACCGTATTACCCACTCCGCTTTAGGGGTTACCCCCAATCTGGCTTTTTGGTTGATTTTTATTTTAAGCATACACCCCCCCGCCTCCTTCCTGTTTTTTTTTGTCTATCTGCTAAGTCCGATAACGTTTTTTAGATAACCCGCTATCTGCCTACTACACAGCGGAGTTGGATTCCTATCCATCTGGTCTTCCAGTTTTGTTGTAATAAATAGTCGATAGTATTTTCATCCGAATAAAACTGTTTCTGAATCTCTGTATAAATAGATCCTTGCAGATGTCATTTTCGGTGCAAAACAATAACACTTTTCCTGTATTATGTTTCATGTAGTGTAAAATTTTAATACAACGTAAATTGCGTATTATCTCCCATTTAAGTATTTTTTAAAAATTTATTTATCTCAATCCCTTAATAAATTAGATTAACCGTTTTGATGGCGGAATGCTTAGTTTTTATCATGATCAAGATTGTGCAGATATCGATACGTGACGATCTTATTATCAAAACTTAATTTTTCCTGAGAGGAATTTGTAGGTGGTTGGATTGTTGGTCGATGACTGCGTTTTTTCTAAAAACGTCTACTAAGAACTTTTGCAAGGACACGAACGAATAAAGTCGTTTCTAAACCATTGAAAACTAAAAAACGCCAAAAAACACGATTATCAAGGTCAGAAAATGATAAAAAGGCCCAAAAACGCTTTTCATATACGTTTAAATTATGGTTTTTAAGCCTATATAAATGCCCTTTTTATCCCATATTCCGTCCACTGTAGTTCGAATGGGAAATAAACTGTATATGTATAAACGAAAGTTAAAAAATTTTAAAATTTTATTTTTTCAAAAGTGTTTTTGCCTAAAAATTTTAAGATAAATTAAGAATAGGGGGAAAGGAATATTAGGAAAAAATAATTTAAAAATCTGACTTTTATTTGGTTTTGAAAAAATTTTCAGTGGGGCGCTAGCGTCACGGTGTAAGTGCACAGCACAAAGCTTAGTTCAGTACATTTCCACAATACCCTCAAGGGGGCGCCAAGTGCACAGCGCGAACTTTAGTTAAGTACATTGCCGCTACACCCTCAAGTGTAAGTTCAGTTAAAAACGATAATTTCGTAGCAAACAATTTCATAATTCAAGAACAAACAAGTATAAACGAAAAAATGTATTTCTCAGTGATCTTATATTTGCCTTTCTAATATGACCTCCGCGAATTCCGAAAATGAATTGATAATTTGAAGGAAAATCATTTTTTTTTAATTCTTCCCCGTTTATTTTTTCTAATGTCGTTTATTCGTATAATGTACTTCTCTCTGTCATCTGATGTCATCATGCTTCTATAATTACATTTAATCTAACATTGACATCTACTTTACATTTCGTATACACTACTGGTTGGTACTTCTTAAACAGCTATCCTACAATTGTCGTCGTTTGTTAAATCTGAGATTTCCACCGTCAACACAAAATGGAATGCAATCATAACATAATTACCTAGAAATAAAAGTGAATTCACGTTTTTCCAATTTTTTTCGTGCGATATTAGTAAGTAAGAAACTTTGAGCGTTTAATCAAATATCCTATCACAAAATATACAACATCCTTCTTATGACAAGCGTTTGCACAAATACAGGCACGACTTTTTATTCAGATTCATTTCGATTTGTAAAAGGATTCCACGAAACTAAAGAAGTTAGTGTCCTCAATGGATTTTTTTTTTACTTTATATATTCTCTTCCGCACGTTCGAACAGAGATCCTCAGGATTTGAATGAACTTTTTTCACTGCATGCCCATTCTCTATTGCGACTCCGATCGAAAGCATGTAATCGGCGCCACTTCGACTAATCGCATTTCGAAGCCTGTTATGTGTGTCCCATTTGGCTTTGTTAGCGCAGTTGGACGATAGTCCCGTGGACCGAAGCTCACTCTCTGTTCCTCCCTCCCTCCCTCCCTCCCTCCCTCCCTCTCTCTGGCTCACTGCCCTAGAAAACCCCACCACTGCCACCATCATGATTGTGTGCAATTAGGTTGTGATATCTCTCTAGTCCCCCTATTACTCTCTGTTCCCCCTTCCTTATCAGCTAGTCGGCCGATCACTTTCATTCCCCCAACGTTTATATCATTATTATGTAACCCCCCCACCCCACCCCCTCGCCTTTTATTTGAACTTAAATTCGATGCCTCCTTCGTCAGGTAAAGCATGTTTTTTTTTTTGAGCAAGCTTACATACGCCGAATTACTGGCAGAATATTATAGTATACTTTGTTATGAGTGTGTGCATGTTTTGAAAATGTTTCAGTGCCAATTTCAGTAAATATATACAGTGGAGTCCACTGTTCGGACTCTTAGTTTAAACAATTATTTTGCAATATTTTCCTGCTATTTATTATTTAAGTCAGCGTCACTAGCTGAACAGACAGAACCTGTGGCTTGTTCCCATAGCATATATTAAATATATGCTTTATTGTAAGGTATTTTTATAACAGAAATAATCGAATGTTTTACGTTATATATTAAGGGTTAAAAGGAGATTAAATATTTAAAAAAAAAAATTCCAGCGTTCAGAGTATGATACAATGAAAGTGTCAACAAATTACTTCTTCAACGGGTCAGACAACAAATTGAATTTGACAAATATTAATAAAATTAAATTTATTTGCCTTTAATTGTTTTGAAACTGCCATTTGCGATACTCGTAACCGGCCGTTTTTCTTTTTTCCCATGTTTGAGGTGTTTATTAAAAAAGTATAGCATTACTCAGATCGTTTTTGGTTGCTTTGAATTTTTTCTCTATTTACAATCCTATACTGCATTTAAAATACTTTCGAGATTTAGTCCTTGCAAGTATTTTTAAAGTAGCCTTTACAAGTATTGATTCGCACATATTTTGAAATGTTTTCCATAAGGGAAAATATGTTTTTGGGAATTAATTTGTTTACGAAGTACATACACGTCCCGTATATTCGTATCCGGGATTATTTCGATTATTGATTGCTCCTTATCCCGCTTATCTCTGGTGGCCTTGTTTTATTTGCCTGGAATTAAATTCCGTTTTATCTTGCGTGTCAAAACAAAATTGGTCTGCAATCTTCGAGTATTTGTTTTTCGGGGATTATGATCTATTCCTCAGGTAAATATTAAAATTTTCCCAAACTCATGCTGTATAGTATTAACAAGTTATGGACTCATTAATGTTTTCAAATTACGCAACTCTTTCTCTCACACAATTCATTATCGTGTAGATAATGTATAAAACATTTTTCTATTTAAATATTCATATCGATTCATTCGTGCAATGCGCGTGTACCTTGTTCGTTTTTCAAAAGTTTCTGTATATCCATATTTATATTCATTTTTATATATTGACATCTATCACAAATTTGACGATAACGTTATTTTCGGTGGCGGAAAGCAAATTACTTTATAATACAGATGTTAAAAGAGAATTTATTCAAAAGTTTAAAAATCAATCCATGTTTTTGAATTTGTGGTTACTTTGTGTTGCATCATATTAGGTACATTGTGTATCTCGAACAGTCTTGTTGAAAATCTGTGAACAATGTCGAAAATCTCAAATTATGATATTAAATTAGCCACAATTATGTGGTATTAATTCGTGTCTGCCGGTCTAGAGAATGCGGATGTATAATATGTTGCATGTAAATTCTAATAGAATTTTATTTCCATTTTTGGCCCTTTTTTCCTGTCTTGTTAAAATATCCAGTCCCAAATAGAGTCCAACAATAATTATTTCAGGTGGCCTTTATTCGAACTAATTATTTTTTATTTAATTTATATCTTACTACTAATGGAGGCTAAAAACCAGTAGCAGTAGATCATTGTTGGATTCAAGGTATGGTGATGAAATGTAACTGATTAATACCTATGTACATGATCTCTTTCATTATGTCAATGCAGAAATACATATACAAGTATATATGCCTCGATTTTTTACGTAACTCAGACTGGGATTTTTTTAAATCTAACACATCTTATTTTAGTATCTATATCTTATTTATCATACTTGCATATCGTTAATATTTGTGCGTGTTCTCCTTGATTTCTGCCAATGACACATTTGTCGTGAAAGAAAAGAATGTCCTATGAAACATATTTCTGAAGCATATGTTAATAACGTGTGGATTTTATTTCTACGTTTTCTAATTCATGGTCTATCCAATTCTGGAAAGTGAGTAGGAATTATGAGTCTCTAATTTAAGAGTTAATAGTTGTATCTGAAAGTCGATTTGTAGCACATAATTCCCACCAAAGTAAGGTACAATTTTTAATGTCTCAAAAAGATTATCTCTGCTATTTATTCAATGAATACTTCAATATATTTTCAAATATTGTTGTCCATTTCTCTTCTCCTATCTCAAATATAACTTGTGCTTCGTCTGATCCGAGCCCGTACCCAAATTTATGTTGCAACTATAATATCTGAGTAGAGATTTGATTTAATCGAAAAATAACTACTTCGAATTAAAACAATTTCTTGAATTTTCCCACAACTTTTTGTTAGGTCTGTCCAAATTCGCCACGCGCTGATTCGCCAGATTTTCGAACCGCCATCATGCACGATAGTAGTGATTCAGTCGCTTCGAATCATTTTTATGTCTCGATTCAATTAATTTTTGTATTCGGAAATAATTTTCGAAAAGATAACTAGAATTTAAATCGTCCGTTAGTGTACATAGATTCTACTCAGCCAAATTAAATCCATAATGTCCAATCTCAGGTACTGCCGTGATGGCTAAACCACTTTAGTACTGACTAAAAATCCTAGGAATAGAAAATGAGATGAATAAAAAACTATGATAGTGCCTTGTATTTTGTGCATTTAAAATTCCGTTACCACCCGGCCTTTTAACATACTTGTTTTGTGGTCTGCGAGGGGTTGAAATGCCGTAGATTTTTTGGGTTTCTGTTTCCTCTCCCTGGTTTCAACTTTTGCCAGACGCTCGCCATCTCCAGTAGCGGTGTTAGAGACAGAAACAGAAAAGAAATCTCTACACCCGGTCTTTTTTTCGGTGTGGGACCTCATGGGAGCGTGACCGTTTAAATTTCATTTCATCAATCCCCCACACTTATTCCATCTTTATATTTTTCGTCTAGTTTGAAATACTGTTTCCGATTTGATGGCGTTTAGTGTTCACTACGGTTAGTGTAACGCCAGTCTATCTATTATCTGCAAAACGTGAATTTTTTTTACAGTTGTGTTCAACCGGATTTCCAGTTTTTAAAATCGTTTAGTTGCTGACGCCGATGCTGAAATGAATGCACGAAACGTTGTTGCTGTTGTTATCTCCCGTTTGTTATTGACACTGACATGTCAAACCCGCGCGACACGTTTCTATCTCGAGCCAGGTGCCTGTCATCATTCCCCCTTTATTTATACGCTTTTTCACCTATCCGTCCGCACTTTTATTATCGCTCTCTCTTTATTGAGCCCCGTTTGGCGGTTTCTGCGTCACCGATTGGTCTGTCTCCGGAAATTGGAGATATTTGGAAAAGAGAATTATTAATTTTCCTAAATTCTCGCCCTTTTCTTCCGACACACCTAGCCGAATTTTCCTAGCCTCTCTCTCTGTTATAGACAAGTTGTTAGACTATATCGGTGTGTGTCTATTTCGGTGGGCTTGCGGTCGGGCGGTGCTTCTATTTCCGTCCTATCTTCCTCTTCTGTTTGTTAACGAACAGCCCGAGGAGGCATGCCCTTCACTGTACCTAGACGTTGCCGGATCCGTTTCCCTCAATTATACGTATACTTTTTTTTATTAAAAAATAATCTTTTTTGACCGTTTAAATATATGTTTGTGGCCTGGAAGACCGTTTGAGCGATGTTTTGAGAAATGAAAACGAAATTTCCATAAGAAGCATATAAAAGGGAAAAAAATCTGGACAATATATCCATTCTAGTGATCTAATACAATGATTCTATATTCTGAAAAAAAAGAAAGTATATAATGAAACGAATATTTTGTTATAAACAGATATTATGTATGCATTGAGGACATGTTTAATTAGTCATTTTCAATTACTTTTTTATAAGGTTCAATTCCGTCCTTTCAAAACTTTGAACAACTGTCGTCAGTTGATATTTATTAATCATTGAAATATACCTGATTATATATAAAAAAATTGCAAGTTAGTATTAGAATGAACTTTAAAGTCTGCGTAGAGCGCATACACACCGCTCTTAGGCAAATTACAATTCTCAATTCGTTGATTTATTTCCAGTTTGAATCGTAAATAATAAGTCGTAATAAGTCAAACTAAGTTACTATACTTAGCCGTATTGGTCAAGTCTTGGATGAATATAGGCGTGGGTTTCGGTAACATTGGCCCCGTTACTTCTTAAATTGTATCTAAATGAATTCGACGCGAATGCTTGAGTTCGCTGAAAAAAAATTGTGTGAAATAAGCCTTTGCCTCAACGTAGTGTAACCAGAAGTTTTACACTAACGTTTGTTTGAACTCTTTCTTTTTTATATACGCTAGTGGGGCTTTATTTTCGTATGCTTGCCAATTCTCAGACTGAGCTTATGCGCCCTACAAAATTAGGTTGTATTCACATCGCGAAAACTGAATATAAAATTGATATACGAAAATACGAATAATTTCGAATAAGTTTTCATTTAGTATAAATTATTTTACAGTAAAGTTTACTTTTGTTAAATAAGCTTTAGTCCCGATTTAAAAATATTCAAAATACTTGCTTGCCACTATAAATGTAATGATATTGTTTTTAAGGGTCTAAATTCTTTTGTACCCATCATATACAATCTACCGTCACTTATTTATCCATTAACTCACAACTTTTTAGGAAATATAAATTATTTTACAAAGAATTTGCCGCGTTTAAAATCTGTACAGACGTGCTTTCGTCGCACTTTATTAAAACAATCAAACGAATTCGATAACATTGGAGGAGTTCATTGACTTTCAAATGACTATTGAGTTAAAACAGCTCCTGTTTTATTGCCACTTTTTATGTGCTTACATTCCAGCTCTCTCTCCCTGTAGTCTTCTTGATTCTCATCCGTTTTAAGATAGTCCCTGAATTGATCCAAAATATTTGACGTTTTTCAAGGAATGTTTATTACCGGTAATTAAACGGTTTATATGAACTTGAAAAAAATATTTTGATCGTTAAAAACCTCGCGTATTGAATTGTGGTTCTCATATCTCATTGAGTATTAAGGGGAACAATTGAATGAGTCGAAAAACGTGATATAAAAATGCTCTATCAATGGAATCAACAACGTCTTAACAAAAATGTAAACAAGAATATATGCAATTGTGCGTGTGGAATTTTACTGAAGTTCTACGCTTTGTTTTTCGTCATAAGGGACAGGGTCGTCAGGGGGAAAATTGATAAGCTGATATTGGTCCCATTTATATTCGCCATTCATAAGTTTATTTCCAGCGGGAGGAATCAACAATATATTGCGTATAAGTCCGAAATAAAGTAAACCATCTGGCGCCGGGGCTGTTTTTGTGCTTGCTTCCTGTACTTAAGTTGCAAATCAATTCTTTTTCCTACCGCTCCCCACCCAATCCCTTTGGGGTAAATACTTTATTGGATTTTGTTTGTGTTTCTTGGATTCGAAGTCTGTCCGTGTAAACTTGTTTGCGTTGTAAAGTCCGACGAGCTTGGTGTGTGTGTGTGTAATAAGCCATCGTTGTAAGAAGCATTACAAGGACCGCCTCCCCCCCCCCCAAGGTTATTTTTAAATCTGTGGAAGCTTTAGTTTTCCATTTCTTCAAGTATCTATAAACGTGAAGGGTTAAAAGGTGTCAAAAACCTTGAGTATATTTAGAGACCGATTCGGGGTTAATACCTGACTTTAAATTAGGCTTAAATTTATTATTTTTCTGTGTGATCTTACAGGATTCCCTATAATACCATTTAAACTTCTACTTAAATTTATGAAACTACATCAAGCGATATTATATGTAAAGAATAATGAATTAACGTCTTAAATGAATGGAGCAAAATTACATAAACTTAATTAATTTGTTACTTTTTAAAAAAAATATATACATTATATTTGTTATCCTGTTCCGCCTATTAAGCTGTGAAATTTTTTTTAAGGTAAAATTATTACCGTTACATTATCATAGATTTGTTGTTTCTATCTCCGCATACCACAAAACAGATATGTTAAACTCATTACATTATCTCTTCCTACCACTGTGTACCAAATTTTTTTATTGCTCGAACCCACCGAGTTAGTACAACTCCATCCACAATTATCCATATATTAAAACCAACTATACACTGATGGACGATACTATTTCTTGAAGTCCGTTATAATAATAAGGAAAAACAGTTTAACTTATTAAGGTGACAGAATTGGTCATATTTTCGATATTTACGGTGGGAGTAAAGTTGAATGCCAAATGTCTAGGTTCCTCAGTAAGGAAATTTGTGCGTCTTAACACAGTTTTTCATTTCACCAAATAACTGAAAAACACGTAAGGTATTTTATTTCAGGTTTGTCTTTCAAAAACTCACTAAAAATTGCAATATTATTTTTAATCATATTCTCTGCCACGAAGTGCACTGTTGTCAGTATTTTTGTGCTCGCAAAATATTTTCCACGTCCATTCGGCTTTCGTAGTGTTGCCGTGAGAGTGATACACGTTCTATAACGCAATGCTATATTTCATTTAAGACTGGGCCATATTTCAGAGGTTGCCATCGTTCGCGGTGGATTTTAAGCAAACACAAACACACAGACAGGGTCTCTTGCCCATCATTACGATCTGGGCCACAAGATATATAATATTTTCCGTTTTTATTTGAGTTTGATATGAAAATGTCTTTTCAGACTGCAGAAGTGGTTTTCCAGTCGTTCAGAACATTAGATTCAAAGTATCGTTTCCGCCCAACTGTTCCTCGGGAACTGGAAAAATGAATTTTCTAGTTTTCTTCAACCGTCTCATATGTACGCTCATCTACACTGTTATTGGAAAGTAGCATTGTTTTGACACAGTTATATAAAACAGTTTCTCTAAAGAATATTTGATGTTGGATTTGGCTATGGAACTCGCATAATTCGTTCTTACACCGAAATGTCAAAACGTTTATTTGCTCGGGTGAGTCTACGTGGAATCTCCCCATACATGACTGAAAAGAATCAACTTAAACCGAAAATTTGGCCTTTTAAGACCATTACTAAAAGTAACCTTAAGTAACAAACTGACAATATACAAACAGATACTTAAACCGACACGGACGTACGGTATAGAGCTATGGCGTGTTCCACCCGGGACATCCAACATCGTTTTCGCATCCAGAGATTTCAGTCCTTCCTTAATGCTCCCCAGTATGGTTCTAACAATACAATCCACCTTGACCTAACATAGCAATAGTGGACGAAGTCGCAAAGTCCCGGTTCCTGAAGTTCCCCTTCGTTCTCCTCATCCTAAAGCCCCGACGACGGCTTAAACGCCGTTGGCCTAGAGATCTTCTTAGCGCGTTTTCGTGTGTGAAAACTGCCATCTTTGTGTGGTTTCCTTTATCACGACATACCCGTGAAAAAAAATACATACAGCATTTGTACTTGTAACATTCAATGTTGATAATTGAAAATAAAAAAGGTTAAACAAAATCGGGTAAATCTTTCTTATTATGATTCTTCGATGCCGTTTCATCGCCAACGCGTTCGGAAATCCTCCCTTCATTCCTGTCGAAAGGTCGGAGATCATTTTCCGAAAAAATAAAAAGAGAGAAAAGCCCTATTTATAGCTGGAGTACTCTCTCGGGGTCCACGAACCAAGCCGCCGCCGCTTTTTGACGACGACGACGACGACGTTGCCCGTGAATTTTTATATTTCTTTTTCAATTTTTGAAACGCGTCCAAGAAAGTTATCTCTCTCTCTCTCACTCTCTGGGCCATGCCAGAAAACTAAATGACCGCTCAGGTATGAGAGCCCCCAACATACAGTTTCCTGGTCGCTTTGAAACGTCACTCCGACTGGATTTATAGTATAGCCGGAAAATTAGCGGCGTGTGCGAGAATTTCAGGAAATTGGGTGGGGAGGGAAATTGTAGATACCCAAAAAAATCTTTCAATCAAAAGAAAAAGAAATATAAAAATTCACGGGCAACGTCGTCGTCGTTGGGGAAGATTTTCCCCAATTTTCCGATTCTTTTGAATCTAGGCAATTGCATTAAGAGATTTGACTTTACATTCACTGCAGTTATTCTTTCGATTTTCCTCTAGAATTTAGCGTTTTACGGTACTTCAAATCTGTTAAACAACACTGTCACGATATCCCCGTCCAAAGGCGGTTTATACAAGTCAATTTATAAGGACTTAGAAAAATTCCTATTCTTGATTATGAACCATCTTTTACTTATTCAGATTTGATAACATAGATATGAACTTCGAAATGTCTCCTACCAACACGCATTTTACATGGTGGAGTTATTTCGATATTTTCTGTTACGATACGATGCCTTCCAAGGCGGTTATTTCTCGGCGGTTTTTAATTTAAAGCGAGTCAAATACGCGTTGCATATAAATATTTTATTCTACATGAATTCTGTCTTATTCCCTATCGTTCGTGAGGAAGCACAGTGGTTTGTAATTCGACGACCATCGACCATGGATATTTCTTTCTGGAATAGTATTTATTAAAAATTAAAGCATTTGTAACCGAAAATTTACAATGGATTCTTTACGTAAATAATCGCTGTTTAAATCGAATTAACGTTCTCACGTTGACTTGTAGAAAATGCATTTTTCTTCTTCAGCTAGAGGTTGAACTATTTCGGTAGTTTGTGTTTTAGACGAATTTTTTTTCGTTTGCTATTAAACCTAGATTTTATGGCTAAAACAAGCCGTCCGAATTTCGTTCTTGTTCATTTAGTGAAACAACATTTTTCGCTTCGTTGTCACATTTAAATTTATTCAAGAATCAAGGAATCAATTCAAATAAAGCACGTACTCTCTAAATCCTCGCAGTTATACCTGTCGACCCCAGTTGACTAAATGTGTTTAATTTCCTTAGCGCCGCCCCTAATTCTTTTATATTTTGGCATAAAGAAGAATAAGCTTTAGAATTATCTCGAAATTGTTATGTGATAACGATTTTTAAAATTTTATTATTCATCTCATTACTGATCCGAATGAGAGTGTAGAAAATTTAGAGCTAAATACACACTGCATTATCTTCATATCACTTCTTACTATACCTAATGGTGTACTCCTTTATACTGTTAAAAGTATTTCAACAATAAGGTTCTTAGTGAAATATTATTAGTTTTAATCAATTCAAACTTGATAGTCGTTTGCACACTTCAGAGAGACTTGTCGGTCATACAGAGAAATAAATAATGGATATATTTTTTAACGTTTGACACTATTTCAGGTGCATTGAGGTCTGTTTGTTTTAAGTAAATACATATTGGAAAGCCGAACGAATTCAAAGTTTGTAATACTCTTATTGCTGAATGTTGAATATTCCTTTTATTTTTATTGTCTGTAATTAATTTATTGTATTTTTTGATGTTTCTGTGTAGGTAGCTATTTTCTTCTGTAAGAAAAAATTGTAACTAGATTTTTTGTATTGTAAATAGTGAATTAGTGCTGTAAACAACGTTTTTTATTTAAGTACCTTTTATTTATTTTGTACAGGTAACATTGAATGTTATAAGTACAAATGCTGTATGTATTTTCTTTTCACATGTGTGTCGTGATAAAAGAAACCACCCCGAAGATGAGGCACTTTTGACACAAGAACAATAATGGTCTAAGGGCTAAGAAAAAGAGAACGAGTGGATTAGGATGAGAAGAAAGGCGGGAGTGGAACTTCAGGAACTGGGATTTTGTGACTTCGTCGACTGTAGGTATGGTGGATTGTGCGGTTAGAAACATACCGGGGAGCATTAAGGATACTACGAAGGACTTTTGACTGGAATCCCATAGCTCTATACCGTACGTCCGGGTCGGTTTAAGTATCGCTTTGTATATTGTCACTTTGTTACTCAAATTTGATGTCCGTTTTAGTAATGGTCTTTAAAGTCCAAATCTATGTATCATTGAAAAAATAAGGGATCATATTAGAATATTAGAATTTTTCTCAAAACGCACTACTGATCACTCCAATACAGCTTATAATATCATATGCTTTTGCTTGGTTTGACCTCAGTTTATTGCTTTTTTTTAATTACACTTTTGTTGACTCCCTACGCGTAAATAAATTCTCAATTCTTTTGCTCACTGTTTTATATTGGAGTTCAAAATTCTACTTGTGCAATCTGTAGAGAAATATAACCCAGTATTAAATTATTCCTGTGTAGAAATTTTTCTTAATGTATGACTAACAATATTTGAATATGTATCACCTTGAGAAATCAATAGTAACAGATAAAAGTCCAAATTTTCGGTTTAAGTCGATTCTTTTGAGTCGGGTGTGGGGATTCCACGTGAGTTGTTTCTCGAGGTTGCAGCCCAAGATAGCGAATCTGCTGTTGGGTGGAAATTGGTTAGGTATAATCATAAAAATTGTATGTTGTTACTAAATAAAAAAAATGTAGAGAATCACGGTCTAGTATCTTCTGTGTGTCGGATATCCTCCCTAACGGTGGCGGCCTCCCCAGCTCCCCTATACCGGTACATTCCACGTCGTTGGAAAGATATAGACCCACTCCGCCGTCCGTTTTCGAACCTCTGCCGGCGGTTTGTCTGCTAGCGGTCTATTTATAGATGTTTACAGTCAGTTGGCGTGTGTGAGGGAGGGGGTAGGAGGAGGAGGAGGAGGAGGAGCTCGCACGTACCGGCCACTAATACCGTCAGAAGTCAGACTCAGTCACCAACCTAGTAGTGAATTAATGATTATTAATGATTAATTGGGAACAAACTAGAATTTCATCGAAATAATTCGTAAATAAACTCCGGTATTCATTTTACGAGAGATGATGATGCATTTCATGGCCAGTTCACGTCGTCTTTTCGTATCGACGTAGAAAACTACTCTGCAACTTAAAAAAAACCCCCGTTTCATATTACAGTCCGTAATACTTCGTGAAAATCATTTCTTAACAAAGTAATGTAATATAGTCTCCGTCTGCTTTCGCAGTCACCATCACGAACCTACAGTATTCCAACCTCTCGCAGACCACAAAACAGGTATATTAAACTAAAGTAATAAAGCTTTGAAAATTTTAAAAATTGTAACCGTGAACATGGTAGTGCCAGTGATCTCTGTACGTACGCTCTGACTCTACAATTCCAAAAAAAATTTTCTTTAGTATAATTTATAAATAAACTAACTTTGATTTTGCGTTACGAGGGAAAATTTAAAGTCTGTTTTTCGTGTTGACGTTTGTTCCACTCCGGTAGCTGACCTTGTTTTTTCGTTTACACAGCGCACTGTGGTTTTCTTCCAAAACGTGTACTGCCTGATAAAAAATAAACTGTACTCAAGATATAATTACTTGACAAATAGAACGAATTTATAAAAAGCTTTTGATAAGGCTTAGAAATAATTTTAAGCGGGGACATGGCACCAGGCAACGCTCGCTAATTATATGAAAGTAATGATGATATTAATGTTAAAATTATTTGGATGAGAGGTTTTTAATGATTTGAGAGATTTATTTATTATTATTTCTTCTATCAAACATCAATATATCAGAATTTTCTTTCAATGTCAAATTGCAATTTATGCTCCAGTTATTTTTTTTACATATACTGTTTGGAAGCCCAGTTCTATCAGCCATATTATAATATATACAAGTATCGCCAATATGACTATAGTTTTTAAATATGTCATACATTTTACAACTTTTTAATAATTTTTGGAGGTAATATTTATTTTTTAATCCGTTAATTCTCCAAATGATTAACCTGTAGCTTACATTAATTGATTTGATAGGTATATGGGGGAATCCATAAAATGGGGGGTATCCATTTCAATAGATACGACTAAGGCATTTTCCTTTTACATCCTGTAGTTTTCAGACTTTATTACGCCATTTTCATATAAATTGAATTGAATATAAAAATTAAACATAAATTTCATTAACATGACATTTCTTATTCTCTTATTTTTTTGTATGAATTTTATTAACTATATTATACAGAACAAAGTATGTAAGAATAGAAAAAATTGGTTTTGCACGTCAAGTAAAATTTAAGTAAACGTGCAATTTTTGTGATTACCCGGGCTTGGTTCAGTGATATTGTACTCGATATTCATTGTAAGTCACAGAGGTGTTTTTTTTTATGACTATTATGTGAATTTTTTATTAGCATATCAAAAATGTGAATTCTACCGATTAATGTTGACCATTTTTTACTCATAAAATGATTTCATTTTTTTCACTGCCATCAGTTTTCGACTTACCTTTTTGCCAATCGTGGAATTACCAAGTCCTTTGTATTCGTTAAAATACCTGTCTGAATTCCTTTCAGACAGCCTATTATTGATTGCATTTTTATCGACATTTCTAAATTTTATTTTGTACTCGTCTAAAGCGTCAGTGAAAGTTTCTTTCTGGTTTTTCGCATAAAAACTTCCGATTGGAATATTTTTTTATTAATTTCGAATTTTCGACGATAGACACTTTTTTTTAAAGGCCATTTTTTTTTATTCAATCAATATGCCTGCCTAATTTTCCTAATTTCCCTTAGTCTGAGGATTAATCAATGCGGGGGTTAACGCTGAAAGTTCTAGTTTTCTTTCCAGTGTTGAACCGAATTCCGATTGAAACTTTCTCAAGGCCAAATATTACGAATGTGATGAGTGAAATATAGAAAAATTATTGAATAAATTTAAATAATCAAGAAGTTCCGGAGTTGCTGCGTCGTTGTTAACTGTCAGTGGGATTTTCCTTTTACATTTTTTCCCCTTTATGAGGCTTCTGCTTCTTTTCTCTCCGATAAATAGCATTTTCGACCTTGAGTCCAGTTTTTTTCACCCGCGTTTCCTTTTCTGTTTTTCTCTACACTTTTTGAGGGGTAGATGATTTCGCTTAATTATCATGTGACGCGAAGAAGCTGGTTTAATTCGTAACAGCCATAGTTAAAGTAAAGGCCCCCCCCGGTTGTCGAGGTGTTGGAAAATAGTTCGTAACACCGTTTATCTAATACTATATAAAATACATAAATAAATACATATATTGAAAAGACGAGGTAATTAAATTGAAAAGTTTACATGCCAAACACAATGGGGGTATATAGCAAAACCCAATCGTAATTAATATATAACTATTAATACTCATACATATGTGTAAAGATTAATACTGATGTAAATATAAGGACTATAGAGTTGAGAATAGCAACAATGAGGTTGTTACTAATTATCATTAGTACGTTTTCAATCTTATATTTTCGGATATTCATCTGAAACTAAAAACTTCGGCTTTTCGCCATTATCAATACTGAGTAATTTCTTTCAGTCTTCTTTGCTTCCACTACCCTAATTTTGAATTGTATACATCATTTCAAGAAAGTGATTTGGAAAAATAATTGCTTACGAAATTTAAATGTTTTTATTTTAATTAATATTTATATTCGAACAACTGTTATAATATCTGACGTAAAATCTGAAATTTTCATTCATTTAATGTTGTTAATATTTTTGCTAAGTTAATCTGTGGCGTTTATTGCCTTATCATCCAGCGGTGACTCGTTCTTCTGAACTTTGATAATAAATAAAGTTGCACGCCCAGTATCGTGTTGTTATTATCTGTGGTGGATTGCTACTGAAGATGGCGATCGGCAAAATTTATTTCTTGGCATTTTTTCGTTAAAACCTCTATTCCTTTAATGAGTGTTTTTATGTCGCTTAATTTAGTTTCGATAACGTCTATTATGCAAAAGTATTATTTTCTTTTCAAATATTCGGAACACTTTGAAAATTAACTTTATATAAGATTCAAGCGCATCTCTATTATTTCTTCCGCCGTTCCATACAATCGTAAATTCTGCAACTTAAAGTATACAGTCAGTATATCAGTATACAACTGACTTATTAAACTGGGTTCGAATTTACAGGGCTCTAACCGACATTAGTTAAAGGATATTCAACCTCTCTCGTAAGGGAAGAGTTACTTACACGGCGGAGACTTACGCCGTCGTCGTTAGACTTTACGATGAATATGTTACATCGCGCCTAGTGCCAAAGTATTAATAGGCGAGTCGGTTAGTGGCCAATTCGAATACATAAAGTAGAATAAAATGTCGACACGAACTGATATTTACAACTGGCGATCGTATCAAAAATCTAATGAACACGCGGATATTACATGAAGCTGTTCTCGCATTAGGAGAGAAAAAAAGTTAGATAAAATATGCTATTTCGACTTCGTTTAGTTACATTATTCTGAGTATATGACGCCCGTAATTTGCTGACCATAATGTTCGGCGAAAATGGAAATCGATTTACAAGAAATTTCTAGAATTAACAGTCGCTTTACTTTTTCGTCTGCTTTTATAATTGTGTCTGTTTCCTTTCTTTAATTTACCTCTTTCTTAAATGAAAAAGTTTCCTGATACAATTAAGGGGGAAAAACAATTATCAGCTCGATTTTAAGGTTTATTAAAAATCGGATAATCATTATAGGTGGCGAAAATCCAAAAGTGCGCTTGACAAAAGAAATCCTGAATATTTTTTTTTCCGAAATAGTGAGTATAAAATGAACTATCCCGATATTCCTACCTGCAAGTTAATTATTATTTTTATTATATCTGTCTTTCAATATCTTTTCCGTTCATTTGATTTTGGGTCCCGTTTCTTTGTTTATGCGATTCCTACGTCATTTGTATACCCGCAAATTAACTGAGAAATGCGCGGTTTTTGGGAACGACGTTAAATTTAATGTACACAAAGTGCCCCGGGGGGGGGGTTTACTGCTCGCAAAAAGAGTTAACTTCTTCAGCAGACCTTAGCGGTTTCGTATTTTCCAATCGCCAACTTACAGAGCACAGCTAATAGACTGTGCAATTACGTTTTCTTTTTTAACCTTTTTTTTATTTTGTACAATCAACATTGAATGTTAAAAGTACAAATGCTGTATCGCTCCGGAAGCCGGCGATGTCTGATGTCTCGGTGGAACCCCATAGCTCTATACCGTATGTCCATGTCGGTTTAAGTATCGCTTTGTATATTGTCAGTTTGTTACTTTAGGTCAATTTTGATGTCCGCTTTAGTAATGGTCTTTAAAGTCCAAATCTATGTATCGTTGAAGAAATAAGGGATCATATTAGAATATTAGAATTTTTCTCAAAACGCACTACTGATCACTCCAATACCGCTTATAATATCAGATGCTTTTGCTTGGTTTGACCTCAGTTTATTGCTTTTTTTTAATTACACTTTTGTTGACTCCCTACGCGTAAATAAATTCTCAATTCTTTTGCTCATTTTTATATTGAAGTTCAAAATTCTACTTGTGCAATCTGTAGAGAAATATAACCCAGTATTAAATTATTCCTGTGTAGAAATTTTTCTTAATGTTTGACTAACAATATATGAATATGTGTCACCATGAGAAATCAATAGTAACATTTGAATTTTTCCCAATTATTGTACATTTCTTTACATTCCAATGCCCCATTTTTTTAGTATTGAAACTTTCGTCCATATTCGAAAATTCGTGCATGTTTCCATCTTCAGTTGTTTGTTTTTATTGAATTTCATTTTTGTCGATTATTTTCCATCGAAAATTACCAGCTTTGAACCGTATTTTATGAGGTAGATCTCGTGTGTTTTCTGTCCCCTCTCGCCGGTCTAGCAAAAGACCAAAGCGGCGAGGGGAAACTGAAATACACGAGATCTAGGGTATTCCAACCCCTCAAAGACCACAAAACAGGTATGTTAAACTGTATTATGAGTCCCAAAATTATGCAGTATCGCTTTCCACACACTCCTCTCTGCAAACTTGTCTTAGGTTCCACACTATTTACTAGCTGCTCTTTGCTAATGCAAGGTCTCCTGTTGGATGGGGGATGCTGATGAGGGGGTGGGGATTGATGCGAGTGATTTAGCTCTGTAAACCTCCTCCTCCTCCTCCTCCTCCACTCTATATCCGGTCAGTGGTGCAGTAAATGTTATTTTAACCGCGGGAGGTTTTTCTAAAAATTACCGGTTTTCCGCGAACTTCATTCACTGTTTCGTTTTCGTGTTGCCCCGTCCGTTTCCTTCTAATCACGTCCAACCAATATTTGTATCGTCATTCCGATACGTACGGTATAGTCGGATAAAGAGGAAATTCTCGTCTAACTGCACAAGGAAAAGAAAAAAAAAACAGGTCACATCGCAGAAACGTCTTAAAAATTAATTATGGCCAACCACATAACATGGCTATTCACCATAACATATAAAACTGCTCCCAACGAAAATGTACAACTGATTCATGCAGGATTTAAAATTTCTGGCTTAAAATAGTGCACACTTGTTTATTATTTGATTGTCTTTATAGAACGAAAAACCGTTTAAAATGTTTTAACATATAGATGAGGCCACACTGAACAACTGTGCAGAAATCATCTTCATGTCCTTATTCTATAACAGCAATTTTATTTTGAGAACTGAGTTAATAACTACTGAAAAAAGTATATGTATTTATGTATCTATTTATGTAATGTCTCCTCTCGCTGGTTTTGTCTAGCAAAAGACCGAACAGTGCTGTAGAACTATTGGGATAAAACGGAAATATTAAAAAAAAAACTACTTTTCCAGTCAAACTCTTCACCGCGACCTCAACATTACCGCCACTCTCGTTTTCCCAATTTTCGTTTTTTTGTTGATTTTCAAGAAGCCAATTTAATTGGGACCTTTTTTAGACCTTTTCTAAAATGTGCTTTTTGATACGAACTAATATAATTCGGATCTAAGATTATGTTAAGTGACTGCACTTTTGTTCCTTAAGTTTTTTCTCGTTCCTTTACTCAAGTTAAAAAATATTTTTTCTCTGTAATATACGTACGTACGTGGTTCTGAATAGTCTTAAAATTTCTATAGTTATGTGAGAAATTCATTCACAGCGTGTACAGTGTTAACACCCGGTTTTAACGCAAACTGTGTTCAAAATTAAATGAAATCGCGTAAAGTTTTTTCTTTTCTGGAGAAGTACAGAATAATGGAATGAATAAACGGACGAATGACAACTATAGTTGGAACTTTGTCTGGCCAACTCTAAGAAGAATCAAGACCGAATTAAAAATGAAAGCGCTCTCTCTCTCTCTCTCTCTCTCTCTGGTTAGCCAAATCGAAAAGGAACCTCCAGATAAATAAATAATTCTATTTATAAGTTCGTACGAATTCATGTACTACTTTCCGATTTTGTTAGTTACTTTTTTTTATCCTTTCTTATTTTCGCGTTACAATTTTTTCTATTTAACCTCGATAACGTATTTTTACCGTTCTGCATTGAGAATTTTGTGTGTTATTCTCTGCTAGTATCTTATCACCTGAATTACTGATAAATGACAGTGGTAGCATTTGAATTGTGTAAACTTTACCCGGGAAAAAATTGGGATATACCGCTCTTGTAAATCATATACACATAATTTTTAATACATTGTTTAATGATTCCTCTGCAACGCCTAGTTTGAATCTATTACAAGACTGAATGTCCTATAAACATTGACTATAAAGTATTAGTGTTAATAAGCCAAAAAGGAGAGGGATAGATAATGGATTTCAGTTTTCATATTATTTCGCCTAATTTCCATTTTAGCTTCAACATTTTGGTTCAGAATTATGCCTCGGACTTACGCAATAAACCGCTATTTATCTACAGGTTGTTGTAATGTGCAAGTGATGTAGAAACACAATAGGAATGAGCTCTTCGGTCAAGTTGATCGATTCACCTGTAGCAAAATAACATTTACAAATTGGTATACACTTAATATTGATATAAAATTGAGTTCGTTTTGCTGGAAAGCATTACTTTGAATTCCAAAAATATTTCACTCCATTTTATAATTTCCGCGTTTTGGTTCTGAGGAGCATTCCTGAAAAGCAGTTAAGCGTGATCCTGATTCAGTTTGAGGGCCAAATAATGTTTGGATGAAATTTAAATTGATCTCAATATTTTATTAATTTATTCAGTACTTATTTGATTCATCGTTCCACCGCATATTCTGTTCTCGTACTATCAATTCACTTCTAGTTACTACAATTATTTATATGTATTCATCGGTTTACCCCCCCTTATCAATTGAATATTCCGACGTACCCTCGCAGATAATTACATCAAATTGAAATATATAATCTGAACATGACGGCCATGAATTATGACAAAGATTAGCCTGTTTTTTTTATTGTTTTCTGTTATGCTGTAGTTAATGTGAGCACACAATGGGGTGGCGGCCTGCAGGGGGTGTCCCATACACCTGTGGGTCCTTCCTTCCTCCCTCCACCAGCTCAAGCATTATATTCTGGTTGTGGTATTAGGTATACAGGTAGGTAGAGGTTCTGGTTTGCCCAGGTAGGTGGGTGGGTGGGTGGCTTTCGGCCATCGAAATTGTGCGAGGTCACGAGGAATGGCGTGCACTTTCGACAATCACGATACCCCACTGCGGATTTTCAACCCCCCTCCTTTACTTTTCCACCTCCGCCGAATACTCTACTCTAACCCCACTTTACGTTTTCTCGAAGCAGGGAGAAAATCCTTTTACGGCTCGCAGGTCGGAATAGAATTAGGTCATATGTATAGATATAAATAATAATGGAAAAATAAAAGTTATAACAGACGAAAAAAACGGATACAATTTCAGCCTATTGGTTTTTGTTTTGACTTACTTCCACATTGTTCCACTTCGAAATTACTCTAAACATGAGGAAAAATAGATTTCGTCCTTCACTATCTCCTCTCCCTGGTTTGGTCCTTTGCTAGACCAGGGTTTCGGTCGCTTGCCATCTTCAGTAGCGGTGTCAGTCACTTTAGGTACTCGGGGATGTTTTTTGGGCATCCTCACTGCACTGTGCCACTGTCACTTGTACCGCAGTGGTTGTCCGCTTGTCGTGTCTATACATATACGTGTCTAGTTATCGTGTTTTGGGGCGTGTGGTTTCGTTTACACAATAACGAGACGCGTAGTACAGTGACGGTGCCAAAAAAAAAAAATCCAAAGTGACTTCACCGCTACTGAAGATGGCGAGAGCGGCCGAAACCGGTCTAGCAAAAGACCAAACCAGCGAGAGGAGAAGGACGGGTATTCCAACACCTCTCAGACCACAAAACGGGTAGTAAAACATGCAGAAAAGTATTTCCCTATTTTTTTCCAATTTTCATTTCAATAATGCGCAGAGGTGCACTCTGATTGTCTCCTTTTTATTAATTAATTATTTAAATAACATCCTAGTTATTTAACCTTGTTGTCAGGTATGAAGGTATGAATTTATCTAGTGGGCACATAATGTTTGGACTTCGTTGCCCACTTCAGTCGTAACTAATTTTCGCCCGATTTTTTATGGTTTATTGTTTATATAGATCGGATAGTCGGAATAAAATTTGGAAATCATGGAATATTTTTGAGGTCTTCCAAGTAGTTTCAGGTTGCGCTGCATCCTTCCAAATTTCGGCGACATCCATGTCAGTTAGTGAAATGAGGATAATTTGTGAAAGGACAAGTATCAAAATACTCATTGCGCTTGATATTATTAAAATTCAACAATATTAATATTCATTTATTGACTCGATACCTTAGAATATGTAATGGGGGAATCCTTTCAGTAATCCCTTACGTCACACACTTATATATCCTCTCTTTAAAAAAAAAACCCTTCTCCCTATATGTTAACACTTACTCACCCACTCTTCTTACATTCCGTGTATTTATTGAACATTAAATCAGCATTATATTAATTATTATTTACTTAGTATTATAATTTGGCCACCAGGCAATAAACCCCAGAAGCACTCGATAAAAAATCTGCTTAAAACAGATTTGTATTGCAGGTTATAATTCGAAGAATATAACAATTACTAGTTATTATTCATATAATTTAAGATTCAAATTTAAAGTTAAAACACCTATTTGTGGTATGTCCAGAAAAATGTTGACAAATTTGTTCCCAGTGGAGTACCATCGTCGAAACAAAAATTTTGGATTTTTTCCTCGTTGTTTATCAGATTCTTCAATTTCTAATTTTCCTCCCTACTTCTTCTATATTTGTCATCGTCATCTAATATGGGAGACTCAATCGGATTTCTTTACTTTGATATTCACTGTTGCCAAGGTATCATTAATTCTAGATTTTGTGTGTTTCTGTTCTCGCCGGTTTGGTCTTTTGCTAGACCGGTTTCGGCCGCTCGCCATCCTCAGTAGCGGTGTTAGTCACTAATAGGACTTGGGATGTTTTTTGGGCATCCTCACTGCCCACTGCACTGCCACTTGCACTGTGGTGGTTGTAGTGTATTAAGTTTAATGCTTTACTAGTTTCAATGGTACGGCGCATCTAATACTAACCCGCAACGCGGGTCTGTCTTACATTTTAGTATCAGCGCCTTACAGTACAAGTGACAGTGAAAGTACAGTGAGGATGCCTGAAAAACATCCAAAAGTGACTAACACAGCGCTACTGAAGATGGCGAGCGGCCGAAACCGGTCTAGCAAAAGACCAAACCGGCGAGAGGAGACAGAAACACACAAACTCTACGGTATTCCAACCCCTCGCAGACCACAAAACAGTTATGTTAAACTAGTATCATTAATTAATTCTCAACTTCGGTTAGTTTCAAAAACTGGTTTCAATATAAAATTCCATTTTTCACATTATGCTGAGGTAGCAATAAACGCCAATTGTTTTTCTTGCGTTTTAAATATTCCAACTTGCTGGATTCTAAATCTTACGCATACAGTCGTACACTCTGCTGTATAACTTTCTCTTTTAAAGTACTCAAGTAAATTATCAATAAACCTCTTGAAAAAATTCTTTCTGCTAGCAATGAAGAATATATATTTGATGTAAGATGTTCGTCTCGTTAATTTATTCCGTATTAAATCGTCAAAAACCGTCCGTTGTTGCTGACTCGTTAGATTGCAATAATATTTTGATCACATTTGGGATAGTCAAACATTATCTTTATACCCAAGTTAAAATAGTTGAAAATAATGGCAATTTGATTCTTTAACATTCTTAAAAGGTAAAAATATCTCTGTTTTTATTTGAGTTAAGTCTTACGTTTTTGTATTAAGCGTTACGGTTTCGTACGCGTGATATTACTTTATGTTTTAACGTAATGCCGAATATGATTTTGTTGCCTTCGATGAATATTGGGTGTAAACATTGTGTTTACACATTGTGTTTGCCGTAAACACTAGAGGAGATTGAGTAGTAGACAATTGTTTCGCTGTGCCTAATCAGGTTTGGGCCACGTTAATGCAGTACGGAGGGAGGGAGTGATCGAAGGGGGTTGAAGAGGGTGCGAGGGAGGGAGCGCACATTTCCCATTTCTGAATTAAATTCGCCTTACAACCCCTCCTGTTAACCGATCGTCTGTTACTTCAATTTAAGCGATTGCACCCCCCCCCCATTCTACCTCGTAATATCGAATACACAACATCGTGTATCGATCGGGGTTATTTAATTGACTACATAATTTTCCCGCTAACTCTTTGCCTTAAACCCATAGATGAAAGGTATTTAAACATATGAATGCTTGGGGGGACGACGGTTCCAAGTTATAGTAAAATAACTACGCTCCGCAATTGTTTCTAATTGCATATTTACATGAGACAACAAAATGACAGGAGGATATAGACGTACAATATTGGCACACGTTCACCATTAAATTTACTATTGGGTCAACCAAAAACGCCATGATGTAGACATGCGATAAAAGAAAAAATTATCTAAAAAAAAATTTTAAATAACGACAAACATAATGTCATCAAAATTCTACAATTTGAGACGAACTGATATAAATGGCAAAATTGCTTGGAAAATAAATTCTTTGAAAAAAAATCCATATTGTTGATAAATGTTTTCCCTAACTGGCTATATATATATGTATATCTGGAACGCTAATCCTTCGGGGATTATGACATATTTTGTTCTTCTATTACAGACATTATACGGACGATGGTAGAAATTCGTCCTACCATTCTCCTATTCACTACCTGTAAAGGAAGGAAGGTTCTTTTCAAGATGTGTATTCATTTCGCTGTCCCACCAATTCAAGTTGTCAGTGATAATTATGTGTTAATATTTACAAAATCTTGTTACAGTGTAACATTTTTCTCCCCTAATTGTACAAGAATATCAGTTCATTCATGTCATCTCGTTCCACTGAAACTAAAATTCATGATTTCCAGCGGATTGTACCTTCGGTTTTTTTTTTAAACGGTTGTATTTATCATAAAATTATTTTGCGATCTCGCCAAATGGTTGTGGTTGAGATTTGTTGACCTCAAATAAACGACTATTGCCACTCGTTGCCAATTTCAGTGTGTCGAATGTTTTATGGTGTTTGCTATTCATTCAAATTTTTACGTTCGTTTACCAGACACGAATTTATGCTCTTCCCCGATTGGAGGAGCTGTCCGAACTTATTCCCAGATTTTCTCAATGTGTTTCATATATACTGAATGTTTTTTACCTCTTTATATTCACTTAATGTATATTTTGAATGATGTTGTACAAATTCTCGTTCAAAATTATTTAGTCCTACCGCCGTGCCTGAATGGAATGCTGCCAGAATGTTATTCATTGTTTGTTTTTAGACAGTTGTTTTTAATTAAATTAAATACCTTAAGTTCCGAGAGCCAATTTCTATTTATTCACGGTCACTCCTCGTTCTGATACGGTGGTGGTGGTGGCGCCGAGGCGGGCTGTTGGAAAATTTTCATTCAATTTTTCATTATATTTCATAAAGTTTCCTATTTAGCAAGAACTTTTTCACATTTAAATTTATTCAAATCGGTTTTCTTTTCTTAAAAGCCTAATATGGTTAAAGTAATCTCTAAAGTACAGACATAGAAATTTGTAAATCTTTTTACAGGCCTAATTTTTGTATAGTTAAGGTTCAATTTCAAATTTAAGGCTTTATAAAGTGGTACTTGAAGCGGTTTCATGAAATGAAAATAGAATTTAAAGTAAGACCCGTTTTGAAAAATATACTTCCGCGACTTAATCACCTCCACCTTGGTTAAATATTTGCGAAAAATCATATAGCTTTGTCTTTGTAAAAAATGACTTGTAAATGCCCCATTTGGTATTCCTGCATTTTCCTCTGTTTTCCTTTTTGTGGTGGCCGGAGAAGGAATATATATATTCGCTTTACATCTCATTTCCTGTCGTTAGCTATCCGTCATATAAAATATGGGAGAAAATTCCTTATTTTAAACATATATTTATGAAGAGAATTAATCTGCAGTAGAGAGTTCTTTCGATACGCGTTACAGTTCCTCTTAGTTAATGTTGATATTAGTGAAATATTCTGGTTCGTTTGCGGGACCATATTTTTTTTTATACACCTTAAAATTGTTGCAGAACATACTTTTTGTCTTCAGGACACAAAGTTTTCCTGCGAATTCGTTACGAAGCCGTTTTGTGAAATATTTTCTAAACCAATTACCTCACGAACATTTTTATCCGCCTTATATTGTGTATCTGCATTTATTTATCCGCGGGATACTCTTATAGTCGGTACACAAAATTGGACATAATTTGAACATGAAAATCCGATCTTTCAGTTGGACTCATGACACGATGGATACAGTAGGAGGAGCTTGGATGGTACACTATTTTAACATAAGTTAACAATAATATTTCTTAATAATATTGTATATTTCGATTTTTTTAAAAACCTTTCAACAAGATAACGCTGCCTCGTTTGTTCTCTATTTGGTTTTTCTTAAACTCAGTTTTGTACCCTGAGGTACTGAGTGTAAATTATTTTTTTTCACTCTTTTATTGTCACAACTGTAAAATTATACAACAAGCAACATTGATATAGGCACTAGCTACAATAAGCAACAATTAGAAGAGAAACCCACTGGTTCCCCCTTTTTTATTACTTTATATTGTGTGAAATCAATGTAAATTCAAGTTTTCTTTACAGCCATTAATTTCATGGTCGTCAAATTTTATTTGGCATTAATTTATGTTGCCATACCAGGGTTTATCTTTAAACCGATTCATCGAACTAACTGATTTCAATTGAGAATGAAAGTTTAATTGATTGCACTTGAACCTAGCTGAGATTTTTAAATGAATTTGAAATTTATAGAAGCCCCAGTTCCGTATCAGCACTAACTATAATAGCTTCTCCTCTTTTGGCCGACTAAATTTGTACGGTAGAACACCGCATTATTGTCCGTCCGCTTCGGTATAACCGTGAATAAGCTTCCACCGTTTGAATATTGTAGGGGGTGAAATTTAAAGCCCCGTCCATTTTGAAGGGGGGTGGAGGAGATGTTCGATTTATTCAAATCGGTCTAAGTTGGCCCAGTTTAAGCTTGAACGACGGTCTTTTCTCTAGTCTTGTCCAAGTCTCCATCTGCTCAGCGGCTGAGCGCGCGCTTCAAAATGCCTCGCGCTTCCACCCCATAAACTTCTTTTTTATTCGGTTTGATTTTTGGTTTCTGGAAACATTCTCAGCCCGCTCGTTCAGTGCGTAAATCGCCCGCGTTTCGTTATGACTCAGACTGGTCACCTTCCCGTCGTCTCCCCCAGGGATTCAGTCTCCAACGGTAAGACTGGACTCTTAATTTTAGATTTTTTATTCGAAAGAAAGTTCAACATAAATTTCAATAACTACAAAGCAATATTCTAGTAACAGGAGTGTCGAAGATAAAACCTATTATTTCACATATTTGACTCACGTGGCCCCTTCCTGTTGAGAGACTCATGCATCCGGAATTTAGTATATTTTTATACTACAAGGACGCGGACAAAACTGTATTTCAAGTTTTTTACGTTGCCTTTGACGACATTAAATATAAACTGTAGAAATTTCAGTTTTAAAATTTGTTGGGCTTAGCTTATGAATTGATTTGATTAAATTCTGTTAATACCAAATTAGTGTGTACACAGGTTCGATCCCTGAGCTTATTGGAATTCACGAACGAAATTCTTTCTTCGTTCGTTGTTTTTGTCATTTATTTCTCATATTCAGATATTAAACGACGTCGTTGTGTTGTCACGCTATATATGAATTATATTTAACAGATCGTTCAGACCGAACGCTAGTGATCACAATAGTGTGTTGTAAATTATTTCTGTTAACTCTATTTTCGATAGAATACTTATACAATTCTATCGAGCATACCTTATTTTGTTTAGTAGTTTGTTTGTAGTTAATACCAGACGCCACGATTCGTGAATAAATTGTGAGGCCCTTAAACACATTTTGAGTAAAAAAAAATTGAAATTTTCATATTCGATCATAAAACTGCGGGCTGATTAAACGCCACCTCGTGTTGTAGTTGTTTCACGCAATACGTAAAATATGCGTACACAAATGGCGTAGCTTGAAAAGCTGCTCGTGACTGGCTCTGGTCGATTGTTTAAACTTTAAAAAAATGTTCCGTTGTTGTTTTCATCTGAAATTCTTGTATTATAGGAGTGAAATAGGATTAGTCATGTAGGAATAATTAGGAGAAAATTGAAAAAAAAAACTATTGCAAAGCCCAATTCAGCGGTACCAATCATTGTGAGCCCACTCGGATTGTGGGGTCGGGCAATTTTGAAATTGCCCTGTTTACCCGACCGGTGTAATTTCGGTGTAAAATTACCGATAGCTTTAGCTCTCGGCTGTGACGCAGGTGAATTGGAGAGGGAGTTACTACTGCATCTGCAGTGGCGCACACCGGCGGTAGAGACCGCGTTGGCACACTTTTTTCAAACTACTTTTTCACTATTACAATGTATAATATTCCTTTGTTAACATTTGCAAAATAATTTCTTCTTTCTATGCTGTACAGGTATAAAATCTTGTCCCACAATCGTCTGTTATCCGTTAATCAATTCTAAATTCGGTTTCCTATTCCGAGTAGTTGAGACATGAAAACCCGCATGCGCAGTTAATTGCCACAGTGCCCGTAAGATGTCGTCAGTGTAGAATGCAAGAAATAATTACTAACAAAATATCGAATAATAATATTATTGTTATATTGCCCACGTTTACAGAAAATAACATAAATAATACATTGTAACAGTTCGCCTTTTTGTTACCCGAAATATTGGCAATGGACTATAAAATCAAAATGAACTGAATATTAAGTTTCTGTTAGTTGCCATGGCCAACATTGCCTGTACTTATTATCAAAGATTAATGCACTTTTAAAGTTAAACGAAATTACTTTTGGAAACTGTATTTTTTCTATTTTTAAGAGTCAAACGTATTTTTGTTTTTAAGTATAATTTATGCTAATCGACAGTGGATCGATTACAATTTTATATGAAAATACCACAAAATTACCTTTCAGTTTCGCCCAATTCAATTTCTTCTTGTACAATAATTAAAAATTTATTATTAAATTGTTACTGCATTCGGTGTTTTTGTTTACAATGAAAATATAGAATTAAATTGGATCAAGAAAAAATTTTAATCGACCTAGTTCAATTTTGGTGTTGATAACACACTCCTCGTTGGTAGGTTTGTTTCGCTTCAGGTTAATTTTTTTTATCTCGTAATTACAATTTTGCGTTTTTCTGTTGCTTCGAATTGTTTTATTTATGCGGCAGGGACCACGCCTATTAATTTTCATCGTAAATATTCGAACAAGTTCAAAATTAATCCATTATTTCACGTCCTAATCATTCTTATAACTAATGTTACTTTTATCTAGTTAGGGTCGGTTTAGAATAGCCCTCCCCTCGAACTTCTCAATGTTCAATTTTCACCACATATTTTGAAGTGTCACATAAATTTTACATTAGTTTTGTTGCTGAAACAAGGCATAGTGTCAAGTGAATTCTCAAGCAATTGCTGTCATTAAAATAATTTTATTAAAGAAAATAGATGTTAATGGAACTGAAATGAAGAAAAATATCTAAAACCCAATATTAGCCTCAATATTTACCTTCACAAGATTTCTTTTGTTACTTGAAACGCTTGAAGAAGGTCGAAAATACCGAATGCATTCATAGTGTCAAACACCGCTGTATTGAAAATCATTTTTGACGAACCATACATCAAATCAAATTCTTATAATCTATGTATCTACAGCCTTAGCGGTTGAGGAGTGTAATGTCGGTGCTCTACTGTCATAATGCTCGTTAAATTAATGTAGTTATTGCTTCAATTTTAGTAGTATCCGAAACTAGCTACTGCACTAAGTTTTTCACGCATCAATCGGACCTGATGATAAGGAATAATTAATATAAAATATTATTGAACAGACATTATTTTCATAACTATCACAATGTGATATCCGTTTGTTTCGTTGCTTTAAGTAAAAAGGCTTACAACGAGGACTGAATCGTTTCTTAAACTTAAAACTGCTCGGCGTTTCCTCAATGATTTTGTCGCTGAATTCCAAATTTTTTTGGACAGCAGTCACTTGAATTTTTCTCCAACAGTGTTAATAGAAAAACAGGTATAATCAATTGAGGGAATACAAAAATAGTAATCTGAAGACTGAAGCGTCGTTTTTACCTATTCACTGTCAAACGTGTGAAGAACATCTACCTTCTCTTGTGGTATATGTTGAACTGAAGCCGCGTTTATTATTCCGAATTGAATTGGGAAAAAGTACAATCAAATTCGTTGGCATCTGAATTATCTTTATTTGAGTATTGCCTAGGAGACAAACTGGACTTTATAACAACTTTATAATAACTGATTCTAGTGCTTGTTCTGTGTCGCCGGGAACACGACTAATCTATGTCGTCTTAAGTTGTTGTTGTCGCCATTTTTTATTTGTACACAAATCGAGTGTAAACACAAAAAAACTCCTCTTGGCCGTATTCCGAACACTTGTCACCATCTCTACCGACCCTCGGCGCAGAGAACATTTTTTGTTCTTCTGACGTACAAAACGTATAATTGTAGTAGGGATCCATTCATTTTATTAAGTTTATTTTGTCATTAGATCCTTGCATAAACTACGCTCAAATCTTCTCATAAATGTTGTTACAGCGCCATTGAAGTAGGGTAACCATCCTCCATTATCGTAATTTAAAAAAACATGTTTTATTTTATTGTTCCCCCCAATTCTCGGCTAAATTTACAAAAGGGCTACAGTAAATTTGTTGCGTTTCTGTCTCCTCTCGCCGCTTAGGTCTTTCCCTAGACCGGTTTCGGCTGCTCGCCGTCTTCAGTAGCGGTGTCAGTCACTTTGGATGTTTTTCTGGCATGAAAAGAACAGGTATGTCAAACTTACAACAGGGCATTTTGTGAGTTCTGTTTCTCGTATATTCCATCATTTAATATAGGAAAATATATATTCGGTAGATTTTTATCCCGATTAAATATCGGACATAGGATTTATGCTTCTAATCGGGGAATACATTGTTTCTATTAAATCCTAGTACAATTTACTTTCGTTATATCCGGGTCTTTAAGTTCAGATCCGGCTGATGTCTTCAACATTTCGTATTGGAAAGATAACTAGATTCATAAATAGATTATTCATTTGTTATTTTATATATTTTCAATTATAAATTTGAAATTGTACTGTATAAAATTCCGCTGTATACGACGTTACTATGTCCACTTATATTTTTTGATGAAGCCAAATTTGTTACCAAAAAAAATCCTTAATTATTTCGATCCTACAGCGATGTGGATTAATTCTACTTGATACCTCTTTGAGAGAACGCATATAAGACATTTCGTATATATTTTTTTAACATTCGTGCAGAATTATGGTTTTAATAAGAATTACTGTAAACAGATCTGCTCATCCGAGCTCGGTGAATTTTATACTCGAATTTATTAAGTTTTTGGACCTTTATTGTCACCCATGTCAATTGTAAAATGTTGCTGAGTCTTCTTCCATTTTGAGAAAAGGTTCGTTATAACGGCCGGTTGAAGTGAGAAGGTAAATCGAGAAGGGTTCGGTTGTGTTGAGGTTTGGAATAGCTTAGTGGTCCAGCAAACCTCCTCATCGTTCTGACCCTGGAAAGCTGAACAGAGAAAACTTCTCTTCTCGGGCTCGGACAATAGAAAACTCGGTCCGGTTCGTTATATTTACTGCGGAGGCGTAAAATATTAGGGCGGTTTTTCCGCCCGCTAAATTTTTCCTCCGGTTTTTTATTGACCGGGGAAATGCGTAAAAAACCTGTGACGCCTCATGGTGAACATCTCGAAACATGAAGGTGGAATTCCAATCGACATTCATTTACAGCCATGACAGTTTGTAGTTTCATGGATTATATTAGTTGTTAGAACGAAGAATAAAATATATTTTTATAGTTTGCATTCAATTTAAATATTGAATCATGACGTCATCGATTTGTTTCAGGGTCATCTAATTGTTTTTCGTATCGACACTTGGGTGATACAAAAATAATTTGAATAAAATGAAAATTTTGTTCTCAACATCCGCCATGACATTATTTTTCCAGGATTGACTAACACAGAACACGTTGGAATTGAATACAGTTGCTAAATATACTACTAAAAGATAGTCATTATGGAGCCGTGTAATAAGGTGAAATTTAGGTGCTACAACTCTTAAATATAGCTTGTGTACGCAGATACATATTTGAAAATACGATGTTATCTAATAATAAACTCCAGATTTCGAAACTAAGCTATTAATTTATCGGCCTTTGTCTGTGAATTGAATGTGTGAATGTGGTGGGCCGAATTGTAATGACTTTTAATTCTCTCCGGTGACCTAATCGATCCCTTGATGTTGGCGGGGGTGGGGACTATAATTAAAGGTCAGCTCATAAGCTGCCGGTTCTCCCTCTCTATCTCTCTCCGCCTGCGTGTTAGTGTCTATTAAAACTAGGGCTCTAGACCTTTTTGAAAAAGTTGGATACGATCCAATTTGGATCCCCTAAGAGATGACCCTGTTGTCTGCAAGTGTGCGCGCGCGTGTGTGTGTCGGATGGTCCGTTTAAAACTTGACTTCTGAAACCCGGTCTCTCAATATAACCTTTATAGTATTCTTTTTAGAAACCGTCGGTTTAAGCGTACAACAAAACGTGGTGTACAATACCTATACGTACGGATATTAATACATCAAGGGGGAAAGAATTCAATAATAAATTATTTATAATCTACATTATCTTGGTTAGCAATTCAAAATACAATCGATTAAAAAAAATTGTAAATTTTCCCTGTCTCGCATTTTGAGATCAGAAACTATGGAATGTTGATATAATGAAATAAGTACGCTTCTAGTTTGAAGTATTCATTTCATTCCTGTGGTGGATATTTTTAGGCGTGCAATTTGGAAACAATTCAAAATATCATTCACAAAAAAATCCGTATATAATACCGTGTTTATATTTTATTTTCAGTTCGTTCACAGCGCGGATTTTTCACCTTTTCGCCCTTATTATTGTACAATCGATAATGCCCTAAACAATTTAACAGTTTACAATAGCCGTCCAGTTTTTTTATTTATGAAAACTTACGTTGGTGTATCCTTTTTTTTCTCGTTATTTCATTCGGACAACGTGCTAGAAATTAAAAGATTATCGATTTCATGATTTTGAAAGATTTCTCTTTTTTTAAACTAATTTTCGACTAACTCTTTTGTTCATCTCAACCTATTGCGTGTTCACTGAATTTTCTAATTTGTACGGTGTGAATTTTTTCGACAGTGACTTTAATATTATTATATGACTTTAAAATTCAGATATCGAAGTCACATTTCTGAAATTTTGTCTCAAAATTATCCATCGGAAATGTTATAAAATTATCTTTATTAGTTTGAAATAAACTTCTGTTACTCTATGGAAATATATACTCCCATATTATGTAAATGCAAAAGCTAGCATAGATTTAGTTGTGGGGAACACCCGACTAGAAACGCTTTTTATTTTTTAATGGTCGAAACCGGTTAGTGGAGACAGGCGTAATTAAAGTGTATTAAAATTATTACCAGATGTAATTAAGATGTTGTTTTTATTCCGACTTTAATGACCTCTGCAAGAAACAAAACGGTGCCGAGCTTGAGAGCCACTCTCATACTCCTAGGTGTGCTTCTTCCCCGCCTCGTCCAGTTTTCATCTCGTTCATTTATTATATTTATCATTTCTCTTCTTAACCAATTTCCACTCCACGTCTTGAATTTAGAATTTCGTGTTCTTGCCGAGTTTCTACGGCGTTGAAGGTTGGGAAATACTACAGCCTCTAGAGGCGTTGGAATTTTAAATGTGACTAAAACTGTTTTCCCTACAGCTGGTGGGGATGCCCCTTTAACTAATCAGACATCTTAATGCCGTCTAAACAACCAGATTTTGTACCAAGTAATATTACGATGTTAATAAGAATTCCGAAGGTTTACTGAACGAAAAAACTTGACACTAGCATTTACTTTGAGTATCTGTTTTTTATGTATCCGTCAATAGTTTTGACTAGATTTTTTATTGGCAAATAAATAAATCTATAGAATTGCGAATCAATATAAATAAACGGACAAAACAACGTAACAAACATTTTCTTGGATTTCTTGGCTAGAGATATCTAAATCGTCACCGTTACTTTCGAATAAATTGATATTAATTATACAATGACATCTAGTTTGGCCTAGGGATCTGTGTTCTTCTGATTAAACCGTAATACAACGGTTTTAATTAATTTGTTTATTATCTCTTCTGTTTCTGAACTTGAAACACTGATCAGGTTCAACGAATTTCAGTTTTGAAGAGATTTAAAATTTTACCTGTATTTGGGACAGCTTGCATATTCACCAACTATTTCTATATTCAAATTTTTCTAAGTGGACTCTGTTTAACTTTAAATCCACGACGGATAGATAGTTAATGTTCTTATAACTATTGAATTTTATATTATAACCTCTTCTCCTGCAATATTAATTCAACTTTCAGGTTCAAAATCAGTATTGATCCAATAACTATTATGTGTGAATACGGCGAACTCGCTATGTTAACCCGCCTTACACTTAAGTGTTGCTGGTCTGCATATCAAACCATTTCAAGTATTATAGTTCCAAGTTGACGTTAGGGTTCAAGAATACTACTGGTGTTATTTTAACCGAAATTTTTTTACCCCTCAATTATAAGCTGTTGATATTTTTTAGCTGTAAACATTTTTACTGTTCATATTCATTTTTACCAATAATCTCTTTTCTTCCATTGTTAAGGAAGCACACGTGACTATATAATGTTCAGTTACATTTTTGCTGTCGTTTTGCCCATTTTACAGTGTCCATAATATGAATTTTATTATCGTAATTTGCAATTTAATGGAGATATTTTTTTCCGCCCCTTTTTTACAATCAAAGTGGGTCCGAAGGGCGTTGAATCTGATTCATCTCGGCCGGTCAATTTCCCCAATTAACAGTTTTAAAATTACATGAAACCGGAGGATCATTAAAATTTCAGGATCATTAGAAACCTTTTGAAAAAATGTAAAAATTCGCTTAAAGGCCCTTTTTTCGTATTAAGCCAATTAAAGTAAATCATTTTAATCGAACGATTACACAGATAATATGGTCTCGATTGAAATCTGTATTCAGCTGATGAACATAGTAAAATATTGTAGATTTGTGTTTTTTTCTCGTCTCGCTGGTTCGGTATTTTGTTAGACCGGTTTCGGCTGCTCGCCATCTTCAGTAGCGGTGTTGGTCGCTCTTGGCACTTTTGATGTTTTTCAGGCATCCTCACTGCCCACTGTCACTGTCACTTGTACTGTGGCGAAGGGCTTTCGACTGGAATCTCTGGTATCGCTTTGTATATTGCCTGTTTCTTACTTTTTTTTTCACTCTTTTATTGTTACAACCGTAAAATTATACAACAAGCAACATTTATGAAGGCACTAGCTACAATAGTCAACAATTAGAGGAGAAACCCACTAGTTCCCCCCTCTTTTTTTTTTTTTTTTTATTTATTTAAACATTTTATTTAATCATTTAGGTCACGTGGCCACTTCCTTTTCATGCGTCTGTAAGGAACGTTTGGGATGTCGGGAGAGTTTCTTACTTAAGGTCAATTTTGATGTTCGTTTTAGTTATGGTTTTAAAAGTACAAGACAGCCAATCCGCTGTTGGGCGGACCATTATCTATTAATGTATTTACAAGAGATCCAAGCCTTATAATTATGTATTGTAAGCCTAGTTTCCGTTCAGTGTTTTGACCCCGGGATACAGTGGCTATAAATAAATAAATATAGCTTGATGCTATTGGTTTTGTCGATGGTTTTGAGGTCGGGGGGGGTGGAGTTTGACTATTGATCGTGTAAAGCCCGGTTCGGACGTCGGTGAAATGGAGAAGCGAAATGAAATTTAGGACGGCCAATATACATTGCATTGTTGTGTCGGCAGTGAAATGGGTCGCTGACAAATTGTATTCTATTTGGGGTTGGATGAGGGGGTTTCTAACTGGTTCATGCCGTGCTTCGGTAGACTGGTAGTGTGGACGCATCGTCCAATCCCTAAAGCATTTATTCCGGAATCCCCCATAACAGGCCTCTCCTATATTCCTTTTAACGTTCCTCAGGCGTTTAAACATTCCCGACTTCCCCTCATTTCCTCATATTCCGGACCCTGAAAAATTAGGCCCTTTCATCTCTATAGTATACAAACGGTACAGCGAGTACAATTGGATATACTCGAAAGAATTTTCAATATGGCAGCATCCCATTTGCTCATTTTACTTTATCCATAACTCCAAAAATATTATCGGGACATCTTTTCTATACTACGTGTGGACTCTCCAGAGTTTTCATGAAAATTTCTTTTCCTACGTTTTCAAATTTGAGGTCTACAAACTCTTCAAGTCTTTGCCCTCTGCGGCCACCAATTTTCAGTCTTAATTCACTGTCTTTCAGTATGAAAATGTTTACGCGAACGTGCCGAAAGTTTGCGGCGGAAGTATCCGATCGATGTGTTCATTTGTCGCTCTTTTTGTTATTTCCAAGATAACATTCTCCGAAGCCGTTTCTCGTCCATTTTTCCAAGTAATCAACTGCTTACGATCTAACTTTATGTTTGGCATAACTCATAAGACATCTTGCCTAATTAGGTATATAGGATATTGTAGGTATTTCGTCCTACTCACGTTATAGAGGAGAAATACAATTAACCATCAGAAGCGAAATTGATGAACCGTTTAATATAAATTATTCCATAGATATATGATAGCTAGCTGCTTCGTTTTATTTTACATGTTTTAAATTGAAATTATTTTAAATAATGTTCTATATTTTCTCTTTTATAAATCAACGTGTGTCTATTAATCTACCAAGTTCAGTATTAGAACAGTTCTTGCTGGCGTTATTCTTAGTACGTTTTCTGAATTTTGTCTGCACCTTGTATACTGCGTAATAAATATATAGTGTTAATCATAATCGTAATATTACGTTTTGAGCAATGTTAAAAACATTTTTCGATTGGGTCATTTAACCCTCTGTGGGCCGAATTTTTATTTTAAATCCAAAAAAAATTGGGGGTACGTAAAATCGGCAATTATAAACCTATATATGCGAATGAAAAAAAAATTGATATTGGTTGTCTTGACTTGAAATGTTGCAAATGAAAACCGACACATTTTAATAATTTCGACATAAAAACGTTTTCAAGGAACATATTATAATTGAATAGTTTCCTAGATTAAAATGCGCATGCATCCTGTTTTCATAGGCGTACTTACAGGCGAGTTCGCAACTATTTCCGGCTCGTTTTAATTTAAACAGTCAGTGTATTTTTTTTCTTTGGCAAATGTTCAAAATGTTATACGTCTCATTTATTGTCGCTCTTGTCTGGTCCTAATTTGTTTACGATCGGTGCACATTGGTGGGGGTCGTTAAAACCATACATCGTGTATGGTTTAAAACTGTCTAGATTTAATTGTTTAACAAGAGTAAAAATAATTATAATAAATAACAATGAGAGTACTGTTGCTGGGGGCAATGTTAATTAGAACGCCCATTACACATGAATAAATACACTGGACCCCCCCCTATTTATTAATTTATTAATTATATGTACCAAGGCCCATGAACTTTTAATTAGATGTTTTAATGTGGTCTATTGGCGTAGCTTTCCAGTGCAACGTTTCCTAATAACGTTTAGGGTTGCAATTCATATCGCCTCTTCACATTTTTGTTTTATTTCACTGTCTTTCAGTATAAAAATGTTCGGTACCTGAACATACCGAAAGTTTGAAGCGGAAGTGTCCGATCGATGTGATCATTTGTAACTCTCTGTTTTTGTCATGAATTTTTCAAGATAACATTCTCTGAAGTCATGGCAGCCCGTTTCTCGTTCATTTTTCCATGTAATCAACTGCTTACAATCTAACTTTAAATTTGGCATAACTCTTAGTATAACTGACATCTTACAACAATGATAGATACTGTTGTTGGGGCAGTGTTAATTAGAACGCCCATTACACGTGAAGAAATACACTGGACCCCCATTTATTAATCTTTAATTATATGTACCAAGGCCCATGAACTTAATTAGATGTTTTAATGTGTTCATTGTAATAGTTTTCCTAACAACGTTTAGGTTGAACTTCATATCGCCTCTTGACATTGTAGAATCTGTTACATGTGTCATATCGGTAATTTAGAAACTTTTTATTAAAACTATTACGATTTTCTCTGATAATTCCAACCCACTATCAGAATAATATAATTTGAAATAACAATTACGGAAAACTATTTCAAATTATTCAGTAACGAGGTCTAATAATTTACACTTATCTGTCATATTTTTTCTTTCATAAAGGAGTTAGCGAGCTCTTCATTTTTCTCTGGCGTTGTTCGACGTTTACCGTTTGTCGTGTAATCGGCATTTTGAATTTTTCTTACAACTTGTCAAAATTCAACTCTCGCGACCGCTTTGACGATTTCATAATTTTTCATTTAATTTTAAATTCCCAGCAGCTCTGCCAACAATCTGACCGTACTTCCGCTCTTAATTGCTGTGAAATTTTTTCCCCCCGAGCTATCTTTAGTCCATTTTCCGTTGTGGGTGGGGAGGAGATACATAAGTTGCTGGAATTTCTTATTCTTCAAACCAAAGTATCTACTATCATCGAATATGAAAACTCTTGTTTTTCGAAATGAATTTTTATTTTATATCAACCTGTCTAGGACTACAGAATTAAGCTGTGTACTAACTCATATGTTCAAAGTAGAAACAGTGTACTAGAATAAGATTCGCAGCAATAACTGAATATTAAAATATCGGACTGGATTTTTAAAATTATTCTTACGATTTCTGTCAACTGCCATCGTCAGGATTAGTCTTATTAAATGGAAATGCTTTAAATTTTTTTTACATTGCACATTCGCAGCGTTCTGCAATTGATGCATAAAACTTTGATTTTGGAAATGTGTGTTTGATGTATTTTTCAACCTTTCTAGGACTACGGAATTAAGCTGTGTCCTAACTCATATGTTCAAAGTAGAAACAGTGTATTAGAATAAGAGCCGCAGCAATAACTCTCTAATAATAGTTTCAGATCTGAAATTAAAATATCGGACTGGATTTTTAAAATTATTCCTACGATTTCTGTCAACAGCCATCGTCAGTTTAGTGTAATTAAATGGAAGTGTTTTAAAACTTTTTTACATTACACATTCGTACCGTTCTGCAATTGATCAATAAAACTCTTGATTTCGAAATGAATTTTTTTTGTATTTCAAACTGTCTAGGACTACGGAATTAAGTTGTGTGCTAACTAATATGTTCAAAGTAGAAACAGTGTACTAGAATAAGATTCGCAGCAATAACTCTATAATATAGTTTCAGATCTGAATATTAAAATATCGGACTGGATTTTTACAATTATTCCTACGATTTCTGTTAACTGCCATCGTCAGTTTAGTGTAAATAAATGGAAGTGTTTTAAATTTTTTTTTACATTGCACATTCGCAGCGTTCTGCCATTGATGGATAAAACTCTTGATTTTTGAAATGAGTTTTTGTTGTATATCAACCTGTCTAGGACTACGGAATTAAGCTGTGTCCTAACTCATGTTCAAAGTAGAAACAGTGTATTAGAATAAGAGCCGCAGCAATAACTCTATAATATAGTTTCAGATCTGAAATTAAAATATCGGACTGGATTTTTAAAATTATTCCTACGATTTCTGTCAACTGCCATCGTCAGGATTAGTGTTATTAAATGGTTCAGGATCGATTTAACCGAATCCCACACAACAGAATTAATATGCTTTGTACAACTTTATTTCGAATTTTCTGTGATTTGTAATTTGTAAATATTTCTTTCCAGGAAATTTATAACCCCGAGAAAACAGCCTTATATGTAAATTTTATTGTAAAATATTGGACTTCTATGAGCATTAATTGCATATGGGACTTAGGAGTAATAAAAATACTTATCCTGCCTACATATTGTAATAGGTTTATCTGTTACAGTTAAATTGTCTTTTCTTAAGTTCTTGATTTGTAGGGTTTTCTCCTATCAGTTACTCGTTATTTATTTGAATGTTGAGCCATGGGTTTAAATATTGTTTTCGACGATTCGGCCTAAACACCCACGGGTATTATCCGTGAATAACTTTCCGATACTTTTACCGGATTTTTTAACAATTTTATGCCGTTAGTGTGTCCCACATTTGTCGGGAATTATCTAGAAAATACCGCCGGCGTATTTATTTCGGTCGTAGCGAAAGGAGAACAATCCGTTTGAAAATGCATTGGCGCCCGTTCAAAATTAAGATACGACCAGTTTGTTGTTTACGACGGGCGAAAATGAAACTATAAATCGTTTAAAGTATTGTACCTTTTTTCTAATTTTATTTTCAAAACTCGAGTAAACAGCGGAATTGTCATATAGTTAAAAGTCTGAACAGAACATTCCATTTCCAGTAGAAGAAACATTTCATTCCTAATATATGCACATTCAGTGACAATCTCTCTGTGTTCTATCGTATAATATTGGGGAAGGATTCTCTCTATAAATATTTAATCCGTTCTGGTCTTCTCCGCTATCCGTAGCTTTTTGTCCTCTACGAAAATGTATTTTAAAAGAACGAAATCGTCCCGAGAGTGTACTAACGGTGCTCAGTTTCTTATTGGTTCGCCCAATCGGTACCGAAGTTTCCCGGCGGTCAGAATTGTACATTGGGTCCCAGTAAAGTTCAGAGTGGTTGACTTAGCCGTCTGTAGAAGCGGTGGGGGGGTTCGGCCTCATAAAATATTCAGGGTAAAATTCTGTTCTCGTAAAGGGGGAGGTCGGCAGCCCTCCTAGTGCTAGTTGTCGGGGTAGTGGTGTAGGAGGGGTTCGGGGGTGCGGTTTGTTTTCGCATTAGGGTCGCCTTGGATACGGCCCCAAACGCTGTTGCGGCCGCCCCCGCCGCTCTCCCATTCACTATTGTGTTCGATTTACCCCCTGTGGCGTGTAACCACCCCTACCTACCTGCCTGCCTGCCTGACTAACGCCACCCCCCGAGGAGGTGGAGGAGAAAGAACCCCCCCGACGCCGCTATATAATCCATATTGCGGTCGGCGTAACAACCCCCTGCCCCGTTCCACCCCCTCGTACAACGAATACCTCCAAAACGTTAGATAATACCTTCAATACTTGAAAAAATTTTATTATTTCCATTGATCGTCCCTCAAGCGACATACGGTGGCGCCGCGGTGTTTTATCCCTTTTTTCTGGGTGGTATTTTTGAAATACTCCCGAGTAAAATGAATATGTCAGTTAAAAACCGACTCGAAGCTGCTTTAGAACATTAGGTATTTCTAAAAAAATATTTAAAAAAAATAAAAATCTATTGGTGATATATCTGGCAAATCTCATACGCTAAAAGGTGTGTGCAAAATGGACTCGAGGATTTATAATATAAATTATTAGGAAGTTATTTTTCTTAGATTAATCTCTTAATTCCTCTAAAAAAACAGTTCGTCTAAAAAAAATATATATTTTTTTAAAGGTTGACTCTGTTCAATCTAAATTTGTCGGTCGGCAGATTTCGCCACGCTCTGATCCCTGTGAACTGCATAATGTAACCGTTTTCTATTTCTTCCATTTATAAACTGTTAATTATATTTATAATATATATATATAGTAATTTAAGTAGCCTTACGAATTAAAACGGTCGTCCTAAAGGATTAAGCGACATTCTTGGATTTTTCAAATTATTTGATATTGTCTTCAAGAAGCTCTCGCCTAAAATTATATTCCGTTCAAATGAACTGATCAAATATTACTAATAATCTCCTACCTCCCAACTTCAACAAATCTGCATCAAATGTCAATTTTGCATTTTGGAGATAATTTAATCCTTGCATCCTATTTTTTATGGTTGTACCAAATGTCTAAGTTGGAATTAAGGCGCACGCATTCGACTAACCCCGCAGTACACACAAGTCGTGCCGGTCTGCATATCGACCATCCCCCGTAATTTTTTAAGTCCAATTTCACATCAGTTTAACTTTGAACTGAATTTTAAACCGAAGTTTTTATATTGATGACCACTAATAATTTTAGCGTTCGAATATTTACATTGTGTATTGAGATTCTATATTTTGTGTACTGCTCATATTATCAAATTTAAGTTCAAATGTGGCGAACCCGTTTGGTAGACGAACAAATTAAATTTTTTTTTTTTTATTTTAAAATCTAAAAAGTTTGCAGTTCTTAACTACTCGTGCTTTCGATCCTGTCTCCATATTAAGTATCCTTCTTGGAAGTTTTTTCGCATTCGTACAACTTACAGGAATAGAGGAGCAAATGTTGCATATAATATTTTTTTAATTAATCGATATTTAACATGCCATTGGAAACAGTTATGATTGGTTAAGTTGATGATATCTACGAGAGTTACACGGTGTTAATTCATTTAAATAATATAGATTTATAATATACATAATATAGATATATCATATTTAATGACAGTTGATTCCAGGTAAATGATATATTGAGGTCTTAACGACATACTCACGGGTGCCTTGAAAACCTGAAATGTGGAATCGATTCCTGCATTTTGCTAAGTCCAAAGTTGACTTATTCTCCTTTAAATATACTCCACTAAATATTCTATATAAATATACTATCGTCGTCCGCCTGATTTAATCGTGGTTTCGGATTTATTTTTCACCATGTGTTCCTTTATCATACTCTATGAGTTAGTGTTTTCGTAAATTTCATGTGGTTAAAAAACCGCTAATTTTTTAAAAATATCTGATTTTTTTCAACATTTTCAGCGTGTTTTATTCAGCTGATATAATTTGTTATGTTCGCCTCTGTCCTATATTAAATAATGGGCGCGTTTCTGTGGTCAATTCTTCAACGTCGATTCGCAGTTTTCACACACGAAGCTCCCGGGCGGGAACGCGTTTTTAATATAATTGGCACAAAACATTTCTCTGGACTCCGCCCTTAAAATTTATACATTTATTTTCGTAGTCTAATTTTGTTGAAAGGATAATTAAATTAAAAAATACAGTCTGGAGGCTTGAAATGAAAAATGACCACCCGCCTCGAACTCCAATTAGGCTGGCTTTAACTGCCGGGTCCTAATTTAGATAACGTCGTATTTCAAGCGTGTGTATATTTTCATAATAAATATACGTTAAATTGCAAACACCCTGTTATTGAATACTGAATTTTTAGTTGATAAATGCAATTCAGAAACACAAAAAACTCAAATGTTATAAAAAAACTAGCTTAATTTGACCCAGTTGTGAAATGGCATACTATAACCAAAATGTAATACGTGAAAAACTATACACTGTCACCAACCAATATAGAAGTTTAAAATAGTATTTTTTTGTAAATTAATATACAGTATTAATTGAATACTTACAAGTAAGTACTAAAAAGCATTTCTAAAAAGTACTACTTATTGTTTTGTTTTTTAATTAATATACTCACTATTTATATGTCAATAACTAGAAGAGTTATAGTCTTGCATTCTTGATACAATTTAACATTCTTGATTATAATTTGTAATATCACTGTTTGATATTACAAATTTCTGTATACGTGTTCTTATTGCAGTGATATACAATTCTATTCACAGTTTAAAATAATAGCAAAATACAACAGTGTTAATAACCATTTTTTTAGGTACTCTCGTGTCATGATTTTCCAGTAGTTTATATTCAAGTATCGCTAGATGATAAGTAAATTTCGTTTAAATTAGGGTAATACACTTAATTAGCGATAATGCAGACGGCAATGGAAAATATTTTTCAAGTTTCCTCCCGTTACTTTAACGTGTGGATATGGTCCTCTATATTAAGCCCAGTTCATTGACAAATTTGTAATTCCTCTCATTTTGTATTAATCCTACAGGTTTATTTTTTAAAATCTAGTAGCGGCCGCTGTAATTACGTATTACTGTAATTTTTAAACATCGCAATTTATATTCTACCGGTTTCTTTTCTTTCCGCCTCCAAGTCCGACGTTGATTTTGCGGATTGTAATTTATCAATTTGCACACTAACGTTTGTTTCTTTTCACTCAACATCGGTAATTAATCAATTTACCTATCCGTTATTTATGTTATAATGTAAATTTATTGAAGTTGAAAAATAAAGTTGCAGAATCCAACAGAGCCTCAGGAAATGTCCTCCATTTGATCAGTTTTAAATAATCAATTGGGTATCGGTATTATCGTGTATTATTCGGTTTTGACAGAGAAATGAGATCAATTAATTTGAATTTTGGTTTTCTCGAGTATCTTTTATATATTTTCTTTACACATTTTATACAATAGAAGGATAGCCAACTTAGATATCTTGGATCGGCAGTTAACATTTACAATAAAGGCAGACATTCTATTAAACATTTAGATACCTACTTAAATACATTAAAATGGTAAAATACAAATATTTTCTCAATTACCCCATTAATATTAACGTGATGCTTTTGTGACCCGAAATTGGTTCTGGCTTTTTTATGGTCTTGCTTTTTTCCGAAATTTCACTGTGCCGTCGACATTTTAAGGAATTCGGAAGAAAGAATTTTTTTTGGTGTTTAGTGTATAACCAATTTTAATAAGCTCTGTAAATACGGAGCTATATTTCTGTTTTATAAATTTTTTGGGAATAGAAACTAAAAGTCGTCCTTGTCTGACCATTTGATCTTCTTATTAGCCGAGTTTGTCTCTTTCACTTACCTCGGATGTCATTCGAAATATTTCCTTGAGCTTTACCCAGCTCAATAACAATTAAATTTTTATCGCTTGTAACTGACATTTTAATGTATTCAGTTGATATTCCTCCAAACTCTGTCCTAGATTCGTTTCATCAGTCTTGCCCTTTATCTGCCCCATTTTTTGTATTCTACAGATACAGCGCTATTTGTTAACATTTTTTGTAGTTCCTTTTCTGTCCACAGTTTCACAATGGACAGAGCACCGAATCCATTTTGATGTTAGCTCACGAATTATGTAAATTGTTTTTCGCCGAAACTAATACCGCACATTTAACCACTGATTAGAGAGAGAGCACTCTGTGCTGTGATGTACAATTATATGAAAAAAAATTGTATCAGAAATTTATAAAATACTCTACATAACATCTTTATACAAATTTTCTTGGTTTAAATGTATCGACAAAATGCTATTTCTTGGCATGCCACCGATCCGCACAATACTTCTGAAAACTGTTTCTTTTCGTCGAAACAGACTGTTTTTCTTTTTCGTCAATTTTAAAGAAGTACGCCCTTGTTCTTCGTACTTAGCCGCGTCCATTATATTTCTCGTGAAGTCTATTCTTCAAATGTCTTAACAGATTTCCGTTTGAAATTAATCTATTTTCTTACCAAGTTTAATATAAACCGTGTACTCAACTTCTATTAGGAGTGTAGAGTCCGTCGTCTGGAAATAATCCTTTAGGGGAAGTTTAAATATTGGGTTATCGCGCTCGATCAGCTTTTACCACAAAATTTCGTTTCGTTAGTTAAATAAGTTACTGTTCCCCGGTACTAACAATGTATTGAATTATATATTGTAGATTTAATAGCCATTTTTCCGGCCTTCCCGTTTCAGTACAATTTTAATTGATTTCGACCACTCGAATTGTAATTAAAAATAATGACATTTAAAAAAAAATTTTCTTTTTGTTAACCTTTTACAAGAGGGTGTAGGGAGGATTCGAGACGAATCAAATCTTAGGTTTTAACAACTCTCATTTCGTATTTGAAACTAATCATTCCCTTCCATAATGGTTCTGACTGTTTGTTGAGTTAATCCTGAAACAATTTCCATAGCTTTAATCCATTTTAATTAGATTCCACACAAGAATAAATGTTTATACAGTGATTATTTTCTGTTCCTTTAAATTGATTTGATTATGGAATTTATGTGCAACATTGAATTCATTAAATGGACTGAATTCTCTATCGTGTACTCTAGAATATGTATGAGCTAACGTTTTTTAATCGTTTTAAATTTCCAATTGAATGTGAATAATGTTTTTGAGTTTCCCTTTATGTTTTCAATTTATATTTGTAAATTATTGTACCGTTACAAATTGCTAAATTGTTATTGCTAACTAAGAAGATTTTGACGGCTTTAAGTTTTCCCGCCTATTTAAGAATCATAAAATATTTCTAAATTAAGACCTGCGTCATGATTGAACATTCTACTCTTGAATATTAACAATTAGTTTTAAGGCTAAATTCGTTTAAAGTTGTTTACAGAATTAGAACGGGACAACTTCTCTTGGAACCTCAAACATCGAATCGAAATTTACTCTCCAGTCTTATTAACAGAATTTATTTCCAATATTTAGTGATTAGCGATGAAAAATATATGACATGCTTTTATGACACCTGCTATTTTTAGCGCTGTTACGAGTAAAGTTTATTGACGTCCGCAAAATGAATTGACAAACTTTTTAGGATATAGCAATGCGTTTTTATGAAGCGGTTTAAATGTTGTCAACCAAACATTATAATTAAGATATTTATGAGAGTAAATAAATGGCAAATAAAGAGATAATGATTTTTATTCAGTGACATATATATTATTAACTTATTGTTATAATTGTTATCCATCGTTTTTAATCACTTTTCTGTCGTGGTTAGAAACAAATACGTCATTTATTTTTTTGAGTTAGATTTTTCAAAACTTATCACTGAAAAATATGTAACAATATTCTTGGTGGACAATATTGTTGCGAAATGTTTATGCACAAGATTACATTAAGGTTATGTGTTTTTATGTTTCCCAATATCTGCTATTATAAAGCATAGATTTCGCATGTTTTTTTAATCCATCTGTATATACTTTGCATTTATTTTTTTATGCAGCTCTTTTGCATTCAAAGATAATTTCTGGAGTGATTTTTTTTACAATGTATTTTAGCTCGGTAATTTTTTATTTACGCAGCACTTTTGCTTAAATACTTTATATATTAGTATGAAATTGAATACAGTTTGATTTCTCGGAAAATTACATTTCGCAGCGAGCAGTTTTGAATTCTCTATGCTTTTGTATCGGCGTCTGGAAAGGCCTGTAAAATCTCCGTTAATGTTTCAATCGGGAAAACTCCTGTCTTTGCATAATTTGAAAACAGGTCTGGAAAACGCGGAAAAACAATTTCTCCCGGATGTTCCTGGATTGAATTTTAAATTTTCTGTTTCTCCCCGCCCCCCACCATTTAAGTAGCAATCCTACCGTTCGACAACTGGTGTTACCTCTCGGCCAATTTTTTTTCCTCCTTTATAAAACGTTTTTGTGCCTCCGTCGATTGGGTTCCTCCGATTGGCTCTTAGTTATTTAAAGTATAGCGATTTCTTCAATTCCGGTAAAGCCGTGTGAATTCCTCGCCAATTTTCCTGTAATACGATCGTCGGACCTTGGTTCGGGGGAAAATTGTTCCGCAGTTTTTTTAGTACAACATACATTGTTCATTGTCGTCATTGTTTATTGGAAAACCGGACATTTGAAACAGCCCGAAGTCAGAAGACGCTGTTAGATTTTTTTTCATAATAATTATTCGAAACCTCCAAAAGTGATACCTAATAGGCGAGGTTATATATCTGTTTCATTCGATATCGTGACATACACTGTAGGTAATTGTTTTTTTATTATTATTACTTTTTTGCTTACGGGAGCATATGACGTCTTTTGGGGGTATGGAAAGGTTGAGTCTGTATTTTTTGACGAGTTTGAGGCATGAGAGTGCGGAAAGAGCGAGAGAGTATCTGTGTCCTGTGAATGTGGACAGAATATGTTGAAATAGATACGTTACGATATCGAATGAAACACATCGATATACGACCTCCTCGCCTAATTATCAGTGAAGGGGGGCCCTATTCTGCATTTTAACCATGTTAGTAAATTCTCAAAACACATTTATTGATTAGTATCAAATATCATCAGTTAGGTCAGTAGGGAAGGGGAAAATAATTTTGGAAATTTTCACAAATAATGGCCACAGAAATTTACTATTAAACGCAACACACAAGGTTGGCTCTGTGCATATATGCTTTCTAATATTTCACGATTTTGCCCCATAATTATATCTATGACCCGACATAATTAGCATGTTTTTATGAAGTGTTACAATTATGGCCACAGAAACTTGCTATTAAACGCAATACACAAGGTTGGACAGTATTTTGTTGAACAAATAAAAATGAAATACGTTGTTTCGATAAATTATATATTTATATTTTTAAACAGATTTCGTTCTCCCTCTGTTAGACCGGTTTCGGCCACTCGCCGTCTTTTCAGTGTTCGACCACTTTAAATATTCAGATTACACTCTTCCGATATTGTCCGGCCAACGAGGCTAAAAAAAAATTATGTTTGGAATAAATATTTTACTGTCGCCCAAAATTTTGGAATGGAAAGAAATGTGAAAATAAAATATAGAACTGATAATGAGGAAATTGCTGCATAGATAACACTAAGCGAGATTTGAATTACATGAATAATCTTACTCTAACAATTATTCCTACACAAATAAGTAGAAGAGAGCATATTTTCAATTTTTTCATAATATTATTTTTTATCTTCTCGGTACAGGGTCTTACTGCTGTGCGTTTCCAAATTTCTTACTGGAACCGTTCATGACCGCATTCAATTAAAGTTGAATCAAACTACTTGCAGTTCGATTGAATTGTTAAATTTTTATTAATAATGTGGCGAAATTCTTCTGAGAAAAAATTTATTGTTGCATTCCGCCAAGTAAACCTTGCCCACTTACATACGGAGCTTGGTTGTCCTCCTTTTTTTCATTAATTTTTTATAGTGGCTACAATTTTTTTGAAATTATATCTGTTATATCGTTACTCACTGAACACTTGAAGGTGGAAGTAAGGGAAATCGCGTGGCCACTTTCCTCCTGCTCAGGATTCTCTTGGAGGCGATGTGAAGAGAAAGCTCTCGGATCACAAAGGATTGGGAGTCGAATGGGATTAAATTTCAACGGAAGGATTTGTATCGGAAAGCTGCGAAATTTCGTGAACAGACGATAAAATAGAAATTGATATGTGCTGATTTTGAGTACAGAAATACCTGGAGTGTTGTTAGGGGGAATTTTATTGTTTCGTTTCTGAGACAATTTTCGATGTCATATTCCGAGACGGGCGTTGTTTTTGGTCCAAACAGATTGAAGCTGTTGCCAGGCGACGGAGAGCCCTCAGATGACAGCTTAAGCTTTATATATGTTCCCTCTTTGAGTTGTGATGGGGAAGGCTTTACGTTGACCCTAGAACAGTTTCTGTCTTCTACAATGACAGAATTTGTACCGCTACTGCTTACGCCGCTGCAATTTCGCGACTTGAAAAGTTCAGGTTGCGAAGAAATTCAATTCTACGATCAACAATCCGAGCAGCATAACTATATATTAGAGCAAGGGTTCAAAATACAATTTTTTATGCGGGCCGCGCATTCAAATGTAACTTAAATAGCGCTTTTATATCATATACGAGTATAAATATTATTAAAAATAAATATACGAATGTCTGAAGAGCTATTGAGCTTTTCCCTTTCATGAGCTTTACTCACTTTCTAATTCAGTGATCTTTTCCTGAATGTCAAAAGTTTTTTGACGCTCTACTCACGATACTCGCTTATACTTAACAGCCGAAGAACGTTGCGGTGATGGTCTCTTGAATGTCTGAAGAGCTATTGAGCTTTTCCCTTTTTTGAGCTTTACTCACTTTCTAATTCACAGGTCAGGAGCACAGTGCATTGATTTTTTCCTGAATGGCAAAAATTTTTGACGCTTTACTCTCACGATAATCGCTTATACTTCACAGCCGAAGAACGTTGCATGCAGCAACTGTCAACGAAAACTGTATGGTGGCAAGTAGTAGAAACTCAGAAAAAGCTCTAACTGAGAAATTGAAAACGCAAGAAGCAATAAAGAAACACACTGTACAACTGGAAGAATGGATGTGTTGTTAAAATTCAACGCACTTTTTTTTCTCGAATATTTTTTGATAATTTATTTAAGTCCGGTCGTGTTCGGGATACTGAAATCCTCAACAAGTTTTCTATATTTTCATCCGTCAACCGCGTTCTATATTTTGATTTTATGAAATTCATTCTCGAAAATGTTTGTTCGCATAAATAGGTGCTTGAAAGTATACAAATCGTTGATTTTGCAAAATTTCTTAAATTGGGAAATTTATTTTCCGGTAGATTCGAATAAAATGCGATTAAATTATTTTCGTCAAAATTTTTTGTATATACATTGTTACAGCAAATCAATTAACTATAGTTGTAAATTGTCCGGTGCTTTTACAATATCAAATTTTAAAGTATTTTCAAATATTAATATGTCCGTTTCTTTTGCATAAAAATCATGAAACCGATGACGAAAATTTTCATCCAGTACTTTTAGTGACTCGATAAAAATATTCGAAGGACACTGTTTGTAGTTCTTGGTTAAAAACGATTGCATTTTTGTCACCGGCCACATTTCGGCACGCTCACGCTCTAAGTTTGTTGATTTTTCCTAAAATTATATTGGTGGTGGAATCGTCTTGATTTCAATATCTCGCGCACACTATATCGCGGATTTTCAGCTAGTATTGTCTTAAATAGGTCCGTATCCGTCCGGTATAAACGGTACAAATCTCGTCCGCAGGCTCTTCTGCACTATCGCCATTTTTAAAACAATGAAGCGTAACATTCGCGCAACTGCTTCTTTCGGTTCTCCACATTGAACGGTGCAGGACAAATTTTATACAAGACACTTTGTCACCAACGAAACGCACTTTGAAAGAGCCGTGGGACAACTGAAACCTCCTCCATGTCATAAACGGATAAGAGATCAGATTAAATGTAAATACAAACAAAGCCAGTTAGTCATTAAAGCGACGGGGAAAAGAAACTTATGGGACACCCTAATATTTCAGAATTCTTTCTCAATAATCACAAAACTGTTGTTCGCTGTTTGCACTATAAATCTTACTAAACGAGCGTAGTATTTCTTTATATAAAATATACACGTATATATTTCAGGATGAACTAATTTTTTAACTCAATTTTTATTGCATCTATCTATGAGATCCTAGATTATGAATTTTAAATAACTTCCCCTGTGGTTATTCTTCTTAATCTATGTGACTATAGAAAACTATGACATTGATTTCAACATAATTTTACTAATTTTCTCTGCAAATACGTCAAATAGATACAAAAAATTAATTTAAAAACGATTTAACAAACTCTTTTATATCTCTGAATACTGTAGACCGGTTTGCTTTGTAATTTATTTTCCTTCACAAAATGCTGAAAAATTGTTCGAAGTTCGTCATAATCTTAATTACAGAACGTCATTTTCCTACACTACATTTTATGTTGTATTCTACCGCGCACTAGTTTCGAATACAGGTTGATTGTGTTATAACGCTGAATGTGTTGTGAAATTGACAAAATCGTGTTTAATATACACGAAAATTATACCCTTCCTCAAAATCGTTCATAACTTAAAAATAAACCATATTAATAAATCAATATAAACGCGAATGTACATCGTTCTACGTTTTGTAATCTAGTTAAAAGATTTTGCCCCTCGTCTTAATGTTAATAAATTAAGTACCGAATAATGATATTGAAGTTTAGTATACTGAATGTACCCTTGGAAGCAGTTTTTTTTTCAATTGTTTTAGAGTTATTATTTATAATATAGAATAACTAATAGTCGTATTTTTATACCCTCATTTTGTCCTGAAACCGTTTCACACGTATTTCCTCCAGGGGTCTGTTCAAACTTTCTGCGCCCAATGTTACTGACCGAATATGTGTTTCTGTTGTCAGTTATAACCTGTGTGTCCGTACGGGATAAACGAATTTCGACACCTGAAAATCCATTGACATTGTTCCCCAATTTTCGGCCTCACGGAAGTTGGATGGAACTAATGATGACAATTCCCGGTTATGGCGCTGGATAATTTTTTTTTTTCAAAATTGCCGGCCATTAATTTTTAAAGTTGCAAATCTCCTCTAGGGGATTGGTTGGAAGGGGGAGGGAATATATATATGTATATTTCTGTGCCGTACGAAGTTTTCCTACAAAGTTAATATGCTGAGGTCGGTCGGGCTGGATGTCCCTGCCAAAGTGGGGAGGGGAGACCCCCATCTCTCTGGAATATTTCCAGAAAAAATACTTTTTATACTCCTTTCTGTTTTTCGTCTCCCTAGATTCGATTTTTTTATCGTTTCAGTATCATCCTATCCTATACATTTTTTTGTGATAATTTTGTCATTTCCGTAAATTAAGAAAGATAAACATATTCTAAAGGCCCGCCCAATTATTTCTCTAATAATTAATTTTTTTTACATTTTATATAATTTTATGTAGGTTCATTTTTACAGTAAGGCGTAAAAATTTGTAAAAAAATCAATAATTTCCCAATTTAGCTTTGAGTTTAAAAAGAAATCTCTGCATGAAATTGTATATAATTTTTGATTTCGTTTGCTTCAGTGTTATTGACCTAACACTTCGTGGACCAATATCGTATTTTGAATGATGATTGATTATTATTTTGTTTTACGCCAAAATCGCTCAGTTCCTTGGAATTTTTGTACTGTTGTTTTCTTGGAATTAATTTTCTTTCAGTTTCCAGGAATATATTATTTTTGTTACCGCTTCTGTCTTTGTAATGGGACAACATAACACTCTTAATTTCCTCAAACATGCACACTCTTATTAATATTCTGTTATCGATAATGTTAGTACTATTTTTCAGTGAATTTGCTAGCAGATTTTACGCTTTTTTTGTTGCCCTTCGTTTTGAATCGCATTGGGTTTGTTCGTGCCTGGTTGATATTTGGAAGGGTTGGCCTTTCGACCGCTTGTTTTTTTTTTCAAACAAGGCCGAAGTTTGACTTATTGCCCTTGGGGCAGGGCGCTTAAAATATGTGTTATGTCATTTTTCGTGGTTTCCATTCGGAACGATCGACCTATCCAACCGAGAAATGTTCGTGGTATGCGCTGCAGACGTATATTTTCGGCCACAGAGAAACAGTTACCACTGCCTTATTACACCTTAAAGCCAGTTCGTATACTTATCAATGTAAATAAACTGGTTAAATAGATTATTTACAGGGCATTTCTATATTTAAACCAACGAGTATTAACAAAATACAAACCTTAGACGGGAAAATATTATGGAAAACCGAAGCAATGTCTCCAACCTCAACCTGCACATAGTTCTTTTTGTATATAATGTAAATATTTCAGTTCCGAATTGCGCATCATCCCAATCCAATGCTCCAAACCTTTACTCATTTTTATTTATAAAAGGTAAAATATATTTTGATGTTTTACACGTGAACAGAGATTGAAGTTGTACCCTGGTTATTCGTTGAAGTTACTTCAAGTTTCCATATTACTATCGCGTAAACTATGGATTCAGCTTTTCGACTGATACACTTTTCTGAAAGTTTTTTCAACTATAGTTATATATTATGATTTCTACGTTCATAAAAGTGCACATATTAATATTGAAATGTACAAGTAATAGCACATAATACAAGTAATGGAAAGTATTAATGGGTCATTAAATTCAATTCCTAAATAATAAAAAGCAAACGTTTTTAGAAATCGGTTTGTGTTTAATTGTTCCAACTGCCCCGGCAGCCGAGAAGGCAAAACATCGAGGGTCTTTGGACGGATGAATATATTTTCATTTTAAAAGTGAATTCGGCAAATTTCAATAACATGTAAATGTGACAAGAATATATAAATATATATGTCCGCTGTTGTACTTCCGCGTTCATTAATGCGCCAGCACTTTCGAAGTGTTCGAATGTATTCATCGAATCGCAATCGCAGTTTGCTCAGCTTCGTTTGTATTTCGTTTTGTGTTTTGTTGTCCACGTTTTTTTTATTCTCGTTAAGAAATCGAGTTCGTTTTTCAAATCGCCCACTCGCGTTGTTTTTATTTCTCGGTGTCGTGAATTGTCGTGACAAAAAAAATCCATTATCAGTTTTGTTTTTTTAACGCATTTATGTATTTTATCAGGTTATATTCCAGTTTCACGGTAGAAATTCTTCTAGTGGTTTGATCCGAATTTTAAAAGAATTTAGCAAAGTCCGTTGTGATCGGCTCTTGTGAAACCAATCTCGTGTTGTAATGCTGTATATATTATGGAAAATAAATTTTAATTATATCCCAATCTCTCTGAACCGTCCCATTCTAGAAAGTAATTTTTCTACTGCATAATAATTTTTTACTCTACGCAACTATGATTTTTATAATAGGGATATTGTAATGAGTTACGGGATTATAATGGTAAGAAACACAGACTGAAAGAAGGACTTCTGTTTAGTTCATATTCCATTAGTGACTTTTCGAATGATTACGGCTTAGGAGGATTACTTTTTTCTTTTATTTTGGTGTGCGGGAATTCCGTGTCAATTTTGAGGGTTTTTTTCTACGTGTACGCTGCTCAAATAATGATATGGGAAAAAGATCGCCGTAATCTATTCGCTTATTGGAACAACAAGAATTTGCCCGTAATTCTAAATTGTTTTCGCCGCCCTATTTCTAACAAAATGGGCATCAGATTGAGGTATCTTAGCCTTGAAAGTGTTGCTACACTCCGGGTTTTTCTGGCCCCCGCGTGTCGGTACACGCGTTCTGTTCAATCTGTTACAATTCCCAGAAGTTCAATTTCCCGGTTTTCCTCCCTCTCTCGTTGTTTTAAATATGCAGGCCTATTTCGTTCGTGCCAAGATCCACTACCGAGATTGGCCCTTCCCCCTCCGACCCTTCACCGCTATTTCTCCCCTCTCTTGGGTTTAACACCGATTGCTCTGTGTATACATCAACCGGATAAAAGCTGATGGGGAGGGCTCAACAGGCGTTGTTTCTGAACCGCGACGACGTATTGTTTTCAACAGTGGCTAATACACGCACATATCTGCGAACATTGTCTTACCCACTCTGAGAGCTTCCAATAGAGCTATATTTAAATGTTCGTATATCCTTCTTTGATCGCGGAACTTTGAATTACCACTCACTTTCGGTGGTAAGCACTTGATTATTTTCATGGATAAACCTGATTACGGTTCACGAAACTTTGGAAGCCGAAATAGGGGCCCAGATGTAAGGGGTAAAAGCCCTCAAATACACTGGAAAAAATATCTGAATAGTGGGGGTCCAACCCTTGCTAGCCGTGTTCATTATTTTCATATCATATTTAGAGTGATTTCCAATTTAGGGGTGTATTGGAACACCCATGAATCGTCAATGAAATAACTTTTCTATCGCTATTTACATCAGGAATGAGCCTTCGATTATCAAGATTCATTTCAGCGTTTTTTATTCCTAATGAACGCACGTCTGTAGAATACCGAACATAGATGTTGTGTCCCTTTAATGCCTGTCGAGTAGTAGTCGAACGCTGTTTGTTGTCGTCTCCCGGAAGATTGATTATGTTCCGAACCGGTTTTCTCTCGGACTCGAGAGGGTTCTCGGAAAATTGTCTTCCCCCCTCCCTCTAGCTGTTTTCTGGACGTTTTCCAGAAGCACAGTTTTACGAACTCCCAACTAAAAACATAACTCTTGTCCCCCGCTCTGGTTTGCGGTTGGGGTGGGACAGTGTTATATTTGCAGCTCGGACGTCCCCGAACTCTGGGAGTTTGTGGGGGGTTCTGTGCTCCGGGGGTAGAAAGGGGAGGGAAAAAAAAAGGAAAACAAACCGTGTGGAGGGAAAAACCTGAGTTTTCTCGTCGATAAAAGCGGAGCCGTGAAGGGAGAAGGAGAGTGGCCCTCGAACCCTTCGGCCACTTCCCCATCCGGGTCAACATCGAGCAGTCGAGAGACACTATACTGTACAATATTTTTTACCCCTTTTAAAATTTTATGCGATAATCTTCCCTTTTGTTAGAAATGTCAATATTTATTAAGTGGAAACGGGTCATTGACCCCCTGTAAAAGTTGTATGATTAGTTTACCCCACCTGTTTTGTGGTTTGTGGAGGGGTTGGAATACCGTAGATTTCGGTTTTCCGTCTAACCAAAGGGTCATGTTTTCGTGGTTCTACAAAGACCAAATCAACGAGAGGAGACAGAAACACGAAATTTACGGTTGTATTATTTCTTTTGTTTCTAATTGATTTTCAACATTCTATTCGAAATTATAATATTTATTTATTAATAAGTTTTCAGGATTGTAATAATGTTGTCTCCAGTTTATGGGTCTGTTTGCGAGACCGTGCTTTTATAGGGAGAGTCCGTTAGGATGGCTTTCAGTGTCTGAAATTTCTGTTATAATGAAATTTTCAATAATTTTTTGGATTATTGTTTTCCTCAATTTTTATTCAAATATTTAGTCGCTCGTTATCTTCTTCTTTTGTTACCGATTGTAATTTCGTTTTGTATCTTCTTGTATGTTATTGATGACAGTTTTATAACGTTTGTTATGTGATGATGATGCAACTTGGTTGTTACCATTGGTGTTCATAGTTTCTATCAAATGTGGAGTGGTGTTACCGGTCTAATTATAGTTAATAATGAAATTGGCTAAACATTAGAAATTCGTTCTATTTAGTAATAATTTATATTCTAGGAGAGTATGTATTAATCTGTAAGTGCAAAAAGTGTATGCGCATTTAAAATCTTTCGAAATAAAGGATACAAAACAATATGACGGCGATAAATGAAAATATTTTAACCAGGTGAAATTCTGTAACACTAGTAACGCTCCGTGATCAATACAACTGTAAAACTTATGTATAGGTAAAATTATAGTAAAAGAAACTATTTTAAATATATGAGAGGAATATTATAATGCTTTCAGTAATCAACCTAGTTTTGTATTCTCACAGCAGTCTCACTATCTTCAGAATTATAAAACGACTGAGATTGATTTATCCATTACACTATTTATCTTATGTCAGTTTATACTTGTCAGCCATCAGTTTTTTTTCCAACAGGCCTACATAAAGGATATTCTCTATAATTCTCTTAAACCTCGTTGGCTCTAAACAATTTATGATTATTAGATCACAATTTTCTCGTCATCTTATATTTCTGTATCGTTTTTTAAGTTTCCTCTCATTATAATTACACTTCTTGAAAGCATCACTGGTTTAAACTGATTTCATATAGTGTGCTGAATAAATATATTCAGTATACAATATAGATTTATATATTGCTCCTCCCTAATTCCCTAATTTAGAAACCACTGCAGGTGGACTATCGATAGCTATTTTGTTGTTTTTGCTGCCACAAGCTGCATGTTGTGACAGGAAACGGGTAGTTGCCTTTTTTTTTACTGCCTTATCTCACACTTCCTGCCTTACAGAGAACTATATTGTTTTTCGATTCTGAGAAGGCTTTCCCCATTCTTAATCCTAGAATTAATAATCCTTTACTTGAACTCTTTATCGAGTGATTCCTTTCCCAGTAGCTACTAATTACGACCACTATATTTAAATGCAACAATTACTGAAAGAATCAACCTAATTTCCAAGCTTCTTCGAATCAATTTACAACTGTATCACTGCAGCAAGGAATGAGTTAAAACTGCGTTGTGATAACTTTTTACCACTTATACCTACGTCATTATAACTCGTTTTATATTTCCTTCTGTAAACCATATGCTTTTCTGTAGCTACAACATGATTGTCTGTATTACAACATGATTATTCTCAATGAGAAAAAATAAAAAAAAATATGTCGGATGTTTCAAATTCAATATGTTATAAAACAATATAAAATATTTCAGAGTTCAAATACTTCGAAAGAAAAAACGATTTAGTTAGGTCTATTTCTATTGGTTGCATGGCATCATGCACACTTTTTCGGCCCATAGTTATGTCGATTAATTATATTTAATAGCGCATAATTAATTGTTCACGCGATCTCAACTGCTATGCGCATGTTAACCCAGTATATTTTGGAATTAAAACGTAACTTTTTTTTCAGGTACGTAACTATCCAAAATAATCTGGGGGAATAAGGCCTTGGAATGGGGCGTCGAACAGGTGATTTATTTCTTACATCTATAGAACTATAGAAAATTCGAAAACTCAATATTTTTCAGAGTTGATATAATAAAGTTAATATAATATACTGTAAGCTCGCATATTATTTCACGCTTTTCTACGTGGCGGAGCAAATTTTAGAGAATTTCCCCTTCAGTTATCTTACACGCTATTATAATGATAATGGATCTACTTTAGTATAGTTGAATTGGTAGACATTAATAAAAAAAAGTTTACTGAGGCAGTAATTTTTGAAATGTAATTTCTTAAAATAGCGTTGCAAGATTATTATTAGTGTATATGTGTATATATATATATTATATATATATATATATATATACATATACGCAGGGGAACAAACGAATTAGTAGTTACATATTAATTCTTAATAAACGCCCTAATATCATTAGAGCACAATCATTATGATTCCAATTCTAATAATTGTTTCGGTGTTTATGGGCTCTAATTGTGCAATTTAAAATTTTTCAATGTCGAAAAATGACATTTTTTGTAAATAGTATTATTTTAGTTAGTAGAATGCAATCTACTAACTCTATTTTATCAGTTTAGTCTATTGTTAATAATATATTTTTGATGGTATAAACCGGGGTCTTTTAAAGAATAACGACGAATTCGGAGGTATATTTTCATGTTTATTTTCGAAGTTGCTATTTCCACATCTGTTGACGACTCCCTTTCTTGTTTATGTGGGGTGTTATGTCTACGTGAAGGAATACGACTCAGACTGTCATTGTGTTCACATCTGTTCAAGAAATTCTAAATATACGCTTCCATTGTTCTCGCAACTCTCTCCACCAGAAAACGGTCGCCGGATAGTCTAAATAGTATAATAGTATTCATTGTTGTCTCTCCTCAACCCCGTTTAACTTCATGTGTACAAACAGAGGGCCCATTGTTCGATTTCTCGTATTATAGGGGGGGGTCAGCTAGGCTAGCTCATTGTTTATCTCAGATCTCTTTTAACTGATAAGGTCTCCCTCCCTCCTCTTAAGTAGGGGGGGACTTGAAGCCGTCCAATAGGAGCCCAGGAATCCCCACTCAGATCTGTCACGTGACCGAGCCTATATAAGCGGCGACCGGAGTCGGCCCGTCGTCCAGACCGCTCTGGACCGCCTCCGAAAGCGTTTCGCTTCCGTTACCTCGTCGCCGACATATTAACCAGCAAGATATTACTCCAAGTTCCGGCATCAGAGTGTTGTCCTCTGCCCTATTTCGACTAATCACACCGGCGGTGATTCGGCATTTTGATATACTGTGGCGAATATGAAGAGTTTCACAGTCCGGTTTCTACTTCGGGCTCGGAATTTGGCGTTCGGAAAATGTTGAGGAAGATTTCCGTATATTATTCATTGCGATGGCTCGATATTAATACGCAAGACATTACTCTGCGTATACTGTGGCGAATATGAAGAGTTTCACAGTCCGGTTACGTTGAAGAAGATTTCCGTATATAATTCCTTGCGATGGCTCGATATTAATACGCAAGACATTACTCTGCGTATACTGTGGCGAATATGAAGAGTTTCACAGTCCGGTTTCTACTTCGGGCTCGGAATTTCGCGTTCGGAAAATGTTGAAGAAGATTTCCGTATATAATTCATTGCGATGGCTCGATATTAATACGCAAGATATTACTCTGCGTATACTGTGGCGAATATGAAGAGTTTCACAGTCCGGTTACTACTTCGGGCTCGGAATTTCGAGTTCGGAAAATGTTGAAAGATTTCCGTATATAATTCATTGCGATGGCTCGATATTAATACGCAAGATATTACTCTGCGTATACTGTGACGAATTTGAAGAGTTTAACAGTCCGGTTACTACTCGGGCTCGGAATTTCGCGTTCGGAAAATGTTGAAGAAGATTTCCGTATATAATTCTTTGAGATGGCTTGATATGAATACGCAAGATATTACTCTGCGTTCGAGCATCAGAGTGTTGTCCTCTGCTCTATTTCAACTAATCACACCGGTGGTGATTCGGAATTTTGATGCGCTGTGACGAACTTAATGAGTTTCAAAGTCCGGTTTCTACTTGGGCTCGGAATTTCGCATTCGGAAAATGTTAAAGAAGTATTCCGTATATAATTCTTTGCGATGGCTTGATATGAATACGCAAGATATTTACTCTGCGTTCGAGCATCAGAGTGTTGTCCTCTGCTCTATTTCAACTAACCACACCGGTGGTGATTCGGAATTTTGTTATGCTGCGACGAACTTAATGAGTTTCAAAGTCCGGTTTCTACTTCGGGCTCGGAATTTCGCATTCGGAAAATGTTGAAGAATTCCGTGTATAATTCTTTGCGATGGCTTGATATTAATACGCAAGATATTACTCTGCGTTCGAGCATCAGAGTGTTGTCCTCTGCTCTATTTCAACTAATCACACCGGTGGTGATTCGGAATTTTGATGCGCTGTGACGAACTTAATGAGTTTCAAAGTCCGGTTTCTACTTCGGGCTCGGAATTTCGCGTTCGGAAAATGTTGAAGAATTCTGTATATAATTCTTTGAGATGGCTTGATATGAATACGCAAGATATTACTCTGCGTTCGAGCATCAGAGTGTTGTCCTCTGCTTTATTTCAACTCCTGAACGGTTTTACGCCCGGCTATACGTTACACACGACGCGTACGCATACGCATAACAGAAATATTTTCATATAAAATCAGTTATAATGTCTTGGAAGAATGTATACGATGGTATTTCCGTGTAAAATTCGGTTGTATACGGAAGAATGAGCGTATTAACGCCAACGATTACCGAATTAAATTATTTTTCTGCCTTTACGGAGGAAAGTATCTGACTCTGTTTTAAGTGTGAAGAGAATAGAAATTTACTATCTTACTATTTATTTTTGAATTGCTTCGGATCGTATAACAGCGTGTGCCGTACATATTAGGATTCCGACAAACAAATTCAGTCCAATTTATCGGTCCAAAGTTAACATTAAAATTTATGGCTTCCTGATTTCAGTTTATTTGAATTTCGTTCGTCCGATTGAACGGCCTAATGATAAAACTGCAATTTCGTGGATAAACAACAAATACGATCTTCGGATGATACTTTGATGTTTGAAAATAACTGTAATGTTTCTGCCCTGGGGTTGTAAACGCGGCGAGTGTACACTTAAATTTGAGAAATTGCTTTTATTTTCATTGCGACGAAACGGACTGAATTCAAAAGTCCTTCAGATCGAAGAAGAAGGAAATTATATTATATAGCAATGCTCACTCCATTTTATTGTGGAACGAAGTTTTTATATCTCCAGCATCAGTACTATGCACATCTTTTCATGTTGTACGCCGAGTTATAATATTTTTATGTATTTAAATATTGTACGCGTAAATTGAGAATTTATTTTAATAAATTACTACGAAATTTTCTTTTTTCTTAACACTGTAATCGTCAACCGATTTTTGTTTTTTTCTGAGCATTGAAATTACTTAATTTCTGAATTTAGTAAACTTACTTTTTGAACAAAACATAATAGTGGCAGTGCAACTATTTTTCGCCTTTTTCAAAAGGATGTTCTCGAGCCAAAGTTTTTTTGCTCGATCCGTTTTAAAAATAAAAATCGATAATTTATTTCTAATGATTGACATATTCTGAAGCTACTACACTGTATCTCTTTAAAGAAGACGTTCTCGAACTAATTGCTTATCATAACTTTTATGCCCAAACGACGTTTTTATGATGATCAGAATGGAAGTCTGTTTAGCCTACAAATTGCGCGCTGCGATGATTTTATATTTTCATCCAACGTTTTTAAGTTATTATGGGTTTTACAGCGATTTCTGATTTTCGAAGGGATTTTTGGCAAACAGCTTCTTTCAATTGGTTTACAACCTGATAAGGATTGTTGTCGCATTTTATTTTCTTGTCGTTTATAATGCTACATAACAGTATGAGTATACCATCATGAAATATAAGAACGGGATGCAGAGTTATAACTGATTAAAATAAATGCGTAAATTTTATACTCTGGAAAGCTTAACGTGCCTGTTTAGTTACAATTTTCTTTTCATTTGTTCACTATTCAAATCCAATTTTGAAAACCCTACGTTGCCTATTTTATGTGTAAGCATGTTTTTTCTAGAATTATTGCAAATAGAATATCATTATTATATCATCAGAATTGTGTTGTGGCATATCAAGAACAAAATTTCTTGAACAAGTATCTTTACATCTTTCCATCAGTGGCAAAATTCCAATTTCTCCTATACTGTGTCTTGCACTCTGATGACAATTTGTGGACAACCTATATCGCCGATTTATGTGTAGGCATATTTTTACAGGAATCACTTCAAAATTAATATCATTAATATAATATCACGATGACAATTTGTGGACAACCTATATATCGCCGATTTATGTGTAGGCATATTTTTACAGGAATCACTTCAAAATGAATATCATTAATATAATATCACGATTGTGTGGCATATCGCCGTAAATTCCTTAAACAAGCATTACTATAAAGTGCGCAATAAACATTTTTCCAGTGACATCTAATTTTTCTTACACTGTGTTTTGCACCTAATTACATTTGCAACGGACGTTCTTAAAAGTTGTGATTACAATTTTTTCTCATTATTTTATCAAATACAATTCGGAAAACCTATGTCGCCGATTTATGTGTATGCATATTTTTACAGGAATCATTTCAAAATGAATATCATTAATATAATATCACGATTGTGTGGCATTTCTTAAACAAGAAGCAGTACTATAAATTGCGTAATAAACATCTTTCAACCAGTGACAACATTTCTAAGTTATCTTACACTGTGTTTTGCACCTAATTACATTTGCAACGGACGTTCTTAAAAGTTGTGATTACAATTTTTTTCTCATTATTTTATCAAATACAATTCGGAAAACCTATGTCGCCGATTTATGTGTATGCATATTTCTACTGGAATCATTTCAAAATGAATATCATTAATATAATATCACGATTGTGTGGCATATCGCCGTAAATGTCTTAAACGAGCAGTGCTATAAAGTGCGTAATAAACAACATTTTTCAACCAGTGACAACATTTCTAAGTTTTCTTACACTGTGTTTTGCACCTAATTACATTCGCAAGGGACGTTCTTAAAAGTTGATTGACAATTTTTTTTCTCATTATTTAATCAAATACAATTCGGGACACTATGCCGCCGATTTAGGTGTATGCATATTTTTACTGGAATCATTTCAAATAGAATATCAATATATTACGATCGCGATACGTATCACTATATATTTTATTGCATCTGTGATTACTTCTGCTTTGCATCTTTATTGAAATTTTAAAGCCCTTTCGCTTATGCGTACCAATAATTTTCACTGAGAGTTTAAATTACGTAAAATACTCTGTTTATAATTTTATTTTTTAACTCCGGGTCTATAAATTACCAAATACTCTGCCGTTGCGATAACCCATTTTATAACCATTATATTATCATCATTATGATATTCGGTTTCTTGGACGTTCTGATAGCAAAAATAATAATGGTTAAATTGAATAAAAATTTTGTCAACATAGTGTTGTCACCGGCTTAGTACATCCAGAATTTTGTTCTATTTCCCGAATTTAAAGAACCCATATGGTGTGGTGCATGCTCCGTGTTTTCGGCGGTGCTCCATTTATTTATATATTAGGTATTTTAAATAAAATGCTGTTAACACTATTACTTAAAATCGGGTTGGTATTTCCCCAAGAGACTCGTTCCGAAAATTACATATACCTTGAAGATTTTTTTATTATAAGTATTTTTATTCTTTATGAATTCAGGGTACAACGCCAGGAAAGTTGTCAAGCGAGGAAAATGACAAAACAGTCAACGGAATAAGAGTCGAAAATGTTTAAAACTATAAACAAATATTAATTAATATTTCTCTCCTTTCTCTTAGAAAAAAGAGACTGCATCTTTTTCAGTTCTAGCTAAATCCCGAACCGTACGAACTTAGTTAAATTTCAGCTACAACGGTATCAATGTATGAATAATGCCTAAAATATATTTATTACGATTTAGAGTAGTCTGTTGTACCCAATTGTTTCTTACAAGATATGTGATTTGAATATAACAATAATTGCTTTTTGTAATTTACCAGAATTTTAAGCCAATTGCAATAGAATCTTTTAGAATCTACCTCTGATATTACATTGTTTTAAAAATTACAAATTTCGCTGCACTTGAACTATTACAATAGTTTTTCACAGAATTCGTTGCACGATCAAGGGTGAATACTCAGTGTACGGTTGTGATTTTTTCCATTCCTTAAAGAGAATATGCCATTTTCTTCATTTACTCTTCTACCGTGGTTAATATTTATGTGAATAGTACGATTATCATCAGACCACGGTAAAAATTCAACGTAATAACTTTCACAATTTTGGTTTTTAATTGGATTGTAATCGATTTGGTTTTCTTGCCACATCGGACTTTAACACTGTCGGTTTCGTAAAGACAAACAGAGCTTCTGATTAGCATATAGTTGATGAATTTCTACTATTTATTGTTACGAATTTTCGTAAACGTATATTTATGAGGATATAAAATTCCGGTGTCTAATTACGGTTGTGGAGAAATCCTCGTAAGGTTTTCAAATTATGATCATTGCTAAAGTATGTTCTACCTCTTATTCAAGTAAAGTATGTCGATTGTCCATCAGAGAAATAGAAATTGTTTTTAAATGTTTTCCCAATTTTTGTTTAGACATGTCCAGGAGGATAACCCATAATCAATTTATTTACATATGATTCAAAAAATCTAGATTCTACTATTTTTGTTTTCACGACTTTCAACGATATATTTTTGCAGTATCTTATGAACTTACAGGTTCGAATAGTATTTATTATCAACGCGCATTACTCGTTTGGGACGGATTCATGTGTGTTCAGGAAAAACTCAAATCTCCATAATTGTTTGAAGATATTATTGAATAATGGGAGATTAAAATTGATTTTTAAATTCGGAATCTTAACGTGCCCCAAGAAATTTGTGGTGCATTTTCTTAGTTTGAAGCAATTGATTCACATTTAATTAACGATTAATTGTCAAATATGGCTTTTATTAAATAAGGGGGGTTAAAATAAAATTTGTATCGTACGGAACAATATAGCTTTCTTGTATTTACAAGGGTTCATATTTGTAGTAATTCGTGTCTCCGTCTGATGCTCATTTCTTAAGGGACTTTGTTTCTACATTAAGGAACAGTATAAGCCCTAAACCCAGGGCACATAGTACATATTCATAATTAACCTTACCTGCGCAAGTATACGAAAATGTGTTTTGGATCCTGTTTATTCAATTGGAAAAACTTGTTTCAAAATTGCCTCTCCTCTAAAGGTGAATGGCTGAAAATTTCTAAGACTGGAACTGGAATTGATGTCCGGCCAAGTTGACTTGTCGTTTCGATTTTATATCTAAAAATTCCTTCTGCTTTGTTCTTTTTTATATTTGATTATTAATGTAATAATTCGGTATAGCCTCCCCCCAGTAGGTTAAATTTCACTGCAGGCACTTAATTATTGAATTTTCATCGGGCTTCATATTTTCAAATTATTCAAATTACAATTTTGAGTCATTAAGACCCTACTAGGTTTGGGCACTTTATTATTTTTCTAGTTTTCTATATTTATTGAAAACAATTCCCAGTAAATACTGGGAAAATTATACTTATTCCAATGGCTTTTAATTTTCTTTATGAGAAGTTAACATATATTTTTTTGTTTTAAAATTTGTGTCCCATGATAATGAGTAATTAAGTTATATTATTCCCCCATTTTCATTCTCATACATTCGGTCGTACAGATTTCTCTTATAACACTATTCCAATCCGTGATGGTAGATACAGCGCCATATCTTTCCTTGACTTATAAAGTATAATATTATGATATTGTGATATTCATAATATGAGAAGTTCATGATATGTCATATTACGATATGACAAATATTATGATTTAAAATTCGTATATTCAAAATATTTCCTTAGTAATTTCGCAGTATTTTTATAAATTACCCTGGTTCTAAAGATTTGATCTTCTTTGTCGGACCACAGTTCCTTCACATTGTTCGAATCATACTGCTATTTTCTTCAGCAAATTATACAATCGATATTCAAATCGTGTATTATATTTATGATAACCTACCTCATGGTTGTTGGTTATTTATTACAATCGCTTACGTTGACTCAAAAGTAATTTTGATACACTGCATGATCAAGAAATGTGTGCGAATTATACATTTACCTTTTTTCAGTACTACAATAATAAAATAAATTACCTACAGTAATAAAATAAGAAAGCGAGGAAAGAATAGAGCCTTTTTTGTCTTTGCTTTGCGCCCTGGTGTCTGCACGATAATTAATTTCCTTCTTCTCGTTGTTGGATAATGAAAACTGAAATATTCATACGCAATAAACCTGGAATATTCAGGATAATCTAAAAAAAACGATTCAGAAGAATACAATTTCTCGGTATCGCAGTTTTTTCGAGCCTATCAGGCTAGGATTTTATAAATGTATTTAGTCCAGAGATCATGATTTCTGCTTCTCGCCATGAAAAGTAGCAATTATTTAAATTAGTGATTTGCGATGACGATAAATTTCTGGACAGTTAGAAAAAAATAGATTTTCTGCATCTTATTGCGTCAGCTTAGCCATACTTTTCACACATCTTATTCAGTTTTTAGATTTGTAACATTTTTTTAAAGAGATTTAAGGACGTCAAAATAATATTTTAAGTTGAAAGTAGAAACTATAAAGATTGAACTGATAGTTCTATTTTTCATACCGATCGACCAGTATTTAAGATTATTTTTAAAATGTTTCATATGCATAATAGTTAAACTTCCAGCAGCATAAACAAACTATTGCACTATTCAATGCATAATTATGAAAGTATAATATAAAGTTAGTTTTTTTATAAAGTAAAACTTGAGAAATGGAAATGTCGTTTTCAAAGTTCGATTGAGTTTTTAATAACTATCAAAGTGTGATTTATGATTTTACTTATATCTACTGTAAAATTTGCAACGTTGTATCTATCTACTAGAAAAATCGAAATTTTTAGCCCAAAATTGAAAAATGAGCGATATATTGTTTAATTTTGAGCGTTGGTCTTAATTCGATTGGATTTCTGATGGCGGTGCTATTCATTTTGAGATGATAAATGAAATGTGAAACAAGCAGTTTGTTGTTTTTAAACTAAACTTCATTCTGTTTTCTCGCAGCGGGGTAAATATTTGCAAACTTTCTGGTTTTATCCATTATCTCTATTAATTTTCTTTTGAGAGGGAGGATTTTGTAGCAAGTTCTGTTTTAAGTTCTAGTTTGTCTTTCGTCTAACCCCGTATTGTTATTGATAAGTAGTGAAAGCTGAATTACGACCTGTATATCTATTTTATTTAAGTACTAAACTATTAAATTTAGCCTATGATCATCAATGCGTTTCCTATATATTTTTTTCTCCAATCGTAGGCTAGATAATTTGTATTATGAGTTCATTATATACTAAAAAATACGTAATAAATTTTAGAAAAATATTTTTTTTATGTATAAATTCTTTTGACTTGCAACTGTTCATGCCAATGAGAGGGAAGTATTCAAAATATTTTAGTAGTATTTGCTGTATCAGTAATGAGAATAATGTCACTTGGTTGACCCTCTGTGGGCCGAATTTTTATTTTAAAATCCAAATAAAATTGGGGGAACGAAAAATCAGCAATTATAAACCTATATATGAAAATCTCACGGAAAAAGCTATAATTTTTTGGTGAAATCTCGATAAATTGAAATGTGACCTGAAAATTACCCGGGCCCATAGAGGGTTAAATTTTAATCTATTCGCGCAAATATTTTATCTATTGTGTTCAAAAAGAACGAAGTTTTATACTCCCAACCGATCGTTTATAGCTATTTTGTTGCTTGTTGTTGATCCCCCGCAAGAGTGCTTACAGTAGACTTGACGACTGTGTTTAAGCCTCTCTCGTGACTTCAACTTCAACTGTTGGAAAGTTATTCGATCCCCCCCTTTAGATTGGACTTTGTTGCTTTAGATTCGGGCCGCTTGCAAAGCACAATCTATACTTCGTTTGTGTTGGATGCTTCGGAAATCTCTGGAACCCATTCGTTGTATAATGGGGGGGGGGACTTTACAAATGGAGAATGGTAGTAAAGCGGGTGCTCTCAAGTCCTTTCTTTCGACGTGTGTAAGTGACATATTTGGCTGGATACCTTTTATTCACAGTAGTAGACGTTTGTGCTTGGGTTACTTCAAAAAATACCCGAAGAGTCGACTTAAACCGTGTTGTAAATTGTGATAACTGAGGCCATTACTGAAAAAGGAAAATAACGATTGACCTTAGCAAACTCACAATGCAGAAAGTCATATTGAAACCGACGTTGACATACGGCATAAAACTGATAACCGGTTCCATGAATCCAGAAATTGCAATCAAAAGTCCTTACACCCTTTTATGTTAAAAAAGGACACAGTTCACTAGGATTTCAACGACGTACCTATTATGTTCAGGGTTCTTTAAATTGAGAACACGAAAAAAATTAACATAATTTTACATTATCTACCTAGGTATAGATAAATGTGTTCAAAATGTCGCTTCTTTAGGTGTGGAAATATCCTTCAATGGTATGATGATGATTTGTTATATTCAAATCATTTGTTCTCAAATCATTTTCAAAATACATTTTTTGTTGAATTCCGCATCATGTTTAAGTGAGAATATGTCAAATGCGGTTTCGTTCTGCGACCCAATGTGTATTTGAATACAGTGATATCGGTCTTGCCTTATTGATGTTTCCAATAATGTATTATAAAAAATGTTAAAATTAACAGTTCAAAGTAGTTACATTTAGAGAGGTTTCAGTAGAATTACTATTATTATTTGATTATTAGTAGAGTAAAGCACAGGTTTTGGTCGTAGATGACTCGGGAGTGATAATTAGCAAGAAACGTAAACTGCCTCTGCTAAGTAAGAAACCTTTATATAGAAACTAAATTCAAACTAAGCTATATTAAGGGACACAGTTTTATTTTTATTCTAATTCCGTTTTAGATATTAATTAAATACAAATTTTTTTTAAATTAACTCATGCATTTTCCTTAAATTCAAGAAAAAACCCTTAAGGGTCAAGTTTTTTCACGTTGAACTCCAACTAAATGCCTAATTTTTTAGATTATTTACCCTTTATAATTTCCTGAATTTCAGAGTATGTTAAACTGTAGCAGTATTTTGGAAGATGTCCCTCCCATACTCATTGTGTGTGATGAGGAATTTATAACGATTTTTTAATTAATGTGTCGATATATTTGGAATTTGTCCAAATTTTGGATATTTTAAGAAAATTCTTTTTTTACATTAAATATTGTATCGATAATGTTGTTTGTTTGATAGACCCACTTAGTCTGTGTTGTTCTGATTGCATTCAATAATAACAAGTCAAAGATGCAGAAATTGTGCAAGTCATCGACTTTTTTTGAACTACAGAATACTGTGGCACCACAATCGATATCTCTTATAAAATTATTAAATACTTGTATTTGCGATAACCGAACCGATATAGTTAATTAATTATTTACTGTTTTCAATTCACAGAGAAACTCTCATTGCGCTAGCTAAATTTAGGATTTAATTTTAGCGCTGATGATCGAATCTTCTGAAGGTTTTTGCTCTCGAAAGAGTGCGAAAACCGACCTCTGAAAATCGTCTTGAGATTTTAAAATGTCAATCATTATAAATAAAATCAACAACCTAACTGGCAATCTTCCCATTTCTTTAAAACCGCTCTACTACTTCTTGGGCGTGTACCGCATAGCAGAAAATGAGTTGAATTTTTGTGAACGGACGAAGCTTATTTTGTACAACATGATATAATTGAATTTTAATTGAAAAATATTGTTTCGTCGCACCTAATGAATTATCGTACATTTCTGTGTTGATTGATTAATAATTTTCACTTGAAAATAATCCCTTAGTCAAATTATTTTGTGTGATATCCGATTTTTACAGAGTTTTACTACTCTGTGAAATTCAGTAAATAAACGGATGCAAGAATCTCATGTACCACTGCCAAATCCACTTATATACAACTTTATATAAAAAAAATTTAATTCCCACAATAGCTATGTTGATCAGCATATTATTTCTGAATGTAGAGTGCGAAATACTACTGCGATACAGTCTTACTTCGATTGTATCGATCAGTCGATCTCAATTTTACAATTCTTACCACGTTTTATTGCGACATTATTACAGGTTTCATATTTTGTATGACTCTCAAGTATGCTCATTTATTTTCCTATTTTAGCCCCTTTCTTATTTTTTGTTCGAACATTTCTGATCCATACCGAAATATCGATCGGACTTAACGCATTGGGGGGAAGATTTTTCTTCCTCATGGGAATTTGAATAACTTTCAAATGTTTGTATTGAAAATCGTATGTGGGGGTTTTTTCCTTTTTGTGAAGCCGTCAACGTGCAGGGGTACCCAAAAGTAATCAACACTTTGACTTTGAAATTCATTTTATTTTGCTATAAAAGAAACTTTAATTATTAATCTATTATAGGGTGCCCCAAAATTAACGCAAGATTTGAATTTGGCACCATCCTTGCAGAGTAAAGTTTGCAACCGTATTAAAAAAAAAACCATTTGACAGCTTATACTTTAGGGTTAGTACAAATTGAGCGTTACACGATAGAACGTGTTTTCATTGTTGAACAATATTTAAAAAATATTAAATATTTAAAAATTAAAAATATTTAAAAAAGTTTGGCAACCACAGTTCGATTAATTTTGGGACACCAATATTCGATTCCCCTCTTAAAGAACTCCTCAAGACCAAAATACATCTTATCAAATTGTTGATACTTTTGGTATCTACCTGATATATATATATATATATCTTGCTGTAAAAATATTAGGAACATCCATCGAAAGTGGGAACAAATTAAATGATAATGACTATGACAGCTCTTAAATACAATATCCCCTATCCTTTGATCTGTTGTAAGTAGGAAAATAAATCATACATTTGTTTATTTAATGGTGTTAAGGATTTCGTCCGTGATCGAATTTTGGTGTAACACTCGCAAACTAATAGATCGTCAATTTCTTTAAATTGAACTCATTACGGGTATGATTTTTATTAATATTTCCCCATTATCAAATTATGCCGAGAAATAATTATAGCCTTACATTTTATATTATCTTGGAATAATTATCCAATTGATTTGTGCATCGATTATATCTAATTTGAGTGGTAAGAATGAATATTTTCTCAGTTTTTTATTCCTGTACACTCTAAAGCTGTTAAATTGAAAAAATTATACGCGCTTAGCTATTTTATAAAGTATCAAATTGAAATATTTATTTAGTCGTTGGGACGTAATTGTGTCCATCTATAAGATTAGAAATGCATCGATGATGTAAGACATTGTTATGTTTCTGTTACGGAGACTTTTAAGACATAGAAAATTATGTAACATGTTACGAAACGACAAGTATTTGCGTTTATTTATTTACAACTTTCAGAAGGATTATTAGAACTTGGTTTTACAAAAATTTCTATCGCTTCTGTTTTGTATCCCAAGCTTTAGTAGAATAGCCCATTCTTTAGAATGGGTTTATGCAATAAGCACAATTTTACTTTAGGGTAGCTCATAGTAGCAATGTCGTTATTGAATGTTAAGTTTTAAATTAATGTATGTTTTCGCAAAATAAGAAACCCTTTGTATAATTTTTAAAGTTTTTTAAAATTAAAAATGTAAGGATTAATTATTAAGGCGTTTGTAAACTGAGCTGTATTAAGAAAGGACTGGTAAGTTTGCCAATTTGAAGTTGCCTTACCTTTACTGTCAAATTATTTTCGATACCCTCTTTTATAGTTTTTTAACCGTTAAAATTGAGTTTTATTATTTCTAGACGAGATAATGACAGGAACTTGACCGATCGCTTCTATATTATAACAAATTGTAAAAGCTTAATTCTCATTTTCGTACCCTTATCGTCTGGGATTTCTTCTTCATTCTTCCGTTTTGCCGGTAACGAATCTGACCGAATAATACCCTATTTATGACTAAGTATAAAACGCTCGTTCCAGTAAAAACTTTACCATATAGTATCTCGTCTGCAGATATACGTGAAATTAATTAAAGATTCAATAACGGTTAGTATTTTCGGGGGTATTTATTACCAAAAAAATGCTTCAATAAACGTTGATTTAATACTTGAGATCCAGTAACAACCAAAGTGTGCAATATTGATGGTTCGTGGCAATATTTACTACTTGGAAGTGTTTATTACTTAAAAACAGAAAAAAACTAAATTCCCTATTTGTGAAATGACAATTGACGCGTTAACTGGCAAAAATTATGTGGTCCTAAACCGATTCAGTCTACATTGTTTTTCAATTCCATAATAATTTATAATTCAGGAAATACGTTTTCTCCATTATTGATAACAGGTTGGCACTCGTAATTCATGGATGAAGTCATCATACTCGTCATAAGCTAGTAAATTTTATTTAAAAACTTTAATCGTCGAATTAAATTATTATAGAAATCGATTTTATTTTGATATCGTTTAAATAATGTTTTAAAAATGTTTTTGTTATGGTGTTATCTCCCGGGATGGGGCTGATTAAAAATCCCGGCAATTAAAAGTGTTGTTTTACCCCCCACTATCTGTGTTCAAACTTATAAGTCTTTTAAAGTTAAAGTGTTGTTCCAGTTTGCTTGAAATTATTATTTAATCGTTTCAAATTTCCACAACAACTCTAACCCAATTAAACTAAGGGAACATTATTCGTTTAAAATTTCAGCATAGTGTTCCATAATATTCTTCTTACCTTATATCTATTTCCAACCGGTTATCAATCGCTCAATATTTGTTATCCTACAATTGAACGGATAAAATAGGCTAAATATATGATAAGGTCTCTTCTTTGATGTCCTAGATATATACTATTTTCAGGAGAATTTAAAACTACTCAGCTCCGTTTACAGAAATTATTTGGATCTTCACAGAGTGTATTATTGACACAGTTTTACGCGGGAATTTCGTTTTTACCGTAATCTGGGGACTTAAGTAATTCCACATGAGTATTTTATTAATTTACTATTTTAATTTTTTACCTTTTATTACTTTCAAGATTCTCATGTCATTAAAAGTTAATTGAAATTATGATAACCGAATGCAATTAATTGAAAATGTTTATCTTGGGATATTGAGGATGGTTTTATTATCTGTTATGAAGACAAATATATACACAGTTTTATTAAAATTCTCAGATGTATAAAAACTGTAATTAGGACTTACTAAGTCCAATAACCTTAAAATTGAATATGTACAACATTTGATCTATATAATACATACATAAAACTGCTTGTTTGAATTATTTATAGTTATGTATTTTCTTCTAATTATCAAGATCGCAATTCTTTATTTATTGGACCAGTAAAGTGAACACATTCTTATGTCATTAACAGTCTTTAGGATAGGTTATTATTTATTTTTAATCACTTTATCATCTTATTTTCCACGAAATACCAAATTTAATAATTAAATTTTCCCAATCTTCCATTCGTAAGTATTCGTCAATTGATCTCACGATTTCGTAATAAACACAATTAGTTAATTTTCGTCAAAAAACTAATTTAAGGAATCGGCATGTTCAAGTTGTTGTTAACACATGAAATTGGTTATGGCTATACGATACGGTTACGTTTAATTAGAGAAAGATAGATAATTTAACCCTCTGTGGGCCGAATTTTTATTTTAAACGCAAAAAAAAATTGGGGTAACGAAAAATCAGCAATTATAAATCTATATATGCGAATGAAAAAAAATTGATATTGATTGTCGTGAGAACGTTAAAGGATAACGCTTCTTCACTAAAAAAGCTATAATTATTTGGTAAAATCTCGATAAATTGAAATATGACCTGAAAGTTACACTGGTCCACAGAGGGTTAATTATTCTTTATTGTGTCGATTGCGATTGAATTAATTTAACAGTTCTTTTGTTTTCAGTATCTGAAATAATATTAACCGGTATATTAAAAAAAAATGTTTCCTGTTTCAAATTTATTGCTGTCCTTAGCCGCTTTTCTGTTAAATCTTCTTCGTTTCGACGATCCCTGTCATTTAATGTTTATTGAACCTTCGCCTATTTAATACAGTCCTGGTTACACCTTAGTTTCATTATAGAGTCGATTTTTATGTGCACATTTCTTAATTACGAAATGCCGAACCGAAAGCATGAATTTCAATATTTTTTATATCAAATTGATGTAATATTTAAACCCGTGTATAGACCCCGGGACACCACACATCGTTCGCATCCTGAGATTTCAATAAAAAAATCGTTCGCACAATCCTAAATGCTCCTTCAATTTTTTGTCGTTATTACAATATGGTCTGAACGCCGGGTTTATACCAGTGTCGGCAGAAACTATTATCTATCCCCGTCTTTTTTATTAAAAACATTTTGTGCTCGTACACGCGAGAATGTTTTCGGGAATCGCTCTATTTAAAGGCGAGTTCGATTTGGAACGATTCCAATCTCTCTGCAAGGTGTTCGACGTAAAATCGGCCTACTTTGTGTTCTAGCCTTGGCGAAAAACTTTTATTCTGAATTTTTCTAAATAGCCTTCAATGCGTATGCGGTATCCATTTCTTGCATAAATCATAACGCGGGTTTTCGTAATATAGTGAATGTTGAGCGCCTACAAAGATTGGGTTTATTCAATACGTTCTTATTTACTGATCGCATTTCAATTTTATTTCTGCTGAAATTTATTGAAACAACTGATTCCGACAATCAAACTTTTCCATAAGAAAATTATTCTTCGTTCTTACATTTTCCATATTGTGGATACCATTATAACGCTTATATATGCCACATTCCTACGATATGTCTCTTTTTTTCATTAATTATATTATTGATCATAAATTGTTGTCATACCCTAAAAAAATTACTTAATCTTATTCAAATAATTCTTTACATCGGATGTTGAACAGCTTGAAATTCACTCTGATCACTCCTAATTTATCTGTATTTCCTTCATTGAATGTGCCCTAATTAAGTGGATTTTAATGTTTCTTTTCCTCGTATAAAAAATAACGCCCATTCAATGTGTGCAAATGCTGTAAGTTTTTTTCACATGTATGTCGTGATGGGGCACTTTTGACACAAGAATAATTATAGTCTAAGGGCTAAGAAGATCATGCAAAATCACTATTACAGTATATTCTATGTGATGTATTAATATATTCATTTCGGAATTATTTATCGCAAATCATTCGTTGAAATACTGAAAACCTTATCTTTTCGTAGAAAATAAAGTACATTTTCTTGACGAGAACTGGATTGTTTGGGTTCCATTTTCTTTGGCATTCATTCTAATTTTCGAACGTTCGGTTTATTATTTCACTGTCTCCTGTAACGATTTAATATGTTCAGATTCTTTCTTCAAGCTCCAAAAGCATATTATTAAACATTTTTGGCATTTGGCAAACACCTTCGCTTTATGTTAAAACTCTAATATCCGTTACATAATATTGAGAATATCCCTTAGAATGATTAGACAATTAATCTTGAAATGAGAATTTTTAAAGCAAGTATATATATATGTATGACTCATTATATTTCAAATGATCTCAAGACTTCGTGTCCTATTTCAGGATAATCAAAACTTGTCCTAGACCATTTTAAATAAAAAAAAACTTCGCAGGACGAAAGTTCACTGTACTGTCAACTTTTTATTAATTTAAAGTAATTTTCGACTATTGTTTATAAAGTCTTTAAGTAAAGTGGATGGGAAAAAATTAAACGAGAAATGCGACTTTGCTCCTACGTCTGTTGCAAGTTGAGAAACCTCAATATATTTCTGTATTCGATGTATTTGTCTGAAACATAGTCATATTGGGTCGAAATATCCGGTTTTTGAAGATTTTGTCAGTAACACGTGCGTTTAAAAACCGGGTCAAGTTATATTTCACTCGGTTTAACTAAGATGAAATCATTCCCTGATAGTATGATTGAAATCTGTATTGACTTTCTTTTTAGCTTAGTTTAAAATTTATTTTTAATCAACTATGGGTACATGATTGGTTATAAAAGGAGCTGTAGTGAGCGGTTCTGATATTTTTTAGCTGTAAAATTTCTTCGGTCGATGCCAACCAGGTCCTCTAACAACCGCTTCTTTGCCAAGTATTGTAAAATAGGTCTCTTTAAATAGCTTCTTTTGATCGAGTCATCCGTCTTCGTCTACTCTCTGCTGTTGTAGTTCGGTGCATTCAAAAAGCACGCGCATACTGTGCGGGTCTCGTTTCTGAACATTATATATATATATATATATATATATATATATATATATATATATATATATATATATACATATACACTGTGACTTTTTTTATACGAAACCCTCAAATCCAGGTCGTTTTTAATACTAGTACTTTGGGGTTGAAAGAAATTATTCTAAAAATGCCTTCGCGAAACCAAATTGAAATACAACCAATCTCATGAAATATGGCAGTTAATATTTGTGTCTACCACTGCTTTGTAAGGCAGAATATAGTTAATATTTAATTATAATGGAAACCGATATTTTAAGGTGTAATTCCTGGATTAAAAATTTCAGAGAAAAGATATTGCTATATGTGATTTTATTCGTACTTGCTGATGGATTTGAATTAGAAAATATCATTCGAATATTCTTTAACCCTGTGCACTCGAAGTTTTTTTCATTCATATTACCAGCAACTCGAAGCAATTTTAGTTAAAAGATCATATATACATGTAAGTTAATGAAATACGCATTAAAAGAAAAGTCATCGTTGTATCTTATTATTTTTTTAATCGCTTATGAATACAAATGTTATGATATATAAAAAAACAATAAATTATAAAATTATTACATTTTTTAATCGTCCAAAGTGTGATACCTCTCGAAGCAATTGCCAATATGTAATGGCTTTTCTAGACAGGTTTTTTTTTCTATTGGAACACACTACACAATCTTTCTTGGTTCTGGAACGTATAATGTGTAGATGGTTGGTTATTGAACCTACCCTCCGTATTTGGTGCGTAAGTGTATTCTCGAGATGTGCTGTTTTGTCGAAAATTCCCAATCAATTGGTCCACCAACAATATTACAAACTTCAAATGTGACATCGGTTTTTCATTATTTATTTTTTTACGTTTGATTGTGAAATATAGTGGAAACGAGCTTTTTCGGACGTAATTCTTGGAATGAAGATGCCAAAAAGGCATTTTTTTTTATGAATTCATATCGATTTAATGAAATTATAAAATAAGTTTAAAATCTACCGCGTTGTTTCAATGTCATCTGTCTGAATTTTGGACCCCATTATCTGTCTCTCACTCTCAGCCGAGGTTTGAAGCCACCCTTAGAATTAACATGGTGTCGGGGGTTTGGGGGTGTAATTTGAACGCGACTAAAGTTCTTGCCGCTTACTTTGTCGACGGCCACTTACTTTAAAAATACAACAAACCACCACCCCCAGCTTTTAAGCCGCCCCCATTAACCCCTCAATCACACCCCCGGTCTGTTCTTGGGAGGTCATTTTTACCCTGGGCAATGCCCAAGACCCCGTGACGAAATGGCTCTTACCGCCCTTCCACACCCCTTCGTGCAACCGGAAGCCGTCGTCAAGCTAATGCTCTCCGCTCAATGGACAGTATTAGTCAATTTTTTTCGACCCTCCCTAGACCCGTTTTCACTTAGCCTTATCTTTTAAAATAGACCGTAGATTTCGTGTGTTTCTCTCACCTCTCGCTGGTTTAGGACCGGTTTCGGCTGCTCCCCAACTTCAGTAGCGTTGTTGGTCACTTTTGGTACTTCGGATTTTTTTTCTTATCTCACGTATACTAAAAAAAGGTTTTATTTATTTGATTCTTAATGACCTGGTATGCCGGTCGGTTCATCGCACTGAAGATAACAACATAAACTTAATAGAACACTGAAATTATTAATATTGTTTATCTGCTTTGAATTCCTCTATTAGTATGTAAATATAAAATTTCAGTTGAAAATAGTGTCAATATATATTTATTCTTTAATTAAAATCTCTCTCGATTCGATTTTGAGAGTATTAGATTTACCGTAGATTTCTGGTGTTTGTGTCTCCTCTCGCTGGTTTGGTCTTTTGCTAGACCGGTTTCGGCTGCTCGCCATCTTCAATAGCAGTGTTACTCCCTTTTGGATGTTAAATAAGCTACTACTTTCAATGGCACGGCGCAGCTAATGCCAGCCCGCAACACAGATCTGTCTTACATTTTAGTATTAGCGCCTTACGGTACAAGTGACAGTGACAGTGCAGTGAGGATGCTCAAAAAACATCCAAAAGTGACTAACACCGCTACTGATGATGGCGAGCAGCCGAAACCGGTCTAGTAAAAGACAAAACCAGCGAGAGGAGACAAAGAAACAAACAAAATCTAGGGTATTTTAACCCCTCGCAGACCATAAAACAAGTATGTTTAATTAAAAATAGACCTTTTTGTAAGGCGGTATCTTCTGTGAATGTACAAATTTTCAATCTAACCGAGAATCCCAGAAGGTTATTCTCTGATTTTTGTTTTTAACTCGATCGAATTTGGTATGAAAATCAAAAAATTTTCTCAAAACATTTTCCTCCCCCTAACTTTCTTCTCCTATTCATTCATTCATTTATTAATTATCCGAACGGTTTGTTTCGTGCAATGTAATTTATTACACATAAAAATCTTCTTTTAGAAGTAGAATATGAACTATTATCTTAAGCGTATTAGCTGGTGCAATATAATGCCTGAATTGAGCCCAATTTTTTTTTCAGCTACTATTATAATTTAAACTGTATTTCTTACTTTTATATACAGAATGGCATTCTAGTTCTGAATTAAAATTCGTATGTTCCTTTCAGAGAATGTCATATAATACATTATTAAAAATTCCACTGTAAAATGTGAATAAGTGTGAATCTACCTATTTACTTTGCTTTAACAATCTCAAGTTTTTTTTCATTGCCTTTTGTACTGTTTGTACTGTTTAATGTCGGCTTAATCTCGGAGAATAAAAATTATTTATTCTTATATATATAAAAATTTTTATTTTTATTTTAAGATTTATATCTTACGGTCGGTAGTTATATCCCGCATGATCCTTGTCTTGATTTGCTTCTTGAAAAACAGGCCCAGATTGTTGTACCCTGGTTTTTCAGGTACTATTGAATTATCATCATCTCTTTCCGCACTATTCTCAGGAGACGACATAATTTTCTTTTTTAAAATAACTCGCGTATTCATTGGACTTATTATTCGCATACTGACTACACTGCTTGAACGTTTACGTGGGCGCGTTTTTTGAAAATAGTAATTTGCAAAGGACCAACAGTCCCAATATCCTCTAAACTGGTTTAATTAAAATGTACGCTGAATTTGCTGTATGAACTTGAGGAACTGAAAATTTCTACTATCAGTGATCATTTCGATTTTAGTAGTCCTGGTCGCTTCCTAATAATGTTTTCAACAAATCGATAATTTAACTAATTAAAAGTGATACAGTGGACCTACTCAGTAATTTCTTATGTTGAGCGGTTTCATGGCGCACTCATCAATCAATAATTTTGCCCAAATTTTGTATTACAGTAAAGTTTATTTAAAATTCTTAACAACAGGGATTAGCAAAATTCGTAAAGTGCTATCAAGTTCAACTTTTAGATTTCTCAGCTAATGATGTAATCTTCCGCCAATTATTAGTCATCCGAAACTGTTTGGACTCTCGAGACCACAGATCGAGTTAAGAAATCGATTCTTGGGTTCCGCAGTGAACCCGATTTTGGAAAAAGTTCTTAACAGTACGAGCAGGACGGAGATTCACTCCGTCAATATTCCATAAAGCGTTCAGATTATCGTACATTCTACGATTCTATAATGTTTTCCGAAATTAGAATTATAACCATGCAGATGCAAGATTTAATATACCCCGTTAGGATTCAATTACGTCAGGATGCGATACCGACCTATCAGGAGCACTCGAGAACCATCCTCCATGCTCCTCGGAGTATGTTTCAACGCACATTAGTTGAGCAAATAAAATTCTGATATTAATTCACTCATCGAGGCATTGTCCTCTTTCTCCAGTCAACTATTACCGACAACGACGGCTTACCACTCGTTCGTTAACCCGGATGAAAGTCAAGAGTACCATTATCTGGCATATTACGAACTTCTTTATCAAGAAAACCTGGTGAATACCAACGAAACTTTCGGACTTTGTATAGCGATTGATCGTTTTTGTGAACTAAAGTCTCCTTCCTTAACTTGAATACACTGTCTGAATAATACATTCTACGATTCTATGTTCTCTGAAATTATAATTATAACCATGTAGATGTAAAATTTAATATACCCAGTTAGGATTCAATTACGTCAGGATGCGGTACCGACCTATCAGGAGTACTTGAGAGAACCATCCTTCATGCTCCTCGGAGTAAGATTCAACGGCTTAAACTCACTAGCCATTTCGTTAACACGTGAGCCATCGGAGGTTCTTCGGTTGGATTGTAATATTTTCGAAAATTGGTTTCCAAAGTGTCTTATAATTGGTTGTGTTTTGAATAAACTATTGGAACCATTACTGTTTCTGTTATCTGAAAAATGTAGCACTCTTGTTAATAGTTCAAATCTGTTCCTTGATAGGACTTTTTTTGGGAACGTTTGCACATATACAGGATCATATAGGTGTATAGCTGGTAATTTTACTAATCCCATCCATAGAATCAGTACAAAAAATCTCTTTATTTCAAATTTATTTGAAGTGGTCTGGCGGGGGGACTTGCTCGAAAATCGGCGTTGCGCTCAACGCGTTAACCCGGATGAAAGTCAAGAGTACCATTATCTGGCTCATTACGAACTTCTTTATCGAGAAAACCTCTAGTGAATATAAACGAAACTTTCGGGCCTTGTATAGCGATTAATCGTTTTTGTGAACTAAAGCCTCCTTCCTGTTTGTACATATACAGGATCAAATTGGTGTATAGCTGGTAATTTTATTAATCCCATCCATAGAATCAGTTCAAAAAATCTCTTTATTTCAAATTTATTTGAAGTTGCGTGGCGGGGACAACGCGTTAATCCGGATGAAAATCAAGAGTCCATTATCTGGCTCATTACGAACTTCTTTATCGAGAAAACCTCTATTGAATATCAACGAAACTTTCGGGCCCTGTACAGCGAATGTAACATGTAGGCTTGTTCGGTCGGCGCGAACTGTCCCACGACTCATAGTTATTGTCTGTTTGCAGACCGAAGTTTCGTTGTGGCCAACGCCCAGCAGAACAGCTGTCACATAATCTACTGCTCGGACGGGTTCTGCCGGTTGACCGGCTACAGCAGGGCCGAGGTGATGCAGAGGCCGGCCGTCTGCGATTTCCTCCACGGACCGCTAACCTCCCAGTCGGCGGTCAACGTCGTCAGGGAATCGCTTGCCGCCGGCCTCGAGAAACACTTCGAGATACTCTACTACAGGAAGGACGGTAAGCGGTAACACTTTTTTTTTTTATTCCGTAACAATCAACATTGTCATGAGTACAAATGTGATAAAAGAGACCACCCGAAGACCGGTACCTTCGAGAACAATTTTTATCTAAGAAGATCTCTAGAGTGGATTTTGACGGTGAGGAACCTCAGGAACCGGAATTTTGCAACTTCGTCGACTGTCATGGTGGATAGAAACATACCGGGGGGGAGCATTAACACGTTCGGCGCCGCGTCACCCATATTCGGGTGACGGGTATGCTTCCGTGGGGGCCCCGTCACCCATATATGGGTGACGCTTTTCTTGTTGAAGTTAAATAAGATTTTCAGTCGCATTTTTAAAAGAAATTTAATAGAACAAGCGCTGAAGTATAAATATAGAACATGCGGGATAAAAATATCAAAAGTATACATATAATATTCTACTTTTTATTATTAATTTATATGTAGGATAAAATATTGCATTATCTACGTCGGATGATATTCATTGAAACAGTCCAGGCACATCCGTGGCAATTTTGGGCAATTCAAACAATACGTTGTCGTTTTTTTAACGTTTTTCCTCGCTTGTCGGCGTCCGACAGTTTCCCTCTTCTTTCGGTAACACAGGATATGACGCGCATCTTTCTTACAGGTTTGTCCTTCCTGTAGATTCTTGCGAACCTCCAAGTGGTGGTGGGACACTATCCTCCTTCTGTGTCTATTAGTGTCGGGCGCACAGTATTTTCTAAGGACAACCAATCTGTGACTAAAACTTCGCGGAATTTTCTTATCTCCATTTTTTTTTGTTTACCAAATACCTCCGACAGTCGGATTTGGGGGGCCCCGACGAGAAACTCAACCGAATCACGTTGGGCGCCGAACGTGTTAAGGAAGGACTTGAAATCTCTGGATGCCAGCGATGTGGGTTATTCCCCGGGTGGAACCCCATAGCTCTATACCGTATGTCCGTGTCGGTTTATGTATCGCTTTGTAAACTGTCAGTTTGTTACTTAAGGTCAATTTTGATGTCCGTTTTAATAATGGCCTCAGAAGAGTTCATATTTTCGGTTTAAGTCGGGTATGGCGATCAGTTCAGTTAATAATATTTTTTGCTATCGTAATGGAACTCAAAAGAGATTATAACACTTTAAAAAATATATAATTCAGTAACAAAAATGATGGTCAAATCTTACCATGAAAAGCCGCGGGATATGAGACTTTCTTAAGCCTGAATTGTTGATATGCCTATGACCACCTAGTCAGGGGGCAGGATAATGGGTGGATAACAGCCGAAAGGGACTAAACGAGTGGATTAGAGGATTGTGGAACTTCATAGACTGTCGGTATGTTGAGAGGTCACGGTGGATTGTGTGCTTAGAAGCATACCGGGGATGGTACGAAGGACTATTGACTGGAATCTCCGGATGCGAGCTTAAAAGTCCAAATTTTCGTTTCAAGTCGAAAAATTTTTATAAATTGGAGCAGCCGAAACCGGTCTAGCGATAGACCGAACCGGCGTGAGGAGGCATATAATACGTGGAAGCTAAGTGTTATCGTTAATTATCTTACGAATAAGACGTGTTAAGAAAAGGGTATAAACACTTAAGATGTAGCCCGCTCGGGAGGAGTTTTAAACACAAAAACTACGTGGCGGTCAACCTCTGCCCAACCAAATTCTTGCCAGGAAATAACTTCCCTTTACATTTTTTTATTATCAACATATAATCAGTAATATAAGACTTTTTTCAACTTACTCCTCGGGTATTATAAGTAACCATTGCTATAGAATACACGTGTATGAGCACAAATATAGTCTCACAAAATTTGAGTTATCTTACATAATTTATTGATTTAATTTTAGTTGAAACGTTATTTGCAGATAAACTATTGCCAAAGCCCAATTACATGCGTTTATTATTCTCGTGCCCGAGGTAATTTTTTAAATTACAGATTTGAATAACAGTCCTAGTGCACATTCAATTTGAAATTTTTTTTTGTTATTAACGTTGCTTTCTAAGCCTCCTAGACTGAATAATATTGTCGGCTTTGCTAAGTTGAATTACTCTAATCAGTAGTACTCATTAGGGCAGGTCACCTACAAACATTGCAGTATATGACTGGGTATTTTGAAACCATATATTCGATATATGATCCGGTTCTCTGATTTAAAATAGTTCCTGGTCGTTTCGTCGATAATTTTTATTGCAACCATTCCCCAATTTCTATTCCACATTTATACGATAATTTCGTCGCCTCTTGGATCCTTACCATCAATATATTTTGCCTTGTATTTCAGAACATGTTTCTATGTTCAGAACATTGTTAGTATTAATTACCTGCACTTCTCAAAACACATGTTCCTCGATGAATTTCGGGTACATTGGAATATAGAAATACAGCGATATTTATGCGGCTATTGGGATGAACTGAATTGTTTTTAAAATGCAGGGTTTAAAAACGCGTCCGAGAATGACAGTTGTAATGTTTACCCTCTGTCATTTTTTATAATATTACACCTGTTGCGTACACGAAATTTATATATATGAGGGTAGTCAAGGGCTTTTTCATGATTTTACCACTTTCCTATTGACCAAAAACACGTTTTTCAACTTACCAATTAATTTTTCAAAACGACTAAATGTTTCATTTAAAACTCCTGACATTGCCTGTAAAAACTATATGAGAATCTACATTATAATCAGAATGGGGTGTCTAATTTCTTTCCGAATTTTTTGTCTTTCTTCTCATGTTAATATATTTAACGATTACGTTCTATAATAACATTTAATTGCTGCTATAAAAGTAAACCGTATATTGGAGTCCCTTCTGTTTAAGTCTGTGAGTATTCTACCTGATCGATTAAATGATTATGCTATATATCACGTTCATGAAAAATATTTTATATCAATGTCATGGATAATGATCATCGAGGAAATTGCTTAACACCTTTTGATTATTAGTAAATCACTTATTGATAATGGAAAGATAATGCAATACTACCTACTATTATTTTGTATAGTTCATTATACTGCCGCTACATTTCTATTAATTTTTCATTTCCTGTTACATTACAATGTAACTTTATAATAATAAAGGAATTCTTGCATTCAATTGCTTTTACTACGCAATAGTTTGTACCTGAAAATTTATTGTTTGCTCAATTATTGTTGTATCATAATTTCATTTTTGTAATTCGGACCTTGAATATAATAAAAATTAGCACGATTGCTGCTTGATTTATATTGTTCTCTAAACGATTAGGGATCATTTCACTTTCCTAATTCAAGGAGTTTGATTAAACAGAAATTTAGTTGGTATCCGCAGCGAGTCCCACATTATTACTATCTCGTGTTACATTCTGTATGTTGGTGTAATTCTTTACTTATTAATAGAAAAGGTGAAGTAAATATATGATTACGTCAGTATATACATAATTATTGTACTCTGTCCAATTTCGACTATCCCCCAAAATGCATACCAATTGAAATTTTTTTGACTATCGAATTGTGATTATTCAGTTATATCCTTGTAATTATTTACAATACGTTCAATAAACCTTAATCCATATTCAGTTCGTTATATTTTCGATGTCAGTACTCTGTATAGGGCATGTATTAGTTTAATATCGTATAGCAAAGTGTTTTTGAAAAACCATTTGTGCAGATTTTTCTCGTTTCACTTTTTCATTCAATATGGTATTATTATAGAGGTTACATTATTTTTTGTTTACCTGATAAACGTATATAGTAATGCATTTATTTATTTACATATTTATTGTAATTATCGCCGAATACCTAATCTAGTTTATTAACTTTTCAATTGTGTCTGAAGTGTATGGTCAACTTTCCAAATTCAATGGCTTTTATCACAAACTTATTTTTAACTTGAATCTTTTTTTTTTTAAATAAACGCAATCAATTCCATTCATTAGCCTTTTTTTCTATTGATACATTTATTTTTTAATATCTCATTTTCTGGTGGTTTTGTCCGCCTTGTCCTCCACCAAAAAAAATAATCTTTTTGCCTATTTAGATATTTTGGTGAATTTAAATATTGAAATTGGATTTTCTGTTTTTCAATATAACAAATAAGGAATAGTGACTGCGAATTTTTCGTTCTTATAATATAATTATAATTCGGTTTATAAATTATATATTATATTATATATTTGTACTCTGGCCGATTCGCAATTAGGAACTTAGCATTTTAATTAATGTAATATCTTTACATAATGAATGTTATCAATTAACCAGTTAACTGTGGCACCTCAGTTTGAGAGCGCGCACCGTTTTGTGTCGCCAGAATCGAGCCATGACGAGTATACTCGTCAATTGCAGAGTAAGTTGCGCTGGTAAGATATTGGATCAAAAAGACGGGTTTATTTTATAAAATTGACAATTTTATTACTAATATTTACTTAATTGGTTAACATAAACATATATTACATACATATTAAACTAAAAACGCAATAAAAATTAAATATTATACATATAAAAGTGAGAATTTAAATTCTTGCTGTGGAGTGGTATTCAGCGAAACACGTTGCTATAAATAATGGGATTTTGCAAATGGAACACCATTAACGCGATTCCTTCCTGATTTTCCGTTTATAGCAGTCTGAACACCTTCGCGTTGGTTTGGAGTTAGCTTTGGAGAAGTCACAGAGTTTTGTGGATGTATAGTAATTAGAAAATGGTGGGGGAACCCTTATACATGTTTTGTTTTTGTTTTCTCAAAAATTACAATTTAAATAGCCAATGGTCTCCACTTTGTACGCATGACGAGTATTACTCGTCGATACACAAAATCGTGCCACTTCTCCATAGACGAGTATACTCAATCACAGTTAACTGGTTAATAGGTCTTGTTCTACAATCGTGTAAAGGGTGTCCCAAAATTAACGCAAGATTTGAATTTGTCACCATTCTTGCTATAAGGTTGGTAACCGTATTAAAAAAATACGTGTTTTCATTGTTGAACAATATTTAAAAAAATAATGAAAGTTCGGCAGCCACAGTTCGAAAATTTCGTACAAAATATGGTCGGATCAGGGATTTAACTTCAACTGTGAAGAGAGTAGTTGAAAAATTAAGGCAGGCTGGATGCCAAAAACACACACACTGGTCGTCCAAAAACAAGCATCAATGAAATTCAGCCACATTTATGCAAAATGGTCGTGGAAAATTTCGACAAAAGAGTGCCCGATGTGTTATTCCATACATAATAACCCTATCCTGTGTACTTTACGATTCTATAAAAAAATATCGAATTAAAGAAAAAAAAACGGTTTTTTATTTAATTCAAATCTCGCGTTAATTTTGGGACGCCCTTTATTTATACGAATGTAATTAGTGAATTAATACACGTAACAAATCCTGTAATATTTCAATTTTTTAATGCAGCTAATTTTATCCGTCTGTAAGTGGGCGAACTGCTATGGAAGAACAACTGCAACATAATCTCATATTACATATTTTTATATAGGATATAAATACGTAATGAACTATTAAATACGTAATGAACGCTAAATGGGGGGAGCTTTGTGTGAACATTAGCGGCTCTGTAATCGAGAAACCGGATTCAGGAAATCCCTTCCGAACGGAACTGGTCCAAAGTGACTAATGCTCTCTGTTTTACGGGAACATCTTCCACTATCTTCAACCTTAATTAATTTAAACGACCGAAATTTGGTTTATAATAAAGCAATCGTAGACCGATACTTTGAAGTCGTTTTCTTTCGGATATTATGAAATTTATACCTGTGCTGTGTGTGCTACTTATAAAACAAGTGCTGTGTGCGCTTTTAGAAAACAATTTTTTCTATTTCACTGAAAAGACAATGAGCATCCTTACGTGAGATTTTTAACTTCGATTTTTAGTTCCCTCTATTCTGGCGTTCGTCTCCAGAACGTGACTATTCAAAGTAGATTTCAAAGTGCGAGACTCCAATTATAAAATATTTTTTATTGTAAAAATTTTATATACAATAAAGATTAGGCCAATCTTACGTGTCTACAATTTTGGGCACTCATCTGGCGTTCATCTAGAAAAAGTTCTCCTATCGTACATACAGTTCAAATAAGTTTGTGTATTAAACCCAAGATTCTGATTGCTATTTGTCTGTTTTAATGTTGGAAAATTTAAATGAAATATCATTTGTCACTTTATACGCTAAAAAGTTTTGGCTCGTGATCTCAAATTTCCAATTGGTTTCTAAGTGTGAAGCGATGCTTTTGACTAAACTTTTCACAATTTTCTTTTATTTGTGGTGTCGGAATAAAAATAATAATTGCAGGAACTGGTTAACTTCAATTTAACTTTAAAGTGGAATTTTACAAATCCGAATTGAATTTCTTCTCAATCACTCTTTCCTCCTCGTCCGTCCAATTGCTCATATTCGTCGAGAACTTAGATCTGGCAGGTTTCTTTATTAAGAGCATAATCCCTCTGCGTATCTATTTGTATTATCTATTGTACCATCAAGATTATCTTGTGCTAAAAAATTTATTTATTTATATTGTATAGTTAAAAATTTTTGAATAAAGCTTTTGTACAGTTATATGGGTACTTAACTCGAACGTAGACTGTATTTTGCTGTTCCAACTGTCACTAACGTTTGTCACTGAAATGAGTATGTCGAGTAAGACGGGTTATTTCATTTTTCCCAAATCAATGTTGTGTACTTTTCGGACTCAGTTTATAATTAATTTGATCTTGTTTCAATAAGCGTTATTCGCGCCCTAGAAGATAATGTTGAACAGTCTCTACAGTTGCTCAATTACCGGTATACAGAGAGCCCTATAGGTACAATATGGTGTTACAAATTGGAGCTCGGTTATTGTTCTCAGTGCTCGGTGTTCCGTCTATTTTACCTGGAGTGTTTCCACCGTCTGAAATTTACGAAAATAATTTTCGATTTAAAGAGAAGTGACCTGAATCTTCCTATCTTGAGTTAGTCGCCCCTTAGGATGGTACGGGCAAAAGTTTCGAATTAAGAGAGTAAAAGTTATTTTATGCTCTCAGCATCAATTTCAATTTATATGTTAAGAACAGTGTTATTTCTATTCGTGTAAATAATTTCTTAGTAAAAAAATTTTTAGAGATATATCTGGGGTGACGGTAAAAACGTTCAATAAAACATTTCTGGATAACTTTGTGTCTTGTAATTAATTTAATATTAGTTAATGTTTTATTTAAAATCTCCGGTAATTTTTATACTGGTGTATATAGATAACAAAATGATGTATAAATGAAAACTTTAAATTTTGATTAAAAACTAAATTTTGCCCACAATAGTTCTCAAATTCTTATTCGAGGTACAGAGATAGCGCCACCGGATACGCTCTCCTGCTCAGTCACGTACCGTCATCGGTCCCTGACGTCACTCCCGGCCTCAGCCGGTTTTCGGTGACGTCACCGTTGCTTCTTCCCGGCCGGGCGTGACGTCACTCCCGTTCCCGTCCTATTCCCGTCTCCGGAATAGCGCCAGCATTCTGTGCCTTTAATCGACCGCTCGAAAGGAGAGAGAAAAAAAGAAGAGAAATGTTGGCCATCGCTTTGCCCTCCTCTCTATCTCGGCTTGTTTGCCTTCCTCACTATCCATCCTCCTTCTCCGATCCCCTTTGGACTCTTTCCAAGGTGTCCCCCCACGATTCAACCTATTCGCGATTGTAGACGAAAGACGATACAAGGCGCCATCCTTAACGCGTCGCAATTCTTCTTATGTTCATACTCAAATCCGTTGAGGACAGGAAAAATTATTCCCCGCAATCGATTAGCGTAATATTTCAATTTTTTTTCATATAATAGTCGCAGTGGATTTTTGTATCGTCCTAACAATTTCCAGACTTTAACCGACTTCATATACGGACAGAGAAGATCTCCTCTGGACCGGGGGCGTGTGTTTGAACCGCCGTTCTGGGAGGATAATAGAGGGATTGGGTAACAAATAAATAAAATTTATGGAAAGGAGATTTTATGACTTGGCTAAGAGTGTAATGAAGAGTTCGATTGGATGGATAGTTCAATACAGTGTGTCCACGTCCAAGTTGACCAAATACAATTTCCTTGTAAAAACTCACAGGAATGAAAAACCTACAATGGACAAAATTTGATGGATGTGATATTTTCCTACTGACTTTTAGATACCTATCTTTTACTGTAACACTTATTTTATTACTAACAGCGTTTAATGAACTGTGTAATCAGTCTGATATTTTTGTTTATATTTTCCATTTATTTTTTTATGATTGTCTTCGAACACCACGTATATTATTATATTCTGTCAGAAATTTTCCACGATTTTTCCCATACTCCATCAATAGTGGTCCCAATGTAAGATAGACTTGGACTATAAGAGAAAGTTGAAAATCTAAAATTTCTACTACGATCTTAAGATTACTGAAAATTCAATCGTCTCTCGAGTTAGTTTATGGTCACTGTATGTAGAACTTGGCACCTTCAACAGTGTTTACTCTTTTACATTCGTTATTCCATTTTATATACACTGTAATATACAAAACTGGGTTAAGTATGTCTTCCCCGAACTCTCTTCTATTCAATGCTGAAACCGGCTGTATTCCGAATTAATTTTTCAAGTGGCTCAATATTTTCGGTAATTTTTCACTGGAATCGAGCTGTATAAAAGAGACAGCTGTGTGTGTAAACAAAGCTATAAATCGATACGTAATTAATTTATATAATTGATAATGGAGTCATCATACTGAGCATTTTCATGCTCACTCTCTATTCTGTTTCTTTTTTATTGAATTTTAAGACTGGAATTTTTTGTGGGGGAATCTCACTTAAAATGTATAGGGTAAACCTTATTTTTTTGTGGTGCCCAGAAAATTTTTCGAAAATGCGAACATTACTCGGAGCAACAAGTTTTTAGGTTCCGAAACCGTAGTGAACTCATTACATGTTCTGTTGAAAACATCTCCGAAAATTTCCTATTAATTTCGTCAATTAATTAAAATGTGGTACACCCGTATACCATTGTTCTGTGTTTCAATAAATTGTGTATTCAAATACATACCGTGTATTATTTATTATCAGTTCTCGTTGATACAGCCTAACCGAATACAATTTCTCACGGACAAATATTTAATGGATAACTACTAAAACCTGTACGATCAAACACACATATATATATTGCATACATATTTATCAAATTTGCTTCCCTTGCAAATTATCTTTTAAGTTTTTTTTTATCTCCAAATTCTTTTCTTGTCCAAGCCTGAGGTTTTCTGTCTACGATAGCTGCACTCGGGTTGTGAAAAACTAATAAAGTTCACAGTAGCTTTATGTTTTTGAATTATATCCAAAATTATGTAAAGGAATTCGTGTTCGTGGATCTGGATTTTTTTTTACCAATTTATTCTGCAGTCAATTGTTATATATTTTACAAATAATACGTTTTAAAATTAGAAAAATACATTAATTTCAGGCCCACTGTAAGATGATAGTGGGTATTCCTACTTTGCATATATACAAGTTTTAACAATATTCTTTTCCTAGCGTTATGATGACCATAAATTATCAATTTGTTTTTATTGTTTCGATTTTTTTCCCTTAATAAATTAGAAAATAGTTATACTTCAGCACCTGTAAAAAACCGGTCTCATAAATTTTGATATTTAAACATTTTCGACATTTTGAAATTTTATCAGTTCGATTGAGAAAATTTTCGGAACGCTTACTATTCATCTTGAGTCTGATGAGTATTTTTTGTGTACAACTGAGTAATTTATATTTTGGACGTCGGTTGAATATACGACGTTAAACTTTGTTTTTTATTGAGCTAAACACGAAACTATATTCAAATTTTCATTTATTTAATGGATGTGAAACTCTCCTCAGCTGGGAAATTCTTTAATTGATACAGGCATAAACTCTCGTCTATTTGACTTTATCACGCCAATTAGTAGATAGCTAGTTGTTAGCGGGCTACAAATATTTTTTTATGGATTTGTGCAATTTATTAGCCTCCTGTTTACTGTTTTATACAATTAATTTTACATGTACAAGATTTTAGCTTCTTTATAACACTAATAATAAGCTGGCTTTTTTAATAAATCGGTCGTTTTTGTGGTGTTATTTTGGCACGTAATCACCGAAAAAGTACAATCACGATCTGGGTATCGACATTCGATGCATTGTCTAATAAAAGTGGATTTTTATTGTTCCTGATGTTGTTATGACATTAATAGGAGTAGGCTTGTCTTAAAGTTTATTGCTATTGCAGATACTTTTATTGAACAAAAGTTACTCTGTCGGGCTGAATGATTTTCGCCCAACGAGAGGGAAACAAGAACGAGAGTTCGCTACTCCTCAGTCTGCTCTGGACGTTATTTTTAAATTTTATTTATAAAAGTTATTTTAAATTGAAGCCAGAGAAGAGGAGAGAGAGAGAGAGAGAGGTGTAGAATGTTTCGTTTTAATTGAGCCAGATGAAAAGGGGATAAAAGTGTTTTTAAACCTTCATGGCCGGTGGGAGGGTGGTGGCGGAGATTCCACTGAAGTGTAACGTTTTGTAGGGATAGATGGTGAAGGAGGGAGGGGAGGGGATATGTTCTAGATATTTTCAGTTTACTGTCTAACCTGCACGTTCCTCTAGAGCCCCGTTCACATATTTAAATACACCAGTTTTATTTATTATTGTTCTCTCTGTGTAAATTTCATTCGGGACGGACACCACCTTAGATGCAATCAGCCCACAAGTGGATACACGCATGTAGGTCATCTTTTATAATTATTCAAAAAAAATATTTTCGATCTTATTTTTATCATGATTTTTAGTTCAAAAAACGCAGACATTCAGTTAAATAAATAGAAATCTAAATTTCGTAGTAGCGAAGCCCGAATTTTAAATAATTGTCAAAATTGTATCCCCTCTTAATCAGGTTTAATTACCGTTTTATTAAACAACTTTATAAGCTCTGAAACCTTTAAATATTATCATTAATCGTTATTATTAGACAAAACGTTGCCAAAATGTTACCGCTGAAGAATGTAAAAAAAATTCGTTTACGTTACGAGTACTTCGAAATGTTGCATTTTAAGGGAATACAAAACTAGTCTTCAGTTGCAAGACGGTTGAATAGTTCATACTATCGAATCATTGTTATTCTAATTTTTAAAAAAACAATTCCTACTTCATTCATGTGCTCTACTGTCCTTCTGTGGAGATTTACTGTCATATGCTTGCATCTTTTATTTTTACGTTTTTTAACATTTTAAATTGCTCGATTCTAAAAATTGTATTTAGATTATCGAAATAATCTTGAGACCACTCCTCAACTGTTAATCTAGGACTAATTCTAAAAATCTTATCTTTACCTAATCCTTAAAATCATATTTTGTAAAAACGTTTGCCAGAGAAAATTTTGTAATATCGGCACGATTATCCAAATATATAAGACATTTCTCGTGATACTAATGCATTAGACATAATAGCATTTAAGTTGCATTCTTCATTTTTTGACCTCTTAAGTTATGAGAACAATTTTACAGTTAATATACTTTCGATTGTTAGATTCAGTATTGGAGATCGTTTTATTTCACCTATAAAAGAAACTAATACCGTGTTCAGATTGCCTAGATTTCCAAATATCTCTCTGATTAAGATAGGTTGGCATTGACTCTTTGAAATAAATTTTTATACCATTACGGACTTGGTTGGTAAACATAAGAAGTGAAAACCAAAATTAGTGAGAACTTCACGTTCTAGTTGTTTTGTCCTCGTTTTAATCGAAGAAACTCCATTTGAAGTCATTGGTTTACCACAATGTTTTTAGAACAGTTAAAACAATCGCGCATTATAAGTGCAATTGAATATATTTTCGTTTTATTTTATTGTTTTTATTTTACTAATTAATATTAATATTAAGAAATACATAGTTTTTTTGGGGCATTGATATCGTGTGTAGATGGCCGGGTAAATATAAACCAAGCCATTGAAAATGTGGAAAAGATGTTCCTGAATCAGTGTTAAGGAGAAGATTCACTTTCTGTAATGAATTTAAAATAAAAATTCTATTTCAATTAAATTTTTTACTTACATCTCATTACATTTTACTATCGAGAACATTTGATATCTATCAAAACCTCAGTGTTCATAGTTATTCTATGATTTTTCTGATTTTATGTTCTACTAAGTCGGTCGAAGTATTTCCAATTTAAGATCAGTTATAATCCTGTAAAACCTATTCATTACAAATTTATCCAGTTCTATTTAAATACGTCTATAATCTGTGTAACATTCTCGCGTTGACTAAATCGTTTTTTGTGTTCAAGTTTCACTGCATTTGTGTTTCCGTATTTATTTTATTTTTTTCCTAATTTCAAATCAAACTCTGTTTGTTCGGTTCCGTATGAGAATCACAATAGTAAAAATTATCTGTTTGTCGAATTCTTGAAGCAAAAAAACTCAGTCTCTTCTCTAGTCTTCTAGTGGTGAGGTCTAAATTTACATAATTTTTGTTAGTGAATTATATTTGTTTGATAAGTTTAATCTTAATTTAAATTTTTACCACCGTTATACTTCTTAATGTAGGGAACATGAAGGAAATCCTTGGGTATCCTTCCTTTTCTTGTCATCGACTCTGTCATCCTGTACAGTGTCCTCCGTTGTGAGGCTTCGCCATTGGCAGGATTTCTGTACACAATTTCCGTCTCCGTACTTAATAAGTCCGGTCCACACTCTGTTCTTACTTAATCCGGATATTTTATGTCCCGGGAGTTAAACTGTGAGATTGTCCATATGTCTGGTGGTGGTGGTCCCGAATGACTCTTCATGGATGGTATTTTTTCCTGGAATAAATACGTAATACTGTTCCCAGAGGGGAAGCTCTGTAATTTCAGTGTCCTGTTTTCCACCGAGGTTTTTTTAATCAAATAAAAGCTCGAACCTTCTTCAATAATCCCTGGTATGTATCTAATCACAGACTTGTGTCGTCAATTAATGGAAAAACTCCTTTAACACCTCGTCGAACCTCATCGCCGTTCCGTCTCTTGTACCAATAGATCCTCCCCCCCCCCTGGGGGCGACTTAAAACCTGGACTCCCTCTTCTGGGCGTTTGCCAAGACCGGGAGGGTTCCTCCACATTTAATTAAAGGCAAAAACCGCTCCCCCTATACCGGTTTCTTTTATCGTGGTAATCACTCGACAAAAGCGGGGATAGCCATTATACCACTTAACTTCCAATAGTTGGGCAATAAGAAAAAGGATGTAACTAAAGCATTTATAGTTCCTGAACTTAAGACATTCCCAGAATATCTGACTTGATTAGTACGTGAAATCGAAGGTAACAAGCCCGTGTTCTGACAGAGTAAGTTAAGAATAAATAAAAATTAGTGTCTTCTAAAAAAATTGAACTGTAATAGTTTTTATGATGACCGTCCGTGACGGTTTTGTATTTGTACTAAATTCTATATCTTAATTCTTATTCAGAAAATTTGAAGAGTTATTTAATGGCGAGAATCCGCGTGTAGTATGCAGTGATTAAATTTGGCTCAATTCAGGAATTTTAAGGATGCTTTAAGGATTAATCGTGTGTCATTACTCTTCGATAAACGTCGTGTCCACATTTTTTCTGTTTTTCTTAATATCGAACTCTGGTAATAGTACAAAAATTGGGAATTATCTCGACTGACACTAATATAGTGATTTCGTTGCCGTATTTTTTGTTTAAACATGACAAAAAATAAGTGTTATAACTATGTTCTTATCCTTATTGTGGTGTTTTATTATCAATCAAATTATTAAATGACACTGAGTAATGTTATTCTCTTGATTATATTGTATTCTAAGTTGAATATCTGTAACATATTTAACCGGCTAATACGCCGTATTAAAAGAAATGTTTGTTAAAAACCCTGAATTTTAATCATTTATAGAACTACAGTGTTAATAATTAAAGTCAGATCGAAGTTAAGGCACTTTATTTTGTGATTTTTACGTCTTGAATGTTGATTTTGAAACGTTTACTAATCGACCAGTATACCGATTGTTCGCTTGATAACTCAATTGAGATGATTTTTTATTCAAAAGTTGTAATTTTTACCAATTATAAATTTCGACGAATATTAACCTTGTATCACATTTTCGTGAAAATCTCGACCTCCCCTGATCAATGAAAATGCATCTGGAGTGTCAGATTGTGCCGAAATCGTTTTTCGAAAGACCTAAATTCTAGAGAAATGTGTACACAACATTTGTCAATATTTTATTGTATAAAAAAGTAACGATATATTTATGTAAATAACCTTCCTTAATGTTCCTACAGAGCAGTGTCTTTTCCGTTTTAAAATTTACAATTACGTCGTTGTTATTATGAAAATAGATCCTCCTCCTTCTCTTAATTAATTTCGTGAGGGGACATTGCGATTTCGATTGATCCCAACCTTTTTTTATTTTTTTTTTATAGAATCAGTAATTCTATATTTGAAGTTTCAACAAAATTGTAAGCACATTATTATTAATAAAACTGTAAAGTGCGGAATTGTTTTTCAAAATATTGAGTTATTCGAAGGAAAATTTTCACCTGTGTTAATTGGACTGTATGTAAAGTCCATTGCCTTGTTCTGGATGTATATGCATAAATTGTTGGTCCTCTGCGATCGTTTAACGCGTACAATGCTCTGTTGTTTCGTTTCGCTCATTGTTTAAAAAGATAATGGCGTGCAGAAATGTGAATATAAAATAATTCACGAACTGTGGCGTGAGTCGGTAGGGGGAGTTTTCCAATCGTGTGCAAATCGTGCAGCAAAAACTTATTATTATATTCCTCATCTACTGTAAAAGTTCACCGCACTGAAGCTAAATAACTAAATAAATTTAATAGAAAACTGAAATAAGGAATATCATTAATCTGCTTTGAATTCCTCTATTAGTAAGTAAATTTAAAATTGCAGTTAAAATAGTGTCAATATATATATATGTATTTGTTCTGTAATTAAAATCACTCTCGATTCGATTTTGAGCATATTAGATCTAATAAAACTGTGCTGAATTCCTATTTGAATTCGGAGACATAATCTCTTTGCATTCCAAAGTTATATAAATTTATTACTTCCATTTTAATTATTTCCAGTCGTGGACTCGAATAGTCGTAGATACTTGTGTGCGGTATTATAAACAGCTTCTTATCACCTGTCGTATGTTTTTGAGCTACTATTTTTATACGTTCAATTTATAGCTCGTCCTGTTCTTTCTTCTATACCTAAGTAACAACTGTGGGTTTTTTCAATCCGAATTTCTCCATTATAAAATCCAGCCAAGAAAGCAACTTGGGTGTGTAATTTTAATCGCCATATAATATATATTCAAACATCAAATAATTAGAAAATTGCTACTTTCTCGTGGTATATACGATTTTTTTAGGTATAATACGAATTTATAGTTTATATTGTTTGTTAATATCTCTTACGCACTTGTTCAGTGAATTGTCAGCACCACAAGGGCTTGTTTTTGAAATTAGTGATAAACAAGATTAAATTGAATTGATATATTTTAAAAATCCTAATAAATGCGCTTTTATTTTAAATTGCCATTTGAATCATTTCTCGTTTCAATTTGTTCTTCGGTAAGGTTATTAATTGCACTTTACTCATTTTAAATGAAGTTTAGATGCACATTTTATAGTGTCATTATTTCTTGTTTATCGAAATCTTTTTTCAAGTTATATTTCGATAATATATCGAATCAAAAATAAAGTGATTGCATTGTGTGTTTCGTTCAGTTAAACTTATTTAATTTTATTTTTGTTGAATACATTTTAAGTACACTTCTGTTTCACAGGAATCAAAAATACAGTTATTGCATTGTGTGTTTCGTTCAGTTCAACTTATTTCATTTTATTTTTGTTGAAAACATTTTAAGTACACTTCTGTAAGCTGCTATAAAAAATACACCTATATTTCAATATTATTTTGTTTATCGTCCAGATTGGTTTTTTCGACATTCTCGAGTTTATTGACAGCACGTGTTATGCGTCTTTGGTTGGGTGGCGGCGTCTGGGGCGTCCACGTGTATCGATTATGACGTCACAGTTTTCCCGGCTTATGACGTCATAGTCATAGCCGTGAAAGTTTAACGCAGAACGGTATCGACCCACCGTACTCTGTGTTTTAACGACCCTCCCAACATCAGTAGTGCAATTTTCAGTTTGAGCTGTTATTTTGGAAATATTATGTCTATCGTATTTATTATTCGTAAAGGCGAACAACACGCAATATATTTAATACTGCACGGCGGTTTTTATGATTAACCTGGGCCTGTCAGTAATTAAATTTCAGTTATTCGAACCGTACGATAATCACTCTATTCCCAGTAGATTATTCGTTACTATTCATTCAAGGTAGACGTGAAAGTCCTGTTTCTCCTAGGGAGATATTTCTAGGAATTCCTAGACATTTGATGTACAAAGGACGTTTTATTATAACACACTGAATAGTTTCTTTGCAGAACTGAACCTTCCAGGTAAGACCCCTCGTTGATAAACAATGTCCTTGAGATGTGCGATAACAACCACCATAAACCATAATAATGTAATTTCGTTATCTTATTATACTACAATTCTAGACCCTATAAACTCTATTTCTAATACATTTTTTTAAGTTTCGAATGGACATTATTGTGGAACGTTGCCCTTCTGAGCCGGCAAGACGATAGCACTGAGATGTACCCATTTTTAATGGGCAGTTCGTGGGGATATTTTATTTTCCAAATTATGGGGTCGTTGGGTTCACGTGGCGGTTGGTGGGTGGGCGGGCGTTACATTTATAGGTAGCAAATGTGAAATGTGACCCATAGAGGTGACATTATGTGTTGTATATCACACACTGGTGGTATTAGTTTCCACGTAATTACATTGGCGTTTTGATGAACACTGTTTCTGTTACAGGTCTTATTGTTTTGTACTATTTTTTTTAATAACCTTTTTTTATTTTGTACAATCGACGGAATATTATAAGAACAAATGCTGTATGTATTTTGCTTATTGCTAACTACCTTGATGACCATAGCCCCAAGCATTATTTTACTTTTCCTTTCCGGTAATAAATGTCCTCGATAATCTGATAAAACTAGAAGAGTAATTTACCCGGTTCATTCCATATTTTTCTAGTTCTGGGAAATGGAAACAAAATATTTATGATAACTGCCAAAATATTTATCAAAACCGATTATGTTTCGAAATTAATTACAATTCACGACGTCCTGTCCGAAAAATATTGTTCATTTTCAAAAGGTGTAGAGAAACTATTCTACGTAAATAAATAAATAAATAAATCGCCCTTAGGTTTCGTTGTTTCGCGGCAAAATCCGAAATGATAAAATTTTAGCCCGCCGGGCATTAATTTCTTGGTGTTTTTCACATTTTATTGAATAAAATTCATGGTGTTTTAATTAATTAAATATTCACATCGCCCGTTTTTTTTTTGGTCTGAATACTTTTTGTCATAATCAGATGTATATAATTCCTTTTTTAAACACGCTGTGTCATGTACTTATTAAAGTTGAACATAAATGCTAAATTACTACAAAATGGTGTTAGTGGCAGTTTTTTTTTTCTATTACCCTATTCTTTGATTCGAACAATGACTACCGCCTCGTTCCGTTTAAAGCCGAATAATCTTTTCATTTAAACAGAAACATTGATTTAAATTGATTTTTTTTTCTCTGGATGAAGCCATTTTCGTCTTTGGGATAATTCGTTTTGATTTTGACCTTATCTCCTGTTTATAAAAACGGCGATCAATTTCTTACGTGGGATTTTTGAACTCATCGCCTATTTGTTGTATTCCAAAGTTCTTTCAATAAAATAGCTTCCATTTTTATTATTTTTTTAGTCCTTATTCAGTATGGCCCTATACTTTCTGGCGGCATTGAGGGTCTCTTAATCTTCAGGAAAAAAAGCCCCATTTCACTGGAGTCTTAAGTTCAACTTATTTTACCAGTGAATTACCGACCCGTTTTGCTTTCATATCGATTGTTATTTTCGTTGCTACCTTAAAACTGTACAGCAATCCAAAACATACTGAACATGTCGACATATTATTGACGGGCATTACATATGCTAATCCCAAGTCCATTTCTGTTACAATATGTCAGTTACACAAAATAACAATACATTAATCATATTAAGTGATATAAATATATTTATCAGGTGATTGTAAAAAGACTTAAATATTCAAATTTTCAACGAATGTTTATATGTATTCAATTTAAGAAGTGTTTTTAAATAACATAATGATTTCTTTTATCAGGAAAATGATATTCATTCCTTTCACGTTTATCTATCTAATTTGTGTAAACCTGGAATATTGCTCTATATTTTCACCACGTACTTAATTTACAATTACGCTGCAACCTTTTTTACTACTTCAATTTACGACTCGAAGTCATGCCTCAATGTACAGCTAAACATTTCAGTAACCAGTTTTCTCTGAAGGGAAAAAGTTTCTCTAAAAATTCTATTACAATTTTCCCCGATTAATTTTCACATTGTTTTTTACTACTTTATTTATATGATTGAGGATAAGGCATTGTTTAAAAGGCCACAGTTTCTACAACTAAAATTTTTTTTTATTATTACGGAAGTTTTCTACCTATATATTATGGTTATGATTCATGAAAATCGTCTTGCAATTTGTTTATTAATGACATTTCGGCATTTAAGTTAAAAAATCCATATACATTAACACGTTCTCATACTGTTTTAACTGTCAATATGTTGTACTTGGTAGAACCTGGTAATTTATGACAACTTTTATTAATTCTGAAAAAAAATTTCTCCAATAATAGGTATGAATACGAAATTTTGTAAACAGTTTATGTTTTCATTCAAATTCATTCTCCTTGTCATTTGGCCGAAGAATATTTTCTATCGAATGTAATTTTTTCTTTGTATTTTGAAATCGGACTAAGGATCAACTAAATGTGTCACTTCCGGCGTTTTCCAGACTAGTTTAAATACATCTCAATGTATCTGATCGATCTATTTTTAAATTGTACCTGAAAATTTATACATTTTTTTATACGTTATTTTGAGCTGTTGCTCTTGACTAAATAACAATATTTTGTTACCGGTTTGTTGTAGAGTGTTAATTGTAATTTTTAAACATATTAGATCCCGTTCCGTACAGTTTGATACATTATTGAATGTTTTATTGTTAAATCTGGTTCTTTGTTTTTTGTTAGTTTACCCTAACAAATGGTAATATTCAACTCTCGTCTGACCTGTCTTATATCAATGTCAGGTTATTTGTTTCAGTAAGTTTTTATTATGATAATTTATGAGTTCCTTTTATTACTGCGTATTTTTGTTAACGTCCGTAGTTTTCGGTTCGTGTTTCGGGACCATTAACCAATATTTTTCCGGTCGTTATCGGACTCTTCATCACTGTTTATTACCTGGCGTGATAAAGTTATTTAAATTAATATTTTTCAAACGATTGGATACAATTTTTCTGACTGCCTGAGCGATTTGTTTCTCTGCATATCTGTCTTTTAATTTCTTTCCAATGTGCGTTGTCTTCTGCATTTTACCGACTTGTATACCAAATAGTTCTGCATTGCATGTGCTGTGAGTCGATTTAAATTTCGATAACATTTTATAGATTTATATTTAATTGAACAATTTTCCGAATAGTTCCAAGTCATATTTTTCATATTCTTCCTTCTTCAATGTTAACATCTGACCGTGCATTCAACTTGATTAGTTAAGGAATTCTCTCATCTTATATTTTATCCACTTCTTATATTCTTGATTGGTCGGAAATCGCCTTCGTACTGTAATAAACCTTGTCTGGTCCTAAACTCATTCTGTTTTAAAAAAAATGTTTATCGTTAATTCCAAACCATATAAGCCTATACAAGGGTGTGTTCAATTACACTGATTTTCTTTAAAACACGAAATATTTAAAAAATTACTAATTGTTGGCGAAACAATTGCATTTAATGTGAAATATCGTCAATGTTATACCGTCCAAATCATTACGTGTTTCTTTTTCTCTCTGACCATATTCAGCTCATATACTAGTTATTTTTTTACATTGCCCCCTTTCCAAATATTGGATATATTTCTCAATTTCGCATTACAATTTGAATCAATTATTATAAATTTATGATTTACGATAAATCATAACCCTTTGTTTACACATCGGTGATTTTTTAATTAGCCCTTAATCTAATATATAAGTTGGATTCTGGCACGTCACAGTATCTTCTGTAGCCAATTGGATTCCAATGGAAAGTCATTGTATTGTAAAATCTTTATTTCAGTAACGTAATATTTATTCTTCGTGTATGTGTAAGATTTATGACATTGAAATAATATTTAAAATTGGGACTTGATAATTTGATTAAACTGAATTTTCATAATTTAATTGAAATTTGACTTATCCAAAATACTTTGATTGCAATCAAAATTGTATTTTAATCAAATTTATTGGCGCTAAATCAGTTCAATTTTAACGTGCCCTAGTTATGTTGAAATATTAAATTGAAAAAGGTTTAACAACAGGACAAATAATTTGATATCCCCCAAATAGTTTCAATATTATATTTATACAGTTAAAATTGGATTTATGCTCATTTTAACTCACTCGTTAACTTATTCCCGTTCAATACGGTTCGGAGTTCCTCGAAGACTCCAAATTTATAACTCCACTCGAGATATTGTAATTAGTCGCATTAATATTTTAATATTAACCGATTTTTCTGGAATAATAATTTTGTGGCCGTTCTATATTCAACACGAAATTCGTGTATAGATGGTATTTTCCAAAGAAGTAGTCATTATTAATGTAATTGACAAATGTAGAAATCTTATTGTTAAAATGCTTTGGAAATTTTTTTCTTAATTCGTTAATTTTGAAATGTTCTAACCAAATTTAACTACAGTTAAAATTAATTTTTTGATACCTTGATTAAAATATATATATGCGAAAATTCAAAACTCTTATTTCCTTGCGATATATTTTTAAACAATTGTCGATAAAATGCTTCGGATATTTTTTTCTTAATTCGTTAATTTTCAAATGCTCTAACCAAATTTAACTACAGTTAAAATTAATATTTTGATACCTTAATGTGCTATGCCAAATATTGCTAGTCCGATGCAGTGCATGAAAAATGCCCACATTTTTTTAAAAGAATGGTTAGTTGATTGCCTTTTTACTTATAGAACGTATACAGAAATGCTACTGACTATGTGGTAAGGCCTGAATTGGTGCTTGCTGCAGGAGCACAATGCGATGCAACCAATCCCATCTCTACTGTCGCTCTAAGATTAAGTTTTCTTTAGCACAGTTCTTTGGAAATATATTGAAACAAAATTTCGAGCCATTATGATATTAACTACCATAAGTTTTTAAATATATGCTATTCAGTGATTTCTTAATTCAGTGTATGCCTTATTAGTCCTTCTAAAATTCCTACACTTTAAAGTTGAAAGTCCTACATAAAAGCCCTGTATTTAATTTTTTTTATTAGATTATCAAAAGTTCACTTTCAAAATTCGTGTTTATTTCGAATTTCAGCATTCACCATATAAGCAAAAGTAAGACAACATTGAATTGCTCGCACATAATTTTTGTTGAAGATATTTTCCACAGTACGTCTTAAACTGTGTTCAACTGTTTCTCCCACTTTTATTGCAAATTTCATAGTATCATTATTTAATAGTATTACTTCTTTATTATTATATCAGAGAATTTGGTACTGGATTTTTGACAGAGTGCCTTGTTCGAAATTTTTGATACTTTCTTCCGTAATCCGGACGCGAGCTCTTTCACTAGGACGTGTGTCAGTACGCAGCGCCCCGAGAACTTAATTTCGTATTTTTCTTTTTATTTACGCTTAAAATAAATGAAAAGACTATAAAAGATATGTTTTCATTTATTTATATGTATAGCGCAAAGGAAAATGCAAAATTATAAATAGAAAAGAATACCGACAAAAATATGGAAATTTCGAATAAGAAATTATAAATTTTACAAACAGTTTACACACAATTATAAAGAGTACAAAAAAAATATTTTTTATTTAGATACACAATAAAAAGTATAAAAAAGTTGTTGAATAATAAACAAAAGCGCACATAAAAAATAGAAATATCGAGTTTAAAAAATTAAAATATATATGTGCGGAAATTCAAAACTCTTATTTCCGTGCGATATATTTTTAAACAATTGTCGATACATAGTGCTATCTCATAGTGACAATCCGTGATACGTCGAAACATATATGTGTATCGATGACTAATACATATTTTGTACGAAACTATAGAATACTATAGAGACGCAGATTTTTTTTTTATTTTACAGTATTTTTCGTATTCTTCGTATTCCCGTTCGATGAAACTTTTTCTTCTCCCCCACAAACGTTGGGGAGTTTACCCTTGTCCAATTATAAAGCGGGTCCCTTGTGTACACGTTCAAAACTCCTCGGAGGTTTCTCTTCTTCAAGCTCCTAAATGATTCAAAACCTTTGTTTAAACGGTCGGACCTTCTCGAGCATTTTTAATACCCGACATCATCATCATCATCATCATCCCCCTTTTATTTTCAACCCCTCCCTGGAGTTTCACGAAATAGCGGATTATCCTGTTTTTCAGGAGTTGAGCCATTTAGTCTTAACAGTATTGTAACACATCTGACGTTTAGTTGAAAAAAAAAATTTGACATGGATTTGTCATTACCAGTTTTGATTCTCTACTCGACGCTGTCGTTTACACGAGTAAAATACTAATTGAATGCGTGAACGAACAATTTTGGAGTCAACTAATTGCTTTATAAATACAGTATGTATTTCAGTGCATTATATTCCTAATCTTCGTCGTTCGACAGATCCGTAACAATATATGTTTCACTCTTCATATATAATGTATATTAGTCGAATAACAAGTTAATATAGATATTGGCTAGAACAAGCAGGATCAGATAGACAGTCTGTGTAGCAAACGGATTGGTAATATTCAATGCAATGCGAGTCGTACTTAGTTTTAAAATCTAAAACATGGATTCGAAAACAGAGAAGTATGCCCTAAATTACTGTTTTACTGTATCAAGAAAATATCTACGTTTGTTTAGATACGTACATATAATTTAGAACTATGTTATTTTCATCTGATACTTTCATTTTTTTTTTAAGGTTTAGTTTTATTTCATTAATTTACATAGTATCAAAAATATACCTTGGTATTTCCTAGCATTAATTTTTATCATTGTAATTTCTGATCGTTCTACAATTTATGCGTTTCAGATTTTCCCTTACAGCATTAGTTATTTCCATTTTATCAACTTGTATATTGGCAGGAATTGTTTTCGTGTTGTGAGTGTTTCGTGAACTGATGATTCGGTTTTTTTTTATAGCCTCTCGTGAAAATATTTTCCCCCTAATTTACTCCTAGTTTCAATTTTTTTTTTATATTCGCCGTACCCTAACCTAAATATTGCCAAAAATTCGAAGAAACCGGGGGCACGAGGCATACGATTTATGGATACGTGCGCAGTTTTTTTTTCAATTCTTTCCACGAAGCATATAATCAAATGTCTTTTTTGTATTGCTTGGAAAATTACCTTGTTAACAGTTTAAACTCAAAACTAGCTACCGAGTTCTCTGGATTTATTATCGCTCTTCTACTGTCAGATTCGCACCCATTTTGATAACTTTTTGTCCAGTACGAGTGTACATATTAAATTGATTATCGAAGAAATCCTGTTTTATAACCCCCTGTCCCCCAGTACTCTGAGAGACTTTGTTTTGTAATGCTTTAAAGTTATAAAAGTTGTAAAATATATAGGTGAAAATGTAATTTTATTACCCACGTCGCGTTTGAATGTCTCGATAAAACAACACGCTTATGTAACAGAAATGTCTCATATATTGCTGAAAATTAGAAATTATTTATTACTCAACTATCCTTACGATTCTGGCCAATCCATGTACTAATTAATTCCCGGAACAAAGTTGTCCCTCCCGTTACGTTATTCTGCTTTATCTCCTTTTGGTGACCTAATCAGGAGAATAATTTTTTGCCCCTTTGATGGAACAATGCCAACATCACCCCCCCCCCGTATTTCTTCTTGAAAATTCCGCCGCACCGCCTAATAGTTCGAATTTATAATAATGGGGTTACTTTGTCTTAGAGTTGAAGTAATTAAATGGGACGACGGTTTTTTTTCAGCTTATTCTCATCTTGTGTCCTCCAATCGTATTCAGTCAAATCTTAAAAAAGTTGCAAAAGTTTTCCACAGCGTTGGGTTTGACCTCGGCCCGAAGGTTTTACCTTTCGTTTCGATCGGCTAAAGGTCAACTACTACAACTACTTACTACTGCTACTAATGGAATATTAAATTGAGCTTCCAACAGGGCTGTTATTGTGGTCATGACCAGTTCTCTCATTCTATCACTATCGCCCAAACTGAACATCCCTGTCAATTAAGCCACCCCTCTTGGGCTTTAATAATCATAACTTTCCCCCCCAACAACACTAACTCCACCCTTGCCTTTATTGTTTTTGGCTTTCGAAAAATTGGTTTTTCAAACTTTTTTTTTTCAAGTAGGCTTCAGCTTATATTTTAAGTAGCTCCCACATTAGATCACGCCCTTCTGATCCCACCGAAAACGGAGAGTTGCCAAGGCGAAGTTCGACGTTGACTTTGTCCTGTGGCGAACGCAAATTTCGCAACTATTTTTTCGCCGTTTCGATTCGCGATTCATTCAAGCGCGGAATACACACTTTCCCCCCCACCTTTTGTATTTTTCCGAAAACGGCCGTGTTTCGTTCAAAAGTGTCATCCCGATTCGACACAAATCGAATCGTAATTTCCCCTGCAAAAATCCTGAAAAAATCTTTGTAAAACAAAGCAAACTGCCAATTAAAGGTAACTACAATGAGGCATATCTGTGAGCAAAATGCGGTTTCATATTTACAAACTTTGTACAATTTATTGAGGAGGTTTTTTCATAAGAATTCTATCACTTCTGTGTTCTGATATTTTGTCTACTTTACTACTATTTCTTAATGTATGTTTTAAAGCGAGATCCGTATTACATATCGTGCATTTTGGTTTTGTGTATCCCGATTATTCTCTAATCTAAGATTGTTTTTATTCCACTGTATTTGTCTCGTGGCTTGAATTTCCCGACATAAAATATTCTAACCTATGTGCGCTCTCGCATCGCGTACGTTGTACGTACGTCCCATCGCGTAATTAACATTTTGCCCCGTTTTCTCTTTTCATTTCTGACAAACTCCGTTTGTGAACCCCCTAATGGATTCCCAACGTTCTACAGGTCACAATAATAAATTAATTAAAAATAATGTCTTCTATGGATTTTTACTCGTTTCTGAATCATTCCCTGTGTACAATCCACAAATCCAATTCTGTTGTAGGGTCCTATGAGAACTGCTATTTCCGTCCAGTTTCTTGGCAATGTTGGGCCAATAAAACGTTTTCGAAATAAATTTTCGTTATCAAACGGTGGTCGTATATGTATTTTTAAACTAAAAATAGCGTATGTCAGTTCTCGAAAAGAATAATAGAAATCGAGCCAATTAATAGTACAAACCATATTTCTGCTTAATGAATTTATTTTTTTATTTTTTTTAACTGTTTTATTTTTGCACAATCAACCTATACAGTTATGGGTGCAATTGATACATGTATTTATTTCGGCGTGTTAGTCATGAATTTAAAGGTCGATAATCGAAAATTTTCCCCGATCCCACCCACAAGTGTACCAAAGTGAGATAATTTAATGTTGATTTTTATAGTAAATCATAACATTTATGATCCGGTCATCACACGTTGCAGGTTTTGAAATTTTTTTAAGGCACTAATTGTCACCAGCAGATTGGGTTTCGGTCACCGCCTTAGTTATTATTAAGGTTACCATTTAGAATATTTAAACTATGAATAGTATTCTAGTAATTAAATTTAATTGCCTGTTTGATTTATGTAGTAATTTTATTTGTCATAACCCAATACATGTAGCGTAATTTTTTAGGCATGTTATCCTATTTTGTCCTCCTTTTTGAAAGGATATAATATGTTCTTGCTTGCCATTATATTTTTGGAATACTTTAATACACAATCTATCCAATTGGTTTCTCTTGCATTGTGATTCTTCCGTTCGTAGTAATAACGTGATATCGTTTCAGATTTTCCTTTCTAGACTCTTTTTCATTATATCTTTTGTGTTAAATTTGAAGCTTGCGATACTGCTGGATGTAATTCAATTTTCCTCATTAGAAAATGAATTGGAAAATAGTAAGAGTTCGAAGCAGAGAGAGAGAGACGCTTGTGATACGCCCTATTTGGATGTAATTACTGCAGAATCTTAACTTCTCTTCTGTAGTATCAATCAAGTAATACTTAGTAGTTAGCGTTAATTTCCTCTTAACACTGTAACATTTAAAAGAAAATATATACGAAACTGGTGCGCCTCAAAGAACCTATTATTTCTTGCGATAATTTGAGTTTAAAATCACCCGAAATTCGTAGTTGTGAGAATTAGCGGGCAGTCAGGTTTTTTGCTTGTTATAATCAAAGGTATCAATTTTTTTTTTTTTGGCTAATATAATAATTTTTTTTATCAATCTTTGTCTCTTAAAATTACGATTTTCAGGAAAATCGGGAACGTCAACTAACTGTCGGTGCACCGTTTATTTCCAAATTTAAATGTTTGCTCAGAATTTATGATCTTATTATACTTCGTGTCATCGCGAAGTTATTACTTCCGAAAAATAAGTTAAACATTAAGTTACAAAGTAACTTGTATATTATTTACTAGCGCGATGAAAATTCGCACGATTTTAACATTGATTTCACACATAATCGTTTATATACATTTATTATTCATCATTCAGCGGGAAAAATATTGCAGTTTTCAACTGCTTAAAATTTGGTCTTTACCTCAAATATAAGTTTTAAGGAGTAGAAAGCTTTCCTATTTCAGGTTTAGTCTAAACGCCAATTGAAAATTACTGTTAACTTCGATCGGAATATAACATTTACGCACCCTGTTACGTGGACCGTAATAATAAATTATATATTAAGGTAATAAATAAAATTTTAATATTAATAACAAGATAATTTTTTTACAAGTGCCAGTTGTAATGTTGTGATAGTAGGGAGGTAGAAATGTTCATTATATTTTTTATTGTCAAATAGTCCTCATTAAAAGAGAACGATCCATATTCATTATCAAACTTCAAATTCAAAAAGTAGAATTTTAAAATTAAAAGCTGTATAATAAGAACAATATTTCAATTAATGTTCAAATCTAGCCGTAATATTAAAGTGTTGTTTAAAATTTATATTGAATCAGTCGTATACTAATAGTTTTGGCTGGAAATTATTCAATTTCGTGTAAAATATCGTATATAAATTTTCTCGCGGTTATATAATATGTTAACCGTATAAAGCCGTTTAATGCATCCAGGCAATCATCCGATTTGAACAGAATTTGCGAATGATTAAAATTGTAATATCTGTCTAGATAAATTTATCCTGGCTTTATTTTTTTTGACCTGAAATACTTCAGTTGCTGTTTCGCGCGAAAACATGTCCAAAAGTTTGTGTAAAATTGTTGCCAGTTTATATTTCGATGATTGTTCATCATTCACAGGAGTAAGTTTGTATTGAACGTTAAATGAATGGATGAATTTCTCCATTAGCGTAGCAGTACATTGCCTGAGTTAAATACATTGAAATGTCGAATAGGAACTCTTCTTCTTGTTTTCAACCTTATTACGGTTGTTTTTTGATACCTTATCTCTCTCTCTGCGTGTTATATTTCACAAGTTATAAGTTTCATAAGTTAATGTACAAATTCGTACAGTTCTGATATCTCGGAACTCTTACAAATTTATATTAGGATTGATACGAGGAATATACTTCTTAAATCTGATTTTTTCAAGCGTACGAAATCTTATACTGCAATTTATTAAGTTTCCTACAAAATGAAATGGTATTGTAGTATACATTTTGGCAAATTATAATATTATTATAAAATTGGGTTAATTTTTGATGTGCAAATAACTTCGTTTGGATGTATTTTCAATTATTTAGGAAACCACTGGTTCCCAGCCCACCTTAACCACGTATTCCCCAATAGCAATTTCTAAATAAAATAAAATCGAATTTTTATAATAAAGAAAAATCAAAACGGATATAAGATATATATTACTGTACAAAGTTACAGTTTACAGCTTTATGTTTGCTCAACTTTTCGCGAATCGAAGTCTTCCCCATTTTCCTTTTCTTCAATGGCTTTTTTTGTGATTACATGAAAGCTTTAATTTCTAACTACTACATATGTTTTACGTAAATCCTTAATTCAGTATTTTCGTGCCGTATGTTTTCGATTAGAGTATCCGAAAAAATCATTTTGTAATTTCCTTTTGAAGTTTTGAATCTTTTTTCGTTATTAAGGAAGAAAGATTATGAAGTAAATTGAACTTAATGTTCTTTTAGTAATTTGTTTTTTTATTGACGATCTACCGAATTTTTGCTGGTTTTTCTGCTGTGTATTAAACCACTTGCTTCGCTGAAACTAATTTTTTACCTCAGTACATAGTAAAGTATGAGAAAATATCCGTATTTCTTATATGGACGGAAAGTCATTAGTTGAACGAATAAAACCGAAATTACCCGTATAATCCCAATGTCAAAAATTGCTCCTAGATTTTTAGAAATAAATAAAATTCTCAAATCTCAAAAGCTACAGTTTACATAAAGCCTAAAAGAATGGAAATAGGTAAATATGAAAAGTACATCTTAGAATAATTTTTATAAACTTAACATCCACCATCTTCAATTTCGCTGTTTCCAAACGGGGAAGCAACAGTTTTGTTGAATTCAGATTAATGGGGTCTATTCATAATTCATCGTTCATTCATTTCTTACTGACAATAGGAAAAAATTAAAAATTCTTAATGTAATTTAAAAGTCTTAAAAAATTGCAATTTACATGACATTCTTTGAATGGTTATTTTTTCTTTAAATTAAAGCTTACGTTTCCAACCTTGACTGGATGATAAAGATTGAAAAATCACCAGTTTCTTTGAATATATATATATATATATTTATTTATTTGTCAAGTCTTTGAATAATTCTGCTGACATTATGAAAAGCTCCAGATACGTCGATTACCAGGTATAGTATGCTTGGTACTTGGCATTCCTATAATAGTTTTCTGACACCATGACTAAATTTCAGTCTGATCTATAGAATAACAAATCTGAGAAATCAATAGTTGTTTTGAATCGACAATTTTTTTGAGCCTTCAGTTAAGAAAAACCAGAACCCGTTAATTACCTTTAAGAAAATCGAAAACTTAAAATGTATGCGGTATTCCTGTTTATTTTCTGTGGTTATTTTCTGCTTAGATAATAAGACCGACAGTTTCGTTGCATTCGCGACGCTCCTTTCAAACCATCGAATAATTCTACCGACTATCGCGAAAAGCATAAAGCTATAATTTCAATCACATTCTTATCTCTGTCTGTGTTCACACGATATATCCGAATATGATTTCACTTTGGGATCCACAATAAGTCAGACAGGAACACGTGGTCGTTACGAAAATTGATTTTCGAATCTCCGTGTGGGCTTTGCAATGCGTCAGACGTTTAATCGCGGTTATGGCCGGGCTTGATTGTTATTTTATGACATTAAAATTGATTTACCCCCGGGGCTTACCCCCCTACCCCTCCCTCGCTTGCCGGGGGCTTAGCTCTCGCGGCTGTATACGCGATAGACGGTGTACGTATATTCGATCGGTGCCAAAATTTGATATGTGATATTCCGAATCGAACAGCGATTCGGAACAAAGAGCGTTATTTATGTGATGTTAAGACGAAATTTGAAGGCGATTTTCATTGTTGTTCTCGTTGAACCCGTGAGGCGTCCAGGTTCCCAATTTTTGGGTAAATCCCATCTAATGGAGATGACCGAGAATCGTCTTGTGGTCGCTTATATTTTCGGCCAATTCACGACTTGTTTGGCGACCGTTCTCCTTCGAAAGTGCTTCGAGAGAGACTCTCTTCGTCGAATTCAGAAGGTCTTCCTGGCTAAGTCAAAAGCGCCATTTTTGAACTTAGCAAACCATTTCCGTGCTGTAGTCCCGCCTATGACACCTTTTCCGTTTACATTCAGCAGATTTTTGGCCTCGATAAAAAGCTTAAGGAGAGAATGTCGAAAGTTGATTTTTTTTACCTCCTGGATATTCCATTTCTAATCACTTGAAAAGACGATTTGTCCAGTTTTGTAGAGCAGAATGAGCTCTGTCGAATGAATATTATACACTTTTTCAAATGGCAAAAAAATTGTTGTGTTAAAACAAAGAAAATATAAAAACGCTATGAACTTATTCCGAACTTATTCCCCAGCCTAATTTTTTAAATCAAATGAGTGATACACATCGGTTAGTTCAAGGAATTTCGGCAGTTTGTTAATTGGTTTATATTGAGTTGTTCCAACATTGTTGCTCACTGTAAGCCTTAAATTGTGTTCTGTGTATTGGAGATGTGTCTCGAGAACGTCTTTTTACTGTTAAAGTGACCTTCCATGTTTGACGCATATCGTGGGCGATTCGTTTGGTTTTGTGTTAAGCACTTTGGTGTTATTCTTCCATTTTATGTTTCAATTGCTTTCTGTGACTGTCAGTGTTTTCTAGACCTATGCCAGTTATCACTTGGTTAATAATATTATATTTTTATTAATTAATCCGCCTGTTCGTTATGTGCAATGGCAGCTACATCAATTGGATGTTATAACGCCTGTATAAATTTTTTGGGGTATTTATGTTTGCGTTGTAAGTGAATACGAATTTTTGGTGTTTGGATTTGATATTGCATCTGCTGTCAGTGCGTTCTGTAACTGTCTCGTCAACACAACTACTGTATGCATTTTTTTCACATGTATTTCGTGATAAAAGGAACCACCCAATGATGGCACTTTTGGGAACTTCAAGAACCGGGATTTTTCGACTGTTTCGTTGTCGGTATGTTGAGGTCATGGTGGATTGTGCGGTTTGAAACATACCCTGGGGGAGCATTAAGGATGTACGAAGGACTTGTGACTTAAATCTCTGGATGCGAGCGATGTTAGATATTTCGGTGGAGCCGCATAGTTCTATACCGTATGTCCATGTCGGTTTAATTATCGCTATGTATATTGTCAGTTTGTTACTTAAGGTCAATTTTGATGTCCGTTTTAGTAATGGTCTCAAGAGTCCAAATTTTCGGTTTGTCGATTCTTTTGAGTCGGGTGTGGGGATCTGTTGTTCGGTTAATATTTTTTGTTAACGAAATGGAACTCAAAAGAGATTATAACACTTTTAAATTTAACTTTTAGATTAAAAACCTGATAGTGTAGGTTAAACACGGGACATGTGAAAAGAGTTTTTCCAATTTTACAGAGATAACGCCCAATTGCTTGCCAAAATTACATGCCCGGTACGTGATCATTTCACAGTGGCCATGACTAAAGTTTAAATATTTTTTTTGAAAGTGATTTAGGGAAATTTATGTTTTCGAAAACAAATTCTCAATTCCTTGCCGTATATTGTATACAAATTCTATAGAACCAACGTTTTGGTCGATTAACAACCGGAATTAAACACGGTTTTAGATAATTTTTAGTTTCCATATCCCTCCCATTGGGTTAAACCCGAACTTATACAGAACAATGTGTTTTCAATAAAATAAATTTCTTTATTATAATAAACCTATTAACTGGAGAGTGGAATCTGTTCGCAAAATGTTTGCTTTCTTCGTGTCGTATGTGTAAATTATAAATGTTTATTCTTCGGTGATTTACCCGTTACAGAAATACACTAAATACATCATGTATGTAACAATGAACCTATTGTTTTTCTCTTCTTGAATATCAGTACAGTTTATAAGTATAGAATATATGTGATATAATTAAATCGCCTTTTAGTTTGTTGTCGCATTAATGACATGTAATTAAAGTGAAATTATTATTTTATCAGGATAATTTTTAGTCAGATTGACCCCGGTACTACTGATACTACGAGCACCTGCTATCCCGTCAATGTTGAGAATTCGTGTTTATCTTAAAAATTCTCTGACTTATTAATTATTGTTTTAATGATCGTTCTATAAACAAATTATTTGAAATCGGAGCAAAATTATCCATTGGGTGGTGTAAGACACCAATATCGAAATTGGGGTCTGTTATGGCAATATTAGACAACAAGTTTATTGGAATTAGAAAGTATTAATTTTTCTGCCTTTACATTGATCGGTAATGAAATAATATCGCAATTATTTTAACAAAAATTAAGTTTATTAAAATATATTCATAATTTCCCAACTTAAAAATGGGTAAATACCGGTTCAATATTTAGAGTTCTGTAACTTGATTGTTTTCAGAGCAGAGTGATCAACATAGTTCTTATTAATTGACTGATTATTTAATATGCGAAATTAGATTTGGTGAACGTCCAATTGACTTCTAAGAAATGTCTGAACTAATTTCTTATTTGTTCTATGGTGTTGATGATGATATGTGGAATACAGCGTTTTTGTGTTGGCCATTTATTTTTTAATGTCAATACAGTTTTTGAATCAATCCTCAAATGTGTACAACTATAAATCCATCTGTAGTCGATAATTGCCGGTACAGCAATTTCTAAGAAGTCCACCTTGCTTTGTTCAATATCAGCTTTCGTATTTACACTTTCTCATCGCCCGTGTTCTTCCTACAGGTACTAAGTTCCTGTGCAGCGAGGTCATTGCTCCGGTCAAAAGCGAAGCCGACGACATATGTTTGTACATAATAAACTTCGAGGATTTGAGCTCACCGCCGACTCCGATTGAGGACCAAGCGGCCAACCACAGGCTCAGCAAATGTAAGAACCGAATTTCTTCCTGTTTTCCTCAAATAATTTCCAGATTTTCCCTTTACCAGAAGAAAAAAGGGCGTTTTCTCCGAATTCATTAGACCGACACAATATAATCAGTTGTAGCACTCATACATTTTTTGGACGTCACAAAGAAAATTAAATTGGCATTCTTCGAAAGAAATACTGTGAAACCTAATTTACTAAAAAATATAACGCTCCACTGGGAAATAACATGTTGTAATAAGTATTAAAACCTCATTGTCACCGAAACGTAAAAAGGTAGGGTGGAAAAATTTATAGCTGAAAGGAAACTTATATTGAGTCCTTTAATATATTCGTTGCATTAATGTTTTTTGGGTGTAAAAATTCGTGTCATTTATTATGTGCGGCAAATCAGATTTCTTTGTTGAAAAAAATTTTTTTCCCCTTCAATATCATATTTTGTAGTGTGAAATTATTAGTGTTCGCCCTGTTACGCGCTGTAACAACTTCAAATTCCTTTTTGTCCTGTCTACCCATTAGAGTTTTTTTATATCAGTTCAAAATCAATATGTAAACTGTGCATACAGCCGGCATTAATGCGTACAGTGCAGTTTGTTTTCTACTGTTGTTCTTGTTTTATATCGATCGTTTGTCTTGGTGTGAAAAATTTTCGGCGATCGATCAAAAATTTTTCTTCTGTAAAACAAAGTCAAGGTTTCACGACGTCCAATTCAAAATTTTTTTTTTTGAATTGTGATTCTAAATAATATTTTTGGGACGTATTCTTGTTTGACGGGTAATTTTATTGACTCTGACATTTTTGTATATTTAATGGTGGTTTTGAAATGGGATACCGATCCGATCGTTCCCAATGTATTATGCGATCCTACAGAGAGCTGCTAATCTTCTGAACTTCTGGTTGTATTTAATTAAACGGTTTTACTTTGAAATATTCTCGGTGTTCGTCCGTCGGAAATATGAATCGGACCGAGACCCATATTTTTTCACCCTCTCCTCTCATCCCTTATGGCCAGTATCCGCTATAGATCGGGAAGAAATAATTAATCCATAGTGTTGTGTTTGTTTCTAGTCGATAGGGCTCGACAGTCGTTCAGACAGTCGCTTCGTATGGGGCCGCTGAGGCGAACCCCCAGGCAACCGCCCCCACAGCACCAACAACAACAACAACAACAACAGCCACAGCCACAGCAACAACCCCAACAGACCATCCAACCCCCGACCACACCCCTTATAGGGTGAGTACAGTAAAATTCTAGACTACAACAACAGTGGATTAGCCGCCGGTACGAAAATAGCGCCGATACCGCACTGATTCATATTCGACTTCCAATGAGGGATTGAGGACGAATACTGAAAAATATCTCCAAAATTATTCTCTGTTGTTTTGTAAAAGCAGCCGTTTTGTGTTTTGGTATCGATCGATAGAAGGACCGAACATGAGAATAATCAGGGTAGATTTGTAGCTACAGTGCCAAAGTTCGATATGCTACGCTTTGAAATGCAACAATTTCTTGAATTATAAAAGGTTATTATTACATTTGGACTGTCGGACTAAATTAAATTTTCATTGCAATACCTGGACTAAATCCGGAAAGGGATAAGGGAAAAACTTATAATCATTAAAAGAATAAGGACGCTCAATTCAATATAACTCAATATACTAATGAGCAAATTTGTTTTTTTTTTTTAAATTGTTGTAAAAAGTATAATATTTAAGCTCTATTGATATATAAATGCGTGTCTCTGCTATAATTGAAATTGAAAAATGAAGATTCATTGGCAAATAAATATTTATTCAATGGAACGAAGATACAGAATATTGAGTTTGTAAAACTGGGGTCTGGGGTTTTTAAATTTGAAACTAACAGGTCGTTAAGTTTTTTCGGAGATCAAGTGACTAATCCATATCCATATTATTAATATGTTACACATTTTTCTTTGTTAATAGTAATTTTATAAGAATAATTTCTTACAGGTTGTTAAGAGATTTAATTACTTAAAAGAGATTAACTTCCTTGGCAGTACTTTATTTTAATCGAAAACATAATCGAGCGGAAGAAACCGATTGTTGTACGTACTACAGGCATTTACATGATTGTTTTAATGAAATATTAGGTACACAATTATATTAAGTAAAATGTATGGATAATAAGGTGCCTTTATAATTGGGTAAACGGAATATTATCTATTTTGTCATCTTATTGTGGGTTAATTATTGAAATGAACTCCCGCGATGCCCCATAATTTTAATTCTAGGAAACCGACTTGAGTCTTCTATGAACTTTTTGTTCGATCAGTAGTTGTTTTACAACAAAGCAAAATCTTCAGAATTCCTTTTTATTGTTGCTGGTTCTGTTATTCTAATTCTTATAATTTCGAGGCTGTATGATTCTTATTAGAGTAATAACGAGTAATAACTATAGTATAAATGTTTATTGCTAATTGTTTCTTATAGAATATAAGTTGTTTTTATCAGTAATTGAGGTAATTAAAATATATGTAATAGCCTGAAAATTGTCGAAAATTACATTTTTTACAAATACAGTAGAGGCTAATTAACGGCGTATTATGCTACCTGTGTAGGGTTGCTGTTATTCATTTAGGGGCAATTTGGGACAGTTGTTTATTTGTGACAGCATCTGGACAATTTTTTTTTTTGGAATCGAATAATCCAGATAGTAGAAATCTCATATATATAGTTCAGACCAATCTAAAAACGCCGTTTATTGTCCCTCAGTAGACGAAACGCCTTCAGTTTCCAAGTTATACTGTCCCTCGATACACGAGTACATTAGCTGTGCGAGTTTACGTGTATTTATTTATGTTTTACACGATAAAAGATAGAACCGCCCAATGATGGCTTCTCTGTTTCTCTTTCTTTACATACTAAACTTTCTGCCCGCTACGTTTCCGACCGCGCTTTTAATTCTCCCACTGTACTTAAGAGTTCAAAAGAAGTTCTTTGTATCTGACGTAATACCCAGAATATGACACCGAAATAAAACATTTTTAAAAATTAAAAGAGTCCAGAGAGTTTACCATAATTATTGTTGCACTTCAATGTTCGTGCATATTGATTTTTATCATCATATCTATCGGTTGTCGTAAATTAATAATGCATTATTTTTAACACATATTCTATTCTTCGTCAAGTGGACCCATATTTAATGTGTAATTAAAAGTTATTTCACAATTAAAAATTGATTAATTGAATTCATTTTTCAATTTCAGCACAGATTTAAATATAATGATTCAGTGTTGGGCCTTCCGAATATCTAATGTTTTTCGTTTAGTTGACCTCTCGATTTAACACAACCTTTAATTTCTTAGACCTTAAATCCCACAAGTCACAAAATACAAAAAGAATACAAAAACGGTTTTGCACTTATTTTCTTATTATGTTTTTGAGGATTCGTATATACATATTCATATGCTTGAAAGAATATATTAAGCTGTTATTTTACAATGGTATTAATCTCGATATTTTAAATGTATTTCACCATTTTGTTATGTTATGCGTTCTGCTATCTTAAATGATCTGTTATCTACTACAGATTGTAATCCTAAATAGTACAAAAATATTGTTAAAGTTTCAATGTTTTTCTGGAAACTGATATTTTTTCTAACGGTTTCGAAACGTTTTTCTGAGACAGGTAGTAATAAGTATTTTTAAATTCCAAAATTTACATAAAGATTTCGATAAAGATAAAGATGTAAATACTCTAAACAATTATTTATTGTCGGGTAGATGATTTTTTTTCATATTGCGAGACAACTGGAAATTTGGATTATTTTTGTTCACAATTTACAAAACGGTCGTATTCACTTTGTTTTGTCCCTTTTTCATTTGGTTTCGATTAACGAATTTTCCGACTGTTTTCATTGCACTCGTATTGCATTCGCGTATTCAATTAAGTGTTGCAATTGTGGAAACACTACTGTTTTGCTCCTGTTGTGTTCTAAATAGGTTTATTGGAGTTTCAGAAACTGAATTGGATAAACAGGTCTGTGATAGTAGCAATATAACTAATTATATTTGAATATAGTAAGTACATTATTGTTCTTAATCCTGAGTATTAGGATCAGAGTAATAACTATTAAGTGTAGAATGTAACGTTAAAATAGCGCTTATTCCTTTATCAGCTGTTACTAACATTAATTCTTTAGATTCATTTTTAAGATCTTCAAATTTTTTTTGAGTTCCTATTTGGGACAAAAATTTTCTTCAAAACAAATTGGCGGCTAGACTATAATGCGCAATACAGAACTTGAATCCGTTCTCAATGTGTGTTCCATTGGTTTTTCAATGAAAATTCCACCAATCCGGATTGTACCATTTATGAGCGTACCATTTATTAACGAAATCTGAGAGTAATCGAAATTTCCAATTTCTCTTTCCATTTGTACCCTTCGTACGGAATATAACTATTTAAAGAAAGTTACTTCTTTCATAATACTCTTTATGCCTTAAATTTAAATGAAGTTTGATATTGGAACGTCTGTTACTGTAATTTTTATTGCATAACATAATTCAGGAGCTATTATAATGTTGAACATTTGTCCTTGCATGCGTTTGGACAAGCTGTGAGGGCTTACGCTACTAATTGGGGCTGTAAATAACAACCAAAGTTAATATAAAATCTAGCCTCTGATCTGTTCGAATAAAGTCGATAACGATTGATTGGGTCTCCCGCCGGCGGAACTTCTTCAATGTCTTCAGGCGCAAATTTAAGTCGGACTTATTATTAAATAAACCACCCGCCACCCGTTTATGGCCGCCATTTAGTACGGTGACGCCGCTCCTAAGGTCGGGATTAGATTTGAATTATCCATGCGGACCTTATTATCAAGGTTAGTGGATGGGTGGGGGTGGTTGTTACTCCAACCCCTTACATCGTGTTAAATGTTAAATTAATTCCAGGTTATTAGTAGTGTTATGACCTCCAGTCACCCCTACGTAGTTGCGACGCCATTGACATATTGGCGTAATTTTGCTAAAAATAAATTCTCGACCGCCATCATATTTTAACTGTTGCTTAAATGCTGTAAGAATTTTTAAATCAGTTTATACGTTTATTTAATAAAAATTAAATTTTAAAGGTAATGGATTTTTAAGAATTATATTATACGAATCAAAAAATAAAACATTTTTATAAACAAGTTATTCGCATCAAGCTGATTCTCGATTTGTTTCTAAATTTTTTCTGTCTCGTCTCCAGTAAAAGTTTCGCCCAAAATAGATTGTACTTTCTGTGGTAACCTTGCGTTATGTCCCTTGATGTTGGTTGCTCCACGACGGATAATATACGATTTCTTAGATTTCATTTTTATTTTCAAACAATGAACAAATCAGTATAAAAGGGCGGACAAAAGCCACCAACCCCTAATTGCACCCCATCAAAAAAATATAACCGCCGAAACAAAAAGCCCGAACTACGGGCTTTAAAATTCTTAATAATTATCTAACTATATATACTAACAATAAATTGGTGTTAACTTTCTGTGGTAACACTCTTGCGTGATGCCCTTCCACACATAAAGCAAAATAGAACTAAAGTTTATTTGAAGTTATTACCGAAATTCGGAAAATTCATCGTACCAAAATTAGTGACGCCATGTATATTTATTTCTTAATGATCAAGTATTTTCTTTTTACACCAGTGGTTTTGAAATAATCGCAGAATATTTGAACGATTTAAATAACGCCAGTTTGTAATATGAATTATAAAATTAAGATGTTTTTTTAATACTACTTTTTTGTAATGCTAGTGATTACTGATGCGATTAAAGTTTAGGGTCAAAAAACAGATTTTTTTTGCATATCTTTAGTTTCTGTTATAAATGTATATTGACGTGTTCATATATGTACTTGTATTTTTGATAATAACGCGCAATGGAGTTTAAAAAATATTTTTGGTGTAATTGTATCAGCATTTTCTGGTAACCCGCATAATAAAATGTTTTATTTGTTTTGAAAATACGATTATTATTTGTGTAAGTAATAAAAATTCTTAATAATTAACTAACTATATATACTAACAATAAATTGCTGTTAACTTTCTGTGGTAACCCTCTTGCGTTACGCCCTTCCCGTTGGTGGCTCCGCGACGGATTTTATATGCATATGATTTCCTAGATTTCAATTTCTTTATTTTTAAACAATGAACAAATAAGCATAAAAGGACGCATAACAGCCACCAACCCCTAATTGCACCCCATCAAAAAAATATAAATATAAATAAAAAAGATGCTAGGGTTTATACTAGGCCCGCAATACGTATCAGTATTGCTGGTTAGTATTCGGAGTGCCGTAGTCATGAAAATTGCCTTATTATTATCTTAAACCAGAAATTGGTGTTTATTCGTTAAGATGCATTTTGTTGAACGGTCAATTCAATTTTTTCTATCTCTCATATATTTTCGCCTTATTCCTTAACATTTAAACAGTTGAACGCCTAGAAAATTCAGTGTTGCGGAACCGTGTTCGATTTTAAAATCTATTCCGGGGCTTTTATTTTAAAATCAATTCTACTCAATTGATTCTTATTACACAATTTTCCTCCACGACTGCTTGCCGTTGGCAGGTTTTTATGTAATGTGTACGAAGGGGGCCTGTAAATGGCTGGGTGGCTGTCAGGGGCGCGATTGTACTTGCGTCATTGTAACATTAGAGTGTAACAACAGTCGTAACATATTAATTATATACAGGAGTGGGGTGGAGATTGCCGCTTTGAATTTCGACTGCTTAATGCCTGATCTGTACCATTTATCTGCTTGTATTGAAACATAATAAAAAGAAATTAATGCGATCGTAATTTATATTAGTTATAATTTTCAGCTCCTGCTCATCTTATGTCGGTTTATAAAGCTATAGTAAATATTTTGCAGACTAAATATCAATCCGAAATTAGTTGTAATTGGATTTGCAATACTAATGCAACCTCTACATTTCAACGACAATATTTATTCAACATTATTGCTTACTTCTCCTTTTTTCTTAAAATGTACTTACTACCTTGTAAGGTATTGTTTAAATTAACAGTCAGTATATAAGTTGTCGGGTTTATTGTTCTTTAACGTTTAAGTTATTTCATTTTTTATTCTTTTAATCGTTTAACGTTTCTACTACAGAGATTATTTCCGAATGTGTAAATTTTGTGGTTTCATTTCACGCGTCGACAACGATACATCGTTTTAGTTTTTGCGCCTGTTTTTAAAACAACCTTTTTTCCCTTTGGATTTCTTAAATTTTACAAAAATCCATGTGTGCATTGTTTGAACCCGTTCCCGGCTTTAGTATTTACCTTAGAAATCAAATACAAGTCAATGTAGAAATTTTAAGTTGATTCCTTTCTACGTCCTGCTATTTTTATATTTGCAAAGATATTGTTCGAAAACTTTCGAGGAAATTACAAATACTACTGAACGTTGATAGTAACAAATTAATATGGGTCAGCTTAACACTGCGGGTTTGAAAGTGGTTTAACCCCCCCCCCCTTAGTTCGAAATTCTTCCTGTCTTTGGGTGCCCCACCCCAACAATTCAAACCCAAACTTCTTCCCCCTTTTACAGACATTTCGTAATTCTTTCTAGTTCCATCATCGGGGGACCAACGAAGAAGGGTGGGCCAATTTAGGGGTCTCCTCCTCTATAAGGGTGAAAGTGGGGTTTTTTTATTGATCCTCTTACGTTTATAACGTACATTCTCGGTATTGATTTTCTACCTAATACCCCTATTGAAATTGTTTTCTGTATTTTTGCTTCCTCCCTAATAATCCTGTTGCGGTAACTGTTAACCCTTTAGAGAGATTTTTCGAGCCTCGAGGGTCCTCCTGCCTGGGAGCATTTCGTGGGACAGTTAGTATACCCATAAAGGTTCTTTTGTAACAATTATATATTTCGTGCTGAACTTATTTTTCCCTCGAATGGGCCGCTACCGCTTCGTCAATGGACAATTCTCTATCCGTTACGAAGTTTTCTCGGAGCTTCGCGTTCTCACATATTTTGCGCCTATTCCGCTTTCTCATTTGTGTGGAGCATCCCAAAATAAAAATCTGAAGAAATCTATTCTCTTCTAAATATTTCTCCAAAATACGATATTTTTGCGCGGTTGACCAATATTCTTTCAAATTTGGAAGGGGGGGGATATCGTGCCCATATCAATACCACCCCAAGAAATGCCGATAATTCAGCCTTCGTTACGTTGACCCCGTCTATTCCAAGTTGAATGTACCGAGATATTTTTACTCGCTATTTCAGCACTTCCGTATTTATTGTTTTCTTCCAGTATCTTATTCATTAATTGATCGGTGAAAAAGAATTTGAAAAACTCAATGGGTTTGTCCCAGTCGTAAATGGGATTTTGACACCTTCAACGTCTTGGTTTACGACGTGAAATCGACATACGCTTCGTCTCTTTGGTTTCTCTGCCGTTCATCTTCGCCATCACTTGAAGTGTTATTAAAACGGCGGAATTGTTTTCGTACGAACACGTTGTACTTCACTTCCGCTATCGGAAGAAGAATTTTCCATATCACTGTCACTCGACTCAACACAAAATTTCCCCACCTTCTTTTAGACTTAGCGGGGTAATTTTCATATATAATAAATAGTCCAAATAACAATGTACAAATATAATCGACTTTATACGGAAATCTGAACTGTAATATGAGACAAGAGTGTTGTCCTCATACGCGAATCCAGCATTCGAGATCAAAGAAAGCACACAAAGAAAATAATCTGTAGTATATTAAAGACTACTTACTGATAATGCTTACGTTCTAAATATAACGTAGATCCTATATGTTCGGGCTGCTGTCCGCAAAGGGTTAATATTCACACATGGACCGGATTCAATAATTTGCGCAATTGAATGGCAGAAAATCGCACAATGATACTCTTATAATATACAATTTTTTGTTGTTAAATATTTAAAAAATAATTTGTTAAAAATTGAAGATTCTTAAATAAAAATTCGCCTTTCACGTTATCACTACTACCATAAACAGTTACCGCTATTAGGTCAATCCCATGATCTCTTAATTTGAAAGCTACCGCAACGACCTTTTCCCTGTCCCCGAAACAGAATATTTGACACAAAGCAAAATAGAACTAAAGTTTATTTGAAGTTATTACCGAAATTCGGAAAATTCATGGTACCAAAATTAGTGACGCCATGCATATTTATTTCTTAATGATCAAGTATTTTCTTTTTAAACGAGTGGTTTTGAAATAATCGCAGAATATTTGAACGATTTGAATAACGCCAGTTTGTTATATGAATTATAAAATTAAGATGATTTTTTTAATATTACTTTTTTGTAATGCTAGTGATTAATGATGCGATTAAAGTAAGGGTCAAAAAACAGATTTTTTTTGCATATCTTTAGTTTGTTTTCATAAATGTATATTGACGTGTTCATATATGTACTTGTATTTGATAATAACGCGCAATGGAGTTTAAAAAATATTTTTGGTGTAATTGTATCAGCATTTTCTGGTAACCCCATAATAAAATATTTCAGTTGTTTTGAAAATACGATTATTATTTGTTTAAGTTCTTATATTATAAAAGTTCTTAATGATTAACTAACTATATATACTAGCAATAAATTGCTGTTAACTTTCTGTGGTAACCCTCTTGCGTTACGCCCTTCCCGTTGGTGGCTCCGCGACGGATTTTATATGCATATGATTTCCTAGATTTCAATTTCTTTATTTTTAAACAATGAACAAATAAGCATAAAAGGACGCATAACAGCCACCAACCCCTAATTGCACCCCATCAAAAAAATATAAATAAAAAAGATGCTAGGGTTTATACTAGGCCCGCAATACGTATCAGTATTTCTGGTTAGTATTCGGAGTGCCGTAGTCATGAAAATTGCCCTATTATTATTTCACCGGATAATGTATTTGGATATATTTTTTCCACCTAATCCATACACAGTATTCATAATTCTATTAGGTTAATTTAATGGGATTTGTTCAGTCCAACTCTGATTTCGAACGTTTTTCATAAAAATATATTCCAGAAATGGGTTTTATATATTTTCCTTGTCAACAGCCTTTTACTTTCGAGCTTTTATTTTTTTTACAGTTCTTTAAATCATTATCTGCGATTGTCCACTAACTATTCTCTTCATTCCTATTCGGTTTCAGTTTCCGTTTCCATTACTTCAATATTGAATAGATTTATGGACGATTAACGTTTAACTCCATTATTTTTTTGGGAGATATCGCATAATGCCCAATATAAGATAATCTGATTAATCCAACGTCTATTGCCGGAATTTGCGTGGGGTGTCTCCTAATCGTTGTCATAGTAATAAATAAAAACCTAATTTTCTTTTCCGCTTCCGGATTTGAAAACAAATCAAATTTTTCTAACGTAGTCCTCACTGCACTGTCACTGTCACTTGTACTGTCAGTACAAGGTATTTTAATGTAATTTTTCACACTTTCTATACATCCTCAAAATCTATTTTCTCTATTATATTAATTTTCGTTCCTCCGAACTAAGTATTATACAACGGTAATGTACAATACGTTCAGAATAAAGTTTTTGGGTGTATATATATATATATATATATATATATATATATATATATATTGTGGTTTTGAGGCCTACTATATGTATATTAACTATTCTTTGCTTTTCAATTACGTGTGGTAAACATTCTTGCCATTTTAAATCTCATTTTACTTGTAGACCGTTGTTGTCACATATCTCTGTACTTCTAAGTAAACCGGAATCGTTAAATTGGCTCGCTAAAAATAGTTGGTACAATCTGTCTACAATTTAATCAATATTTCCTACCGGATATATATTTTATCGGTTAAAAAAAAAAGTTGTTGGAATCCAGAATTTTGTCCCATTCGGAGCAAATATTTTTTTTTTGTGTAAATTATGAATACTCTCTCCCCGCTTAAAATATTAGGAATTTTGGCGATAATTTCGCAACCGGTAACAAAGTAACATTTTCACTGAGGTTTTTTTCTTATTCGTACGTTATAGGAGCACTGCTTAAACGCCCATTTGTATTCTATGGTATCATTCTTTTTATTTGTTTTTAGTGAAAGCGTTAAGTAAGGTAAAGTGTAGCCAAGTTTAATCGTTTCTTCGTATAAGCATAGTCTTATTCATCAGAATATTAATAGATCCGACATGATTTTGTATACTCCAGTTTATATAATTTCCTTTCTGTGTACGTACAAATTAAATACGGTGCTTAATTGCCCGCCATCCTGCCTACATAATAATCTCATATTTTCACTATTATTTACTTTGAATTCCATGAAAATTATTTGGTTTTCTCGTACGAGAGAAGGTTTGGCTATTGACGGTCACAAAACCTGCAAATTGTAATACAATACACTTAAATATGTAGCGGTTCGATTCCAGGTTGCACTTCTCGTTTTGTTTCGGTTCCTTTTCGCCGTATTTAATACGGATTTACAATATTGTGTGGGACGTGTAAAAATGTTTACTTAAAAAAAAATTTTTACTTTATTAAAATTGTGTAATTGAATCGTCTGAAGAATAAACGAACTGCCCAGTTGTGACTGATCCCATCTTTCAGCGCTGCTCGTTTTTATCGTGATGTTTTAAATAATACAAAAATGAAATTCAATTATGAAAATTTTATTTTAAAATAGACTTTTTTAATTACAACGATTATAGATAAGTTCTAAGTGAGTTGTGTGTCCGTGTAAGAGCTGCTGCAAAAGAAAAAACACTTTTGTCCAACTTAATAGTAAGGAATTTTCAAAAAATGTTAAATGTAGAATAGCCCCCTGATAACCTAATAGACGAGGTTATATATCGTATTTAGGTAATATAAAATAAAATAAAAACATGTCACGATATCGATATATAATCGCCTATTAGGTTATCAGTGGGGGTGTCCCAATCTATTTTCATCCGATAGATGTTGGAATTATTTTTTCGATTGTCAAACGGCCACTATTTTTTTTCCAAAAAAATATCCGTCTCCGGAAACAAATATTGTTTGTTAACAGCTTAAATTCTGGAGAAATTTCAGATAATTGATCGTATATACTGCAGCTCCTCGTGACAACATTGCATGGTCCGACCGTATTTAAACGAATGCGTACTGCCAAGCTGTACAGTAATTTTTAAACGATTATTTAAATTATTCTGGTACTTTTCCGCGCCAATTTTGAACCAAACCGGAGCCAGCCAAGCGCCAAGTTGAAAACGTTCAACTATAAACAATATTTATAAATTGCATTTTTTTCAGCTCCAGCCAAATCCCAAATTTTCATCTTTTTATTGCAAAAGTTAAGATTAAAGAAAAATAGGATGAATAGCGTGCTTTGTTTTAAACGAATTCAGAGAATATAGCACGTTTACGAACATCCCCGTTATGATTGTAAGAAATTCGCCGTAATTCTACGTTATTTGGGGCGACTTTTCGCTTGCGCCCGGGTAACGGAAAAGTACAATTATTTTTTTATAAAAACAGGGAATATATTTCGAAAATTTCTATTAGTTATTACCCTTTTAATTGATGTCTCCGTATAGATTCGATCCTAATTTATGCCTTTGTGCTGTACTTGAATTAATTTATATGGCCCGGATCTATCCGCCTCGATTTGGAAATTGCATCGTAGGTTGAAATTTAAATTTCAGTCGATCGGAAAATATATTTTTTTTTCTGGTTTATTGTTGCAGAAGACTGAGCAACGAGCAAACAACGACTAATGAAATTGACAGACTGAATCAGGTACCTGGCGTCGCCAACCGTATGAGTGCCTCTACCCCTGTAGCTCCAATCGCATCTCCAGAACAGGTTATATATTAATAGTAATATCTTATAATTTAAACTATTTATTTAATATTCCGTTCGAAACCTGAATGAAGTATAGCGCAGTGTCATTCGTAGGGGGTGAATTCTTTTTAATTTGTACTTGATGAAATTCAGAAATATAACTCTTGAGGGAGACCAATTTCTTCCAATTTCCTTCAGTCGTCTCCTTTGATCGTCTTCATAGAAAAAAAAACAACTAAAACTGCCATTCCGTGTATGATAAGTGATTCAAAATTGTATACGGCCTAATTTTTACCACTTCTAGGAGGTAGATATCAAAATTTTTAAATCTACAAAGATTGCACTAAAACAATAATTTTTAGCACACAATAACAATAATAAAGTAGCACAGTATTCTCTAACTGCCATAAATAAATTTGATATGTAAAATAAGTTATTCACGCCTCCAGATTAGGTCGACTTCTTAGTTCCTCAGCCAAGTTCGCCCTCATTGAACAATTGATTTGCGTCCCCAGCCCAATATAATGGTATACCTAAAATGGTATGCGCTTCGATAAAACCGTAGTTACATTTTTTGGCCTATTGAAAAAAACAAATCAGCGTCGTTCAGTTTACTGTTTCGCAAGCTTTTCTGTTGATATCCGTGTAAATTAAAACATTTTGATAAACGATCCAGAAGCCCTTTTCGCTGAAGGCGATTTTCCTCACGAGGCCATTGTGCGCTCACAAAACCAGAAAAATCTCCAGGGTATATTCCTTTTGTGTTTTCCAATGATATAAATGGAAATTTCACGTAAACAAATCATCCTATCTTGATGAGGGTTGTTGAAAAATATATTTAAGAATGTAATTCAATATCTTTTAGAATTATATATCTTGTCGCATCAAATCGGTTTTTCACTCTTCTTTGGAAACCAGTACTTTAAAATTTTATTAACCTTTGTTAGGTTTGATATATTGTTTTCCGTGTTTATTCTTTCTAATTCTACGTGTGTCATTTTGGTCAATCCTTTAAAATATCTGTCCTACGGGTACTGGAATTAGTTTCAAATGATTTTTTCCTTTCATTATGCACTTTATGAATAGCCATTTGTGTGTATACATAACTCATGTTCCGGTCGATTGTTTGATATATAAACCCTTTTTATTTCTATAGTTTCTATTAGAAATTTTTTTTTGCACCTCAGACTGTCGATAGTATCTTGCCAAATATGAAAACGAAATGGTAACGGACATTCATGTACTTGCTTATTTTTATAATTACAGGTTTTTATATTCTATTATGTACAAAAACATATTGTTTTTTTCTGTGTGTTTGTAACTGTGAATTATTGTTCTCAGGAAGGACACAGAAACCGGGGAGCACATAACTTTTGTTGTGATAAAAAAAATTATAATTTTTGGTCCAACTTTAACAAATTTGGCCCTGTCGTTTACTACAAATGACCATTGTCAGAAACTTGTTTTGACCTTCAGAATTATGGCAAAATGGCGGTATTATTTTAAATAATTTTTTTGTATTGTGCATTCATCATGGATGCATAAGTCCATGGTGCAACAATGTATTTGTTTATTGGTAAGGGTTGATCGGCTGTAAAATGTTCAATTTTGGCCACTTACCTTCAGGAATACTAAATTTGCTCTGAACCCCCTTTGATGGGTCATTTTTTTATTTATAATTACACTCTTCGTCGGTTCTTTAGCTATTGAATTTGTTCTGATGAACCGGAGTTAAATAACTGAGCAATAATTTACTTAGTTAACGCGTTTAGTCCGGAGCCAACGTAGTTAAGATATTAAAAAATAGGACGACGGACGATTGAACCATTAGAGCCACAGGGTTTTATTCGAGAAACTACATTCCATCCCTGGAAAAATAAATTGAGTAGATCAATATACGCACTTTATGGAAGATGTAGAGAGGAAAAAGAAAGTTATTTTCCCCAGTTTTTCCGAGTGTGTAGTTCAAATTTTTCTTAACATTCGATGTTTCGGTCGGACACCACCACAGTTCCCACGTCGCGTATGTCCATTTTGGTTTCGGCGTAGTCCAAATCTGACGGATTGCAGTCAGGATTTAATAATTCGCGAAAACGCATTTACGATATTCATAGCCTAGCGGGGGGAGGGTTTATATTGATGAAACTGCGGAGATGGAAGGATGTCTTAAATCCCGAGTTTCCCTCGCGGGAACCGCCATGTCCTATCCCCTTCATCCCCTAGGACTATCAAACATTTATGAACGGAATAAGGGGCATGATGTCGGGGATTAACAGTTCGAAGGGAAATCGTCGGTTAATCTCGTCGTGAATTTTTCAGTCGTCGGCAACAATCAAATGTGTGTGTGTGTGTTATTACTTATTAAATAAAAAATAAAACATACAAGGACAAATAGCTGTAAATATATTAAGGACAGGACATTGAAAACAACAGCGTGTGAGAAATACAAAAACAAAGAAAACTGATCTAGATAAAGGCATTACCCAATGGCCCAGTTAGTTACAATAAAGGGAATAAGAAACTGATAGATAATACATATAAGGAGGAAAACGACAATGAATAATTGCGCTAAAAGAAATTGGGAAAAATTGAAAAGATTAAATATTTATAAAATTCCCATTTCATCCTGTCTTCCCAAACGGCTTCCCCTTTAAAAGTTCCAAGCCTCCTTCTATACCCAGTAGGGTATTTCTGTTAGGGGTTTGAACCCTCAAGAGGTCTACCACGTGTTTTACCGAAGTATGAGGTATATAAAACAATATGAAGAATGAACTATACGATAATTCACCTAGCCCTGGTACGGATTTAGTGTCTCATCTTTTAGAAACTATTTTTTTTGATGATTTTATTACAACGATGTTTGCCCTTTTTATATCCGCAATGAAAAATATGATATCAATAAAGCAAATAATACGAAATGAATTATCCTAAATGTTATCTCTATAAACCTAATTGTGGAATTTGAAACAATTTTGATCACGACGCGTCCTCCATCTTGCTGAGTTTCGTCGCAAAGTGATGCTAATTTCAAATCTACATTCAGTTTGAACATTCCTCTTAAAACATTTACAAATAAGGCTCCTTGTATGATACATAATTGGTTGAGAAACTGCTATTTTTATTCGTTGAATAAAAAATTGCCCGCTTCTGAGGGACCTACCTCTTTTTTTGTATGTCGAAGTCTTTTTTCAAATCTCTCATACCCTGTATTTACGTCTCGTGTGTTAAATTTCTATTACTATAAATAATTTTGTTTTGACCGATTTGAAATAGGATAAAAAAAAATTTTGAAATAAACTTAATTCAGATTTTCAATTAAGTCCACAGTGTACGGTTCTTCGACTTTAATTTTTGTGAACTGGATTTTTTTTTCAGTTCTGATATGTTCGCGTTATCTTTACCAGGTTCTAGATCAATCATGAAAAGAGGTAACGGTGGTATGTAATTTTTAAAGCATTCCATTTAAATGTCAGTTTCTTATGTTTTCTATTTGAGTAGTTTGGTGAAGTAAAACTCTGCCCTCATTCGAGAGCTGATAAGTATGGTAGCTCTGGTTTTCTCTACGCCTTTAATAGATCAATAAATATTATTTTCCTTTCCAATTAGTTTCACTAAATTTGGCTCATAATTTTACCATATCTGGCAAGTTGTGTTTTATAAAGATTAGCGGTGGTTTCTTCAGATTTCCCCCGTTATGTTCAATCTGTTGAATTTTTTAAAATAGGAAAATAACATTGAGATTTTCTAGTTAAAATTCAGTCCGCAATACGTACGAAAACGTCGCACATCATTATTTGGCCATTTCCTCCGTATCTTATTATTATAAAATTCCGTAGAAATATATTATCAGACAGTCATACATTTCAGTCTAGCCCATTTCAGTCTTATTATTCTGTGATTCAACGCTTCTTCCAGACAGTTAATAATTTATATCAATTATTAAATCACCACAATTTTTTTTTGCATTATTCAAATTAAATTTACTGAATTATGCTCCCGTTTTTATTAAACTATGTATTGAACAAAAACTTACGTCGATGGCAAAGGCCCTTCATTGTTGCATTTAATGTCTTTTGGCATTCTGTTTTCTTTAATATTCTGCCACATATTCATAATTTGTTGTCATTTTCACATTAGGTCTGGTTTCTTATGGGCGTGCTCTTTCTTTATTTTTCCGACCGTTAAAATTTAGGCTGCGGACATTTTTTGAATAAGTGTTTTAAAACACTATAAATTAAACTCTTTAATTTCCAAAAAATTGGCCCAACTTCCTTCGAACCTGGAGAATCTTCACTTTTTTTTTTATTTTCATATTTCTAACCGTCATGGGGATTAGGCACGTATAATACCAGTAAAAATTTGATATATCGCTTTCACTATCAGTTGGGATAATTTCGAAATTCCTACACTTGACCTTGATATTTATTTGGATTCCACCTTTTATGGTAGTAATTTAACATGGCAAATGACAACTAATTGGATATTATGGTCGTTAAAATACGCATTCTAGTAAGGTGTTTCATATTATTCTTTGTATTTATTTCTGTTTTTTTTAAGTCGTAAAAAATCCGAGATCTTTTCTTTAATAATATACGATTTATTCGAAGCCAGCAAATTGAGTAATTCTTCTACCACTTCCACATTTTCCGCGTTTCGCATTTATACTACTAGTGAAGAAAATACTAATAGGGAAATAATTTCGTTTTACAAAAATTACATTATATACATATATTAATAATGTTATTTGCTTTTTTTAAACTCATTTTGTAATATTTATTCTCTACGGAACTCATTATTTTTTCAGCCGATTCAAAAAGAACATCAGTAGGCAATGCGTTTTCCATTGGCTACTTCAGAGCATATATCTGTAACGTGTGATACGCGGTCACAAACCCGTTAAAGTAATAATTATTTTTTGATCTGGACAAATTTAAAAAGACGTAAAGTTTAAATATTAACGTTTATGGTCGCCGGTAACAACAAAGCAATTAAAGCCAAAGTCCCCCAAGGAAAGAAGCTAGAATTTCTTATTAGAATTGATTTCGTTATATTGAAATCTTTTATAGATTATTTTGAAGAACAATAGTGGAAACATCGTTGAAACGTCTTGCGTTAAACCTATATTTAGGAGATTAAACCTCCTTTTCAGTTTACTGTTTTTCTTATTGTGGTGGATATGTTAAATTGAGGGCGCTCCAATTTGTGATAACTTTTACTCAACGATTCGTTTTTCAATCCTCACCTAATGGATTTCTGACAAATTTTGCAAAGCATTTTTTCAGGGATTTTCTTAATTTTTTTTTGTCTCGCAGATGAAAAGATACTCTCTAGTGAATACACTGCGCATATTACAGTTGTAATAAAAAAAAATTGATTTGAGCCAAAATTTTATTTCGATGTTAGACGTTCTGTTAGACTAACTGAGAGCATGTTTCGTGAGTGCGTTGAATATAAAAAGTGAATTTTAGTGATTCGAGGTGTATCACGCCGCTACCGACGCGCCCCACACACTTGTGTAGGAGGTAAATAAAAATTCTATTCAACATAATCTATTAAATAATATGACCCGGAATTAACGTTTGTATACGAATATTTCAATTAATTTTTTAAACAATTCGGAAAAGAGATTACCCCCCAGCTGAATAGCTTTGGGTGAGACGGGATCTTTTAAGGATTGATAGGTACAGAGGGTAATTAAGATATTCAGTTTTATTATACATTGCAGACATATATAAATGGACCAGTTTCTCTCGATCCCACCTGATGAAGGGAGTATTTCCGGGCAATCGGGTTATTTCCAAGCACAGGTACTTTCGACAATTCGAATCATAATTCAAGTTCTCTCATTTAATGGACTCAATTTGTAACGGCCCCATACGATTAGGACCGGCAGGTTTTTCCGGTGTAATCTTAAATACAGATTATTTGACAGAATTTGTTACAGAGAAACAAAATTTCACTGGTTGCAAATTACAGAAATGTTAGAGCGACATTGAAACACACAAATATAGGTCTGGTCGTAGCAACGTTTCAGATGGCCACTGTGTTTCTATTACTTAATAAATTTATTTAAATGAATAAAGATTTTTAAAAAATTAAATTTTTCTTTGCGAATTTATTTTTGAATTTTCATTGTTCTATCGATTCTCTGGCAAACCTTGTACAACGAACTATTACAGATATGAGTACTAGATTAACATACCTTGTTTTGTGGAGCGAGGGGTTGGAATACAGTCACTTTTGGCACTTTGTTTATTTTTTGGGCGCTGTGGAGCGCTAATACTAAAATGTAGGACAGACCCGTGTTGCTGGCTGGTATTAGGTGCGCCGTACCATTGAAACTAGTAGCGCATTAAACTGAATACACTACAACCACCACAGTACAAATGACAGTGGCAGTGCAGTGAGGATGCCCGAAAAACATCCAAAGTGCTAACACTGCTGAGCAGCCGAAACCGGTCTAGCAAAAGACCAAACCAGCGAGAGGAGACGGAAACACAGCGAACCTACGGTCACACCCAGTGGTACTTCTACTGTTGGGGTCATTGTGAATTGTTTGGTTAGAGACACACCATGAAGCATCGAGGATGGTGCGAAGGACTTTTTACTGGAACCTTCGGATGCGATATGAAAAAAATTGTGAAATCGCGAAACAGCTCCGGAGTAACTTCCTCGATGAGAGGGAGGGGGGCTTTCTGAAGACGGGAATAACCGGTGTTCGACCCTTTCCATTTCAGGTTCTACAGTATTGCGCGATGCCGGGTTGAAGTTTGTGTTTATTCTGAATGTATTGTTGATTGTGTTGCAGTTGTCGCAGCGCAGCGGCGCCCTGTGGTGCGAGGGGGAACACGTGGCCGGTTCAGGGGTCAGTTCGCCCACACAGACGGGCTCCGTCGTCGAAGCGCCCGCCCCGCCCCGCAAGGAGTCCCCGACCGCCCCGCCCTCCACCTACACCACCACCACCACCACCCGCCTCCGCCCCAACCGCCCCGCCGCCGCCCCCAAAGCCGCCCGCCCGCAGTGCCACATGCAGCGCACGTAAGCACCAACATACATCTCAAACCAGTGCCCAGTCTTCAGTTTCAATTTTACAGCCTGTTAACACATTCGCTTCCCGTTCATTTTCAAACACAACAGAATAAACTTTTCGCTAATATCTTCAATTCGCAACTGCTAACCTTTCTGAATAATAGTGGTCCACAGTGGTACAATATAGTGCTAAAGTTGGAATATTAAAAAATTTTAAAAATTCGATATAAAGTTATACTTACAATTTGTTTGATTAGTTTCACTTGTTTCAGTCGATAAAGACTCCACAGGGACGAAGGTATTAATCTGTAAAACCATTTCAGAAAATCCTCGAATTCTTTCGAATATAAAATATTTTATAGTTGATGAAACTCGAATAGGAAAAAGTAAAAATGAATAAGACAATAGCAGCGGTGACATTCAACTTCTTTTTTCTGTAATAATTACCATCCGCCCGGAGGAAGTTATTAAAATTCGACAATGTCAGCGGTACAAGTGTGTAATCGTTAGTTTCCTACGGTTTCTCGATTTTTCACAATCGTTGCAGCAGCTTTCTATGTCCTTCTGGTCAAGTTGTTTTATTGAAACAGTCACGCGGCCTTCAGTCATTCGAAATCTTTCTTTCTTTTTAACTTTATTTATTGTACAATCAACTATATGCCAGTTATAGGTTCAATTGCGGTTTGATTTTGATCAGTTTCACTTGTTTCACTCGATAAAGACGCCATCCAGTGGGGTTTAAGCCCACGTGGGGGATAATGGACGGGTAAAAGAGGAGAGGAGGGACTGAACGAGTGGATTTGGGTGGGGATAGTAGTACTGTTAAATAGAACAGGAGGGCGAGGATGTCGACGTAGTGTGAAGGTGACGTGAGCAGACTTAGAGCTATTTTACTTTCACCCTCCGTCGTTTGCACCGGGACTGGATGCTGAAAGGAGATTGATGGTTGTAGTTGAGGGATTTCGGTCGGAGGTGAGGAGGCATGTGTCGAGGACTGTAGAAGGATATGTAGGCATATCGGAGGTATATATTGTGTATAGGAGTGGACCTAGGACACTACCTTGAAGAATCGACTTAAACCGAAAATTTGGACTTCCGAGACCATTTACTAAAACGGACATGGATATACGGTATAGAACTAAGGGTTCCGGTCAAAAATCCTTCGTACAACCTTAATGCTCCCCCGTTTTGTTTTTTAACCACACATTCCACCATGAACTCAACATAACGACAGTCGAAGTCGCAAAATCCCGATTTCCGATGGGTGTTCTTACCCATCCATTATCCCCCCCGCGTCGGCTTAAACGACACCATTTGGTGATCTCTTATCGAGACATTCGTGTGGAAAAAAAATACATTCAACATTTGTACCTATAACAGTATAGTTGATTGTAAAAAAATAAAAAGGTTATAAAAATGTTTATAAAGGTCAAAGTGAAAAAAATCGAATAACTGTGATTCCCAAAAGCAATTTATAATGTTCCGTGTGAGTCTTGTTGCTGACCGTTCCTTCAGAGTATTGGCAACTCTAATTATGATTTTAAGTTGTGCCCTACATTATTAAAAAATAACTTCATTGACCGATTCAACAATTTCCGACTATGCCGTGTCGAAAACGAATGTTGTTTTAAACAGTGCCCGAAACGCTTCAGTAAGTCCCAACGGACTTTTTCTACAATATTTCATTGGTAAAAACGAATAGATTCTTTTTTTTATTTACAACAAACGACATACTTTACCCGAAACGATCCTTCATCTTATGGTGTAATGAAATCCTGGTGAATCATGTACAAAAAAATTATACTACAGTGACCATTATTTCGTTCATCTGCCCTGTATCTCAAGAGTTTCCTGTTGTATCTGTTAAAAAATTCCGTCCATTTTTTTTAATGAAAATCAAAGTTACAATATTAGGAAAAAAACATTAACAGTATACTGAAAAACAAAAAATTACCTAGGGTCTCTATTTTCCAGAAAAATTATGACGTACTGAATTTCGTACGAAAAAACAAACCACAAGAATTTATTTATATATATATTTATTTTGTTAAGTTAAAAGTTGGCTTATTTGTACTCTGAAAGCAGTGTAATTTTGCTCTTCATTTAAGTTCCCTTTTGAAACAGACATCTGATTTATGATGAACGTATATCAAGTCGATCGTTGTCAGTGACCTGCATTAAATTCATTGCACGCGTCCTTCATATGGTCGTTCTATCTCTTATTCAATTACTAGAAGTTCAATAATAGATTCAGTATAACCCTAGGTTCCTCCTGATACGTAGCGATCTATATATGTGGACCTCTCTCTCAGTTTCTGTCCCATTTTCAGAAACATTTGTACCAAAATCGGGGCAGAATTTACACGAATAAATTCGCAAAAGTTTACGGGTTCAAGCTCAATTTTTCCGATTTCAATAATTTAAATAAAAATAGCTTATGGTGATTCGCAGTTGACCTATTTGTATCAACGGTGGGAAATAATTGTGGCGTCCGAATTGATGACTAAAGCCGTTTTAATTTTAATTACTACAAGAATGCTGAGCTGGCTCCCCTTGTAGTACATAGTTTAATGTCAATATATAATATTTGACTGACAAATACTTCAAACCTTACTGGTGACTTTTTACCATTTTTCCCCTTTTTTTCAAAACTTAAATCTAAATCCGATTGTTATTAAACATAATTCGCCTAATTTTCGCAAACTATCATATTTTCACGGAAAAGTGTACAGAACAAAATTTTCTGGAATCATGTCTAATGTTGTAAATATACAAATTCGTTCGGTGAATATTAACATGCCAATTCTGTACCGTTCAACTTTCTCCGCTGTGAAATTGTTGTATCTTAAATAAATTTCGGTATTGTCATCATAAATTTCAATATTATACTATTTTTAACGTATTCTTATAGTTCTTAATATGTATATGGGACCTACAAACTGAAATATGGACTGTGTCCAACATTAACTATATTTTACTGAAACCTTAGTTTCTTCCCATTACGGATACAGTGAAAAATAAAACTACGTGATATAATTTTCCTCACGTTTTTACACTGGCCCGGAGTGATATTTCTTCTATTCAAAAATTCAAATTTTATTCCTACTTTGTACTACTGTAGAAACGCACAGTACAAAAAAAACTAATGGCTTATTTCACTAAACGACCGTTTTTCCTATAATATTAGCATGCCGATATTGCTTTCCGATTTTCTATTTGAGTGGAATAACAATCGCAATAATTTATTTATTTAATTAAAAGATGTCCAATTTCGTAAATATTCAGACATTATGCCAATTGATTTTTTACTGGAGACCCGAAGTTTCTCCATTTCTGAAGTATACGAACAATTCAGACACAATACAAAATGTTGGTATTGAAATAAATAGTTAAATAGCAAGTTATATTAACGAGAATCTGTTGTGTGATAAAAGCGGTGTATATATTTTGCTGAAGCGAATGTGTTTAACACCAAAAATGTTTTGCAGATAATTTAAGTTATTCATCCTCAGTATGTCCTTGATGAATATCAATTTTATTTTAAACTTAAATTTTAAATCCCTATTAGAATACCCGTTTGATATCGTCAAATTTTATGTCTTCCAGATAGGAAAAAAGCAGAATGTCACATAACTTCCTTTCATTTCAAAACTTGTTTATGTAATATTTTTTCCTAGTATTTTTATTTCAGAAAATTTGTTTTATAACTAAAAGTTTTTCACGTATTATCCCGCGGTGGCAAATGTTTCCCCAACCTTTCTTAGTGGGTTTTATACATCTTCTCTTCATGTAATATATCGATCTGTTGTAATTCCCACATCTATATTTCCATCTGTTTCCAATGAGTACATATTTTTTGTTTTGATTTATGATAAATTCATCGAAATACAGAAAGGACGGATGAATTGCTTAATTTCTGCAAACACCGCCTGTTTGATATTATATCTACTACTTGTGTGATTATCCTAATATTTTAATAATAAGATAAACATATACATTTTTATATAAATATGTAATTATATACTTAAAAATTGTGTACTCTTTTTGTATGTGGACAACTGGCTTACTGTTTTTTGAATGCGATGTTGTAACTGTGTTTTTTGGCTGGTTAATTTATTCCGAGGTTGACGTGTTCAATGCACACTACTTATTATGTCTTTTAAATACTCATTGTGATCGTTTCAAATTTATTTATATTTTATGTCGCTTTCGGATAAACTTTTCTTGTATTTTTAGGAATTATTTTGTTTTCGAAAATCGTTTATTGGCGTCAAATCGCGCCCATATTAATGTTTGGTCGAAGAAATTTCCTTCAGAGCCTACAGTTTTTTTTTCGATCCGTTATCGATGTTAGATCAATTATAATGTTCTGTTATTTAATGATGGGCCAACTAGGGCGGAATAAAAGCGTGTTAGAAATGCTATTTTTCCTGAACCATCACTAACTTTTCCTGTAGGATCGCGTATTCCTGACGATAGAACATCACCACCTCCCCCCTTGATGGCCTCAGAAGGAATAAGGGCGAAGACCCTTTCTTCCTGCCTGAGCGGAGTTTCCAAACGCGGTGAAAAGATTCCTTGAACAGCAGGAGGTCACAAAACATTCCTGATCCTGTCAGAAGTTTTTGATAATTTCAATTTCCCTACCGTTCGTGAAACAAAACTTGATAACTCTTAAGCGATAGAACACCCCCTAGAGGGCCTCAAACCGGGGAGGAATAAGGGCGAAGACCCTTCCTTCCTGCCCAAAGATTCTTGAACAGCAGGAGGTCACAAATATTGTGATATGATCCTATTAGAAGTTCGTGATAATTTCACGGCATAAAACTCGCATAAAACCAGCATAAAACGATCTAATAACTCTTTAGATTTTAAAGATCTACTAAAATTGTGGTGTGCATTGTGTACGTGTTCCTCTCTTGTACACTCGGTGGGGTACCCCGTATTCCTCCTGCTCCAGATTTATTCTGCGGGCACTGGAGTTTTATTTGGTGGGAATTTTTTTCTTTTTTTTTGTATTTTTTCAGAGATTTTTTCCAGTTTTTTCTCTCTCTCTCTCTCTCTCCGGGAACTTTTACAAGTGTGATTTGAAAATTTTAAAACGGCGAAATATACTTTTTTTTGTATTTTGTTGTTGGAAAAAACGTTTTGAAAGTTCTGTATTTTCAGTTACACTCACGCTCTCCTCACGGTATTCTCCCGTGGTTCCAACTCATTTTTTTTTTTTAGTTAATCTGCGGCGAGAATGATGACGCGTGGAGGAGGAGCGGGGAATGACTTGTTGTATTGTATTATTTGGTTTTGATAATTCAATATATATCTATATAAGAGAGTTCTTTGAGGGGGTCAGCAGAAACAAACAAAATAAATAAGAAAATGAGTGGAAGAAAAATGAAAGTTCTGTTGTTATTCACAGTTCCGAGTTCCAAAGCTGTCGATGACATACCGCCAAGATTGCGGCCGCACACTCTCGATAACTTTTCCGAAGGTAAACCACAAATAAAAAAAAAAGAAAATAAATGAATAAAAAACAGTAAAAATCCTGAAAATAAAGACTTGCCGTTTTACTGTTTGACAATATTGTCTTCTGAAAACAAGTACAAATTCGCTTTTTCCTTTCGAATCTAGAGTTAACAGAAGGTTGTGATACCTATCGATTTTGTATTTACCTAGTATTTTTTTTTGTTTTTTTAAATTCCTTATTTTACGTTTTTTCTCCCCACGAACTCTGACGATCGATTATTCCGTGTGGCCTGCTCTGAAAACCGTTTCAACCATTCCTAGAACTAAGTAGACTCCTAATTATTGAAAATTTAAAATTGATTCCAGACCAGAGTTACCCGAATTTAATATTTCATTAATTGTCGTTATCCTTCCTAAAGATAGAGAAATTAATTTCTTCCAACATCCCTCGATCAGCCGTTTTATAATATTTATCGATATTTCCAATATATTTTCGAATAATAATTGATTCCTCAAAGCATGCCACACGGATGTGTCAAAGAGAAAAGCAATAATTCCAATTTATTCAAAGTCGTACCTACAACCCGACTTCGCACACACACACAAAACAATCTGTGCTTTTTGAACCTTTTTCTTTCTTTGTTTTGATAAAAGTGCAATCTGCAATGTGTTGTACATATTTTTGACAAGAAATTCAATATACTTGAAAAGGAACAAATATATATATATACTTACGATCGCACGCCTATTTGGCTTTTCATATAATTGGATACGTTTTATTTTTTTATATATTTTATTTATTCAATTATTTTCTTTTTTCGATACATTTTTGGCTCGCCCCGCTCTGCACGCTTGTTTTTTACGGCAAATAATGTGATATTTTATTACAGAAAAAGAAATACATAATTATCAGCTTCTCTTTTGTCGTTTTTAACGTGTATTGTCTCAAAGTGGTATCTGTTTTATTTCTTCCTCTTTTTCTATCTCCTAGAATGATCATAAACTCTCTCTCTCTCTCTCTCTCTGGAAGTTGAAAATTAGTTCAAGAGTCTGTTAGAACGACCTGTTAACATGTATTTTATGTGTATCTCGGGCTGGTGATGGTGGGGGGGGGGATACACACTTTCGCGCGTTATGTACTAAATTTTCTAGACGAGTTTAAAATTTTATCGGGCCATTTTCATCAATTTTTCTATTTATCCATAAATACTCCGTTGTCACTGAACTCTTTCTGGTTTTACGACTGTTAACCTGAATTCGCGGTTAATCCGATTTTTTCGTTATACTCCCCATATTTTTTTTCTCTGAAGATAATTGTAATGTACAAACAGTTTTTGGAACGAATCGTCCACATATTACAAGATATTCACGTCGAGTTATACCTACAAAATGTGTTTCTGTGGCGTTTTTCTTTGTCCAGTCACCCCAAGTTTTATATAGAAAAATCTTGGCCTTAATAAGTTCGGTCTCTCTATCCCTTTGTGTATATATATATATAAAGCGTTTACATATGTATATTTTAGACTTAGAGATTATTTGTAATTTCAGATTAATAGAGTTTTATCTTTAAAAATAAATAATAATAATCTAGATGTAAAAAGTCTATTTCGTATAATTTGTAATATGTAATTTGTTTTTTGAAAGTAGAAAATCTCTTGTAGTTTTACGATTTTTCAATTTCGAAGTAATTATTTGATATAATGTAGCTCTATTTTGTGTAAGACTTACCTTAAGTAATATTTTTTTTAACTTTCGTGCCGTTGGTCTATTCGGTGAATCGTGGTCAAGCGATTGGAGAAAGTGCCGGGATTTTATAAAATCTAAAGTTACCGAATACAGTGAAATTTTAAATAGGGCCGAATTTCTATAATCTGCGATTAAATGTATATTACTCAGCCGTCTAACTGGTCTATAAAAATGCGCTATCTATCCTTTTAGATTGTCAACAGAGTAGATTGTGTTCCCGGGTAAAAAAAAAATAAATTTTATGGAATCTTGATATAAATTAATATCTATTTTAACCTGATTTCTGCACTAGTATTCTCTTTGCTGTGGTCTCTACAGAATTCCACTGGGAAAATTCCCAACACTTATTTTAATTTTATTTCAAATTATTTAACAAAAAAATCTGGGTACATTTATCTGGAGGTACCAGTGAGAAATAAAACTAAAAGTGTTAGCGTTTTTTGGCGTCTATTTGAAAAATAAAAAAAAACACTCGATTCATATGGAAATACTATCGATAACATTTTTCGTCTATTCCTAGTTTCCTCACATTTTTTAGACTGCATATCATAAAATCGCGTCCTCCCCCCTCCCGGCTGCTAATCTGAGTCTTTATATTTATATTTTTGAACATTGAAATGTCCTGGACATTTTGTTGTTTTACTTACTAAAAGTTCGCACCGAATGTTGTTCCTGCTACACACTTGCTTCATGGACATATTTTCCGGCCTGGAATATTGTTTTAGAACAATATTTTTGTTCTAAAAAATTTAGAACAACGAATCGTTAACATATTAATTCTAATAAAATATTGTACCGGATGTGGAAAGGAATATTACTCTTTATAAAGTGTTTTGTTGTCAAGACAATTTTTTTTTTTTATAAACAACAGACGGTCTTTACAGTCTTTATTACGGATAAAACAAAGTCAAAGAAATTTACTGATTTACTGTGCACGAGTTTTACGAGGAATTTAACGAATAATTTACGAGGAATATTCTAATTTCTTTTCAATTGTACACTAAACTTCTAGTTTTCAGGTTGATGTATTAAGGATTTAATTTAATTATTTTTTTTCATTCTAGAACGCAAAACAAATTTCATTCTACTGTCGGCTGACTTTTTCAAACGTTATTTTTCATTATATCTATTTATTTCTGAACGTCCTTCTAAATTTTACTGAAATATTTTTGGTTATGTCGTATTGATTTTTACAGATTACAGGAATATCTAAATATCCACAGCAATTTGAGTAGATTGGGGTTATACTGGGAGCGCCAAATATTGCAAAAATATAAATCGTAAAACAGCTTATATTATTGGTTTTAGTAATCTACAGAAAATAAGCCTTAGAAGATTTTCTGCTTATTTAGATAATCAGTAATTTCTGATATTAATCTTAAAAAAATATCATTTCGTCTGGTTTCCTCGGAATCGTGCCACCGCGTTTTGAAATTCAACGAGTCTAATTGCAATTAAAATAGACAATTTTTAAATTAATTAACTCATATATAAATTGGCTCAAAAAAAATGTTGATATTTTGTATTCAGTATAGGCGGTTAGCTCCGTTAGATCCAGAAAATGTGTATTATTAATTTGCAGAATCAATTTCATCGGTTGTATCGTCCAAATCAGTCTGATGGTGGAAAATATAAATTAAAAATGAGTTTACAATTCTTTAGATACATTTCTTATACTGTGTTCGGCCAGTTAAACGGAAGAAAATAAGGCTCCGAATTATTTGTTTTAAATATACTCAGATTATCCGAAGTTTTTAGCTATATCAAATATACTCGTTAATATCGTAATTTTTTCATATTTGAAAATTTTCATGAATTATCCGATATTTTTCACCTAATATTTTTCAGATATGTCATAAATATGAAACTGGAGTTGGAGTTAAATTCGACACGTCATTTAACAGGAATATGCGGAAACTTCCACGCTGAAATATTAAAATTTCAGACTGTTAATTATAATAGCTAGCAGAATTTAAAATCTCTAAACTGCATAGGTTTTTCTTTAATGCTGTTCGTTCGCGTCACTTTTAGTGACAACTTATTTCGAATAATCGCCAATGATAAATTATAAATTTTCATTTTAATTGATTTTTATGTATGATGCAACTGAAAAGTGCATTATATCTTTTTTATTAATTCTTTTAAAAATCATTTTCGTTAATATCTTGAGCGTCGATTGATTCTTTTTGGAATCAATTTCTCTCTTTCTTTATGATATTGAGACGTCTGAGTTTTTTGCATTTTGTGCAAAACCTAAAGTTTTATGACTGAATTATTATTACGGTCTACATAAAATTTTATGTAGTTAATGTTTTTTTTTTTATGAAACTCCGTACAGTGAATCTCATCGCTGCTGCTATCCAGTACTACTTACTGCCAGAACCATTTTTTAAATTTATTTTTGTTTTACATTTCCAGTTAAAAAAACTGGAATTTTCATTTCTCTACAGATTAATTGAAGTGTTAACGCAAAGCCCCCTCCTAATGTTAAAATAGCGACGGATAATCTAAATATTCATTTCATTCGCAAAGGAACGTTTTTATTACTTTTAGTAATATGTTATTTTCAGTCAGTTTTATGAATTGCTTTTTTCATTTATATTTAAAAAAATTGTGATATCTCTATTACTAGATTATTTTAATTTTGCTATTTATATTTCTAGATAATAGCTACACAACACAGGGTTTTCTGTTGGTATATCCGATACAAAATAGATTCCGTTGAGAACACAACATTTTAGATTTAATATCCTCAGTGAAATTTTAGTTTTGTAAGGAAAATGTCTACACCGAGTCCTAATTTTTCTATTAACACAGTTTTTAGTTTGAAAAGATGTCGGTAACTTACTGTCGAACTACGGTCCTAAGAAATTTTAACTTACATCTCTTAATATTATTTTTATTGCGTAGTATTTGGCCTGCCTTTTAGGGTTTCCTGGAATTTGATAGATCGAAATATTTCAGCTGCATGTGTTGTTTCAGCAAAAATTTGTTATCTTAACGTTCGACAACTTTAATAATCTTTAATTTAAACAAATTAATAATTGTGTATTAAAAGCGCTAAAAATTGGACTCCACTCGCGACCAATCGCCTATTTATTTTGGTCAGTCGCATTTATCGACGTTTTCTTAAAACAAAACGTTCTAAGCAAAGCGTACAGTTGTTAGCATAAAGTTGCATTTGGTGGTCTACAATTAGCAATTTTAAAACGACAAAACGAATTTAACCGAACGAAAATCGTTCGGTGTGATCGCAGTTCGGATACTTTTAATTTAAATTAATTAATTAATTAATTAGCCGCCGTGTTCAACAGCGCTGAAATATCGTCCTTGGCCAAAAACATTTCTCCGAACATTCTTCGTGAAATATTAACAAATTCTAAACATGTTTCTTTTAGGCCAAGAAAAGGGATATGGGAACTCTTCGAAATATTGAATTTCATCCCATGTTACATTTCCAATAGATAATCCTACATTTTGAAAATCGGGATTCTTCGTACGCCTGTATTTTACATATATATATATATATATATATATATATATATATATATATATATATATAAACGAGTGTGTAATACGTATTTCCAAATAGCTGTGTTATTTGGGTCCGCACTTATTCGTTTTGTTTTTTCGTATTTTTTATTTGTCCATGTAAATATGTGTCCGCAGAGCTGTAAGCTGTACACCCCGCTACAAAATGTGTGTGATGATGGATGATGATATAAAATATATCATACATATAAATAAATATATATATATTATATATTACTCACCGCTTCATGTAGTTGGACCTAGTGCTGGAGTTTGCGCTTTGATATATATATACTGATAACGTGTATTTTTTATGTTGTGTATTTTATGTTCTATGTACGAGTTCTCTTTTTTTCCTTCCCTTGGAAGAACAGAAAAATATATAGAAATTAGCGAATTTATTTTCAATTTTATTTTGGCAAGAACTTGAGTTCGGGGGGGCGGCCTTGCCCACCGCTCAAGACCTAGAAATTTTACGATTTCCTTTTTGTTTTTTTAAAACACTCCCCGAATTTCTCTGCCCCGTTTAAAACAGCCGTTTGCAATTTATTTTTCAGCCACTAGAAATCACGTAGCCAAGTGTTTCCCCATCACATCCTCTGAATCGGACCTCCAGAGATACAGAACCTCGGCCCTCTGGGACCCTGCAGCATCGTTGAGCAACCTAGCTGCCGACAGTATTAAGCACAAGGTATAAATTCGTTACAAATTTTAGATCTCTAAATATTAACGAATATTTAAAAGTAGTTTTTGGAGGTTTGAGATTAGAGAGAACAGTCTGAGAGTCCTTCAGTCGGAAGCGGCAGACTGGACAAATTGCCTTTTCCTACTGTTCAATTGAAATTAGAAAAGTTAAATTCAGCCATTAGGCAGTTATGCGTTCGTCGCATAATTAATATCCAAGTAAATTTGTTACAACCTTTTCTTGAACATTTTTCAGGATCCGTCACAATTATTTATTTCCATTCCTTTCGTTACGAAGTTCTTTATTCAAGATAAATTAAAGCACTAGTCGAGTGAATTTTATCGTGAACATTGAAATAGTTGGCACGTAATATACCAGATAACAATTTTGTTCGTAGTTGATATTTTCTTGTGTTTGAGTTATCGGGTGCGACAAATTGTTTCCAATAAATACATTTTGTCATATATCCCTAACGCATAGAGGCGAGAATTATGGGCGGAATTTGTTTTCAAAATCCCTAATAAGATTTTGTGGCTTTCAATTCTGTTACGATTTACCCGCGCGACAATTATATTTTCCAACAAATTGTTCCTAATAGGAACAACCAAAGCGCTAAGAATTTTTATTGTTTATTGTCCAACAATAATTTAAATATATGCCGTCTACCATTTTATTTAGTAGTACGCTGTCATCGCAATATCGGGGAAGTCTTGGTCGACGCACGAATTTCGTGATGACATTCCATGTATTTAAGTCTTTTCTACCACTTTGTGAAGTTCGTCCTGAGAAAATATTTTCTTCATAATTACAGGATTTAAATGTTCATATTCTCTAACGCCCAGTCGTAGTTCCTGAACTTACTGTGTGATGGCGCTCGATTTTCTGCGCCATTTTTATGACCGTATCGACTTGGCGTGATATTTTCATCAGCCTAATAACTGAAAATAAGAAGAAACGATTGTGCGGTGGATTGAAAAGAATATATCATTTGATTATTTCCAAAAATAATGTCTTTCTGATTAGCCGACTGTGTTGAAATAGCGATCGATCGTCAACTCCCCAGAGTAGGTAATTTTTGAGAATGTTCGATTTCGGGTTCCATTTTGAGGATAATAATTATCGTAACTATTATACGACACTGTTGTCTTCTGTTGTCAAGAAACTTGCCCACGAACTTCTCGTTGTAATTTCTTTTGTCCCTTATATTTACGTTCGGTAAACTCCCAACACATGGCGTCCGAAGGAGGCCACCGGATAAATGTGGAACACTACGCAATTAATTGATATATATAACCCAATATTTAGACATTGTATATTTACTTTTGCCGCTAAAAGCATTAAGGGATTTTAAACGATTTTTTTTTTTTTTTTTTAAGAAAAACTACAAGCCTTTTAAAAAAGTTTCTTTATACCTAAAACCACGGCCTTCTGTATTGCGAATATCGGGCGTCCTCCATTAATTCTTCTCCCGGCTCCGTATTCTTCGATTGGGTTCTTTCAATTACGATTAATTAGAATTTTACCAATTTTGATGGCCACCATCAAATTGGTGGGTGCTAATAAGAGTTGTTCTTCCCTCTCGTCTCAACTTGATTCAACAACGTCCAACCGGCCCCTTCTGATAAATGAACTCCTCACGCTTTCGGCCTAAAGGAAGCGGTATAAAAAAAAAATAAAATATATCGACCTCACTTTTCTTCTCACTTCGGCCCTAATTTTGTTTTCTTCCCTCGCCCCCCCCTAACGCCTTCTCTCAATTTATATCGGCCCTCATTAATCTAGGAAAACTTGTTTTTTTTCAACAAAGCCGTCCGAGAGAAAAGCAGAGTTTTCAGACACCTCTCGATAGTTTCTTTTTTATTAATTATGTACACTTATTCGAGGCGATATTTATAATATTTTCTTAGTCAAAATCCCGTTCTATAGTTGTCTAATCAGAACAGGAGATATTTACCTCAGTAGATATTATTGCGTATGTGAGATTTTTTTTAAATTTCGTCGCATTCAACGATTCTCGTATCTCGCATTTCGTAGTATTTCAGTGCTATTTATAATGTCGCCAAGTATTGTTTAAATAATAAAACCTACTATGTTTTGCAATATATTCTAACGTGGCTGTTTTTGTTCCTTCGATAAAAATTTGTTTCGTTTAGGGCACGTTAGTTATCATAATTTTGGTTAAACAATTAATAAGCTCTCTCGTTATAAAAAATATAAAATAACTATTAAAAGGCAAGTTTTCTTACTATGTATGTTGTGGGATCAAAGGGGGGCAAATTTAAAGCGAATTTTATCCCGCAATTATGAATTCTTACGGCCGTTGAATTTTTCTGTGCATTTCTAGAACAATTTCGTTGGGAACTTTGTAAACTGTTCCGCTCTTTTTTCAACTACCGTAATTGAAATTTGAAAAACGGTACGCCACCGAATTTTCTTTTGATGGTAATTTGTAGCCAATCAATTTATAGCTCTACCGAAAACTCAATCCAATCAATGCTAGATGAGTTTGATCAATTTCAGGATACAGTCTCCATGAATTTTACTTTAATGGAGAATGGCTTTCCTCTTAAGGGATTCCTCGGGATTTTCTGATTTTTAGATTTGAATTGAAGGATTTATTCATATCGGGTAGGCGCAAATTCATGAACGAACAGCTTTTTTTTTAAAGAAATGGATCCTGCGGTTAGAAATATAAGGTGGGGGGGAAGTTGAGTATTTTACGAAGGATAATGAAAATTGTATAAGAATTGAATTCTGTATTGAGTTAAACGGCTTAGTGGAACCCACTCATAGCTCAATTCCGCCTAGTTAGGTTTTAAAATGCAGTTATAAATTAATAATTTTTCTGTAAGTTTCAGTTTTGTCTAAACTTGTTCCAACAATGTTGAAAGTCCCAATCTGCAGTCCCAAGTACCACACTAGATTTTCAAATGCACATCTGTTTTAATTTATTACATTATTTATAAATTAATAAATTTTCTGTAAGTTTCAGTTTTGTTTAAACTTGTTCCAACAATGTTGAAAGTCCCAATCTGCAGTCCCAAGTACCACACTAGATTTTCAAATGCACATCTGTTTTAATTTATTACATAATTTATACTATTTTAATATATTACAAATTACTTTGTGTTGTATGTTTCTATATTGAAAATTCTTCCCTTATCTCACGATAGTTTGGCCGCCTGGATTAGGGTGATGGAAATTTTTGTGTTTCTTCTGTAAGGCGAGGTCGATTTTTATTGTTCAATTTTTTTTTCTAAGGCGCTCAGTTCAAAACTGAAACAAAAATTCCCTCCATTCTATAAATGAGATTCCTGTTTTTGCTCTCGAAATTCATATTGTCCTCTTTGTTTCTCTTTTTCCAGTACTCGATTCAGGACAATGGGTCGGCTAAGTTCTTCCAGGGAGCCATGCACACGCCCAACATGGGAGAGAAAGTCGCTCAGGTAAGAGCTTTCTCCGTTTTTTAAGTAACGGATGATTAACGGCGCTTCAAATAGTCGCCCAACATTACTATTCTGTTAATTTGAATCCAATCGGACTTCGTTCGTTTTTACCGCCGGTTGAAATATTGGCATCATATATTTGAGCATCTATTCGGCATATTTTTTATCTCTTTATCTGTAAGTCGCAACTATAAGTAATGAGCATAAAAATGAACATAAAAGGGAAAGACAGGTTTTGAAATTCGTAGTTTATCGATTGGTAGCTTCAATGTACAAATACCGAATGTGGATGGACAGTTATACTAATTAAAGTAGTAATTATACTAATTAGTATGTTAACAACTCTGCTGATTTCTGTAGAACGACAGAAATATTTGTGTTTTCTCAATGTTTTATTCTCGTTCGGATGATTCCAATCTCTTCAATATTAAAGTCGAAGCTATGGTTAAAAACAAGACAGGTCTAACAAAGTCTAATTTATATTGATGAAAACAGTATAATCTCGGCATTACAGTAACGAAACGTGTAAATAAGCCTGTTAAATGTAATTCCCGTGGTTTACAGATAATAGATATATAGTGCAATGAAATGTTTAAGGGGTTAAGTAAATCCTTATATCGACGATTTTACAATGTGCTGTGGAACATTACTAATCATTCTCACTTCACCGTTTTTAATCTTTTTCAAGTTATGAGTACAATTGCTGCATGTTTTTTCCACGTTGGTTTTACTTAAAACGTTTGCTTAAAATAATCCACTCAATTACGGTACTTTACGTCGTAAATTAGTAACCAGTTTCGGTTACTGTTTAAGAACTCTGGCGTCTAATTCGTGAAAATTGAATTTTTTATTTTTCGTATTTTTTTAAAACGTTTCCAGCACTATACTATCTGGAGAACTTACAGTTTATAACCATATTGGAGTTCAATTTATTGTAGCACACATTGCTCCCAATCTTAAAATCGTCCGGTTTTTTTTCCGAAAATTGTCGTAAATTTACATATTTTTTTTTCTTTTCCTGATTCTATTAATATCAGATTTTCAGCCATTCTTTTCAAATTGTAATGCCGGGTTTCACAATACTCTGGCACTATCTGTGGGTAGGATAACTGTGATGAATCGTTCGTTATCACGATCCTTTATTTTATTTATCGGTCAATACCGTGATTGTATTTATTAGGGCACTGTTTTTCTCACCTTTTTTTCGTGTTGAGCACCCATAAAAAAATTGATAATATTAGACATTAACATTAAAAGAAATGGGCGAAAAAATTTTTGAATTTTTGTTCCTGTTTTTTGGATAAAATTTTTTTAAATATTTGCACTTTTGTGCCAATATCTATTGATATATGACTCAAATTGTTGCACAAAGAATTAAGGCGGATGGAGGGAACCTCGCAGGAGTAGAAGAAAAATGCCTTTCCTTCGTTTAAATAGTGTTTGAACCCCTCTTCAAAATTGCCTTTCGCGGGTAGTCAGATAATTCTGTTCCTGCGACATATCCCCACCCTCGGGTGGGGGGTCACGCTATGTCCTCTGGTCATGTCTATGTCTCGTTTTTGGATTCTCCCAAGAAGAATCTATCTTGTTCTCCCCGATGAACTCGATGAACACGATTTCACCTTCGTTTGTCGCCCCTGATGAACCACTGCGTATTTTTAGCGTTAGCGTCCATCCCGATCACCGGGGGTTACTTTCTCCCCAGCCAATCTTTCCAGAAGCAGGCTGTACAGGAAGTATTAAAAATGTCACACAAACCAGTTTTCTTTTGTTTCATACAGTTATTGTATTGTTTCATTCAGATTTTGTAATATATTTTTAATAAAAAAAAGCGATATATAAGTTAAGTTCGTCGCGGAAATAATAAAGTTGTTTCTTTTTTAAATTAACAAGCTTTATTACACAAAATTCAACTTTGAACACAATTCGAATTATAAGATAATGTAATAAAAAAATTTGTCTAGATGCAAAACATAACGAGACTGCCCGGCTCACAATATATAATATTAGGTCAAATAAAAAGGGATTTGTCGAATCTAACTAGTTTTATATTAACAAACAAGACTTAATACTTCTCGCGGGCTTTTGCCCCACACATAACTCATATGTATATAGTAATTTGTGGATCTTCCCCAGATCCTAGAACGCCTTCTGAAAATACGATCAAAATTGATCTCAAATAACAATATAAACGTTGTTATCGAATGCAGATTTGTTTTTGGTAGCTAATTTAAAAAAAACGGCTTGTCTAGAACATAGATTTCGAAAATTTATGATCCAGCATTGATAAAAGGCTGCTGGCAAATGCCCAGAATACGATTCAATACGATGATAGTACTATTTAAGGAAGATTCGTTATATTTTTTGCTTATCGCCAAATCCTATTATCTCTTCAGTAAATATTTTCGAAAAGGATTATTATGAACGGCAGAAAAAACCGTATAAGCGATGTTATCAATTCAAATGTTATATTTAACATAATAACGTCCGTACATCTTATAATAATTGCGTCCTTTATTATATTACGCACGCGAAAAGTGAATATTTTCTGAATTTAATTCATTTTCACCTTGCGGATTGAATATTTTGAAATTAGAATTGACAGAAATTTTTAATAACAAGACTTAAACGCGTTTTTGATAGAAAAAGTTTTCCAACAGGTATCTCCAGATTATTTATCATGCGTCCCCCTAATAACTATTCAATCTTGCGGCAGATTTGGACTTAATATTTATCTCGTTATGTTTACATTATTTTTAAAGCAATTATCTCTTTTTATTACTAATAAAAGAAAATTCGATAATATCTTACTTGTTAAGAATACGTTGAAACGAGATATAGAGCGTTTCAACATTTTTATTTTGAACGGCATTTATGAACGTTTGTAATGACGGAATTACTTTTCTGAATATTGTCTGAATAACTAGTCTAAATAATTATGAAATATATACTTTCCCAGTTATGAACACATGAAAACAAACCCCCATATATGATATTAAGATTTTCTACTGAAAAGCATATTAGAAAAACAATTGTAAAGTTGGTTTCCTTCTAAATTGTTTTCAGAATTCTAAAATGTTTAATTACTGGTTGAATACAACTGATAATTCAGTTTGTAATACAAACATTTAATATGATGTTTCTGTCTGATTTCGGATTTCATTTGTATTAAAAGAAATTATATTAGTATTTTTGCTTATTTGTATCTCGGTTAAAAGGTTTTTTTATTCTGTACAATCAACATTGAATGTTATAAGTACAAATGCTGTATGTATTTTTTTTCACATGTATTTCGTGATAAAATATTTAAGGTCAATTTTGATGTCCGTTTTAGTAATGGTCTCGAAAGTCCAAATGTTCGGTTTAAGTTGATTCTTTTGAGCGGGTATGGGGGGACTCCACGTGTCTGTTCAAAGGTGGTATTATTTGTGTTTTCCATACTTTTTTAGTTTCAGTGTCTTTCAAAAAGATTTGCTCAGTTAAAGAATTGTGACCGTCCTATTTCGATATTGAAAAAAATCGAAAAAATTCCGATACTTTACGATTGCTTTTTTGAAAAGGTTTACGAAGAGTCTGTAATCTGCCTCATAAATGTCCGTTTCGACACTACTGTCTAATTTCGTGCCAGTATCTATCTGTGTAAACAATTTCAACAGTTTATAAAAGAAAATATAACCGTAATTTCGTGAGTAATTGACTATTACTCGCTATCTGTTGAAAACCTATTGGATCACATATTAGATCCGTTGTAATGCAAAAATTGTTTTTTCAAAACCTACACTGGATTGGAATGAAATTGAACGCCTACTTAAAAAATATCCGGTAATATTTTTTAAAAAATTCTTTTTTTCTTTTTTTTCATTTATTTTTATAGTCACAACTACAGCTCCCACTCAGGGCGAAAGGAAATCCTTCGTGGTCACTTTCTCCTGAGGCGACGCTCCGGATTGTCCGGGAGGTGACGATGAAAGGAAAGCTTTCGTATCAAAGGATTTGAGTGATGGAATACATTTAAACGGAAGGATTTGTATCGGGATTAGTCGGACAGACGACTTTTTTTTAAAATTTGAGTGGATTATACTGTTGGAAACATAATGTGGGGGGGGGGATTGACCATTTTTCGTAGGATAATTCATTCTGTAAGAATTAAACGGTTTTCGGTGCGGAACAGCTCGATTTTGAGCATGCAATTGTAAATTAAAAGTTTTTGATTCCGATTTGGTTCCATTTGGTACATTTCTCTTCTTAAAGTGAACGTGACACGAGCACTTCTTCGGTTATTGAATCCTCCACTTCCTGGACAAGAGACAGGTTGTTGCAGGGAACGTGATTCCAGGTAAGGATCACGGTGGAGAGAGTGGAGGCTTTGTCGTCCGAATATGACGGGAATGAAGAAATTCCCAAAACTAACTTCTCCTATTATAATCCTACCAGTCGCCAATTCCTGGATGAGATAATGTTCTACATCGATATTATCCCTGAAAAAAATCTCACGAATTACCTTGCCAACCATTACCTTCCTCTTTTATGTATCTAAAAAACATATTGAGATCCTCTTTAATCTGTTTGATTATAACAGGGGGTACCAATCTGCCTTTTGTATTATTTCCACTCCAATTGCACTCGATCGACAGTAATTTCTTTTCTTTGTTCCTTTTGTCGCCTGCACAATTCAGCGATTGCGGCTCGAAGGGGTTTGTGCTTTATTTGAAATAGTGGTTGTGCAATTTGGCTAAATGAAGTGAATGAAAATGTCCGAAATTTAAAGCAAAAACAAGAAATTCTTTCTTAGTGGTTCTTCTTCTTCATTCTTGATTCCTTTCACATTTACTCATTTACAGACTTCAATTAGCTTTTAATGCTACTAAAATTTCGACTCCATTCTCGAATAAAACTTGCTAAGAATCGTAGTGTACAGGAGAGTGGACGTCAAAATGGTCAAAACAAGAAACAAAAAGTCACATTATTCGATTTAAAAGTTCAAATTATTCAAGTTCAAGGGTCTTATTAAGTTTTAACATTAGGGGAGGAACGATAACCTGCGACCGCCAGGTGTTCATTCGTTTAAATTTCGTTTAATAACTCTAAAATTCATTATAACTAACAGGTTTATGGGATCAGCCAAGCTTAAATTTTCTCTTCGTATAGCTCGTGATTATGAAATTTTATTGATTCATATTCATAATTCATTCGCAGATTAAAAAAATATCGCTGTAATGACCAGTCAGTTAAAAAAGTGGAAAAACTGTTCAGAATCGAGGCATTATTTTTTAAATATCCGAATTTATTAAATTTGACGCAGATTTATTTCTCGTTTTGTACAAAATCTTAAAATGAAAGTTGATGATCGTGATTCAATATGAAGAACTTATTTGGTCAGTATCATTATTAGGTACATAACATATTTTTTGTTGTATTTCAAAACAAATTCGCCCCCAGACAGGGCCCAGATTTAAGACGGCCTTATAGGTTCTTGTTGTAGATGTATTTTTTTTGTGCAACCTAAAAAAACTGTCTATTCTGTATCAGTGTTCTGATTTTTAACATTTTTATGTTTCTCTTTCGCCAATTGTGGAATATTAACCGGTCAACTTCAAGCATCTATTCTCCTATTTTTTTGTTGCCCTGTATGTGTTTAAAGTAGCAATATGTTATAATTGTTGTAGGATTACAGAAAAAGCGCATAGTTTAACTTTTGAAACCAAACATTTATTCGTGAAGTCCTAGATGAGATTTAGTTACTCTGTGGCTAACTTATCACCTTATTGAAATCCGACAATATAAAATTGGGCCGCAAATAATATCAGTAGGGGATGTGTTATAATTGTTTTTTGGAATATGGTGAAACACATTATATATGTTACAGAAACGACATAAATTCAAATTTCACAATTATTCAGAGTTCAACAACTTTAAAATCCAAATCAGTATCCGAATTACAAAATAAGAGGTACGTTCTATATTTAGGATTACAATAATTCATATTGTGTTATTCTATATTACGAAAAACGAAATGTGTTCTCCTCTCATTTCCTTGTATTTGTTGCTTCATGTTTGATCTGAAATCAATACAAGGAATAATTTATATTATTTTTTCATGATTATATTTAATACAGAAATACTTTTTTGTAGAAATCTATTTAAAAATCAATTGCCTATTGGTTTTACAGTGTACTATCAAAAATCTGTGATCTCTACCGCACTTCAGCATCATTTGTTAAATGTTAAATCGAAATTACGATTTTCTTGCTGTTTCAACTTTAAAATTCGTGACACTTATATTGTTATTGTCGTTAGGATTAAGATATATATGTATAGAGCATTGTCCGTTGAAAGTGTACATCTTGCATTATTTAAATTTTCATGTTCCCCACTGATTATGAGAATTATTAATTCCGTCGAAACCTGATAAATAATAGTGGATTAGAGCTTGAAAATTGAAGTTTGATAAAGATTTTTTAATCAAACCTTGCATAATTTAGCGATATTCTCGATAAATTGAGTATTTTTCGTCGTCAAATACAATTTCCGATATTTTACGCAATTTTTTTGTGGCTCTCTCGCAATTAGTGATGATTTTTCACTGAAATGAATTGACTTAATATTATTGTTCCGATTAAAATAAACATCGCCTGGACGCTAAATTTTCAGTTATATCATTTGATTTATTGATCCTGTTTTTGGCTTTTCTTTGTTTTAAAAAAAGTTCGTATTTCAGTCTTGTTGCAATATTCAAGGTGCACACAATTTAATAAGTAAGTTTTTCGCATAATAACATTTGGGACATATAAAGTTAGTTTTATTAATCGAATACATTTTTGCGAAATATACAAAATTAACCCTCAATCGGCCAAATTTTTATTTTAAATCCAAAAAAATTGGAGGCATGAAAAATCAGCAATTATAAACCTATATAAAGTTACGCGGACCCGTAGAGGGTTAAAAACTATTTCCTTTTGTTAAGAAACTGTCCAGAACTTTTAATGACAAAATATTATTAATATTTGTTTCCGAATACGAATATTTTACATTTCATTTGAGGAATATATTTTCTATTTCGAAAATTGATAATGGCGTCTAGTGAAAGGAAATGCGCTTTTTACGCACTTTTCCTAATAAAATTTCAATTTTCTTGACTGCTATTGGAATTAAAAACAATGATATAACGGCGAATGGGGAAGCTTCTCTGACATTAGTTACAATCCCGTCTAATATTTGTTGTCTTTAAATCACTATTTCGTGTGTAGGCTGTTTTCATTTCTACGAAAAGCGAAGAAAATTTAATTCGTTCACAGGAAACTGTAGAAAATTTTATCGCTAGAGTCCTCTCGAGTCTATCGATTGGTGAGAGAATAAAAGACCTTTATGGAATTACAATTTTAAAAAAAAATTCAGATCTAGAAAAATAAATACCCGCTATTTTCGTTAACATTCGGCATGTTTTATTGAATTTTAAGCGTATATACACGCTAAACATAATAAAAGAAATGAGTTTGAGCAACTTTAAATATTAAGCCTTTGTGTGAAAACATTATATATATATGCTCTAAACTGTACCTGTTGAGTATTCACTTGAGCCGTTTCAGTGATGAATTGCGAATTGAAACTGATAGAACGAATAATAATGAAGCACATAATTAAATACAAAAAAAATGTATTATTTATTCACTACTCTCTGCATGATAACGGCCAGAGTTTTTGTACTAACCCTAATAACAGAATCGAACATGAGAATATATGAGATTTGAAAATATGGATATCGATCCCTCAAAAACTCAATCAAATTGTACCGGTTTTAAAGGAGTTACTGCAGTTTTATTTTATAACTGAAAAATGAAATACAGAGTGCAATTATATAAGTTACAACAGCCCCCAGTTCCCAGCAGGGTATTATGACCCTTTTCCCCCCTTTTTAAACCGAAACACTTCTGTAGACAGTAAGTGTTGAGACATAGTTATTGTGTATTCTTTTTCAGGGAATAAAACCATTTCTTTGCCTTTGTTGTTATCTGTTGCTTATTCGATACCACCAAAAAACCCAAGTTGTATAAATAACAGTTTTTGAAATAAAATTTGAGAGAAAGCGACCAGGAAAAAGTTGGCGGGAGGGGGGAAGTACCACTCTAATCCGTCCGGAAGCCAATTAGCACGAGAACTCGCCAATAAAGCCGAGAGATTCCCCTAACAAAGAGTATAAGGTTTGGAAGCTGTGTAGAAGCGCATTTTAGAAATAAGACTGTGATGCCTTAAGCACGTAGAACTTGGGCTATAACTATATTCCGAGTGTATTCCAGGGACGTATTTTTTTAATTTTTCCCCTCTCCCCCCGTCAAAAATTATTATTCGAGGTACTGTAAAAATGTTATATGTAATATCACCGAATTTTACAAAAGAAACTACGAAATATTACAAAATATGTTTTTCCGAATTCGGCCGAAATCAGACGGCAAGAGCTCTCTCTCTCTCGAGTGTCCCGACCCCCCGCTTTTGTGGTTCTGTTACTTACTTCTGTTTCTTACTCAGCCATTACTTTTCAGTATTTTAAAAAGAGTTTCAGCACGCACGTTGCCTCGGCAAAATGTCGATTTTATAAAACGGACAATCAAACTCTACGCCGGCGGTATATATAATTCATACTCATTATATGCCCCCCCCCTCACCGCCGCCACTTGTGGCTGCCGGCTGTGGCGTGTAGTCGAAATTATTATTACGTGGCGCCGGACGGTCTGACTCTCGCCCCAGAAAGCAAGCAGGCGGGCTCCAATCGCAAGTAATTGTACGCATTTCCCTTAAATATTCGCGTTTTTCCCTTGTCGTGTTGGTGGAGGGGTTGTTGTTGGGGGGTGGCTTCGGCCCTGCCTTCTTGATAAGGTCAGGAATTTTACAAATTTTTTTTTTTCTTTTTGGTTCGTCGCTTTTTGTGTTTATTATTTTCCTCCTCCTACACTCGATGAATATTCAACAACACGTGAGGTTGATTTTTTTTTTACCTTCATTAGTCGTGCGGGAGGGTCAAGAGGTGTTATCGAACTCTTGTTCGTTGTTACTTCCTCCCCGGGAAGGTTAACAGCCCCCCCCCAATCATCCCCTAAGGAAGTAGGGCAGCACAAGGGTAATACTCGAGTGTTTGGGGGCAGATTTAACAATAATGTGATGAATTCTGAAAAATAATCAGATATTTTAACCCCCCCCACTGAATTCATTTAAATTTTTTTTGTTTTCTCGAAACTTTCAAATAGGTTGAAATTTATAAAGGAAATAGAAATTCGCTTCACCATAGAGTCCAATGCGTTTACCACATACATCACTTTTATTAAAATAATGTGTGTCTGTTATATATATTTATCCCATAATCCAGATTGTATATACTAGTGGTTGTCTCTCTCTTACACTGCAGAATTACTTGGAGTACATTACTGACCTTTCATTAAAAAGGACTATAAGTTCAGAATATTAGTTACTACTTTAAAATTCTGAAGCTTTCTATAAGCCTCCTAGATTTAAATCTTTTATTTAGTAAGTAATACAGAGTTTCTGGAATTTTCAAATTATTAAAACAATTTTTGTAGTCTTTTTAAATACTTTTTCAAACTGAACAAAGTTGATGTCAAATGCATTTTTTCCTTAATTCTGCTATAAGCCATGAGTCTATCTTATACTACTTAGGCATTCCTTAGTAGTATTAGTTTATAAATTGATTATTTCAATGTGACTCAAAAATTAGCTGATCCAAAGCTGACATTTTTAATTTTTAAGGATTGAAAATGTTATAGTTCAAATTATCTTAAAGGAACTTGTATTCCGTTTTGGAAAAATTTGTAGGACCATAATTCAATATGGCTTAGGAGAAAGCAGTTCAATGGGAATGTGTTGGAATGAAAATTGTATGTCCCTTACTAATAAAAGGTAATAAAAGTTATAAGCGATTAATAATCTATTAGGAAAATTTTTAATTTATAGTTTCAAATAAAGTAAGATATTTTAAAATAGTGTAAGATAGTTCTGAGAGTATAAGATTTTAAGTTATTGCGATAGTCTCTTTAGAGTGAAACAATATTTAATTCAGATTGTTAATGTGTTGTTTGAATTGTTGATTCATATTGTTATGTGGTCCCTTTCATTGGAAGTATTTTTGGGTAAAATTTGGACCAAGTTTAGTAGTTGTTATTTTATTATACCAGTAATACATAAATAATATCAGATCTTCCTATTCAGATGAAGTTGTTCTCAATTGCAAATTGAACCTGATTAAAAGCGAGTAAATTTTAAAAATCTATACAGTATATTAGAATCATTTTTTCTTGCCCAATTATTCCCCATTCCATTTAATCACCGCCTTTTAAATTTTTTTTTATATATTAAAACAAGCCGTTTTTCTTTACCTTTACCTGAAAGTTTTATATTCAGTTGACCACACTGGTTTTAAAGCGTGTAGTTCACCGACTGGCCGCTAGAGGCCAGTGCGTGTCGCGATGTAAAAGTGGTAGTGTGAATCAAGTTGGAACATTTATAATTCCTTCTGAATTATTTCAAGAAACTGAGAGATTCCACCTGAAAACTGCTAGGTAGGAGACAATTAATGTTTTGCATGATTTTTTTTTGTTTCTGTTCATAGTTTTTATGGTTGTGCAGAAAAAACCTCTCCCAATGTTTGGTCTTGGCCATTTACTCAACTTTAACTATTCTTGGAAATTTTCATTACTCCAAAATTGTTTCTTTTGTAACAGATATTAGATAGCGCCTAATGTAATATTGACTCAGTATAGTTTGGTTTCCTCTTTTCCATGAATGAATCCACCTAAAGTTTTAAAACTGTATTTAGCTAATTTGTCTTTCAGGTTAGGAATTGTTGTTAATGGTCCCATTTCAAATCTTACAAATTATATATCATTGTTAATTCCAGTGTTACAACTTCAAATTAAGAACACCATTTCTGATCATTAGCTTTATTGAATCTGTTTTTCATGCATCATCCATTTATAGTAATTTATTGGTAATATATAAATGGCTTCTGTATAAAAGTTTAAAACCATCACCGTGATTGCTCATATTCTGCTGTTGGAAAATTAACTTTGTGTTATTTCTAAATTGCAAAATGAAGACATGGGGAAATGTATTAAATGGTGTCAACATTTTAGAAAGTGTATTGAATATATAGTTATGCCTGGGTTTATGATCTATTTTCTCCAATGAATGGATGTTAAATATTTGCTTTCAAAATATTATTTTCCTTGTTTTACTTGTACCTACTTCAATATACCGCATATGTGATTCTTAGTTCTTGTTTTCTATATCTATCTTTTGATGATCTCTAATCTGTAAATAGGGTATACTATAAAGGATTTTCAAATTAAAATCTTTCTTAAATTCTGAATTTTCCATATGCCTATTATATTGTATTTTCTGCATTCTAATATTCAGAAATAAAGGTTTGACAGTAGGTATTTTTAATTTGCATTTTATTTTTTTCTATTATTAGGTACTTTTTCTTTATAAAGTCAGATAAGAATTATCTCTCTGTTCCATAAAGTACTTAAACATTACTTTTACATTCCATTAAAGAAGCTTATTCCTAAAATTTACATTTAAAAATTTAATGGAGTGTAATGTATTTTCTTATAAAGCATGAACAATACTATTAAGGTGATTATTAGATTTAGGATTAGGGTTATAAAACTCTTATTTTTTAAACAAGTTGATGATAATTTTCATATCCCATTGTTTCCTTATATTCAGTTGTTAAGTCCCCCATTTAATGTAGGATATATTCAGTGAATTATCTTTGGAATAGTAATATCAGACTAAGAGTAATTTATTATTCATTTCCATTGGTGGAAGAAACTCATATTTAATAGTTTAATATTTCAATGTTGTGGATAGTCTTCGGATATAGTTCATAATATATTTTGATGTTCTTCGGTCTTGTGTATGAACTGTTGTCCATTTTTAAGTATTACATTTATAACCTAATGAAAGACATAAATAATTATAAATTAATTGGTTCTAATGTTTAAAAAAACTATTGTATGGGATTACAATAAATCTATAAATTTATTTAAACATAGTGTGATTAAATAGCTAAGTAATTTTTCATCAATGATTTCATTTTTTGATGAAGTAAATACATTCAATTATCATTGTAAAATATTTACCAGTATCTTTTAAATTTCCATTTAATTATAACTGATTTTGATGTCATGGTTTTTTAAATTAACCTGATCAATTAATATTTAGTATTCCTTGAACATTTATATGTTACTCCTGTTAAACATGTTCTGAAATGTGTACTTCGCTAAATGTTCATTAGGAGGTAGTTTCCTTGCCTGGATGAAAACCATAACTTTTTAGGAGTTACATAATTTTATTTTAAAACTGCCACATTGGTATTATTTTAGATAATACCATAATCAATTTCTTTTATAAGTGGGATAAGAAAATTTAAAATGTTTTTCAATCAATGCTACAATTTAATGCCTCATTTAACAATATTCATCCAATAGTAAAGTTTAATATGAGGTTATTTCCTATCATTGATCTGTTTCAATGCTGATATAGTTTACTGCATGAAGTTAAAGGGACATAAATCTGGTATGAATGTGTTAATGGCTATTAAACATTAATGGGTGCCGTTAAAATGCAATATTCAATATTTTTTGACATTGTTTTATCTTTTAATGTCAGATTAATTTTTATATGAGAGTCTAATACATACTTACTGTCTGTAAAACTGCTGAAGGTTTTATGTCCAAATTTCGTGGACTTCTCCTTTATTTCCTTTATTTTATTTCAGTTTAAAATGATATACTGACAACAACAAGAATGCTAATTTGGGCTTCATTATTTATTTGTTGCAGTTAAGGCTGTTTATTGGCAATCACTCTTGTGGTAGGTTATAAGATACATTTTTGTAGGACCTAAATTATATTTTAACTATCTTAGCTTTTATGAGCTATTTTATACAAAATTTCATCAACCAGAATCAGAATTATAGTCTTCCTGAGATCTTTGAATTCCTACAAAAAATTGTAATTTTTTAATAGTAATCCCTTGCACCAATTATGAGTTTTTTTCTGATATATCATTAATTTTGAATCTATAATTGGCCATTGTTATCTTTAACATCATTATTGTGATAATTTTACTTTAGAAGATATTTATATGAGAACTATATAAAAAAAACCAACAAATCCCAATCTGCAGACATATTTCCTATGTTCTATACCATTAGTTATATTGATTAAAAATTGCTGATGTTGTAATGTTGACTATAAAAAGATGATACATAGGAGAAACCAGACAATATTCCAAAGAAAAAATTACAAATGAAGAAATAAGGAAAAGGGTTTATCCATTTTTAGTTAAAAACATTATATTTGGTTATAACCAATAACTTTTATTTATCCAGACTCAGGATATTACTTAGTTTTTTATTCTGTAAAAAATGTTTATTTCTTTGTAATTCAAATTGATTCTTCAATTTATGAATCATATCACTTTATTTCTGGGGACTGGGTGTAAACAAATTCTAATATTTAGAAATTTGTGTTTGTAAATAATCCCTTCTTTTGGTATGTCTACATTCTCATTTTAATATGGTATTTAGATATTACATATGCATTAAAAGTACTGCTGGAATGGTCCACAGGAAATAATGGTTACAAAAACCTTAAAATCAATTATGCCCTTTTCCTTTATGAAAATTAGGTTTTCATTACTTTTTTAGTGATTATTACAAATTATTAAATTTGCAGGGAAATTTTTTCTGACTTCATTTTTATACCCTTTTTTAATTAGATCTGCCATAATACAGTATATTTTATTAATTTTTCCTCGTTTATCATTTTACTTTGGCGTCTCCTAGTTGATTTGAGTTAAGGAATTTAAGACAATTAAGGGACTTAAAACACCTTGGAAAATAATGTAATAAATCCTATCAATAATATTATATAATGGGACTGAATTTCCTGTAGAAGTAATTTTCAGTAACTAATTTAATTATCTGCTAGCCTAATAATCTGCTGTTTTATTTTAATACATCTGCTAGCCAATTTTTGAAGAAATTTGATCACAAATGTGTTTTCCTTAAGAACATGATTCATCCTATGTGACATTTATGTCACAGTCGGGTACTGAAAATTCGGATGGATATTTTGAATTGTCGATGGCACAATTCAGTTCTGTTACTCTCGAGTTCACTAAGAACAAATTTAGGAGTTCAGTTGAAAATGCAGATTAATGCGTAGATCTTTATCAGTATTTTGCAGATACATTAATTTTTAAATTGATTTATTGTTGTTAGGCGATAATACTGTTCTTCATTTCCGTAATAGTTAAATTGTTTCGTCAGCAGATTTCTGGCCCATCCAAACACCTACTGCCTTACGACAATCTTAGTAGTTTTGTGTAAAGTAAAATTAATATTCAATAAAAATTTATAAAAATTAAAATTAAATCCATTTACGATTTTTCACAAGTATCACATGGGTCTGATATGGGGAAAATATCAGGATTTTTCTCCCTGTTCGGGGATTTTTCCTGTTTTTGGGAAACCATTCAATGGTGTCCTCTTGGGCGTTGTCCTCCGCTTTCGACGTTTCGAAACTCTCACCGTTTTTCGGTCATCAGGGCCAGACCTAAGAGTGGATCGACTTGGCTTGTGAAGCGATCCAGCACTTCGGGACTTCAGTTCAATATTTATTTGACTCCATCAAATATGGTTCTTTTTTCTAGATTCTGATTTGTATTTAAAGTTATACTCAGTTTGTTATAAATCCGCGGCGACCTATTGTGTTCGAGTTGCCCCAATTGAGTGGATTGGATTTTTCTCTTTGGACATGGCAAAAAAAAGGAAATAGTGGACCACCAAGTTTTGTTTTCGATCAGTCTTATTTTCCAGTAAAAGAGTTTATTCTCGGGACGGAACAAATGACAGGAACGAATGTCTGTCATGCCGCGCTCGTATTTCTTTGTGTGTTTACCGAAAGAGAGGCAAGTGGAGAGGACTCATTAAAACGGAAGCCATTACTCGTGGGCTTTCGGGCGTTTTAAATGTATTAAATATTACAAAAAGTGATTTCCCCGAATCTCTGAACATTTTCAAAAGTGTTCAAAAATAACTAGCAACGGTTCTAAGATTAATATTTTCTGTTTGCACTGGAATCAAGTTTATAGGAACGTCTCTAATTAAATTTTGTCGCAAAATATGGATGGAAACGATATTTTTCACTTGCCTCTATCTTTGCGAGGCATCATCCTCTTCATATTCCGACGTGTAGGAGACTCTCCCCTACCACGGTCTTAATACCGGTATGTTAAAGTAGTTTTCACTATTTATGGAAAAACAGTCATTAAAACTCAAAAATACAGTGCAAACGAATAAGTGTGTCCAGAAAAAAATTAGCATCTAAGCAGTTAATAGTTAGTTGTACATTTGCAATATTGTTAGACAGGCCATATTTTATTGATATATACATTTAATTCAAAATTTCTATAGTGAATTGTTTGTGTTTTCGTCAGAAATCATGAAAACTCCGATGTTTTCGGATCCAATCACATTCCTCCGTTATAACATTTACGTACTCTAATTAATCTCCAGATTACTGGATAGTTATTAAAGTTATGATAAATAAAATGTGCGGTACAGAGCGGGACATATATGAGGAACGCACTCGTACTTTCTTACTAACTGGACAAGAACCACCCTGTGTCTAACTTGCAATTTAAAAAGGTACAAGTACAAGTAAAAACGGCGAAATGATTTGCTCTAAAGCCGGGCTAACCAAGTGCTATATAGCCTTAGATGTACTCCAAAGAAAAATGTGTAGTAATTACTTTACCGATAGTGTTTTTCGTTAAAAAATATGTCACACTAGTCTACTTATATACACCATTATTTTAAATATACATAGCCTGTTGAATTAATAATCGATCTATCAATTTTTTTTCCACTTTGCCATTTTGAGATATACACTCCATTCGTAAACTGAATCGTTTCTGGCACGAAATATTTTAACTAGCGAGATTAATAACTATTAGCATCGGATTGTCTGCAATTTAGGTTTCTCTTAATTAACCTAGCAGTTATTTCCACTTTTAATTTTGGCGAGACATTCAATTTTGCTTACGCGCCTGTAATTACATTTAGAAATATTTTTTTTCATATTCGTTTAATGTAGGGTTTAATTGTTGTCGCGTGTCCCGGCATAAAATGAAAGGTGACGGCTGATTAAAATTAGGTCTCAGTCCTGAGGGGTTTTATTAGTTGGGATTTTATTTTTGAAAAAAGTGTTTATATATAATATTAACAAAAAACTTATTTTGCGATATAAAATTGCGCCTATATGAATGACATTGGTCACTTTATTCTTCATCTCTTCATACTGGTCGTGTTCTGGATCGTTCAAAAAAATATTGAATAGTATAGGCATACATCATATTCATTTAGATGTTAATCTGTTTAAAGATGGGGAACTATTCAAAAGTAAATTACCATATATATATTGTCCATATAAATAATTCATATTCTTCACATATTTATGAGTGCCTATAAAATTTAATTTCATAAATTACAAATAAATGTTTATATAACTTTAAGCAATGTTGGCACTATTTTCTCACTTATTTATATATCAATTTGCTTTAAAGTACCTACTAGAATGATTATATTTAATATATTCCTTTCACTGGGGGAATAAAATTCTATTCATTACGTGATCTCAAATGTATGCAGTTAGAAAATGCTTTGTGGAGTGATTTTGACTTAGTTTCAGTTTTTTTCAAGTCCGACCAATCTGAAACTATTATTTAGTTGTTTATTCATATCGCATTTATTCATACTTGAAGTCGATGAGTTCAGTTGATTTAAAAGTTGAAATTGTTTCGTGCAGGTAAATGTCGTCGTCTCCCATTTTGTTGGTCTGAGAGTCTCGTAAATCAAAGCTGCCCGTGCCCTGTTGTTAGCCAACGTTTTTAACAGAAACTCTTTTGACTACATTATGGTCGATATTTATTTACATAAATAATGTATTCATTTATAAACGTTTTTAAATTGCGTCACATTGTCCGACAATGTTCGGTCAATCTTTGTCACATTTATTTATTCTTTGTTTAGTCTTGCTTTATTACTTAGTACTTACTTCGTAAAATAATTAAAATTTATTATTAAAACATAAGATATTTATATATACATTTTTTATAATAATTCCTTGAGAAATATAAGGGAAACTATTTCCTTACTTTAAATGAATAAAAATGAATTCATGTGATTTCATATTTGCTTGTAACAACAAGCTTGTATTTGCTTGTACAACACCAATATTGTAATACAATTGCTGCCTTCTATTAAAGCTAATTTATTGTTCAAATGTAAAGTTTATTGCCAAAGAATTTGTCTCCCCATATGAGCGGCATTTAAGTGTTTAAACGGTAAATAATACACATTGAAACACGTACATGTAAATGTGTAAAATAATTCATTACTGGAAGGTGTTATTGGTATTGAATCATTCCGTGTACAGTCCCTGCCATAACACTGAGAATCATCGTTATTGATGGCTTAATTCACAAATTCCTTTTATTAAAATAAAAGGGAAGAACACGATTTTTCATTAATTTTCTATTTAGTTGTTGCTTCGCTCAGTAGTACAGTAAAAGGCGAATATCACTGGTACGTAATATTACGTCCCACTCCTTTTAACGAGTGATTACAAAATTAAAAATTTAATGTTAACGCTCATATGATTCTCATGGCATTAGTCTGAGCTTTTTAAACTTAAACCATTCTTACTTCGATTCGCTTTGCATTTTGTAGAATACATCGTCTTTTCACCTCCTCTTCTTCAATCTTTTCAATTTTTATAGTATTATTTCTAATCCGTGATTCAATCAATCGGTCTGATTTTTTTTTAAGTATAATATTATAAGGAACTAATATAACGTTAAATTTATAAGCGAAGGTCATAATTTGAAAACTGACTGGCTTACGGTGAGATAGCGTAATGGTTCTAGGAAGAACCTCGGTCGGCTGAGTTTGACCCAATGCTGTTTAGTTCAGGACAAAATTGGGTTTATGTCTTTAACTTTTCAGAATATCGTGTTGTCAATTTAAGTTGGAATAGAATCAAAATTATTGTAGAAGTCCTAAAGCCCTAACCGGCCCCCCCCACACTGGATTTGCTTCCCTGTAGCAAACTAAGTGATTGTTGGGACTGCAGAATAGATCAAAATTAAGTTCAAACAATAAATTATTTATGTAGAAAATTATACTTGAACCAATATGGATGTAAGGATTAGAATTGTGGGATTCGTCGCCAAACCGACAAATATCGAGAGATACACTTCAACTTCACACTACATAGAGATATTAAAGTTTCGATTGTCCGAAACCCTCCCTACAGATAGATTTGAAAATATTTCACCCGCCGTAGTGCCACCAATAAATGTCGCCCATTGTAACGTACGGTCGTGAGTATAAAATAGTGAAGACACGTTCAGAAACAAAATTATAGAAATACGTTCTGAAATCGGTCTTCAGTAAATTGAGCTTTTAAACTGGATTATTTTTTTAGGGGTGAGATTAAAGACATTCATAAACACTGCAATTGGCTAATAAACACAGGGTTGCGTTTTGTTTTCACGGTGTGGTGGGGAAGGGGGTCCTAAAAGAGTGAGGGGGAGGGGGTGAGGGAGAGTGATAGAGAGTGTTGGTACCAGAGAGGGAGAGGGAGAGTGATAGTGTTGGTACCAGAGAGGGAGAGGGAGAGTGATAGAGAGTGTTGGTACCAGAGAGTGAGAGGGAGAGGGAGAGTGAGAGGGAGTGGATGGAAGCATGTGGCGCTCGCTCACTCCTGGTGGCGGTTCACATCGGCCAAAGCTTTCCAGTCGGCCCACCGAGCTCAGTCAGTTCGCGTCGGTCCCCCAACTCTTCCCAGAGTTCTCAGTCGCGTAGATTTGTAGTTAGTTTTTTTTTTTTTTAGGAAAGAGTTTATTTTCCCGTCCGTTTTCTGGCCGAAGACATCACGAAGGAACCCTCGGAAGAGAGAGGGAGAGAGTCCGGTGATTATTATTTTTCCCCCTCATATCACGTTTTTTTTGAGTATTAGGTTTAAGTCGTTTTGAAGAAAACTTTTTTTAGGATCGAAAAATGTAGGGGGTGGGGGCTTTTTAATTTGCCCACAACTTTAAGAACAAAGTGATCAACAGGGTGTAAAGGAATCGTGTAGAAGAGCAAAGTGATACACGCGGTCTGTTTTCTACGTATATGCGTAGGACGTTGTAAATAGTTTGTATTCGACTCATGTGCCACTTCGGTGGCAGTTGCAGTTGCGTAGTGGACGACGTTAATAGGCGTTTTGGTCCTATCAGTTATCAGTATATCGGGCGCGCAGCACGCAGATAGGAGACTGTAATAATTTATAATGTAATAAATCAATCTAGCCTAGCCATTACAGTGTTCTTATATCCTGTTGTATTATATTTAAAAATCGCTGTGGAATTTCGGTGCAGCTAAAACAAATAAAGTGCCTTTTATTATTTGATATTCTGTCATATTTTAGTATTCGGATTAGCCACCGGATGAACTGAATGATACATACTCGGTCAATAAACTTATCATTTAAATTGAAAAACATAATACGGTATTATGATTCGTTATTTTCAGTTACAAAGCAATAATAGATTATTTTTTAAATTATTATTCTCCGTCTCGTGCTCACAGAAGTGCTGGTAATTATCTGAATTTTCTAATTTCCCAGGAAATATCTCTTCTCAATATTAGCTACAGCCGATCAATCATTCGTGCTGATTTTTTGTATTAATTAATTAATTAATAATTATTAATTCGACCGTTGATTTCATAGCAGTTTAGTTCTTAAGCATGTTATAATTTCTATTTCTGTAGCATTCAAATTTAATTCACTTCACAAGAATGAGCATCTGATAAGTAAAATATTTTTCCGATTACATTTTTTTTTTACCGAAGCAAGAGTTTATTTGAAAAGAGCTATATTTTCATTAGTTTCGTAAAATGAGAACCTTTGTTTAGTTCTGTAAACATATTTTTGTTCCTTGAGTGAATTTACTGGGTGCTAAATTTCACACACTCCTCGCCTAAATTTGAAAGTTTATTATGATTATCCGTCACTAATATTAATATATTTATTATCGTTTGATCTGTCTGTCGATCAATTCACCAACATTTGGTCCAAATTTGATCGATTTATGTTAGATTTTACTACTGACCCGCTCGTTTGTTTTATCTTTTGTTTATTTTGCTGGAAGAATGTTTCAGGAAATATGAGAACTGGTTTTTGTAAGTTCATTTCTGTTACCCCGTTTTTGTTCTAGGAATAATTTAGGTATGATTTTGATTTCAAATTTTTGTGTCCATAAATATTCATATATGCGGATATGCTGCTGCATTTCGTCCTGCATATAAACAGGAAACCCGTATAAGGTATTGCAATTAAGTTTTCAAAACCGGAGTACTATTTATTCAGTTTTTAAATTTACCCAAAAGTTCTTTAGCGACCCGGTTTGCAAAAGAGCTGTCACTTGATTCATTATGTGCTGCAAAAGTGTGAGTCTTATGCGGGTTTTCCGAATTTACTCTCGAGTCCTTTGTAAAAAACAAGTTACGGGATAATTATCAGTCGTATTTTTGTTTTACCACTTTCTTTTGTACGTTTTCCGACTATCGTCTTGGAAATATATTTCCAACACTTTACGTTGGTTTATTTGGAACAAATTAATTGATTTGAACTTTATTTAAAAATATTTAGAATTTCGATCTTTTTTATGAGTGGCGACTTGAAAATAACAGAGTACGTTTTGGATTTTGGCGGCTGTTATTTCCAGTTTAAACATTGTGATCATTTAGGTGAGGTGATTTAGGAAAAAAAATACCTAATATGTTATTCCTGAGGGTCTTGTTTTTTCTTTACCATTTATTAATTGGAAATTTTTTCCCTCCCTCCCTATTCATGTCATGCATTATACTATTTACAATTTAAAGCTCACTCGATTAGTCAAATGCTATAATTTATACATGGTTCGGGTTGAAACATAAGTTTTTTCGGTGTGAGAATACGCAGCTCAGTTCATTACTGTTAAAAAGAATCATTGAACTAATATCAGATATTTATACTTGATATTTTAAACCGACCCATATTCAGAGCATCGTGTTAACGTATATTTTTGTACTCTCGTTGAATTTTATTAACTATAAAAATACACTTGGTTATATTACAAAGTATGTAACATACAGTTAATAGCCTTCTTCCTTCTATGACCGTAAGGAAAAGGTTAATTGCTGTTATAATGACTGTTAAAACGATCTTGTACGGTTTGTACAAGTTGTATCCTTAAGTAATGTTAAGCACTGGCGACAGTGGAGTTTCGCCGAAATTCTAGCTACAATTTCTGCTATAAATAAGGATTTGTAGATATTTTCATTGTACGTTCCGTTCGATTTTTTCCATATATTCCCATCTCATACCAACCCGTATTTTAAGTAGATTATGCATATTCAGTTGTCCATTGAGTTGTTGAAATTTATTAGTTATCTGACGCTACTTCCCCCGCAATAAAAGTGCCATTATCAGAGAAATATACCCTTTTATTTAGTGCCTGTTTTTTCATATTATTAACTCAAAAAACAAAACCTAACCTACTTTTCGTTTCTAGTTTCTTAATCTAGTTTTTTAAAATCTAGTCGACTACCTATTTAATCTGATGCGTAATAATTAGCCGACTGGTATTGTTTGTTATAATTTAGCAACGTATCATTTTTTTAATACAGTATTTTGTTTTGTTATGCGTTGTACGCAAGTTTATTTTCTACGGGTTGGAACTACTTGGAGGTAAATTTTAAAAATTCTTAGAGTAATGCCGGTTTTTCTGTAATTATTTTTTGTCGGCTTTCTCTTCGAAAATCAGACTGTTTTATGTGTTGTGTTGAATGTTTTTTTTATAGCCCTTTGTCATAAAATGCTGATTTCGGGCATCCTTTGGAATCATACAGGCGCGTTTGTTTCTTGTGTATAAAAGTTGCAGAATATTTTTTATAATACGTCTTATATTTCATTAGCGCCCTAGCATTTGTTCGTCTTATACTTTATAAATGTGTGTCTTCGTAATACATTTTTCTGGTCCATATTAACTAATAATCATAATAAACGACGTATGAATTCATGCTCTTCGCGTCGGAGGCTCCTATGCAAACCAACTTCTGAACTAACTATAAGTAATTAGACCGAAGAAGCCTCTAACCCCCGAACAAATAAGCCTGTTGATGTAAAGGATTTTTTCTTTCCCTCCTTACTTTTTCTCCGTGTAATTATGCAATTTGCGTGAGTATGCAAGTTAGGTAGATCCGGATAGGAATTTGATTTTTAAAAAAGTACTTTATTTCGACTCCCTCACAAAATACAGGTCTTCAGTAATTTTAACAAAAATCACACTTGTGGAAACGAAATTCGTCGTCAGAGTGATCCTTTCTGTAAGTAGTTTATCCATAATCTAGTAGTTTATCTATAATCCAATTTATGGTAGTTGGTCTAGACACTCATAATTAAGCAATATGCCAATGAAAGTATTCAATTCATCTCTTATAACAGACGGCCAGGTCGTGATCCTCGTTCTCTGATTTAGACACTGATTTGGAACATTCATTCAATTCACAGTTTACGTTAATGAAATCCTCGTCTGAAGAGGAAGAAAGTATCCGTAATCTTGATGTCTTTCTCCTGTTTCTATTTATTGATTCATCAGACGAATCACTTATTTCCATATCCATTTTATCTATTATTTATGAGGGCAAAAATTAAAAATGAGTTTCTGCCAGGAGAGAGGCAGATGTCAATTCGTCTGTCGTTCAGTCAACGTACCTGGAGCTCGTTCAGTCGATCAGTTATGCCGTTCGCATTCCAGAGGAGGATAAGAGAGGGAATCTCTCGTTCTATTCATTGGGGAATCAAGGTGTGGTTTGTTACAGCACTTATTAGTTCGTTGGCAATAATGGTGAACCTTTCGAGGAAGGATGAAAATTGCATGTTAATGTTTTCAAATTGTGGTTGAGCTGAGGCTTCTTTTGCCGCTGCTGTTGTTGCGGCTTCGACAATTTGTTGCTCTATCACATGTATAGGCGATGTCTTATGTTTCTTTCTCCGTTGGAGATCCTGATAGATAGTGCGCTGTTTATAATCGACAGGTTGCTCTCCATTGCATAAAGCCCATTTGGCCGGGATAGTCCTCGGTTTTACACACGTTGTTGATTCGTGATTGCCACCGTGGTTACAGTATGTATTTGTATGTCCGTAAATTTGGCACTCTGTACACTGTACTAATCTTTTTTGTGAGAATCCTCAAATTTTATTTCAGTATAACATAAGTAAGTTATATCGACAATTTTATTATGGTCTTTCGCTGGCTCCAAGTTCTCGAAGAATAGTGGTGGTGGGCATTAGTTATCCCCTTGATTTGGAATCCTTCGGCTTCCAGCTCGGTTTTTATGTCTTCTACCATAAAAGACATACTTCTTCTGGCTACTGGAATAACAGTTGATTGTATAAAAAATAAATAAATAATCTTATCTAATCGTTTGTTGTAGTTTTCCTGAAAGAGGATGCAGCGTGTTAGGTTGTCTGTCCTGCGTTGGTAGTATGTTTATATTTTCTTCATTCTCTTGTCCTTAGGTCAATGTCCATTGTTTTATTGTATATAGTTGATCCGTTTTTTGTTGCCAATCGTTTTTTGTCACAATTTTCATTCTCAAGTGACAATTAGTTCCCATTTCAAATATATGTTCTTAGAGCCAAATTTCTGTACATTGGTGAATTGGTTTTACTGGAAAGTTTTCGTGTACATTTTGATCGGACCTTTAATATCCATTTAGATAAAACTGTTACAGTTTTTCTTTACTAGGATCGTCTGATAGTGTTTTTCAGGGTTTCTATACCTCCGTGTATTTTAAAATCTGTACATTTTAAGCTTCTGATTTGATCAAATGGTTATTCCTTAAAGACCTCCACCCTGTTTTTAATTCTTGTTTTAATTCCATTTAAGAATATTGGAAATTATTAAATTAATTGTATTTACTTTATTATAAGCTTGTGCGTACTATTTACACTCTGTGGTTAATAGGCGAATTTCCAAATTTATCAGATTTTTACTCGCTATTCGCTATGAATTAAATGGCTTTCTTTTATGTCCGGTATTTCATTTAATTAGTCAATTTGTAAATACTTCATTTATGTCAAACAGTTAAGGGAATTTTGCGTGGCCTACGTTCTAGGTTTTACACTGTTCACTTTCACTTGAGCTATGTCTTGGTCTGATTCTGTCAATCTGTCCAGATACATCAAATAGATGGATATTTTTGTGAAAGTAAAATTAATTTATTTTTTAATTGATTTAAAATTAATTACTAATATATATTTTTATTGTACCTCCTATAGGCGGGAATTTTCGCTGAATACTTTAACCAAAACTTTTTAGGCTTTTCATCGAGTTATATTTTCCGTGTTATTTAATGAAATTGCAATTAAAAAAATATTTTTTCTGATAATTCAATTTGCGTTTAAAATTCTGTTAGCTGCAAATTAATGGTCGATATTTGTACTCTCCTTGTTTTACGTCGCACACAGTTTCCTCTCATTAGTTTGTATCTTGTTCTTTACAAAATGGTACCATAAATGTTATATTGTTTCTTACCTTCTATCTACATAAGGTTAATATCGACATTTAAATGGTTATTAGTACCTGAGTCTAATTGGTTTTGTGCCCTGTTAATGGTTAAATGATTAAGCATGGTGACGTGTAAATATCGTTCAAAACATGGGTGCGGATTGGTTTTCTATTATCAATTTATTCGTTGATTTTTATCAGGCACTGGTCTCATTATGCAGCAAACTTCCGGCGATTTACAAATCTGATGCTACCCTGAAAATCTTACTATTTCGAAATTTAAATGGTCAGTACATCTTCAATCCGAAGGAAAATCAAAGGAACTGTGTACATCGTGCACGTAAATGTCTCTATTTATTTATTTTATTGCAGTAACTTTACAACAGTGTTTGCCACACTAAACATGTTAAAGCTCGCCTAATTTCATAATGACCCTATCGCCCAATCAACCCATTCCCAACCAACTATATTTTTAATACACCGAATTTTAATACACGTCCGATGATAGTTGGTACTTAAAAAAGCAGTTTGAAAGTTGCTATTAAATCATTAAACGATTATTATTCGGTAACACGCGTCTCTATTACCATAGTATTCTGAAACGGTTTTTATGCTTTCATTATTAGAATTGCTTATCTTAGTGCATATATTTATCTTTAGAAACATGGCAGTGTAGCTTTATTAGATATCTCGTTAAATAATTTAGATAAACCATTATCGTTTGTCGATTTCGAATTTCGGTGATATGTTTCTATAGCAGAATATTTTATTGGGTTCTACTCTAATATATGCTAAAAACATTGTTTCCAGTCTCAAAAGTACTCAAAAATAATTATATAAATATCCTAATACTCTCCTGCTTCATCTCCTCAGCACGATTATGTTGCCTTTCACTGTTTATTACCTCCGAATTGTCCCCGCCTTTTGGACTATGAGCACACTTTCTTCTTAAGTTTGTTTTCTCTTCCTACTAGCAGTTGGCTTAATTTTATTTCGGGGTAACTTTCAATAGTTTTATCCTGGTCCATCTTCGATTTGTCATCAGTCAAAGCTGAAACTTTCGTTTAGATATCTAAAATCTTTAGATTTCTAAAATACAAATATTTAATTTTATGTATTTTTTATTATACATAATATATCGGAAATGGTAAAAAAATTTTGTTTAATACATACACGTTTGTATTATTAACAACATTGTGAACAATCGTACACAAACTAGATGAAAAACCATGGTCACTCACTTTCACACTTGGAATGCCACTTGTTTTTCACTGAACTGTTTACCCCAGTATATATGGAGACCGGACGTATACCGTCGTACTAAACATGAAAAAACAGCATATTGGCACATTCACAGGTTTCACTTCTCTGTATCGAATTACACTTAATTTGGGGGTCTTCTATCCTCGGCATTGGGGCGGCTAGTACGCATCATTTTGTTACGCAGCTTATTAGTTACTTCTTACATTTCAGATAACAGTTGCCCAACATCATTAGCTAAGAGTGTGAGACTGGATTACTACTGTTTGGGCATTTTTTTTGTACCTTAATTAAATATTCTAGTTTCAGGGATAGCGGGTAGGGTTGGAGGGTTTTTCAATTTTTTTCCCTTTCCCTTTCCCTTTATTCTCGGCTAATTTTCCGGCTTTCAGACCCGACAATGGTCCCCAGGTCTCTGGGACTGGGCTTTCCCATGTTTTCATTAGAGTCGCATTCGACGTTGAACTTTTTTCTACCCTCCCCCTACAGCGCCCTTTTGTTTTTGACCCCGTGTACCACCGCGAGGTCCAACCTCGCTGCATTATTCCAGATTTATAATTGGATATTCCGACCGAATTATTTTATTTCATATTGAGTGCATAACGGAAGGAAGGTACTCTCGGTACAGTAATGAATATGGCATGCATATAATTCAGTTTACATTAACGGTGACAGCATCCGCGTTTAACTTTTTTCCCATTGTTGTTAGCCCAGTTCGCTGAGGACTTTCGCACTTATTAAGACCTTTTATGGTTTTCTCTAACCAATTATTTACGAAAACAATATTTATTATTCTCCTTTCATATTTGGTATAGTCTAAAGGAGCTGCTTAAAATAATGGATTGACCACGCTTATCCTCTTTCTGCAGTGGCCCAATCGTTTTTTAACTAGAAATTGTGTGATGGATCGTATATTCCCCTGAACTTTACATTTTATATTTAATGACAGATTATTTTTTCGTTTTGTGCGATAGAGCCGTACTCTTATCAGGTGTGCGTTTTGTACTGCCGGTATTTTATGGAGTTATTTTTCCACACATTATTCCAATATGCTCTATGACCACGTTTTGTAAATTAGTGTTACCATAGCGACGTTATCATGTATAATCTGAGTTTATTGAATTGTTAATAATTTCAACATTTCCGTTATAACTAATTAAAGTGAATTAACAAAGCTGACTTTTAGATATGAAATAATTTTTAGAAATTTTAGTTTACCATCAACCTAATGACTGATCATTATCCCCTTATTACTGTATCGATATGAGCTAATTAAAGTTTTCTTAAGGTTTTAATATAACATTATTAGAATAAGTTAAAATAAAATACTTAATTATTTATTAGGAAGAAATTTTGTATTTCCTAGCTTATTTATTAGTTAAGGTTACCCCATACCTGATTATTATCAGATTAAAGCGTTTATTGAGGTCTTTTTCACACTTTTCTCGTCTGTGAACAATGCTTTTTTTTGTTTGTAAAATTGTCAATACTCATATTAGTGTATCGGAACGAGACGCGTTCAGTACTATATATTGTTTCTTTAAGACTTTTTAGAATTAAAAGTTTTCAAAGTCGAAATTTCTTTGAAGCCCAATGCAGCGTTGGTGGTACCTGCGGCACCCAGTCTTTTTTTTAAGGGTAGAGGGGTTGGTCATTTTCACTCCCTTAACTTTTAATACTTTGTAAAATAAATATTATTCAGTAATTGGCATGTTGGCTGCTGTAATGATAGGGATATTTAACAATTATTCGTTCGTTCAGATACATATATTATTTTCTTTAAATTGCGTATTCAGAATCCTATTGTTATGAGAATACCTGTCAAGTGTTTTTATGGGTTTCCAATTGTAGGTTATTTCCCTCCTCCTCATAGGCGTTTGTACGGGGTAGGAATTATATCCAGCGGGGAGGTTTTTCGATCGCGTTTCGAAGCTACATCAGTTACTTGAAATACAATTGGTGATGGTGGGCCTTCTCCTTCCACGACACAGGCAGTCCATCCCTCTTGTTTTCCGCCCCGGGAACAGGAATAATGGTTTAAATTCACGCTAGCCCCGGTACCCGTCTCCACTTCAAACGTTGTCCTCTAGAAATAACGGATGTTTCCAACAAACAAAGATTTGAGTGTGAAGCGCCAGTTTTTCATATATCGATCGCTGTTCAATTATATATGTCATTGGTTTCATATGCTCACTGCGATTGTCTATTTTTTGCCTGGGAGGGTGTAAAAATAATAAAATAGGGCTTTTCTTTATATTTATCTTTGTGGTTATAACAATATTGCATTTTTACATTACTTTTCCTTTTCATACTCGTGTCCTTAGCAAAAGGATATCGTCATTTAGTGATGTTCGGAGTAAATTTTAATATTCTTTTGTATTTAACCGTATAAATGGGGTTACGACCTTTCTATGGTTATAGGTAAAATTCAGCATAATACAGTGATGACACTTTTTGACATGTTTCCGGGATTTTACAGCTTTACGAAATTTATTAGTACGTTGAGGTCGTTTTGAATTGTTGTTATTAGTAACATACCGTTCTAGGGACTTGTACGATTGGAACACCCCGCCGTGTTTTTGAACCTGCTTTAAAGTTCCCGGCGGTAATGTTCTAGTACGTCTCCGTTTGCACTCCTGCAAATTAAAAATTAATAAATATAATTGAAGCTAAAATTTGGAATTTGACAGAAAACAGTTGTCCTCTACATGTTCTGTCAGCGGAGGGATGATAAATACTATAACACTATCAGAACATAATTGAATTACATTAGGGTGTCCCATAAGTTTTTTCCCTTTTTTTGGAGCGAAATTAATACACAATATTTTTTGTTTGTTTATTGTGTTATATATGAACCGTTCTGTTACGTCATATATAATCTTTTTCCGTCTGTCAGGAAGCCTCATTATGCCCACTTTCCAAAAAAGTTGAGACTTACTTGCAAAATATTCATCTAGGATTTGAGAGATTAACCTCGGAGAGAGGTTTTAAGATTTTAAGGAGAGGAGCAAGTAATAATAGAATGTCCCAATCAAAGTGTAATAATTTCTGCCTAACGGCCAACGCAACATGCTGTCTGGCGTTGTCCAGATAGAAAAAAAACTACGCCTCGTCGATTCCTATCACTATAGCCTTTTTAAAATATTGAAACGTAACTTGCCGCAAATGCTTTTTTTGGTTCTCCATATTGAACAGTGCAGGAAAAATTTTAAAAGACACTTTGCCAAAGTTAGTATACCCTCTTGTTTTGGTTTTTGTGGCATATATCCTGTTTGGATTTTCAATCTTTCCCCGTCCTACAGAAATCCCGCCTATAACGTAGGTTAAATTCAAGAGGTCTGTAGTTCGATTAACCAGCGGTGTATGGCTTTTCCTTCTATCGTAAATTTCAGTATTAAAACTGCTACACTTTCAATAGATCCGGGTGTTGTGTTCATTAATATACGTCTAATACCGACGTTGATTTATACGCTCTTGCCGTTTTGCTGTTGGTACGGTACGGTCTAGTTTTAAATATTGTGGACAAAATAAAAACCGGTATAATTGATTAGGCTGTCATAGAGAATATTTGATGTATGTTAAGAACTGTTTTTGGGCTTCTACTACCGGTTTTGTTCACCCCGCTGCAGGCGAGTAAACATATGAAGAATTTTCCTCAAAAGACTTCAAGGACATAATCTAATCTTTTTTTGTATTCTTAACACAAAATGTTCATTTTGTCTCAATTCTTAGTTTTTCTATAAAAGTTCAATAATACGTTTTTCTATTCAGTAATGTAGTATCACAATATTTTAGGAAATGAGAGTGAGAAGTTATCTTTCATTACTCTAAAGCGCTTATTAACAGCATTTTCAAATATTCTTCTCTAACGTCGTCTGTCTGATGTATTAAACTAGTTTAATAATTTTAAATTAATTTCGTTCTTATATAAGCCTGATATATCAATTCTGTTATCACTGTGTGCTGCCGGGTGTCAGTACGTTTTGAGTCTGCCGGATCTAAAATGTCAGAAAGTTTACTCAAACTTGTTAACGTGTTAACTAAATAAATATATGCAATTATGTTAAAGTGCAAATATAATTTCCTTTTCTAGTTGTGTTGAAGGTTTGAAGAATTCGGTACGCGTTGGAATCGTGATTCCATGATTGGTTAAAAGTTAATTAGTTTTCTGTATTACCCAATATTCATTTCTTGGCGATGTGTGTGGTATTCTTTTTTGATATTGTGATTTATCACAGGGATACGGTCATAAAAAATATTCTTTCGAGTTTAGAATAGATAACAACAATTTGCATATTTGACAACTCTTTAGATATGCTGTCAATTTTTAAGTGGGAGATATTGTTTTCAACTATTTTTTCCATTAGATTTTGTCAGTTCTTCGCTTGGCCTTTTCCTATGCACTTTTTAAATCTGTAACATCGTAGGTTCCAATGGGTCTCAAGCTCTTGGGTTGAACGCATGGTTTGTTTGTTTCAAATTTGATTTTCATTTAAAAATATTGTTGTTTTCGAAAATTCCGGGTTTCACATTCCACATCTGAGGAAAAATGAATCACCGAAACTATAAATGTTGCAACTTTCGGTTCGTATGATCTTAATATGTGTCGGTCTATCTCCCTGTACTGATCGTGCAGCTCTCACTCCCATCCAGCAGTGGAAAACCACAGGAAATTTTTTAATTGCATAGCCCAATTTAAAATACAACTGAAAACCGGATCATAACTAACAATCTCATGTTTAAAAATGAATTTGTTTATGCAATGAATTTTTCAGCGTAAAAATCCATAGCGTAGTCGTTCAAGTGGCTAATTGTATTACTCCTAATACGATTTATGAAAGCAAATCGGTTGAGTCTGATATTTCAGGACGTTGTCTTAAGATTGTGGCGGGGATCATTCGTTGTTACCCGCTTTTCATATGCCATGTATTTTCTAAAGAACTCTGGAAGACGTGTAATGAATGGACGATTTAATTATTATATTCTGTAATTGATTTTTATTGTCACCGTGGTAATTAGACCTCTGACAAGTTTATTTACGGGTAAATCTAGAGACGCCTAGTATACTCTTTTCCCACCTTGGTATCGATTCCTGTTAAATATAGTTTTGGGCGTGGCTTACCTCTGTTGTAGTAGTTGTAGTTGTTGTAGTAGGGTGGGCGATGACACCCGTCGGGGACTTCCCAGTCTTCAGTAGACGATTAACAATTAATAGTTTGGGGTTATGGGGTTTAGGTTTTGATGGGGGTGGAGGGTTCTCCTTCACTCGTCGCGTAATTATAGAGCTCCCCCCCCCCTAGTCGGGCTCCCAATCAAGGGGGATGGATTGGGGATTCAATCTGTCGGCATATTGGCTACTAACCCCCGGCGATAATAAGACTTTTAGAGGGGTAGTCAATTTTTTCCCCCCACCTGTCTTAATCTCAGTCGGTCATCTCAATCGCCTGTCCATCGTCTGATTGTGTTGAAAATCGTTGAAAAAATGCACCTCCAGTTACTCTTTCCATCCAGAATTGTCGGTATAATGACTTTCTCCTCCCAATTTTTATTCAAGAATATCCTTCTCTATGTTCTACATTTTACCAGTATTCGTAGCATATATGTATACTTGAAATTTGAAACTCGTATAATTATTTTATAATTATTCGTGTGCCACCCGCATCCGCTGTCGTCAATAAATTGGACAACGCCCAACCAGGTGTTATAATTAGCAAATGTAACGTCTCATTTTTTAAGTTCACTAATTCATACAAATTCAATAATGAGTGAATAGGAAATAGTACGTACAATACCTCCGATATTGTAACTATAAATAAATCTTTAAAATCCCCTTATCGCTGAGTAATTGCATTTATCGTCCTCGTTTATATGTATTTTTTTAAAAGAAATATTGCTATTGCCTTGTATTTTATATACAAGTTATTGTAGCTGTTAGATAGTAAAATTTATATTAAGTGTCTAATATTTAATTTATTTACGAATATTGGTAGAAAGCATGTTTTTCAGATGATCCCGTACTTAATGCCAAACACTGCATTTTTATCATTATTAACTGTTAAGCTCTTAAGGGTTAAACTTAAGTGCCCCGACAGTTAATTACTCGTTAACTGAGCTTTTTTTTATTACTTTCTGTCTTCCGCGCTGTGAAATATATAAAATGGATTGTACTGTTCTGTTCAACGTCAATAAATCCGGACCTTGAATAAAACATAAAGCGTTGTCCATAGAAGAACGCTAAAAACAAAATAATGATATTATAATACATAGTTTGTCATATATTGTATACGGTGGTATGTTTTTAATAAAAATTACTATTTTGATATAAAATATTGTTTCGTTTGAGAGATTCGTCTTGCTTTCACCAAATGCTTATCCCTGAATTTTGCTTTGAAATAAGTGTTTTTATACAGATTTGTAATTTTGACCTAAAATGATTCTTAAACATTGGTGTGTTGTGCATGGCGGCTTTGTGAAGTGTTGAGAATTTACAGGATTCCATTAATATACACGAACTACAATTTCTTTTTTAATGTTTCTTTTTTCATTATTAATTATGGAATTTATTGGTAAAAATAAATGCCTAATTTGTTGAGATACTGCAGACCGTTCGAGTTTTAATTGTCCCAGTGTAGAAATTATGCTAATTTCATTCATTGTAAACATAACACGCTCCATATTTTTTTCTTAAATTTAAGTTATTGTAATCATTATTCAACTTTATATCCATTGTGGTACAGAACGCGCTTCATAGGTCTGATATTCTCTTGAAACTTCAATAATTATTTAGCTCTGTTGATTACTTTTTTGTTTCTATAAAAAGACTCGGGCAATAATTTTCGCATTTATCACTTTTTGGGAGAAAGAAAACCATCTTGAATAAACCGAAACGTTTATTCTAAAAAATAGCATTATGGTTTCGGTCATATCGTACGGAAAGTTCAATCGGTGAATAACATCAGTACTCGTCTGAGTGCCTCATCAAATATTGTTATATGATTATAGATATAGTAAACTTATTCAGTACACTTATAATTTGTAGGACGCTATTTAATGAAATCGTTTTTTTCCTAATACAAACCGATTTTAAAGGGAATAATTAAAGGAAAAAATTGTAATTAAAAATGTATTATTTTGTAGCAACTGGTGTGTTGTCCGTCCATTCTGTGGAGTATAATTATACTTGGTGTTATAAGTGTGAATTCCCAACGCCGCTTTGGATGGTTGCTTCTGGGCGACCGACCCCACCTATTCTATGGTCCGACACCTAATCGATGCCCCCTATCCTCCTAACCCCCTTGCACCCTTACAACAACTACCCCTCTTGCAGTCTGGACCTGTTTAAATTGTCTTTATTAGTAGTGGCGAACAACATTATTGTTCCTCGCCTCAATTGTTCTCTTGTCTTTAAACCGGGCGGAAATTAATTTCATAAAACGGAATAAAGGGAAAACTCCAGAGAGAGAGAGAGAGCGCGCCCTACAGGGAATAATCTGTCGTTACATAAATTGTTTATTTTTAAAAATAATTTCGGTGCACTTAATTTCTCGCCTACATAATCTCGTAGATCGTCTGAATTTTCTTATTCAAACGCCTTATTCTTAACCAATCCTTATTCAGTAGACACTTAATTTTGTGGTGAACCTATAGCATAGGGCAAGAAAATCAAGCATCAATTAATAAAACATTGTCCTTTATATTACCGTAATTTCGCCTTATCCAATAGGAACTTCAGGTGCAGAAAAATTAACGTATTTTGGAAATAGGTACTACAGTTATTAAAATATTTGAACTGGCACTGTTTTAATATTTCGCTTTCCATGGAAACTATGCACAGATAGGACAATCATTTTGAGAAAAATTTGTTTACAAATTAGTTTTACTGGTGCCAAAATACAAGCAGAGGATATTTTATTTAGCTATCCGAGAATTGCTATCCTATTTTAGCGGTTTTTTTTACTTTCTTTTTGTTGACGTACATATTGTCGTCGTAATCTCACTGACATTTTCAACAGTTGTTTCAAATTAAATCGGATTTTCTAAACCACCCATATAAATCATTAAACTAATAGATTTCAAGTCTTATAGGGTGGTAAAATTACGAAGAAACATTAGCCTCACATATAACGAAAGCAAAGCTGTTGCGATGTAAATAATCCATAATAATTGTCTCAAAATAATTGGTGCTTTGTAAATTATAATTTTCTATCTACGTAAGTAGAAATATACTTACATAAGTAATCTCAGACAAGTTTTGCCGTAGGGAACAATGTCAGTAATAAGCTTTACTTAGAAACAACCATTAAAAGTGTACAGAATGTTATAACAATATATATTATTGAACGATATGTACAACTCGGGTTTCTACTCCTCCGATTGTAACGAAAGATTCATTTCTTGTTCTACGAATTTCAAATTCACCGTAATAATTTCTATTTCCTAAAAATGCATATTTCGTACAAATTAATTCCAATTTGTAGACCTTTTTTATTTATAATTTAATTTACAGTATCGCTTGTATTTCTGTGATTTGAATAGTATTATGCCGGCATCCTTTGATCGCTGTAATTGAGTTTTAAATCTTGATGTAAATTATAGTGTTTATGAGGATTTTAATGTATCTTCTATGCGACCTTATTCGTGATTGTTAAATATAAATTTCGATTAGATTTTAAAGTGTTCGTAATTGTTATTGACATTCTTGGCCACTTCAATTGAATACAAAATTCACTCACATTATAAAACGCATTTATTCCGATTTCCTGAAAGTCAAAATACATAATATAAATGTACAAAATTGTTCTCCACATAATTCTACATTAGTTTTTTGCAATCTAAATGCACCTAGCGTAAATATAATTTGTTCCTGTTGCAATCCCAAATTTAAAAAAATTTATTTCTCTTCCATTAATTAAGTTTTATAAAAAAAAGTTAAATTTTTTCAATTTCTTATTAGAATATCTTTAGCATTTTCAGTACGAATGAATATTTTCGGTTCGTTTGTAAATCACTATCTATGCAAGGATAAATACAGAATTTCTCTGTTAACGATTTTTTAATTCTCAAAAATCATTTATATCCTGTTCTGGCGTTTTACCGTTAAAATTGGAACAGTTTTTTTATTCTATTTTTTTTATTCCGACAACCTAATTTTTTTCGTATCGTTATTTTACAAATTTTGTCCATAATTATAACATGCTGAATTAATTTTTTTCTGTTTTATGATTTACCTTACTATTCTTACTTAAACTTTATATCAAATTTCCATATTCTTGTACCGTTTGCTCATGGTACTTTTACATTACACGTTTTTCAATGAGCTCGTTTATTAATATTTTCGTTTTGAATTTTTTTTAAAGTTCATTAAAAGCAGGTTGTTGTTTCTCCACGAAAGCAGTTTATGCTTTACAAAATTAAATGGAAAAAGCAATTTTTTGGAAAGAGCTTAGTAGTGATTTGTAAGCTTAAATTCTACTTTTGGGCTTTTTATATGATTTATATTGTAAATATTCCAATAGGGGGATTATAATTGTACTTTAGGTTCTCAGATGTTCTTAACTATCAATACTTTTTTCAGAATGTGATTTAAAGTGATCAAAACCATTTTTTTTAATCAATACCCTATTGTTTTAGTAAAAACATAGGCTAGGATTCTCAAAACTTCCCCAGACTTAAAGTATAGACATTTGAGAGAGTGTGAATAAATGATGTTCATGTGAAAATTATTTCATTCTATTGACTATGATATGAATGGTTTTTAATAACGCTCTTCGTCGTAGTCCACAATAAATTATTGCTGCGATTCATTAAAATGTTTTTATATTAAATTAAATTAACCACGGTTTCCCAAACAGAAGCTTATTAGAACTCGAATATTTATTGTAAAATATTTATTTGTTTTGGTTGTACTGTTCAGTATAATTTAAACATGTTATATTGTCCGCGATTTGTTTCCATATCAATAATATTATTGCAGTATTCTAGCATCATTCGTTTATTTTCGTTCAATCTTTCTGGCCATAATGTTTCAGTTTCTCGCCGTTTTCAGTAGCTTTTCGTCCGTAAAGTAGCGGGCACCTACGTATATTACCCATCGCGCGATATTTGTATAAAGTGTAGCGTTTATTAAAACCCGACAGAATAAAAACCTATTTTACTGTAACTGCACCGTGAAAGGGTTACTATGGATCACTTGTAACTCTCCAGTGACAGTAGCATTACGTCAAAGAAAATGAATTAATAATCAATTCGGGGATTTAATTGCATTTCATCAACTATATCCTTAATATCGTCGGTATTATGATCCCATCAACACCGTTATCGTATCAGTTATCCACTATATCGTATTAACTGTGTCTTATTGTTACCACATTTCCTATCCGTGTCATTTCATTGAAACTTCAATTTGTTTTTCACATTTCTGAGAAGTCCAACGTAACAATTCACGTAGAAAACAGGAAGCTGTTTAGTCCTACTTGCCTTCTTGTTTTGTATGATTTAATTGAATCGATTTTATTTAATTTTCCACAAATAAAAAATATAAACAATATATTATAATATCAAATTCCGTATAGTATCGTTAGATGAGTTAGTTATCAAACAGGATTTGAAGTAAAAAGAATTTGTGTATTGTCATGACGGAATTAATTTGGTTCTTTTTGGGCGTTCGTCGTTCCCTCTGCGTAATCGTTCGACATTCTAACTGATTTACAATTCATTTGGTTTAGTATTCATTTTATTTTTATTATTCAGTCTGTTTTTAACGATTTACAGAAAAACAAAAATATATTATTCTCTTGGTCTGAATTCTCAAGTCTTCGGAAATAATGTTTCTCCAGTTCACCTGACCCCGGTTTAATCGATCCAGTCCCAACTGTGTGGTAGATAGAGCCAACGATTTTGCAACATATTTTATGGGTGACAAAATTTTGTCACCGAATTTTCAACTATACAAAATTGCAGAATACCATTTTTATAATCCATGAATCCCGCTCAATGCAGAAAAGAATATTATCGGCTACTCATTACAATTTAAATACTCGAATTCTCCTTTCATGATTTCGATTAAAGACAAGAAAGGTCAAGGATTATATGACAAATAAAAAACTGGAATGAATTATCTGGTCAATTTTTATTTCAAGGTACAAACCTATGACACAACTTGTGTATTTTAATACTAACATTATACATACGTACATATAGCCCTAGTACAATCAATGAGTATATGCTGCGTGACGGGATCTGCATAATATTATGAAAATTTAACAGTTAAATGATTTTTTCTGTTCGAATTCAAACAATAAACATAATTTTTACGATGAATATTTGAATTTTTAATTATTTTTATTTTTATTTCATAACTAAAAAAAAATTTGGCCTTGTTCAAACTCCCTCCCCCACAGTATATGGCTGTGGGTGTTTTACCATTAAAATTTTCATTCTTCTAATGTTTGCATGATTGTTCCCTGTTATGTTTTGTGTGCGTTCTGTTTTGTACATTTGTTTCCCGCCGTTATTAGCGAATTAAAAAAGCATTATTAATTCATTCTTAATTGCCACTTCAGTTTTAATTTGTTTGTTCATATGTCAGGATTATTTATAAGTGTGTCTGGTTATTGAGCAATTCTCACACCTTAGAGTTTTATTAATTCGTGTCCACCTTGCACATCGTGTTATTATCTCCGGTGTGTATGAGTGATAACGACTTGGAACTGGTCGGTTTATATTTTCGAGTGTAAAATTAGTCTTGACTGAGAATCACTCACGAATGTTACATTATTTTAAAATTATTAATTATGAATAAGTCTCATGTCAGTTTCCTACAGGCCGCGTAAGTTGTACTTTCTAGAATGGAGTCTTGTGAAAAATTCAATCTCGAGGAGAAGGGAAAGGTAAGCCGTTCCATGAATTTTCTGAATACTTAGGTTGAATTGACCTGGGTCGATTAAGATACAGAAATTATAATTCTCTTCGATTATTTTATTAGTTTTTGTATTGTCTCCTTGTTAATGGGTGCTCTTATACAGAAATCAGGTCTAAAAATGTATGCCGTATTTTATTTAAATCGTCGTTTTTTGCCCAGTTAGGCGGTATTGTCTAACCCTTTTTATCACGTACTTGTGGTGTGTACCTCGTGGGAATGCATCTGAAGAAAATTAATCAAAATCCAAAATTGTATTACAGTGAAATGTAGTAACGAAACAGAATTTTTGTACGTTTTTGTCTACGACAAACAGGTTTATCTATCCAAGTAGCATAAAAGTCCGTTTGAGCTGCACCGCGGCTGACTACTTTAAATATGAGTAATTTAAAAATTTTATTATATGGGTAAATGGTATTTATACCGCATTAAATGTTTGTTTGAAATTGATTTAAGGAAAGAGGACAAGAAATCTGCTATAATAACATAAGAAAGTTAAATAATGTATCATTAAATTATTTCTGACTACTCTATAGCACCTAGTGTCTGAGAAGTGTACTTGCGCCACAGTATTCAAATATTGTGTCGATGTTTAGGCCTAATACAAATCTAAATACAATTTTCCCGACATTCCAGGGACATAACCTTTCTGTCTTTTAACTGTTTTAAATCAATTCCTCACTAGATAATGGTGTTTGATAGGGAATTATTATAACTCGAGTGCGATACAAAACATAAATAATCGGAAATGTTTTTCAATAAGGTGGAATTGAACACCCAGTAGACTGTGCTGTCATAATCTGCTTTGAAACGTTTAATCGCATTTTGACTCTGCAAGTGGCTGCATTTTGGTGCAATTAATACGTTTATAAAATGCTGTCTTTGTTGATAAAGCTTGCGTAAAAATCGTATCTCCTCGGCAAGTTTCGAAATGTTCATTAATTTTGGAACTGCAATATTGATGTTGATTGGGTTTAATTTATGAAATAAACGCAGAAAGATACTAATTTTTAAAATTATTATGCCCAGCATACGGAGCCTCTAATGAAATTACAGGTAAAGTGTTAATGGAAAATAATCACAAATAATACTTTAGTTCTGCTTGTTTTCAGTTATTGTTCTTCTCGCACTCGGCTTTTCTTAATTTCTTACATCCTGGTTAGGATGTAAGAACTCATTATTCATGAGTTTAGTTAAAAATGTATTAAATGTATTAATGTAAATCTAACTGGTGGCAGTCCAAGAACGGGTCATTGTAATTGAGCCGTAAAAATAATATTCAAAATAATTTTATTGCTCGTGACTGTGTTCTGTCGGAAGTACAGGAACAACAAAAAAAGGATTCCTACGAACATATACGATTTTTTATTGATATACTATATTATAAAAACTCCTATTTCAGATCCAGAATTTAGGTCTTCCATTTACATGTTCACTTTTATATTGTTCAAGGTGCATTCAGAGTTAATTCCTTCCGGTCATAATACGTTGTTTTGTCCTCATATTACTGCATTTTTTTCGCATTTTTAAATATTTTGGGCGAGCGGAGAGTGAACAATTTATAGGGTTTCCACTGGTATATATTATTTAAAAAGCGAGAAGGTGTTTTTCACCGCTGGTTGTGCATCTTCCCTCTCAGCCCGGTACAATAAAACCGCCTACCTTCATTATCTCCGCATAACGTCTCTAGGGGGTCATACGCATCCGCACACGCTCTACATAAAGCGTGTAGCACACGTGTTGATAGCATATAATATTCCCGTTAAAAAAAGAATTTACGACCGCCTTTTCAATAGTCCAGAAACTTATGTCAATTTAAAAACGGGTTAACAGAAAATGTTTTTCGCAGTCACGAATTAATTGAGAGGAATTTGTTCAATCTACTAAGCTCGAACCAATTCATTGCTTTAAATCATTTCCCCTTGCTATACTTGTGGCACTCAGCTTTAGCGAGTCATTGTTGAACTTTTTTGCGCAGGGCAATTTAAGATTGACTTATAAATATATTTAAAAATTTTCATAAAAATACTCTAAATCCTTTATGATCGCAGTTTATAATACAAGTTATAAAGGAAGGAAGTTCCTAATGAAGGAATATAAGTATTCTAAATTAACGATAATTGAAACTACGATTCCTTAAGAACCATCTAAGGCGTAAATTTTTAGAAAACGAATGATTTAAGGTGGTGTTAATACCTATTAAGTATCTATCGCCATTTATTTTCTTCTTTTTACCAACTGTTTTTCATGCATCCGTGTATTAAGCACAATATGTTTATACGCGTGTACACACTTTCGAGTGAATTCCAATATTATAAGGTTCATATAAATTCCAGTTTCTTGTTTGGATAGTTTTTTTTTTAATTTTTACCACGAATGGGAAAAGTTGGAATTAATTTTAAGGTCGGTTACTGGCTAGAAGTTTTTCCTGCCTTAGTACTCACTCTCCCCTCTACACCTTATGTAAATGCAGCATCGATTGCTACGCACTTACGCGATCAACTTAAATTTGCCCGAATGTTCTAAGACAAGCAAGAGTTTTATTGATAAAACTAATCATTAACTGACCTATTAATGATTGTTAAAAAGTATTGACTTATTAAAATATTATATTATTATTCAGTAGTCTAACATTTATAGTTATAATGTAACAAATCTTGACACAATTTTTTGATATTAAAAAAAAATGAAATGTTTCCTCAGCCCTTTTTTCACCTTTCGTCTGCAAGCTTGCACTTGAATATTTTTCTGGCACCTTAAGTTCTCATGAACTGTGAAATTTCATTTATGTAAATTTAAATTCTGGACTCATACTTCGATTGTCCCCCCTCTCTCCTACTTTGATATCACTAAGGGATTATCTGAATAAACATTTTCGGATATGAAATGAGCGAATGCGGATTCTCGTAACGACTACTTACTCCACCCGTCCATTCCCAGAATTAATGGATGCGATAAACAGTCGTGGAAAGCTTTTGTACACAAGGTATCACCGATAGGTCATAACTCACTGAAATTGTATAAGTGCCACAAAGTTACTTTTCACTAACTGAAGAGAATTGAATCAATATTTCTACCGTATAGCTTAAATGAATTTATTGATTTCAGTTTCTTATATTTAACTGTGTACATTGGTTTTTTTAAATAATAGTACAATTTACCTTAAGTAGAAAAATAGTTGAAATAAGGTTTAATAAAAACACGAAAATACAGAATTCTTCAGCTCATTTATTATCCTAAACTTTATTAAAGTCATAATGTTTCTGTATATTATTACTTAGATAAATCATTATGCCATCAATTGTCCAATTGTTTTTCGCTGTAAACTGGTCGTAGAACATTTTACAGTAACTGTTTAACAATATAATCAACGTTCATATTTATTGCTTATTTCGTAAATGTGTACTTTCCTCCGATTTTATCTCTCGTCAATGTGAGGGTAGTATTTATTTGATATCGGTTTCTTCTAAATAAAATTGTGCCCAGCGTTAAGTCGTCCAACATATTCTGAAGATTTCTGAAAAAGATTCTGGAGCATTCTCGAAATAAATTCAACATCTTATGACGTGTGTTCAATAAGGATTTTCAGAACAGATCCTGATAAATTCAGTGCAAGTACGGAATGTTAATATTTTAATTGTTTACACAATTTACCTATTATACAATAAACAATTGATTGCAATAATTACCTGGTTTAAAAATATCTACTTCGAAATATTTAGCCTAGAAAATAAATTTATTTAATCATTGTTTATTGGAACTAGGCGATTTCTGCTAATTTGAGGTATATGAGTTGTGTTAATGGAATTATTCCTTTAGAAACAAGTGTTGTTGCCTGTCGAATGATCCGTACAGTGCAGCAGTTTATTGTTTAGTCATCCCAGTTCGTTTATCTCTCCGCACTTATAACGTTATTTCAGATTCAGATAAGAATGTCTTAAATAATTGTTTGTAAATTTTTCTCATAAATGTTAGAAAATATTTTTCTTACTATATTTTGAGTACTGTTCATTAATACTCGGGTAAATGGTGATCGCTTTTCTCTAGTTGGGGATCAAAATTAGGCTTGAAATATTGGTATATTGTGGACTCCACATATAACAAATATCAATTCCCCGAATTCTTGCACAATGGACATATATGACACGAACCACCCATCACATACTCTAAAATTTAAACCATCGGTTGTTTCGGTAGGGTGCAAGCTATATTCTCATATATTGCTGTTCATATCATATACATGCACCCTTATGGACTATAGATTTATCGGTAAGGTTGCCGCTACCGCCTGCGAGGAGAACCTGCAACAGTGAGTCTCTTTTTCTCGCCCTTTTGAATCCCATCACCCCCGTTTTTCCGACCATTGTCGTGGTGGGGGGGCTATGCAAATGTCTCATCGATTTTTCCCCGTTGCCGTCAACCGGGACGGGTTTTTACCCCCGGTCGCGCGCGGTCTGCTTTCTATACGGCTGTCATTTTGATAAAAGGAGAACAGCAGGGGTTGAAAAAAAATTGAGTTTCGAGTGGTTGGGTGGGGGGGGGTGCCCACAATGCGTTTTTATCACGCACTAACCCACCATCCTAATGGGGTTTAAAACCAGGACTTTCTTTATTTAGGTCTTTTTTTCTTCTAACCGGACTATAAAATCAAGGCGAACGAGAGCCTTCTTGGTAATTTGTGGACCGCTGGGAAGGAAAATTTATTGACGTGTTGTATAAGAGGCATTGTGTGTGGGGTATTAAGGGGGGTGGGACTATAGAGCGGTAGGGTGTTAAGGTCTACTTTTTATAGAGTAAAAAGTAGGTGAAATCGGTCGCGCGATAGATAATCCGTTAACATAGCATGCGGTGCAGGCTGTGTTTATTCGATTCCGTCTTGATTTCATAAATCTCCTTCTTTTCCACAGTTTGTTAGAAAAGGTTGGTTTCAGACGTAGCGCCTCAAGTGAGAATGAATGAATTGTAAACATCCTTCTGTATTTTTTTTAACTTTAAATTACACCTCACAGATATTAAAGTTTCTGAATATTCTGTATGCATCTAGAAGAGCTTTTTTAAATTGTGCTTCAATTCTCCATTTCATGTCGGGACTCAAATTTCTGTAGTCTCCTTTTTTATTCCGATCGATTTGACTCTTTTCAGGCGATTCAGAATTAAATTCATAACTGTACATTAATTTATATGCGCAATTTTAAAAAAATAATCGATTTACACTATGTAACATGCTGTGTCGGAAGGATTTTCGATCGCGTCAATGCCTAACATATAGTGTGAAATAAATTTTTTTGGTGTCAATAATTATGTTGATTCCCGTACGTCCACTGTGTACCTGTGATAAAATATAAGTGTCCATTTGTTTGTGACCAAATTATAATATTTTTCAATATCCCATAAATGATATTGGTAACAATTTAATCTAATTTAGGTAAACTGTTGATGCAGTTAATTGTAGTAACCGAAACCTCTTTATCACTTCCGTTTATTGTATTTTGTTAATTCTATATACGACAATTTATATATAATTAGTACAATATATGTAAACAATACGACGAATAATTAGTAATTTTTGAGTCTGAACAGTTTGATTATAAATTAAAATATTTATTTGGAAATTCGAATATCCTATCTTATATCATCCCATCACTTACTCTGCCTTCCTACCTGTAGGGGACATTTTGTCATTTAATATCACTTAAATAATTCAATAATAGAGTAATAATTATTCACTCATTGCCTATTTATTTTTGTCTGTTATATGCACGGATAACTTCGTTCGCACGTTTTTTCACTCCGGTTATCGGCTATATTTTCCCTTCATCTTTATCGCATCGGGAGTTGCTATTAATTCTGCAATCTGCATTTATTTATACTATCATCATCTTGTACAGTCATGGTCGTGTCCCAAAACTGCCATGAATTTTTTATGAACTCCCCCTCCCCCACATACTCTTGAGTTAGGGTATCTCAGTAGTCGCCAAAATGTGGTGACATCATATGCAAAGAAACTATAATTATCGAATATTTTTCACGACGATATTTTTATCTGGATACATACGGATAAATTAATCACCTTTTTTATACCGTGTATATAGTTCTCATGACAAAGAAATTAATTGGTACATATTTAAAAAAACTGCAACTAGCTTTATGTAAATGGGTTAGTATTATGCATGGAAAGTATTATATTTTTTTATTCATAATTTCATGTGACGATTCTATGTTTTTAACCTTCGTTTACTGCATTTATTTATAACTCGTATACTACTGTCGTACACTCGTAATCGTGGTCACTAATTATAACACAGTTTTGGCATATACTATGAAATTAAAAATAGTCTGCGGGTTTGCAGATCTCCCACCCCCCGGAGAGCCCGTAAACAGTAAATATTGGATATTAACGGCACTAATGTTAGGCGTTATGTCCGTACATAGTGGGCGTAACCGGTTAACGGCGTAATGTGTCCGTCGAGCGGTTTTGAACGGTGTCGCTAACTGCATTTTGAACGGTTTTGGGAGCGCTTTCCAACCCGTCGTCCGACCTCTGACATTCGACTTAAATTCGAGACAGAAAAAGGTCAGACCTCGATAAATCTCTTTGACGTCCGGCCGGTGAAATCCTACCCCTTTTTTCAACCCTGAGCGTTTCGAAGGTTTAATTTTCTTCGAAAACCAATAAGGGTCTTCTCTTCCCAACCGCACCCCCACCTTAGATTTGTATCAACAGTAGGGCAGTTATTGGGGAAGTCGAGAATTGGATTTCAACGAGAACTTGCATCCCGTGCGCTTCATCATCGGCGGGGATGAAAAATTTCTTATCATCCCCGGGGTCGTCTTTCAATTCCCCGAAGCTTCGCCCCCTCATACCCATCCGGTGAAAGGGTACCCTATGCCCATTGGCCGGCGGCTGCCTGTTTTCGATTGGTCAATTTGAATTGCCCCCGTTCGATCCCAACCCCTCACCTGGGACCATTTCATCCCCGGAGATTTCTGTGCCCATCTAGGGTGGGGGTTTACTGTCGATACGTCATATTTATGATGTATACGCTTATATTTATATCGCTTGTTGAAGCTTCTGTTAATGTTGCCACTATGTACATAGTCGCAGATATTTTTAAAAATCATTTCTAGTCCGAATGAATCTATAGTAAATAGTACTAAAAGTTAAGATATCCTTTTAATTCTTATATTTAAAATAGTTGAATATTACTTATTTATATCATTTTCGGTTAATTTCCTAGTGTAGTTCGGAGAATATTTGATTGCAGGTTTAGTTATATAATCAATATTACATATAACCATATTTACTTAGTTCCAATGCTGATGAACAGTAATTTTGTGGCAGAAAAATCCTTAGCTAATTCAATAACTATTATCTCGAAATAGAACTTAAAAATATTCTGCAGGAAATTAAAAAAATTATCTCTCCCATTAGAGTGAAATATTTCTCCTTGAAGAATAATTTCTTAAATACGTGTTGGATAATGCAAAATTAAGTTCCACATAATTAATTAACTGCCACATTCTTCGCATTTTTTATTCAGCTTAGAGAAAATTTCATGGAAATTGTAACATGAAAACTGGTTTTTCTGTGTCAATGCCGCGAGACTGTATTGAGCGATTTTCATTCTATGAATTATTTGACGAGGAACACGCTCTCCCTCCGAACCACCACCCTTCTTTCTGTAATCGCTCAATGGGGGAAGAGAACCTAAAATACTTGGAGTAAAACCGGGACAAACATAATTGACACATAAACATCTATTTATAATGTGAACGCCTTGGAGCATACAACGTTTGCAAACAACAGTACGGAGAATCGCTTTATCTAATGCCGAAAAACAAACTGTGCTGTGGCGGATTTTCTGAAACAAAACTCGCACTAAAATCTGGATAATTCCCAACTCTGAGGGTCAGTAGTATTAGATATAAATATTTTCCAAATAAAAAATGTAACATTCTGAAAAAATCGTTGGTATAGCGAAATTAAACCGGTTATTAAGTTTAGAATGTTTAGCATACAAATTATGTCGGTATTTTTTTATCTTGGCGAAGGTCTAATACGTAAAAATCGAACATAATTTTTAAATTGCGATAATTAAAAATTATTTCAATTTTATATTTTATATGTATGAAAAAATCATGAAATTATTATAATTACCGTGTGTCATTCATTTAATATGGTTTTACGTTGGATACTGTGATTTTTCCAGTAAATCTGTTTTTTTCGGTTAATCTAAACTGAATCTCAGATTTCCGGATTAGCGTAGTCTCATTGGAAATCTCTTCGCGTTTTTCAAATAGATTAAAGGAAATTAGAAAGTCAAGCGGAAAGAAGAGAAATAGCTTGAGGGAAAGCGAGAAGTCCAATTGAAGAAGGTTTAATCTTCTGTCCCATTTCCGGCATTGTCTTCAGGGTTTAATTTGATTTCGAAATCGGTCCAAGCCGTTTCGCGACCCTTTTTCGTTTTAGAACTATCTTTAAACATTCTAAAACAGTTCTGCATAAAGTTGTCGTTAATTACCCTATTTTTGTCTATAACTGGCAATTGTCTGTTAAGATAGTTTTTCTTAAAACATACAAATGTTTTATGCAATCATTCTGGTTGTTCTTTACTCACGCTGAAATGTGTGATGATACTTTGAGCTTCATCAAGGTTATTTCAATTAAAATATTTATTTTTTGTGTTATGAACCCATGTATTTCTCTTATATGACGGTTATATTTACTATTATAATTGTCTTAATGAATTTAAATTTCTTAATTTTTTTATAGTAACGTTAAAAGCATTCGTACGAGACGTTCGTTTTCATCGAAACCAACTTTTTTAAAACAGCAGAAAAAAATATTTAAATAGTGAGCATAAAATATAAATATATTTCAAAAATTCGATATATTAAAAAACGTTTTAAATTTTATTCCCGATATTTCAAACGTTCGAAACCCTAGTTTCATCAGCTTCCTGAAGTAATCAGTTGTATCCTCCACTTCCTTGAGAAGAGGACTCGGCGGCCTATTTGATTTTTTTTGTGCGTTTCCGGCAAAGTGAAAAGTTTGAAAAGTGCACTGGTTTCACAAAAGCACTTGTTTTCAAAGTCCTTTTTTCTATATAAAAATAGCTACCCCTACATACGCTAAATTGCGTCCCACCCCGTTCGTTTTGAAAAGATAACGTTTTGGAACAGAGCAGTTTATTATGTGAAACTGATTGTCCGCCTCCTGGCAGTGAATTAAAAAAACTCATTTCTATGTAAAACAGACAGAAATGGATGGCTGAATTAAAGGAAAAAAAATATTTTTTTTTGTCTTAAACCGTTTTACCCCTTCCGTCCACCCAACTTGTCTGTACTAACGACTTTGGAAGCCTCCTTTAATTTGCGGCCGCGGGTCGCCGCTTACTTTGAGAGAGCGCAGCCCCTTTTACTCTAAAAGGGAAAACCCACCAGTATTTAAAGGAAGAAGAATCTAGCCCTGAACTGAGAATCTAATGATTATAGAGTTAGCGACTGCTTTAAATCAGTTAAAAATGAAGGAAAGCATTTTCCGGAATTGGGATTTAGAAAAGGGCGTTATTACCATTTACTTATTAATTGATGACAAATTACATTAGAATATTATTGCCAAAACTGTATGAAACAATATACGCTATTGATCTTATGGTAACGAGTTGTGAATCTTTCTTTAATGTGCCACTATTTTATGTTAAAATCGACTGTAGACCAGGTACTTGTTCCCTATCTCATATTCCTCAATACTTCCTTTTCGATAAGATTACTCTCGAACACAGTTAACCACAGATCACAGTTTGTGATCTTTTTTAGTAATAACCTGGTTCAAATAAGGAAAACTCAATTCGGCCCGATAGCGTGGTTGGTGTGACCGGCCGCGGGCAATACCAAAAAATAAACATTTATAACGTCCCTAGGAAAAGTTTGCTTAAGTACTATCGGGTTTCATTTCCTCTCGGTGGGAAACTCGTAACCGATATTTTCCGAGGGCTTTATCGGTCGTTACTACCTTCCTTAGGGGGGGGGGGGGGTTTGGTAGAGGGAAAGCTTCTCCGGGTTAGGAGGAGGACCTTTTCTTCTTCCCCTCCCACTCAATTCACTCTACTTTCACTCTTCCTTGAGTCCAATAATGCGACAGACAGAATTCCAGTCCCCTATTGCATTTCTGGATACTATTTTATTCGGTCCTATTTCAAAGAATAATTTTGAAAATGTTTCCCCAAGATCGACTGACGTCACACAACACAGGTCCGTAGAGAAACCAAAATATACGGGAATACATAAACAATTTTAATTATATGCGAACATTATACTGGTGAAAAAATAAATTCTGTCCAATTTATGGATGTTTCTATACCAAATATATGTATAGTTTTGCCGTGTGAAGTTACTGAGAGAATTTTTTATTCTACCATTGTTTATGCTGAATTAATTTTAGTTATGGTTTAAAGGTGGTCAAGAGTTCCTTTTTTTTTGCGAAATAGTGCTTTACGATTTTTCCCAAAAAACGGCAGAGTTTGGAAATTATAGACATTTTCCAATTAAGTACTTTTCAAATTTTGAATCGGATTTTAACATTAAAGTTCAATACGACTTGTTCTTCTTCTTCTCTTAGCACTTGAATCCCCTTGAAATTTTCCACTTTAGAGTTTATCAAGTTATGTGATATTCGATGAAATATTTTTTCCTAATCGTTTTCAAACAGAGTTTATCATTTTATTTATCACTCCCGTTTTTATTGTCTTATTCCTTCTCTAGTAGCGTTTCTGGTTCTAGTTTATATTCGGTACTTATTTATTTTAGGGCAGATAATGACAAATAGATGGGGCAGACATACGTAACGCTTAATGTTTTTGTTTTGTTTTTTTCATTAATTTAAGAAATAGATACGGTCGACGTTGGGTGCTGAATAAAAATGCACGAAACCCGTGTACAACAGTTGGGAGACATTAATCACATTAAGAATTATGTGGTAATTATTTATTTTCTTGATGATAAAAAGAAACTCCATTAGATTAAGTGCTTAAGGTTTGCATTCTAGAATATCTAGTGCGTGTTGAACGGCCGATTTTGTCTTTCATTTATTTGGTGTATGAGGGCAGAGTTACTTTTATCATGATTGAACTCTCATTAAGTTTCTCGACTGTATTTTCTATAATTTCCTGATTATCACTTGCGTCGTCGGTTGGAGGAGAACATTGAAAAGCCGACGTGCATCACTTTGCTCTTTCGAAAAAATATCTAGTATTTAAAGATCCTTCACGGTGAATTTTCTACCGACAGGCGGGGTCCTCCGTTACACCAATTCACTCGGGGTAGCGGTCAATTCCGGACGGAAATTTTCTATAACTCCGATTGGCCGCTGGGTATGGATGCGCGGGCGAAGAGTTAATTGGCATTGTTACTTAAACCAATTGAGATGACGTAAATGTCCAACGAGCCGTCAGATAAGAAAATCGCCAACATTCAGCTGCGAGTTTTCACAACCGACAAAGGTAAAATTAAATCGAGTTAGAGGACTATAAAAAGAAATATTTATGTGAATAAAATAAATTTCATGTAGGAAATATGCATACTAAGAAATATGAATAGGGTGTCATATTGGTTCGATTGTTCAGCCCTTAATATCATGTAAATTATAAAGGGAAACTGTGTTGTTATACCAATCTATTTTTATGGTGGTAAAATCTAGTTTTTACATTATTTACGATATCTTGTGGAGAAAGGTTTAGTAGCATTCCATCAGCAAATTATTTTGCAGTCCTGTCTGCAGTGTCATACTCTGAGGGGTAAATAACTCTAGTAATCGTATGAAGTGACAAGTGTAAAGGGCAATTTAGATCCCCAAATAGTTGAACATTTCAAAACCACTTCTATATTGCTCTATATGGAATCATGCTCTGGTTGTAAATTTGACAATCTTGCCTAATCCTCCTAACTAATTTACCTACCGAATGCTATTGTGTGAAATTAAAACCAGTTTGGAATAAATAGCGAATGCAGACATAAGACCGTTAATTATTGTTGCACAATTGTTCCTTATAACACAGTTGTCGACTTGATCAACAATTGTCATTAATATGATGTTTTCAGTAACGTCTAGAGAATGGGGCGCCACTTTACCACAAACAATTAATTCATAGGAGATTTTATTTGGTTGGTTCAGATTAATGATTCTGAAACAAGAGTTTATGTTGTTGTATTTCTCGTTAATTTTGTGGATCGGATCTCTGTCGTCTGAACGTGTTATAACTTTGGAACTTCATGATTATACTTGAAACATTAAGCAAGGAAAGTCATCACAGCTGGCGGCGTGATCTTTAATAAACAAAATCTGGTAATTTAGGTTCTTAGACGATGGAGGGAATCTTAAGACATTATCATACATGCTATTGCATTATCGTATATACTTTAATATGTGAATATGTGTCATCAATATAAACTTCGTATTTGTATTTTGTAATCTTCTTATTGAATTAAACTGAAAAATATACTGAAATTTAGATCACGCGATAGTGCAAAATCTAGACCTCAGAGAATTAAAGTGATCAAATGATGTTTACCCTTTTGCTCTACTTGCAAATGTAATTAAATTATTTACTTTCAATTTAAGTTAAAATTTGTATCCTGCATAAGGACCACCCTTTGGGGCAATATTTCACACAAAATTAAGATTCTCAGTTTCTGCGTTTCAGCAGAGTAAATAACACTATTTTGTTGGTGATACAGAATATGAATTGTATGTTGTTGACTGAAAGGTAACATTAGGTAATTGGTAGTAGGTTTATTAGGTGAGATAAATTAGAAATAATTATTAACTAATGCGTTCAATCAACGTGCATCAGAGAACCTATATATACACACAATTACCTGGCATCATTATAGTTTATCATCACTAACTTCTGCTAGGATCGTGTAGTAATGTGGGAGGAATCTAGGATAATCAGGGAGACTGTAGCAATCCAGAAAAACAAAAACAACTTTATTAGGGGTATTGGCGGGTGAAATAGAGGGGTAATAAGTTCCCGGTAATAGGGGAACAAACAAGTTATAATCCCAAGGAGGATTTACGACAGCCCCCACCTTGATGTAATAGAGAGGATACGAGGTTGATCTGCTCTTCTGTCGTACCCCAGTGATTGGACCGCTAGGATTTCCGAAACGTCAGAAACAGACAACTCGCCAGAAGAAAAGGGTAAAAACCATTCAAGTGGAATTTCCAGAAACAGGGAAAATCGTGGAAAAATAGGGGTCAACCGCCAATTGAGTTTCCCCAATAGTATGCCATCCTAACTCAAATTAGTAATAATTCTAGTTCTGGTCGTGGTAACCTTCACTCAATTATCATTATATTGTGTTCACTAATTGATGCGATATTATATAAATAACTAATTTAAGCAATTATTTTCCCTTCGATAATTATTAAAACGATTATCCTCCTATTTCTAAAATACTTTTAATTGTTTTCACATTTATATGGTTCAATAGCCTACAGTTACAAATGCTTACGTGGAATGGTTTCCACGTTACCCCTAATATTCATTCCTAGTTTCAGTTCTATTTTGTGGGTCCCGGAAATATGAAATATAGCCAGTGAATAAATAACTAAGCGTTAGACAGTTTTAACCTCTTTTCTTTGCTTGCATCTTCGTGTAGCCTTTGTTACTTCTTCTGTCAGTGTATGACTACAATACACACATTATCGGAGTGATTTTTCTCTTCATTTTGTGATTTTTTTCCTAGTGTTTTCTGTAGTTCTGTAAGAAAATTTTGCCAGTTCTCCTCCGCTTCAGATGAATTTTTTATTGTTCCATCAATAAACGAATGTTGTTCCAGTGCATACATTGTTAAGATCGCGGTTTTCAATAGAGGATTGGTTGAACACTTTATTTTTTTATAACGCTCCCCTTTCTACAATAGTAATTTTAATCGCTAAAAAGGACGCTGTAATGTTCTGAATTACAACCATAAATAGTAGCATACATTTTTGTTTGTTCAATTCGATCACCATTAAATTTTAAAGGGAAATATTCTGCTTATATATGACGGAAGTGAAATTTCGACATCTGTTTGAATATTAGAAGATATTCAATTTTTCGACAGTTAATGTCTTGTTCTATCTAAACTCCACTTCATTTTATAAATAGAAATTATCTTTTTCAGAAACTATTTATGTTCAATGTGGGCGTTTTACAAACCATCTTATTTTGTTAATGACAAATTAACGAATACATTCGTGTGATTAAGAATTGTATTTTGCCGCTTTTTTTTTGTTTTTAATATATTTACTGAAATTTTATTCTATTTGGTTTGAATTACCTTGTTTTAGCGATATGAATGTAACATTTAATCTCTTGATATTCCTAATTTTGTTGTATATATTTTGGTAGGTCCTTTTTATTACAATTACGTTACTCACATTAGGTCTACGTATGATTCCATTATATTCGTGACAGGACCTCCTTATAGAATAAAAAAAAAATATTGGTAACCGATCGCTGGTACCGACATAGTTATTTGTTATAAGTTTATAAAGGGGAATTTTATAAAATATTACAGTTTTTTATATATTTTCTATAGGTCGATAATAATTTTAGGCCAACTAGAAGAGCAGCAGCAGGAATTAAATTACGTATTAGATTTTGTAACGAGTTCTTGTTGTCTTGTTAGTAGTTTAGAAGACTAATAATGACGCTTTATCCATGTAAGCCTTACAGGTTGTTCAGTTTCGTCAAAGGAATATATTTTTAGAACATTTCTGTTATTTAATTGTGGACTTTTATTTGGTCGTTGAATGAAAACTGTTTATTGCTTTTAACATTGCTCAGATTTATGACTACTGGATATATTTTCAGTATTAGTTAAAACCATTGTTCGGAATTATACTATATAACTAAATGGAGCAGAGTGTGGTATATTCGAAATTGTAAACTGTTCAGCGCACTTTAAATTGTAACAAATTCTGAGGCATTTTATGTTTGTAAAAACCCAATTCTGGTTACAGAATTTGGAATATCGGTACATTCTTTTTTTTGTGTGTTATTACAGGTTATTTATGACAATTGTGTAAAACAATGAGCTTTTAATCCTAATGAGCGCTGTTGGTTTAATTAGCTTAATATGATTTTCACTTGCTATCAATTCAGTTTTTCAATTGAGAGATAATTGGAGAAACGCCGATTTAATACAATTGTTAGCAATAAAAGAAATTTCCAACGCATTGAATCGTTATTAATTATTAATTTTAAATTATGTTCAACGATCCACGACAGTTTTGAATATCTCCATTATTCTCCTGTACTGCCTCACTGTTTTGAGCTTATCCTGAAGTAGTAGCTTTACGACCTATTCGATTTGTGTTATCTATTGATGATTGCCACAAGTCGTCTTGGTCTATCACAGAACCGATGGCTAGTTAAATAAAGTTAACTATAGGCCTAATTCCTTCCTTAATTTAGATGATAAATTTAAATAAAAAAGTTTACGTGAATATCATCAAAGAGTCGTATTATGCTGAAAATGTTAGCTAGGGGATATAAATTTGTTTTTCTGTTTCAAAAATTTACTACTAAATTATAAAGCTCTTTCTTCCTTAAATGAATCTACTAAATTTTTGAAAATACTTTCATTCTGATAAATGAGCAAAGGTTTCCCCGGCCAAACCTCGAATTATCACTAATTCCACGTAGGATAGCGTAATGCTGTGGGAAGAACTTCGGTTGGCGGGGGTCCGACCGCCGGCGAAGTGGACGGCACCCGAGAGGGTCCCCGAATAATGGGCGGGTAACGGATGAGAGGGAATTCAACGAGTTAATTAGGGATGAGGAATGTGAGACGGGAATAGACCTTCAGGATTTTATGACTTGGTCCGTCAACGGTGCTATTAGAAAGATACCGGCGGCAGCATTTAGGATGGTTCGAAAGACGCGCTCGATTCGAACCTTCCCCGTTTGAACCCCACGCCGGTTTCAATATTGCTTTTCTTGAATTGTAAGTGTCTTAACCAATTATTTGAGTCGGGTATGGGGCGTTCCACGAGCGTCGGCTGTCTAACCAGAGCCCTATGGGACAATTTGAATGTATTATGGGCACAATTCCTCGTGAATTCCGGTAATAGTAGAGCTTGTGCGGTCACCCTCGGAAACAAAGATGTGAAATTAATACGGGGTTTTGTGTATAATATTATCATTCTGCGTACGGTCGTGTTCCAACGTTGGTGTGTCTGTGAATGTTTAAATTGTTGAAGTTATTTTTTATATCCGTTGATTTCCTGAGAAAGTTTGACCAGAACGGAGCGCCAGGCAATGGAATGACTGTGAATTTATTATAAGCATTCTTGTGTGGTCACCCTCGGAATGAATAGGTGTTTCTTAAGTTGTAAGGTTTTAATGTACGTTTTACTGGTGGCCTCAGTAGTTTTTAGTCGTGTATAGGGATTCAACCCATGTTAGCCTAACCGTACGCTATGACACGGGAATGGATTTATTATAGGCGTCATTCCTTCGGTCAATCCTTTTATTTTCACTCTTTTTTGTTACAACTGTAAAATTATACAACAAGCAACATTGATATACTAGCCACAATAGGCAACAATTACAGGAGAAACCCACTGGTTCCCCCCCTTTTTTTTATTACGTTTTTTATTTATTTTATTTTTTTTTATTTTATTTATTTAAACATTTAGGTCGCGTGGCCACTTCCTTTTCAGGCGTCTGTAAGGAACATTTGGGATGACGGGAAATAGTAGGGTTTGGACTAGTGGATTAGGGTGATGGTGGAGTCGTGAGTGGAAATTGCTGTATCGTTGTATGGCGAGTTCTCGGACAAACGGGACTTTAAGATCTGTGTGTAGGGTAAGGTTGGAGACATTACCCAAGGCCAATCTATTACCTGAAAAGTATATACGAAATGAATAGGTGTTTCTTAAGTTGTAAGGTTTTAATCTACGTTTTACTGGTGGCCTCAGTAGGTTTTAGTCGTGTATAGGGATTCGACCCATGTTAGCCTAACCGGAAGCTATGACACGGGAATGGATTTATTATATTATAGGCGTCATCCCTTCGGTCAATCTATTACTTGAAAAGTATATGCGAAATGAATACGTGTTTCTTAAGTTGTTAAGGTCTTAATCTAAGTTTTACTGGTGGCCTCAGTAGTTCTTAGTTGTGTATTTAAACCAAGTTAGCCTAACCGGGGGCTGACACGGGAATGGATTTTTTATAGGCGTCATCCCTTTGGTCAATCTCTTGCCTGAAATTTATATACGAAATGAATAAGTGTTTTTGCGTACACGTGGTAGTTTGAGAGCACGGGGAAGTAATATTAGTGTGATCGTGTTGGGCTGTGGGGCGAAAGTCTGGTAATCGGTGGTAAAGTAGGTTGGTGTAGGGGGTGGTAACTGTAGTGTGGCGCAGCGTGTTCCTCCCCCACCACCACCGCCGCCGCCGCCGCCAGCAGCGGTGGTGCGGCTGCCCATCGCACGAAACTCCCCTTTTACTCCTTTCTGCCTGCCCGTTGGCGTACGGCGTATACCCGCCGCGTTGATTCCCCCCCGGGTTGTACAGAGAAGGGGCTCAGTACGGCTCCTCTGTCGGCCTCGGGTCGGGCCGAGCTGGCCGGCCTCGACGAGACCCCGGCCGACGAGGGCGAGAAGCACCCGCCGCCGGGATTCGAGGACGAGGGTTCGAGCCCCGCTCACCTGCGCAATAATCCGCCGCCGTCCGCGTGCGCCCCTACCGCGACCCACAGCCGTTCGCTGAGCAGCGTCGACACCCCGTCAACCGGCAAGACCCTCAGCGTCTCCCAGTCGAATAAGCACGGCAACAAGACCGCAGCTCAGGTAAACTCCCACTCCTTATATATATCTCCCTTCATTACTGAATATATTCCCCCCCAACATTCATTATATTAACCCTTTGCACTGGAAGTTTTTTTTCATTCATATCACCAGCTCGTACCAGACATTGTAATTTGTCTCTTTTATTATGGAATCAATCGATGTATCCGTAAAGTATAATCGAAACAAATCTAATGATTCTTTTATATCGTTGGTAATTTGTGGTCCGGCAATTCGAGGTGAAATATCGAAATCCCTTGGAGATGGAATATTATCCACTCGTCTATCCTTCGTCATTTTCAGTCCCTCAATATCACTTTCAATTCTCGGTATGTATCGTCGTATAACAGGAAATATATCACTATCAATTAGAATCGGATTCATAGCTTAGTTCAATATTGTCTGCGTTATCACGGCTAATATTATTTACATTATGTTAGCTATAAACTTCAAATTCTAATTCATCGCGACTACTGTCAATATCGCTATAATTTTCCCAAATTTTTCTTTTATTTGCCATATCGGGGATATAAATATGAATTTAAAATATAACAAGAACGGAATATATTTCTAAATACTTCCTGTAAAAGTACTTAAACCCTGAGACTTTTTATGGTTAACTACTTGGGGGATGCCCAAATTTTCTACTTTTCAGAATCCTTCTTACTCTGCTTTTTATTTTGAAAAAGTAAAATAATGTAAAATTTCAATAACCCTACCGTTGTATTCAATTTCGAGTACGAATTATGAGGTTTATCACTGAAATTGTCCATACTAAACAGTGAACCCTCGGGATTCTTAAATATGTAAACCTTATCCGGAAGTCTGTTGAATGATATGGCCAAAAATGCACCTCGCCAGTGTATATATAATATATTCCCAACTCTTACTTCCAGTCCACTGTTTCTAAAAATGAAATAAAAACATTTCTACGCGATAGCGAACTTTTGCTTCAGTACTGATTATAATCCCAACTTTCATTACAGTGAAACTCCCCAAGTTTTAGGCGTAAACAATGGGTCACTTATTAAAACTCGGCAACGCGACTCCTATCTACTTACTGTAAAAAGGAGTACAAATTTCACCCTGAGACGCTTTTTCTTGTTTAGTATTTGTAGTATTCCGGTAGAATTAAATCGAACTTGATGCCAAAATTTTCTAAGTATCAGATTCCTTCGTTTGGAAGAACTTTAGGCGCACAAAGGCCTCTCGTGTTCCGATATTGTCACCAACTTCTGATTTCAATATTCCCATAAGTTCTTGCTTAAGTACTCTGTGCATTATTCTTGTCTTTATACCGTTAATTCAGGTGATGACATTTATCATTGAAAATGCCCATGCGAGGTATTAAGAACGACGACCGTGTATATTCTGTTCAAAACAATAAAATGGTGGTGGACCTTTCGCATTCCCCCACTGCTTATTTCTCACTTCAGTTCTGATTATAATCCCAACTTTCACTACAAGGAAACTCTCAAGTTGTAGGCGTAAACAATGATTACTTATTAAAACTTGGCAATGTGACTCCCAACTACTACTTACTGTAAAATGGAGATGTGAACTTACAAACTTCAAGCCCGGGACCCCCCTCTCTCCTTGTTAAGTATTGGGTATGTCCGAACATTAAATCGAACATAATGTTTAAATTGTCTACGTATTATTATGTTAGATTTCCTACATGAAATAATTTGAATCATAGAAAGGTTTCATGTGTTCAACTATACTACATTTATAGTTTTAAATATATAGAAATAAGAGCATGTTTCGTTCAATTCATCAACTTCTGATTTCAATATTCAAATCCCCTTTACTACACGTGCAGTTTCGTTGTCTTCATACGTGAAATACGTATCACTATATTTATCATTAGAGATTGATCCCGTGGCATCACCCATTGGGATTTTCAAAAATAAATGGAGTGTCTTAAGATTCAGGTCATCGGATAAATGATTGAGAACCAAAAACCGCCAATTATCTCTTGTCCACGATATCTGAAAATGAAAAAAAATATTTCTGCGATTTTTGCACTAAGCATTTGATTTTTCATTGAAGTTTCGTCGTTCAATATTGCTGACAAATTAATTTTCAATTTTAGGTATAATAAACGTTTACATAAACCAATCATCCCACCATACAAAGGGGAATCGAACGCATTTTTATTTTGTGTACTTTAATGTATGAAATTTTCTGCCTCTATCTTGAAAAAGGAAGCGCATTTTAAATTTATTATTAATCGTGGGGCAGAAAGCCAAAATAAATATGTCCGAAGAAGATTTTGGAAGCCAGAAACCGTGTGCTGCTGATACTCCGCGATGCTGTGATTTATTGACTAAAAATTGTGGGACCATGTTATTGTCCAAAAATTGATGAACGTTGCCAAGCGCTATTAGTCTTGGGGCGGGGAAATTAGTAGTTCAGTGCTGGATTTTCAGTTTATAACTGTAATATTTAGCAATTCTTAGAAATGCACGGTCTTGCCAAAAGTACTTCGAAAAATACCGCAGTCCAGTGGCAGAGTGCCTAGATTTGGCCTAATTTCTCTCCTACCCTTACCCGTTCAACCCCGTTCGGGGGTTGTTTATTTATTTTCCTCTATTTCCTCTGTACATAAATATCCTATTGCAAATCATTAACATTAACATCGGTAACAAATTAATCCTGAATTTATTTTAATTAAAGTATAGGTTAGGCTTGAATAGCTACAACGCGGCCAGGAATAGCCCCAGCTATGGCTTAGACATATTAGACGTAGTCTTCTTCTTCTCTAACAAACCGCATGGGAAGCATTGTCGTCTAAATCGAGAGGTCGGAGGATTTCGTCGATGTCCTCCCAATGGGGTCTTCTTCGATTTGATTTAGCGTAAACTAAATCTAGCGCATCCTCAGCCGCATGCGTTCGATCTCTATACGGAGGGGGCTGGCAAGGTCTCATAAAAGATATACTGTCTAAGATATACATCTTCGAACAGGTTCGCTACCTTGGGCTACACCTTGGAATCCCCATACCCGCTCAAAAGAACAAATTTAAACCGCAAACTAGGTCTATTAGAACATTAACCTTAACATTTAGGCTTAGGACATTAATTGACCTTCGCCAACAAACTCACGATATACAGTGACATACTAAAACCGACATGGACACGAGTTCAGGATAATGGAAAAATAATCAAACTCGTATTTCTCGGTTGTTAGCGGAGGTTTAAATTTTGTTTACCATTCCTACAATAATAAACGTTGAAATTTTTTATTGCTGCAACTTGCAATTGATATTTGTGTTAAATTTGTCTAATCGTCTGGTTTTGTTTCAAATTCTACTGATAATTCAGTACGAATTCGGTTCAATCCCCGCCCCCCCCGTCCGATATACGAGTAACGCCTCCGCCCGACCAAAAAAATAACGTATTTAGCCCCCAACGCTTGGTAAACGTACAATCGTAATATCGGACTTTCAAAGTGCGTGACTTTTGACAATAAAGCTAAAACAGGGTTGGTTTGTGGGGGCGGCAAGGGGTTGGTCGGTGGGGTGCAAGTTAATAGCCAACGATATAGGAGTCGAACGATTGCGATACTTTCGCATGCGACACTCCACCGGTCCCGTAGCGTTTTGTCGCACGCGGGGGAAATCCACCCCCGCCCCTTCCGTGTTTCCCCCGGGGGCGGTAGAAAATAGGCTTTTTTTACAGGAAATTTGAGTCGTCTCACGCACAGACCGGATGTAAATCGTTAGTCCATCGATCGGCGTCTTATGTGATTTACTACAACCGGCCGCTAAAAATAACTCCACAATACGCATCAAAATTAAAACCTCTTTGAAATCATTTAAAACCTTTATTAATGAATCCTCATGATTTTTTAAGTGTCCTATCCATTGGAATTAAAAGAAAACTATTCCTGATCCAGAAAAGTTGAATTATTTTGTCGAAACAGTTTTCGAGTTAGTTCCAGATATTTCAAGATATTGCTTCAGTTCAGCCAAATTTAGCTGAGTGCATGCACATTTCTTTTTTTAACAGTTCTCAACTTCCCACTTAAGTAAATGGCAGCAATGGTTTTGATCCCCCCGGAAATGTCACAGTTTTCTTCATCAAACTTCTTTTTAATTCACGTTTCAATGCGTAGAATGCCATTTAAGTTCTGTGTAGGTACGTTACTTTGCGTTCGTGTTTCGCTAGCCGGTCTACCTGTGGGGAGGGGAGGGGTGTCACTGAATAGTGAATTAAGTGAAAGGTAAAGGTAAATCGATAACTAATTTATTATGGATGTAATTCGGTAAGGGAATTCCCCCTTGGGCGTGATCAAAATACGGACCATTTTATTTTATAAAAGCAGTACTTGAGAAACATTTTTGACAACATTAATTAAGTATTACATGTTAATATGTTGTCAAACCCTTATGACAGTGGAAAATTGATTTTAATCTCCTGAGTTTATTTCCTAAGATTGAGTACAATTAATATGATTATTTAATACTTTTACTTTATTGCTCAGTCTAACCGACTCCGTTTGTACTGTGAGTACGTCAATTTGCTTTTCTGAGTTTATTTTAAATACTAGATTGATCCTTAGAATGAAACGCGAATTTCGTCAGTTTTTTTTTAATATTAAGTCAATCTCATTCAGTTGTCAAATTTTATCAGATGATCAGATTGAAGCCTGAATTTAGGCGTATTGTTTTATTAGACGCTGTAGAAAAAAAAATGATATAGTTTTATGAACACTTACAATTTGACCTGCTGAATGAAATCCAGGCCTTTTACATTGCTATAATATTTCGAATTTTTTTTCAATATGGCATTCATTCGCTTAATAAACAAAAGTGCTTTATTTCTCACGTTTTTATCGTTAACTGTTAACAGCGTAGCATATTGTATGTTGAAAACAGAATAATTGAAGCAACCTTAATATATTCGTGGTGCACCCCGAGCGATAGTTTTTCTTGGCAGAATCGATTTCTGCAAGAGACAACCTAATTAAATTCTGTCACTTTCCCGTTTATATAAATCGTTCTATATTTCAATAGCGTTCATACACATGCACATTGTGTGTGGACTATCTATCGATTGTGTCGTCCGCCCCCCCCCACCCCTACGTTCGGATTACTCCGGCGAGATAGGGATAAGGGGGGGGGGGGATTGTTTCGTGCTCTATCTTCGATGGTAGGAACACGCGCCCATTTGCATGGAGAATCGACCCGCCCGTAGTGGTCCCTAGTCACTATTCTGTTTGGCATTGTCGAGTATTTACCTTGGGAAGTTCAACGTCCGATCATTAGGAGTCGTCGTCAAGCCCGCCTCTGGAGCTGAATTCTCAGCTAGGTTTTGACATACTGAAATTTTGCAATTAAGGTTTACCAGGTGCTATAATAGAACTGACGGCTGGTTCTCAATGAAGGAATGAGTAACATAAATTAATTTCAACCTAGCTGAAAATAATTATAAGATCTCTTAATTAATGGAAGCTGCGTTGTGCCCCAATCAACTAGTCGGTCCTACGTAAGAGTATAACTGCCACAATGTGCTCCTTAGAATGTACCGAAATCAATTTTCTTCTATCGTTATATAATTTAAAATCACAGCTTCAGCTTAACTACCACAGTAAAATTATCAGGGTGGCTGTAGGAATCCAGAAAATCTAAAACAACTTTAACAGAGATATTGTGTACACAATATCAGTAGACAAAATGGTTCCCTGTACAATCTAATATAATGAGGACCCCAAATTGATCTACTCTACGGTCGGACCCTGATGACTGAACCGGTAAGAGTTCCCAAACGTCGGAAACGGATAACATAACTTAAAACTACGAAACATAAATAAAAAAGAATTTATTTTCGTGTAAATCTTATCTTCGGTGACTTTAAAAGTACACCGAAAGTTTTTTGTTTTACAAATAATCAAGTATATCCATAAAATTCTGGCTCAACGGGTGAATTAACAAGGTTAACATCTTATTATCGCTAGCGCAATTACATTTCATTTTATTGCACATAACTGTAAACCACAAGCTTAATATTTATTACACCGAAATTATGACAATACACGAATTACCGACACATTAATTCTCTCCAGGTAAATAATATATGTTATTCTAAATTACATTTCATACATATATGAACAAATATATTTCTGAACTGCAACATGTTATCAAGTTTGAATATACGTGTCGACATTATAAGTTGATGGGATATTTAACCCAATGATTGTGGAAACTTTTAGCAGTTTCCTTGTTTTTGTGTTTCGTTAGTCCTCAAAATTATTAGGGGTACCCAAAAGTAGTCAACATTTTGACTTTGGAATTCATTTTATTTTTCTAAAGAAAGAAACTTTAATTATTAATCTACTGTATATTCACCAAAATTATCAACAACTGTCTGCCACTTTTCTGGCAAATCCTGGGAGCTAAAGTATGTCTCGAGGTGTTCTCGCACTCCCTCCTCGGAGGAGAATGATTTATTGCGCAGAGAATGCTCCATTGACCTAAACAATTGAAAACAATGAAAATATTGAGAAATTAGGTGTTCGATTGGTTGATGTAGTTTATTTAGGCATGGGTTATTTTGATTTTGCTGTCTTAGTACCTTCCTCATAGTGTGTAAATTCATTTTGTCTAAACAAACAGATGTAGCTACATTTCTGAAATTAGTTTAATACAGTTTATCAAATAATTTTGATCCTAACCGTTTCTTACGTTAACATAAATTTTTGTTACTTTGACTATTATTCTGTACACACCTTCAAAGAGCAGAGTACAATTTAGTTCAAATAATTTAACTTTTATAACTATACCCATTCATGTATACAGTACAATTTTTGTCTTCAACAGGTCCGGAAAACCGAAATGTAAATTTTCCAGGTATTTTGCAGTTGTTTTTTTTTTAAATTTAAGATACATACATTAAACACATACGCATTAAATCTAAATCAAAACTAAAATTTTATATTCAGGGTATTAATCATGTATTCTTATTTTTGTTTTATTGGTTGTGTTGTAGAAACATAGTCTTATGTCTATTACAGAAAACAAAGTAATTAGTGTAACTTTGTTTTTATTGGTCTCAATAAATACATTTATTTATTGGGATTCCTGGTTTTAACACAATCAAGAGTGATATCGTCAAATTCGCAATATTGGAAGAAGATTCGATCATTCGTTTGTATCGTTCGATTATCAATCTAGCGATCATTATTTTTATATTTTATATAATGATTAATCGCCTTCCTGTTATGTCCATTACAACTGAGAACTTCATACAATTCGTAAAACCTTCGTTAAATCTGTACGTCCTACATTTCTGCTATCTGCCTCATTAGATGTTATTGACAAAGACGCTTTGAATATTTTTTGGCACGAGAAATTCAAAGTTTTTCCTGTAGAACATTAAGGTTGGTTCCATATTTAACGCTGTTACACATATTTATACATTTTACAATGTGTACATTTTATAATGTGGAAGTTCAGTATATTTTTTAAAATAATTAATATTTAACTGCTTTGTTTGTTTATAACAATTTGAAAATATTTTAGGCATTATACAACCAGAATTAGCAACATTTGGGGAATGCCTTGTTAAATTAAATTGCCTGGCATGTGCAAGGAAACCGTGAATTTTAATACATTCAAATACATGCCTTAGGTTCACAAACTATTTATTTGTAAAGAATAATTTCCATATTCAAATATAATAATTTGTACGTAAACGTCGTGTGTAGTTAAAATGTAGGGAATGTCGTGTTCAGGATGATTAGGTATGGATAATTGGTCGAAGAATTTTACAAATTGAAATGATGAATTCCAAACAATAAACTAAAATTCCAAATTCGAATGAATTTTTCGATGATTGTTTCCATGTTAGCCATTCAATTAAACTGTCCACCGAGGAAAAGCTCCATCTCTGTCGTTCGATTCTCGTCGATAATGTGTCAAACTGGAGACCTTTTTCATCTTCTGTCTTGAAGATTAATTAAAAGAAAAAAATCTATCTTCATCTTCTCTGCACTGGCAATCCTCCATTCTTGAACTCATTATTTAACATAATTCTTTATGCAATCGTGATCTAAGCGATGAAACCGTCTACTATATATATTCGTAGTATGTCCTATCCTTATGTCTAATCAATGTATGTACACACACAAATATATATCCCTATATTTTTATATATTTAAATAAAAATATTGAATTATTGCAATGTCATCGTTGTTTAAGCTAATTCTTTTATTTATATCATACTGATGTTAAAAATACTTCCGTATTTATTTTAAGGATATTAGTAGCTCAATTCATTTTAGAAATGGGTGTATTATTTGATTATTTGATTCTTTAATTGGATCACTTATTTTACAGTGTTGTTTAGGTCTTCACTTGAACATATGGCTTCTTGTCGGTTGAAAAGAAAGAGAATAGTTCAGTGAGGTTAACTTTCACTTAGCTTAATTTATAAAACAAGTTTTGGAATAATTTTTAGTGATTCGAATTCAAGTGAATGGCATTGTTATTCGTGTTCAGTGAGCACTGATGTACTCTGTAATTTTTCTGTGTATATCACTTGACAAAAAATCGTCTTATTTATTTTATCCTAGCATTATTACCACAAATTCGATTCAACTTCAAAGTATTTGTAATAATTCTAAATGTTATAAATCTCTTGTCAATTTGAATACGTTCTATACGATTCCGGTTTTAAATATAATTCGTTTTATCCATCTGCATTAATGTTTATAATTTGGTCTGATTATGGCAGTGATACATTACCCTCCTCCGTGGACATAGAAGTATATATGATCAGCACTGAAAGCAATCCTGATAGAATGGCATTTCGATGGTAAACCTAGGGAAGGGTATTTGACACTATGTGAGCTAACATCAGTTACTCCTTGATGTATTACGTGTGCACACTTACAACATAATATAAGAGTCATTAGACATTGTCGGTTAAGGGTATCATGAAAAATATTTTCTACAAAAATAATTTTTTTTTTAATAAATAATAATAAGATGCTTTCATAGTAGGAACCTCATTTTTTAGTCCTCGCGCCTTTTGTATACCTACTCAGCGGTGGCAAAATGTATACCCAGAGTTGTTATACAGTAGAAACTAGAATTTGTTATAAATCAGGGCGTGCGTTTTAGTATATGTAATGTCGGTGGTTCGAATCCACCCGAGTGAATGACAGCTATCCTGAAATTTGCAATTGATGTTGGGCTGTATGCTAGTCCATAAGTAGGGGCACAGTGATCGTAAGTTTCCCCGTGCGCCATTTGCTGAGAAAAAAAAACCCTTCATTATAAGTGTATTTTATATATTCGCACGATGGAATAGTGTGCTTACCATCGGGGGGCCTCAGAATATTTCATCGGAATCCAATAACTCAAAAAAAATAACACGTTTCCTTCTCCTTTATTAGATTAAAGGTTTCTTGCGGTACAAAGTTTTGTAGGCCATTTTCGGACCGGACCGCCGAAAGTTTTTGACGCCGAAGGGGTCGGGGGAAACAAAAAAGTCATTTGTCAACTTCTTTTTTCACGCCCGTTTGGAAACTCCTGCTCCTAAAAAATGTACAGTTTCTTCTGGGACTGGTACGAAGCCGCTGAGGTAACACACACACACAAACACACACCGCCCGGATACTTGAAAGGGAAGAATGCACTCCGCTAATGAAAAATCGGCTTAACAAAACGACGCCTTTCGCGTGTTTTCCCGAAAAAAGAAAACCCTCCCCTCATAGGTAAAGCGGTTTTGAGAGTCTTCACGCCATTCATGCGGTGTGTTGATTCACAGCGAGTGAAAGTTTCTATTTTTACCAAGGTTGTTGACCGTGGCCATGAAAAAGGCAGACATTTATAACATAGATTAACCTGGTGTTTTTTTCTTTATCAATTTTTATTGATTACAAATCGGGTTTAGCGGTTACGCGCCCAAAAAAATACTTAAAAGAATTTTTTACTTGGTAGTGTTGGTTCTATATCTTGCATATTGTATATTTGTTTCATGTGTATTTCGTTTCCTCGTTAATAGATATTCATTTGTGTGTTTTGTATGGCCTATTCGTAATCTATAATAACTTCTCTTGTCTTGTTGTTTTTTCGTCTGCTTACAATACATTTTTCTTTTTTTTTAATCGTTTTGATTATGTCCGCTTTTGTTGGTTTTATATTTATTATGAGCCTTAGTCTCCATTGTTAAGTTGTTGATTAACATGATATCTGTCTATAAACTTTTTTTTTCATTAATCACCCGTATAATAGACGGTACTGTTAAATATGGAGTATGGAAAATATAGAAATTGAATTATTATTTACCGTTCTGGTAACATGTATTCAGTCTAATAGAGAGTATGTTGAGTATTGTTTTTTACTTTTCTGTTATGCTCGATAAAAATAAATGCAGCTGGCAATGTCGCCGAATCACTCGACTATTAAAATTCGAATTGTATACTTGATTATATAAGATTTAGAAAAATCATTTTACATGTCATTGCGTTTTTGTTTTTCTGGTAATGTTACCAAGAGGTAATATATTTTAAAAACTTGTTTTAAAAGGTCATATTATTTAAGAATCTACTATTTAAGAGTGTGCTGACATAAACAAGAATTGTTTACACTTAACGCGTTTTAAGTTTAAATTTTCTTTAAGCTTAATGTTTCGAAGGACCAATTTCGGGTCTGATAAATTTCAGTGAATACGAAATTTGAATGGCTAAAAACTTAAATATTCTGCAGATAATAAATTTATTTAATCAAATTTCGTTTTAATGTGCTTAATATGTGCGAACTGTTGAAAATATTTTGTCGAACTACGTTCGCCATTATTGGACGTTGCTTAAGATAATTTGATGCCGAATTTGAAATTAATCTTGTATATAATATAGTTTACAAATTAGTTAGTTTTATTTTCATTAATTGTAAAAGTAATAATGTAGTAAGTGCGAAACGTAACTGCACCATAATGGCATAGATACATTATTTTTAAAAATATTTTAACGTCCAAACATTTCTTATTTTCATTTTCTAATTTTATCAATAATCGGACACCACCCTTTGGCCAATATAAGGTAGCTTCACCATATGCCACAGTCCACATTCGATATGCTTCCACGCACTTAAGTTAGTTTTTCACACAAAATTTGACAGATTCTCTGATCCATTTTTCGGAATGGGTAAAAATCGAAGACGAACCAAAAAAACGGACAAGAAAAGCGGTTTTATAAGATTAACTGAACATTCACAACGGCTGAAATTGTCGGCATAAGTGAAATAAATGTGTACAAACATAAGGCTACAAAAAAACCGTAGATTGAAAATGCCTATTTCATGGAAATCTAAAACTTACGATGCATTTTGAACAGACCTCGTATACTATTATTTTTTCCATAACCAGTTTTCTGTTCTTTATTGTCGTTTCTGTTCGGTTGTATATCAATTTTTTCAAATATCCTGTCCACGGCACAGTGTTAAATAAACACTAACATCTGTTTAAAAATTAAGACATTTCTGTTTATAAACGAGAAATAGAATTATTTTTATGGATCCCCTTGAGACATAGCTCTTATGAAGCACTATATTTTTTCGTTGGTGTTCTGGTCAACCCTGTTTTATTGTTAAAAAATTCGCAATTCCACAATGTTTATTCAATGACTTACTGTTCGTCGATTTCAAAATCATCTGGCACGTACGACACGCTGTATTTTTATATTAACTGTTACTACATACCCGCTTTTTTCTCTCTGTTTCAGGTGAGTATACCGATAGTGCATGTTGGGTTGTTGTAAACGTATTTGATATACTACGACGGGTGAGTACAATTAAGATACAAAGGATTTCGTAATGAAGGGAGGGTGTAAAAACAGAAATATAATCTCAATATTTTAATAAATTCTTTGAAAGTTGAAATTTGTAATTCGTTCGAGCCCCTGGGAATCGAACGACTGCTCCCGGGCTTTTAAAGGTGCATCACTAACCTAAGTTAGGAATACTTAATTTTCTTTAAACATACTTAGGATGTCGTTGAAATCTAGTAATGTTAGCCTATTTTTGGTACATCTTATCTTTGGCCAGTTTTGTTTCGTGTGCAGCGGCCAATTTACAATTCAATACAATCCTATTACACAGTATTTACACCATTCAGTAACTGAAAGTTGAACATAAAAATGTGTGGCACGGAGGGCCAAATTTTTCTCAAACGCAAATTTCAACTTGTTTAAGAATCCATCGTTGGTGTATTATAAACTGTCATGAGTTTGATTTGTGTGCTATTTTTTCGGTCGGTTCTCTATATCCTGGACAAAGTCAAAAAAATAAAGAAGGTTCGTTTTGTTGTTTCAATATAAAATTTTCGCGTACACTTTGTAACCTAATAATTTTCACATTGTATTTTTGTTAATACCGACGTATAGAAGTTTTTTGAATTTAAATATTATTTTAGCCAATATATTTTCACACATTCAGTGTATGAAAACACTAATATGTACCGACTACTACTAGAAGTACACATAATACTTGAGCTTGCAACATATCGTTGCATATGTAAAAAATTACATTTTTAGGACTGTTGCAACGTAAAGTAGGATATTGAAACAGGCACAAATTGACATAAACCGCTAGTTTTTGCTATTAAAAAGTTATTAGCAAATGGAGACTTGAAATTTTTTTGAGATCCAAATTTGTGTTGGAAATTTTTTTTTTATTCACAATAAATACCTATTTTCCTGAAATAGGTTGTTTACTCTTATACTATTATCGTTTTATATCGAATTATTTGGTACTGTGTGCAACCATAAAATGGATTGGAAGACATTTTCTTAGGTACTGTTAATAACAATAGGAATTTTCCCCATGAGATATGAAAAAATGTTAAGAGGTTTACAATATACTACGAATTCAAATAGTACAACAAATATGAAATACGATTACAATAATTAATGTATAAAAAGACAAGAATATTTTGTGCCCTAATATATTTTTTACGTCTTCCTCTCAGCTAATGTTCGGTGAAATCGAATTCGGAACTTTCTCGAAAACGCCGCTTTTTTCCACGTCCATTTTTCCATTTTTTTGGACCCTATGCATATGTTATTAGACTATTCTTTCAGGCATTGAACCGTGTTTTTTGTTGTCGATTCTCCCGTCCATTGGGCAGTTGACCGATTGAGTTCTCGGTTTTTCAGTCTGTTACCGAGGCAGTACAAAAATTAATTTTATACCACAATGGCGCTCTGTTTTTTTTTCGCTTTCGTGTACCGATTTTCCCCCACCCAGTATCATAAAAAATTAGTAGTAGAGTATAAATTGATTCCTTTACTAATAGGAATCGCTTTTATTTAATTCAGGTACGAATTTTGTTTTCTCAACTTCCGATCAAAGTGTTGCGTATTTCTTCAGGATATCTTCTCGATACGACCTTGAGTTTCTTTTGGTTTGATGCCCAATATGACACCACCGTCAGTGCACTTACGGAATACTAAAACCAGTAGCGTTTAAACTCTGGTGCGGATACTGGATGTGTAGGAGTGGGATGGAAGTTTCAAGTACTAACCATCAGTGGCCTTAGCAGTTCGAGTTTTCTATTTGCGTCCATTATTTTCAGATTTTGTACAGAGACGTGAACCGTTTTTTTTAAATAGAATCAAAAAAGTGGGCTGGGCAAAGTTTTTACCTATGATTGTTAGTTATGCATCTCATGTACATTTATATTTCTGTACGCTTAAGTATGAGTACGAGAGAGTTTCGTCTGCACCCGTACGATGCAGAAATTTCCCTGCCTTGAAGATAATTAAGGCAGTTTGAACTCTACAGAAAATCAGTTAACCGACTCTAATAATGTTCTGGCTGATATTGTCCATTGATTACGATATGGGGCTAAAAACTAGCCTTACGAAAATAAAAGAACGAATATTCTCGCTTATTTGTAAATCGTATTTTCTTAATTTAGTTGGATTCTTAATGAAATATATGATGACAGTAGCTTTAATGCGCCTTGGATACAATTGATTATTCTAACAGGTTAAATAGCGAAAACCCCTTATTTTGAGCCCAATTCGCCACTTTGAATAGTGTTATCTCAACAAAAATATAAACTTAAATGGACACGAAACATTTTCCGATTATTCATTCCAGAAAACAGGGGGTAATTTTCCATGGTGAGGAAGAACTCGAAGCAAACGAATGGGATCTCGTTTTCAACTTTTAATATTAATGTTTTCCCCCCGTTCATCGCTCTAGCGTGTTGAAGATTGTAATTGTACAATAATTGCTGTACTCTAGAGCGTTTTCTAAACAGAGTCCCTCCTGCGGGAACTCCGTATCAGAAATATTGGAATATATTTTCTCTGCCTCTATTTTCGTCCCCATTGACCCACCACCCACCTGTCGTCGTCCGAGTCATTCGCTTCCTCAGCGCGACGTCACAGCCTAAGTTTAGACGAGATGGAGGACGGCCGGTGTGAATGTCCAGGCTCTGGGGCGATTTCGTGTCGGTATTTTAAAATAATACTAGTTCTATAACCCTGTTTCCTGCTCCCGGTTTCAAGGAGGAAATTTCAGTTCAACAATAATTTTATGTTCCAAAGTTAAATAGCTCCAAGTGAGAAAGCATCCACTCATAGTTTGTGCCTTTTAAGAACGTCTATTGATGTTTATCAAAGTGTTCAATATTAACATTTAAAATCCGGAGAAATGATTATGAGAGATTTTGAAATATTTACATTTATAATCATCATTTGTCTCCACTCGCATATTTGATTCAATGTTAGAGTCAGGTGTTTTATCGGGAATTATGTTGGTAAAGGAACAGAATTCTTCTGTACATATGCAGTACATGACCTTATTTGTACTAACACAGGACGAAAATGATTGTTATGGTACTCCAGTAACCTGTGGACCCTAGTAGCAAATATGTTAATAATAATTATATAATGATTTAATACAACTTTACTATGGCTTGCGGCCGATATAATATCGGTTTCAAAGTAAACAAAAATAAAATTTTGGACTTAACATTTTTCACGTTATGTAAGGAATATTGCCGGAATTTTTTAATTACCAGCCAGTTATATTTCCCTTTTTCGCCTTCCTATAATTGCGTATTGGAATCGTATTCTGCGCGCATTTCATGCCAGTTCGATTGATCGGACGATGGCACGAAAATAGAGAGAGGTGTAATAAAATGACTGCAGCATATTAGAAGATCAGCTAGATTGGTTCGAAAGAGGACAGGGTTTTTGCTGTCGTCGGTAGAATTCCGTCGGTGGCTCACTTCCCGTGAGGCGTACACGTCGCTGCAATTTTTATCCGAAACAAGTAGTGGCCCACACTGATTGAGGGAATAAAAGATAAAATATGTCCTTTTCCACCCGGAATTTCATTTATTAGTATATATTTACATCGTACATTCCTTTTTTAGATACTCAATATGGATCAGAAATCAAATATGATAAATTAATTTATATATTCCTTTTGCGTATATATGCAAGTGGCTCAGAAACTTTGTGACGCTGTAGTTTGCCGGTTATTTTCGAGTAGGCTCATAATATCTGAAGTTTATGCAGTATGTTAACAACTTGCATTTGAACCCTTTTCGTGCGAATTAAAATATGCTCTCTTTTATTATCCGGTTCACTAGAACAGGCTGCGTTCTGTGATTTATTATTTTGTGTTCTTTTTCTGTTTCTGTTAATGGATCCGCTGTCTAAAAATATACGAGTTTTCATGAATTTGGCAGTTTCGTCGAAGCTAGTTAAAAAATTAGGATCGTACTTATCTGAGTATGATAATTAAATTATGTTTTACACCTCAGTAAAATATCGTGTTCATAAGTTTACGTTTTTAACTTCCATATTAGTACCAATCCGCATGCACTTCAGTTGGTATTGAACTAAATTTTTATTTCACTTTATAAATCGTTTATCAAATTACACTCTATTTAAATGTTATTCCTGCAAAGTATTTCGTTCGTCCTATTAAAATTGTTGAATCTACTGAAGATTTCAGATGGATAAATTAAAATCAGATTAAACCATAATGTTACTGTTGTCAAATTGATTTGGTCATGTTATTTCAGATTTGTGAATCATAAGTTCTAAATAATTATCTTTCTAGTTAGCCCCTTAGTGTTTTTGGCAAGGCAGTAAGTAAATAAAAGAACCAATTAAATATGTGAGCGTTAAATATGTCGTAAATATATTTTTCAAAATGCCGTTTCCGGTTGGTTATGCCTACGGCCTAGTGGCCGAGGTGGCATCTTTGCCGTTTTATATATCCTTTTTGTAGAGTTTTCTTATATTTTCAATTTTAAATATTTATTCCGGAAATTTTTAAACTGCTTTTCACCCTTATCGCTAGCGCGTAATATTGAAATGCCTCTGGTTTGTGGCCTGTCTCATTCCTGTAAACTTTTTTCCTTCGTTAAAACTTTAAACTTTAAGTAATCGCCCATAATCGGATGTTAATAATTGCGCATTGTGCAGTTGTACGAAAAAATGAAAGTATAGTAGACTAATGTGAAAATAATTTTAGAAGTGACAATTTTTATACATAAATATAGTGAGTCCTTTTAGAAGGAAATATTCTAGATAGAATATCGGGGAAGATTTCTAGTCGTGGTTGTTCTTCCCCATTTCGTAGACTTCATTTCAGTTTCAAAAACTTCCAAAAAAACCTTGTATAATTTCCGTTTTTTAATCAAAGAATTTATTCGAATTTTTCCTAGTTTCAAAAGGTAGCCACAATACGATCATTAAGTCAAAAGAGTATATTAAGTTTTGACTGAACACTATACCGTATATTCCGATTTCTTGATCTGTTCTACTATTCGACCTTATATATAATATATATATATATACACGCACGCACACACATATCTACATACATACATACATGCAGCGTTTAAGTTATCGCGACCGCTTGTCAGAACCAGGGAATGGTTCTTTCCACTCGTGAAAATTCCACCTTTTTTTCCCTCCCCCTTTTACTTTTTGTTCCAAATTCTATTCCATCGCATTAATGCAAAGCCCGGGGCTCAAGTTGAGTGTACTCCGGGGAAGCGCCAAGTTCGGTCAACTTCTGTTGAAACTTTTTTTTTGGTCTGGAAGTAAGTTTTCCTGAAAGAAACTTTTCCGGTCAACGATTGGCGGGGTGGCAATCGATTCTCCTAATTGTTCAATTCAAATTATTTAGTCAATTTTTTAAACAAATATAAAGGATTTATTGGTTGTCTAAAAGGTAGTGATAAGATGGGGGTCCAGCTAAAGAGTTTTTGTCAGGATGTGAGTTAAAGATTTAGATGTAGGAAAGCTTCCTTTCTTAATGTTATTACTAAACGACTTTACAATATTTAAAATACCTTGAATGACTGGATGTACGTGTGATATATTTTTAATTATTTAAATCCTAGGAATTTTACAGAGTATTTAAGCATCGGTATTCAGTATATTGAATTGTAGAGGAGACATGAACGTGATTCCTTTGTGAGTTTAATCACATTTAAAATGAACAGGTCGAAACCCACTTTCCCATCAAACTAATATTTTTTACATTTCAATAGTGAACCCGACCCAAATTTTTTGGAGAGAAATTAATAGTACTCATTATATGTAATATAAGAAATTAAAAATTTATATTAAGTCTCCCCTAGCCGCAACAAAAATGCAGTGTTTTCAGTGCATAAAGTTCAGTGTGTCCTACCCAGTGAAATGAAACACAAATATTTAATATGGCCTGAATTGAGAACAATAAAGGGTTTAAAATATTCCCTAGGTCGAAATTGTTATCGGTAGTTATTGTACTTTAAATGGGAGGAAGAAATTGGCGTTAAACTACAAAACATTTTGTTAAATCTGTTAGTGAGAGATAATTGAGAAGCATAAGTAACTCGACAGATGGAAGGTAGAAACATGCAAATGTCGAATCGTTTTTTAGGGTTTCCTTAAAATATGATGAAAACTGCGGTAGTAGGCAGAGCACGTAAACTTGAAATATGGTTTGAAAATATAAACTAATTTACTATTTATTTTTTTAAAACTGGACGGATTGTACTTGGTTAAGATAGTGAAAGGGTTTTGTGTGGGACGGGGGAGAAAGCTGTTGGCCACTCTCTCGTATCGACCTGCTCCTTTCCAATAGTCTGGGGCATGTCCTCCCGATTAAAGCGCGTTACCCTAAAATATTGTAACAGAAAAAGGCGAAAGAGAATACTACGAAATCAATAAAAAGCCTAAACTCTGTTCGCATATCACCCCTGTATAATTAATCGAGAATTTTTTCATATTTTAAAAAATCTCTCCCTCTATCTTAATTAAGCGTTGAATAAACCCTTTTCTGGCTGGTCGGAAGCTTTCTGGTCTTCAACGTTATTATTAATAATTGCAATGGTTTTTAAGTAAAATAAAAATTCTCAACTTAAAACAAACAGTGACAATAATTGTTAAATCGTATTCGGTGTTGAAACGTCCGAGTTTAAACGGAATTTTATCAGAATATAACCTTAACTGAAATTTACAATGCCTTTAAAGAAAAACAGATTATTTCGGTTTCGCATTTTAAAGGCAGAATGTTTTCATATAATTCATAAACTGGGTCATGCTTTGGTTGATATAAAACATTTTCGGAAGTCCGAAAATAGTTTGAGTAGCTAAAGCTTCATTTTTTTCAGCACTATCGTTATACATTAATTTGTATCGACCCGTATTTATGAATTTTAAAGGTATTTTTAATTCCATATCGTTACCTAAATTTTGTTGTTCAGTGGTACCATTATTGAAGAGCGCTTATTTTATGTGCCCTACTATTGGTAAAGGAAAGTTACCACACCCACTGGTAAAGTGATCATTACCATCGCTAATGAGCTGGGCTTAGTTCCGGTTAAAATTTTCGGCGGGCAAACAAAATTTGGCCACCAACGTCCCCACTGGTTTGTTCAGTTTTACATTCACTCTTTGTTTGTAATAAAATAGAATAAAAGAATTTTACCTATTCTGATTTTTCGGCGTATAAAGTTTAAAACGTTTTATTGTTATTCATCTAATTATAGACCAGCTTAAACTGTGTGCACACAGATAAAGAGACAACATTTTTAGTCCTACTGCTTATAAGTTAAATATCGTTTTTACTTTGGTATGTCAGTACGATTCGTTAATTTGTGTTCAAAATTACTTTTATTTCCTTCAATAAACACCTCAAATAAACCCAGAGCAAATTTCTTTGGAGTATTCCTATTCTATTGGAGTATAAAATTATTACAATGTTAGTGTGCCTACCGTACACATCTGCATTAACAGTTATTATATTCTAACCATAGATTATATATCATCGTAAATATTTGATTTTGTTTCTCGTTTCGTGGCACAATGAAAGTTTTTCATCAAGTATGTCGCCGTATTAATCGTTTGTTTTCTACATTTTTTATTTTGCACTAACCTTAATACAATAAATAAAATCCTTCTGTTTCGCCAACTCTAGTCTTGTTGGATAGTTCATTGAATTCAATTTAATTTCCGTACTATTGCAAATTATTGCGATTAGAGTTTCTGATTATATTTATTTTATGTTTTGCAATCATATATGACCCATGCTCATATTTTAAATATATTGAATTATAATTAAAGGAGGTCGGTAAAAAAAACTGCCTAATCCAAACCAGTCACCGTGCATCCTACAAGAAATTTATAATTATTGGCCACATATATTAGGTTTTTATGATTACAGAATGATCCCTTGCCTAGTTCAGGGTTGTAGGTGTCTGCTGAATTCTGTCATTATTACAAATTCACAAGTTTTTATACGTTGTATTAGATTGTAGTCAACGTTTTTTTAAATATCCCTTTCGTAATAAGAATAAACGCATTCAAGGAAAATATTGATGAAATGCGCCCCCACTCTAACAATGCCGACCACTTCTAGCCTCTCGGAAACGTTTTAGGGGCGTCGTTATAACTCCTTTGTAGTTTCAAAAATACTTGAGTTATATTGCATGTTCTTTTCAGTGTAAATCTACATTTGAAAATTAGTGAGAGGATTACAGAAGTTTGATTACTATGGGATATTATTGAGCACGTACAGTTTAAATTAACTGTACTGTGATTTGTGGTTCATCGAGTTTGTCTATAGTATACTACTAAATGTGACGTGAAGAAATGTACCATTCCTTCCATTTCAGTTTGTAAGAAGTAAGTAATATCTTTTTCTGAATTTAGTTTTAAATACGTTACGATACGTTGCTTTGATATTTGTCATACCTTTCATGCCATTTTTTTTAATATTTTGATTCTTTATAAAAAATTGTATATGTATATAAAATTCATACTTTTTTAGAGAAGCTTCGGTCTTCTTATTTTTTTTACGGTTTACGTTATGTAGTTCGATATTAATTTTAAAGAAAATTCATTTATCAGAAATATAACTTCTGAAATTTCGAGTAATAGTGCAGTAACGAAAGTTTCAGAAGCACCAAAATAGTTCTGCACCACTCACATATTCCATCTTCTTTAATCTATGATAGATAATGATCATGTTTGGTTCCTACAGAATTACCCTACCCACGACACTGATTTTATAGACTGATTTTCTAACAGTTACCTGTTTTAATTATGTAATGGTCTACTATAAACCGCCAGAAATTATCCCTAACTTTTAAGAATTATTGACAATTTCTCCCATTACCAGACAAAAACCAAAATGCAAAATGAAATAAACATTTTCCATTTGATGCAATATAGCGACCCACCGAAGGGGGGGCCCCCTCGCATAATGAACAGTCAGACACCAGCATTAAAGTTCAACAATATTGAAACTCGTGAGACTGAATTGGCCTAAATTTGTCGTAAATATGAAATTATAATTTACCAAGAAATTTAATTTTCTAATTACATTTGCCTACAAAATATAAATTCGGAGAGTCGGTACATTTTCTGGAAACTTCTAAATAGTTAGATGAAAAGTGCACACGCATCGTCTGGTTTTTACGCATAATTTTACCCAAATTTTGCACTAAAGAAAATTAAATTGATTGAATTTAAATAAATATTTCGATTTCGATGTATAGACAACTTTTTGGATTGATATTTAACCGCCTATGACGGAATAGAATTGAATTTCCCTTATAAATGTAATGAGAAATAATAATAATTAATATTCATAACAAAATCCATCAGAAGTCTCGCGTTGGAGCGTAGAGTTAGAAAATTATCACTAACTTCCTAATACTTCAGGAAGAACCTCCGTTACCTGAGGGTTGATCCTCAGGAGTGTTGTTTGAGACAACAGTTACGAATGAAAAAACCACCCTAATAGTAAATCTCGCCAGGTGGTTTTCAAATAAAGGAAGAATCAGTATTAATAGGGCCTCCTGAAAAAAACCTTGGTTCAATTAAGAGGGAATTAGTAGGCAGAATTTCCAGTCGAAGACAGTGTTATGAGCAAAACATTCAATGAAGATTGAGATAGAAGTTAATTTTTAGGACCGTATTTACTTAAATTTTATGTTGTTCTTTTCTGTTTTACTCACATTTGTCTCATTCAATATTCATATTCCATATCCGAAGTGCTGGGAAAAATCTACCGGCATTTGAATACAAATGAAACCTGTCTGTAGAGGGGGGTGGGGTTAAAAAGCAGTCTGTAACTTGGCTGAGCCTTGAAATTTTCAGACGGCTTCCACTCCCCCGCCGGCCACGCTTTCCCTTTTTTTAACCGGCCGCAATCGCATTTATCACCCCCGCTTTTTATGCCCATTTCGGGGTGGAAAAGGCAAACGTCGGCTTTAAATTCTTAAAGGTCCCGGACGAAATTGGGGGCCCCCCCTACCATCCCACCCCCCAAGAAATAATTCATTTGCGAAATAACCCGGCCGAATAATCGCAACCCCTTTTCAACCGAACCGGTGTCGAATTACTACTCTATTTGTTCCGCAGGTATGTCCGCTATTTTGGGGGTGAAAATAAATGTTTTTTTCCAGTTGCCACGTTATGAACTGCTGAAACCAACAATTCCAAAATTTCTATTTTTTCTTAATCCTGTATACGGTAAAGAATTATTTATTCCCGAATAAATTGAATAGGTACTGGAATAGTGCATAATCCTCTATATCCAATGACAGTATTCCTGGAGGATATTAAAAAAATCTTTTAAAATTTCACTCTGGATCAACCCTATGAAATATTCGTTTTTTTTTTAATCCTTGGTCTAATTCTTCGCCTTCTAACATTTCCAGGAGGGCAGTACTTCTTTTATATTTTATCGTAGTACATATTTTATTGCTTCACATGCTTTTATCTGAATCGCAATTAGAGTTCGGATTATAAGATCTTTTTAAAAAGACATCGATGCTTAATTAGTATAAAACATTAACTAATACCGAACAGCTGGTAATTGCCTATTTTGGGTTTGTCTTAGTGCCGGGTTTTATGGTGCAAATATCGGATAATTACCCTGAACCCACCGATTAAAGTACACAATTTTTAAATTGTTTTTGTCAATAAATTCTAACATTATTACCGAATTATTTCCAACTTGATATTAAGAGAAAATATTACGAGCATTTATTTATTTATTTTACCCCAATAACATGTTATATGTTGTAGCAAAGAGTATAAAAAAGTACACGATTAACAATTGCATAATGCTTTAATTCGTAGTGCTTGTGGACTTGCTGATATAATAACCGATACTACCGATGCTATTAAGGCAATAATAGGGTATTGATTGGTGAAAGTGAATAAACAGTCAGAATTGTTCTTTCTTTCTTGTACGCTTATTATTGTAAAAATTTTAATTTCCACTTGTAATAAAATTGTTAAAAATTAATGTAAATTAAGTAGTTTCTTAAGTCGTACATGATGTTTATACGTTATTTGGAGAAGATGTGGGACATAGTTTTGCTCAGAGAAATCTTTATTAATTTAATTGTCCTTACTACGTTTTGGTTGTTAATAATAACTACGTAATTGTAAGAAGACAGTATATAAGTGACCATTGCATAAGTTGGATTTCATATATTACATTTTACATAGGTAATGAAATCACAGAATAGTAAGTATATAAGTTATCATTGCATAAGTTGGATTTCATATATTACATTTTACATAGGTAATAAAATCACAGAATAGTAATAATAATATGAATACATTCAGTCTACACGGACCTCTAGGAATAATTGAAGTAACTTTAGTAAATTGTGATTATTATTCATTATAATATTGTCTAGATTTATCTAATAAGTTATTCTATTATTGCATGTTTTCAAAAGAACAAGGTAAGACTTCTTTTTTTTTTTAGTTCACCTTTTTAGATTAGTGAGTACACAAATTTTTTTTAGCAAGCATTAGCGCGCAAGAACAAAACAATACGACATTATAAGTAGTTGTATAGGCAACCCGGCGATTGAAGCTATTTTCCACGTACTATTTTATAGGTTAAACACCTTTTTTTTCTTAAAATTAGTCCCAATTAAAAAATACAGTACGCCCCCCATATCCGAATATGTCGGTTGGAATGTATATGGACAGATTAGAAATAGTCTAGAAAATTCTCCATACCGTAATTTCTTCGTCAGGTTTTTGCTTTACAAAACAGGTTTTGTTTCACTTTAAATAAATTAAATAATAATGAATTTTAAACGTTTTTCAAGTTCCGCAAACCTTTTAAAAATGTTAGAAATCCAATTTCTATTTCCTTCATCTGCGATTTACATTTGCATATTATACAGTAGTTATCTATTACTTGAATATTTTCAAACTGTTCCTTGACGTTGGATTTTTTCATTTTTACTTATAATTTCGTTAGAAAATTGACCTTCAGTCTTGCCCAAGTTATATAATAAATGCACCTATATCACGTTTAATTTTCAAGTCTCATAAAATTTTTTTCTCTGCACACCAGCTTTTTTACTGGGCATAATTTCCATTTATGATCAACGCCTATCTGCATTTTAAAACAATATTTCGGCTTTACTACACACGCATTACCGTTTTTATTCGTATTATTTAAACATAACTTCTCTTCATGTAACGACCGTCGAGTATAATTTCCTTCTGTGGGTTTCAATTGCAGACGATACGGTGTAAACATCGCGATGTCCTTTAAAGAAAAAAAAAGTGTCTAGTACAATATTTTCAATTCTTTATCGACATGCGGTGAACAACAATGTTTAGAAATTAGGTAAATTAAAGCAGTTCTGTAAATAATGTTAATTGTAGACGAAATTCTGTTATTTTTGTAAAAAAATTATATTAGTTTTTTCTGTAGTCCTTGTAGAATCCAGTTGATTTTGTAACGAACAATGAAAATAATAGTTAGAATGCATTATTAGACTTCAGTAATGCTATTTTATACATTTTAGTATTTTTGATAGTTTTACATTAGATATTTTTCTGTATTAAATTCTATTTGTTATTCTTCCCATGGAGTTGTAGGGAAGAATTCATACTGCAAATTGCAACGCGTCGTGAACAAAAATATAATTCAAATTGTAAATTTACCAAAACATTTACTTAGATAATGTAGATACCCGGATAGGAGTCTACTGGTTTTACACCTTGAACAGAGAAGTAAATAACTAATTTTTTTCTCAAAACATTTACAATATGATAGATTACAAATGTAATCTTTTTTTCAATTTACCAATTTTTTTATGGCTAAGCTAATTTCATTCATTAGCAACTAGACTTTTTAAGTGAATTCATTAGTTAGCCAATATTGGATGCATTTTTCATGATTAGACACTATTTTTTAGTTGTATGTTTACCTTTCGTTTTTACTTATAATAACCGAATGATATCAGTATATTGATAGTTTAATATTGATTATATTTACATGCCCAGCATTCATAATTTATTTGTCTTTATTTAAATTACGTTATTCGTAATATTTACTCGGTTGATTCCACCTTTCTTCTTAACATGCTTCTGTTTAATATTTGAAGCAGAGTTAAAATTGGTCATTAACCTGTCCTTCAAGAAATACACTATTTTTAAACAGTTAAATTATCTGTGGCATTTACCTTTAATTAAAGATTTTGTTTTTTACTGAAGTAATTTACTGAAAGCATTATTTGTAAATTTACTGGGATATTCGTATTGTACTTTCGTATGATTTTCTATTAAAATATTCTTCGGCAAGCAGTAAGAAAATTTTCAATTCATCTGTAAAGGACGCTGCTTACTAGATCCTCACATTTCTTTAGATTTTAGAAATCGTCCTACGAAGAACGAATTTGAACGTTCTTAAATTTATGATTTTCCAGAATATATAAATGGTTCATTCAGTATCCATTTACTTTTCCAGCTTAAAACGTTTCAAGACCCAAGTCGCCTGTTTAGAAAAATGAACATTCAATAGGATAATTCAAAGATTTCTGTCTTATTCAATACAGACTATGTTTCCGACCGTAAACACTATCGGTAGTTTTCCTCTGTGGATAGCTGATCTGAAAAGAAAAATGTGAAATTTTTATTTCCAATTCCGCTCGCGGATTCCCAACGGGGTAAGTTGGTGTTTCGCGAATTCCGAACTAGTGAGGTACGAATCAAATTGAAAATGTTCAATAATAAAAATTAAACAATAAATTCAACAAACAACAATAAAGTTTTCGACTCTCCATGTGTAGTATGAGTGACTGTTTTTCTATATTTATTTATGCGATTTTTTTGTATTTAGTATGAAATCGGAGCACTCGAGATATATCGACTGTTTGTTTTTTTTTCAGAATTCGCGTAATAGCACTTAGTTAAGATTTTCTAGCCTCTGTATTCATGCTGAATTCGATGAAGGAAATTCGTGAGTGCGTGGGGAAAACTGCAACGCATTGTTCTTTCGCTTTCCATTTTGCTTTTGTTCCCCGGCTCTCGTTGCACTTTTTTCTTTTGCCTTTTTGGCCACTCTCAGTTTGTCATAATGTCGGTGGGGTTTCAGGGCGTGTCCCGCATTGTATCACGCGAGAGACCTGAGATGATGATAGCAGCGCTGTGTTATTAAACGGCTATTCTTGTTCGGCCTCAGTTTCTCTCTCCCTCCCTCCCTCTCTCTCTCTCTCTCTCTCTCTCTCTCTCTCTCTCTCTCTCTCTCTCTCCCCCTCCCTCTCTCTCTCTCTCTCTCTCTCTCTCTCTCTCTCTCTCTCTCTCTCTCTCTCTCTCTCTCTCTCTCTCTCTCTCTCTCTCTCTCTCTCTCTCTCTCTCTCTCTCTCTCTCTCTCTCTCTCTCTCTCTCTCTCTCGACGAGTAATTAAAATTTATATTAAAATTAAAATTTAATTCCAATATTTTTAATAAGATCATTAAAGATATTTAATAACACCGTGGGTTTCGTTTGTTTCTGCCGCTGGTTTGGTCTTTCGCTAGACCAGTTTCGGCCGCTCGCCATCTTCAGTAGCGATGTTTGTCACTTTTGGCACTTTGGATGTTTTTGGGCAGCCTCTCACTGCCCACTGTCACTGTCACTTGTACTGTAAGGCGCTAATACTAAAATGTAATACAGACCCGTGTTGCGGGCTAGTATTAGGCGCGCCGTACCATTGAAACTAGTATAGCGCGTTAAACTGAATACACTAGTACAACCACCACAGTACAAGTGACAGTGGAGGATGTCCGAAAAACTTTCAAAGTGCCAAAAGTGACTGACACCGCTACTGAAGATGGCGAGCAGCCGAAACCGGTCTAGCGATAGACCAAACCAGCGAGAAGAGGCAGAAACCTCACGAAACACCACGGTATTCCTCCAACCCATCGCAGATCACAACAGTTATATTAAAGGTATTTAATTTTAGGGTTGTAATTTTACAACCCTAATTGGAACCAGGTTTCACGCATTTACCGCAAAAGTATAAATCATACGACACCATGTTATCACTTACACTTCTTAAGAAATATTTTTCATCATATTACGAATTTATTATTACCACAAATTAACTTTATAAAAACACATGCTTCAGTTGCTTGGCACGTGTTTCCTATTTACATTTATTCATTTTATTAAAAATGTTTATGCTTTATTCCCAACGTTATATGCGAGTAATTTTTTCGGCACTCTTCTACGTAATATGACGTTCATTTTACCTCAACGGCGTTAAAACATTTAATTTCATTCGCGAATCATAAAATTATTTTGAATAATTGAATATAATTGAGACTTTTTATTCAGGAGGTTTTTAATACATATATTGTTATTTATATACAATACTTTTACTTGTATTCTTTATTTTGTAATAATGGACTCTTGAACGTACGCTTTAAATCCGTTAACAAAAGTTTTTTCGTTAACATAGAAATATCTCTTATTTATTCGTAGAAATCACAGAATATAAATGAAACCCTCGTTTACCCTGTCTGGGTGAGTTTTCCTCTTTCGGTCAGGGGAACTGTCATAGGGAGTTAAAACTTTGTGTAACTATATTGACATTCTTAATTTTGTTTATTCAATTCCGTACAAACAGGGTACATAAATTACTAAGTGTAATTATTGAATATAAATCGGGTTGATGGTGAAGAATAACCGGTTTATTCGGTGTATTTTCCTAATACTAAGCAGCGTTCGTTTTTGGACGGAACTGTCTCGTTTTTATTACTTACTACCCCAGTTCCCCCACCACGCTCCTCTACTCTTTTATAATTATGGTGGCTGGAGTGTGTCCCTCAACAGCAAAAGAGAAAGACGTGGGTAAGAGACTCGTGTGATTTCCCCAGGGATTTCGTTACTAGAAGAAGGAAGGGGCATGCGAATTAGTGTCGGATTCCATTGCCGGGATTGGGGGCGGTTTCGTTTTATACACCGGTCTGATGGGCAGTTCGGGTATTTTTACCCGGAACGGGTTTAGAGGAAAAACAAAAATTAAGCTCAGAAATGATTTATGCCGAAGTTTTTTTTCCCCTTCTTATTTCCTCCTGTTTAAGCCTCTTTTGTTCTAATTGGACTTGGGCTTAATTGGGAAGCCCGAGTTTTTCTTGGTAAAACCAGTAAATATCAATGGACATTCGGTATTTTTTAAAAAGTTATATATCGAAGATACAGTTGTCGATTTTTTTGAGTGCGTCAAATATAAATTAAAATATTTGGAATTAAATGCCCCAACGCTAATCAAGAGAAATTATTCCAATACGCGTTCAACCGAAAACGTTTCGTGTTCCCACTACGTCTGACTAAAACAGGATTTTTTTATTTTACTCTTAAATGAGTGCACATTATTTCTCGATTTATATAAACAGTTTGGAATATAAATGAAACGTTTTTTGTTTAATTCACAAATTCTTTCGAACGTCGGATAAACTAAGAGATAATGTGGTTATAACGGGCTAGTAATGTTTAGTGCATTAATATGAAATAATAATTTATTGTTACATAAGCCTCATGTATAATTCTATAACTTGATTTTTACTTATACTGCTTGTTTTCTTTCACAAAGTTCCATTGAAATGCCATTTTGAGGAATATTGAATTGTGATAAAGGACTTTTTTCTTCCTAGATCCGTAAATTGGTATTATAAAACCGTATTGTATTTAAAATGTACCAAAGAAGGAATTTTTATCGGTTACTCTTGATTTCATACACTTGAACGCCTGATATTGAGAAAAGTGGAATTGAATACATATTTCTTCAATATTGTTTAATAATCCGCATTGAACTAGTGAAATGAAGTGTTAATCAAATGTATAATATCAATGGCTGAAACGTAATTTTATATCTTACAATTTCTACATTTTTTAAAGTTTTCATTTTTTTATTTCTCTACTGACTATACTTAGGTTGGTGTTACTGTACATTCCTACATTAGGGGGCAGTATACAGCGGATATGTAATAAAATTGTATATTTTATGCATTGAGAAATTTACCTAATGGCATATTTTCATATTTTTTCGCCTATGTTAACAGATAATAACAGAAACCTCAGCGAGTAGATAAACAGTTTATTCTAAATATTTACGACGGGTTTTAGTATTTGTTATAACACTGCGAATAAATCGCAAGGGTAGAGCTTTGATCATGTTGGAAGAATGTACCTCCAGAGCCCATCTTTTATTCATGGGCTAGTTATACGCACCTTGTCATAGACAGATTTGGGTGAAGATTTATCTTTTTTATGGAACTTTACTTACAATTTGATTATTTTTAGTTATAATTTTAAGTTATTTGTTAATCATTTTGAAGACGGTAGTATATCGGCAATTTCTTAACCATAATGATCCATTTGTAGCTGCTACAGGTTGATAGTTATTCCTTAGAACAGTGAATAACATGTTGAAAAAAGGAATTATTTATTTTTTTAAATATTTGTGGTGGGACCTCGTCGTAGACCTTTTATTCTGTCAATAGATATTTTCAGTGAACATTACCATCTCTGAGGGGATAGTCTATTCTCATAAAAGATTTGCTGCCGTTCACCGGTTGATAAATGAATTTTTCCTATTACGATAATAAATTCATAATGATTTGTTCATTAGGGCTGTCACTAGATGGAAACATGGCCTATTGTTCTGACAGACTGTTCCTGGCTAGTGCTACAATAGTCTTTAATGATAGAAACGGTCCGAATGCGGCGACTATTGCGTGTAAAGTTAATAACAAAACGTTAATATTTGTTGTCAAAATATGTATTTAATTGTCCTTTAATTCTGTGTTTTGAAACGTTTACTGCAGATGCCGGTTTTAGTTTTCTCCGTTGTTCCTTCTATCTGACATATTTTACTTGAATTAAACACTAAAGGTAAATAGTTATTTCACAGTTTATGTTCGCACTGATCTCCTTAGTTTACCTTTTAATACATAGTTTTGATGAAATATTTTCAACCGATTAAGATAATGTTGGTCTAGAATTTTTTATTTTCAACTGTCTATTCGCGTGGCCAACAGCTTCGATGTTAAGGTGCGAGCAAACTTCCGATTTCATTACTTTTTTTATTTGAGAATATCTCTTTTTTATTGTAAGATTCGAACTTCGAGGTGTACATCAGGCTGGCGCTAAACTATAGACTGCTGAAGAAATAAATTATTTAGAAAAAACTTAGTATTCTCATTTTAATAATATAACAAAAATTTTTACTTTACTCCAAACCCGAAAGTCGAACTCTCTTTTTTTTAATCTTTGACTGAACGCGGTATTAGTTTTTACTTTCAAAAGTGTTCGTTAAATTCCCTTATCTTGGCCTTCAATTTCTGAATTTTCATACTCTTTATATATGGCCTGATTCGTTTCTTATTTACGTCGTATTCCTTATATGGAAAAAATTATAATGTTTCAACTAATTTTATTAGATTCTAACACAAATTAGCGCTATTGCGTGTTGTTACTTTCACAACTTATTCTTCAATATGCTTCAACTGCCGTAAAATTAACTGTAAAACTATGTTATTGAATTAGATACGTTTGATCGAGAACTCTGCGTCCGTTAAACAAGGTTAACATCTGTGATGCTGACTGTCATTCGCATATTCCTTTTCAAGTATTTTTACGTTAATGTGAAAACAGCGTTATTTATTTATCAGAAGCTTATACAGAAAGCGAACTGATAATACAGTGATAAAGTACCATTTTTTAAAAAGTTGCTTTCCAATTAATACAATGTTTAAATCCTACAATTAGGATATAGATGTATAATATTACTAAATACCAAGAGTTTTAATTGTTTTTGTTCCTATTTTATATTATTGTAGCTAACGCATAATTGATTGCAGCTGTTTTGACATAATGACATTTGATCCCGGTAAATCGTTTAATTTTCGTTCCTAACGGCTCATCCATTAAGTAAAATTATTGCAAAGTACGCACATGTATGAAAAAAAGGTGTCAGTTCTTCAATAATTCGCCTAAAGTACATTTCGGAAATAATGGTTGAGTTCAATCACAGAAATGACTTCATTTTAAAAGTTTTGCAATTTTCTGACCACCAATTACAATTGATACAGCTTTGAATGTTTTCGTAATTAACTGCTCAATTTGTTTTTGTCGCCTTGAGCTTTTAATTCGCAGAAACCGTTTCTGATTGCCCCCCCCCCCATAATTGAGCGCAGTCTCCAAAAGTTATTGCTTCAATTATTTTCTTAATTGAGAATTCTAACTCTGTTGTCTTCTATTACGCCCCAACTGAGTCATTCAATTTGATACTGAGATAAAATTTTGAACGGACTTGTACCGAATATTCAATTATTGTAAACCATTAATTCTCTATTATCTAGCCGCAGTAATAATATACGACTACAGAATACTTGAAAATTGAAATGTTTCACGACTTCAATCAATTACTGGTACAAAATTGAATCATTATCAAACCTCGCTGTAACAATGAATACAATGCAGAAACTCATAATGTTTAATGCGAAATATATAAATTTGTAATTTTGCAATCTTTCCACGATTCGATGTCGCACATTCGGTTAATAGTAGTTAAAGTTTTCATAGAATCATATATTAATTTATTATAACACGAAATGTCATTAAATGTTATTTAATGTCTTGGACCTAACCGCAGGACCTGGTTTTTTGTTTTGTTCATTTCAAATATAGTCAAGAATTTTGTATCTTTCACGAACAGAATTTCACTTGTTCCAGTATGAGAAATATACGGATTCATGCTGCTACAATTGATAAACAATCTGATTTTCCCAGAAAGTTTCTCCTTAATGTTCCATTTTTCCTAGTCGGTTGATCAATTATCTGCTTTTTTGTCCTTGTAAGTCCGTGTGTTTTTGTGCTTGTTTTTAATTTGAAGTAAGTTCAGCATATTCAACTGGTATTGGGAATGATATATGCATTTATGATAACGCCGGTGATATATTTTGTTTCCCACATATAATAAGTGCTCTGCATTTCTTTTGGGCAGTTCAATTACATTAATCGGAGATTCTGTGGCATTAATAAACTAACGTTTCCACCCACGATAATCGCGTGAATTCATTAGCATATATTAGTATTTTAGTTCTGTTTTATTGAATTGATCCTGTTGCTACCTAAATCGAAACTGGTGAAAATAATTAATCTATCATTACTCCTGAATGCCTACCTTGGGATTAGTTTCAGCTATAGTATTCAAATAGGTATTAAATATAATATGAAAGTATTAAATTAGTATTTTTTCTCCGATAATTTTCTGTATTCTTCCCATTCAACGTATGTTTTCTTAGCATTGCCCAACCATTGAACGTAACGACTCATTTTTTCGGTTCAGTAACTTTTTCATTTTCAACTTTTTTCATTTCAGCTTATACCGTTGTGTTTGTAGTATTCAGTTCGCTTTGCGAAAAATTTGGGCGCACCATTTACGAAAAGACGTGTCGTTATTAAAAAAAATTATTTGATTTTGAACCTGAACTTAAATATAAAACGATTTTCTCAGAAATCCTATACATCCGGTACTTTTAAATCCATCATATTTAAATCTATATTTATTTTTATATTAAATTTCTTGTCTGTATTTTTAGTTTTTACACTTTTATATTTATTTTAAAGCATATTAATGTACAAACACTATAGTTTATTTCAGTAAAATTCAGTGTTCATTAAACGTCCAGTGTTACTGAAATCTTTGAGAATTTTAAGCCCAAACGTTAACATAATTAAATTTCTGTCAATAATTTGCCACTCTTGCGAGTCTGCTGCCGCAGAAATTTGGCCGACTTAGGAATATTTTTCGCTGGCTATGACATAACTCCCTAGTCACATATATATATGTATGGAAGCTGAGGTAAACAAAATGGAAAAACAGGTCAACCTGAACGGAAAGAACTTTTAGTACTCGGACGACTTGGAAATCCTTCAAACGAAAATCATGTAAATAAGTCAGACAATTCTTAACCCTCTATGGGTCGAATTTTTATTTTAAATCCAAAAGAATTGGGGGAACGAAAAATTATAAACCTATATATGCGAATGAAAAAAAAATTGATATTGATATTCGTTGTCTTGACAACGTTATATAGGATTAAGATTTATCTGCCATCTCACGAAAAAATCTATAATTATTTGGTAAAGTCTCGATAAATTGAAATGTGACCTGAAAGTTACACTGGCCCATAGAGGGTTAATATGGTGGAAATATAGGTGTTCAAATTTTACCTCGTTCAAGTGATGAACTTTTCATTTAGCACCGAAAGGAATTAATAAAAAAACGCATCCCATTTTAAATTAATGTAATAATAAAATAAAAAAAACAGTTTTGGTGTTTCGTTGAATTGTGCGATATTATTTTCGACATGTTTAACTTTATTTATTCAACCTCTAATTTATTATTTGAATCCAATATTTATCTCGATTTGTATTTAGAACCGCGTTAGTTTGCGATTAGCTTTACTCTATATACGTTAATCCACATTCGTAGCATTTGATACGTGTTACTATTTCTAGTACGAAAGTCCCTTTAGGGAACTAAAATGCGCAACCGTTTTTTATTTTCTTATTCCGTCACTTACCTAATATCGACTGTAAGTATTATTGTGAACTTATTTTGTTAACTTATTTACGTCCCGACATCATGTGTCATATATGCTTCAGTATACATATCCAGGCGGCCAATAATATAAGTTCCTTATCGGATGTCCAATTCATCTATTTGGTATCAATTGTAGCACCTTTTCCATTGTAAGTGTTTGACATTTTAATTTTATTATTGTTAAAGTTAAACCCTCTCTGGACTTGCAGGATCGGTTTTTTCCCTTTTACCTTCGACCTTGGAGAGAAAATAAAAAAAAAACGGCGTTTTATTTTTAAGAATTTCCTATATTTTTTTTATTAGTTAACGTAAACACGCCCATTAGTTCCCGGTGGTCATGACATTTGATTTCTTCCCCTGTTTACTTCAGAATAGAAATATCTATTGGCAAATCATAATCTGTCACATTGTATCCGGCGGGCAGGTATGACGAAGAAATGATATTTATATAGCCAGGTTGAAAAATGAGAAATTATTTTCCGGTATCTCTTTCGCAATTTTGATTGGAGTTTCCCGAATTCAGCCAATTTATTTTGTGACCTTCTATAATTCTCTCACGTGGAATCATCCATACCCGCTCAAAAGAATCTACTTAAACCGAAAATTTCGACTGTTAAGACCATTACTAAAACGGACATCAAAATTCACCTTAAGAAACTCCCTCGCGTCGGCTTAAACGACGCTAGATAGATCTTCTTAGCCCTTAGCCCATAATTATTCTTGTGTGTTCGGGATGGTTTCTTTTATCACGATATGCATGTGAAAAAAATACAAACAGCATTTGTGCATATAACGTTCAATGGTGATTCTACAAAATAAAAACAGGTTATAAAAAAGAATCTTATTCTAATTTGGTTTGTTGAATATAAATTCCTGTATTCTTCTGTTGTTTTTTTGTTTCGTCCCCAGTGCTCTTAGAAGGGCACAAAATAATCTTATCTGACGTGCTATAAATAAAGGGTTACCGAGGGGTTTGCCCTTTCTCTGGTCAGACAGTGTATTGATGGTCTCAAACACGGCTTTTAAACGGTCCAACCTAGTGACCCTTTCCTCTAGGTTTTTTAACGATTTTCACTGTGCTCTGCACCGCATTTATTTTTATAATTTAAAACCAATCTCCTTACTGTTGAAAAAAACAATCATTGAATCATTCAGAATCAACAATTGAACAATCATTTCAGAATATTCTATTTCACAGTTAATAGCTTCCCAATTATTTTGTACCTTCAGTTAAGGTATTAGTCTTCATTATTAACGAAGTACTTAAATATAAAAACTATTAAATAATGTGATTTTCAGTATAGTTAACCCTCCATGGGCCGAATTTTTATTTTAAATCCAAAAAAATTGCGGGAACGAAAAATCAGCCATTATAAACCTATATATGCGAATGAAAATAAAATTGATATTGATATTGATTGTCTTGACAACGTTATAGGATTAGGATTTATGCCTCATCTCACGAAAAAAGCTATAATTATTTGGTAAAATCTTGATAAATTGAAATGTGACCTGAAAGTTTCAAGGGCCCATAGAGGGTTAACTAATTACCTGAATGGGCCTTCGTGTATGAATTATAGAGCTCGATGTTCTTGTGAATGTTCAAGATGTTGGATTTTTCCGAAATTTTTGTCCGTAAAGTCCGTAACATTTTTAGATTCTTTCAGTATACAATTAAAATATGATTTCTTTACAAATTTTCATTTCAAATATTTGAAATTTGAAAACTCCATTGTACTCGTCGACTTTACTCGAAATTTATCTGGCATAATTAAGAACAATTGACAACATAGTGATACAATACAACCATTCAGTTGTTCCTTTTTTTTGGATATAATTAGACATTAATGTTTAACTTTTATTTTTTTTTCTTACAGGTGAGTGGATTTTTGGCTTCTTAATTTACGATTTTCTGTGCTCATATACGAAAGGTAAAGATTGCTTATTTTTTTCCTCTTCCAACTAAAACTCTGGCTGTTGTTGTTTCGTCACACTAATTATTTAGACGCGTGGTGATTTTACTAAACATTTTTGTTTAATGTGGATAATGAACGACGATTTTAGACCGATATCTATCCACAAATTTCGTGGATACATTCGTATACTCAATGTCTGTTTTTGCTTCACCTAAAAGTGGCACGACGAGAAAACATTTCTTTCTTTTACTGCTAATTATTATTTTCTCGAACCGAAAATTTAAATCCTGAAAAATTCCCCCGTCGTGCCGATTGTCTAAATATTGCTTACCTTCTCTTCTGTTTATTTATAAAAAATGACACCGATAACTTTTGTTGATCTGGAAATCATTTTTATTCATGAATATGTTCATGACACGACCGGACTTTTTACAGGAACAATTACCTGTTGCAATACATTTTGACCTCTCTGGCAATTATTCGGTTTGTTTGTCACCAGTTTCTACAACACTTTTTATGTACACTTTTTATTCTTGAGTATAATTTATGTTTTATATTATATTTATTTATATATAATTTGTTCATAACGCAATTCACCTTGTATCGATCCTCTCAGCTTGTCGTTTCAACGGTTCTTATTTTATTTTAGGGACGTTGTCGTAATATTTCTGAGTAACAAAAAGTAATTTCAGTCATATTGAAGTCCTCTATTATATGTCAAACGGTACTGATAGTTTATTTAGCTTCACATATGTGACTGCAATACTTGCAGTCTTACACATGAAAATATCCCTTCATTATATTTGAAAGCCTTGAACAGTTTTCAAGATGGTGGGAAAGCCTTCGATCCACCTCCCTCCCCCCCCCAAATCGGAATGAATTTCGAGTGAATAAAACTGCATATGCATCACCCTCGTTTCATCCCTTTGAAATTTGAAGAAGTCAATATTGAAGTTCTGCACGCTGAAGACGTTCCGCCGTAGGACAATGTTTTATATGTATCGATTCGTCTGGAATGCTCGATATTTTTTTGCCTCTATAAAAGTTTAACGAAGTTCTCGGAGTTCATTCAATGACGGTCTACTTTTTTTGTCCATCGATACTAGTAAAATTCGATCAAACAAAGGGGATAACTTGATACGGTACAAAATAACGCCTGCTTAATAAGTATTAAATTTTAAATATAGTAAATCTCACATTCTTGCCTTTTTCAAGTTGTACTACAGTTTTGCGACCATCCCCCAACGTCTTTTTCAGTTTCTGATTCCGAAATAACTAAAGTTAAATTCGCCTTATAAACTAGGGTTGACATTGCTGACGCAAAATGGAATCCCATTTTGTGTATGATTTCAGGATTTTTTCTTTACACGTTGACTGCCGCGTCACCCGTATTGGGGTGACGCTTATTGGACTAATTGCGAAGGATATTCGTACGTGTTCGAAAAGGTATTTCGCAGAGGAGGTAACAAAACTATCGAATATTAATTAATATAAACTTAAATTTATAAGAGAATATTCGTTAATAGAAACTATATACGAAAATGGTTTAAGAAAATTATGTAGAATGTAAAACTTCAAAACATTTTATACAAAGCCGGGATCGGTCGGGACAACTTGGACAAGAAGTTGTTGTTTTCCTTAAATTCTTTCGTGTTTCTGATCGGCCCATTCGATGACATTTTTATCTGCATAACATCGTTTGCACGCGCGTCTAACGTTTCCTCCGGAATCATTTTTCCGAATTGCGATATTATGCTGAATCCAACGAAGACAAAGATTTGTTTAACTTTCAGTCAACCCTAATAATTTTTACAGCTAATAATTCCCTAAATCTTATAATATGTACATTCTTCCCTGTTACAATTTTGTAAACCATCAAAGCGTTTACAACAGAAATTCCCGGAAGCAATTGAATGCCATGCTTTCGGTATCACTCGATTCCTTTTCTAATTGTGGTGGCATAGGGGAAACCATTTAGTCGGAATAATTTATACCACACTTTCTTGGCTTGGAGAAACAGCACGAATGCTCCATTTTTTTGATACTCGGTACCACGATAGGAGCGTGCTTTGTTTACAAAATTCTCACATCCAGCGTATCTCTCCATTTGAGTACCACAATCATCCTCTTTGGATATCATCTCCCCCTTTCTTGGTTTGCAACGAAGAATATCTTTTGGGAGGAATTTTTTGTTATTATTAGAATACGCTCAGCACAGCAGCGATACACGTGTCTGAACGAGATTTCACTGTCAAACGTGTTAATGAATAGATTCCATATATGTTTCTACGTTTTTCCAAATCGTCTACTAATGCAGACTTGCTTTTGATATCAGCTGAACAATTTACGAGATGTTGGTTTTTCGGACGAAAAATTTCTACCTTGGGCGAGTCGGCAAAAATATTTTTTTTACACCCAGCCCCGGTTTCAGTCCATTGTTGGCACACTCTAGTGGAAGTTGCGGGGACTTATTGTGTAAGCACAGCGCTTAGTCGGTCAAGCCGGTAGCCGCCAGATCGCTCTCAGGGCCAGCCCCATGCCGCTGATCGATAAAGTGTCCCCTCGCTAAACGAAGTATTTATTTCCTTTGCTTACTTTCCTCAGCCCGAGCGGACGAGATCAATGAACGGGGGTCGTCGACTCTGCATTTCTCTACATTTCACGCCACTGTCGATTTCCCGCATAACATTCCTGAAATTTCAATCTTATATTGTGAATATATCGGTAGTTATAGTGCAAGGTAGTTAAAAATTTTGTCATCTTATTAACAGTTGATTGAAATTTTCAATTCTAGTAGAAATCGAACCATATTTCCGTTCTACCCTTCCTGGTGGAAAAACATTTCCTCTCGCAATCAACATTTTTTTTTACTTTTTATATAGTATACATGCAAAGAAATAGATGCAAAAAAATAAGGTTATTTCAACAATTCTTCTACGTCGAAACTGATATAAACAGGTTTAAGAAAGTTATGATACCGTATTTCTATTTAATTTGGACAGTATCGATTAAATTGTCTATAAAATATCCTATTGTATTATATTTACTGCCCGATTTGATTTTCAATTTTTGCTTCTGTTTAACTCACAGTAGTAGGTCTAGTCTATCGTTGTGCGAGTTAGTATTACAGTAGCCGTATTTGATAACACTCCCTCTGTTATTTCAAATGTAAATTGGAATTGCTCTTTCAGTAGTGCACTGTGTTTTAAATTCTCTACAACATAATTCAATATTTAAATAATCAACTTAAGACAAAATAATTTGTTCTATAATTAATGCATAATAAACGTGAATTTTCCGATTGTTTCCAAAAGCTAGACAGCGATCCTAATTTTTTTTCAATAAACTATTCCAGGTGATAGTTCAGGCTTCCTTTTTAAAGATGAAATATAAAATAACTATAAAAAAATCGTAAATAAGCCTTCTCCTCCCATCATTTACATTAGGTCTATATCTTCGATTATCCTGTAATTGTCCTGAAACTGGTTTCCCAATAGAGAGGAGATCCCGAATCCTTCCTTACGAGAATTTAAAGGGACATAGAGACTAACATATTTTATTCAAACCCTTGCAGAACAGGGCTTTCAAACTTAAATAAGAGATTATAATGCACCAAATTATCTTACTCTCCGCCGACGCCATTTTTTCCTGTATTTTAAAAAATTTTCCCCAGGGAACTGCCGTTTATATATGGGAATGAAAATTTACGGCCACTAACAAAGTTGTACTGGGCAGAAACTCAATTGTGCTAAAAATATTATTGAATTTTCAATAAGTATCACGTTATATTTACCGAATTACATTTAGAGAATTAACAGAACTGTAAATTTAGTCCATTTCCAATTTTGATACTGCAGTTTAAATGGTTACAATATTATAATTTTATTAGCTAAAGTACCTTTTTTTTGATATTTTTCGTAATTTTTTACTTCCGTTTTCTTAATACGGACTCGAATTTGAAAGGTTTCATTACTGATTTTTGTATTTTCAATTCAACCTTACGAGACTTTAAAGGGACATAGAGCTTAACATATTTTATTCAAACCCTTGCAGAACAGGGCTTTCAAACTTGAATAAGAGATTATAATGCACCAAATTATCTTACTCTCCGCCGACGCCATTTTTTCCTGTATTTTAAAAAATTTTCCCCAGGGAACTGCCGTTTATATATGGGAATGAAAATTTACGGCCACTAACAAAGTTGTACTGGGCAGAAGCTCAATTGTGCTAAAAATATTATTGAATTTTCAATAAATATCACATTATATTTACCGAATTACATTTAGAGAATTAACAGAATCGTAAATTTTGTCCATTTCCAATTTTGATACTGCAGTTTAAATGGTTACAATATTATAATTTTATTAGCTAAAGTACCTTTTTTGGATATTTTTCGTAATTTTTTACTTCCGTTTTCTTAATACGGCCTCGAATTTGAAAGGTTTCATTAAAGATTTTTGTATAGTCAATTCACATTTGCTTATCGGGGAAAAATATGCCGGATTGCCTTGACGTATGTTGCATCTCACCACTTAAATAATTTGCTTTATATCTTGCATTTGGAAGTAAAATTAATGTAAAAACTGCCGATTGAGTTTAAATAGAGTTTGCGAGCTCTCTCTCCGCTTTTCATAGGTTATTGTTCATTTAATTCTTCAACAAGATTTGGAATCGAAATGTGGCGGATCGAATTCGTACACAGAAACTTTAATTTTCTATCGATAATTTCTAATTTCCGCGAATTAATGCGCCGATTATAGACCTATTGATTGATGGTTGTGAAACCCCATTTTTGGGGCTTTGCTCGGTAGATGTTCTATTACTTCATTGTTTCATATAGCAGTTAGCCCTTCCTCTATTTGCCCTTTTCCTACTTCAGAATTTCCGTTTCAAAATATATTCCGATTAGCGTTGATCACACAGTTATGTGTTATTAATCAATCTGAAAATATGGGACATTTTTGAAAGCCGTGTCGGACATAGAACGAGTAAATGAACCTGGAATACAAAAAAAGGTAACCAAAATCAGATAAAAACAACTTTTTATTGCAAATGTATATTACCTTTTATAACTGAGCTGCCATTTGTATGGCATAAATGTTTGTACATCGACCAGTAATGTTACTACTGTCTACAATTTTGATTATGTTAATTTGGATTTCAATGTTTACAACCAATATGCTAATGATATTCGAGTACAGCCGTGTGTAATTATGTAAGGCTTATGTATAAATGAATTTAAAATTCCCTGCTTATAAGTTGAGAATGCGCTTTTATGAACATTATGGTTCTTTTTATTCTAAAGCATATACCAAAAAAAACAAACAAGTCGCTGAAACTCATAAAGAAGTTACGAATGCTTCTGTCTGAGTCTGTAACTTATTTGAGAAATATTTAAATTTCTTGCTATAGTAAAATATAAATATCCATTCCAATAATTAAAGTGTTGAAATTAAAAAACTGGAATATATTTAATTCCGTTGTCCGTACATCTTTATTGTTAAAATCCGAATTTTGTATTTACAGTGTTAGGAAGTATATATTAATACACTGATAAACATTTTTGTGTACCATCAAAATATTGTTAGAGTAAAAGAAGGCCACGTCACTTCTATGTACATTATTCCAAGGTAATGACGAAATCTCTTCATCCTCCTTTATTGTGACAGTTTGTTTTTAAAATTATTATAGAATCAGTAGATAAACATCCAGTAGTTATAACAGCTTGAATATCTGCAATAGAAAAATGTAATATGAAAATTTTGTAGTCCGAAAACTAAATATATTTCCGCGTTAACGCCTTCTCTGTATCCGATTTGTGCCCTCCATTCTAAAAGTTCCTTTGAAATCGTCAATATTAGTAATTAAATTTAGTTATCTATTAATTATTGGGGCCCAATAAAAAAAAATACCTCGTGCGCCTGCGATGTACTAATATTTCCAGTCAGTCGATCCGGACTAATAAGTTACTTGAAAACTATGCAGCTTGTTGAGAATTATACGATAATGGGATGTTTTAGAGGGTAGAGTGTAAGTGTTTAGTATTTGAATGCGTCTATTATTTTTTTCACGTGAAAGCTCTTCAGTTGTGTGATGTTCTTCAGGCTGTTTTATTGTTCTCATAAAAATCCGATCGTTTTCTCAATGTTCTCTGGATGTATTATAAGATTTGTGAAATTATTTCGCGCATAGTTTGACAGTGCGTTAATACTTCTCCAGGATTTATTACTGAATACAAGGATAGGATTAAAATATTACTTTTTAAAAATATAATCCGGTTTTCACAAATGTCCACGTGTGTTGTGTTGTCAAAGAATTTTTACATCATCGAATCATAGGTACAATTTAAGCGGAGCCGAGATAAAATGTTCAAACTGTAATTTTTTGTATTAACGGTTCTTATTCGCCACTAAACAGAAACCTTCCTCTCTGTGCTTCTTATTTTGTTAACTTTTCGAATACTTTTCCGCCTACATAATTGGTATCATAATAAGCAAGCCCCGTTTTGGGCACCTCAGAATAGGCGTTTTATGAGTTGTTGATATGTATTCACGAACGGTGCTCCGCAATATTGTTTCAAGTAAACGTTTTTCAGAATCCACACATTTTTTGAAAAATGTTTTTGTGTTTAAGTGAATTTTGAGTTTAGTATGTTATTTCGGTGTATTAGTTAACTAGCTCTAAATCGTCAGATCAGAAATTTTTTGGCATATTTGCAGAATATGCATCCATCCATGTCGTTAAGATCGATTTGTAATATATTAAGGTCTGTTAGTACAAAAGATTTTTTTTTTCATGGTGGATTGTGTGGTTAGATACATACCGGGGGGGGAGCATTAAGGACGGTACGAAGGACTTTTTTCAGTAACGTTAGTGAGAGGAACAATTGTAACAGGAATTATTTGTAACAAGGCTGTATAAGATTGGTTGTAAATTGATGGTATTCTTTTACAACCACCCACCGTTCGTTTGCAGATAATTTTATTTAATCGCCAAATATCTATTACCATCATTATCATGTCTAGTAATATTTTTACATAAGTTCATTCGTTCGAAAAAATTGTCGTCTCATTAGTCCTAAGTACTTAATCTGAAATATTTTCTTCACTATGGTAGTTTTTTTACAGTGGCATTACTAATCTTTTCTGCCTGTTATCCCCGTAGTGTTCTGGAATTTTAATCATGTATAGCCGTCTATACAATGATCCCGTTTGATCCGGATATTAAATTTTTTACAGACTTAATGTACACAAGATATTAGGAATTGCAAATTAACATACCTAATTGCATGGATTTGCCTCATAATTGATTATTTTTTCAATGTAAAGTAAACATCTGGTTTTTTCATAGTTGTCAGGTCTTTATCTCTTTATAATTGGATGCTATCATTTTCGACGGTTCTATGATTTAGAAATATTGCTACTGAAAATTGCTTTTATTCTGGATCACTTTTATTAATAATATTTTATATCTATTTTCGGATATCGGCTATGGGCAAGGTTGTGTATATAACTTCTCATATAAATGTACTTTACTAAATGTACGGTTACTAATAAACCGTCAGGATTTTCGATTTAAGTTAAAAGAAAATTACCTTTTTCGTTGAGGACGTATTCGTTGTTTATATACTCGAGTTATTTTCACTCCGTATCTATTTCCATTTATTCTGAGTCGAGCTGCTTTGTGTTCTGCTATTTTTGCGATAACAGGATTTCCGACAGTACATTGAAGCGTGTTTGTGTTCAAAACGTGCGCCAAGCTATTGATGACTCTGTGAATAGTATCATCAGAGCTCGTTCGGAGAGATCGTTGAAGATATTAAAGTTTTCTACGTCTCTCAGGTCTAACGAAATTTCTGCTAGATTCAACTAATTTATTGACTAAAATATCATTCGTTTGAATCCGTTTATTGTAAACAAAAAAGAGGAGAAAGCAGAAGGGTGTGAAATTTTCTGGATATTTGAAAGTGTATTAATGGGGACAAAAGGAATACGCAGGAGTGACTGTCTTATTTCCATTTAAGGATATTCATTCTTTTTTCTAAAAGGTTTTAGTAAACCGCTCTGAAAGAAGTATTTTTTGAGAATTTGAGTTTTTAGTTGAAAAGATTTTGCGATCAAGTTCTCCAAATTGTGACAAGATCCAGTGTTCAGGTTTGCAGCCTGCAGATTGGCTATATAAGACGTAATTCCATGTAATCAAAAACATTAATTTGTAAATTTAAACATTTATCTGAAGTATGCAAACCTGCTTTTGTTCTAGATTTAAAAATTTCATTTCGTGTTGGGAATAAACTCGCGCATGGAACTGTAAATCTGCTTCTCTTTGTAAAGTCAGAATTAATGTCTATTAGTGCAGAGAGTAGAACAGCGAATAGTTTGAATATAATTGAGCCTAATATTCAGTAGAACACAAAAAATATTTTTAATCTACCATATTGACGTTTTATATTTTTAATTAGAAAAGTCGTTATTTTCGAAAATTTTCTTTTCCATTACCTTTTCACTTACCTGAATCATATAATGTTTTACGAAAGTAGAATTATTGGAAAATTCAAATAAGAAAATTACTATTTTTAAGTCCATAATTTTTTTGAGTCCTGAAATTGTAGTATAAGAAGGTTATTTAAAATTAGTTCATTTTAGTTTTTTCACTTGAATATAGCAAAGTATGTTGCCTTCAATTTTCATTAAAAATAGGCTGAAATTTTCTATTTACAGAACCTTTCTAAAACTGTTTTAATAAGACTTCTTTCTGGTGACATTGGGTTTATTGCAAATAATAGGCAGAACAGAAAAATAGGTTTAATAATTTTATGGTTATTTCATAATATTGCTGATTTGTTTCTTTCTTAATCGATAACCACCAGTTCTAAACGCTTTGAGTCAAAAATGAGTAGGCATAGTTAGAATGCAAACCGAATGTATGTTGTTGGTAGCAGCAAGTTTTAATCTTATTGGTTATTAATTATCGGTCATTAATTGCTTCTATCAGGTCCGGTACGAAAATCGAGTTCATCATAGCAACTCCTCGTTATGTGTGACATTCGATCAGGGTTGTCTTATTAATTATTGAAGGATGAGCATAATTAATTTGTCTCGTGCTTCGACGACCACGAGAAGTCGCTCCCTGCGCTCATCGTTTATTAAATACGACGATGAGTCATTCTGGGAAACCATTCAGTATTCCATCTACCCCCGGAGCCATACTGAATTTTCCCAATAAATATTAATATTCAGATGTACACCTACATAATATATATTTCGAAGTTTATTCTTTCAACAATTTATCTATAATTATAATATTTTATCCATTTCATGAGCTATTTACAATACTTTGATGCATTTTTGCATTTTTAGTTCCCTTTTTCGACATTGATAGCGCTGTAGCTTGTCGTCCTTCGCTTGTTCGCTGCCAGATAGCGTCGCTCTTTAATGATTTGGTTTAGGGATTTCTAAGTTCATAAAATAAATATTGCCTTTTCCCCCGTATTCAATATGTTGAAATGTTAATAACTTCTTGAGTTTAACCCGATCGAGAACATTAATCTGGGATGATGATCGATTTACCCTCTGTGGGCGTTCTCTCAGGACCTATCGGACGTGGAACGTCTTTCTGGAACGTTTAAATGGGATAATAGTTACTACCGCTTTTATTAAAAATAGCACATTTATACATGGTCAAACTTACGGACTTAGAAAAAGCCCGATTTATGTAATCAGTCAGTTAAACTCGGTGTTGGCAATGGCTTAGACATAGACAGCTTCCTTGCTCTTAAAAAAAAGCTTCTTTCTTAGTGAACTTCTTCTTTCCATTCCGTGGGTTTCCTCCACGTTCATATCAATTCGATATGCCCCTATAATTGACAAGAGACAGTGAAAAATAAGATTAACAATAACAATCATATTTTATTTACTCATACATGAATGATTTTACCCGTCAAAGACTACTTTAAAATACTACTTACTGCGCCTGTTTGTTTTGCTTAAACTTGATTATTAATACGTCTGTTATTTTTATATGAATGTATGGTTTCAGCTTAATTCGCTATTTCAGTTGCCTAATTACACTGCCTTGAAAAATAGTATTGACCCGTTCTCGTTCAAATTCCTGGATTTCATCGTTTGAAATCAATCCACCGGCAAAATTTCAGTTATCGGGGACAAGTGTTCAGTTGAAAAACAATTTCCAGAAATTTATATCGTTTTGTAATGAAATTGTAACACTATCTGGTTAACTAAAGTTTCACTGTACATGTAGTTGTACGTCGTCTATTTCGATTTCGACATATTTGTTTGCGTTCTCCTGAGTTTTTGAACTGTTGTTGGCTCATAGTCAAACATTGTAATATATATGTGCCCATAATTATGAAAGTGGTCTAAGTCATATATTTCTTGTTCCGCGATATTTAGTGAATCGCATTTGAATAAATTAAAAAATATTTTTATTTTATTAGTCTCGATTAATGGAAATTTATTAAAGATATGATATTTTGTGTGAATTTCATTGGAAAATGTTGTTTTTAAAGCTTGAATTGACTTAGACCATTTTCAAAATTAACCGAATGTCCTATAATTGACTTAAAGTAATAAAAAATTGTGATTTTTATTTGAAACAACAACTTTACCGACATAATTCATAAACATTAAATGTTTTATCTATGTATACATAGTAGAATGTTTACTTGTTAAAAATGATTAATAAATTTTATTACTCATTTTTAACAAGTAATCCATTTTTATCATAATTTCGAGTTTTTAAGATTTTTAAAATGTTCCTGAAAAACTGGAGTGATGTATGTATGGTAGTATACACATCAGGTCTTTGTTTTTCTTCCGTTACTAGTCTAGTGGTGTTGTATAATGGAAGTAATTGAATATTTTCGTATATTTTTGGTCTTCCTCTTTTAGGTGAAAGATCCAAAACTTGGAATTCAGAATCATCTAAGGAAGTCTTATAAAACATTTTATAAGGTTCATTTTTCAAGAATCTCATCCATCGAACTTTAGCCAAGAGACAGATTCGCCCGCGGTATTTTTTACTCTCCTTGTTGTTGATTTTTCAAGTAATTTCGTTGAAATAAAATCCGGCTGCGATATTCGTTTGACTGAAAATGTATTTCTTCTTCTACAATTTTCGATCAATCCATAGTAACGTTCAGGATTGTATATATAATTTGCTTTTTTTTATTTTCACCTCTATCAAACCAAAATCACGGTCATTCGGTAGAAAGGAATGACCCGATACCAAAAATTTGTGGCCTATCGTTTCAGTATTATTATTCGATGACTGGGCAATTTTCAGCTATGTCAATGCTAATTTAATGTTGCGATTTTGGCCTGAACAAGCATCACTGTAGGCTATTACCTGTTTCTGAGAAGCCAAGACATCCTCCATATGCGCTAAAATGCACGATGCTACTTCCTGTGCACCTCTTGAAGCTGTTGTTTCATCCCATACATACATTTTGACATTGTCATCATGGAAATTATTGAAACCCAAGTTGTATACGTACACGTTTCGCTTATAATAGGCTAAGAAAACAGACAGTTTAGGATACGGAAGTGCTTTTTGCAAATCAAATGAGAATCCATAATATTCCCTAGAATTTTCTTTTGCTCTCTTGTGGTCCTCTGATTTATTATGTAGTTCAGGAACGCGACAAAAAGAGGGCCACGCGGTATTTTCAAGTTATGTTTATATAATTTCTTTAAATTGTTGACAGACCACTTTCATAATAAACATTAAATGAATTCCGTATAACGTTGTAATTACAACTACTATCTAAAAGTTCATTTTTGACGATATCGTAAACATTACATCGTATACATTTAGTTTAAAATCATTTCGTGTGAAATAAGTAATAAATTCATTTTTTTTAATTTTGACAGACCACTTTCATAATTATGGGCACATACATATATATATAAGTTAAATTCGTCGCGAATCAAATAAATCGGTTTTTCAAGAACGAATTTATTTAGAGAAAAACTCAACAATCCAATCAGTCGACTCGAACTCTAATAAACGATTGCCTAACGGCTAACAGTAAAAGTTAACAAATAAAAGGGGCTTTGTCTAACCTTAATAAATTCAAATGTTCCGCGAGGGTCCCATGTAACCGTTCGATCATCCCGTGGGATTGCGGATGTCGCGGCGTCGTATAATGCCAGCCGATCCCTAATTGCTGCAGCGTGTACCTTAGACGCTTATTGTCAAACTCGCGGCCCTTATCCATAATTAACAATTTCGGTTTCCCTCGAGCCGCGAAACGCTCCAATAGTGCTGTTCTAACGGCGCTCGCTGTTTTATTTCTTATTCGCCGGGCGTAGGTTAGGCGTGTGAGTACTCGTCGATAGTTGTTAAGTACTTTCCCTTTTCCCAAAACAACACGTCCATCTGGACTCTTGATCTCGGCTCTGTCGGGGTCGGCGTGCGACCATCGACTACGAACTTGGCGCGCCCCGATAATTTCTTTAATAGTTCCTCCCAGCATACCGGGCCAATAATATTCCCGTTTCAAATGTTCCAGAGTCTCTTTTTCTCCCTTGTCACTCGTAATGCCGGTATGGTATTGGTTAACAATTTCATTCTGCCGCGCCTCGTTCTTAACGGTTTCCACCATCCTGGCACAGACTACCGGCTGGCCGGTCCCTCCTATTTCCCCCGATAGGTAGGCTGTGTAATCAGCCTCTGTTCTAAGTCCCGAGAATCGGTATACGCATGATACGTTCTGTCCTGGTCAAGTATTTGTTGCAAGACTTCCACCAATCGTTCGGTTGACGCGTCCGTCCCCACGCGAACCGTTGTTGTCCGCGTGTGCGCATACCGATCGCGCTCTGTTGATATATCCGACCCCTGTATGCTCACTAGGATCAACTGATACCGCTTATCGTTGACGGAAGGCCGACCTCTGCCTCTTCGGGGTGGTCTTTCCTCGGTCTCTGCGCGTATCGCTAAGTGTCCCTCGCTCGGGTCTCGTTCCATTTTTACAGTACTACAATACGGGCCCACCGACGCCATATGGAGGCCCCGCGTCCCCACATAATGTTCTTTTAACTTTGTGCGGACCTCTATCCACGGTTGCTGCACCCTCGGTCGATCCGTCCGATCAGCTCCTCCACTAGGGGTTCCAGGTTAGTATTTACTACAGGGGCCCCCTAGGCTATCGCGTGTGTTCGATATATCGATACGACGGGTGAATCGATGTCGTCAACTCGGTCGGCCATCTTTGTTTTCACATCGCGTACTTTTATTAAGGCGTCCGACGGGGGTTTTTAGTAAAAGGAAAGAAAGTAATTATGACACGAAAAGAAATATATAAAGAATAGTATAATAAAACTAACCTTATTCGGAATCTGATTTCGCTTGATGAGGAGCCTCCTCCTGTGGGCCGATATCCCTCGTCGATTTAAACCCTGGCCGCCGCTTCCAAAAAAATGTTCAGATCATCTTTGTTACGACTACGTCGCCAGATATACTCTGTCAGGTACAAATCGAAATCATTTTCGACTCTCCGACTAGGAATAGTCCTTTTTATCGCTGACCAGGTTCCTTCCATCGCATTGGTATCAACATTATTTTCCGGATTTTTGAAATTAACGGAATGATTCACTGTGAGGTGCACGAACCTCTCATCATTTAATGAATTATACGATTTCCAACAATCGGAATAGATCGTGGTCCCCGGCAGTATATTACTTTTTATTATGATTAGTAGAGTATCCCTATCCCTTTTGTCGACAACCTTGAAAAAACATTTATTCGTCCCCCCTTTCGATTCCACCGAACACCCATTTACCATCCACTCTTTTCCCACGGATGAACTTACGCTTCCCAAACATACTTTCATCTATTTCCACGATTACTCCGGGTCCACCTATACGCTCATTCTTTCGCAAACATTCCTCCACAAATACCTCTCTTAATATAATTATGCCAATCGCACACCGTACGGGAAGAAACAGACGGCTCACGCATAATAAAACTGTTCGACACGGTGAACCAGCAAATGAGTGAGTAACAAGATGTCAGGAATTGACAATTTGTTGACCTTAAAATAGGAACCCGTACGAACACTCCTTCTCACTTGATGGGCTGGGGCCACTTTCGTTCTACGGACCCACATAAAACCATCACTCTTAGAACACGGTCTAAGAGACATACCCTTCCCGCATTCAGGACACACATACTCTCTGGCAACCAATCCCAGATTCATACATATCTCGAGCACTTTTTCCGGTCTCTCATCCTTTAACACGTTCGGCGCCGCGTCACCCATATTTGGGTGACGGGTATGCTTCCGTGGGGGCCCCGTCACCCATATATGGGTGACGCTTTTCTTGTTGAAGTTAAATAAGATTTTCAGTTGCATTTTTAAAAGAAATTTAAAAGAACAAGCACTGAAGTATAAATATAGAATATGCAGGATAAAAATATCAAAAGTATACATATAATACTCTACTTTTTATTATTAATTTATATGTAGGATAAAATATTGCATTATCTACGTCGGATGATATTCATTGAAACAGTCCAGGCACATCTGTGGCAATTTTGGGCAATTCAAACAATACGTTGTCGTTTTTTTAACGTTTTTCCTCGCTTGTCGGCGTCCGACAGTTTCCCTCTTCTTTCGGTAACGCAGGATGTGAGCGCATCTTCTTGCGGGTTTGTCCTTCCTGTAGATTCAACCTCAAGTGGTGGTGGGACACTATCCTCCTTCTGTGTCTATTAGTGTCGGGCGCACAGTATTTTCTAAGGACAACCAATCTGTGACTAAAACTTCGCGGAATTTTCTTATCTCCATATTTTTTTTTGTTTACCAAATACCTCCGACAGTCGGATTTGGGGGGCCCCGAAGAGAAACTCAACCGAATCACGTTGGGCGCCGACGGTGTTAAACAACACAGACATTAAATTTAACACTCCCATACCAACTCAAACACAAAAAACCGCCTAATCCCCAAAAAAAAAACCCTTCCCGTCAGATTCGAAAACAAAAATGGTTGCCCGGAATGAAAAAAAAGATGGCCGACCGAGTTGACGACATCGATTCACCGGTATATATCGATATATCGAACACGCGCGATAACCTAGGGGGGGCCCCTGCAGTATATATTAACCGGCGTCGTCTTTTTTTAAAAAAACGAAAACGCGATTTTTAAAAAAGTAATAATTTATTCGTACAAGTAAAATACAACCAAATTAGACTGAATCGTACAGATCTATTCACCTGGATAAGCTACGAGATAAACAGTACAACTTGCTAGAACACACTGGCGGGCCTCTGTCCGGCGGCTCATATTATATCATTCAAATCAGACAAAGGGCTTTGTCGAATCTTCGTGTTTATGTCTGGAGCCTTTACTCTACGGGGACTTCTCCGTCGACCCATGACTTATATCTATATTTTTAATTGAAAATTGAATGAATCAAAGCTCACCAAGTAGAGATTCCCAGAGTGGTTCACCTGATTCACAGGAAAATACGTATTTTTCAAACGATATTTTGTTACACTCTTAAAATATTGAGAAACAGTCTTTAAACTAAATATAATAAGTCTCCATTAGATCAGTTTTCACCGACACCGAATGGTCGGTTCGTTATTATTGAAAATATTACCATACATTTTTACTACCGTAATATCGGGCCCATATCACCTGAAAGTATTAACTATCATATTAAGTATCAGCTATCTTACTGATAAGTGAAATGGGTGAACTGTTTCACTGAAGTCACAGATTAAAGTGTGAAAATTACAAATTTAGCGCACTTTTACCGGAATGATTTCAGTTAAGAAAATTAAACTTTTTCTTCTCCTCTTAGTGTATTCGAATCCTTTTCAACAGTACACTTCATATTAGTACGAAACTATCAGTGAGTTTTCTCGCCTTGCTTGTGCCCTAACTCTCCGTATGTCTTGGGGAAACCAAGGAAAGATTTGTTTTTTGTTTCTTTTTCAAGTATTAAGATTAGGGTTGTTTTGTAGGGCTTCATTGGCACTCCTACAAACGGTGCATTGTTCAACCTCCTCGTGTATTCTGCTAATATTCTGCAGTCCAAATCCTATATATTTTTGCTAATTAGTAAGATAAATTTTATATCTTCCAGTAACGTTGTGGCCGTGTCCGTTTTTTTTTTTGAGGTCTCTGTCTGTAATCAGTACTAAAAATAATATCCGAGTTGATTTAACTAGAAAACAAATAGCGCATTTAACTCGGGACATTTTACTTCTTTCCTTGGAGCTATGCCATATCTTCCACAATTGCCTCGTCAGTGGCATTCTTCTAGATTCTAATGTCCCCCCCAATCTTTTTCATGTCCCACACTGAAATATTGTTCAATGTGTTTTATTGCTCAAGTGTTTTTTTGGAACAGTTTTTTAAATTGTGGCACTTTGTTGCAAATAAAAATTCGAATATCTGCTTTTTCATCCTACCAATTTCTGAATGACGTTTCGCCTGACATCTGGATTAGCACAGTTGGGTGCCACTTCACTAAATTTTCTAGACTCTTAAACAATTAATATTTATTTACTTATTTTGAGATTCTCTCCTTACAGTAATACTTACCTTTAATGAAATAGAATCGTTTGTTTGACTATCCTTCGGAGAAGTAGAGTAATTTTAAAATTTTATTTACAAAAACATTTGTGTTTCCGAGCAAAACTACACATTTAGGATAAGAGATTAAAACAGTCACTAGCTGCGTATATAATGAATTGTGGATATAATTGTGGCTGATATCAGCACATGATTAAGTGCCAAGGTGTAAAATTGCCATAGTAAAACTTGAAAAACAATGTTCGTTTAGGCATTGAAAAAATAATGCTACTTTTCCGTTAGCCTGGCGCAAATTTCGCCAATTTTGAACCAAATATCCACTGTTGTGGAAGAAATCGACCGGCGGCATTCTTCTTTCGTATTGTAAACGAAACTAAAGTTGTAAATCTCAACTATTTTTTCAGGACCACCGATTTTTTCTTTGCTCACGTTCAGCTAATACTTCTACACAAACTACTTCTCTTGGGTAGTAGTTCTGATCTACAACTGTATTATGATTTATATCTAGTTGTTTTTACACCAGATAAATCTCAAAGATGTTAGAAAACTGATTCTGGACGATTCGAACCGCATACAATTGCGAATGCTCTTCTTGATGTGCGGCATGTTGAAAGATTGCACCGCCAACTCCGTCAGAAAAAGACGGTTTCATTTCATGATTCTGATCGCATTTTGTTGCATTCTTTGCCTTATATATACCTTTCTCTTGAAAAAAAGAGACTGCACCTTTTTCATTTCTAGCTAAATCCCAAATTTTCATCTTTTTTACAAAAATTAAGATTGACGAAAAAAAGGGGAAAACGTGCCCCTTACGATTCTAAGAAATTTGGGGGAATTATACATTATTTGGCGATTTTTCGCTTGCGCCCGGCTAAAGGAAAAGAGTACCTGATTAAAGGAAAAAGTGTGAACAACCAAAAGCCACAGTAAAGTGGAGAATTATTGTTTCTAGGCTTCTTATTTTTTTTTTGTTCCATGCATTAAATTTAGGTGGGGAAACCTTTCAAGTATCCTGAACACTTAAGGCTTACGTTTGTGTGGGGGTTGAAGGAAGAGGGGGAGGGCGGTTAAATAATACAAGCTGGCGTAAAATCCGTTTTAGGGGGAAGGTATGGCTTGGCTTCCTCAACAGGTTTATCCCCCTCTGCGCCCCCCACCTTGGGAACAATTTTCCACCCCCTCTTTTTTATTTTCCCTCTTTTGTTTTTTTAATTTCCCTAACACCTGTGAATTCGGCCGTTTGTGTGAAAGCCCTTCAGTCTAGTGTTTTTTCTGAATCATAATATTTTTCCCCGTTCTAAAATCAAATAGAAATTCTCTGCAAATTCGTCGAAGAAGAATCACCAATTCCATTACTAATATAACTAAGTTAAGTGGCCTGGGTGTCTGGAGCTGGGATTTTCTTGTTTTTTTTTTTCATCTGAATTATTAATATTTATCCAAAGTTGCAAGAAAATTGCGACGTTATTATTTTTTGAGACTGCGGTCTTCATTTTTCAACTGAAAATTGCCAGCTCTAAATTTCTTGAACCAATAGTCGTAGTGCCACTCCCATAAACTGTGCAAATCTCGTCTGCAGTGTCCTTTGCACTATGGCCCTTTTTAAAACAATGAAGAGTACAATGCCGCAAATGCTTCTTTTTGTTGAGCTCTGGGACAACTGAAACCTCTATGTCATAAACGGGATAAGAGATCAGATTGAACGTAAATATAAACAGAGCCCGTTATAGTCTTTCAAGCGAGGGGGAGAAGAAACTTATGGGACACCCCAATATGATACTATTCTGATTTGACTGGTAAACATCAGGCTAATTGGTATTAAACGTTTGCCTCCTAATTTTTACCTTTATATTATATTTCTGTTGAAAGGTCTACATTTTTCCTATTAGTCATATTGCACTTATTCCTCCCTAGGTAATGAAAAAATTAATTATTATCTGGGAGCAACAAATATTCATTTTTCTTTTTTTTCATTTAATTGCCCGACTATTTTGCTGAGTATCGATTTAGCATTAAGTCTTGCTTATCGAACGATGTTGATTAGCAAGTTCGTGTTGATGAAGAACTTGAATAATATTGTCGAAACATTTTTTGAATAGTACACTCTTTCTATTATCGCATTTCACTCTCGATTGTTATATCTCATCAGTGTTACTAGTTTTCTCACTTATTTTCGTTTTATCTTGAATCCGCGTTGATTAAAAAAGGTTTCTACGCGTTATTCATACTTTATACCGATTTCCGAATGAGATAACAGCACAAGTATATTGAAACATTAATAAGAAATTTACATTCCATGTGTCCTTCGGGGACACATTTTACTATTAAACCACCGAGCTGTCCATTTGGTAATTGTGCTCTATTATTTCTATTATTGATGATATTTGGGTAAAAGAAATTACACATCACCAATCAATTTTACATTTTTCCTGTGCTTTGGAATGGAATGGATATTATTGATTCCTAAAATGCACAATTCTGTTGTATTTTAAAGGTCAATCTTTTTGAAATCACTACATAAATACTGGCAAGTTTGATTTAAAAAATGTCTAATCTTTTTTTCTCCTCGTGTTTTACCTACTTAATATTTTGTTCAATTCAACTTTAGTTTTTCATTGCATTATGACTACACGCTAAAATCTTGGGCTGTTTGGTTAGAACACTTGACGATTGTTACGGCATTCCCCTCTGAGACAATGGAATTTACGCCGATAAATAAAATGTAGTACTTAAAATATTTGTTATTAACATAAATACTTGTTTTGTGTAATAATTTTGTTTCCTTATCGGACAGGGTTGTCCTTTCTTTTTTTTAAATTTCGAATAATATTGACCAAATGTTCGTTTACCGGGAAACAATCCGGCAAAGATCATATTGTTGTTTAAATCTGTCGATTGTGGGTATATATAAATTTGAAACCTATTTGATTGCTATTAATTAATTAATAAATGCGGGTTGACATTTTTTCGGATTGTATTTCTCAATCTATGAATGCGCAGTGGGCATTTTTTGAGAGGTAGTTTCTGTGATTTCTGAAAGACGCCGGCTATATTCCCATAACTTATTTCCAAAACTTTGTTATTTACTATACAACAGTTGTTAAAAAAAATAATAAAGAATATATTAGGGGTACCCTAAAGTAATCAAACAGTGTGGCTTTATTTTCCATTACTATCAACAAATTGTACTTTGCCAAATTTCTTGCAATTTCTTCACTTGGATTTCATTGATTTTTTCCTAGTCCTAAGACCAAAATACATCTTATTAAATTGGTACCCGTAATAGTTCAGTCTGTATGAACTAGTTTCGATAAGGGCTTCAGGTTCTTTGTGAAATTGATTAGCAAATTTTAGTAGCAGGGTTCATATAACGTATAATTATTAGCAGAATTTGCTTTACGTTCTATACTTTATTAAGATCCCTATTCTCAGGTTTAATATTTGAGGGGAAGCAGAAATAAAAGACTGATTGAAAAAATTGATAGCTCTTGCAATGTTTTTGCTGTATAGGCATTTTAGGACTTATTAAAATTGTCATATTTTCGTAATCCTTTTTTACATTTACATTTATATTGAACATATGATTTCGTTAAAAATTTTAGCTAAACGTCACAATAATGTTTTCTTTCAGGTGAGTTCGCCGTTAACTCTGCCGCTGATGCTAGCGATTTTCAGCTTTAGGTAAGGTGAATTATTTCATTAAAAAAAAGCGCATTCATTCACGAATGAATTATTCACCCATAACAATATACTGAATTTTGTTTCTTTTTTTTATGGCTTTTCCTCCTACCTTGTTGTTTAAAACAGACCCGTCTAGTTTAGGCAGCTCTTCTTTTTCTATAATGAATCATGTCAGAACTCAGCTTCCGTTTGTTTCGCGGTTATCCAGGAATATTAAATCTGTTTTTAACTTTTAACAAAATACTCTTGCAATTTTTGAAGATTTAGTTCTAGCACTTAAAATTAATAATGGTTTAAGAGTCCCTTTTTAATTAAAAACAACTTTTAGGACTCCTCTGTTGACGAAAATACGGTTAAATATTTATTGTAAATATTGCTATTTTATTATTACCTTGTGACTTACTCACAGGTTGCCTGTAATATTCAGGGATCAGGTGTTCAACCCCTATTTGATTCTACAATTTTTTGGCGAACTCTCGTGCTAGTTCCATTAGAAACTGTGGTCCTCTTCGATGCTACGCCCAAAATTTACAGCATAATACTGGCATAATAATCATCGATCAGATCACAGCGTGTAAACGACGAACTGAAAAAACCATTGAATATATTAACTCTGGTGCATCCAATCTGTAGCTAGCTCAACGTATAAGTTTTAGAATTCGGAGTGCATTTGTGATATTTCTCACGTCACTATATTTCAGAGAGGGCCCTCGGTTGACAATATCCGGCTTGATTGATTCACAGTGGCTGTCATGTTTTGAAAAATATTCGCCCCTTTCGGCTGCTGATTCTAAACATGTCCATATGATTTTTTTTAATGGAATTTTGTTTTTCTAATGAATCCTGGACTCAACGTTTTCTATATTTCGTAGTTTGTTTGCCTGCACTGCTTGTGTTAATTAATTAGGGTACTGAATGTATGAAACTTATTATTTTGGCCTTTATTCCCAATTACCCTTAATGGGTTCTGGAATCTTTAATTTCTACGTTTCGTAGTTTTTGTTTCTCTTTACTCCTTGTCGTGAAAATAAATTACTTTACGAATGGACGAATCACAATTAAATTTTTGGTCCATGTGATTAACTGTGACGACTAATTTTGCTGGTGGGCTACTCTATCAGAAATATTAACCTACAATTAAACCGGGATCCGTGCTCCCACTTATCGCCGTATTCATTGCTTTCAACTAATAGCACATAGTTCTAGATACTGTATCGAACAAGTTAAAGGGAATAGATTTTGAAAATTGGTTACCGATCGATCCCCTCAATTATTCCAAAAAGAAAGCAGAGAATTTCACACATATGAATTGGTATTACCTTATTTCCTAATGCATATTTGTTGGAATTTTATTTTTGTACTTCGACCAGGTTATTTTGAATTTCCGTTTCAAAAAAAAATTGAAAAAGAGTTGGCGATACTTGTTGCCTGCTGCTTTTCCTGGCTTATGAAAATAATTGTATATGGATTCTCTGTTGAGGCCTTTCAATTTTCCACTGTTATTAAAATTCAAAGAATGCACTAATGGCTTTTTACCAAACTATTAACTGTAATATTCGTTATTTTTTTTTGTGTACAGGAATTTCCAATGTCTAAGTCGAACTGTTTTGCAGTTTGTCGAGATCATAATTACATTCTGTCTCTCATAATTACATTCTGTTTATTTTTTTTCCGGTCGGTTTTTATTTTTATGACGTTCAACAAAATATACCAGAGAGTATGCATTTTCACTCAGTTGGCGATGTACACTATTATTGACTATATTGAAATTTACGACACATATTGTTACAACTAGGAATATGTAGGAGTATTTTTTTTAGCGCTTGATTACTATTTAATGTTTTTCTGTGCGACCTAAACTTACCAATTCTATTAAAATATATATTTTTAGCCCTACAATAATAATACAAATACTACAGGTGTCAGTATATTTGAATTTAGATTGAAAACTCCTCTTGTCACTGCCTGCCCCTTTATTAGGAATGAGTCTGTCTCTTATTCAAAAATGTTTTAGCCCGAGTATCGTACGCTAAGCGGATTTGCTCCAGTACTTGACTAAGCGCCCGTTTAAGTGTTTTTCACTCTCTGGGGGTGGTCGTCTGGAGGACGTTTGTAAGTGTGCGTGGTGGTGGTGGCGGTGGATTGGACCGCCCTATCGATTTCTTTACAATTGGCAAAGTTAATAGGCAACCTTCCAAATTTCAGTCTCCCATTCCCGTTTCTCGCTTCGACATTACATTGTTCTCATTCTATTTTAATATTTTTGCCACTCATTGCCTGCCTCCCACTCTATACAATAGAAAACAAGCCCGTAATCATTGAGCTGTGTGTATTTTATGCAATTATGCAAATAGCCCCCAATGTTAGTCTGAGAGTGTTTCTGATGTAAAAGAGAATTCATATAAAAAAATATGTAAATTACCTATGTATATACCGGTTTAAATGGCCACTTGATAGTTTGGTTTAATTATAGCTGAAAATCTGTTCCCCCAGTTGTGCTCATTTTTCAAAGTTCCTTCTTAATCTTGAAAATTAAATGATCTTTTAGATGACAGTATACATTTTATTAATTCCTTAAATAATACACGTTTTATTATAAATGCCGAATTGGTTGTCCCGATATTAAGAACTTAATGTAGGCATGTAGTAATTACACAAAGTATTCAAAAAAACGTTTTCAAGAAACATTTGTTTGTCGAGTATCCTTTAAGAAGGAAGAGTTTATTAAAAATTTAAATTGCTTTATGATAACACTTTCATTTACACACTCTTGTTTGTGCGACTTATTTACGTTAATTATTACTAAGCATATATGATTTATTTCTATAAGAAAAAAGTTATTATAATAGATTTTCATACTGCTCATGAAAAAAACCCAGATGTCTGCAATACCTGTAACAGATGCAAGTATTTGAATTCGTTGAAACGAAAAAACTCCGTCCAAAATGGGAACAAAAAATTAAAAACGTAAAAAACCACTTTAGAAGTCTAACAAATGTATCTCTGTTCTGGCATTGTTCAGCTTTATGGAATGCTCTTATCGTTTAAATTATTACAATTATGGCAATACATTTTGTAAATTGCCCGCTAGCGCGGAAGTATGAAATGGAGGTAATTAAAAAATTGGTGTGATTAAGACGTGCGCAAGCAATAAGTGGAAATTGTACAAAACAACCTATAAATTCAAGTTTGTTGTAGGGAAGATTAGAAATGCAAATATACAGTAAATCTGGGTAATGTTTCTCCAAGAAGAGGACATCAAAGATTTAGGCATTTTGTAGTTTTTGTTTCGTTCTGGTATAGGATTCAGTTCTCAATATGTTCCATAAATTTACGATAAATAAATTTTATATATATATATATATATATATATATATATATATATATATATATATATATATATTTCTTACTTCGTTCTTGCACTGGCATATACATTATAATTAGGACAATAAACAATTCCTAGCATGTATTTTTCTGTTGTAATATCTATTAATTTCTAGTGATCCCATTTTGAAACCTTTCTAAGGTTTCGGTATACATTTCCAAATAGCTGGGTAATAATAATATCCCATCGCCTAATAAATTACCAAAAAATAAATTACTGTGGTTATAACAAGCTGTTAAATCGGATGGACTGTAATTGTTTTAACCCCTATTCCTGACATTTTGTGAAATTGTCGACTTAATTTATAGCCAAGGAATGCTTCTTGTATGGATTATGCAGCCCAATATTTTCTCAGTAATGTTTTCTAGCTGTCAAATAAGATGTAATATTTTGATTGGTTTTTTCCCGGAAATAAAAAATCCTCCGGATCCAATGATATGATGAAAAGTACCTGTGAACCAGCCTCTAGATATTCAGCTATACAAGAAATAATTTTTTTTAGAAAATAAATAAACTTGAAAAATTAAGTTACGTTGCGATTACTTCTTACGAAATTATTAGTTTTGTTTCAATGTTGTTTTTGACTAACATTAATGTATTTTAACCTTTCTTCTTTTGTGGGTCTTACCATTACGTCTTATATAAAAGTATATCCAAACCATTAGTTATTGTACTGACATTTATTCTAACTTATGAAGAATACACGAATTCTATTGGTGAACCCTTCTCCGGAATTCAAATCTTTTTACTTTTCATTATTACGATTAGACGCTTCAGTTAGGTTTGATGACTTATTTAAACTTTGTTTTTAAAACTTATGGTAATCGTGAATCGAATCGTTTAAACTAGCCCGCTCGGATGAGAGTTTAAATAGAGGACACTTCAATTTCGTACTTAACGGTTTCGATACGTTCGATATTTACGTCTTTGAAGGCAATTCAATTAATTTCGCCTCGACCTAGGCGTTCATGCGAAGATTGCCGATATACAAAACCGGGTACGATGTATTGGGTCATCCGAATATATAGTGTCGCATTTTCGAATCGTGTTACTCTGGATGAAAACTTTGTTTTGTACAACGATAAGGGATGAAGAAGACATTTGTTGAATTGCAAGGAAACTCCGTGTCCACAGTCAAAGGTAACGACCCTGCCCTCGTAAGACAGTGTTCTACAGGAATTATTCGGCATGAGGTGTCGCCGATGGGAATTACAAAGAAAAGTCTGTTGCCAGTACTGAAGAGCGGCTTGGGGGGCGGGGGTGGAAGAGGTCAACAGAAGAGCCATCATCATACTTCAACGAGACAGAGCCACGAATACGAAGAGGCACGTTCCAAAAAACTGGGGCGGTTTTTAATGGGGAAGTCACGGCACGTTCCCGCCGACCGACCTGCTGGCACAGTCCGTTTATCAATTTATTTCTCGTCCGGACCACATTAATGATAATCGTTTCTTATAATAATGTCGATTTTATTACAAGACCTAGGGAATTTTCCAAAACATGACTTTTCAAAATATACAGCTCCTACCGAGACAGGTTGTGATATCTGATTTAAATTGTGAGAAAGATGTGTATAAAGAAACGCCCCCATATTCTTCTCCCGACCTGGCATATTCCGATTATCAATTTATTCTTCGTCCGAACCGCACTAATGATATTCGGGTGTAATAATAATACCGAACACGGTGACGACAGGGATGTCGATTTTATTCTGAAGACCAATTGAATTTCTTATGGTAAGGGAAATTTTTTAAATACAGTTCCTACTGTGATAGACGGTGAAAAGATGTGTATAAAGAGGTCTATTTATCTCCTCTCAAAATCAAGAATTGAAAATTTAAGAACGAAAAGAGAAGAAGTAACTAATAATGGAAAAATCGTATATTTTATTGTGACATAACTCACGTAGCGGGGTGTAAATAATACATTTTGAATTTGTCTACATGAAACGACAGCTACTAGTAATGGACACACTGATGTTTATTCTCGTCCGGGTCGGATAGAGGCGGGTGATTGATAAGGGGGTTTTTATCCCTCCGGGTGGGGACATAATTGGGGGTCTGGGGGCGGTGGTATGTATAGCGCCGGCCGGGAGCCCGGGCGACTGCGCGCAGGCCGCCCCCTGCAGCTCTGGGGGGGGCAGCCAGTCGTCGGCTGTCCCGTCTCCGGCCACCATGTAATCCCCGGCGCTGCGTAGAGACCGCCGCCCCCACCGAAGCGCGCCCAGTACGCATCCAGGCCGGGGGCCAACCCCCCAGCAGCACACCCTCGCGACGACAACCGCCGTTAGTCAACTCGTAAACGTCCTCCACCGTCCTTTTAGCCTCTAGATATTTTCTACCGTATATTTTCTATAACCCGACCGACCTCCTCCCCCCCCTCGACGATGGACGTGCCCATCATCCGGACAGAGAGCTACGACGGCGACGGGGGCGGCTCCTCGGACCTGAAATCGTCGAAGAAGAGGCGGAGGAACCTGAGCTCCAAGTACGAGTTCAGGGGCAGCCAGTCGCACAGGTGTTCGCTGATCACTATAAAGGACGGCGAGGGCAGCAAGACCACGGTCCGGTGGTCAAGCGTCAGGAACACCCCCGACCGGAAGCCCTCCTCGGCCAACGGGGGCTTCAACATTATCACGTCGCCCACCAAGACGGACAGTTCTCCGCCTTCCGCCGCCAAAGAGGTACACCCTCAATACTTAACCTCCCATATGTACCGTCGGTATATTCTCAAAAATAAATATATGGTACTCGTTAATTTAGTTGGGCGCGGTTAATAATTCTTTAACCATTAATTCTGAGTATATTTATTCCTCTTCGTTCTTATCACACGTTTTCTCTTTGGCAATCATTCCTTCTTTATTCTTACTGCAAGATAATGAATTTATCCCCACCACAGGTGGACGGAGTAACGTCCCTTGACTTTATACCTCGACTCAAAAGGATCTTCTAAACGCTGAGTTTTTTCTACTTCAAATACATAAAAATATTTGTTCACCTCATTTCCCCATATAATTGAATCAAGCTTTATAATACAATATTCACACACACTAGTCACTCAGAACAGTATTTGGGGCATAGACCCCACAGTCCTTTTTGTTTTCTTTTTTAGGTCTCTTTTTAACAGTCGCATTAGATTGAAACTACTGTTTAACCTCAATTTTAAAAATTTATATAGTGTACGAAATGAAAATAGACAAATATAATATACTGCCTGTTTAATATTTTTGAAATTTATGTTCTTCCATTGCCTACTCTCAATGGCATGCACAGGTGTCCGGGGTTAGTAAGGCAGCGAGACGGGTGACTTGTTACGATCAGAATATTCGGCAATAATTGCAATAAATTTATTACTCTCGCGTACAGTTCGTATTTGGAGAGATTGAATTTCCTTTGTGGCATTTCTCTGAATTTGACTCCGGGTCCAACAATCAGAGTGTACACTCCCAATTCCACTGATTGCAGCGTCGATTGGTGTTGCGATTCGGCTTTCAATTATGTCTGAACGCTTTCCCTGAAATGCCCGTTGTTATGCTTCCCGGGACAATGCTTCACGGGAATGAATAGACGATTGCTGAATCCCCCGACTATTATTTGCGCGATTGGAAGACATATAATTACAATTTCGAAAAGCCTATTGTAACGTGTTCAGAAACGGCGTTTTGTACTTCGGGCGTTGTTCGAATTGTGTTGGCGAGAAATGTGTGCACCAAAAATGCAGTCGACCCATAAACGTACCTATCTGTTGTTGGATGTTCCGCGACCAATTATGAGTGATGACGGCTTTTTGCACGCTCTGTACAATGGGTACAGATAGCGTTACAAAATTAACCGCAGTTATAAATCGGAAAGTGGTTAGTTACGGTGTTTTCGGACGATTCCAAATTGGACTCGCCTTTTCTGTGCGCCTCTATCTCACTGCCTCGTGTTATTGGACAACGATGAGGTGTGGAGGGGGGCTTCAGTATCGATTAGATTTACGGTCGACTTCTCAGGTTCATTGAAACGTGCACGGGCGATAACAAACGCGGTCGTTTTATGGATTTAAATCCGTGTATTTACACAGCATTTTACGTGAAATTCACGTTTTGGGCTAAAATACGTCTCGTTGACTTTGCAGATTTAACTACCCGCCTTTTATCAATATCGTTTCGATTTGTTGCGTTTAGTTCTTCTCCCTAAGTTTTGGCCAAATACCTATTTGAAAAATAAATAAATCCAGTACAGTAACAGTCCCCACCCGATAGAAGGTTCGAATATACCATCGTACCAGTCCTAAAGGAATAGTTTTTTCACTCTTTTATTGTTACTGTAAAATTATACAACAAGCAACATTTATATAGGCTACAATAGTCAACAATTAGAGGAGAAACCCACTGGTTCCCCCCTTTTTTCATTACTTTTTTATTTATTTATTTTTTTTTTAATATTATTTATTTAAACATTTAGGTCGCGTGGCCACTTCCTTTTCAGGCGTCAGGAATAGATTTAAATCATAATTTAGACTGTTGAAATTTCTACTGAATATGACTTAAATGCTTTATTATTATAGCCAACAAATTTGACAATAAACAAAACTATATTGAAGCCGACGTGGACGGTGGTATCGAACTATGGGGATCCACCAAGACATACCTGTTTTGTGGTCTGCGAGGGGTTGGAATACCGTACATTTCCTGTTCCACTCGCTGGTTTGGTCTTTTGCTAGACCGGTTTCGGCGCGTCTTCTTCAGTAGCGGTGTTAGTCACTTTTGACACTTAGGATGTTTTTTGGGCGTCCTCACTGTCACTTGTACGGTGGTGGTTGTAGTGTATTCAGTTTAATGCGCTACTAGTTTAAATGGTACGGCGCGCCTAATACTAGCCCGCAACACGGGTCTGTCTTACATTTTAGTATTAGCGCCTTACAGTACAAGTGACAGTGACAGTGGGCAGTGAGGATGCCCAAAAGACCAAACCAGCGAGCGGAGACAGAAACACACGAAAAATTCGATTTCCAAATTACACTCTTCACCACGACCTCAACATACCTACACTCGACTAAGTCAGTCAAGAAAACAAGTCATGTGTTACCAGTGGGTGATTTCTTCACTGTGTGAAACATATCAGGACAATACACAAATCAATTGCAATTATAACATGTGAACGGTGTTGATTGTGCAATAGAAAGGTTTTTTTTTAGTTTTCCATCTTGTGATCGGCATGTGTGAAAGTCGTGCTCTCACAATACTGCCTGGTGCCTGGTTCATTCATTGACCTTACACTCCGATTAATTTCGTTTCTCAGCGCCGATTTCAATAATGTAATGTAAAATTTCTTGGTCATAATATTTCTCATTACGCCAAAGTTCTCCTCAACAGTTCTTCCAATAGTTCCTCTATAGTCCACAGACGGAATGCTACTGAAGTAGCCAAGGAACGCGGGGAGCAACTCTGTGAACGCTTACAGTCCGCAAGAGTGAAGCAAAAACTGAGTTTTGGATTTCCTCACCCTCTAAGGTTTATTTTTATACTGCAATTTGCCGTTTTTAGGGGTCGTCTTAAGTGAGGGTTGGCTACGGTTCTAGGGGGCAGAGAGGAGGATCCTCTAATTGAGGGATTTTTTCCCTTGTTATTTTCATTTTTTATCATTAGCGTATGCTGTGCATTGTTGGATTACTGTAAAATTCCTATTACTCCTACTTGTTTCAAAATAATGTGCATGTTCCGTATTACTATTTAATCTTCAAAATGTATTACTTGATCAATTTTTAATTAATTACATATTTTCCACTTCAAACACCATCTTTATGCCTATGAATACCAGTCGAAATATTCATAATGAATAATCATTGAATCTTTTACAATTCATAAATAAGGATTTGGTTTGAATTCAATTTATTATTATATCTATTATTCATTATTATTTTATGTAGTGGCATGGACCTAATGATTCTTTTCTGGATTCTTCAGCACTGATAAAGACAAAACTCATTGCAGTGCCCCCTAATTGATTTCTTTTTCATATCATGTTTTTTGTGTTTTCATATCATACACTGACACAGTCGATGAGAGCTTTAGAGATTTTGAAAAGGGTATGGTTATTTTGTATTACAGAAGTATCGATTTATAGTTACGAAATTTGAAATTTTCTTTATCAATAGCTTAGAGCATTAAAATTGTACTGTCTATAAGTTTACCCAGTTGAAAAGTACCACAAAGTTCAGTCCTGTTTAAGAAAAATTTTTTGACTCAAAAACAAAGGTTCGAATACATTTTCATTGACACATACAATATTATTTTTTAATATCATTTTTGTGATCGGAGAGGTTTATCCTTTTCTAATCAGATCTCTGCTCCCTTGTTTGGTTTTTCTTAGGGAAGCGACCCCCCCCCTGGCTTATTTAATACATTAGAAAATATAGTGACACAAAAAATTGTACGGGAAAATAGGAAACTCGCGTCAATGTTTTCCTTATTAAACAATGTTAATTTTAAAACCGATGATAAAGAGAACAGTGAGTATAATATTCATAAATTGCCAGTCAGTTGGACTTTTGTAGGGCTCATTTTGGTGTCTAGCAACTGTCTTCCAGTTTAAAACAGAAATTTTCAACCACCACAATATTTATTAATTGTTCTTTACTTTTACATTGTTTGGATTACTAATTTTTTAAACATTCCACCGGTTGAGTCAGTGTCATATTGGTCGCCTTTGGCGCATCCTGTTTGCACCATTCGTTACTGCTAGACAGGAAATCTAAGGCAGGAAAAACGGCCCTCTTTTATTATATTAATAAGAGAATATTTAGTGCTAATTGCGAAAAGGGGTAAATATAGGAAAAATATAAGAAACACAGTAGTGGCAAACGATGAAAAATTTTTAACCAGCGATGAAGGAGACAAATGTGACAGAGAGAATTATTACCGGATCCAAGGGGGGTAGTTTTCCGGAACGTAAATTCCGGCCATACGCCATTCTGCCATCGTTAAACAATCGGTTGGAGTGTTTAATGAATTATTCGAGTTATAAGCCCTGTTCGATAACTCTACAGTCAACCGCGTTTACATGATCCCATAATGTGAAAAGGGAATTTACAGTTCAGAAACGGGTAATTACCACATTTTCCATTCTGTTGAAAGTCGGGGCGACTTTCCAGCCCTAGGGAAAGTGTATTTCATTTATATCAGAACTAATCGACGTTCCGCACTTCTGTTACGTGGTATCACATATTCACTGTTGATACTTTCCGGATATCTAAGACACATACGCTCATTCAACATATAATATAATCGAATTGCGCTATGCAAAAAAAACACCATTCACTCACAGGACTAGTGCTGTGCCGACTTCAGGTATATCATCCAGAAGTAGCATAAATCGGCGTGTTATTATCAATAAAACGTCAATCGGCGTTGTCAAGCTCGGGCTTAACTAAGCCCAATAAACAGACAAGGCCTTAGAAACAAAACTGAACGAAAAGTGCCAAATACGAAAACTGTTATTCAAACTAGTACTATATAAACCAAATAATCTTTACAACACAGCATTTGTTGGTTAAAATCACCAGCTCATGTATCTATTCTCCCTCTGTTCGTTAAAGTTTCTGTAAAACGCTAATTTAAATCATTTATGCCTTGTAACAAATCTTTTGTTTGGTCATTACATTTTTTACCTGACACGATGTTCGAAATTCTTAATTTGGGTCCATTAATCTGAGAAATCCGGCCGACTTATTTACAAGGAAATGTATAATATTGCGAACGTACTTTCATTTAAATGTATTTCATCTTATAATTACGACTGAACAATGTTTTTATTCTATTGTATTCGGTAGAATAGAATTTCATATTATATTGGAAATTCTGAAGATTGTATCAGTAGTAGTGAATTACGTTCATCAGTATGCAGCCAAAGTGCATTGTGCGTGAATGAATTGCTTTATTGGAGACCGCTATCGATTAATATTAATTGGGGTATAACCGTTATTTTGTGCCGTTAGGGCATTAACGATCGTGAATCATTTCGCCGAACAAGAGGTTATACGCCTAATTACACCTTTATAATCTCGTTAAGGAACTTAAATGCTTCTAGTTTGTCGCGATCGTCAATTCGTTTAAACTCAATGTTCAGATAAGAATTAATTGCAAATTTATTTCAAATAGTGATACAGATAATTACCATATTTTTGTTTTTTTCACATTGTTGTGTAATTTCTAGACGTGCCATTTTTATTTTAAATTTCGCCTATCTTCTTATTTAAGTAGGCTTTGTAATACAGTTTGCCTGCCATTTCCATCCGTATGAAACTTATTTTGAATTCTACTTAGTAATACTAAGTTAAATGCCGAGGTATGTGAAGCGCATTTCTTACTACAAGTACAAGATATATTGATAACTGGTAAAACTGAATACACTATTAAGCTTAAGAACATACTTTATTAAGTTTAAGAGAATGTAATGGGTAACTTTAGCATATATTAATGTTCTATCTTTATTTTCGGTTTGAATTTTTCCTATTACTGTGTCCTCCTAAACTCTTCTGAACATATTTGCCTTTATTTGTGGACCCAACGGTGAGGAATATTCTAATTCCCCCCCCTCTGTTATGATTAGAAATATCCTCTCGCATTTTTATGCTCCGAGGACGGTGCCAGGAATTGAAGATTTCTTCACCCTGGCCGTAATTCCGAATTGATTTAGCGTGAAAAAAATTCAGCCTATTTTTCTCGAGTTACTTCATCATCTTCATCTCCCACGTTATTATTATTTTGGCCGAATAATACGACGATCGTATTAATTTTTATTTCGTAATTTTCATGTCCGTTCGCTTGTAAAAAACTTCTTTTTTGTCGGCTCCTATATGAGAAAATATTCTCTATAACGTCCCTGGGTCTGATTCGAAAATAAACTCGGTTAATTAGTAGACAATTTATTTATGATAGGTAATCCAAAACAAATGTTCGTATCAGTAGAGCACAGAATAGAAATCCAAAACCATTGGCTGGTCTATTGATCGTGGAAGACTTAACCTGTCAACTATGAATCCAAATTAAAACATAAGTTGTTTAACATACCTGTTTTTTGGTTTGCGAGGGGTTTTTTGGGCATCCACTGTCACTGTCACTTGTACGGTGGTTTGTTGTAGTTTACTCAGTTCAATGGTACGGCGCACCTAATACTAGCCCGCAACACGGGTCTGTCTTACATTTTAGTATCAGCGCCTTACAGTGTAGTCAGGATGCCCAAAAAAAGATCCCAAAAGTGATTAACACCGCTACTGGAGATGGCGAGCGGCCGAAACCGGTCTAGCAAAAGACCAAACCAACGAGAGGAGACAGAAACACACGAAATCTACGGTAAAACATAAGTTTTTCATACGTATTTCATATGCGTAATGAACTCTTTGATGGACTTCATATATATTATATCTTACGACCTAAGGTACAGCGACAATGCCTATTTTTAATTGTACATTTCCGATTATTTGCAAATGTTTGCACCGATCACATCTAATGGAAAACCATTATACACTGCATTTTTTTTCATTGTCTATAATTTTCGGGGGCGACGTTCGATCAATTTATTCAATCTGTTTTATTTATATTTTAACTTTTACCTGTTAGAATTTATTTAAAAAATCAATTGGTTAACCATGTGGAAATTGATACTAACTCTTGCAGGAAGTATAACATATGGGAGATTTAGTGTCTTCTTCGGTGTCCTCCTTTAACCCGCTTAAGACCTTAGTGACAAATGGAGCAGGTCCCCTTGCGTTGTCGCCTCCTTTGATCTTATTTCGTCCCCATTTTGGCTTAGTCTGACATTGAATAACATTTTCACTGTTTATAATTCTTGATGTAGAAATTCTGTGTTCTGTACCTAAATCGACTGATATGTTTATTGTGATTCCATCTATCTACTTTAAATAACTTTATTTTGTCATTTTTGGACCATTCGGCTGTTTTTAATATGTATAATTTGTATATCCCAAAAAGGTATCTTTTTTGTGTGTATCGCTTTTAACTAAACGAAAAAAGGGTGCAGTGTGTGGCATGGTCGATACAATTTGCAATAAGTAAGGGGCGATATTTGATCAGTTAATTACTGATTTCATTTCCAATTATTTCTAATTTACTGTTTGGAATTTTCTAACATTAATTAACACAGTTTTGTCAACACCGTTGTCGCTGTAGTACAGTATTTATACAGACAAACTACATACTAAATTCTGACTTGAATACACGCTTAAAATGTATGGTTCGTATTCATATACCCTTAGAAATCATAGTTGCAACTGCTGCAGTCACAATGCTTGGATTGTTCGCAATATGAGGTAATAGGCCGTTTATGTTAAACGTTTAGCTGCAAACTGGCTTTAAAATATATGCATGAAGGTGTAATAATTTAAAATGATTTATTTAAATATTCTGATTAAAAATTTATGCGTGATTTGTTTTTCGAATCGTGTTACGATCTATTTTTAGTTTATGTCCACCAAAGTTTTTATTTATCCTGAAATTTGGCCCTTCTATCTAATTATTGCGAGTTGATAATAGATTCATTGAATTTGTGTACCTTTTAAATGTCCTCAAACCTTGTTATTGTATTTTATTAACACTAAACGTACCGGCATTTTCTATACCAAATCTTACCATAGGGGTCATTTGACCCCTTATGAAATGAACGATTTCTTCTTACCATGATTTTTCGTAAAAAATTCTTTACTTATTAAAGGAAATCATTCGCAACATCATTTTTAATATCGTATAAAATAATTAAACAAATATTTTTATTGCTTTTTTTTTTAACTTTTATTTTTGCACAATTAACCTATACAGTTATGGGTGCAATTGATACATGTATTTATTTCCGCGTGTTAGTCCCGACAAAGAAACCACCCAATGATGGCGCTTTTGACATGTTTTAACTACAGCCCGAGGTGATCTCTGGGCCGGTGGCGTTTAAGCCGTCGTGGTGGGGATAGTGGATGGGTAGAAGAGGAAAGGGACTGAACGAGTGGGTTTGGATGTGGAGAGAGGCGGGAGTGGAATTTAAGGAAGGGTGATTTTGCGACTTCGTCGACTGTCGGTATGTTGAGGTCATTATGGATTGTTCGGTTAGAAACATACCAGGGAGCATTAAGGATGGAACGAAGGACTTTTGATTGGACAAAAGTCCTTTTGAACCGTCCTCCTACAGGCCAATTTTTATTGCTATAAACAAAACAATCAACTAATTACATCTTTTACATGTAATGGGTTTCTCCTTCGTACATTTCCCGCAAACAAATATTTTACAAATTATGCAAGTTTGTGTTGTTTTATTGCCTGCGCAAAATCTTGGCTATTTTGAACAATTTATTAAATGTATTTTGAAATTTCATACGCCATATTAATCCCTTTCTCCCTAAGCTACCTCAACAGCCAGGGATAATCCCCCCAAGCTAAGACTAAAACTAGTGTCCGAGGCAATTATTCCTTGAACAATTCCTTTTTCAGTGAACTAATTTATTATTCGATTCGTATCACGCAATGGAACCATCACCGAATATTTTGAGTGAATGGAGTGTTCACTAATCGATCACTGTTTTGTAATAATTCATTATACCTGATTACAGTACTAAAAATTCAAGATAGAGAATGTCAGTATGCACCATTTCTTTACGGCATACCGTCTCATTATTATTTGGTTCAACGAGACCTATTTGTGATTTTAAACAGGATTTCCGACGAAAGCCCATATTTCTGGTTTGATTCATAACTCGAAATTGGTAAATGTACATATATTTACAAGAGCCAATCAAATATTAATCGCAACAATCTAATTACAAAACAAAAAATCCCATTTGATCGTTGCTTCGAAGTACAAGGATTCGGCGATTCTGGTGTATGTTCTGTTTGAGTATTACGAAAGTAATGTTTTATTCCTTTTGTGGATCTGTAATACATTTTATGTGACATCATTCTTTAATTATTTTTTAGCTAATAAATATTTAATTATTAAGATATATTGACTATTTTTCGCTTTATCTGAAACTTAAGATATAACCTGTGGTGTCTGGTATTGTGAAAAGCTCTGCAAACATATAATGTTGACATTCTTTTAAAGTAGAAATCGAAAAGGCCTCATTACTTCTTGTCCCAGACGAGCTGCGGTCATTTAGTAATTATTACTAGTTCACATCGCTTTCCCATAACCCACATGTAATTATAACAGGCCTTTTGTATGTTTAAATACTTCACTTGAATTTTTCCACCCAAGTTCAGATTTATACGGCATCTATCTACAATTCTTAAAGCCTGAAACAATCCGAATAGCATGTACTTGTCATTGAATTCAATTATTAAATAAACTGCTGTTAAGAATACCTGAAAGAAAATTACGTTTCTTATTTATTGTCCAAACTTTAGACCTACCTGTAATACAATTCATTATTAAAACATTGTTCAAAAGTAAGTGTTTTTGTTGTCTTTAGGTGTTTAATAGGGCCACTTTTCATTGGTCTTCCGCGGCCGTCGTATGTACATCGGACACACCTTAATTGGACTAATTTTTTGATGTAAAACTGTTAATTTTTATGTAATTCACGTCACTATTACATATAGCGTATACCATGATCCCGAGGTAGAGATCATGGATTGCGCCTATTTTTTTATTGAATGAACTTTGTTTTTTCGTGTTCTTCATTTATTATGAATTAAAATTTTAAATTATTGCCTCTCACTTGTTTCAGGTTTGTGAACACTCAAGCAACATCTACTCTCTCTGTGTTGATCTGTTCTTTGTCCGGTAACGTACAGTATTATTTACTATAATGAAGCTATTACGAAAGTAATAACCCGAGAGTATACATTGTCTTGACTTGTAATATTTTTTTATTTGATTGCAAAATCCAGTGCAAAACAATATTTCTGCTTCCTATGTACATACTAGGCATTCTTTGTTTGTTTGTTGTGCGTGTTTAGCATCGACAAATTTTTCAAAGTGATGAACACAGAACATTCTGTTCTATAATTGACTTCAATTCTTTAAATGGTTGTTATTTCGGCGTATTATTGTTAACGAAGATAGAAATATATTTGCGCGGACATACATATTTTCTCTATTACTTGTGCTTATGGAGTGTGAGTGGACTAAGAATTTCTTCTCCTGCCTTGCAATTTATCAAAAACTTTTCCAAATAATATAAATGTATTATCATTCAGAATAATTAAATTTTCACTTTTTTTAATTCACTGTACCGGCATGATGTTAAAACAGTCAACCTGTTTTCATTAAACCTCCTCACTAGGGTTATTACTAGGTCATTTAAAGGATTACAAGTTATATATAAGTTATATACCAACCCTTCATTATTTTCGTAACGTATTTTACGATCAGGCAGGATTGCCTGATAATCTAAACGTTTATTTACACAATTTTAAACAAAAATTCTAAAACAACTGTTTTTGGGGTTACAATGCCCCGTGTAGTTAAAGAAAATTCGCATGACCAATCATTAGTATCATTTCCACAGAGATCTGGAAAAACTTCTGGAATAATTCTTCCAGTGGTTATGTAGATCTCAGTTTGTTTCATTTACTCGTATTCGTTGTTCGTCACTGAGAACCGTTGTACACAACACATACGTGAGAACATTATACGTTGTACGTAAAAACACGCTCTAACTACATTTTAACTTAAATGCAATTAATATTTCATCGTGTTATTCAATTCGTGATTTTGGTTCTTAACGTACATTTCTACAGTTTATTTAGTGTTGATTTTAATGTTTCGAGATGATTTATATAACCGTCTGTATTGCTTGATTATAACCACTTAAGTTCCAGAATGTGAAACCTTTATTACATGTTTCGGTATCGCTATAATAATTATTTTTTATAATTATTGTTTTTCCAAACAAAACTACTTTGTCTGTAAGTAGCAAAACAAAATTACAAATGGCGATTATTGTTTTCTAAAATTGTATGCTGGTTTTATGCCACTTTAATGCAACATTGTCTCTTAAAATTATTTATTTGGTCCTAGTTAGGCGATCGGAGGTGATTGGAGAAATGATTTTTCGGGAAAGGAACTGATAGTTTAGAATTTATCGTTGCTCGCCAGTTTTTGTCTCCCCGTTTATTATTTTTACGTGTGTTAAAACTCATTTCGTCGATACTCTTATATAATTGAACTGTCAATGAAGGTATGAAAATTAAGTACTGCGGTGTGTTTTCACAGTTTCATCCCTCGAGTTATTCCGAGGTAGGTTTAAGGGGGGAAGCCCCGGCCACGCTCGGTCATCGATCCGGCGGCCCCTTGAAACTTGGACTTGGGCTTATCCAAGTCGGCCGTGGGGGGGTACTTGGTACTTCTCCTTACTTACCTACCCTCCGCCCGCCCCCCAACATCTCCTCCTTGGCCTCCACTCAATCCCACGTATATACACTCTTGGGGTGGTGAAGCTACGGGCACGAGTGTACTCCTCGGTCGTATCCAATGTACGCCCACGACACAAAAGCCTCCTCCGGGAGAATGAGAAAGCGGTGGAAATAAAGCAAAGGACTCTAAAAGAAAAGTGATGATATCCCGGGCACAATAGAACTTAGTGGCAAGTCGTGAATAGAATTTAGAAAGTACGAATTGTATTTATACGACAATTAATTTTGCATCAGAGAAAAGGTAAAGCGCATTACGATAGGTTTGAAATGTAGAAACATTGATTTTTTTCATTCAAATATTGAAGAAAAATGTCCAACATTGCTCTGTACCATTGTTGAATCAGTCCCTGCTGTCCCTTTTTTTCTTACATAGTGGCATGTGAGATGGATAATTTTAAGATTATACTGTTGGGGGGTTCTGAATTTTCGTTTTCTGTTTGTATTCTTCTAGTCCTTTTGTAATTAACACAGCTCATATTACTATACCCCTAGTGCATTGTTGGCTAATGGTGACTAATTTTTTCCATCTGCGAAGTTTTCTCCGGCCAACGCGATATCGTCCAACTGGTACTCCGAACACAGAGACGGACAAAAATCATCAACCGAGGAATTAAAGTACAACCCCGGCCACAGAATTTAGGTCAATGGCGTTTCTCTCTCTTATGTTCGCAGGCGGCATCTCAAAAGTACCCCGAGTAAGAGCAACATTAGGACCACATTCTCTCTCACTCCTCCGCCGTCTCAAAGTAGCGGACGGTTGCCAGTAATACGTGAGGAAATAAGTCATAATCCCAAAAGGGCTGAGGGTATATAGATGACCCCGCGTTGATCTACTCGGACTCCGATGACGGAACCGGTAGTAGTTACATCCGGGGGAAAGCGTAAAAAAATCCTTCTACTTGAGCTTGCTGCTTGGATGCTTTCCAAACACGAAAAAATCTCGGAATAGTAACAATCCAGGTTCTTTCCACATTATTGAGCGATTCCATCAGAAGTTAGTGATAATTCAACTTTCGCTCATCGGGGGATGATGATGATGGGGTTCTTTGTTCAGGAAAGTACCTTAGATCGAGGTACCTCCAACGGCAGGTAGTGGACCCGCAAAGAAATCGTTTAGTTGAGTTATACTCCCCCCTAGAAACTGTCGCTGGGCAGAATGAGAGCAAAAGTTTCGAGAGGGAGAGAAAAAAAGAGAACTTAATGCCGGTGAGACCGGGAGTTAATTTGCCTCTCGGGGCCCCTCTACTGAATATTCATAACGCGACCGAAATTTGTCTCCCTATTAATGCCAGGTTCCCTTGTCAGGTACCAGCACCCCCCAACCCATCCCCACCCCGCTCATAGGATAGGTTCATAACTCCTCGTGTACTCGTACTCCTCCTCAGTGTGTATTTAAATTCATGCATGAACAATGTGCGCAGTCGATTCCCAGCTTTGCGGTCCAGGGAAATATGTATTTTGATTCTGCCAGAGGAAATGCGAAGAAGTACGAACATCAACAATCAACCTTTTTATCGTTACAAGTATAATTGTAAAATATTATTTTGATAAAATTCTCTGTATAGATAATTTTTCCCCTATTTCACCTTGTTTCCTCTTCTGTCTTCATCGAAGTACGGCCAGTTCTGGTTAACTTTCCTGCTCTAGGTCACTAACGAAGTATGACACTGAAAATCATTTTTCACATTAGTTCGATTATTATGTATAATTTTAAATCAATCTCAACGAGAGAATAGGAAAATACTGACAGCCGTTTATTATTATCGATTCTATATATTATTAGTATAGGAAATTTCTCTTCTGTGCAGTGATTATGCGCTCTCCTTGCAAATAAAGTGAATGAAACTCATGCAACTATCATTATTTTTAAGCCTTATGTTTACCAACGTTATTATTTATTAATGCCCGAAAGAATTATACTTTAATGAAACTGTAATTTTGAGTACCAGGATAATTAATAGCCTACCGATTAATGAATTTATTATGTCTTGTAGCACTACTCGGTGTATTGGTTTTGGTATGATCAACTACTTTCCTCGTAAATGTCAGACCTTTTAACACAGGAATACTGAGTGCGGAATGTTTAATCGGCAGGAATGTAGGTGCTGCCTTGAATTTTTATGTATCACGCAGTATATTATAAAATATCAATTTTTAACAGCCATAATTACTATCGCTAGAGAAAATCGCGTTTGGAGTGTACAACTCACGTCGACTGATAGACATATTAAGACTTCGTTGAAACTAGTGTCTTGCAACAATCGATTTTGTGTTTTCCTAAGTTCTATAAATAGCTTGTAAAGTTTCTAAAGGGACTAAACCCTCGTTATGGAAGACGGACGACGTATCCATTTTCCCAATACACCTCTAGGTTATTGTTTCTTCCCGGGCCATGAATTCGAACCACTACGATATATCATTACTGCGATTTTATATATCAACCCTTTGGCATCTTCAGTAAATTAGTGAGGAACCTAACAAACGAAGAATGTCCATTCAATCGCGGATAAGGTGGCTTGAAATAAACCTAATAAACTGTACATTACATTTTTCCTAAATTAATTTCTATGACAGACCATCGTGCATAAATAAAGATATATTACAGTACTATGAATATCAACTGTAAAAATGTATACATTAACTGCATTTAATTTATCAAATTTATTTGGTCAAGTGCTGATGGAATAAATAACATCTGTAGTAAGGTTACAATATAATTTTTTACTAGACCGTTTTCAGCTTCTCGCCATCTGTTCTTAATTAAGTCAGTGTCTTGATCGTATGCCAGTTGCCGGTGACATGTGAAATGTACCCGCCGCGCCCGTTACAATTTTCACCGTCTCTATTCTTGTAATTTTCGACAACAAAACGTTGTTTCGGATTTGCTACTTCCTTGTGAGCAATCTGAGATTGTTCAGGAGAAGAATGAAAAAAGAAAAACAAATAATCGGATTAAGGATGTTATATGTTTTTATTAATTTCAACGCTCAACCTAATTATCGATCGATTCAACAACACGGCCCTGTTGTTTGGCCATTAGTCGGATTAGCTGTGTCCGTTAGGTCGGTTCTTCTACACAGTCACGAAACTCCGCCGGTATATGAATAGGCGGCTCTCGGAAACAGCTTTAACGTGAAATATTCATCTTTCCGCAAATTGATTCCATGATCTTAAACAAAAAAAAAATCCGACTTTCAATTTCGATATTTACTAGGACAATATCAAGGAGAAAACTCTTGGCGACCGTTCATTCATCGCAACATTATTTAGATCGTCTCGCTGATTTGTTCCTGTATTAGATTTCGGCATGAGATTTCATTCCTTAAATTCAATATTTCAATCGCTTTCCGATTCTAACAAATGACTGGAGGCTCTTTGCAGTTTTGTTTTTGTGCAATACTTGTAACACGTCTGTGATATGCAGGACAAAATTCTGTACTAAAGTGAATTGCAATTCCATAAATTCTGGGTACCTCCCTTTGTCGATTTCGTTTTTATTTACCGTATTGATTGGCGGTATGCGGTATTTTCACCTCGTCTGACGTCTCTCTCGGGAAAATTGAGAAAGACGACCAGCTCCTCCTCCTGAACGTTCTTTCCATTTCATACCTTCCTTTCATCTTAAAGCAGTTCATTTCCTCTTTCCCTTCTACGTATTTTCTTGACCATTTTATTGTAGCAATATATATATATACAGAGGGGAGGATCTGAAACAATTTTCCACATGATCAATCTAGGTTGAACATTCCGTGAATTGCGAAGAATAAAAAAAATTTAATAATGCATATTTATACAGTAGTGTATTATAGGTGACAAAATGACCTTTATAGTACCATTCATGAATATTAGCTGACGATATTCAGTTTTTTTAACGATATTCATTTTTAACTGCCTGAATAAATTCTGCCTTGAGGTTATAATATTTAAAGAAGATATCTCGTAGTTATTGTCCATATTGTGAACGTCAAACATTGTTCTACTACAGTCTACTACTATATTCGAGGATTCAAATATCCTTTTCAGCTCTTCCTACAAACGTGACGACGTAAAAGTGTCGTTCGTCTAAAATATTCAAAAGCCCGTTTGCAAAATAGCTCCAGAGCGTTTTTTGGCGTCATGCGATAATTCGTGCCTGAACCTATTAACGTTCCGGCCATTGTCATCCGATTCACGCGGTGTGTATTACTCGTGAATTTAGTGGAAGCGTAAATTAGAAATTTGTAGAATTTTCCTTTTTATTTTCGTTGCGATTTCATAATTTAAAGGAAGAAAGTGAAATTCCAATTATTTATTTCGACCAGTATATTGTCTCCAATTTATACAATTTATGCGGTTGGGAATAATATTTACATTATTTTTTTTATTTGTAAACAGTCAATTATAGCATAATTATGTGTACAAGTGTTGAGTGGTGTATGTTTCTCACTTGACAAAAGAAACCATCCAATGACGGCACTTTTCACAATGCATGAAATAGTTTACGGCTTCGTATAGCAATTCTACGGGCTAAGAAGATCTCTACGCCATGATGGATTGTGTGGTTAGAAACATACCAGGGAGCATTAAGGATGGTACGAAGGACTTTTGACTGGAGCAGTTTGTTGTTGCCTCGCTTGTACAAACAACGACTTATGCTTCCGTAATCTTTGTAGGTCTTGGTAGACCGTACAACCTTTATAGTTGGCTGGATTGGTGTGGCCATCATTTTGGCACTTCGAGCACTGCACAATCGTCTTTTTTGTTTGGTTCCTCGACTTTTACTCTAGTAAAGTATAGCTTTGTCAATTTGAAGATGTTTATGTTGTCTGGATTCGGCTCCAGATCAACGAAGAAGAGTGGCAGTGAGTGGAGATTTCGTTAGAGGGTGATGCGCATTTGCGATTGAGCGCACTTTGTTTGTAACCCTCTTCCTCAAGTTCTAATTTTATATCTTCGATGGGCGTGGTGTGGTGGAGCGATATGCCCTCTCGTTTGATAATTGGTAGGTGTGAAAGCTGGCATTTTCGTATTTTAGATATCCGACTACCTTCCGGTAATTATCATTGGTTGTTCTTAACATTACTTGGTTAGTGTTGGACTGGCAAAGAAAATTTTCTTTGCCGATAAGGTTAACTAAACTTCTGCATAGGCTGGCCATATTGCTTAAGTTTTTTTTATAATTATAGGCGGAGGTTTCGCTTGATAACTCTCACGCGTTATTTCATCATTGACGGTGGTGGGTTTTTGTTGATTTTGGCTGGTGTCGATAAAGGGGGTGGTGGTTGAATGGGTTTGTGTTGTGTGGCGGTGTATGTAGTTCTGCTTCGGCGGCGGATGGCTGTGAGGCTGACTCTATACGCCTACGTTTTATTTTCTTCTTAGCCCGCGCTCTTCCATACCTGCTCCCTTCCGTGTCAGACGTGTATGACACGCCGACCATTGTCTCGTTGTCACTTATGATGGTCTCAACCTGATGTGTCAGGTATGATGGTCTCTTGAATGTCTGAAGAGCTATTGAGCTTTTCCCTTTTTTGAGCTTAACTCATTTTCTAATACACAGATCAGGAGCTCGATGCGCTGATTGCTTCCTGAATGTCAAAAAATGTTTGACGCTTTACTCTCGATACTCTCTTATACTTCACAGCCGAAGAACGTTGCATGCAACTATCGATGAACACTATTAGATGGCAAGACGAAACTCAGAAAAAGCTCCAAATAAGAACTGCACTGAACAACTGCCATTTGCATTATACGGATATTTATTGACATACGTTTTGTCTTAAAGACACCCCACAAAGTCTGTAGAGGACTCACGACGATCTACTCTTAAATCGGACCCTGACGAATAGAATGTTTTGAAACGTCGTGACTAGACACCCTTATAGAGCAAAAACCCTTCGACTGGAGCTAGCTCGTTCAGAGGTGGTTTCGAAACAGGAACACTTTTGGAAAAGTACAGGGGGTCGTCAACCTCCCTGCTGATCGAGGTTCTTCCAAGCGTATAGTCCTGAGTACGTTTAAAAAAATGTTTTAATAAAAAATTCCATTCCAAAATAATTCCCCCCCCCCCAATATTTAGTGATATTCTTGCCAAATTTGGCCATTTTTACATGAATAATCATTTATGTCAAAAACTATTTTTTGGAAATATGAATATTGGGAGCTCCCCATTGAAATGAATTTTTGTAAGTACTCTTTCTCAGTAACGAATCGATATTTTCGCACGATTCGAAACGAATTAATCGTAATTTCTTCCTTCATTTTTAAGTAATGTTATTACACGATGGACAATCCTAGTGCATTTCATTCGTCTCTTAAACGGTGGTAGTATTTTTTCGGGTCGATTCAATATCACTCTGGTATTATGCATTGAATTTAAGGAACAGAAATTTCAAGTGAAAAATAATCATTTGGCAATTAATTTTATCAATGCAGGAACCGACAGTTGAGATTTTTTATTTATCCAAATTGATGGATCAAATACAAATATGCTGACTAATTGTAGAAGAGCTTGTCTTCTTCAGCGGGTCCGGTTGGCATAATCGTGAAACGTGAAAAAAAATTGAACCCCTTTTAAATTTATCCTAAACACCCCACCCCCCACCGGACAGATATTTTTTGGCATTCATGTATGATTCTATGTAAATTACACTAAGTTAAGATAGCAGTACGGGGAAAATGTTTAGGAGATAACTAAGAAATTCATATGTCTACAGAGTACCTAATTTCGTATTTATTTTTTTATTAGGTTCTATTTTTATTGTTGTTTTATACTGTTCTTAGCCACCTGGACACTGTGCTACTCAACATTCTGGATGTTCAGGACAGACTTATTAATGTTTAGTACTTTTCTTCATAGTTTTGGTATAACATAAATAATATAATACATTTTAAGAATGTTGTAAAACTATTTTTGTCGTGATGACTAGGACTAGGATTGGAAATTACTACCTGCTTTGTTATAAAAACACTCGTAGAAACTATAGTTTTAATGATTTAAGAGGTAATTAACCCCTATGAAATAAGCACACTGGCAACTCCGTATTGTTCACATCTGCTTTTATTTATTGTGTTGCGGACTTACATTTTACCTGCGTTGAAAGGTGTGGTTAAGTCCTTTAGAGAGCGTTCCTTAAGAGAGACTCTGCATCAAGAGACATTATACTCCGGCTGCATTAAAGGAAGACAATTTATTACGCGATTCCCTGTCGCTTTTGGCTATTATTTTACGACAACGGTTATTATTTTGGCTCTCGACAAGGCGAAATTATAAGGAGACAATTTAATGTTGGTTAACTTTACTTGCACGGCAACTTCCATCCTACATTAGTAACTTGAGAAAGTCCTAAGAAATCTGTATTTCAACAGTAAAATAATTATGTTGGCCCTTCGGAATAATTTTATTTGATAAAAGTCACGATAAAAATATAAATTCATTTTTTATCTCTGCGTATAAATATTATTAGAATTATTAAAACTAGACGAAATGGAGTCTAGACTGGCTTGAATGTAAGGAAATTCGTGCTCGGATTACACATTTAAGTGCACCCTGAGTAATTAATCCAGAACTTTAAGAGGCCAATTAGTGGTCCGTCGTCTTACCTAATTTAACTGTCACAGTTTTCATTGTACATTATAAACCTTAAAACGAGGAGCCTTAAAACATTTTTATTTAAGAAAAATGGCCCTTCGGAATATTTTTAGTCTATAAAATATAAATTCATTTCTGAATTCAGTACATAATGATTATGATTAAATAATTTCAAATTACATCCGACTTGTGAAATTGGTGCGTTCACGTAATTCAACCTAATGTTTACCAACGTTATCATTTATTTCTGCCGTTTCTGAGCATCCCCTGGCCCTGCCTTTGGTCACATATTTATTGTATGTACTTTTAATGGCTTCGTTCCTCAGTGTCATATATATTGGCGTGTAACATTTAATAATGAACCAACCCGCGCACACATACATGCCGGTGTCCCCTGAGAGGTGTGTCGGAGCTCGATATACACAACCGGTTATACAAACTACCCTTAATGACGTGTGGGGGGGGGGGGAGGTTGTGCGTGGGAATTCAGAAATTGACACAACAAGGAGTTTTAAGGGCATGATGAAAACCATCGGGTGCATATCACCGGGTACAGTGTGCTCAGCAGATTTCAGGAAGTTAGCTTCTTGTACCTGAGAGCAACCAGAGTATGAAAAATGAAGTATAAATGAAGTAGTGTCTGCGTATGAATAAAGTGGGGCTAAGGGATGGACAGTAATCGAAGCGAAATGAAATAACAGAAAAGCACCGGAATATTTACAACTACAATGTATTATGTAAAATCAAATACCATATAAATTCTTATCATTTGCATAGCTCATTGTTTAGAGCACTTTCAAATTTTTCTGCAAACTCTGCATTGTTATAAAGGGTTCCTAGTTTGCAAGTAAAAGCCGAAAATTTAATGATTCTGTAAACATTCTGTGTTTAAACAAATTTCTGATGAGTAGAAAGAAGTAGGACCTCGGGTACTTCTCCTCAATTAAATTACAATTTTAAATCTGTATGTTGAATGAATGAAAAAATGAATTTTTTGCTTGTTAGGAAATTTTAATTGCATTCTATATAATTTTTATTAAAATACAAATTACAAGTACAAAACTACTAGTTACATTATTAAGCGCCAGTTTATTTATCAGGAATGTACACACTGCAGAGATGAGCTGTGTACGAATTTTCGCGTTTTATCTTTAAATTCCGTTTATTCAGTGTTTTAGTGCTATTTTTATTAATATTTTATAAATTTATTGGTCACTAGATAGTATCCGATGGCAAATGTAAATTCTGTGGTTGTATTTTTCTAGGCGTCGTATCTTGTTAAGCTTTTGAGGGAAGGTTTGGTTAATTTTGGCAGGTTAGGTTAGCGTTCCACATTCACGAGGAAAGTAGTTTATCATACAAAAATAAATGCGGAAGGCAAAAATTCAAGAACACATTTCCTAGAAACTAAAATGCTATTTTTCACTATAAAATATGAAATATTATGGTCAAAACTTGCCGAATATTTAATCTATCACAGAAGGGTTGCTGGTAGCTATTTGACAAATACTACGTATTCCTGATTTTGTTTCAAATATTGAAAGACCTATAGTATAGTGCACACAAATCACTTTAATCAAAAATAAATTATATTCGATCTGAAACACTGTTAGAAAGTTTTATGGTCGTATGTATGATTTACTGAATAATAATAATGTAAAAATAATAATTTTATTTTAGCCACTGCACAACTGTGTACGTTAATTTCAACTACCCTTGAATTTTTCCGTCTAGTCATTGGGGGTGATGATCACCCTCAATCCATTCCCACTTCCCTCTGTCTCTTAACCGAGGCGAATTGTTATTGTGGTTAAGAGTTATTGTCAGGCCGTAGTTTTTATTGGTACTTAATTGAGTCCTGTCCACGTTACCATTAGTACACACTGGTCCCCCAACATTTTTCATGTACCGCACCATTTAAAAATGTTTAATGTGTCTCTCGCATCCCCCGAAATCGTAAAAATCAAACATATAATAATACGGAAAAATGAAACAGGGAAATAAGGAAACAAACTTTAAATAATTAACATTTGCATAAATCTTTAAAAAAATAATGAATCTTTTGTTCCTGTTTGTTGGATACGAGTTTGAGATTTTTTTTTCATCTTTTATTTTTTGCACAATCAATTACAGTATAATTATGGGTAAAAATGTTGATTGTATATTTCTCGCGTGAATGACTCGATAAAAGAGTCTCCAATGACGGCATTTTAGAACGTGAACAATTTACAGGGTCAATATTGTAATAAATTTGAATTACATTACTGTACACAATAACATTTTTCTTAATTAAAAAATATCTGGTAACAGCTGAAGCTGAAAAATTCCAGAACTTTTTAGGTACATCTTACAGCATTTTTATTCTATTTTTTTGTTATAATATTTTTTTCAGTCATAGCACTATAACGTGTCAATACTACTAAATGAGCATTCAGAATGTAATTCTCCTGCGTGAATTACATTGAATCACGTTATCGTTTAGAACGATATATGTAAAGTTAATTTAATTTTAATATTTCATATGACGGTAATTCATTTAAAATAGAAATCGGTCATTGACTGTCCTCATCTGAGGACAATTGCACTTTTCCCTCAATCACTTTTTGACTTCATATAATAAATAAATTGATAGTTTGAACATATAAATTTAGCACTCTACATCAGTCCGAAATTAGTGGAAATATTAATTACAGTCATCATTTAAATAGATTTGACATTCATATGCTTATTTCAACCGGTTCACGTGTTGTTCGCCATTAATTTTTTACTTTACCCCTTACTCTTAGTTATAAATTGTAAATATTTATGCGAAAACAAAGCCATTGGACCCATATTTGATTAATATTAACATCTTGTAGTGACTATCATATATCCCGTTCAGAATTTAGATCTGAAATAATTATGAAATTCAGGAGAGACTGCATGTTAGTAAAATAATTTGTATGAGCAAGTCATATATATACAATTATTTTACTTCATTAAATATTTAATTGAATTTTTACCCATATAAGTTTGGTTCTTCACCTTCTGTATTGCGGCGTTGCCTATTGGAGAATTAGTATCATCAAAACCCTGAAATCGATAGTTAGTACTGGTATTTATACAGTTTAAAATAAAATTCTATTATTATTAATACAATTTAGAATGTGGACAACATGGGAGTTATGAGAAATAGGGTTTGTAATATTAAGCTATTGGTAGTAGTTATAACGCTTATTTTATAACTCTTTGAATATTCAATTTTTATATTTCTAATTTAATCATTCAATTGGAGTAAGCCTATTTAACGCGGTATGACTTTTGTCTTCGTAATCTGTATCACGAAATTCAGTAGTCTTAAGTAGAAATAAACAAATTATTATTGTTAATAATGGCGATATTTGGGAATACTAATATTAGTTACAAAGTCTACTTCTGTGTGTACTAATAAAATTTAAATCTTGTATTGTTTCTATACTTTACTAATTAAAAATTTTATATCATATGAATACTTCATATTTACTGAACTGAATCTGGTATAACATAATACACCCAGTCGCCTAATGTGGCAATAGAGTCTCTCTCATTATAAGCCTCGTTCGATTGTAGAAATTTGTCATGAATTTATTAAAATGTTATCTTTGAAATTACCGTACGTCAAATACAAATAATTTTCTAGTGTTTCGCCAATTATAAAAAATCCCTGTTATAGGAATTCATAAAAAATATGTTTAGATTGACTTTGAAAATTATAATTTAAATATTTAAAACAGGAGATATTTGAACACCGGTGAATTTTGGCGCAAGAGCACAAACTGTGAAAGTTACAAAAACTTTTAAAAATGTTTGATCGTTTTCGTGTGCGATAATTATTTCGTAAAAATAGATACCAACTACCGATAACTTTCTATTATAACGGTAATTGTAAATTTGATTGAATTCACCATATTGATGATTATTGTCATTTTATTCCTTCTAATGTAGAAAAATCCACGCTCATTAAGGCGTGTGACTGGACTATGATTACCGTATAATTCTATTTGTGATTCTATCGCGATTCACCCTAATTTCAATATCAATTTATATTTCTGAATTTGAAGTAAACAAAGTTTTGTGTCCAGCCTTATGATCATTCAAGACTATAATACATTAATTTAGTTAGACCCATATTTGTTTTATAGGCGCACTATTTATTGTACGTATTGTGTGTACGCTCCGATTAATATTACCAGAATATTTTTGTTTTTGGGTTACTGCCCCCGAAATGAGGAGGAGGAACCACCCACCCCCCTTCCGTTCTAGTGTAATGAAGTGAACTTCTAAAATATTTTATGACATCCTGCTTATTTTATGTTATCTTAACCTATATATCAGTACGAAGAATACTATTTCGTTTTCAATTTTGCCGCATTAAATGTGAGTCCTTAATTGTATGCTTGTTTTCATCGAGATCATATATATAAGAGTGTATCAGGTTACCGCATGTGTGTGTGTGATGGCTTCTTATAGGATGCCGATATGTGAAGGATTATGTTAGTGGGGGTAGGTCCCCTTTTTAGACATTCCCGGAGGTGTTGAGCTTCGCCCCCTCCCCCTCGCCCGTTCACACTATATACATACACCTTCGATATATTTCGTGAAATAAGCAATGATTTCGATAAATTAATGTCTTAGAATAATTGACAGAAGGTCCCGGAAACGAAATATAAACAGTGTGGACCCGTGGTTGGTGGATTCATTGAAAGGGGTGAGGGAGAGGAGCCCAGGCATGAGACCTGGAGCAACCCCCCAGTCGCCATGGCGACCACCGCTCGATATCATCTCGGCCGTGGGGGGGTGAGAACCGCCCCTAATGCCCAACAACAGAGGGAGACCCTGGAGCGGCCCGAATTGGTGGACGAGGAGTCAGCGAAAAAAATGACGTGAAAAACTAGTCAGCGCTTGGTTTTTTTCAAATATTTTTTCGATTCTCTGTGTTCTCAGGTTTCTCCAGTATAAAAATCGCTTTATAGTGTTCCTATTCCACGAAACATGGCCGGTACCGAGTGTCAACTGTCCTTTGACAGTAGCCGCCATTAAAAAAAAACGTATATTTAAGAACGAGCATTTAATTATTGCCTTTGTCGTAACGTTGGAAACAGTTTTTTGTCCCTAGTCCTTTTATATGACGTTCCATACTCCAGGATTTTAAAAATTAATTTCAAATTAGTGTCAACAGACGTGAAATTGTGTATTGTGTAGACTGTGAATTTAATTAAACACTACAGTTTTATATTTTATATAATAATTTACTGATTACAGTTGATGCAGTTTAGAAATTGAGTAATTGGAGAGCCAATAAATTTGTAGTCGAACAAACATAGCTATAATTTTTAGAATATTAGTACAATAACAGGTCTAAACTGAAATATTAGGGTGTTCCATAAGTTTTTCCCTTTTTTGGAGCAAAATGAATGCACAATATTTTTTTGTTGATTTATTGTGTTATATATGAACTATAATATTCTTCAACTTTTTATTTCGTTTACGGATTTGAAAGATTTACCTGGTACAGAATTTTTTAACGAGAGGAATAAGTAATAATCGGACGGAGCAAGGAGTAATAACGTCCCAATGAAAGTAATAATTTCTGCCTAACGGCCAACGCAACCAGCGGACGGGGAAAACCATGGCTCGTCGGTTCTTGGCGTTTTTCTGCTACGGCGGTTTTGAATTGATCAAGTTGATTGCAATATTTGTCAGCATTGATTGTTTCACCTTGAGGAAGGAGCTCGTAGTTTATACTACACCTTTTTCCGGTTCCCACCGAAATGCACAAAAGAACCTTCTTCGGTTGAAATCCCCCGGGTTCACTTAAGTTGGAAGGCCCACTTTGCATAGACCAAGTTCGTTTTCGAATCACATTTTGATACAAAGTCTCGTCTCCGGTTACAGGACTGTTTAAAGAGAGGATTTATTTCATGTCGCCGAAGAAGCTAATCGCGGTTCATAAGGCCGCCGATCTCTAGGTCAGTAGGCGTGTAACCCAAACTTCATATCGATTCCCATATCTTATCTTGATTAAATGCTTATGTACCGTTGTCATGGGAATGTTAGTGGCATCCACTAACTTTCAGCAGATTTTCAGCTAGGATAGTCTTGATTAGGTCCGTATCCGTTACATAGTTGAACTAGAAAATCAACGGGGTAAATTTTATAAGCATAAAATGGAGCTTTGTGAGAATAAGTTATGGTAATTCGCTAAGGACGAATAGTTATATATTGATGTACGAGGTCTTCGGATGTCAAATCCAAGAGGCATGTATTTAGCAAAAGGATCCCATGCCCCTCACACGTAACTACACGTTATCGTGTTGGAACCTCCCGAGGAGACTGTCCTCTGTAATTTGATGTCTTGAGACATTTTATACCTACTATTTTATCACGTTAGCTTATTCAAGACTCGAATTTCTGTGCTATCCGGTTAGGTCATTTACGCGGTCTCAAAGAAGATATATTAAAACCTTCACCATTATCGCCGGTCTTGAATTCGGTTTACCAAAGGACTGAAACCCTATTTAGAAACTTTTCTTTAAATATGTATTACTGTATGAAACGGCGTTGATGCGAACTTTAAATTTGTGTAAAATATGGCGATAAAAGACTGAGCAACACTTTTATTTACTTGCACTCCGCAATATGCGACTTATTCCTGGAAAATTTCGCATTGTGATTATTTCCATAAATTTACTAGAAATTGATTGAACAATACCCTTAATTTTGATGTCCTGTTGATTCAACTGTGGGATGATCTTTTTTATATACCCGCACATCGACGTATACTTTGTGTTACTATTTGGACTGTACTAGTATGTCTTCTACAGAGTCGTTTTTACCTGTTTTCCTCGCATGTGAAACATTATTGTTTTTGAATTGCGCAAAGCAACAATTTTGTAGCGATAACATTGCGTTAATATAAATAAAAATTAATTTAAATACGCCCCTTCTGGCGATATTGCCAGAAATAAAATATTCTTGATGTCTCAATTTTGACTTTTTCTCTCATTGGGAAATGAAAATGTGTGCAATTAATTTTCGAGTTAAATTTTTTAAATTGTATTTCCTCAAAAGCTGGACCGAGCTTCTCTTTTTAATTGTTGAGTCGTCTGTTTTGTATTTGAGATTAAATTGAATTTCCCTCAATTTTCGGTATCTGTGAGTTTGAGGGTATGTATTATATTTTGGAGCTATCATAATTACTAAGACCTTTTTACCTTTGCCATGAATTTAACATTATTTATTTAATTTGTGCCTCTTGTTATGGAGGCATAATCGTGTAATTACTCATTTAATTATAATATACGTGGGAGTAAAACTTTGTTAAAAATATTCTTTTAATATACAGTGATAGTAACGCATGAGCTTTGTCAAACTTTATACAGAATTCGATATTGCCACTTTTTTGATCTTCACTTTTTGAATTGTTAATATTCAATGCTGAACGCAGTATCTTTTCTGCTACTGTAATTCGTTTTTATTAGCTGTCCCAACCCAAAATTATACAGAACACTCGTTCTATCTTGAACTGCTCATATAACCCGATTGAGATTACAGCGTAGCGTGTTCAAATCACAGATTTCAAGCTAACCACCGGACACTAGCGGCTGGTTGGTCTATCATCAATGAAGTCGATGCAATTCACACATTTAAAAACAGTCCGTTGAATTATAAAGATGTATTTCGCAGGATAGTACCTAGTACCATTTCAGAAACTATTAGAACTCTGCTGTGTTGACCGAACGACTGAATACCGCTTAGCAGAGAGATATTGTTGTTGGAGACGCATTGTATTTACTCGGGTCTGACTAACGACTAATGAGTCCCTATAACAACCAGCGACATTCTGTCTTAAGTCTGATTGTTCTGTAATCCACGTTATATTCCAAACCCGCATGGTGTGGTGTTACTGTGTTAATTTCGAGATGTATGCCGGGATCGAATATTTCCGAACAAATACTGTTCAATTATTTCGTCGATTTGGATGCAGGGTATTGTTATGTTATGTGCCGGTGCATGTATTATAGCGGGCACATGTGAAGTTCGATAAACTAGTGGAATAATTGAAGAGGTAAATGCTCGATCGACGACCAGCCAGCCAGCCGTTCTCAACTTCACGACTCACGATTTGAAGCGAACGAGCTCTCTCTCTCTCTCTCTGTCTGAGTTCCCCGGTTATTGTAATATCGCCTGTGGTGGGGTAGAAACTTTCTGAGTTTATATTGAAAACTCTCCCCGCGGTACAGAGTTGTTGGCCTTGTTCGGCAACTCTCCCCCGGCACAGGAATCAGTCAGCCCTAACGGGTAATATATTATTACAGTCGAGAGGTAAATTTATAGAAAACTTTTCTCGAAAACGGGCTCGTTTTTCCAATTTTTGATCTGCGAAATATATCAATTCCATTCGTTTTTTTCCACAATAATTGTTTGTTTTATATTAAGATAGAATTTTTTTTTAATTTAATGAAAAAATAAAAAAGGACCTATCATGAATCCGTGAACTGGCTTTGTTATAATATAACCAGGATGATAATTTTAAGAGAAAAAAATTTGCCATTTTAGTGATCACCGAAACCGTTCCATTCTAATTTCCCGGATATTTTCAATCTTATCGCGAAAACCCCTTTTCAACAGTATCCAAAATATTGTATACCCATGTATTTAGAAATCTCAGCTGTACATAATAGATTGGCCTTAAAAATTTACTTCCTGCGTCCCGGGATTTATATTTCACGATTGGAATTGATAAAAAAGTGTTGTTAAAGTGATTTCACCAAAGTGGAAGGCCCCACAACAACGTGGTGGTCGGTACAATAAATAAATTTACCTCCAAAATAAATAAAAAAATGAAATAAATTTGCCAACATCTTCCTCGAAATATTCTAAGCCAACAACCTTTATCATTGTTGAGTCTCTCCACGTCCCTTTGAATATATTCCAGAATTCCCCTCTAAAATACTTTTTTCTGAACTAAAATTTCGTCTCTCCGGAGGGGTGTGATATTTTGCGGTTTATGAAGCGGGAGCGTTTAAAAAGACATTGCTCATTTCTTAGCCGGGCTCACGGGGGCTATGAACACCGACGATATTCCTTTCTCTTCGTTATATCTTTAATTCTTTCGCTTCTCATAATTTTTCTTTTCCTGTTCAATACCACTTTTACTGTTGATATGTGATCGATTTAAATTGCGTACCTTTTATTGCGCTATCTTATCCTAATATTGCATGATTCCGTGCTTTATGTGAGTTGTGTGAATTAATTGTTATGCAAGTGCCTGAATCAAGTCTATCTAAAGATATAATAGTTCCTATTCTGGGGTAAAATGGATGAACGGCGTGAAACTTTATTAAGAAGGAATATCAAAAATTTCCAAGGGGTTTTATGCCTTCTTTAATATTATAATTTAAACTTGATTCCATTTCATTTACTACCCGTTTATAGTTGAGCTATTAAAGTACGATTCAAGGTAGATACGTAAGAAAAGGATACTGTGCTGAGTTGGTTAAGCACGATCTGCCTCTTCTTCTGTTCTTCGTCTCATATAAACTTATGTAATTTACTGTATGATAACTTGAAGATCTGCATGTACGGGGAGCGTTAATTATTTATCTTAGGTATTTCAGAGAATCAAAAATACACTAAGGAAACTACACTACAAAAATACACTACGTATACTATTAAGTGTAATTTCGTAATTAAGGTAAAGTTGTATGATCCCGCCCGTTTCTAATTCCAACATTACGGTCTTAATGAAAACTGCATTGCGGTCTTAAAATTGAATCCAAAATACAAAAAATTGTTCGGATGGTAACATTTATTTGCAATCCCTAACTTTTATTAAGGACAGCCTCAAATTAATATTTAAAATTGAACAAATGATATTTTTTATTATGATCGCTTAAAATGTAAGTCTTGGAAGTGTACATTAAATAAAGTTCTCTAATACGGAACCTGAATTAGATCAAATTTAAAAATGTATTTTTTCTATCCTCTATTTTGTTTAGCACTTCGTCGTGTGCTACATTGCTTCGTTGTGCTGCATAAATACTACATTTTTATATATATTAATGGAATGATATACAGTGATAGTTCACTAAAAGAGTATTTGAATACAGTTGTTATTGTTAAAATGTACGTTTATATTACCCAAGGTGTGACGCACAATATTACATTCATACTATATGTTTTCAGGATTTTCATATTTTGGTTTTTGAAAGTTTCGAAATAATTAGCAGTATGAACATATATAACTTAATATAACAGTGTATACAATTCTCGTTGGTATTGATTATAATTGAAATTATTTCACTAACTTTAGACACAAATAAATAACAGATTTTCGTATCATCTTCGACAGTTTTCTAATAATGCAAAAAATGAATGTTTTGATTATATTTTGATCTCTCAGAAATTAAATACACTATATGCTTAATACTTAAGGGATTTCCATTATACGCGAGTTACTAATTGTACAAATTGTATTCTTCCGGAGTTTAATATTTCTATTAAGCTGGGTTAAATAGTTATACTTGAAACTTATTCCCCTAGTGAGAATTGAGGACAAGATGCTTGTTGGTATTGGGAATTACCGATTTCAGTTAAACCCTCTTGTCTTTCAGTGTTTTTTTAAATGGAAAATTAGAAAAAGCCAAGTTAGATCCACCATAACCAATCCATGTTTAATTATTTGTTCGTTGAATGATGATTGGGGAATTTTCGTGCGTATGAATATTTATGGATGAATAAAGAAAATGGTTAAATAGAAAGTAATTTAGGAAAACAAATATCCTATCGAACACTTCAAAGTAAACGAAAAATTAATTAATCCTACATGAGGATAGTTTCGAATTTTTGTATTATGTCCTGTCTTTAATATCGCTCCATTCAGAGCGAGTTTGCACTCCGAACTTCCAATTCGGAGAATGTTACTCTGAAGAAAAGTAATTTCAAAACTTCTTGTCGATCTCTCCTCCCTGTCCGGCTTCTCTGTTCTCATAGAAAATATGTAATAATCTGCCATCCTCCGCTCCGCCAAGCCCCCCCCCCATTTTTCGCGCCATTCATTCACGGCCGGTAGTACTTTTTTTGTATTTGTTGTTTAACGTCGTCACTCGAAGATTAAAAATGTTTGTCGATTGTTCGCAGTAAGTTTTTTGATCCGAAAGCTCTGAACATTGGGTGTTCTCATTCTGCAAATTGATTCCGTCCGTCCCATTGTCCCATTTATTCTAGCTATGGAACAAAAAAACGCTTAATAACTCCAATGAGCTGTGTTCATCGATCGGTGAATTTATTACAATAATTGAACAGTAGGAAAAATATAAAATGTCGAGAAATCGCCGCGTACGGTTTGCTTTTTCAAATGCAAGAATGGACTTTACACAGAGGATGGTCTGAGAATAAATTAATGTATCACAACGTGGTAAAAATTGGGCTTGATCGGGTAGAACATCCACGGATGCACAAGTTTTCATATTGATTCTCCTAAGTTCCCTCCTATCAAAATAAATGCACAACCCATTAACCTTTTAACTACAGATATATATCATAAAAACCGCTCAATTTTTCACCCACAAGTGTATTAATGTGAGCTACATTTGCCCCTAAAAGGAGCGGTCGGAAATCGAAAATTTAGGTTTCGTATTGTATATATATAAAAGATTATTTTTCTTGAAAGTTTTTTTAATTAATCGGGGAAAAAGTTAAAAAACCGAACAAATTATTTTCTATATCATTATTTTATAAATCTTTTTACAATATGTGTTTAAAGGTATACCCCCCTTCGTGGAGATTAGCTATCTCAAATACATTGATTCTGAATTCGGTGATATAACGGCAGGAAATGGATAGTTTTTCTTCTCCTCCAGTCGCATTCTGAGGAAGCGAAAATATCTTGTTGATAGATTAACTAATAGAATAAAACCGATCTGAATAATTTTAATTCATCCATATTTTTTATTTGAAATACTTTCAACTGCTAACTACTTCGATAAATGTGCCGTTGCCATAATATTTCTAATTTTCTAGGTGTTTCTACGTTAATATAAAAACGTGTTTTATAATTGTATATAATTTATTAAGAAAAATTATTTTGTAAAACGTATCCCCAATATGTTCGTTTGGTTGGTTTTATGTTTCGCAGTTTGTTGTTCCATATTTCTTTTATGCTGTCCTTTCTTGTAAACCGCCCGTTCGTTTCATTCTATTCCTTGATGCGGGGGCATCCGCATCAATTGGCCCGTATATATTTTCTGGAGTATGTATGTTTGAGGTACAAGTGGATACGAATTTTTGGTGCTATTTAATTTGTTGATGCGTCTAGTGCGGATAATTCCATTGTGGGCTGTGAGTTTCTCTTATGGCTTCGAATGATTTACTCTAAAGCCCGACGAACCAAGTGCCCAATAGCCCTAGATGCTGGCTGTTCCAACCCCCAACCCCCCGCCCCGAAAATATCGAAATTAATAGTCCGTTGAAATATTCTTGTGGACCAGTGAGAATAACTTTGTGTACAGCGTAAATTAGCACCAGGTATAATACAACTGGATGGAGGAGGACGTGTAAATGTGTAGTGTTGTCGGTTGGGGCGTTTGTTTGTTAACATCCGGAGCTTGTGAACAACTCCGTGTTGTAGCTCTAGCGTTGGTAGAGTTTGGTAGGGTTTGGGGTTAGCCTGTTGTTTATTTGATCTCTCATTGACGGGGCAGGATGAGGAGGAGGAGGGTTTCCACTTCCAAGCCTAGAAACGGGACAATATAAATAGGACTCTACGGTTTCCGTTGGGCAAAAAACAATTGTAACATAGAAATAGAAAAGAAGTCTCAATTTCCTCTTGGAATCGTTTCTATCCACTCCCGTACTCTTGTCCTGAAAATATATATAAAAACGTTTCCTTTCCATATTTAATATCATCTCTAATTTCTCTATATTATAAACAATTTGTATCGATTGTAATAAAACAATAGACAATAAACAACAAATATTGAGGCGGATCTCTTCGAATAGACCCTAGATCCCTACGAAAAAAATATATCTTTTAATTGCATTTATAATCTATTGTCTTTATGGCGGAATTTGTTTCTATTAAATTTATGAGTTTTTTCCCCTTTTACAATTTTTTCTTATATCACGCCTGTTCAAAATATTATCCAAGTTTGGTGTACGCGTGAAAATTATAAAAAGGTATTTTTGGGCCAATGCAAAGTTTTATAATATATTAAAACTTTCAAACTTTTCGAGACAATTCAAAACCTGCGAGGGTTTAAGAAGAATATATCCGGCTCGTCTAATCGTTAGTTTAATATATAGGTAACTTAGTTTCCCTCATCTGTTAGTATTATTACGCGTATCTAATAAGCATTACACAACTTGAGAAATCTAAATACTGTACAGATTCAAGTTTTAAATCCTGCCTCATCTGATGCTAGTTAACCTTTTAGGTAACAAATGTTTTTTTCATCCTCAGTTGGTTACTTAGTTCCCCTCGTCAGTATTATACACTAGTGACAGGACAATAGTTTTCTTTGATATTTTATATATTATTATATCTTCAACATCGAGTATTTCCTTTTTTGTAGGCAGTAAAGTCAGTAATCTGGGTAGATTAGCTTAAAATGTTGTGAACAATTAAAGGACTCTATAAACGCTGAAGTATTTACAGAGATCTTAGTGAAAAAAGCTTCTCGTTTTTGTGTCTTCTTTTTCTTATTTGTTTCTCCGCAGTCAGTAGCAATAATTGTTTATGTATAATTAAGTACAATGTAATAATTGTTATAAATAAAGCGAGCGCTACTGTGTCAAAACCAGGCTAACGAAGAGGGGCAGAAAATAGGAGTGATCTTATAAAATTATCAACACAGTTAATATATAAATATACAAAATCATGAGGAATACAATTTTACATTGTTCTCTGTTGGATTTTTCACCTCACTTTCATGTTGCGAATTTTCAATAATATTGGACGGTATACAGTGTACAGGTTTTATTGGTATGTTTAAATTCCTTTTAAAAGCTTCTTTATTATTTGGTGATAATTTTGAGCCGATTTCCTGTCTTATTTCACATCGGTTGCACATTCTAAACTTTTTTTTTGCATAATTAATTTCAGGGAAAAACATCGGAAAGCCGCCTCATGTATTTTGCATTGGTGTTTCAGTTTTAAATCAGTTTCGTGCTACGATTTTTTTTAATAAGGTCAGAATATGTATTACCCGTTTCTTGGAGTGATTTTTAACAGTTTTTAACAGCATAAACAGTTTTGTAGTTATTAGGCCAAATAAATTGTATTTTGTTTCGATGTTTGCATTCAGGGATTCTCAGGGATCGTTAAGTAAGATTAATGAAGTCTATCAATTCTTCGAGTCGAATTTAAATTACTTGTTATGAATTTTTTTTAATAAGGCCAATAGGCATTACGTTCTACTATATTCAGCAGTCAAAGCAGTCATTTTTTAAATCAATAAAATTGTTTTCTACAATATTTTTGTACCAACCAGTTTAGTAGTAGGAAAATACGAAGGGTTTTGTAGTTATATCTTCTAATTTCTGGCCTCCAAGATTTATGAAGTGCCTATTTTAATCGTAGAATATCTAGTGATTATTTTCCACTCAACGAATTGGAATTGGATTCTTTATCGCCTGGCGTCTGTCTATAAATTCTTTTTGTGTCAAATAATTGAATCTGTGGCCATTTACAGTTTCATAAATATTATTTTGAAATTTATATAGGGTGTCCCAAAATTAACGCAAGATTTGAATATGCCACCATTCTTGCAGTAACGTTGGCAACCCAATTAAAAAAAAACCATTCGACAGCTGATAGTTTAGGGTTAGTACAAATGGAGCGTTACACGATAGAACAGCGTTTTTTCATTGTTAAACAATATTTCAAAAGTAATAAGTTTGGCAGCCACAGTTCGATTCATATCTCGCGTTAATTTTGGGACACCCTATATTTTTCAATCAATGAAACTGTAATATCAAGTTTATTAATTATTCAGCGACAATTTGGGGGGGAGGGGATATTGTTCTTAAAATTGTTGGCCTCGAATAATGAGACCGGGAGATAGATAGAAACGTTTCGGCGTAAAGCCCTCGTGTCTGAGCGCTAAAGAAAGATCTATAATTTACGGAGGACCAAAATGGAGCCGGCAACTTAGCAGAATTTCCAATGACTAAGCGGTCAGTTGGGTTTACCGCTTAGTCTCCGCCGGCAACAACAAGTTCGGTTGCCGGAGCTTTTATTAATAAATTTCTCCCGCCCGTCGGCTCTAACAACCGCCCAACCCGAAGGGGTTGTAGGGGGTGGGTCGGGGGTTCCTCTTTGTAATGGTCCTCGGTCCCAACATACCAGAAATGCCTTTTTGGCTCTACCGTTTTTATTTCTTGAATTTTTTTAACCCTCCCCCACTGCGCACATTCCTGAGGGTAGCAATATGTGCACTGCCGGGTTAAATCTGCTTCGCCCATTCTCCAACAGTGATCTATAATTTCGTCATGTGTAAATTTACAATGAAATTTCGACTGGTTAAGCATTTTAAAAAATGCTCGATTTATGTTTTGTCGTAATAACGTGATATTACCGTTGATTTCGTGTTCTTTTGTCTCCTCTCGCCGGTTGGGAGGTTTCGGCCTCTCGCCATCTTCAGTAGCAGTGTCACTCTGGGACATCGGATGCTAGTGGGGGTTTGATGCTGTGAAGGGTTGAGGGACTTTCTCGCCGCTCCTTTGGTTTCGATTTCCACGCAATTGTCGTGCCCCAGGTGGATTCCGGGATTAAAAATCACTGTCAGGTGCACGAACCCCTCATCTACTAAACAATTATACGACTTCCAACAATCGGAATATATTGTGGTCCCTGGCAGTATATTAGTTTTTATTATGTTTAGTAGAGTAACTAAAAAAAAAAAAACTGAGTTTCGGTCCGGGAACCTTTCACATAGCATTTCCCGGATGCGGGTTACTCTTCTGTAGGGTGTCCCAAAATTAACGCAAGATTTGAATTTGCCACCATTCTTGCAGTAGAGTTGGCAACCCTATTATAAAAAAAAACCATTCGACAGCTGATAGTTTCCGGTTAGTACAAATGGAGCGTTACACGATAGAACAGCGTGTTTTCATCCTCCGGAGTCCGCCCTTCGGGGCGCGGATCGTTTCTTCTTCGTGCTGCCGCGGTCGTTCCCCGAGACGTGTGAAATCCGATTTCCCCGGTGTCCGCTATTCTCTATGAACCGATTTTTTTTCCCGGCACAGGCTACGGTTTACTTACTCTGGTAATCGCTTCCGCTTCGAGATTGGCGAGGCTTCGTATCTGTTCCGAGTGCCAGCGTCGCTTCCACTGTTGAAAGCTTTTCCCCGGTCTGCTCTTTTTACGGCCACTCGCCTTTGAATAAAGACTCGTGTCAGACGGGCATGACTCCCTGTGGGTTATTTTCCCGAACATGAACAAGAACGAGCGACCGCGCAGACCAAACAGGAAGCTGGGCACGGCACCGGCTGTATTATTGGAACCCGCCCCTGCTTCGCTCCCACTACGCTCTGTCTCTAAGCGCTGTTGTGCGTAAGAAAAACCTCTCGGACTTCCCAGTATCGGTTTGGCCGTTGCCGTACGCGGAATCGTGTTTTTCGTCACGCGAAAGCGGAGTAACGGATATCCGATGTAAGAAAATCATACAGTCGGCTTGATACTTCGGGTTTTCCTTGTGTTTAACACTTTCATGTCGGGACGCTACCAATAATAGCACTAACAGTATTAACTATAGCCGGGCACTACTAACCAGTCCACTGTGTTCAGGATAGTGCGGCGATGGCATCGGATATTCTTTTGAGCGCGCAGTCTCAGAATAAACCGGTTTTTTCAGTCTATTGTTCCGGTCCCAAACAGCGCTGAAGAGAGGACGTGGTGTAACCCGTCGGTGATTGGTACGTGAAGGTGGGGCATAAATCATAAAAATGCGCTTCCACACAGTATTGACAATGCAAACACTAGGTTGAATTTCCCTCAGTTTGTTTCATCACCTAACTGGATTATTTATAGTTGGTTCGGACAAAATAAAAAAATCAACGATAGCGAATATTAAAAAAATTGATGTGTGCTCGCTGCGAACCTATAGAATCTCTAGACGTCGGGAAATGTAAACTTCTTGGCTCTGTTGCAAGCTTTTGGTTAAGTGCTGCTTGACTGTGGTGTTCTCGGAGCTGTGGAAGCGTGAGCCAGAATTGTGGCTCATCCTTAAGTTTTGTGGCCCCGACGTGTGCACGCGACAGACACCTACCTCCCCCAACGATTTACCACTTCCGGCCGGTACTCGGATCCCATTTAGTTTCGCGTGAGGCGCTCCCTAAACGGCGTCGCCATTATCGACCCGGTGTTCCTATATAAAATGTTAGTAGACCCGGTATGGTTTATAGTTCGTGTTCGCACGAATCTTGTCCACGCGTCGGTCTCTTCCGTCTAATCGATTTCTATTCGATGCGGTGCTATACCGGTTACGTATTCTCTCTTAAATTCTTCGTACAAATCAACAATATTATGTCGAACATCCTGTACATCCGGAACGAACTTCCAGGAGAGAAACTATCCAGGAGGGTTCCCAAAATCTTCTTTTGTGCTCAGACACTATCTATCAATCGACCTAACACCACTAGGTTTTTGCTCCAATTCGAGATATAGAGTATACATAGATTATCATTTGCAGAGTTTACTATGGTGTTGGATGGTTTGGTTTTAGTTACATTTCGGAGGGTCCTGCGCCCATTATCAGGTGAGCCTTGTATGTCGCGTTTATTCCACAGTTATATGTACAATGAAGTAGGATTTGGTTTGACTCGGTTGGCCGTTGATTATTATCCACATTCCTTTTAACTGTGTCATTTGAAGCCCAAAACTCGTTTTCTGTTTATTGGGTCCAATTAGAGGGTTTGGTGGACCCCCAGAGTTCAATTCCAGTTAGGTTCTAAAACGCAGTTATAAAGTAATCATGTGCTCGATAGTGATACTTATGATCTACCGTCAAGTAGTCATGGTATAACAATTTGTAACGTCGTTTCGTTTTTGTATGTTCGAGTCTTGGTGCTGGGTTCCATGTTAATCTTCTTGTCTTAAGTGCAGTCTCCCAAGTACCGCACTTGATTTTCAATAGGAAGTTGAGACCGGTTCAGGAAAACAGGACGACATGTTGCTCTTCTCAAGGTAAATGTAACATGTGCGCTTTTTTGATAATTTTATTTAATCCTAAATTTCCTGGACCAGCTTTCTACGTGGGTGAGATGTTCATGTAGGGAATATGATGCTTGATGTGGATCAGAGTTGGTGTCTGCAATCTTTGAAAAAAATTTTACCTTCGATATAATTTCCATATTATCATTTCGTTGGCCGAAATTGATTATGATTCCATCCTAATTCGGAACCATTCATTTCTTTTTGTTTTAAATTTTATTTTTCAAGTTACAATTAAAATACCTTTCAACTGATCACCTTTCAAGTGAGTGAATTGGTAGGTACGCACCCACATTCGCTTAGGTGTGTGTTATTTATTTAATTGTAAAAACCATTTTTTTTGTCTCGAATTATCAAATATGTTCTAATCTACCAATGTAGGATCAATACAGTTTTCTTAATGTTATATCATAATTTTCTTACTCTTGTGCGCTGCGCTCGCTACATCCCAGAAATGTCTGTAATTGCTGGCAATAGAATCCCAAATATGCGAGATTATTCCTCCGAGCGCCAAATTCCTTTACAGTTGCCTAATGCAGTTCTATTTAGAAACTGATTTCCGTTCTGCGATCTCTTAATATAACCAATACGAATATAGATCGAAGTTGACTCCGGAGCCCAAGTTTTGAAAAAGTTTGGTTGAAACAATTTCAGTTGAGGATTTTCATTGTGTGTTTTTTAAAACAAATTTCATGTTATTACCGCAAACTTAAAACAAAAACTATTCTCTCGTCATTTGAATTTATTGTTAAAGGTACAGCTATGATAACGAAAATAGCATTGATACATTTCTATTAAATTGTTCATAGTGCTCTTCAAACTGCTCGTAATCTCTCTCTGACAAATAACAGTTTACAATGCTATATTAATAGAGTAATACAGTCAGTTAATATAGGCCAAACAAATTTATTATAAATAAATAATTCTCTTTATGCTTATAGTAAAATATTTGTTTTAGTTTCATATGCTGCTCGCATTTTATTTCATACTTTTATAGCAATCTTATAGAATAATTTTGAATTTGTATTGCGCGGATGCTATTGACAATTTCCTAAAAAAAAACAGAAACGACCCTGTTTGTCTTGATGCGATTTTCACCAGGTTTGAAGAAAAAGTTCAGATTTGGTATCGGCGCGAATTTTCTGGAATTTTTTCGCCTTTAAAAACCACTACCGCGATCTATTAACAATGTTAACACATATAAACAGCAGAGTCTGTTAATTCTTTACCAACTTCCGATATTTCGTCCGGATATTGAGTATTTACTTTTTAAAAAACCTCGTTTAGACAAGTTGCAGTTTTCTGCTGTCTGGAATTTATGGTACGTTCTAATTTTACAAACTTGTGTCCTCTCACATTATGGTCTCTGCTACAAAGCCAAATCATGTAAGTGAATGATACTGACGATACAATAGCACCCACCGTATTGATTCCATTTTGGTCTGAAATCTTTATATATATATATATATATATATATATATATATATATGGCGATATTTATGATTATTTACCAAGTAAGTAGTTGTTATTATAACCAATTCTTATAGGACATTGTATTATTTGCCTATTTGACAAACACATTATTGTATATCATCCTGCATATTGATTATGTATTATACTTATTATGTATAGTACTTCCATCGTTTTTTAGGTAAATATCAACAATATAAATTGTCCTCGTGAAAAATCCAAGGAACAAATTTATATATATTTTTAAAAATAGATATACTTTATCGCCCTCCGTGTTTTGTCTAAATCTGGAAGGTGTCCGCCCATTGCATCTATCCTTAACAAATGCTCCTGAATTTTTTATTAATATCCTTAATATCAATTTGATGTTTAAAAATGGGGTTAATTATTTTTAAGAGAAAAATTTAGAGCTTTGCGATTGCACAATTGCACATTTTTCATATCGGTGTGATAGTTTCTGGTTAATTTTCTTATGCCACCCTATTAATGAACCAGTTTCTTTATATAATTCATTGTTGTAATGCTGCTTTATTCGTTTCATTTTTATTATAAATATCGTTTATTTATTAAGGTTATCGAAAGAGATTATAGTACTTTGTCAATCATTTTTGTCGGCCTATTAGTCCCCTGCTTTTTTGCTGTGTCCGATATTTGTGTTTTGCCTATCTATCACTCATCATAATCGGTGTGATATATTGGTTTTAGGGTTGATTTCCTTATGCCTCTCAATTCATTGACAGTCTCGCGTATGTAGGTTTTCCATTTTTAATTATAAAATGCATTCAAATTTAAATTACGTTGGGTTTTAAATAGCTCTACCTACCATCTTTATACATGGACATAATTTTATTCTCCGTCCGAGATTTACATGTCTTTTAAAACAAATAATATTAAAACTTTAGTAGTGCTCCTTTCCTTCGTTAGGATGCCATACGTATTTATTAAGGTCTCTAAGAGGATATATATTTTCTACGGTTTCTCCGGGGGCATGTAGTTAAATTGAAGCTTTGGATTTCCTATTAAGACAAATAACTATGATAAAATAAATTTATCCAACTATAAAGTGTGTACAAAGCTCTTGGAAACTATCATCTTCAGCTGTATCTATATCAGTCTGCTACAGTGGACGTATCCTGTCGATATTATTTGTTTATGGGCACGATAGCTTTGCCTATAGGAAGGGAATCGCCGCAGTGATCCCCTTGCACCCCTGGCACCATCCACTTCTCAATATCCTCCAGGAAATTGGAACGCTGTAAACGGTTTTCTGAGTAGTGGAAAAACCCTCGATCGAAACTATATAGCGGAATAGGCCCGTCTGAGAAAACCCGCACTTGAGCGCTATTCTTCTCGCGAGACCCGTTCTCTCATTTTAAGTCTACATGACATCATGAATATACAAATTCTTAGTATATTTACTTAGTTTTAGTTCAGATTTTGAAATTAGTAGACTCTTATTTTCTAAGTAAAATTCCTGTTAGATAGTCCGTGTAACATTCATTCGATTGGATTGATTCTATATTAATTCGATTTATCTATCTCACATTCGTCATTCCGTTAACTAGATAATACTGAAATATTTCAAACTGCATATATTGCATTTATTGTTTCTTCACATCAATTCCTGTCATTTTTATCGCAGACAGCGGTTCAGTGAATAGTTATAATATTTTCGTCAGCCTTTTACGTTGGAATACGTTTGTGGGAATCGTATCAATGAAATATCAATTCCACGTATCATTTATAATTTATTCCTGTCCTTAAATATTTTAATTGCCATCCATCGCGTTACTCTGTGTCGCTGGTCAACCGTTCAGCCGTTTCCATAGCCATTCGCCAATCGTAGGGGAATCACTATGTATTGTATCTAAGCGGATCCAGATAATTATCCCTGTTCTATGAAGTATGGTTAAGTTGATTTAAACCGGGTGAAACCTGAGAGAAACGTCTCAGTTGTGGAGCAAGCAGTGACGAGTGGACTCCTACGTCTCCGTTGTTTATTTTCTGTGTGGCTTCCTGGTCACATTAATTATTAACATTATTTTAATTCGGAACATTTATTTTCCGTAAACTTCCCCGTAATAACAATGATTGAGTCTTACATATTTTCAAAAAATTATACTCCTCCTGATATTCTGGAATTTTTTTTCGTCCGGTTCGCCATTTATATTAACATGATGGGGTTGAAAAAAGCGAAATGTTGATATTGATCGTAGTGTTTAATTCTAATTGTCTCGGACCCCTTATTTATGTTGGATCTCCCTTTGTTTACCGCCGTATGTCTAAATTGTAGAGCAACAAAAAATGCGAAATAAATAAATTCTAGAGCTCTCTCTCAGCCTCTATCGTCAGCGGCGGCCTTCTAGCTGCCCTATTAGACGTGAAACAGTTGTCCAGAAGCAAACGACCCCGATTGAAATTCAACTGAGTTCGCTGGAGATAACATTCGTGAAGACGTCTATTTTCGCTCAGATTCGCCCACACTATTTTCCATTAAATATTTACATTCAGAATCGACTGTTGTACAATCGTTCAGGTTAAAATTATTTCCACAAGGTTCCCCCCCTCCGACCACTGAGCTATGTCGGACCTCCCTTGTTTTTTATATACTCGCTAGGGCTTTATTTTGGTGAATGTGTAAAACATATAATTTTTACTACAATAGTGACTGTTTTAATTATCCTTTTAAGAATTTGGAATTATTCGCAAACAATTGATGTATCTTCCTATTTTATAATCGTATTCTCATTGAAATCGAGAAAGTTCTTTATCTTTCTTAGCTCTATTTATCAGTTCTCCTCCCAATTCACTGAAATTTAATTTTGATTTCGTTCTGAACTTTTTGTCCCGAATACAGAGCCTTCAAGTCGGGCAAGTTAAGTCAAAATGTGTTTTCTTCCTTGGACGAAACAACTCGGTGTATTTTCGATCCTGAGTATGAAAATTTGCAGTTTTCATTTACATTGAAAACACTTAACTAGAAATATAGTATATAGGGAAATGGTTGAATACATTTAACAAGTTGGGCTCTAAAATTCACCACGAGAGTGTCTCGGTACAATTTCCACTTAAGAACATACGTTACCACATTATCTCCTACATTTATTCAGTGTTTCTTGGTACCATTCAATATTTCCGGGACGGTTTAAAAGGTTCATAGTGTTTTTTTTATACAATACAAATTTAATTAACAATCATTATTCTTCCGTTTCTGAGATTCGGGAAAATGGTCTATGAAATGTGCGCGGACCCCCCACCGCCCCCGGTCATTATCGTTGGCCAACGCGCACTTAATTATTGACATTAAATTGTTTAGACTCGATCCTCCTGTCCCTGCCAAAATATTTGCTTTTCCAGTTTTTTTTCTTAAGTTCGCATTGATAAGTTTCATTAACCGCCTTCGTACGTTTTAATCATCGTATTAACTCGTTCAAAATGTTGACTAAGCAAAGACGAGAATTTCAATATATGAAAATTTGAAATATAGGTCAAAAGCAGAATTGTTTTGTTCATTAACACCATATGGCGATATCTTTTTTCGATAGCTATAATACAAGAACCTAGGTTTGCAGGGGATGATCCCCACGCTGTTCCACGATATTCTCCTGTGTTTGGAAACCTCCTGGGCTCCATTGGACGTATTTTTTTTTCCTTCCGGGACCCCTCTGGTGTTGGGCTCTGACGATGGTACGGCTAAGAGTTCCGAAACGTCAGAAGCAGATTATTTTCGGAAGGAAATTTCTTTAGATATGAATTAAATTTACAGTGTATTTTTTTATTTTCCGCTGCTTGTTCTCTTATAAGCACAGTCCATGAACGTGCACAGGCTACAGTTTCATTATGAAATTTTATATTGACGAATTAATCAATGGATATTAAACCATACATAATTTTAAATGAACGTGTTCCGACCGGCCAAATTGGTCAATACTGTGGTTTCATGCATCCGTGCGTTCATTCTAATCAAGAGAAATCAAATCGTTCATACTATGAATGTCGCGTTCTGCCCATATTTATAGATCTCGTTCGACAGCCCGTCGTGGAACATTGAGCGAAATTATATTTAGAATAAAAAAATCTCCTCAATATTCTCTACTGCGTTTGACAGGAATTGACGAGTCCCCGTTTGGCTGACATATTGGATATCCCCGAATACATTCAGGTTTATCACTACAGGATGTGAGACGTTTCCCCCTATTTTTTCGCCACAATGAAGTTTTACCCATCTTGTACCAAAACCTTTTTTTTCATGTATTCCTATTACAACATTGTTATCAACCGAAAATACAATAAGAAGCGACATTGCGTTAGGATGGGGGTGATTCGGGAGATGAATTTGGTATATTTCTGTATTACTATATTGATTTTTTTTAACCTTTTTTTTATTTTGTGCAATCAACATTGAATGTATAAGTACAAATGCTCTATGTATTTTTTTTTCACATGTATTTCGTGATAAAAGGAACCACCTAAAGATGGCACTTTTGATACAAGAACAATTATGGTCTAAGGGCTAAGTTCTCTAGGCCAGCGGCGTTTAAGCCCGCTTAAGGGAATAATGGATTGGTTAGAGGGGAAAGGGACTGAACGAATGGATTTTAGGATGAGGAGAAAGGCGGGAGTGGAACTTCAGGAACCGGTATTTTGCGACTTCTTCAACTGTCGGTATGTTGAGAGGTCATGGTGAATTGTGTGGTTAGAATCATACCGGGGGAAGAGCATTAAGGAAGGTACGAAGGACTTTTGACTGAAATCTCTGGATGCGAGCGATGTGGGATGTCCCCCGGGTGGAACCCCATAGCTCTATACCGTATGTCCATGTCGGTTTAAGTATCGCTCTATATATTGTCAGTTTGTTACCTGAGGTCAATTTTGATGTCCGTTTTACTATTCCTACGTGATGACTATATTGAATGTGAAATTATATTTGTTCATTACCTCGTTGTTTTAAAAAGAAATTTGATCGCTGTCGTTACTGTATAGAGCAGATTTAGTTACAGTTCTGAGATTATTTGTTTAATGATCATAAATCAAATGATCGTTACATTTCTTTTTTTGAATTGTGGAAACTGTTGTACGTTGTTTTTCGTTTGTTAGAATATGTAGTATTTGATGTTTGTGGGTCCTCATTTTCTGATGACTTTTTCTGTATTGCAGCTCTGTAATCGGTGGAAAGCTGATCTGCTAATTGAACAGTTTTTGTTGTATTTGTATTCCTATCGCTTCCTTGTAAAGGATCTAAGCATTTATAGCAGCCAAATCAGAAATAATGAAAAGTATTTGTAGGGGCCATCTACGAGAACTGGATTTGACGGTATATTTTCCAAATTTTGTTTTGTTATAAAATTCAATAGAGTCCGGTAACATTTTTTATTACTTCTATCAATTTTCACAAATTTATGCCTGGAACTTAGAACAGATACGCTTCTATTCGGTTTGCTTTTATATATTGTAAGGACAGAATTTTCCGATTTATCTAGTAGAGTGGAAAAACGAGGCATGTTATCCTTCGTTTGTTTGGCTGCTTTGGGTAGTTCTCTTTTTATTTCTCCTAATAGTTCCAACTAGTGTTGTTTTTTTGGCCAATAATTTCATTGCGAGTGACATGCTAGTGAAAAAGTTATCGGTCGTGATATTTCTTCCACAATTTGTGTATGGCTCGGCCAGTTTCAGAACAACGTGATCCGGTCATATAAGAAATTTACTCAATTCAATAATAAAAGTCATTTATTTTTTAAATTTCCCAAGCAGTCAAAATGACTATTTTTCGGCAATACAGGTATAACACACTTATATACCGGAAATTAAAGAGGTGGGGGAGGCAACTACAATGATTTATAAATGCATTTATATGTTTTACAAAAAGTCACAAAATTCTAAGATACTGTGTCTTTATATACACAATTGGTTTTTTCTGATTGAAATTGAAAAGCAGTCAAAATGACTTCCTTCGGCAATCTAGTGTTAACAACAGCAGGGTCTGTTAATTCTTTAACAATTTCCGATATTTCGGTTTCGGAGCATTCGGCCCAACAATGAAGAGTTGCGTTATCAACTTTACTGAACTTGATAATCCTCCCCCCTCTAAGAGTTGATTAACTTGACGAAGTTAGTTTAGTTCGGATAGCCATCGAACAATATATTATTATATGTATATCATGTAGTTGGTTAAGAACCCGAAGCAACGTACTAATTTTAAGTTTATTAAAATTTGAACCCTGTGGAAGTAACTTCGGTCTCCATTTTCATTTGTTTTGTATACAAACTGAAAAATAATAAGTTTAACATGCCTGTTTTGTAGTGTGCGAGGGGTTGAAATACCGTAGGTTTGTGGTGTTTCTGTCTCCTCTCGCTGGTTTGGTCTTTTGCTAGACCGGTTTCGGCCACTCGCCATCTTCAGTAGCGGTGTTGGTCACTTTGGATGACTTTTGGGCATCCTCACTGTCACTTGTACTGTAAGGCGCTAATACTAAACTGTACGCCAGATCTGTGTTGCGGGCTAGTATTAGGTGCGCCGTACCGCAGTTAAATAGGCTACTATGAGTTTCAGTGGTACGGCGCACCTAATACTAGCCCGCAAGAATGTCAGTCTTACTTTAGTATCAGCGCCTACAGCTACAAAAGCGTGACAGTGCGTGAGATGCCAGAAAAAACATCCAAAGTGCCAACAGTCACCAACACCGCTACTGAAGATGGCGAGCAGCCGAAACCGGTCTAGCAAAAGACCAAACCAGCGAGAGGAGACAAAAACACCACAAACCTACGGTATGAAAAATAATAAAATTAACATATACATTCGGGATTTTAAGCTAACGAAAAATCATGTGTTAACATGCTCTTAGGTCCCCCAGGTCGATTGCAGGTACTTAGTAGTGGGGTGTCTTCGTTGATAAAGCATGATCGTGCACTTGTTCGTTAAATATACCATCCGCTCTGTCCTTAGGCCTTTGGGTATCAAAGAATCTCTTTTGTCGCATTCCACCCGTTTATAAGGGCGGTTTTTAGTTTCATATTTAGAAGGAACAGATAGTCGAACTAATCGGTCCGCTAAGAGTTAGCTTATACTTACACTTTCCCCTTTTCTAATCTCATTTTTCTGTATACTCCAAATGGATATTTTAAATGTGTCCTATAACTATTGTTATTGTATTGTGCAGTGTCCTAGTGGGATGACGATGTGTAGGTTGTGGAGTTATTGTCTTTATTTACATTCCATTTGCACTTTCTCAGTAAACTGGCGACAGTTTACATTTCTCCTTATTTGTATTATGTTCTCGTTAACTAAGTGATCGAAGTATCGCTGTTAATATGTGTGAATTTTCTGTATGGTACATTTGGGCACTACAAATATTTCAGCTAGCCGAATTGATTCTGCTGAATGATTTTATATAGATTTCAGGGAGATCTACTTAAAGGTTTCGATCTCTGGTTTTCCGTTTTGTATTGGAATTATGCCTAATTATTTTATCCTGTATTGTCAATGAATTGAGATTAAGTTAAATGTTAATTTTACCGCTAGGAGCTCTAGCGTTGTTTTCTAAAGATTTGAATTTTTTATTTTAATATTTTGTGGAAATGCACACAATGAAACACAACTACATAGAAAAGTATCTTGTTATAGAAGTGTTGTTTGCAGCACGTCTACTCGTATGATGTCTCTGAGAGCACTCTTGGTTTTTAGTGAATAACTTTTCACTAATGAAACATATATATTAAAGTACAGTCATACGAATTTATACACCTTTGTTGCCAATATTAAAACTGCATAGCCCCTTGATGTTGCGGGTCGGTTATCATGCTCCCGAATAAGGAAATACGCTTATACTATATCTCCCCTCGTTAAAGAAACGTTTAGACACACGGTTGAATCGTTTAAAAATATATTGAGATTAATTAAAAAATGTCCAAAAGTTTTCAAATTTTATCGATTCTCGGAACCCTTAAAACTGTTGAGGGTTTTAAGGTTATTCAACCCTTAAAGAATATATCTTAAAATGATATTTAGAGTAGACCAATATATTTTTGTTCTTAATATAGCTTTTTATTAATTATTTTCCGTTGTGAGCTATCGAATCAAAGGATTGGAGTCATGGTATAGTTTTTAATGGAAGGATTTAAACGTAGCGACTTTCAAATCGGAATGGATTGTGCCGTGGTTAGATATTGTATAGGGCGTGTTAATGGTCTTACGAATTATTACTCAGTTACGTTGTAAATGAGAGGAGCCTTCGACTCTGAGTTTACATACTTCCGGGCCACGTAATTAGCGTTTTCGTTTACATAGCATACCGTGTATTTTACATATACATAATAGGGAGTTGTATATATCTGTTATGACTGTGATTGTGTCCAGCTCCACTCCGCCATTGTTTTCTATTCGTCGTAGACCGCGCCCGTGTGTAGACCGGTGTCTACGACACCGTAGATGTGTTTGTTTTAAAACAACCGGGTCTGGTCTCTATCGGTTAATCTGTTTGTTGGTTTGTTTTGCAGTATTCAGTTTGATTATTATCACGTATTGCGAAGGTCTGTTTCATTTGGAATTCGCGCTCGTCTATGTATATTATACTCAGTGATGATTCTCGCTCGCTTCTTAGAGTCGTTCGGAAAAGCGGGGGTTCGAAAATTGTGCTACGGTCTGTTTTTTATCCCAGTTGTTTGTTTGGCTTCACTTATAGATATCTATAGATTTTTTGTTTAGGCAAATTTGGGTTTAGTTCAGTATTAATTTTTGTACATCTCTTAATTGGTGTTCTTGTTTCTACTTCTGTTTGTGTATTTTGCACATTGATTGTTGAATTTTTTCACAAATTACGTCACATATGTGACGTAATCGGCCAAGATTGTGCCATATGTTGGTTGGATTTGCGGTCAAATGTCAACAACAGTTTATTTAGATCGTGTATTTTTTTTTTCACTAGAATTTGTAAATATTTGCGTCCCCTGTGATTTGCATATTATTGTAATAGTTCTTCTTCTGTTTTCTCTGACCAGAAGTTAATCTGAGAATAATCGGTTTAGTTCTGCATTCATCCTTGATAAGTGTTGCATTCAACTTGAATACACGATTTTAAAAATAAAATTTCTTGAAGTGAAATTAGTGTCAGATTATGCTATCAAACTAAGGTTCAATAATTGTATTCATGATGAACCTCTTGTGGTTGATTTCTTTTTTTTTGTCAGTGTCATCCTCTCATCCAGTAGCTCCCTATAATCATAGAACACCAAGAAGCATTCAGATTAAGAATTTTAGTGAAACAAACTCTAACCTTCGAGCTTTACGACTTGTAAATTAACGAACAACAAATTATTTGTTTTAAACGTAAATATAACCTACGATAAATGTAAGGCGAATGGTTGGGTGATAGTAAATAATAGAATTGAAATACCGCGATAGCTGTGCATATGCAATAAGAAGGTTCGTGCGGGACAGGGGGATCCTCCGGGAAATTCGATTGCCAAAACGGTTTCAGTTGAAAACCATACATCGGAACGGATCTTTGAATCTGTGTATTTAGTCATCTTACTTCCGATTTCCCATCATTTTATTTCACCGCCTATTATCTGCACTCTGAAACGATCTTCTGCACGATCAAACGGCGAGCGTTCTTCTTATGCTTTCTGAATTCAATGAAACGGCCTCCAGTCTCTCTTAACGCCCGCGTTGGCCTCTAATATCGCCACCGCCGCATAGGTCATAAATTTGTATTACAGCAATTATACTTTGCAATTTGTTCCCGCCTCTCCGCGAACGATATTTCAGGGGGGCGCGATTCTTTGCCGGGGGGCCGTTAAGGACAACAGCAATTTCGCATCCTGGAATTTTATTAGCCCGTTTATTGTTTGCAATTATTTTGCGTCACAAAACCCCCCACCGTCCCCGTATACATCAAAATATAATAAAATTAATGGGATATATAAACGGAATAAACATGATTTCTTTTGATAATAAATCTGATTCTTAGTTAGAATTTTTGTATAGTAGACCGGCTTTGTATACTCCACTGCATAAATTGGCTTTCTTCGTGATTGTCGCTTGCGCTACCTAAATTTTGAACCTTAAATGATGTCCTCTTTCCTCTGCGGACAACAGTTTTTTCATGTAATTGTATATCTTTGTGTCAAATGAGCTGTTTCTTTTTTTACTGCGTATATCTTTGACTAACAGTCTAAATCTGGTATTTCGACTAACAAAAGACCACTTTTCACCCTTTTTTCTTACTTCGATTATTACACTATGGAATAATCGACAGGCACGGCACAGATATACGTAAAGTGAACGAACAGTAAATAAGTTTAAAGAAAAATGTCTGGTGAAGAGTACACGTTACCCGATATGACTCTGAATCCAACCATCGGCGAAGCCATTGGAGGCCAAACCGGAATGCCTTGGATTAACAACATCCTAGCGGTGAGAAATGTTGTTTTAGAATTTTTTTTTATTTATATCAATTATCAAATTTATATATGACGTGTATACCAGCGCCTAATTTTATGGACTAAATTCCAGAGTTTTATATTTATTTTATTTTCTACCATAAATACTAACTTACCTGTAAAAATATACCTATAATGGTCAAGGAACTAGAGAAAGTAATTTATTATAATAAAAAACATTTCACGCTTTTATGATGCTTCGAACTAGAGAAAGTAATTTATTATAATAAAAAACATTTCACGCTTTTATGATGCTTCCATCATAAGTGCCTTGCCGTTGCCCTACCTGTGGGGGTTAAATTACATTAAAACTGACATAAAACGCCTGTTAATAAACATTGATATTACCACTATCATTGGTAACAATAATATTTCGTTGAAAATACTTCAACATTCACAGTGTAATTATAAACTCATTCATTTTTCTATTCTGTTTGAAAATACAATTTTTAAAAGGTCAGGTGAATGTGGCCATGCCTTGAGTTAACTGGAAGTAACGTATATAAATAGAAATTTTTTACTTTCACCTAAAATCACATGTTTCTGTAATAATTAGGTATGTGGATCAGCTCATTTGTACCAGAATTGGAAATAATAGCAACCGAAAAGAATTACCCTTCGTTTTTTCTGCCTCCCAATTGTTTGATTTTATTACAGGTGGCTAACGTTTTATAGAATTTAAATTAACCTTTAATATCAAAGAGATTCCTTTTGTATTATCTGGCATAAAAGGACGAGGAAATAAATTATCTGCAAATTTTAGACCGCTGGCTAGTAGTTGAGGCATCGCATTGATGCAAAGTATTATTCTCTGTTTAAACCCTTCTTCGAGAACTTTTTCGACATAATTTGACTTGATTTCTCGATACATTTCCACTGAATTCATAGTATATTTTGAAAATGGATAAAACCCATACCCAAGCTCCTCCTCCCCTACGTGTCCGTCACTACTGAGAACATTAGTCTCCAACAGTTCATCTCCCTTCTTACTTAATTATCCTTACTAAGATATCAGATGCTAATGAAGTATTAGTTTTTAATCAGGACCAATTCACCGTGTCTTTTATGGTCCTTCAACTTTTGAAAAAACAAGGTTTTTTTTTCATTTTGTGAATTCATTCGTATTAGATTTTCATTTTTTTCATATTTTTCCTTTCTTTGATCCAATTCTTTCCAAATTCCAAAGCTTTCTCTGGACCATTTTAGCGTGTTATTTTCAAGTGGGTCTCTTGCCGGTTTGGTTTACAATTCGGGACGGATACTAAGTATTTCAGTGTCTCACTTTATCATCTGCCCAGCTTTCACTTGGTGTGTGTGTGTGTGTCTGCGCGATGGAGAAATCGAAAACCGATATTCAAACGGAAACAAAAAATACACACTGTTCCGCTTAGTTCGAAGTCTTCGCATTTCGGTGCTTTTCGGCTAAATTGGATGTACAGAATCGTGTAATGTAGAAGTCCATAATATGAAACAAAAATCCAGGTCTTAATAAATTCTGTAAATATATTTCTTGCGATATTTTGCCCAGGCTGTCTGTTCTTGATGCTAGACAGGTTTCTGGCGTCTCACCAGCAGCACCTATCTGGTCTGTTACCTGTAATAGCATTTTGTTGTAATTTGATGTTTTTTTAAAGTTTACTGAATTTCCAATTGCAAACGCTGGTCGTTCCCGGCCGATTATCTTGACATTAAACGATAATGTTGTTTGTACCCTTTCTATGTATTCTGTTATTAATGCAATGTTTACAAAACAGTTTTTTTATTTCACAAGAAGAATAACATTTTTTACAACGCACGGACCAACAGTTAATTTTACGGAAGACCAAATTTACCGTCGAATATTTGTTACAATATGGTGCTGTAGTGTAAATCATATACAATAAGGCGCAGATTTAATCTCGATTCAGATATTATGGAGTCAGTGAGCTGATATTATTAATATTACTCGTATAGTATTGAAGGCGTTTAGTAATTTGGTATTTTCGTCCATAAAAAGGTATTCCGCGTAAATGCGAGGATTTATATCTCAAATGCAACTTATATATGAACATATTAACAAAATACAAAAACAAAATATATGCCATAGGAATGAATTTAATATTTTCATTTATTGAATACAAATTGTATCTCACTCGTTCTGATGAATTTTATGCTAGACCGATTTCTCGCCATCTTCAGTGAATTTTGGTATAATCTTATATACTGAAAACTTATATTTTATATATAATTATAAATATATTTAGTACGGTTCAGGTTCGATTTACAGTGATGTTATTCCCCCAGAGTGCCTATATATTACGACCGCGCCGAATATCGTGTTTAGTTAGAGATCTCATTTTCTTTTTTTTGTTTTTCCTCTGGAGTTGTTTTTCCACTCTCTCTCTCTCTCTCTCTCTCTCTGGCCGGCGAGGTGGTTGTACTTCGCAGTGAACTTCGTCCTATTTTCCGAACTGCTGGCAGATTTATGTTATGAGGGGCCGGAAAAACAACATCAACGCTTTTCCGAAAACGAAATTACTACGTGTTTCGGCTCTGATCTTCGGCGGTGCCCCAGTTTTTATTCTGCCTTGTCTTATTTTCAGCCGAATTCACCGCCCATAACCAAAAACCGGTACTCTCTCAGACGCTAACATAAAGTCCTGTGTTCTTGGGTATAAGTCTAAGTATAGACGCCTGCCGCGGTCCTCAGGGGAAAATTGAGCAGATTAAAACGAATTGCCGATAAACGATTTTCTTCGAATAATTTTTCTACCCCCAACCCCCCCTCAGTTTAGACCCCCCCCCCCTGGATGGTGGCAAGATAATGGTATATTTCTCTCAAGTCACGCCACAATTGATTGGTTTCTGAAGCTCTGTAAAGCTAGATTCGATTCCGAGTCTAAGTTGGGAACCTGTAATTTGGCGTTTTCCCTTTATTCATTATATTTTTCTCCTTTCAGACATGAGTAGTATTCGAACAATTCTAGTATTTAGATATCAGATCGGAGGGAAAGTATAGAATATATTACGATCAGAGTCTAGTCGTATTATATTTCTTGAGTTATCCCAATAAACTTGGATAATTCAATAAAATTGTATCCTCCCTAATTGCCACTTCTTCCTCTGTGCCCATGAAACACTTCATTACAAAAATAAATATTTTGCTAACAACTAAAATTGCTATAATTCGTAGACCTAAGGACAATTTAGTTATTTCCTGGTAATGATTATTTCACTTGAATATTCTCGACTAAACTTGGGTACAATTGTTTGGCGATATAACTTGTTTATTAAGGTAGGAAAAATTAGGAACTTGTAATAATAGAATATTTTTAGCATAATTGCTTGAAGCTTGGAAACTTGTCTTAATGAATCGAGCTCCGCGATAAGGGTGGCGCTGAAGGTGTATATAAATTAAATTGGAGATAATTTAGAAGACGGAAATTTTACGCTTCGGTCATTTCAGACGACTGTTGAAGCACCTTAGCATCTAGATTTCTATCAATATTACTAATCAATGCCCAATCACTTGCTAATATTCTCCCTACAAACCATAAGGGATATGGGGAAGTAGCTGTATAAAAATAACTGTAATATTAGTTATATTTTATATAACCAAATGTATACCTGGGAATCAACCCCCCAAGATTAGGAAAATAACGATAATTATTTGATTGGCTCTAAAAAATTGAAAATTCTCACAAATTTTTTTATCCTTCGGGATTCGGGGTTTTGCAGCGTAAGGGCAAAAGTAAGAGTGTTGTTTGATTAATATTCAAGATCATTTTAACAAAAATTCAAAACTAAGCTAAAAACAACATTTATTCGGTCCCGCATCGGTTGGGTTGTCGTGTTATTCGTCACGAAAGTATTGAAATTAATAACTGAACAGAAGCTAAACAAAAATTCCTTCACATTATTCAAAGGTTAATGTCAAATACTTAAGTCATTAAAATACTATAAATACTTCATATATGCTCAATACTCATCCCGGATCTACTCAGACGTATCCTTCTTTCTGACAAAATGGGAGTTTTTGAAACGCTTACTAAATCAAAGTGGGGTCGAAAATCGAGAATCGTCTAAACTATTTTTGCGCTGAAAATAATCTGGTGCTGGCCAAACATAAGACATTTATTGTGAAGTTGTCTTGTTCTTGTCTTTACTGTAGGTGGGCGGGTCGTTATTCCACGTGAAGTGACATTTATCCGTCCTGGCATTTACAACTAACCCTGTCCGTCTTCCCACTTAACGGCGTTACTCAAAAATTTGTGTTTATAACATACGACAAAAATACAATAAGTTGTCTCTGAGCTTCGATCAAACTACAACTCCGAAATTTTAATTTTAAAATATTGAAAGAAATAAATTAAGTAAAGTCCTACAATATTTTATACGGTATACAGGTATATAAATTCGAACTGAATATGTTATTAAGGACAGTACAAGAAGCAATATTCTTTCGACATAGCGCAAACATCATTTAATGCAGTTTTGATGATGTGTGGGGGGTCTGTACATGAACCTTTTTGGGTTAACGATGCTGTTAGCATAAAAAATATTAAGTCGGGTAAATTATATTATATTATAGCCATTGCCGAATGACTTCAATTTTCGTAACCGGAGGAATTCATGATTCTGCCAGTTTTTATTTTGAAAAAATTCATTTAAAATTTAAAAATTGGGTAAGATAAATCAATTCAAGTTCATATTACAGGCGGTAGAAACATCGATAATAACAGCATACTTAAATAGATGTAAGTGTGTTGTGATGAATATCAAACAGTATAATGCGAACTGATTAAAATTGAATATTAATTTATTTTTAAAATTCGGATTTAAATGTCCCAAATAATTTTTTATTTTTCTAAAAATACCGACGGTCAAATTTTAGCTTTCCGCGTCAAAGATTTGAATTTCTCGAAGAGAACATTTAAATATACGAGCTAGTGTGTAAGTACGAAGCCCGGTTGACGTTATGGGCTGGGTTTTCTACCTTGATTCCGATTGGGAACTTAAATCAAACTTTCGGAAGTGACACTTGACGGTGACGACATAGGAGGAGTTGTGTTCGGCGGGTGGCAGGAAAGGGGTGAAAGCGGAGAGAGCAAGTTTGTTTTAGACTTGCGATTTAACTTGATTTGAAGCTCCTCCTCCTCCTCCACCTCCTGGCGCCGCTTTAGCGCTTTTTGTACTTCACTAATGGTAGCCCGCCTGAACTTTCTACGGTCGAAAACTGAGCGATACCTTTTTCCGATTAAAGGCTTAAAATAGGCGCTTCGAATCGAAACAGGTCTCACCTTGAGATAAATCTTCAGATAGGGGATTTTTGATTGATAACGAAATTATAGTATTATTCTATTCCTTTGCAAATTTTTTCTATCCCGAAAGTATTTAGATTGTAGATTATAAGTAAAACTCTCCGGATCAATTTCATTTAGGAATTTTCGAAATTATACTTAGTGTCAATCCGTTTAAAATAATTCTCTAAGGCCTTTTTCTTGCACTTTACAAACCTTGAACTTCGATTAAAGTTAATGCCGTTCATTCTGTTTAGCACACAAGGGAAAAATAATTTTCAGCCAAAAATATTATATTAAGTTTCATTCTAGGTTTAGAGTTGGCGCAATTGCAATATTTCCTTTAAAAACTGGGTTTTATTTCACGGTGCAACTTTTTTGAAGGAATTCATTCTTGTTTCATTATGAAAAACAATGTTTATCGGGGTTGACCCCTTGACATACAAATAAAATGCGCGTCGACGCATGCGTAGCGAACCATTTAATTTGGTTCAGTTGAGAACACTCATATACAAGCTCAGAAACAGGACGTTTTATTTTGAAATTTATATCGCTTTATAACATTCAATAAGGTTGATAATTAATCAAATAATACCATAGAATAATAATTTAATAGTTTTGTAACGTGTGATACTGCTCAAAGCATTTAGGAATATGTAGTGGAATTAGGCATGTTTTACATTGCCAAGTCGTTTCACTTCTTATATTGTGTTTCATACACACATGGCATCTTTTTGCAGGATCTTGCTTTTTATTTGTCGCAGGTATATGTTTGGGAAAATGTGCCCAATGTTTTGCTTGTAACCGAAGGGCATTTACTTTGTGCCGGTCTGCTGCCGCGTGTCAGATAGTTCGGAAGTGACAAATTACAGAGCATATTTTCTGCAAGATTCAATCGAAAATTCACAATCGATTGCTTTTGTGAAGTAGACAACTTGGAATATAACACAAAAGGATTATAGGTAGCAATATCAAACATATAAAAAAATATTTTTCTGTATCCTTTTACACACTTTCGCATGAGACCTCCCTTTTTTTCTTCTAATTTTCCCCGTATCAACCATTTCTGCTCTTGAGTGTTTCGTGCTTATTACGTACACATCTTTCTTGTCATGCCGGCGTAAGGACAGGATACCTCTGCAAGACGGTGTTCTTACTTCTCCCTTTTTAGCTTGTACGATGGCATATTTTTCCGATTTTTCGCACCCTTCCAACATTTGTATTCTTCGCTTGTAAAATTTTGTATAAATTGGGAGACGAATACCAATTGTCTAGAAACAAGGTATATCCTTTCCCTAAAATGGGTTCGGCTAGTTGAATGACAACACTCTCCGATGCAGATTCACTACTTCCCCGAAGTACGTCTTGTCCTGTGTATATTCTAAATCGATAGCAATACCCAGAATTGGATTCGCATAATTTATAAAATTTGATTCCAAATTTCGCTCCTTTGGATGCTATGTATTGGATGTAATTTGGTCGCCCTCTGAATTTAATGAAGGATTTTCTTCTATGACGATATTTTCTTCCGGGGTGTATAACTCTTGGAACCATTCAAGAAAAACACCACGGGTCGAACCTTTCGTATTCTGTCTTCTGCAGAAACCATGCTATTATCCACGAAATGAAGATAGTGCGATATGGCCAAAAAACGTTAACTTGCGAAAATATGGGTGTTTCTATTATTTTCCGTTTCGACCAATACATATCTATTTTAGATTTTTTTGTTTGCGACACGATAATGCATAACGCAAAATATGCTCTAAGCTCATCATTTGTTAGTGGATACCACTCTTCCTTCATTTTTGAACCCTCTTCCATTCTCTTTTGTGCTGCGTATCTATTCGTTTCTCTAACTATTGTTTCAAAAAAATCATCACATAATACTTCTTTGAAAACACATAGAGGTGTTCCATTTATACCCAATCTTCGTTGAACTGAACAATTGATACCGGCAGTTGCTGTAAATTGTCTTATATTGACAATATTTTCCTCTTCTTTCCAATTCCGTTCATCCACTGCGTCAGAATCTTCACTGCTCAAAATAGGTCTTGCACTCTTGTTGAATAGGGCTTGAATCTGAAGCATCACTTGAATGACCAACAGTATGAATACTTTGATGATCATTTTCAATTTCATTATCACCAGTAGAGCAGCCTAATAGATTTTCATCGTCACTTTCATATAATGCATTCAACTCATACATGTTGGGGTAACTATTTCTGATTTTTACAAAATTCAGATATATGCTATGGCGGTTCGGAGTGCGAACTCACTGCTATACTGATTACCGTTTTCATTGCGATTCTTGGTGTTTACTTGTTTGCCGATGCGATTTGGTTATCGGTTACTGTTGAGAGGGGAATGTACCCTCAGCTAATCTAATAATATACTGCCCGGTTTTAGCCAAAGACAGTTCTCGACGTCTCGGAGACGTCAAAGTCTACAGTGGCACATGAAATGAATGACGTCATTGTATGTCAAGGGGTTAAGTAAGAGGGTTCAAACAATAATTCTCCATTAAACTCGGTGTAAAATTATCATCCCTGTTAATTTTCTTTTCCCTACGTATAGAAAAAAATATGGCGAACCGGTTTGTCTTAAAACAAATTACTCCTAGTAACGTATTGTTCTGTTTTACAACGCTCAGGTGTGCCACAGGTACGGGCCCGCAGGGAAATTTCGCTTTGTCCACCCGCGGACCAAATCCGACATTGTGCTACTTCCCAGACTAAATTTTCCTCTTTCTCAACCTGCTCACGTATCTTGTTAACCTCGACTTCTAATATATATATATATATATATATATATATATATATATATATATATATTAGATGTACTTCGAATTTTTCTCAAATAATCAAAAATCGTTAACAAGAACCAACGGCGATTCAAGATAACAGATACGTTAATTCGACAGTTTACAATAAATATAAAAGCAATTGACTATAAACATTCTAGGTCCAAGGCCGGATACTTTTATCGACAATTTATCTCGTTGAAAGTACTTTATTTCAGATTGAATATGATTAGAAGAAATGTATTTAATACTACAAATAATCTATAAGAATGGTTTTCGTTTGTATCACATTAATGACCAATTAATGATTTATCCGCGGATATTATTTAGCGATAGAAAAATTGTACTTATTCTTGTAGGCTTCGTAAATTAAGACAATATATATAAAATGTTTTCCATTTTTTCTTTCCCTCGATATTACCCCAGTCAATTATTACTGTACTGAATTTTCATTTGTAATTACCCTGAAACTTACATTTCAGTGGCCAAACAACCGTTTCAAAATTATACACTTGATTCCAAGCTAAACCGGTTTCAAAACGTTAACTCTTTATTGGAGAGAAAACGTATAAAGCATAAAAAAGTTATCCGGGTTTTTTAATACGGCAATATTACCCCAGTTAATGATTACTGTACTGAATTTCCACTTTGTTTTACAAACAAATGTATATTTCATTGACTAATAGGCATTTCAAAATTTCACTAACTCTATTCCGAGCATTTTAGGTTTAAAAGCATTCTTTTTGTGAAATGTTTAGAAAGTATTAAGACTTAAGTGTTCAAGTCTTTTTTTTTCCCTCATTAAATGATTACAGGGAGCCTAAAGGTAAGAACATATTGCGCTCCAAACAAATATTTATTAAAAAGATTACTACTTATTTTATGTCCTTTTTACAAAGAAACTTTTTCCTAAATTTCGTGTGTTTCTGTCTCCTCTAGTTGGTTCGGTCTTTTGCTAGACCGGTTTCGCCTGCTCGCCGTCTTCAGGAGCGGTGTTAGTCACTTTTAACACTCTGTATGTTGTTTTGGGCATCCACTGTGCTGTCACTTGCACTGTGGTGGTTGTAGTGTATTCAGTTTAATGCGCTACTAATTTCAATGGTACGGCGCACCTAATACTCGCCCGCAACGCGGGTCTCTCGTACACTTTAGTATCAGCGCCTTACAGTACAAGTGACAGTGACAGTGCACTGAGGATGCCCAAAAGACATCCTAGAGTGACTAACACCGCTACTGAAGATGGCGAGCGGCCGAAACCGGTCTAGCAAAAGACCGAACCAGCGAGAGGAGACGGAAACACACGAAATCTACAGTATTCCAACCCCTCGCAGTCCACAAAACAGGTATGTTAAAAAAGAAATTTTTATTTCAAAGGCTAAGAAACTGTTTAAATATTTCGGACTTCTTTTCGAGCTTCACCAGGCTCAAAACTTTCCCTCTTTATTTTCCTCTGTTTATGTTTGCCCATGAAATGCTCTCATCCGTGATTTGTATCGTGTTCTATTTCTACTCTCTACATTCCTTAGAAGGAATGCGTCTTACCCTCAGTCCAATCCCACATCTTTATTTATGCTTTCCTGTTCTTACGGCGTTCCTCCTCCATTTCTTCATCTGTATACTCCGTTCTAACATTTCTCAGTTTCCCGAGTTCCCTCGCATGTAGATACATCTCCACTTCCTGCAGATTTTCCTTCTTCATCCTATTTTATAAACAGTTAATTACAGGAAGAAAGACCCAATCTCCTTTTTTTCGAATTTCTTACTGGCGGCCCATCAATTTCTTTCTTGATTACTGTTTATCTGTCAGCCTCTATCCTTAATTTTGCACTCTGAAAAAACAATTTTGAAAATCTTAAGACATTCCTTCTCCCCCGCTCCCTGTGCCGATCACCCCATAAAATTGTACCGTTCATGATTTCTTCCATTCCACTCCATTCTCATCTTTTTTTTTATTAATTTTTCTGTCCATTTATGTACCTTTATCGACCATAATTTTCTGTCCCGACCATGCTTCTTACTAGTAAATAAGCGTAGGTTACCACGACCAGAAATTATCACTAACTTCCGATGGTATCGCATAATAGGGTGGGAAGAACCAGGGGATCGACCCTAACTCTGAGGTACTTTACACAGTATTACCCGATCCAATCGGAAGTTGGTGATAATTTAAGTTCTTGTCGTGGAAACTTTGCTCATTTACTTTGTATGTTAGTTACATATTCATTGCTCCCTTTTCACATTTCCATTCATATCCATCGTATAGTGTATTTTTTATTAGGCTAATTTATAATAATTAGACGTTTTCTTCTGTTTTCAGGTTCTGTCTTTGGGAGCCGATGTGCTTCCCGAGTACAAGCTCCAGTCTCCGCGCATCCACAAATGGACCGTTCTCCACTACAGCCCGTTCAAGGCGGTCTGGGACTGGATCATCCTTCTCCTGGTCATGTACACCGCCATTTTCACCCCGTACGTCGCCGCCTTCCTGCTCAACGAGCCCGACTACACGACGAGGAAGAACAAGCGGTACGGCGATGACCCCATAGTTATCATCGACCTTATAGGTAAGTCCAGTAGCCGGCGAGTATCGCAGTCTTTGAAGTTGTGAGGTTCTTGGTAGCATTCAGTCAGCCACATAAAACGTATAAATATTATATTACGCGAAGAATAAACTTTTATGACTGAAAACTAAATTGGTTGTTATAACATACCGTCCGTAGAACAGTAACAATCTTTTGCCTCCACTCGACTTCTTGTTAGTCAGTAGCATTACTGCGGGGGTTCCCAACGAGGGGTGCGAGATAACATTTTATTTTTTTCTTGCTCTATATGAAAATTGAATTTTCTTAATTAGGGTTCCTCACGTGGAATCCCCATACCCGACACAAAAGAATCGACTTAAACAGAAAATTTGGACTCTTACAAAATACCCCATGACTTAGTGAAACACTTGACACATACAGAGAGCTGACAGGACGCGTTACCTCATTATAGATCTGAGGGAATTTTGGCGAACGGCCGAAATTTCCCAGCCCTCGAATTCCCAAAATCGACTCTCGAACTTTAGTGCGGGGGGAACGAACATTTTTTTTTAATAATTAGAAATCTATTCGGTAATCCCATCCCCAGTTGTTTTCTGCGATAGACTCCGCCCGAGTAGCGTTCAGTCAGCGAAAAAAGAGTGAACGCTCGAGGCACTTAAGCTACAATTTTTGGGGGAATTTCATCAAAAAGCTCTGTTGACGACGTCTGGAAGCCGGAAATTTCTTGTTCTTCTGGGGGACGTTTTCTACGTTTTTATAAAACTTCACGCTGTGCCGAAAGTGTAAGACGAACTGGCGCCGGCAACAAGAAGCCCCGGCGGAACTTTACCGACTGAGGAATCGAGGCTGGAATTCTTAATGTATAGGTTGGATTTTCTGAAGACTCGACAGGATGATTATTGTTTTTAAATGTGTCCGCTTCTCCATTTTACCACTCTCTCCTACCGTTCGCTTGCCCACCGCTTTTGGTAACCGCTGTCGGGTTGTTACCAGTGTTGCTGCTCTGAAAGAGAGGTAAACGTAAAAGTGAACGCATCACTTAATTATTGATATATTTCTATCACGCGTAGACAAAGTAGCGAGGGAAGCATGATATTTGTTTCTCAGTAGTGATTTTCTTGTACTGTTTTAACGTGTTTTTCTTTCCACCAGATCTCCAATACGAATACAGTCTCCTGGAGTTGATTTTGAACCTTCGTCACTCTTACGTTAAACATTTTCTCCTAAAAATGTTTCCTTGCCCACATCCAGTTGCTTTTTTTCGTTTATATTTCTCCCTCTTCGTAGCCACAAACTACTACTGAATTAATCAGGACTGAAAGAGCCTGAACTCTGTAGGAAATGTAATTATTTTTTTCAATTTCTCTGTACCACATTTTTGCAATTTTTTTTAATGGCCACATAGTACTCTCCGGATATCATCATTATTAATCATATAGTTCAATTAACTTTTATTATTTTTCATTATCAACGCTCTTTTCTATTGTAAAAAAGTCTGTTTTAACTAGACTAAAATCTTGGTACCATAGTGCCCTGGAAAGTCCGTTATTTGACTGCAATTTTTTTGTCTCTTACAAACGCTCCTTTGAGCTAGTAAATTTGCATTACTGTTTCTAGTCCTGTTCGTTCTCTCTAGCAGACTTTCAATTTACCCCCCTTGATGTTTCCTTCCCTTATATTCCTCTCGAGCATCCCGAATGTCATTATGACACCATTTTTCAGTTTCATTACTCCTTCCCATTCGCCGTTCAAACAGTCCGTCTGTAGTTTTTAATATTTCCCTTCTCCTTTGACCTTTGACATTTTATTCTCTTGACTCCATTCCCTCGATATATTTAATATTCTGTTATTCTAATTTCATCCAATTCCTCAATTATCAGCGACCCTTTCTTATTAATATTCTGTATTACAAAATTCTCTATACCCATCGGGGTGTTAAGTTACCAGTTTCATCCATTCAGTATGCTCATATACCCTGGAGATGCAAAAATCTAGTTAGTCATTTGATTGATAGCTACTGAAACTACACTATTTTGCTTTTAGTTGGGTGATTTTCACTTTTAGCACTGTCATGTTTTCACTTCTCTGAATCTTCCTCTCTCTGATTACTTCCTTTTATATATAAAAGTAGGGAATTAAATTAATGTATCTAATTTTTGTATATTTAGTATCAATGTTTTTCTTCACACCTACTTTCGTCTACCATTCATTATTTTTTATACTTCTGCATTTTTCATTCTCCTCCATAGTATATGTACCTAGTCACTTATGCATTCTCTGTCCCCCATCTTCTTCTTTTATATATACCCATGTCTCTTCTGGAATACTTCATAAGTGTAAACGCGTAGTATATGTGCATAGTATTTCAGTAGTAGCAAATAGCAGTATATTCTTTATTCACCTCACTTTGCATGTAACATCGTGCAGTTTATATAATTGAATACTGTGCGTTTTATGTCATTCAGTATGTTTATAAACCGTATTTAAATTCAGAATTACAAATACACCATTGCACTAATTCTATTTGTATGAGTTTTATGAAGATGATCCAGTTTTTTCTTGTCCAGTGTGTTTTTCTTCCATTTTGTCTCCACTTCCTTCTGACTTTCTCCTTCTACCTGTTCCTTTTTACAACAGTCAAACACACACGCATGTGTGCACACACAAAATCACGTATTAATATGTGTGCTTTACTTCCATTGTACTTTCTCTTATTAATTTTATAATCCCCGCTTTCCATTCTTTCCTTTTCACTGTCCCTCGTACTTCTTTTATTATCCCTTCTTCAGTGTCACCGGTATCCATTTTTAAATATATTTCCTTCTCGATTTCACATCTCATCCGCATTAATCTACCCTAGCCACATTAAGTCCTGATAAATTACCTAAAAGTCAGCTCATAGTATCCCACACACTAATTAAAAAAATTGAATCTTCTCTGCAACTTTTCTTCACGTTCTCATAGGTACAATATTAATACATTGATTTAAATTATTTTGCAAATTGATAATGCGATATGTGTTACAGTGGATGTGACATTTATAGTGGATATTCTGATTAACTTTCGTACAACATATGTGAACAAGAACGATGAAGTTGTATCACATCCTGGTAAGATAGCTGTTCATTACCTCCGTGGATGGTTTCTGATTGATCTAGTCGCCGCCATACCCTTTGACCTACTGCTATTCGGTTCCGACACAGATGAGGTAATTTACTTTTGGCGTTCATTCTATATAGTTACGTTACTAGTATAAATGTCTTGTTGTACCTAACTGGAAGAGATGTCTAATTTATGTTTTTAATTTTACTTTTTACGTTTTACTTTACATTCTGTAAAAGTATTCGTTTTGTGTTTGTCATGACAGTTTTAAGTTACCACCAGTCAATGTTTAAGCGTAATTTTTGTTTTTAACATATAAAAAAAATAAACAGTTCACCAAACAAAAATTAAAAATTCAGTAAAAGTAACTAAATTTTATTTTTTTTTTTTAATTTAATTTATTTTGTGTCTAGTAAAACTTTTACATTACAGTTTTTAGTTCTCACAAGTAATTCCGTTTTGAAAACAGTTTAAATTGAAAATGAAATATCTCTTATTTTAAACAAAGAATAAAAAACAATAAAAACTTAGCCTAGTTTTGATGTTGTGTATGACCATTGCATGGTGGAGCTATGTTAATTTCAACTAAACTGTAGTAGTTTAAATTTTACAAATGTACATATGTATGGAATAGTGTATAATACATATGTATATGAGTGTCAGTAGAAGATGGACACTGCGTACGTTTATGTGTAGGTAAGCTTGTGCGAGAACATGCTTTATACTCAGTAGACATTCATAGGAAAAAACATAGATTGTTTGCAATGAAACATGGCACCGAATTATTCCACACTCTTGAATATAACAAATATTATTTCAATTCGTTAATTGTTTCCTTCTCTAATACTAGCCAATAAAACATTAAAAGTGCCTAAATACAAACACATACCTTTTTTTAATTTTTTCTTGAAGTAAACATGTATATTATTAGTTGTACTTGACTTTTTACATTATAGTTTCACATATTAATTTTAAATTTATTTTCTGGAAGTTTTGAAACATTTACTGATCTTGTATCTCATATTAAAATTGATCAAATTTTTATGATTGAAACATCAGTAAATTTCATTATATTTTTTATAAACTAACCACAAAGTTAATTTTATTTACTGTATTTGTTCAGGCTGGTTATTTGAAGAGGAAACAAAACTAAGATTTAATGAACAATGATTTTTGCGGTATACTCTCCACTATCCAATTCAAAAGAAATTGTGAAAAAGTAATTTATCAGTTATTAAAATTACATAAATACTAATTTTACTAGTTACATTTTCCATGCTGTTCTTAAGTATTTCAGTTTTGTTTTTATTAAGAAGTAAAGCCCAAATAATCTGGTAATTACTCCTATAAGTCTTTAATAATAGGCTAATACCTGTATAATTAATGTGGACTGGAGAGAGTATATCAAATAATATTTTTCGTCATGTTCTGTACTACAGCCAAGAAATTATCGAAAATACACATAAATCTGTCTTTTCTGTCTGTGAAAATTGATGCGTTTTAACATTTATTGAATTGTCGATATTTTAAAATTCAACATCTCAGTGCACTACACTCGTTCACTATGTTTAATTTCACTGTAAATGTTCCAACACTTAATCACAATAACGTGTCCGCGGCACAGAAACAGGCAGAAAAGAATACAGTAAGCATAGTTATTAAGTTCTTGCTCAAGTTTATCTATGATAAAAAAGAGTTTTAAAAAAAACACTGTGGAATCGTTATTATTATTATTATTATTAGATGAGACTTGGTGTGTAAATAGCTATCGATGTTGAAACTATCGTAGCTTCATTAACGCTGTGGGGCTGAGGTGTTTGTGTCAAAACTGTTTTTCACCTTATTTCAGTTGGGCTTGGACACAGACGAGGTCAGTTGGAAAGTAGTAGTGTGAGAGACGTTTTTGATTTTAAACCGCTTACAAACTTTTTCTGTTACCCCCCCCACCATAAAAAAAAACAATATGGAAAAAAAAGTTTTTTTTCAATTGTCCACACAATGCTGCCGCTTTGCACAATACATATTTTTATTACAAGATAATTCAACTTTATTATCGATGAATTTCTATTTTCTACGGTAATCCCAATATGTACATATTCTATTCGTTATTGAATATATATTTTTATATATAATTTTTTTATTTAATTTTGTTTCCTATTATTTTTTTTGTTTCTACTAAGGCGCGATAGCTTATAGAGCTTCTTTAGAAAGATAATTGCAAAAGTAGCTTTTTGGGTTTCCAAGGTATGAATTTGCGTTTCAATGGTTGGGAATAAAACCAGTTCAAATTCTGATTCTGTTACTACTTTCAATTTAGTATTAGAATTCTTATTATAGTCTTGAATAGTTGTTTAGTGACATTCGTTATTTAATTTAGTATTTTCCATACTGGCTTTGTTACTTATTTACAACGATATTTCAATTCCCTATAGTAAAATATATAGTAGTCATTTTTTTCTCAGATCAGAATATGAATTGTTTTAATTCAGCCTTAATCTAACTTATACAGTGAATATGAAGGATTTTCAGCCCTTGTATTTTGAACAGTTTTTTTGTTTGGTTTTATGCTGTTTTGTAATAGTGGGGAATTTGGTATAATCCAAGTGCTGAGAGTAGTTTAATGTGATGATATTATATATATACAGCATGGTGTTTTGCTCATTTCAGATTTATTTTCATTGTCCCTTGATTTTTTTGAAAACTGAATCTGATGAACTTATCAGTGATATAACATAATTATGTAAAAAAAAGAAACATTTCTTTTGTGTTTTACAGAAGTGAATGATTTATATGAATTTGGATTTAATAAAAACAATCCATTAATATCATTTATGTTTATTTCTATAAATATATTCATAAATTAAATAACAGTATAATAGAATTTCTAGAATTAGTGTATTAAACCTATATTTTATTCTTCTTAATTGAATTTAGTTTACCTGTTTTATATTATTAACTTTATTTTCCTATTATTTGAAATTAGTACTATGATTTATTTCTTTAGTTCATTTTATTTTGTATTGGTAGATTTAATATTATAAATACCACATAAAAAACTAATATATAACTAAGTGTAAGACATGTAGTAATTATGCTACTAAAGTGTCATTACTGACGGTTTAAATTCAATAGATGTTCAATTTCTTTTATATACATTTATTTTTTATTTGAAATTTTTCATTAAGCAAATTGTGAATTATTGTATTCCAGGTTATCCAAACTATGGCATAGAAAACATACAGTATTTAATCTGTTAAGAGGAGGTTAACATTAGGTAAAAGTTTAAACCTTTTGGACAGTGTCAACTCATTTAGAAAAAAAAGTTAAAGTTATCATTGTTTTAGGAATTAAAGGCTGTGAATAGTTAAACATATATATTTATTAAGTTAGGCACCTGCATGCTTATTCGGCCTGCTTATTCCTCCCTTCCCAATTACTTACTATCGTCATTTAACAAATAGGTTTTGAAATTGTGAAAGTTAAGTTTTTTTAACATTTCCAGATTAGATAGAGCATTTTGGTTCAGGCTTATATTTAGAAGATTCGATATACGATACTTTGGAAAACTTTTCATGTATATTTGAAAGTGGCGAGTTAAACATCTTATACATTTGCGATTAGTTAAATTTGCAAAGCAGCTTGTACGTCTGCCCAAGCGACAACAGTGTAGATTGTGTTATCGTTAAATATTTGAAATAAGTTATTTTTGCGTATGTTATGAAAAGAATTTAGTTTTACATGTGGCCTAAAAGTGCATGTGTTATATATTAAGTCCGTCTTTTTAAGTGTTTTAGTGGAAAGCATGTCGATTAAATTGAATTAAAAAAAATTACACCAGATCACATGTATAATGTTTTTTTTTGAAAAGCAATTTCTTTTCACCGCACGCGATCTTTTCACAGTGTGGCGTTTCAAAAGCAGTTTCTTTACAAGAGCACAAAATTGCAACGAGCAAATTCAAAACACCCGCTAAAATTTAATGTAAAATTGCAGTTTTTATTGAACTTTCAAAACGGTTTTTCCGGCGTAAAATCGCAGGTTTATCGTCAGTTATTACAAAGTTCTGAAAAAGGTTTAGTAACTCGGTAAGTAGCTCAGTACAACTTTCTTCTCCTTTTGCAATTACGAAATTTTTTTCCATAAAAAAAAATTGGGCCATAGCTAAATTTAAAAAATTCGAGATATACTCAAAATCGGGCGATTAATTTCAAAACTATTTACTTCTAGACGGAATCCGAGACTTATTAAATCAATCGTGTGTGTGAGCCTGCGGATTGTATTTTGAAATATTTTCATTGTTGAATTTCTACAGACAACAACGCTGATCGGTCTCCTGAAGACAGCTCGTCTACTGAGGTTGGTGAGAGTCGCTAGGAAAATAGACAGGTATTCAGAATATGGAGCCGCCGTTCTTCTGCTCCTCATGGCAACGTTTGCGCTCATTGCCCATTGGCTAGCCTGCATATGGTAAATAATTACAGTATTTCATTTACTTTTACCTCGGTATACCTCACAATTGTCTACGATAGGTAAATATATATATTACTGTGTATAGGAACCTTTAAAATATTTATTGTTTTTCAGGTACGCAATTGGAAATGCCGAAAGACCGCATCTCACGAGCAAGGTGGGTTGGTTGGACATTCTTGCCAACGATACCCACCAATTTTACCACCACAACAACACAGGAGGGCCTTCTATAAAGGTAAGAAATAATGTTTAAACAAGCAATGAGAAATGTGCTGTTGACGTGAGGTAATTTAACCTGGTACAATTGTCCATAGAAATGTAGAGGAAATAGGGACGTCGTAGTTTTCTCAATATTCCTCGTCTCCTCCCGCCTGTTTGATCCTTACTCAAATGTCAGAAATGGTTACTGATGATGGCGAGAAGCCGAAACCGGTCTAGAGAAAGATCGGACCAGCGAGGGAGACGGAATATCGAGTTACTACCCTCGCCACCCCATATCAGAGAGGTATTCAAAACGAAATAGGAACGAAAAAAACAAAAGGAATTCCCCCTCATTTTTCTTTTTATTCCCTCGTTCTTTCTTATGAATAAATAATGAACGTTATAGTAGTAAAGATCATAACACAGTGTTTAATCATTGCACCGTGAATCCAGTGAACACGACAGCAACACCTCGAGCACAGTTATACAATGTTGGTTTTAATAAATCAATGTAAAGCGTGTAAACAGTACGGGAAATAAATTGGAAATACAGTGAAAAACAGAATAGAAATTTCACCCTTATTTTTCTCTAATTAACGCTACCTTGCGTCAGTTCCATTTTTTTTTGTTCGTGAACGCTTTTTGTATTTTTTAATTGGCAATTTGTTGAAATCCCCGCTCGTAATATAACAAGAGCCGGAATAAATTGTGTAATTGGAAAAAAAACAGAATAAACGGATCGGTCGGTATTTTGCTCGAGAAAACATCGCGGTGTACGCCACCGAAAATCCGCTGTTGAGTTTTCCTTCTTGAAAATAAACTTTACTAAAGTTTACTTCGTGTTTGCAGGTAAGTACCAAATGTTGTTTCAATTTTCTGAATTTAAATCCTGTTAATTTGATGCCTATTTCGAATTGTGGTTCATTTTTTTTGGAAATATTTATACTGAAATAAAAAAAAAACTGTGTTTCTGTTTCAGTCGCGGTATATAACGGCGCTATATTTCACATTCAGTTCTTTGACTTCCGTCGGTTTTGGAAATGTCGCCCCTAACACTGACGCAGAAAAAGTATTTACAATTTGCGTTATGCTTGTCGGATGTAAGTTTATTATTATAGTTTTTCATTACTGTAAAGATATAAAACTTAAAATAATATTATAACGTAAAATTAATCATCAATGTGCTTCTATATTAACATTTAAAAGGATAATAATACCCATATTTAATCCCATTAGTATCAACTGTGCTAACAGTGAAGATCAGGTGTAACTAAAGGGGAATTACCCTGGGATGAGGCCTATATATAAACTTGTGTATCCACCTGGATACGTTATTTATGTATAGTTCAGTACTTTTTTTATAGTGCTTGTTTACTCTTGGTGCTTGTAGGGTTTGTGTACTGGGGATCGATTGAAATTCAGATTTAAAAGGGGAGTAGCTCATTAGCCAAAGTGTGCGAGAGTTAGAGCTCAAAGGGAAATCGTGGGTGGAGGAGGGGTGACTGAAAAAAAAAATGCTTGGGCCTGTCACGAAGTCCCTCCCCACGGGCCTAATAATATTGCTCCAAGTCCTCGGGGCTTAATAATATCGCTCGTTTTTTTTTTTTTTTTTTGTTTCTTTCTACCCCCAGCTCTGATGTATGCGAGCATATTCGGCAACGTTTCGGCAATAATTCAGAGGTTATACTCGGGGACGGCTAGGTATCACACTCAAATGCTGAGAGTCAGAGAGTTCATACGGTTTCACCAGATACCGAACCCTCTCAGACAGAGGTTGGAGGAATACTTTCAGGTATTTAAAAAAAAATATATTCGACTTAGATTGTATAGTGATTTTATTACATAACAGTCGGCGCTTGAATGAGGGGTTTGGAAAGTGTCCCCGGGCGGGAAGTAAATTTTAATTAATTTACAAAAAAATGTTTGAAAATTATTAAAAGAAATTTTTATATCAAAATCAAGTTTCCGTCCATTTAAATAATTCCGTAACGAACTGTTATTCATTTTAAATACGCCGAGTGGCAGTAGCAGCTATGCAAATTGAGAAATAAATTAGAATGCAATTAAAACTTGAAAAATAAAACAGGCTCCTTTTCCCCTCCACCCTCTTTCGGGGTCAACAAAGCCTGACTGGCATTTTCCTCCGGCATTCAAGCTTAGTATTGTGAAAATAATTAATCCCTTTCAGCAGGTTAGTGTCTTTTAAACAGAGACCAAAACCTTAGTAATGGATTTGATTAAAAAAATTTTAAGGCACAAAAACAATGAATACCTCTGTTGGAGGAAATTAGGTATTGCCCCCCAGGGCGGAAAATACTGGATAAAGCCACTAGCAATGTTTCAAATCCCCGAACTCAAGTTTTAACTGTTCCTGGAAAAATTGAATTTGTTTTGTTTGAAAGTAATTAAATGACTTCTAGGGATCAATTATTAGATTATATTTGAAGTTGGCTCTTTTGCCCTTTTCTGTTTACAATCTTGTTCTAAAAATTAAAACCCTTATTAAAATTAATTTTAGGCTTATATTAGTTTTAAAACTAGTTCAATACAATTTGTAATGTTTTTATTTTGCCTTCAGACTTTCGTTTTAGTGAATTTCTGACTTTTCTGTTAGTCAGATTAAAGTTCAAAAAGTGAAATACGAAATCTATAAATCTCTATTACTGACTCTTGTCATGTTTGATTTCATAAAGGAATTCTTTTCTTCTATAAACGCAGGTTAACTTCGTATATCGTCCATCCTATTTTTAGTAGATGATTTCAATCTTCCTCCCTCGGTAGTTATTAAGACAATTGTTGTTTTTTCTGTACAGCACGCTTGGACTTACACGAACGGTATAGACATGAACAGCGTTCTGAAAGGTTTCCCTGAGTGTCTGCAGGCGGATATTTGCCTCCATCTGAACCGCAACCTCCTCACGACCTGTTCGGCTTTCGACGGCGCTTCACCGGGTTGTCTGAGGTAAACGGCCGGCTGTGCCTGCGTTAATTTCCGAAATAGACCGCTATTTAGGTCGATACCACAATTTCTATTCTCGGAATTTTCTCGTCCCGTCCCCCTCCGCTTATTTATGTTTCGGTTCAACGTCTACTTTTTCCTTTTCAAGTACGATACCTGACATTCCGAACGTACCGCGTGAAAACGAAGTGGCCACTTGATTTGAACATGCCAGAAAAATAGAAACAAAATGTTTAAAAATACGCTTTATTTGTTTCTAGTGCTACTTTAACATCCGTGTATCTTACAGTTAGGCAATGAAACAGTTTAAAAAGGAAGTATAATATAAAAATCTTATTCCTATCTTTATTAATATTCCGTTAAGTATGAATTACGTATGTAACGCTTTGTGGTCATTAACGACTTGATCTTGTAGGGCTTTGTCTTTGAAATTCAAGACGACCCACGCACCACCAGGCGATACACTGGTCCATCGAGGAGACGTGCTAACTTCGCTGTACTTCATCTCAAGAGGCTCAATTGAAATCCTGAAGGACGACATCGTGATGGCAATTCTCAGTAAGTATTAAAGTTTATTTATATGTTGAGTGTGATTTTGTGTGTTTCTTGTCCTTCTTGAGGGTGTTGCGGAAGTGTACTTAACTATAGTTCGTTCAGTGCACATACACCCAAACGCTAGCACCCCCTTGATGGTGGTGCGGAAATGTACTTAACTTAAAGTTCATTAGGTGCACTTGTACCGAAATGGTGTGTTTGCGTGTATTTTCTTTCCTTCCCCTTAACAATTCTTTTCACTTTCCTTTTTTCCTGATCCATTTGCTTTTTTATATTTTGTTTTATAGCTACTATAATACTTCCTCCACTGGGTTTGGTATCCGGTTTGAATTTGAAACAGTATTCCCGACACCTTGTAATCCTGGCTTAGATGTGCAGAGATAAGCGAAAACTTGATTGCTACTAAATTAATTAAGGCCACACCCGTAACTCCGGGTTTTCTTTCGCCCATTGTATTAAACCGCAGCATATCTTTTGAGTTTTTAATTTTCACTTGCTCTGTTCTATTTCTTAGGCTCTGTGTCGTGAATCTCAGCCGCCTTCCTTCTAATTCCAGATTCGTTTACTCCTTTCCTGAAACTTACGTTTCAGTTTCCCAACTCTAAGCATTTCTTTCTCTCTCATTACTTGGTGTACGGGTCTAGCGACTCAACCGAAATCAGGATTAACGAGCGGCCAAATGCGAAGGTCCTGGGACTTGCCATTAAAAAAACCCTTTCCCTATATTCACAGTTCCATTTTTTACTTTCCCCGTCTCTTGTCGATTTCAGTAGAATTCCGTCATTTTTATGAGTCGCCGATGGGACATCCTGTCTACACTGTTGCTGTACAAAATCTTGTACAACTTTGTCGACCAATACCGAGAGTAATTACTAATTTTCTGTCAGAATTCTACTGACCATAGAGAGAGGATCGATATCGTTTATTATATCGGTCTAGCACTGGCAAATCGCCTAATTGGGTTTATGATATTTCAATCCCCACCCCACCCCCCGATGATATTCCACCTTGTTTCCTTTGGTTTTCCTTCAAAATTTCGTTCCCGATACATTGAATTTCCTCTCGTTCCGTTATTAAATCGGTCTTTATTTTATTACGATTTATCTCTAGGTAAAGACGACATATTCGGAGAGAACCCCTGCGCGCACACTACGATCGGCAAGTCCAAGTGCAACGTGCGGGCCCTCACCTATTGCGACCTGCACAAGATCCACCGCGACGACCTGCTCGACGTCCTCGACATGTACCCGGAGTTCTACCAGTCGTTCACCAACAATTTGGAGATCACCTTCTATCTCAGAGACGTGAGTATAATATTTACTAGTTCTTTGGTAATTTAGTAGTGTTGTGCCTGTAAAAAAGCCTGTAGGCTCTGTTTAATCTGTTTATTTAATAAACTGACTAAGCCTAGGATTAAATCCTAAGCTGAATTTAATCCTAGGCTTAATTGGTCTTAATGTAGTAAGTAGAAAGCTTCTTACACTAAGTTTCAGTTTTACACTTATTTGTGTACTCAATTTGTAAGCTTTCAAATTTTTATACTTTAATTAAAACATTAATTGACTTAAACTCCTTTGCCAAAACATTTTAGTCTTTATTCTTTAGTTCCGTTAATTACTTCCAGTAGATAAATGAACTAATAATATGTTCAAACTTGTAAGAGGTTCAATTCCTTTAGGAGTGAACATGAATTTCCAAATATTGTTAAGTAAAACAGTGGTTTAGTTTCTGTATATTTGTCGTAGTTTTTGTGTTTACTGTCTCTGGTTTGGTGGTTGGCAGCCATCTTCAGTAGCCGGCAGGTCGCCACAAGGTCACTTCACTTTTACTGTGGAGGTTATATCTATTTTGGTATTCGGTATTCGGCTGGATAGGAGAATGTCCGTTTTTTTTGACTAGTTTCGCTTGGGATTGGTTATTCCCTTTCCGGTTTATTCGCCTTGGTTCATCTTCCTTTCGCCAAGACGCATTGACGGAGCAAACTCTTCCCGAGTTGGGCTTACTGTTGATTGTGCTTTGGTCGATTATTTTGTACAGGAGGACCAAGCCGGTGTGGAGCCCTGGGCCTGCAGGCAGACCCGAAGGACGTTCTCGAGGAGCACTTCTCAAGAGCTCGGTACTGGGGACATAGCGCCGCCGGCCGCCGGATTACACACAGAACTCAGACCTCACTACTTCAGACCCAGGCCTTCTGTTGAGAGGGCCACCTCACCTGATGATTTCGCAGATTTATAGTAAGTAGAGTCAATAATTTAAGTCTTGATGGTAAGTCCTAGCGATTAACAATATAGTCACTATTATATCAACCCTGATTCCACTGTAGGCAGTAACTTATACTGTTTTACTACATCTTCTTGTTGACATATAATCTTCTTCAACATTTTCCTTTGGTACTAGTCTGAATCACTTGTAGTCCATGTATCCAATTGTTTTTATTGTATTTTATTATGGTGCAAGTGTTTGGCATACCACATCAGTCTTTGGATCTTCATTCTCCACTTCTTTCACTTCATTTTCCCTCAGTAGCACTCTTTCAGTATTGTGCAGATAGAATGCCCAACTGCAAATACACCTAAAACTAGTTAGTATAAGCATCAACAAATTGGGCTAAAGATAAGGAGAATGTTGAATAAGTCTTTTCTATCTCTACTATTATTCCTTACTTTTGTTTTAACTTACTGCTTCCAACAATGTTTGCCTTAAATTCATAATGTAGAAAATGAAATGTTTATGATTATTCTGTTCCAATAATAAAAGAGTTTGTTCCAATTACATTTTTCACAATTATATGCTCAATCTTATTTATTCCCCAGAGTGCATCTTATTTGCTAGTTTCTTAGACATTCAAAATTTTCTATCCTATGAAAGTGAAATATTTAATGCATTACATACACATCAAATTATTTAGTTTAAACATAATTTTCAATTAACATTTTGTATTCTAACTTTTCATTCATGACATTCTTATAATTTAGATTGGATTCACAGGTATAGTACAGGTTTTATAATACATTTAAATTTTGTGATTGTAAATTGTTCTTTGGAAACATTGATTAATGATGTAGTTGTTCCGATATGTATACAGTTTTTTTACCATTTTCAGTGACAAATGTAATGGCCACGGTATACTGGAATTCTCAACTGACAAAGCTGGACAAGATGTGACTCCTCTCAACCTTCAGTTCGGTGAAAGCACTATGCAAAGATCCGCCCTTAATTCAATCACAGGTAATATTGTTTTATTTTTTTTTCAATCTGTCTTAATTGAGCTTTAAATAACATATAGGCATGCATGCTGCTGCTACTACTACTACTACTACTACTACTACTGCATTAGTAAACAGGAATAGTAATATAAATATACAACTTTTGTTTGCTGAGTAATCAATTTTTTTTTTGGAAAACATAAATGCAGTAAAACTAATGTAATTAACATTCTTCTGTTTGTATTTATAATAGTTGTGAAAATGATTTGGAGAAAATATGTCTTCGAACTTGGAGTAAGAAGGAAATTTACTCTGAAGTAACCAAAATGTATTGAGCATGATTGTGGGCCTTTTGTCCTTGGTTGAAAATTAAAAAAAAAAAGTAGTACATTGCAGGTTGTTTTCCTGAAGCTTATTGTAAGTACAAACCATTATGTAGTCCCTTTTTTTATCAATTTGTTGTAAATGGTAAATATTTTTTCCAATGTAAATTATTGAAATTGGCAAAGTCTATAAAGTAATCTAAATACTTGCATGCCATTAAGAAGCATGTTTATTTTGTTTGTTTTTTTAAATAATTCATATAGATCGGTTTTAAAAATAAAATTTTGGTGAATACATTTAACTATAGACTAGTGGTAGAAATCAAATAATATTATTTACTGAATGCATTAGAAGTAGGTTAGACATAGGTTTTGAAACATTAATATATTTTGTAAATACAAGAATATTCAATTCACTCATTAAAATACATAAACTAATATTAGAAATAATGATATTGACTGCATAGAAAGTAGTAATTTAGTTACAATTTAATCATGTAAGTAGATATAAATTTTCTTAATTATATATCATTTAGTTCTTGTCTCATATATCTCAAATTTATACTAATGCTTTTATTAACATTTCATAATATTTATCAATAATATTTCAGAAATCACAAATTATGGAATAATTCTTTTATTTTGATTTTATCAAACTAAATATCATTTTCATCAAAAATGTATAATAAGTACATTCCCTTCTCATCCCATTTCTGTCTGTCATTCGATGAATAATAAACTAATGTTATCATTTTTTTCTCTTAATTTTTTTTTAATTCATTATCTCTTTCCCCTGTAATAAAATGTGTGTTCATTTATTCATCGCAGTAGCCCCCCCCCCCCTCTATCTGTGGCATGGTTCATTATAGAATTATACAAAGTGTTTTTCACTCCTTCAATTTGGGTTTTGAGTCTTTTCTATTATTTTCACTTTAACTGTAATTCCCCCCCCCCCCAGAGTACAAAAGTAAAGTAAAGAAAATACCTGAGTTAAGGGTTTGTACTTGAATTGCAGCATGGCGTAGAGTGTATGTTGTGAATGTATTTTTTTTGTGTTGTGTGTGTGTCCGTTAGGCATGTTCTCCCAGCTGAAACGCAGCCTCACCGATCTTCGTTTGCATGGGCTCAACAGCAAACAAACGCACAACGAAGAACCCATCAACCAGCCTGGTATGTTTTTATTTTATGTGTTTAACCCCTATTTTATTTTTTTCTCTCTCTCTCTCTCTCTCTCTCTCTGTATCTCTCTCTTGAGGGAAGAAATCTCACGTCGGTACCGATAAGAAAAGCGGAAGAAAAACCGGAATAATAACTTTTCTCAGTTCTTTCTATTTCTCACAAGTACAATCTTGTCCACACAGTGTAGATACAACCGTAATTATATATATGCACAGTATATTTGATTATAAAACTTTTTTATCTTGTTCATCTCTCTCTCTCCCCTCTTTCACACTGTTACGCCAAAGTGGACGCACGAATTTTTTTAAAACTTTATACGAATTTTCAAATACATTGCTTGTGGAACACATTAAAAAATAATAAATGCACAATTTATTACCAACATTAATAATGCAATTATATTTCATTTCACCGTAGATCACCTATGAATAGTTTTCCAGTCAAACTATTTAATATATAATAAATTTAATGCTGTCCAAGCAAGCAATGTTTTCTGGGCTTAAATCATAAATTGAAATACACAAGCACCTGATTCATCTTATATGATACCTTTTGTTTGTCTTTGCATTCTTTGATAAATAAATTAAAGAAATCGTAAGACAAGTATGAAAAAGTCAGTTCTCTTTTACAACTGAGAGTAATTTAAACGAATTTCTTAACGAGCAATTTCATTGTTGAACATAAAGTTTCCATTTTGGTTTCACAGTAGAAATCTTCTTACTGGTGACTAATAGAAAAGAATCTAATGTAGCATGTTTTAAATCAGATTAATATAATGTTAGAAGTAGAGTAGTGGTCTATATGTAGAGACTGTAGTTATTGTACTTACAATAACCAAAAAATCCAGATTTTTAACAACATTTAATAAAACATCTGTACACATAATATGGCTATTCATTTACAAAGTGTAAACATTTTAAAACTAAATTAAATTACTCTCTTATATTTAATTGGGCATAATTAAAATATTTTCTTCTAATAATTTTAATAAATTATAATTCCTTGAATTTTTATGAGGTAGTAGAAGTAGCATCATAAGCATTTACAGATATTTATAATTTGTTCTTGATGATCATTAATAATTCAATTGTCTGATTACAGTGGGAATTAAATGCGTGGGATTTGGTTGTATACATTTTATTTGATTCATTTATTAGGATATTACAATAACACTCTTTATTATTTTTAAGATATGCAAACATTTCCTTTTACACTTGGAAATTCTCAATCATGCGTTTGTGCCCAGTTTTATTATTTGAACAGGATTCTTTCTTTGTTTAATATATATGTGATAACGCTACCTGTAATATGAAATGTGTTATTCATTTCAATTGTCTTTTCTCGATAATTTTTCCCTTCCCAAAAGTGCAGTAGGCTCATAATTTTTTTCATTATCAAATCATACATTCCCTTTTGGTACTTACACTTTGTTTAAGTGTTAAAGTTAACACTTAATCCAAAATACATTTATAGTTTGACTGGTACAATTTACATCAAGCATTATTATTTATATATATACTAGATATACTGTGCAAAAGAATTCACAATAACATTTCCTTTTGTATCTAGAATTTGTGATGCTTTATTAAATTATTATAGACCCCCACCACAATTTGAACAACCTTGAATAATCTTAAACCATGTAGTTGTTGCATCGATCTTTAGATAAGTATCTTTAAAAGTATCTTTTGATTTTGTTGAAACTGTCCAAAGTATCTTTTATTTTATATATTAGAATGCTATCCAAAAATCAAGTGCTTAACAAACTGCATATTCCCAAGTCCAACTCCCTTCTTTATACATCCTGAAACCTGAAAAAAAAACAATTTCAATTACTTTTAACTAGGCAAAGAGGTCAGAAAAGAAGTGCAGACCATGGGATCAAATAAATTTGAGAAAAAAAATATACTTAAGCAGATTCCTGTTAAAATTATTAAAATACTACAGTGTCAAGGGTTAATTGTTTTAAAATATTATTCACATATTACTACACAGTAGTTTAAAGTTTAACAGAATTGATTTTGAATCAATTGTGTTAAATCACTCTTGTTTGGATCGCATTGAAAGTGTCCTTGTTTTATATAGAACAAAACTTTATCAATTATCATTCCTTATTTAATTTTACTGTTCCCATCAATCCCATAATTTAAAATAAAAATATATTTGTTTAATCTATTCATACAGTATTAATTCCGTGATCCCAATAGGGTTTGTCTCTTTACTGACACTGAAAGCCAAACTGAATTATCTATTTGGATTCTGAAATAAATGTTTTTATTTTTCACATTAAAATTCCTAAACTGGTTTCGGTTCTAAGGACATAGGAATACCAATGGCGAAGTTCAATTTTTTTCATCATTAAGCCAATAGGAATAGAGGTTATAAACTGACCAATAGGGGTTATAAACTAACCAATAAGGTTGGTTTATAAACTAACCAATAAGGTTGGTTTATAATGTATCGACATTAGGGTTGGGTTGTAAAATAACCAATAAGGTTGGTTTATAAAGTATCCACAATAGGGTTGGGTAGTAAAATAACCAATAAGGTTGGTTTATAAAGTATCCGCAATATGGTTGGGTTGTAAAATAACCAATAAGGTTGTTTTATAAAGTACCCAATAAGGTTGGTTTCTAAAGTAGCCAACAAGGTTGGTTTATAAAGTAACCAATAAGATTGGTTTATAAAGTGACCAATAAGGTTGGATTAAGAAGTAACCAATAGGGTTGGGTTTTAAACTAACCAATGGGGAATTTTTTAGTCAGCCAATCAGGAGGCAAAGTGTTACCAGTGAACAGCTGATATAGGGCATTCTTAGTGATTGGTTGGTCCAATAACCAATCAAAGCATGGGGAGGGGAGACAGTATAGTATATAAAGGAAGTCTACAGCTGATAAGACTCAGTCTAACCCCCGAATGGAAGGTATGTACTTTTAAGGAGTGGAAGAAAGGTTGATGCAAACCTTATGTCTGCGGTGAGAAAACTAGTCTTGTTTATCCTTCTTCATTCTCTTTTCTCATTTCATTGAAGTCCTCATCATAAGATCTCTGTCTTTTATGCTGTAAAATACTCAGAGGATATTATCTCTGAAATAATTAGTTGTCTGCCGAAACCGGTTTGGGAATTTTCAAAACTAAAATTTCAACAATTTCCATTTCTATTTCCTGCCCGATTTGTCCACCAAAACGCATAGCCCCGAGGACCGTTCCGAGAGGAGCGCGTTTTGGTTCCCCCAACAAACCACCCCCCCCCCCCAACAAAGAACAAAAAGAAAAGTAGATATTTGGAGGTGGCCCCCCGAAGGCTTTAGTATTTTGGTATGGTGGACGTGTAGGTGTAGGACGTAGCGATGGGAGAATCAAAAGGTCGAGCAGTTCGCACAACGTGATCGTGAAGCATTCCCGACAGGAGGTCACCATCTCATCACCCCTAGAAACACAGCCACTTTTGGACCACCAAGCCCCAAGTACGCCGCTTTTTAATACGCCTCTAAACGAACCGAAAAAAAAATATATATAATTATCTACCAGTACACTTAACCCTCCCCCCCCACAGATTTTATTTTCTGTTTTGTGTTGATTGCTTATTGTATTTCTTTTTTATACAAGAGTATAACAGACCCCTGTATTTTTGTTGTATCAAGTCCAACTCTGGGTCGAGGATGAGGCCATGGCGGTAATTTTGATATAATTGATTAAAATATATCAAGTCTTCTACATCTATTTTCCACATCATATAGTATTCATCTATATTTAGCTGTCAAAAAATATAAAGCTCTTGAGAGGGAATTTTTGCCACTGCAATTGGTCCCCTAGTCCACTATAAACTTTTAAATAACAATATAAAACATACATTCAAAAATTGAACACTTTCCGTAGCGGTAACTGGACCTTTGACCTGAATTAAAAAAGTAAATATACAGTTAACAAAAATCACATTGCCATGTACAAAAGAATGCATACATACATACATAATAATTATGACTGTCACATTGTTACAAATAACAATGTTATACAAAATTTTATTCAAAATTCATTGAAACATAACATTTACAAATTTTTTCGGTATTTTATTTTGAAGTCAGAATTTATTAATATGGATGGGTATATTTGAAACATTATTTATTTTATTTTGATTCATAACATATAACTGCTATATTATTGCTTTTATGTAAATATTTATCTTTAATATAAATGCATTGGTGGTAACTTAAAACATTAAAATTAGTAACTTAAGATATTCTTGAGTATCGTTGAATTTTAATACGAAAGAAATGTAATATAAAGCCCAATTCTATATTAAGAGAAATCTCACCACACTTTTAGAGTGTGGATAGTATAGTATGCAGTAAATATTCGTGTAAATAATTGCTTGTTTCTTCTGCATAACTTGATTTTGTACATAACTTTCCTCCTTCCGTGCAGTAATAATGGTGCCCAATAATTCAACCATTAATCGAACCAGACGATGATGGCAAGCTGGTGTCTCAGAAATAAGACTTTCGAAGATGTGGCATATTTTCCAGAGTTTCCATCAATTCACCGTTAACAATATTGACTGTTTTTATCTTTACTCGATCCAGTGTCGGACTCGAAAGCTGTACCAAATGGTTATAACCCTTTTTGAGAGCAGTAGATGTTGATTTAAAAAGTATTATTTTTTTTAGACGTATGATATACCGTTTGACCACTGATTTATAACACGGTGAAATAACATTTTTCCCCGAAGCACATTGGGCATGTACGAAATATTAAATATAAGTGGGGTCGAAGCTTGCAGGGACCTCAAAGTCCAGTTATGATTCGAACTGCAGAAAAAACTGGTGTACAGTTTTGTTTTGAAATAATGAAATATTATTTATTAAACCATTCAAGTAATCATACCTTGTGGTCCCTGCAATAAATATCTGTACATAACCATAAAGCATGCCCTCTTATAGAACAATGTACAATTCTTTTTCGATTTCACTTTGAATTAATAAGAAAAATTGATCCTTTGCGAAAACATCTTCTATTAGAATATCCACTAATGTATCATCTGATTATATATATATTTCAAATAGTTTTTCCCCCTACTATAGTGATTGAGACCAATTGTGCCCCCCCCCAAAAAAAAAAAACTGGGATTGTTCTCACAACAATAGGTATGTAGAACAATTTAATGAATTCAGTGATTACAACCCAAATACTAATTCTCTGTTATAATCAATTTTTCAAATTGGTATTTGTATTTAATAGTTTTGTTACAACTAATAATCAGTTTTGTTACAATAAAAAAAATACGGGATAATTTATATTAAATATAAGTTTGGATTATTTGTACCAAGTGGAGTTTCAGTAGTCATAGTTTTGTCATCCATTTATCAGAAAGAATTTTTTTTTGTACATAATCATCTTTCCAAATAATACGTTCCTGAAATGTTTCTCAATTATTAAATGAATTCGCCGAATTTAATATCTATAATATTTTTTACAGCTTTTTAAATATTCATTGCTATTGGATTTTGGATGACACAACTGGTTAATTGAAAGCGACCAATTTCTTTTTTGTAAAGAGGGCTGTTTTACAGTTGCAAGAAATTATACCAAATTTTGTGCACTACTTAATTGGAAATTGTAGATATTGTGCCACCGGTGCCAATTTTTAAATTGATTAATTATTTATGGTTTCCTTTTGATTGTATGTCATTGACACAGTTTATACTTAGTTGAATTTACAGGGAATAATGAGTTTATTTAATTTTAGACTGTTTAAATTGAAAATTCTTTAGGTTGATAAAAGCAATCTAAATTCCATGAGAACTTTTTTAAAAATGAAATCAATGTTAAAAATCAGAATCTGATTTCAATCGTACCAATATTTTATTCAAGGGTGGCAATTTACCAACAGTTTCTCCTACAGATCTTATATATTTTTTTTAGGCTAAGTTTCTATTCTACGTTTGTTTCCTCGCTTCGAATTTCATATAAAATTAATCGCCCCTTGTGTGTGCTTGTGTCCTGGGGTACAGTTTCAGAAGGTTTGCCAACTCCCCAGCACACCTATCAGGTGCAGCAGCAACAGCAACAACAACAACAACAGGCTCAGCAACAACAACAACAACAAGGCAGCGAATCTAACCTGTTGGAAGAGCTACACCTGGTCAGCCCACCGAACAATGGCAACAACCTCTCTTCGCATTACACAACCCCGGGCTCCATAAGCCCCCTACATTCCACAATACCTCCAATACTTCAAAGGGGCCATCCAGGTATGATAGTCAATTTTTTTTTAGCACCCTTTTTCCCTGCAAATTTATTATCACTAACTTCCCGACAGTGGAATCGTGTAATACTGTGTGGAGAACTTCTGCCAGCAGGGGATTTTTCCCGTGTTTTGAAACTAAGAGACAACTTTTATAGTTGATTTTGCGATGATTAAATCGCCCTATTATTTCTCGGTCCAAAAATATGTCTGTTTCAAACTAATTAATTCCAGGATCTTCGTCTGTGATAACCTACCCGTCTCCGATGAGTTACGCTGACAGAACTTTTGACGAAAGATTGGTTCAGAAGTGCAGCAACTGTGGTTCGACAAAGGCTCGCGGAGATGCCGATATCAACTATAGGATAGACAGGCTAACCAGGTCGGTAGGAGAATAGTTAATTTGTCCAACATTTTATTCTTAAATTATTTTATAATTTTTTTTTAAATGCTATTTGTTTTCAGACAACTTGAAACTCTGGAGCACACTGTCGCAAACGACATGAGGCTCATATTGACGTTGTTGAGGCAGCAGAGCGGCGGTAAAAGTTCTGACTCTTTAGCGGACTCGAGAGAAGTAAGTGTTGGAGTGGAAAAATGAGGGAAATTTTTCCTGGAATACACACAACCCTAAAGAATCAAATATGTCCTAGTTAGTCGGTCTATAAAATGATCTTTGTAATACTGTAGGGTCGTGATGTTTCTGTCTCCTCTCGCTGGTTTGGTCTTTTGCTAGACCGGTTTCGGCTGGTCGCCATCTTCAGTAGCGGTGTTAGTCACTGTTAGCACTTTGGATGTTTTTTGGGGCATCCTCACTGCACTGTCACTTTCACGTGTACTGTCATGGCGAGCAGCCGAAACCGGTCTAGCAAAAGACCAAACCAGCGAGAGGAGACAGAAACATCACGAACCTACGGTATTCCAACCCCTCGCAGACCACAAAACCGGTATATTAAACTAGATCTTTGTAATGTTTCAGCACTCTTGGTTGGACCCAAACAGCAGATCGCGTCCCTCTCCAGTCAGAAGAAGTTGTAGCGTACCTCAAAATGATACAAATTTACAGGCACAGCCGAGGTAATTTACATATTGATTTTTATTTATATTATGCACAATTATTTTATGCGGCATCCAAATTATATTTTCATATTGGAATGTTCCAGGAACGGAGTTCAAGACATAACCCGCCTGCCTTACCCATCTCCGATGAGGCACCAAGTCATTCCAAGAAGGAGCCAGTCCCAGCCAGTTGATTTGTCTCATGTATGTCCACCATTTTTTTCCCCCCCAACAGAAATTCTTTTAACATAATGCATTAATAACGTTCAGAAGTTGATATAATAAATTGTATTTCGAATGTTAAGCCCGCCGGTACCCAGCCTAGAGTTCCCGACGAGTCAGCATGGTTGGGAAATCACCAGCAGGAACGGAGGTAAAGTCGGAGTTTTAAATCATAAAAAAACTATTTAATAATTATCTACCCTGAATGATAAGTAAAGATAAGGACTTATTTTGCTGTCAGATGTGTAGACATAATTTTTTTAAATATTAATATACAATTCTTCCTTATATATCTTATATTTTGCCGTAAAATAAGCATTTTCTAATTTAAAAGCTTGAACACTATCGAATATAAATAATAAAATAATGTCTCATTACATTTGATTTAATGTAACCTTTTCTTGTGGTTATAGAAAAGGCAGAAATAATGAGTCTCAAGTTTATAATTTATTTCTGCATTATTTCAAATTTTAAATATCATTTTATGAAATTATGATTCTTTTCTGCCGTGGCCTTCCAGTGTCATATTAAGAACATTAAATTCTGGTGCTGGTAGACAGAAACGGGGGAAACGGTCTAATTGAAATGGTTCCTTCTTTCGCGTGGGGGTTGAATAAAATATTTTTGTGTTCCACAACTATTTATCTCTTTCGTTGTAATATCGTTTTTAATTTTCTGTCAGCGACGCCAACGATGGATGGAGCGGAAACGGAAACCGAAGGAGGCAACTTTTGGCTTCACGGTGTGTCTCGAGCGACGAAGCCGACATACTCGACTATCCACCTCAACCGCAGGCACCGATAGCCAGGCTTGATTCACTTCAGGAAATGGTTATTGGAATTTCTTTATTTAGCATATAACCGTTGACTCTAGTTATATGAATGGTTCAGTTCTTCACTAATCACTAATTAGAATCGGATTTTATCGTAACACTAGAAAGACTATCCTAAACGGTTTTCATACTTTGGACAAAGAATCTGAACAAAAGTTAAAAAATGTAATGTGGGGGGATGTACTTATAATATTTATTGAAATTTTTGTTTCCGAAACATCCTCGGAGAGTATCTGGTTAAATGATTGCAGATTATCACTAGCTAATGGTGGGAATTTAAAATGGCTAACAAAATTAATAAAATAATTTTATTATAATAATAACCGGGGCATAGAGTTAAAATCCCCCCCAAAAGTAAGGTCTTAATAAGATTAGTATTTAATAGTTATTCCTTTAGAATCACAATTGAAGAATTAGTTTACAATATACAACAGTAGAACTTTGTATTATATTTTGTTTGTTGACACACTGTATATACATATTGTGGACCTTTCAGGAATCGACTTTGGCCTCGTCGCATCGGTAGTTCATCAACCGACGTCCAAGCGGATTCAAAATCATCGCAAGTATAGTCAATTCCGCGATATTACATTTTTAGTGATCTCATCTCTTCGCTAGTTCCTCCTCCTTCTTGCTCCACTTATCCTATATACGTCTTGTACACTGCGCGTAGTCCAAAGTTTTATTGCGTTGAAATTGTTTTTCTCTCCGGAAATTTTCGTAAATCAGGTTCGTAAAATATTTTTATATCCCTGAAGAAGACGGGATAAATTCGCTTTACGTTCTTTTGACTTTTTTACAAATCTTATTTCGACCTCAAATTTTCCCGGTATTTTTTGTACTCGGAATAATCAATTATTTATAACTAATAATAATTATGTTTAAAAGAAAAACACGATATTTGAAGCTACTACTACTACTACTAATAACTACTCGATTTGTGCACCGAGTGCATGCACCTTGTGAATTGACTAAGTGAAAAATTGATACAAAAAAATACAAATTTTTTTACGACGCATTATATAAATATTATATACTTATATATACGAACGTGTATATAAGCGGTAAGCTTTATACGAAGAATGAAATTTAGTTAAGTTCGCTGAAAAACAACGCATGGTCATTGCCAAGCAGTGTTTGGGAATGATGTTAGTTTTTAATAAATACATTTGTAAATTATCTCGCAATCTTGTCTAGCCGGCAGGATTTTTTCTGGAAAAAAATGTCGAACGTTCTGATTTTTGTTTGCGACAATTATTATATATATTGTTAATTTTTGGGAGCCCAAAGTACTGAGCTGCGAAAAGAATTGTGATTGGTCTTGTAGGCAGTAAGTAAGTAAGTAAGTAAGGCTTTTCTCTGAGGTATTTCCTCCTCAAGCTTCCCACCACGGGTATTTATTTTTAGGTTAGTGTTTGTTAAAAGTTTTTTTTTTGGCATAAATTTATTACTATCATCGGTGGTGGAAGTCTGTGTTGTCTTTCCTAGTTTAATTGACGATTGAATATAAAGAATGAAAATCTTTAAAAGCAATAGCCCTAATATAATTAGGTAGGATATTGTTGTTGAATTATTTTTCAATTGTGATCGTTTAATATTATTGTTGGTGATATAAGTTGAACTTTGTTTTATTCAATGAACCGAATAGAAAGAATGCCCATCGTTTTTGAGGTCATTCGAGATTACGGAATTAAAACCATTACTTTTCTGATGGAAAAATATTGGTGTTTAATCGATTTTTATCCTTTCTGACGAACGCATTAGATTTTTTAAATAAAAAGTAAATGTCACAATATTTATTAAACTAATAATTATCCACAGCCTGAAGGCTTTAAATTGTATAAGTTTTACCTGTTATATCTATAATCTTCTATAACTGTTGTTGCCTTACAATTTATATCTATTTTTTGACTATTCTTCAAAGTGTGGAAATAACTCTTCTATGCGAATATCATTTTAACTCTATAAATATTTAATTAATTAATTAAAAAAAAAATGAAAATATGTGCATATTTTGATGTATATAAAGTTATAAAATATATACACATGTAACACACAAAAAACTTTGACATATAAGAATAGAAACTTAAATAACGATGCCTGCTCATCTAGTTATTGATATTAAACGACAACAACATTAGGGACAATGTGTTGTTGGGGAAACATTCGAATAAACTGTAATTATATATCACAGGTTAACACTGTTACATTTACAATGAGAAAAAATACATAAAGCACATTTTATAAATGCACGCTATATTGATTCTTAATATAAAATTTAAAAAAAAATGTAATTGTATCGCTTGTTTAGGGGAATAAATCACGTAATTTATTGACTATGTTCATGCGTGCTATACCATTTTTCACATTTTGAATTTTAGCGAAAGTGATGACAACGTTCCAAAATTTTAACCATATACATATATGTATTTATTATATGTATATATATATGTATATACAATTATGGAGTAAATAATCGAGGATGAATAAGAGAAAAAAAAAATACAACCCATCTAATCTACTAGCTATTGGCTGATATTACATGGTGCTTTCCTTTGGCATTATTATGGTGTCTTATCGAAATAAACAAATATAAAAATAAAAAAAGACTTAGCCAGTTATCTATTTTCATAAACCAGCTGATAAAAAAAAGAAGTGCAGAGCTGAAAAGTTTTATATTGGGATTTTTTTGCTTAAAGATAACGAAAAAAGTAAAAAGAAGAAAAATATTGTGCAAATAATAAATAGAGATTAATAATTATATTTACTATACAAGATATGCATACAGTTGTATACATTTGTTATGTATATAACACGTGTATATATTTATGGTAAATTTGAATATAAAAAAAGAAAAATGGAACCCGTAATAACAATTCATTCATAATTGGTATTATTTTAGTGTTGATTTCTTAGTTCTTAAGAATGCTCCAGTACAATTTTAGTTATTCTAGACGATGTTGTGTTTTTTCTATGTATGTTATAATATTGTATGTAACAAATTATTCTAAAAGCAGGGTCTTGTAAATAATTATGTTTGTATAAAAACAAAAGATGCATTATTATTATAAAATAATTATAATTGTCCATTTTTAAAGACAATGCCACGAGACTTTTGAAATTATTATATTGAATTTTAAAAACATTGTTAAAAAAGCTTGTACATATTAATTTTTCTAATTATGTAATTTATTTAATTTTATTACACATATGAATCAGTCAGAATGTTTTATTTATTTTTTGTTTTCTTTTTTAATACATCATCTATTGAAATTCCCCATGTCGCTCTTTCCCCAAATATATACCATTTTCATTTAATATATTTGTTATACGTATTTTCCGGCTTTATTATAGAACATTATTTAAATGCATGTTTAGAGACAGTTTTGAATATTGCATGGGATATCTTGACCTACTTTTTTTATATTAACTCCTGTATTAATTGAGATTCCTCGCTAATAAATAAAAATCTGCCCATGACACATCCCCAAGGTAATTTTCTTACCACTTGTGAGTTTTATACCACTCTTGTGTCTCCTATATATTGTGTGTGTGTGTTCTACTACTTTTTGTACTTCAGCTCCAGCCCCTTTGTCTAATGTAAGTACTTCTTTAGACTGTAAGAAGTATTAATTATAAATAGTGCCCTGTTTTATGCCCAAATGCCTATTAATTTCATTTAAATACAGTTTCCTGAAGAAAAATAAAAACCACGATAGTGTGTACACAATGAAAAACAGATATTGTTTTATATATATACAATTTGTTAACAGAATAGTAAACATAAATAAATATTGATAAATTCACGGTGTTATAGAAATATTTGAGATTAAATAGAAGGATAAAACAGATGTAAGTAAATTAGTGTTTACAATTCAAAGTTCAAAGAAACCAAATGATTGGTACTGAACGAACTTTATTTCTGTGACCAAAGCAATAAGAAAGATATTCACTTTGCTCAGTGGAGAATGGATGAGATCGAAAGACTTGAAAAAAGAAATAGGAAATTATGTTTAAAATTATTAAAGCTTTACATTTTTCTCTTTTGCACATTTGATTGTACATTGTCTTATTGTAAGGGATATTTTTTTATTTTGTTGCATATTTCGGTGTCTTGTTTTTTACACGCATATTACAATGTGATATATTTTTACATTTTTTAAGCATATTCGATGTCGTCGTTGTTCTATACACTGCGATTGTATTTAATATATGGGAAAAGGAAAACATGGAAGTCCTGTGTTTCTGTCAGGATATCTATCTGTTGTCCTCAATGCGTGGCTGTTCGATCGAATTTTTTAACGATAAAAAAAACAAAATATCTTCTTTTATAACCAGAACTTTTAGTTTTAGAACTACTAACAGAAAAACTTTGTCCTCGCCCATTAAAGGGGGGGGAGGGAAAGCGCAGACGAAGTTTCAAATTTAATCTTCGTGTCCTACGAAATTATTTCATACCAAATTCGTGTCAATTATTAACATTGTGTTTCGAATTTGACCAATTTAGTCGCGAGTAATGTTTTTCTTCCGTTCAAATCGGAACGGTATTTAAGTCGGTCATCCGATATGCGTTATTCTAATACTGTACGATTGAGTATATAAAATCCGTAATAATTATCTAATAAATTTGTTACTAACTAAAACTGCATTATCGATCTCTCGGGTGGGATATTTCATGTGTTAAAATCGAGTATTGACTATAAATTCGTGTCTATATACAAGTGATTAGTATTGTCGTTCGACAAGAAAAAATATGTAGTAAGTAGGCTATTTCTAAACCGCAATCTAACAGTTTATGTTTCGTAGTTCTTAGAACGATTACAGAGCGTAGAATTTATATGCCGAGTGGTAAGTTTTGGTATAAATTGGTGTGCATCTGTATTTTTCTATTGTAAAATAGAAAACTGGTAAAAGTAAGTAGTGCATATTTCTCAGTAAAACTTGACTTTTTTAATAATTTAACATTATTTATAATGAACAAAATGAACACTCCGTTTGCTTAGTGACTGTATATACGTTCGATAACGCGAAGGAATACATTAGAAAAAGTATTTTTTTAGTCGATATATTTAATTTTTCTAAAGCATAGATCTGTGTTTATGATAACCTAATGAACGTAATTAATCTTCCTTGTTCTTTGATCACGTTCTTAACGAACGCCAGATAGTTATAATTATTTTTTTTTTTAATTAGCGGTCGTATTATTGAAATAGTGTAACACTTTTGATGGATTACATCATGCGGACCGAACTGAGAAATTGTTCGGAAAATTTGTGAAAAGAAAGGACGTTATTGTGCTTTCGGCACGACGTGTTACACACGTCATGTTTTACCTTTAGGGTAAGTTGTGAATCTAAATTGCAAGGTAAATGATCTCCCGTCTCTAAATATTCCGTATATGCGAAGGTGCCTTTTATTTCGGGAGCATTTCAGTCTCTATTTAAAACATGTTGCGGGTCATGTGAAAATACATTCTCAAAATGAAAATAGTCACCCTTGACATTTAACGAGAGTGAATCTGACCGGTAAGCATCTTATTTCTCTTCCTCCCTTTTTCCAATTGCGCATATTAAAATAAATACTAACGCACGCCGAATAATTGTGTCACTAATAATAATAATTATTAGACGAGACTAATTGGATCAAATATATGATATGAGCCTCGATACATCGGCCCAACAATTCATCACTCTGTATTAATATACAAGAAAGGTTTAATCGCTGAATAATAACACTAAAATATGCTTCGACCGTCGACTAATCATACCAGATATTTTCCGTTTCGTTGACCCCAAAAATTGTTTTAAAGCCGCGAAAAAAGAAAAAAAAACAGATCCTGAAGTGACACTCGTTGAGGTGCCGTATTTATTTTGTAATCATCTCGATTATCGCCCGATATACTTAAAAGATCCGCGGACTCATTATTATTATTATTAACGAGTTTTACACGAAGGTGTAAAAAAAAAGACGCTACAAGAGGTAGACGACATCGGTTCATTTAGTTCATCACGCGTTTGATAGATGGCACTGTCGGACCCACGCAGGTTAAGCTACGGTTAATTGATTATAAGCTGGAAACAAACGTTTTATGACTCCGATAGTAATTGTATTTAAATTTCTAGAGACGGGAGACACAACGAAATCTACGGTAAAATGAAATTTTAGGAGTATCAGGAGGCCGCAGGAGGTAGACGACTCGGTCCCTCTTTAGTTCAGCGCTTTGCCGATAGATGGCGCTGTGCATATGATTAGAGTTAGTTACCTTCTTCGCAGAACACGATGAACACATTCGATTCGGGCGTATCCTATTAATTTTAATCGGTCAAATAATATCTAATGAGAGTGAGATTCGATTAAACGAATGTACTCATCCACTGGTGGTACTTACTCTTGCTTCAGCCCTTCCATTTAAATCGGAACTAATTAAGCGGGAATTCGCAGAGGAGTTTTTACTGAGAATTTAGCTCCGTGGATCTCTTCTGTCATTTCAAAATCTGATCTCGCGGACACATTTATCTGGTCGCAAATTTAAATTTCTAAAACCGATTAACCGATAGGATCTCCAGGCCCTCAATTAGAGATAATGCGTGTCGATTAGACCGTTCAATTAGCCGGCGGTAATAGTTTTATTAATGGCCTGTTGATCTATAGTCCACGGATCTCAATTAGTCTGTACGACGGATGGCGGAGATAACAGATATGCACGTGAATATGTGATAAAGTCGGATTGGAGCCCGATTTGCACTTGCGTCGCTATCCAGCGTTTGAGAGGAACAAAGAAGTATACAGCTGTATTTATATGTTGTCCAAAAGAGAGTTCACAATAACTCCCGGAATCATTTATTTCTCGGTTGAAACTTGAAAAAATCTCACTAAACATTTAAGGAACTAAAGATTGTTGTGGATTCTTCGAAAATTTTGTTCTTGGGCAGTGGCTGTACTACTCCAAATCCGGCTAATTTTACCGTTTATTTCCACCGCAACAAACCGAAATTGGGGGGTTGATCCGTGCTCGGTTAGCGGGATAATGGATAACTGAAATGATTTCGTCGGCGGACCAATCGCAGTTCCGTGAAATGGACACGTTCCAGATTCGTGATTTAGAGTCACGTCCCTGCGCCGATTTCAAGTTGCGGTCACATCCCAGCCCCAACAACTTCATACGTTTTTCCTATGAAGAAAATGTTTTCCTACCGTTCCGTAGGTGATAAACATTATCCGACTGCGAATTCTGCGAAGCCGCATTGGGGGGGGGGGGAGATGGTACACCCAGCCGGACGGAGATGTAACGGGGAACAAACAAAAGGATATAGTAAAGGAGAAAAAATTAATTCTCAGTCTGATTCCATATTAACCACGTACGTCTGTATTACATTTTAGTATTAGCGCCTTACAGTACAAGTGACAGTGACAGTGGGCAGTGAGAGGCTGCCCAAAAACATCCAAAGTGCCAAAAGTGACAAACATCGCTACTGAAGATGGCGAGCGGCCGAAACTGGTCTAGCGAAAGACCAAACCAGCGGCAGAAACAAACGAAACCCACGGTGTTATTAAATATCTTTAATGATGTTATTAAAAAATATTGGAATTAAATTTTTAATTTTAATATAAATTTTAATTACTCGTCGGAAGGCCCAAACCTGCATCAGATTAAAAGATGCTTAAAAGATTTCGGTTAACGGACATTTTCAATTAATTCAAAACGCCGAGAGAGAGAGAGAGAGAGAGAGAGAGAGAGAGGGAGGGAGGGAGGGAGAGAGGGAGGGAGAGAGAGAGAGAGAGAGAGAGAGAGAGAGAGAGAGAGAGAGAGAGAGAGAGAGAGAGAGAGAGAGAGAGGGAGGGAGAGAGAGAGAGAGAGAGAGAGAGAGAGAGAGAGGGAGGGAGAGAGAGAGAGAGATATTTTTCGGGGTTGTAGGTCTAGGGCCGGCCGCTGGATAGCGCCACGCACAGTTGGCCCTAAACAGCTGTTCGGGCGGTACAGTCAGTACCTGTTTACCTGAGCCGGAGGACACGTCCGTACCGACGAGAGAGAGAGAGAGAGAGAGAGGGAGAACGCAGAAATATCCCGCTAGACGAGGACGAAGACATGGAGAGGATAGTGGAGGAATTCAATTTTCGGTAAGTAACCCGATTTAATATAAAAGGGGGCGAATCCGAAACCTCCCTCTACATGACCTGCGGTATCGAACAGCCAGCCCTTGCCCTCAAAATGGGGGTGACCCTCCACACCACATCGCACCCCTTGCCCTCGCTTAAATTCTCAATTCTCACCTATTGACGCTAAACCAATTTGTCATTCATTACTACAAAAAATTATTATCGATAGTACTACTCTACTTAGAAATCATTTAGCGCGCTGACATTTGGCCACTGTCGGCATTTGGGCGATACAACTATCTTATTTCGGACGTAAAACCAAATTTTTACATAAATTTTCAGCGTATACTTTATGCGTACTTTAACGACTGAAAACTGTACGTTTAATTATCGGTCCGGTACAATTGTTTTCTTTTAGCTTTGTATCAGCAGGGCGAAGGTGTGTACGAATTATTTTCACCTATATTTGGCCTATATTTATAGACATTTTCTGGTTTAGAATACCCGTTGTGTGGCCCGCGACGGGCGGTCGGAATACGGTAGAGATTTCGCTGGTTTGGTTGGTCTTCCGTTAGACCGGTTTTGTCGGCCGCTCGCCGAATCTTCAGTAGCGGTGTCGGTCACATTTGCCACTTTCTGGATGTTTTTTTTTGGGGGCATCCTCACTGTCACTTGTGTACCGTGCCGGTTGAGCTGTCTACCGAAAGACCAAACCGAACCGAAGCGAGAGGAGACAGAAACACACGAAATATACATTATTTTCTATTTAATGTATTCTAATACTTTTCAGTTTATTAGTCTAATTCATGACCCACCCCTCAGTATTGTTATCGCCCTTTATTACTTCGAATGTATTACTTTATTACCGCCACCTTTCTGAAGGCGGAAGGAATCGCGCCCTGTTTGCGCCAGTCGTTTATCGCTTCGTTAAGTGGAAAAACCATTAGTGAAATTGGACAAAATGGACGCGGGAAAAACAACAGGGCGAGGTGATTAACCCGTGAGGGAAATTCGGCATTTTTTATCCTCCGCCTCATCGCCCATGACTCGCACATATCCACGCCGAAAGAGTATTCAGGCAACGTTTTTCTGTTGTACGATGGGAAGAAAATAAAAATTTATCATAAATTCCGCGCCGTCGGTCTTATAATGTACTGACAAGAACTCTGTCGTATTTTAAGTGTTGTCGGACGGGTGAATTTTTACGAGGGGAATTATTCATGATCGTACCTGAACGGCGGTGAACTAGTTCCAGTCGGTATAAGAAACAGAGTCTGGTCTCATTTTGTGATTCAATATCGGTCATACTTTACTGGCGGGGAATAAATTGAGTACAATTATGGGAGACACGTTTTCGGGTCTATTGTTAGACCGGTTTCTGTATTCTGGAAACTATAGAATTACTAATTTGATATACCCGTTTTGTGGTCTGCGAGGGGTTGGAATACCGCAGGTCCGTGATGTTTCTGTCTCCTCTCGCTGCCGTTCGGTCTTTCGCTGGACCGGTTTCGGCCGCTCGCCATCTTCAGTAGCGCTGTGTTAGTCGCTGTGACAGTCACATTGTCACGTGTGAAAGTGACAGTGGGCAGTGAGGATGCCCCAAAAACATCCAAAGTGCCAACAGTGACTAACACAGCGCTACTGAAGATGGCGAGCGGCCGAAACCGGTCTAGCGAAAGACCAAACCAACGAGAGGAGACAGAAACATCACGAACCTACAGTATAGAATTACTAATTACTAAGGGTAAAATTTCTATTTCAGCCGATTAAATATAGAAGTGAGCGACCATTTGTAATCGAGGAAATTTAGATTTTTCCAAATTAATCGTATTTTTATTCGCGTTTTAGGCTCAATTTTTGAATCTGTCTCGTCTAAATACAGGGTTAGGAAATAGAAGGGACCCAGGTTATAATATTAGTAGAGTTTGTTACCAAAATACCAAAAGGATTAACGTTAAAAAATTATATAAATTGTATAATTGCGAACTTATTCCGGGCGCCCAATTCTGACAGCCGTGTGCGCGTTATAATTAAATTTAATTAACCGAACGATATATTAAATTTATTCATTTATTTAGTGAAGTCGCGTCAGACTCGCGTGTTTTCGTCCTTCGAGGACTTTCACTCCAGCGGCGAGCGGTAAACATGTTTGGAGCGCCGAAACATTAGGGAATGTTTCCTTTGCGTGTAGACGTAAAACCGTAGGGACATTTCAGATATTGTTTTTAATTCAAGGCTCAATTTACAGTTGTCCAATAGGATATGCATTACACGATATATATATATATATATATATATATATATATATATATATATATATATATATCTGTCCGTAATAGAACAGTAGTTTCTCGAGTGGCTGAAAGTTCGTCTTAAATTATCCCAGCTTTTGGTATTTCGATACATAAGGTGAACAGTCATTACGTAGATATTACATGGTATACATAGCTCTGAGAACGGTACTGTTGTTTATATTATTGTTGTGTCTGTGCCCGCAGGATGCTTTATCCCTCACATTATTACCCACCTATTGTTGTCCATCTCTAATACACAAATTCCTGTTCCAATCGATATGTTTTTTCGTAGTCCACTCGCCGGTCCGGTCTTTCGCTAGACCGGGGTCTCGCCGTCTTCAGTAGCGGTGTCAGTCACTGTCGGCATTTTGGATGTTTTTCGGGGGCGTCCGAAAAATTAAATTGATTAAATACATTTTAAGATGGACCAGAAGTGACACTTGGAACTAGAAATAAAGGAAGTGGCAGTCGGCAAAACTGTTGAGTTTTGCCCTGACTAAAGAAAGGCTGGGAATTGGCGGTCTAGTTTCGACAAAGTTGGTTCATTTTCGGTCATTTTTCTGGTTCAGTGATCTCCGCACTGGGCTACCACCGCTAAGTGACACACACAAACACAAAGGAATACGGAGGGGAAATTTCGATAAGGGATGTTCACGTCATTGCCTGGTTTTGTCTCTGAAAATTATGTAAAGTTGTCAACAGAATAAACATCTCTAGGCGAAGAATTTCAATAAACGTGGAACCAATTCGCTGGAAATATAAAAAGCGGAGACTCTTCCCGATCATTCCTCTGGAACGGTTGGCACTGAAATAAGAAAAGAGCTGTCGGATTTCAACAGAGTGTTTTCACAATTAAAGGGCAATTTAATAAGCAGACTGCTAACTTTTGGTTATATATCACTTTCTGATTTGAAAGCAAATATACCGGAAAAGCGAGTACCGAAATCAATTTCAATCAAGACACGAAACCGAAGAATTTTCAGATAAATAAAGTTGTTGATTGTTTGGTAACAATACGGTTCACGTTGAATTTCAATGAGAAAAATGTAATTTATAAAATAAAAATATTTATTTAATTACCTGGGACCCCCCCCGAAAAACATCCAAAATGCCGACAGTGACTGACACCGCTACTGAAGACGGCGAGAGCGGCCGAAACCGGTCTAGCGGAAGACCGAACCGGCGAGAGGAGACAGAAATGTTTTTTTTTCATCGCCCCCAACAACAGGCTGGTCTATAAACAATTTTCCTAGGGCGTTCTTCCTGGTATCCTTTGTGTTGGACATATAATTTTTTTTTTTGGGGGAGGGGTTTATTTCACGGCGGGATACCCCGTAATGAGTGAATTATCCACGGCAAGGGATGTTTTTTGCTGCTGCAATTACACCGCCAGGTATAAGCCCGCAGGTAGTGTTTGGGGGGGGGGGGGCACAGGTGAGCTCCTACAGGCATTAATTCGGAATCACCTCATTTCATAAATTATTCCCGCGCTGTAAAGACCGTAATAATCTTAACATGATCTTAAATAATACAGTCCACGAATTTCTTAATGTTGATCACGGAAAAAACACTGTTCTCGTACACCGATTGAAAAGCGCGCGAAAACTCCTATCGAAAATTATTTTTATCGTGCACCACTGAGACACAGGTAATTAAATAAATATTTTTATTTTATAAATTAAATGCATATACATTTTTCTCATTGAAATTTAACGTGAACCGTATTGTTACCAAACAATCAACAACTTTATTTATCTGAAAATTCTTCGGTTTCGTGTCTTGATTGAAATTGATTTCGGTACTCGCTTTTCCGGTATATTTGCTTTCAAATCAGAAAGTGATATATAACCAAAAGTTAGCAGTCTGCTTATTAAATTGCCCTTTAATTGTGAAAACACTCTGTTGAAATCCGACAGCTCTTTTCTTATTTCAGTGCCAACCGTTCCAGAGGAATGATCGGGAAGAGTCTCCGCTTTTTATATTTCCAGCGAATTGGTTCCACGTTTATTGAAATTCTTCGCCTAGAGATAACGAGACTGTTTATTCTGTTGACAACTTTACATAATTTTCAGAGACAAAACCAGGCAATGACGTGAACATCCCTTATCGAAATTTCCCCTCCGTATTCCTTTGTGTTTGTGTGTGTCACTTAGCGGTGGTAGCCCAGTGCGGAGATCACTGAACCAGAAAAATGACCGAAAATGAACCAACTTTGTCGAAACTAGACCGCCAATTCCCAGCCTTTCTTTAGTCAGGGCAAAACTCAACAGTTTTGCCGACTGCCACTTCCTTTATTTCTAGTTCCAAGTGTCACTTCTGGTCCATCTTAAAATGTATTTAATCAGTTTAATTTAAGATACTTGATGTCAGGAGTTATAATTTTTTTATTATGGTAAACTGAGCGAGTTGAAATATCTAATATATACAGTAATTTCAATAAATATTTAAAATACCGAAACACTAGCTCTTGAGGGTGTTGCGGCAATGTACCGAACTAAAGTTGGTTTGGTTCTCTTGCACCGCGACGCCAGCGCCCCCTTGAGGGTGGTGCGGCAATGTACTTAACTAAAGTTCGTTTGGTTCACTTGCATCGCGACGCTATCGCCCCTTGAGGGTGTTGCGGCAATGCACTTAACTAAAGTTCGTTGGGTACACGTGCACCGAGACGCTAGCGCCCCCTTCAGGGTGGTGCGGCAATGCACTTAACTAAAGTTCGTTTCGTTCACTTGCACCGCGACCCTAGCGCCCCCTTCAGGGTGGTGCGGCAATGCACTTAACTAAAGTTCGTTGGGTACACGTGCACCGAGATGCTAGCGCCCCCTTCAGGGTGGTGCGGCAATGCACTTAACTAAAGTTCGTTGGGTACACGTGCACCGAGACGCTAGCGCCCCCTTCAGGGTGGTGCGGCAATGCACTTAACTAAAGTTCGTTGGGTACACGTGCACCGCGACGCTAGCGCCCCTTTCAGGGTCCAGCGGCAATGCACTTAACTAAAGTTCGTTTGGTTCACTCGCATCGCGACGCTATCGCCCCTTGAGGGTGTTGCGGCAATGCACTTAACTAAAGTTCGTTTGGTGCACGTGCACCGAGACGCCAGCCAGCGCCCCCTTGAGGGTCTAGCGGCAATGTACTTAACTAAAGTTCGTTCAGTGAACATGCACCGAAACGCTAGAGGCCCCTTCACTTTTGGACTTTGGACCTTCAATTTTCCGAATCGAATTTTTTTCCTTGACTCGGTTAAACTTAAATAGAAAAATTATCGAATGTAAAACTACGTAAAGCGATAATTTTCTGTTTAATCCAAAATATAAAATAAACCGGTAATTAATAATTATAAGACTAATAATTGAGACAAATTAGAGAACAAGATATAACGGAGAAGAATATTATGTTGGTCGTTATAGTGACGAATTCAGTTGCGAGACTACCGTTTTGAAACTCAAAAAAAGAAACAAAAAGGAAAGTAAAATAGAAGAAGAGAACCGCAACAGGAGAAGAAGAACTCCAAGATCGAACTGACTTTTGTGACCGGCAAAAAACAAACAACTGGAACACTCTCAGTTTATGAATAAATATAATTTATCCTACAAACTCTCCTCTCTATGATAGAATTATTTCCCGAAAATTGATCCCGAATATATTATTATTAAGTTGGTAATGAAAAAAAAATACTTACCCTCACACTTGGATTCTTAGGTAATGAAATTAGTACTGAGTCATCACCGTTAGTAGGAAATAAAACAAGACTAAAATTCAAATTTTATTAAACAATTATCGAACAAATTTCAGTAATAATTACTTTCATTGAGCTACAATAGTTTAGTAGACAAATTTATCCAAGGAAACATTCTGAAATAAATTAGTATGATTATCCAATTTTCAGTTTTTCTGGATAGTAAACAAAATAAGTTTTGGACGACGCAGCTTTCCTTGCGTATTAATTATTTCTTCAGTAATTATTTGTGTAAGATCACTTGGAATGTATTTTTTTCTGTTAGTGAAATAAAGGAGGGGATTAATAAGCGAGGTTGTTTTAAGCTTACGTGATGAACTCGGCGTCCCTTTCTTGTTATCGGACTGCTCTGTAACGCTTAGCTCAATTCCGAGAACTGTGCTTGCGCTTCATCAGCGTAAGTCCCCCCGCGGGCGGACATTCTGAACGTGAAAGGAATGCGGCCCCCCCTCACTCGCCGCTCAAATTGCACAGTCGACTTTCAGAGTTCGGAGTTCCTTTGGCCAAACAACAGTTCCTACAACCCGGAACCGGGAACGCCCTTCGGTCATCCTCCCCGCGTTTTCTAATAACTGCAATAAGTTTCCAGCCGAAAGTGCAGTGCTTAACCGCGAAAGCTGTGTCTAATGAAGCATGAATAACACGACTCGAGCTCGTGTCGATGAATTTAATTGCAGCACTTCGATCGGAGCCATGATCAGGTCAGTTAATTTCCCGGAATAATTCCGGCATAGTTTTATAGACCTCTCAGCGGCCACTTTTTTAAAATTATTTTTGCCGACCCAGCGAACGCGTTGCGATTGCGCCTACGTTCGCTTCGAAACTACGAGCGGCCGTTGAACACGACGCGTTCGTAACCCACGATCGAAATTTGCCCAATAATTTATTCGGTTGCGCATAAAGAGCGTCGTGCAGAATTGTGAAAATCAAAAATTCAAGCCGTCCCTATGAATCATTTAAGGAAGTTACGGAAGAATGTCAATGAGGAAAACGGCGATTCGTATTTTTATTTTCATATTCTCATTACACTAGAACCATTTACTTGATGCACGGAATTATTTTTAGGGGAAAGTGAAATTGCGATTACCGTGGCAGAAACCTTGGTCTCATTTTTGGTTATAACGGCACGACATTCGAGAATTTGTTGTCGATAAAATTAATAATAAATTAGGGTATGTTTAAATGGTTTTTTTGTGATGGAAATTTTCATTTAAAGTTTTTTTTCTCTTACCATCTCACGCCTTTCCAGTCTGTGATTTCGTTTTCCGCCCATTTCTGTTTCGCCTGTTCGCCATCTTCAGTATCATTCCCGCCGGGTAATTGCGTTTGAAACGCCGGCCTATTTCCTCTTAGAAAAGGCTTGAACGTTTTCGTTCTTTCAATTTCGTTCCGTCCATTCGTCGGCCCCAGGGCCCTATAGGGCGCTAATGGAATCGACCCGGTGGACCATTAAAATTCCTGCAAACAGGTTGGATGCTACTTCCATCGCCGGCGGGGCTTAAAGTCCTTGAACTCGAACTTGGCCTTACCCAGTAGTAGGCCTGTGGGTACTTACCTCCTATTTTACTAGTTCCTCCGAATCCACTTCGGACACAAATTGTCCGTCTGTTTTTCGTTCATTTTCAAATACAACCGTTTCCTATCAAGTGCCTTAAGTTATGCGTTAAGTCCTCAGGGACACTACCATCAACGGGTCTCTCTCTCGAGGAAAACGCTTAATTTTCAAAATTTCAAGTTTCAAAAGTTTCAGAAATATTCGAAACAATATATATATACAAAAATACCGACGTACGAAGAAAGAGCGGTGCCGAAATAATCCACGAAAACTTTCCAAACTAAGTGTATCAAAATATTACGGTTTCGGAAAACTCCGTACTTGAGCCGGAAAGGTGAAATTTCGTATTGGGGATATTTTGTAGTAATTTTGCGTTTCCCATTAAATAAAACGAAATAAATATTGGCTCACCTGGGTGTGGTCGGGAACACCCCACGAATGTATGCATATACCTGCCGTTGCACTTTCACTCCGGCCCTAATAACCGGCTTCAATCGTTACGTCTTTCATATTCCTTTTCCGCGCGAATATTCGCCATCATCCTTCCTTTTTCGCAATATATTTGTGTCAACCTCGCGTTGCACCCGGGGGCAGTTTTGAAAAAACAGAAAAAAAAACCCCGTCGTTGATAAAACGGAAGAACGGCGAAACGAAATAGCGCTTCTCATCGTGAGATTTTATATATTTAGCCTTCGATATTCCGTAATATCATCGTCATCACAAGGGGTTTTGTTCTCCGCCGATTAGTTGCACAACAATATAAACAAGTTTCGAGGATATGCAATTCCCCCCTACACACAAAAAAGTGAGACCTTGACCGACAATTTTACGTTCTATCTTTTCTATCGCCTTATTATTCTACTATAAAAAAAAGTCCAGCATTAAACTGAAATTCAATAACAACATCGGGCTGTTTGCTTATAATTTTTTTGAATTGGATAGGTCTTAAAAATCTGCTCGATATCCTACTTTTTTTAGGCCTAAAGTTTTCCTGACTATTTTCTGTCCGGTAATAATAATTTTAAGGATAACCGCCTGCGCAATGTAGTTTCGTGGTGTCAACGAATTCTATGTCCTCGAAGTCGATCCTTCCCGATGGCCTCCTTAAGAAGGAATGGCCAGGTGCACCACCCAATAAGGAGCAGGAGAGCCTTCGATTGGTGGATTCTGCGTCAAGAGTGTTGTCCAATAGCAATTTCGCTGAATATAATTTTAAAAAAAATTGTAGTCGCGACTTAAAATGAAAAGAAAAGAAAAAATTAAGTCCTACAGTTCTTTACGTTAGGGGTACTTTTATTGGATCTAGAACAGAAAAAATATTAACGGCTGGATTCTCCATCGAAACTAAATTATCAAAGCTCACTGTCACTAAAAATGTAGTAATGTAGTAATTTACACGTGGAATCCCCATACCCGACTCAAAAAATGGACTTAAACCGAAAATTTGGACATTTAAGACCATTACTAAAACGGACATCAAAATTGACCTTAAGTAACAAACTGACAATATACAAAGCTATACTTAAACCGACACGGACATACGGTATAGAACTACATGCATACAGCATTTGTACTTATAAGATTCAAGGTTGATTGTACAAAATAAAAAAAGGTTGATAAAAAACCGTAGTTTAGCGTTTTTAAGTTTTCCTCAACAATAATACTAATATCTACCGTATTTAGGGGCGTATTACATAAAAGGTCTTGAGAGCGTTCGATTCAAAATCTTATTCGGGTCAGACGTCCCATAATGGATTATGTCTGTGTGTAGACAATAAATTTTCTACATTCTCGCCAGCAGCCATAAAACTGGTACCAAGGCGTTTAACTTAGCTCATCTGGGACATGGACACCGACTATGATAATAAACCATTAACGCGCGAGTTTAATACAAATTACTGCGTCTATACCCTTCGTTTCGGGTTTTATTGCGATTTTTATAGCGGCCCCGTCGGCGTTGATTGACGGGCGAAAGTTTTTATTTATTTTTATTTGTTTGGTTGAGTAACAGAAAAATTATTGTAGATTTGTCGTGTTTCTGTTTTCCTCTCCGGCCGGTTCGGTCTTCTGCTAGACCGGTTTCGGCCTGCGAGGAGGTGGAATACCGCGGATTTTGTGCGTCTCTGTCTCCTCTCCAAAGTGCCGAAAGTGACCGACACCGCCACTGAAGATGGCGAGTGGCCGAAACCGGTCTAGCAAAGACCGAACCGGCGAGAGGAGACTGAAACACGGCAAATCTACGGTATTCCAGCCCCTCGCAGACCACCAAAACAGGTGTGTTAAACTAGAAAAAATGTTGTACGATTTCAGTTTTAATTAAAGTTGTAGGTAAAACTGACGAAGGAACCGGTAATAGTGTCGCGAAACGTCTCGCGAAGTTCTCCCCACAGCATCCAATTAGTGGATAACGTCCGAAGATGTTATAAACGAAAGCCGAAAATGTTTTCCCTCCTCCGCAGTTTGCGCTCCTCGGTTCATCCGCAGCGAAAATTGGCCAAAAAGAAATACCGAGATATTTGAATTCCGAAAACTCAAAATGTTGACAGAAGTCATTAGCACGAGCTGTACGCGTGTTGGTCATGTGAAATTCGGACACTATTCCCCAATAACTATTCAGGGATTTATAGATCGGTAGCCACTTTGTTATCTGAACTTTATCTAGCGCTAGATAACCGACCGGGCTATGACTTGCTCCTGTTTTTTTTTATTTTCCCCCCCCCATTATCTGTCCAATAATTCCGGATCAATTGCCCCTAGCGTTTTGAACTTTGAAATTGGCCTCCGTATTTATTTATTTATTTAATTGCGGTGTCTCGGGCCCGTTTCTCGCCTCTTTTTCAAAATTTCAAATTTGATTACAACCCAATGTTTACAGCCCGCTTACCGAGCCTAATTGGTGTACGGCCCAATTAACATCGGCCAATTAGTTAACTTATCGAGGTTAAACTGCAGGAAATCTGATAAGGCCCGTCTGTGCCATTCATTTCTCTTACTCAGCCGACCAAATTCCAGTCTGAAAATTGTCACGCTCGTTATCGATTTAAATAGAATACAATAATAATTTCGGCCTTAAGGACTTTCAGATATATTTCAGATGCGATAGACTCAGACAATTTCAAATCGTTATATTAGGGGCTCTCCAATCGTCAATACCTAAATACCTGCCTGTGTTAGGTAAAAATAAAATACGTGCTAAACTATAGAATAATTAGGACTTACCACAGGTACTCTGCTCTGAAAACCTGTTTCAAATAAAATATCACACTAATATAATAAGTAGATTTATATTCTGGAATACTCAGTATTCCATGTAGTGTTTAGTTATTATTATTTGTACCATTAATCCCTCCCTTCTATATTTAATGGACTAAGAAAATGTATCCTTAGGAAATAGTATTTATGAATATATCATTAAGAAGCCACCGTTTAATCGAAGGTTTTTTGTAATTTATTTTCCGAAATAAATTTGATTCGACTGACCCTGGTGAAATGCGAAAATTGGGCCTACTGAAGACGGCGAGAAGCCGAAACCTGTTTTAGGAAAACAATAAAATTCACTCTACTTACTGTCCTAGAATTCGATATTCTGAATGGTCGATTCTATACACGAGTGCATTTGTACCCTTCCTTCCTCCCAATTCCAATTTAAATTAATTACAAGTCGTTAAGATGTTCTTTTATAATTGGTCTGTCTAGAATTCGACTTAATTTGATTATTTATAATTGCCTCTTCTGTAAACAGTTTTTTGCCCCCGGGGGCAAACTCTCAGTTCGAGTTAAATGACTGATGTAATATTACAATTGCGCCTTGTTATATTTATTATAAGCGATCGTAAGATTCTTTTTGGCCCTGGAAAAAAATCCGGAATTATTACGCCGGCTGGGGTGGATTTTTTTTAATCGTTCACAACAATAAAGTGCAGGTTTTATAAGAGAGCTCACCACAAATAGACCTTTTACGGACCCTATAGCCGTGTTGAGTAAGCCCTTTTTTATGTAATGAGTTGTTTAGTGGTTTTAATTTATGCACTAAATGTACGGAGGGAAACTAAAAATATGATACTTTAAGTTTTATGTAAATTTTATGTACCGAGTACTTGAATGATCAGTGTGTTATTAATGACCTGTAGTTGAATCAGTCCCATTCTTTGACTATTTCCCAATCAACATATGAGTATTTATGTTAAAGATAAAGTTATCGTGGCAATCGTTAAAATCCTGCAAACGAAAAGATTAATTTGATCCGTTAAACCAATCATACCAATTATGTTTATTTCAAAAAAAAATTTTCTTCGATCTCCATTCATGAATCGCTGTTATGAAGTTTTATGGAGAAACATTTTATCTCACGTTTGTTACAAAGCGCAAATTCAGGAAGCTAATCGAAATTTCCCAATCGAACATAAAAAACTTTGACCCGTATAAATTTGTATTTCGGCGAAATCGTTTCCATCGAGTCGAGAAATGCGATGGAAGTATATAATTTACGATTCTCTAGATTGTAATTTTTTGTATTGCCGTTTACCAGCGGATAAAGCTGACCGATAGACCGATTTCCCCATCTGAAATCTATTTCTTCCTGCAGCGATACGGAGGGGGAAACAAAAAAGGAATCCGATAACCGATTAAATTAAATTAGGGTTCAAATGTGGCATAATGTTTTATAGGTACTATTTGGCCGTTCTCCAGTTCGACTGATAACAGATATTGCCTCAGTCGTGATGCAACTTTCGGCACGGAAAAAGCGTGCACTTTCTCTTAAAAAGAAAAAGAAAAAAAGTGCAGCGGCTTTCTGCTCCCGTCCCGGCTATTTTCCCCGGCTCGAACAGACCGGTTTTCAGTCTACGCCGGTCTAGTTGAGAACCAAATGATGATCTCGTTACGGCCCCATCTCCCGGCAGGACACCTTGAACCAGTTCCTAGCCCCAATTGTCCTTTCAACTCTGCGCCCGATGGAATTGAACTTTATCCTAGACAATTCGTAAATTCCCCCCAATTTTCGGGACAATTGGAACTATATAAGGTTATTTACTCTTCAAATATTTCTTTTTCCTACCGTTCTCGCGTCGGTTGAATGTTCCACTGTTTATCCATCGCTAAACGCTGGTTGTTTGCCTATTGTCAAAGACAGGTTGGAGAGGATGTTTCCTTGTTTGTCTACTACTAAATATGGGTTGGAATGTTGATGCTCTTGTTAATGGAAAGGAAAAGTTCGATTAGGTTTTTAGTTGAGTGAAAAAAATTTTAAGTAGTTCTGTACCTAATTGAAGCGTTTTTTTTTTAAATTATGAATGCTATTCTTTGTACAAAATAGCAACTGAAATAACCGTAAATCTTCTATGGTCTGTATTGAGCGAATTTTAGGATGTGTTACAAGATTGTTTTTACCGCAATTCGTGTAGAAATTTCTTCTCGTTAATGCAAAAGATTTATAAATGTCATCTCAGAGTCTGTTACCAAATATTTCGTTTCGGCTCCCGAAGAGCTTCGCAGTATACGACGATCTAACGTGACCTACTTCGTTCACCGGATTCCACAATCTACAACTGGACGCCGGTTAAACGGGCCAAGTAATAATTGAACCCCCGTAGCGCCGACAGAGAGAGAGCTTTGTTGGGCCGCAAATTAAAGTCCCCGCTCAGTAAGTCCCTCGGGGTGGTTTCGCTTCCACTCCCCGGGGAGGAATGCCCTACGGGTCATCGGTACGGGAAGGGGATTTTCCCCAGCTGTTTATTTCCACCGACGGGCGAAGAGATAGTAGGGAAATTCGGGGTTTCCCCCCCGTTTATCGTTCAACTTTTAAATTAAAAATATTCCGTATCGTCGTCCCTCTCACTTACGGTTTTCGGCTCTTCGCCCGTCGTCAGTAGCACGCGACTCGCAGCTCTTACAGTGCGGAATTTTTGATGGTAATCTACTGTTTAGTTCGAACGAATGCCCTAGCGACATATCGCTGACGTGCGATCGATTCCCCTGTCCATTACCTTGTCCATTATACCGAATGTGAACGACCTATCGACGAGGGTCCAATCGAACTTTCGTGGAAAGTATTTCGGCTCGGTTTCCCGTCTATTTTCGCCACCGGTACCGCCTATCTAATCTTATGTCAACAGAGAGAGAGAGACATACGAGACGTAGCCACCGACGGCGTCTATATTCGGCCTGTAAAGAGTTGAAAACGTTTTGAAACCGGATATCGATTCATTTCGATTATATCGCTCCAAGTGTTGGCAACGATCTTTTGTGAAATTTCGATTTGAAGCACTTGCACCGGCAATAAAACATAGTATGAAGTAATTTGGGGAAATCTCTGTTTTTAAAGAATGACACCGTCTTATTTTTAGTGATGAAATAAATTCTATGATCGTGAAAAAACTGCTTTTTTATTGATAACGAAAGTTAAACCTTTGTTGGCTGCTTTTGTGTTCCATCGATTCCTACCAAAAAAAAATCGGTCGAAAATAAAAATTAACGGAAAAAATTCTTTTTAATATTTCACAAGCCGTTCAATATCGAAATATTTGCAGTTCGAAATTTTAATTTTCGGTCTTCATCCTGTCGATACTCTCGAAAATATATCGACGAACAGCCGTTTATGAACTTATGCTATGCAAATAGACCAGTAAACACTGTAAAGAAATGACCAGAATGACAGATTGCTAGTGTAAAAATTGTCCTCTATAGAGGACGTCCTCTATAGAGTTGGAGCCAGCCGCGATTCGACTGGGAAACGGAAGAAAGGCTAGAAGGAAATTGGAAAGAAAGGTCGAGCTGGGGGAATGTAGAAAAAAAACGGCTTTTATATGATCACAAGGCCTTTCCTGGATGTGATTCGGCAGTGAGGAGTTAACGAGGAAATTATTGTAATTGCGAAGGTTCAAAGCGGGGAGTACCGGGACACGTTATCGATTTAGGCTCTGTTTAGGTGGAAGGACATTTCGGGTTGATCTGTTTAGGGCCCTTCAGCTCGTGTTCGCCGTTCGCATTGACCTATAAAAAGCCCAATTAGGCGTCGTTTATCGTCTTGGACTCTCGCACTCTGCCACCGTCCTTAGCGGGACGTGCCCATCTCGGCGTACACCACCAGGGTCCACTTTTACTTACTTATCGACTTCACTCTCGTTTTGACTTTCCCGAATTCAATCCGGACGCAGGTCTCTTTTTCGGCAATTAGTATGATGAAAACTTAGATTACGGTAGAATCGCCCAATAGTCTCGGTTAGCACAGGGGTCTTTGTCTGGAAACCGCCTACAGATAACTCCAGGTTTCCGAAACGTCCGGAACTCGAGGCAATCGGAATTTTGAGAAAACCGATCTTCAATTTCGAAACTCTAAAAGAGACAGTCCGGGGGTCAATCGCCGAACAACAATTTTCGCTGAGTCCGATTAGACGGGACGTTTCTGTTTTGCGCTCGCGTCCGCAATTTTGCCCGGCGTAAAGCGAATTTTATTTATTTTTTTTGCGGACGTTCGAATTCCAAGCGACGTAATCAACTTGAGCAGGATACCGCGAAGACGGCAGGCGAAATAATTTTTTGGACTCTATCTTGATCTTGAGCGATCGAAATGTTGACATTACCGTGTACGTATCCAAAAAACTAAAAAAAAAAGTAAGCAGAACTACCAGAGAGATTAATTTATATTTGAACAATAAGTCATTTAAATGACTGTTAATGTTTATTGAAAATATTCGATCTGAAGTGTAGAGAGGACTGGAAATATCGGCGATAAATTTGATATTCGCTTTAATGGAAATAAACTGTAAAAATCCTCGAGCATAAAGTGGAAAGTCTCCAGACGCATTTAGATAATAATAAAATGAAAATTTTATATCGAGGTCAACAATTTAAAAGTGTTTCTTCTGCTGATATCTCTATCGCCTCTTTGGCCGTTTACCTCAAGTAATTGAATGGTATTGATTCAATCGAGGTTTCCCGTAATAAGCGGCCGCGTTTCGAAAGTCCCCCGGGCTTAACGGCCGCCGGTGAGTACCGCTAAGTGCAAGTCCCAGAGAATAACGAAGAAGACAGATCTACGGCTTCGGTCTGTCGTAACAGAACTATTCTGTAACGGTTTTGACCGTCCCCCCAATATTTACTATTATATAATCGCGTAATAATATTTGTGTCTTTGAGTATTGTACGTATTCCACGAGTCCAACTTCAAAACTGTACGGGGGAAAAAACGTTTCTCGATTCGTTCGAGTCGTTTTACGATGGAGATATTTGAACAACAGGAAAATATTCACTCGGTTAGAGTGGGCCACACCTTCTGAAAGCTGTTGTCGTCGATACTTTGTTTAATAGACCAGAAATGAGATTTCCCCTCGACATTCCTAGACCAACCTGTCTTTCAGGAATTAGAGATATAATAAAATCGATAAACATCTCTGGAAAAATGCCTGTTCAAAGCCAACCCAGAGTGGAACTTCAGTCGGGAATTAGTATCTTGAATAATTATTTATAGAGTTACAAATAGGCGAAAGCTGAGTATGAGTTTCTCTAGACCTGTACAAGAGGCTGTAAGACTAGATACCTCAAGTATCTGTATTTCTTTATTCCCAATTTTGAAGAGTTTTAAAGTCAGGTTGGGTCCGAAGCAGGTAGAAAGGGTTCTGAACGTTGGGCCCTTCGGAAGGGAGATATTATCCTTCGTTTACCTTATTAGTCAGAAATGTGGACGTCCTCCCTATTCGAGCCCTTCACAGTCATTTCCACTGTTTCCCCCGCTTCAAACTCCTTTGTATAAATATCCCGAAAGGTCATCCGCCTTTTCTGATGGACATACTCTGAAATTACGTACACAGACTGAACGTAACAGCCGCTGTGCTTTGTCAGTTGGGTACAACTAATTCTCGACTTCCTCCCTACTTACTTTCCCCCAATTGAAATCTGTTTAGATCGGAATTGAGCCCATTCAAGGGTCCGGCGGTGGGAATGAGAATGGCTTTGATATCGAGCGTACCACCATATTGAAGTACTTGGCTGTAGGAGCAACAATCGTAAATATTTTTAAAAATTCGATGTAAAACTTATCTAAATTGGGCTCGGAATGGCCGGAATTCGATTCGTCAGTTGGAAATTCGTTTAAGATGAAATATTGAGAGCTGCGAACCTTTCGAGGTTTCTCCCACCGCCAGTAGGCAACGCGAACTCCGGTGTATTCTGTTTGGCATGTGGCTGTGCGAAAGTGACGCTCTCAATGCTGCACGCTGACTGATTCTCCCTTTGACCTTTCTACATCTGAACCCGGCTTCTGGCTTCGCCACTCCCTCGGCGCGTGATCCCATCCTATGAAAGTGTACGAAATTCCCGATAAACGGGCTTGATTTATCGGTCTACATTGCGCTTTCATAAAGCCAAAAAAAATACGCCGTCTATGTATCAACGGCAAGGGATCAAATTTATGTTTAATTTTCCCGTTCAATACGCTTTTTTTGGGGGGACTTAATTAATATTCACTCTTCGTTTTTATCTCAATACTACCTGGCGACCGATTCTTTAAATTTTATTTCTGAACCAATGTATTCCTCTACATTCTCGCCGTTGGACTGGACGAGCGGATGGACCAAAAAGAAGACAGTGTCTAGTAATAGACCGAATTATTATCAAGAAATGTGAAAATTGTACTTTTCAAAAAAAGAACTTGCATTTCCCCGCTCATCGTGCCCATTCTCGCCGATGGTTCGTCCCTTCGAACCTTTCGTTCATCCGAACCGGACGGCCGAATGAAGACCAGAGAAGGGACCGGGGTCTTGTATCGGGTGTCAAGAATATTTTTAAACGAGTTAAAAGAAAAAAAACAGTCGGATTAGCCTAAGCCCGAATAGGTTCGGAATCGTCGTAAAGCCCGCGGGTTTAACCCCGATAACTGGAGGGTTATCTTCGGCGCCGATTGCGTTATTATTGGTGGGTGGCCCCGGGCGGTCGGTAGGGGAAACAGATAAAACACGGAGCCGCGGACGCCTCTCTTATCAGTACTGAAGAAGCTACAGACGCGACGGGATATAGATAGAGAGATAGAGAGTGAGAGACAGAGAGAGAGATAGAGAGAGAGAGAGGCCGCACTTGCTGAAGAACTTTCTCGCCCATTTACACCCCCAGTAAGTGCCCCCCCCCCCCAAGAAGAGAGGGAGGTCCGTCTAGAAATTATCTCGTCGGACGATTTTTTCAGTATTTTTTTTACCCTTTTTTTTCGGGGGTTGTTTTGCAGGTTGGCGATGATGTTGAGCGGCGAACGTGTACCGGCACTGCTTCAAGATCAACCGGTCACCAAAGACGAAATCACCCACCGCAGAATGAGTGAGTTACATTTCAATACTTCAAACACTAAATAATAGTCGAGTCCCTTTTATAATAAATTCCCCGGGTGAATTGTACTAAGTCAGAAGGCTAAGTCAAATTGGGGCTTGCCACTTACCTAGACAAAAAAAGAGTTTAATTTAGAATATTACCCGGCGGCATTTTATTAGTTATATATTGTTCCTAACTTTTTTTTATTGCCACAACTGGGCATAAAACTATAAGCGAAATTAATGTCAAAAACTGAGGAGAAAGAATTATTTATTTGATATATTTAAATCCGCGGGCCACTTCCTTTATACATTTATATTCATTCTAGTAATAAACTAAGAGCAAGGAGCGGTGTTAAAATGAAAGTATTTAAGTCGATCAAATTTTGTTTTTTATCAAATTTGATAATTCTATAAGCTCTACATCCTTTACTGATACAACTGGCGATAACAGAAGAGAAATTGTCTGTAGATTAACGTTTTGTTCAACTTTTGACCCGGTAGACTGTTTGTTTAAAGTTTACAGTATTAAGTACAATAAAGGCCCGTTTTGGCAGAAACGCATCTAAATTTGGTCAGGAAATAAACTTTTGTTCTGAGTGTTAACTGGCGGTCTTACTTTCACTAATCAATTATTTTAACTTGGACCGAACACCATTGAAAATACTTGAAAACTAAATCTGACTCGCTGCAGACTAATATAACTTTAAAAGTATTTTGTACATTGTTTAATGGTTTTATAAAACCGTAAATCCCCCGTTTATTAGGTGTCGATAGTGGCGATGTGCCGAAACCGGTCTACAAATTGACCGAAGACGCTTTGAAAATTAAAAGTGCCCTTACTACACATTAAAGTACTTATTTCAAGTTGCTCTTTTGTATTAGTCGCTTGTGCGGGTTTTTGGCGTTCTTCTGCGGATTTTTCTGGGTTAATTTTTTTTTGGTTAATTCAAGTTTTTCTTTTCTCTCCCCCGTGTGCAGACGGCAAGACTCTTCTGAGGTCCTCCTCGTTGTACAGACTGAAGCATTTCCCCGGCTACCTGTGCAGACGTTGCACCGGCTCTTCGGACATATTCGAATGGCTCTACACGTCGAGAACGAGGCTCACGTGCCTAATTTCGGCTCATCGCAAACAGGTAACACACTGAGCATTAAATATTGTCTATACTTCAAATTATAGAACTAGAATCTTGCCCCTGAATACGCAAGTACAGGTTGAACCCCCGGAGGATATCACCAGTTCCTCAATATCTTCTAATAGTATCGATTATTACTGTATTAATTTACTACTGTATTACTTTATATTATAGTATTAAAGAGAGGACAGTTATTTGTTGCAATCCTCGGATTAAATTTCCCAACAACGTGCGGTCAGAAACCCATATTAATGAGAAAAAATTTAACTTTTTTCGTCCGAACAGTCTAATAAATTAACCTTAATTTTTAAAACCTGATCATAACTAGCAGATAAATTAGGACGGGAGTCCAAAGTGCGACCCTTCGGTAGCACGTGCTCGCACAAGTACTTGTGCACTATTTGCGTACGTAACGATATTGCGATAAGCTCGCTATAATAACGTCCGAATTGTGTCCGTCGAATGGAGGTTCATCAATTCGCCGATAGTAACAGTTGCCGTCAGTAACACCCCGGGGTTAAGTAACACGCGTTACTGCCCGCCGGATTATTCTACCCGATTTACAGATGGCAAATTTTTTTTATTTTCATCTACTACAATTTTTCTCAGACATTCTAAACTATTACCCATAAATAAGTCTAAATTAAATTAACACTTTCTAATTGGTTCTAGGGAATCTAGTTTCGGGCATCCCAACGTGCCTTACGTCCCCTATAAAATCCATAATCTGTTTTCTGAACTTGTGTAACTAACGCCGTTGGTTGAATTAAAAGAAATTTTTTTTATAGAATTATTTATAAATTTACATTTTTAATGACGCCGCGAAAACGCCTCGTATTTGTTGAATTAATCTAATTTCTCTGTTAATCTGGACCGGGTCCAGAATGAGGCGAAATGGGATGCGATTAGCAAATCCGAACAAATCCTTATCGGCAATCTGCCGACGATGAAAGCCAAAAGGCCGACTTTCAGAAGAGATTAATATAATGGGAGGTTTAAACTTTCATTGCCTGGCAACGCGATAATAGAGAATTGAGTAATAGCCAGGAGATTGTGAAACGCCCATCTTGGGGCCTTGAATACCACGATAACTTGCGAATTAATTGATACTTATTCTTTTTTTTATTAAATAGATGATTTATAACTGGCGGCTAGGTCTGTTCCATTAGGAAATGGTTGGCTTCCGTGAAAATAAATACAGATAGACAGTTCTGTCGCTAATTGAATCGTTTAAAAAATTAAAAAGTTCGAATACTAATTAAAATTTTCAGTAAGCCTGACTTTTATTGGATTTATTTTAAATCCAAAAAAATTGGGGGAACGAAAAATCAGCAATTATAAACCCATATATGTGAATGAAAAAAAAAATTTATATTGATATTGGTTGGAAAGTTACACGGCCCATAGAGGTTTAAATTTAATTTATTTAGCTCAGAAAACACTATCAAATTATAATATATAAAATTCCACTGGCCACTTCGTTTTGAGGCATTGTGATAACATTTATGTCCATTCTAAAAACGCTATATACTCTTATTGCGGTAGTAAACTAACAGCAATGAGCGGTATTAAAATGAAGATTAATATACGACTTTATATTTTTTTTTAAAGGGCGACTTAATATAAGCTGGAAAAATATGATTGCCAGTTGTTAATTAACGTATTTATTTAGCTGATAGCACACTATCAAATTATTATCCTGTATATAAAATGCGGTTTAATTCTTATAGTGGAAAATATATATTTATATATATTTATTTTATTAATAAAATATATATTTTATTCTTATAGATTCCGTACAAAAGAAATCACTATGCAATTATAAAAGGGTACTCTACACGCGTAATGCCTCTTTTTGAATTTGTATTCTGTTTCTACGAGGAAAACGATTTCACGAGTGAATTGACCTTACAAATCGCGGTCGTCAATTTAATTACAGTTTATTAAAGGGGAAAAAATTCCGTAATAAATTTGTCGATAAAACCAACCGCCGTTGTCCGGTCGCTAAACCAGCGCCTCTCTCTCTCTCTCTCTCTCTCTCTCTCTCTCTCTCTCTCTCTCTCTCTCTCTCTCTCTCTCTCTCTCTCTCTCTCTCTCTGACATCACACAGACATATTATTTTTTTCGATGATGATCGATTTTTGCCCCTTTCCGAACTCTGATCCCTATTCAATAACGGCCGGTTATATAGGATTCCCTGTTCGAGTTTCGACACACTTCGACATCGAGTTTTCTTGAATTCAAATCGGAAAATTTAAATTTTCTTCCCGACTCAAATCGAAGTTCGAACGCGATAACTCTGATGCGAGATCAATAGGACATCTCTGTCCTATCGATAATTAGATTAGAATCATTTCAAACGGTTCTTGTCCCCCTTTTTTATATATATATATATATAATTCCAGCAATCGAACCTTTGGAACGTGAATCACCATTATTGTTCTCTTTCGTAATCTAAAAATTATTTTCCACAACTATTTATTCTTACGTAATGCAGAAATTATTTGAAAAAAATCCCCGCTGGATACAATTCAGAAACTGTGGTTATATAGCGAATTGGTTTTATGCGCAAATAAGATTTTGTTTTAACTTCATATCGTCGTTATTTTTATCAGTTATTATCCATTTATATGCAAACGATGATTTCTCTATTCTCTCCAATATTTTTATGTTTCAACATCTTCATGATCACCAAATTGAATAGGGCGTTGGAAAAAACAGCCTTGTTCGATAAATTATAAACAATTCTGGTGGTACAGCCAGCAGCATTTTGGGCCGTTATAGACAACAGCCGAGATTGCAGTCTAAAAATATTGAATGAAGAATAGCACTGTGCATTTGTCCCACATTCGTTCCAAAACAGCTGTTTCAGTTCGGTTTTAATAGTTGTTTCAGTTTAGACTCAGTTTTGGTCAACTCCCTTTCGTGTTCCTCTTCCTTAAGTTCTTCGGTAAGTTCTGCAGCTCCGGATTTGAAGATTTGTAAGCGCTATCACAAAACCAACAATCAGGAAGTGATCCATTGTGTGTTGTAGACGCTGACGAGACCGATGACCGATATCCCGAAATATCGAATGAGTATTTTTAGTTTTGTCTTTTGATAAATAAATCCCCCCCGGATAATCTATTTTGAAGGCTCAATAGCGGGTCAGAAGATTCGTTCATTCTGGACAAAATTGCGATTTCTTTCAGTGTACCAACAGTCCAATAATGGGTCTATGTCTATATTGATTTCACAATATTTTAAAACCGAGTTTTCGTCCCTCATCAAAATTAACGCCTTAATCGGGCAGCAGCTGCACCCGCTTCGAGAGGACAATAGACCATGAGCTATTTATTGTCAGAACCCTTCGGTGAGTTCTCTTTATCGCCTTTATACAGGCTCGCCTGTACAAATAATGCGTGATGGCCGGGGTGTACAGAAAATTACGATTGAAATTTTCCTCTTACCGTCGGTTTACCACGCGAATCGTTCCCTAACGTCGTTCGAAGTAACCATCCTGGAGGCGTTCCTGGAGAAAAATGTCGTTGTCGGGAGTTAATCGGGAAAAAACCTTTACTGGGAATTGTGTGAAGGGAGCCCTCGGGTTCGAACACCTGCTTCTGGTTGGGCCGGCACGTGATCGTTTTCTTCCTGTTCTGCGCATGCGCACTCTGAGTGTTCTAGCTTTACGACTTCTTTTGGCTTCATCCGCATTCTTTATTCTCTATTATGAATATTCATAGTTAAACACCCGGTAGGGCCCCGTGGAAAAGGGCGATAACCGTTCCACCGGAGGTCACTCCAAATGCAGGAAGGTCCGAGGTATCATAATTTTTTTGTTAATCCCGCTGTTTTAATAATTCGTTATTAAGTGTTCTTTTTGTTTTGTTACAGTGGCGGGTTGGAGGGATGCGCCTGTCCGTGTACTTGGCCGTGGTTAGCGTTGTCGCCCAGTGGGTATGCGCAGTGGCCGTCGCCTCCGGTGCCTGGGGCAGTTCCGCCCCCTCGGCGTCCTCTCGCGGCGGTAGCAGCCTTCCTGTACCGGCGGGGTTCTGCTTCCTGGCCGGCTGCCTGGCGTTGATTGGAGCGGTGGCCACCAGGCTCCTCCACCACTTCGCCACCACCAGCCACTCCCACCCGGATTGAACCACCCCCGTCCCCGTTTTATACAGGCTGTCCCCTCTCTGTGATACCCTCCATCATCTCTCGTACTCTCCTCCCCTCCCTGCCCACATTTCACCCCTTACCCAATCCCCACCTCCTTGACCCAACCTCGGTGGCGGATCCCGAGATCACTTAGACATCGTAGATTAGGGCCGGCTTAAGGATATTACGAAGAGGCGGCGTGTAGACATTTAGAATAGCCGAAAGAACGGAATATAATTCTCTAGTAGAGCCACCTCCTGAAGGTAACGAGTTATTGGTTTTAAGGATTCTCCAGTTCTATTCACAGATATGCGTTTATAAATGTTATACGTCTTAGGTTCGGGAATTATGAACTCTGGAAGTATGACACAGTGGTTTGGAATGCCCTAGTTTTCTGGATCTCCTATCTGTTATTGAGAAAACTACGGTATGACACAGTGGTTGCGTGTTTCATGACCTTTCCTGCCACCACAGGAACGCATATTCCAAACCTGGAATCTTTTAGTACAATTAAGGACACAAATATATAGACTCTAGGGCGTTTTAGCGTAGAAAATATTGAATAATAAGATGAGAGATCTGTGTAATCTAAATTTGTATGCCCATTATTGTTACTGTCTTTGTGATGACTGGGAATATTTGACAAAAATATGTATAATCGCAAAGCATAAATTGTTTTCCGTCTACTTAAGCTGGCCTCCCATAAGTTTGGTAACAGATATCTCCAGTGGCGTATCTACCCTCGAGTGTACCTTCACTTTCTGGTTGTCAGATTGTGTGTGGGCAATCAGAATTTTTTTTAACTTTAAAAACCTTTAAAAAAATGTTTTAAAACTATTATTTCATCTGCCACGTTGTGGTAGATACGCCACTCATTGAAATTACTATTTGAGGAATAATGTTAGGTTCTTTTAATTTTAATTGTTCAGGTTTCTTGAAACCCCACTTATTAATTATATTATACATTTTTTGTAGTTTAGTTTTTCATTTTTTTTATTACAAAAATATATTAATATTGATCTTTGATTAGTTATGAAAAATGTTGAGGTGGCTGAAATTTTTTGTGGAAATTTAAGGTGGATTTGAACTAAGTGGAAGTGCTATGGGAAGCTATAGAGTATCATGTCTTCCACTATTGTTCTTCGGCCTCATACCCAGAATATTTTGTTATTTAATAAATCATCGTGTAACATTTATTCGGAAAAAAAGGAGGTATCACTATTATCCCTACTTGCGGGAAAATGTTGATACATCATTTGAACAAATTTTGGGAATTAATCAACTTCATTTGAAGTGTGAATTAATTGTGCTAAAGATTTTATATTTAACTAAACATTTTGAGGCTGAAGTCCACCATAAAGTCCATTGATTTTCTTTGCAGAAAATGTATTTTTTATATTTCTTTTAAGTTAGTAGGAAAAACTACTGAAATAGTAATAAATTCTGGAAAAAATCCTAAGCTTCTGCTGGGTCAATCCGCCACTGCATCTGATGTTTACTTCCTTAGATATATGTATGTGTATATTTATACTTAAATATTATAATATGGTAATTGATATTTTTATAAATTGAAATCGAGATGAAAAATATGTCCAAGTAATTTAGAAGTCTTAAACCCTTTGTTAAATTTGCGGATCAAAATCAATGTTATAAATGAAAAGAGGGCAATGTTATAAACTAGCCTGTATTTTATCAAATTATTCTAAATTATAGTAATTATATTTTAAACCCAGTTATTATTTTATTAGTTTTTATACCAATTATTTTTGACAAAAGGCATTGAACCCTTGTTCTGAAACTTAATATAATGATGTACACTGTTAATAAACGAAATACACTATTTTGAGTCACAAAAAGAAAATATTTTACTTGCAAAATTAAAATGTTTATAATACGTTAATTTAATTCGAGCTACAATTATGACTCAAAATATAGACCTCAAAGGGTTGAACTGATACTGACAAATTGTTTTTATAACTTGTGAATTTGTTATTTATTTATCCGTAAATTATTGAAAATAAAAGACTGATTACTGTGACTGTTTTGATTATATTTCCACCTCCTTTTGGCCTATTGAATTTGAATGTTACATTATATTGTATAAACATTAATGTTATTCTCTGAAAGGATGCTGTTGATAAGAATAAATATTGAATGTAGCTAATATAGCTTCCAACAAGTTCTATTTCTATCTGCATGCACTCACGTGTAATGTAAATACATGATAAATCATCCAATGGTCAATATCATCAAGAATTTATTACATGCGCATTAGTTTTATGTGGCCTTATATATTATATGCCATATATAAAGTGTATGTATGCTAATCTTAGATACTTAGATAATGAATCAATAATGTGGGGGATATATTACTGGAAATCATCCTTATTTAGTGGTTAATGAATACGGGCTGCATGTACAAGATATATTCCATTTGAAATATAAATATTATGTCAGTAAAAATTACACATACTGATGGTGAAATTTTTATCCTTTCCTCGTTCCTGAAATACAATGTTATTTAATAGAATTGGAGTAGTGGAATTTCCTACAGTCAGAAAATATTTTGTGAATTTCAATGACAACAGTTATTTTAAAGTTGAAATTTTGTATGAGGAAATAAGAAAAAATAAATAACATTGTAATAAAAATAGTGCCTCTAGAATCATTCTTGAGGTTCTAGAAATTTTCAGTTTGGCAAATATCAAATTTTAAGTTCGATTAAATCAAAATCTGGTGAAGATGAATTCTTAAATTCTTTCTACAGGAAAATTTACCTTACATATTTTTGATTGTGGACAATCGCCAGTAGGATTATGATTTGAAGAACAGGCAAATAAAACAAAACTCTAGCCCCTTTATAATGCACCACTATTGGAAAACATACAGTAATACTTTTTGTCAATTCATGGTATTACATACAATTATAATTAAATAGGACAGAAATGATAGTCATGCAGACATGAGAAAAAGGGGAGATGACCTCAATAATTTTAATTAGATTTTATTGAAATCTCAAAATTAGGATCTTAAAATATTAAATATTTTATAGGGAACTGTAAATAGTAAGCTTATATTAAATAAATAGACATCAAAACCTTAGTAATTTAACTGGGTCTGGGAGATGGGGGAAATAACAAATCATTTGTGTGGCAACAGAAATAATGTTGGGTAACTGCTTAATTTATTTGTTATAACTATTTTTTACTTAATTAATTTTGCACCGTTAGTATTATTTGACTGGGAACGTTTTATTTGTAATGATAATTTAATTGTCTACGTATGATAATTGTGTGACGTCACCGTAGGAAGGTAATCCTATCAGGAGAAACCTCTCGGGATAAGTTTAACCTACTCTCGTGCACAGGGACAGTGCCCTACTCCTTTTTCCATTCCCAGTTTTAAATTAGCATGCGAAATTTATCCCGTTAAATGAATTTATTGAAAGGTTTTCTCACGCCTCCGATGTCCGCTGGGTTCTTATGGATTTTGGTCGTCGCCTTCGTCGTCGTCGGCAATACGCGCGCCGACGATATCCTCGGCTGCAACGGTTTCGCCAAGAGTTCAATTGATATTGACTTTTCGAAAGTCGAAGTGAAACTGTAAGTCTTATCGGTGGTCAATCGTAACTTGATTGGACTCTCCCGTATCGCTTTGACCGATTACTGTCTGTTTTCCGAAGGTTTACCAAACAGGGCAGCCTGAAAGATCACACGGAATGCGCTCCCAACAACGGATACTATTTCTTGCCCCTCTACGACAAGGGAGAATACGTTTTGAGGGTGAGTTTCATTCATAAAACGCTCCAAGTTACCTACCGTACAATCAGCGTAACGTATTAAAATATATCTCTTCAAGTTTCACCTCTGTAATACTAGAAACACCGACTTACCATCAACATTGAATTTTACTAGCTTGTTTATCAATAAAATGTGCCCATTGATATTAATTAATAATTTCAAAATTAATGTTATTGTCTATATAAATATTATTACCTCAATATTCTGAATGCGGTATATAAAATGAATTCATTACTGCAATTAGTAGTTAACAATAATTTTGTGTACTATAGTTTTGCAGACTGCTCAATCTGTGTGCATTAATTTAACCATAAATACGGACCGACAACAATAAAACCTGAACTTGACAATTAAATAACATGAATAAATTTACGTATATATTTTTTTATTCCTCCGTATAACAACGGGCAACATTTTTGTTTTTATTATTAAGAAAATTTGGGTGTGTCCTTTAATTTTCAGGTCGTCCCACCATTAGGATGGAGCTTCGAGCCTACGGAAGTTCCTTTGAGCGTCGATGGTGTAAACGACCCTTGCAGCCAGGGAAAAGACATTAATTTTGTTTTCAAGGGATTCGCAGTCACCGGGAAAGTGAGTATCGAGGCTGGAAGGGAAGGGAATATTTTTTTTTTTTAAACCTTTAAAACGTCTAAAGGCTGAAGAGCCAGCGAAAATCTGTTTTCGGAAAGAAACACAAGTTACTGTTGTGATAGTTGATATTGCGATGAATGCAAATACTTTTGTTCAGGTTGTCAGCGTGGGACACGATGTAGGACCGCAGGGTGTGAAAGTTGAACTGTTCCACGATTTGGGAAATAACAATGATAAGACAGGCGGCGCTTCAGTTCCAGTTATTTCTGGTGAAACTTCGGCAGACGGTTCATTTTTATTTTCTCCAGTTTTACCTGGACGCTACATCGTTCGTGCCTCTCATAACAGGTGAAATTTTCATTATATCATTAAATTATCGGCATTCATTTCATTTGATCGCCACATTTATTTTAAAGGGGACATTTGTTTAAAAAAGTTCACTTCATCTCAGTTCTGTAAAATATTTAACTATTAAAATGTTATGTATTTTTAAGCGGCTTTAAAGTCATTAAATGTCATAATTTGAGTCACAATATATGTGTTAAGATTCCACATTCAACCATGTTAATTTTTTGGCAGGTGTTAAGACATATTTTTTTGTTATGGCAGTGTAATTTTGTTTGTACCTATATTTATTATACTTTTCCACGAATAAAATGTAAGTTATTCCTATTATTATCCTGTTTGAACTTGAATTTGTGCTATTTAAAAATAATTATGTATAATTTAATAAAATAACGTTTAATTAATTAGCCAAAAAAAACTTATAAATATAACACAAATTAATGCATGCACCTCTGAATATTATTGTGTGGATTAGTATACCTTTACTAAGTTATATGTATGAACTCAGAAAATAATCTGATAATTAGAAATGAAGAGAAAACATGTTTAATATTATTGTATTTTAAGAAATGCAGAATAAAAAAAGTATGTACATAATGTGGAAATAATAGTATAAATGGGTTGGTATTGATTATTAATATGAAATATTTTTCAAGATTTGGTGTGTGAGTGTGTGTGTGTATGTGTGTGTGTGTGTGTGTGTGTGTGTGTGTGTGTGTGTGTGTGTGTGTGTGTGTGTGTGTGTGTGTGTGTGTGTGTGTGTGTGTGTGTGTGTGTGTGTGTGTGTGTGTGTGTGTGTGTGTGTGTGTGTGTGTGTGTATGTGTGTGTCTGATAATATATTATCAAAAATAATTTTATATATGAATGGGCTGACATTCTCAGGTAAGCATTATTTGTCCATTTCCGTTGTGTTAGGTATAGAAATGATCCTTAGAGATATGCTTGTGAATTTGTGTGTCCATATTTGATAATATATTATCAGTAATAATTTTTCATGTGTACAGGTGAGTTATACTTGTTAATTTTTTAAATGTAATGTGTTTTATATTTTTATCACACTTTATTTTACCTTTTTCTTGTTTGCAGGTGGAAGGTGAACAGAGCGATGGCGGAAATACAAGTCGATGGAGGTAATGGCCAAATTCCACTGGGTACGTTAACAGTTGCAGGTTACGATGTTTCTGGAACGGTCACCAGCGACAGTCAACCCATCACCGGAGTTAGTTTTGTACTCTTCAGCAAGAAAACTGAGCCTGTGAGTCAATAATTATTATAAAAATACTAAATATTATTGTCCTTTTATTAAATGTAATTTCTTCACAGACAAATATGTCAGAAACAGTAGGTATTTGTCTTATTAGCAGGTTTATTTGGAGAGAAGAATACTATATACTTTTTTTAAATACGCAGAGTTTCTATGTATTAAGGGATATGGCCAAAGACACGAAGTTTTTACATAATTAATTCACATAATTTATCTGGATATAATTTTTTTTATTACTACTTTTTATTCACTTTGTACGTATAATTATAATAAGGCCACCACGTATAAAGCCACAAGAACTTGATATAAAATCTTGAACCAGATGTGTATTACAGCATTTAAGGTCCACAAGATTATTATATTAAGAGAAACATTAATGGAGTTTAAATGATACTCTTATACACATCTGCATATAATGTTATATATTATATATGTTCAGTATTTAATTTTTTTAATTAAAAATATTGATGGAATGGATGTGACACATTTTTATTGTAAAGCCGGTTGCTTTACTGTAGTGGTTAGGTCTTCCATTATGGAAATATTTTTTTCAATACCATAGATTTCGTGTATTTCTGTCTCTTGTCGCCGGTTCAGTCTTTTGCTAGACCGGTTTCGGCTGCTTGCCATCTTCAGTAGCAATGTTAGTCACTATGGACGTTTGGATGTCGCATTGCTATTGAGGATGGCGAGCGGCCGAAACCGGTCTACCAAAAGACCAAACCAGCGGGAGGAGACAGAAACACAGGAAAACTATGGTATTTCCAACCGTAGCGGACCACAAAACGGGTATTCTTTGTCAATGTTTCCGTTGTTTATAATTCTGATTTTTTTCAGGTTAGCGTGAGCGGATGTCGAATTGAACCACTGGCTGGTTTCAGCGACAGCGGCATCGACGGGCTCCAGGGGACAATGCCCGTCTGCCACGTAGCCTCAGACTCCGCGGGAAAGTTCACCTTCCCCCAGGTACCTCCCGGCGACTACGTCCTCGTGCCCTACTACACGACCGGCGCCCGGAGCACTAAGTTCGTCGTCCATCCTCGCACTCTCCACTTCACCGTGTCCCACGGAAGCCTCAAACTCCCGACTTCCTTCCAGGTAAAGTTCATCCACCTCAAGGTCCATCGAGGTAATGTTTCGTAAATAATGACTAGGCTACTAAGTTAAGTTGGATTGAGGTTCATAGAAATTATGATTGTAGCCTAAACATCTAATATGGACTAATTGTCTATTTCTACCTGTATAATATTCTTGATGAACTATTGATTTTAATATTAGTATTTAATAATTAGAAATTTTAGAGTGGTAAGATTCAAATTTAGTACGCAAAAATTGGACTCCATAGGTTAAGAATTAGGTTTAGATGGAGCTTAAAGCATTTAGTATGTGTTACAATTATTTTTAAAAAATTGATTTCAAAAGGTTTTTCCCTATATGTAATAATTATAGATTAATTAAATTTTCATCATTTCAGGTCAAGGGTTTTACCGTACGTGGTAGAATCCTTTGGTCGCAGGATGGGGAGCCGATACCAAACGCAAGTGTACTGATCGATGGTAAGCCTGTTGCTAAAACAGGACAAGATGGTGTCTATCACCTGGAGAGCATCAGAGCTGGAACGTACAAGCTTCAGGTTAAAGCCGGTAAGTTGACTTTCAAAACAATAATCTATTTTCTTTTAAATACTACATTTATTTTTTTTTGTCTGTCCATCTGTATTGTGTTGTCAAACTTAGTTATTGTATCAGTAAATTGTTGATGATACTTGCAGTTAATGATACTTTCATGGAAATACTTAATATTTTCCAATTCAAATAGAGTTTTGCATGGTTTATGTTAAATCTGAAATGGAGACAGTGTCATTGTAATGAGGCAATAATGATGTAAACTTATAACTTTTTCAGCTGTTAAAGATAATATTCTCAATATATTTTATAATGTTTGAATGATTTACCTTTGTATTGAAATATATTTATTAAAGATTTTAAAAGAATGTACAGTTAAAGGAAAATGTAAATTACTGAAATATATATTATTCTACCAAATGTTTAGTGTGTAACTTACCTTATGGTTAAGATGTGATTTTTAATTTTGTCACATGAATATTTTTATCTGTTTCATCATGTTTCATGTGGAATTTAACCTGTATGAAGAAATAATTATATTTCACGGATAAATCAATTAATTTTACTTTCTGTCAGTGATTAGCCACTTGGTTATTATTTTCCCTTTTTTTTACAGATGGAGTTGAATTTGTCGACAGGGATGTGAAGGTTACAGCGACAACACTACCGGACATAGTACCAGAAAGGTACAAAGTGAGTGGGAGCCTTACACCTCCGATTGAAGGAGTCAAACTCACAATCAAACCGACTAAGGAGGGCCAAGAACAGTTTGTAATCAAAACTGACAATACAGGATCCTTCTCCATCTATCTTCCGAAAGGATCATATCATATATCTGTTCAACTTGATGAAAGTTTGAAGAATAAGGGACTACAGTAAGTTCCTTTTGTTTTATGTTAATTTATCATCAGTCTCAGTGCAAATATTGTAACCGTAAAGTTACTTTAACTATTTACTATAGGTGTATTATTAATTTATTTATTTGAATTTATAGTTTGTCTAATTTTTATTTTCATCTGTACAATAGGTTTTCACCCCTTGTCCAGAATGTCAACGTTGTAGACAGTGTTATGGGAAACATTAATTTTTCTCAGTTGAAATGCGTTATAAAAGGAAAAATTGAGTGTCTGTCCTCAGTTTGCCCTTTGATCACTGTGAATTTGAAGCCGAAAAATCAAGGCCCAACTTTGCAAACGATAGCTAAAGGTAATTTATTTTATTTAGTTACATTGTTTTTCATCTCCCTATTTTCTCCGGCTAAATAGAAAATCTGGACTGATGAAGGACAAACAGCGTGTTACATTATTTAGCCATATCTTAAGATTATACCCGGTGGGTGAAGATTTCTTATTCTGGGTGTTCATCCTGATGTCCTGGGCTCCAGCTCTCCGCTCGGAAACGTAGAGAAAAACTTAGTTCAGACATTCCAGTTATTTGGATGAGTTAATTATTTAAATATTTCAGGAGGATCGTACGAATTCAAAGAAGTTATACCCGGTGAGTACGATGTTTTCATAGAGCCGGGTTTGGGCTGGTGTTGGACCAAAGAAAGCCAATCTCTCGACGTTGTCTCGGAGCTGACCGAAGCACCAACTTTTAGCCAGTCGGGTTTCACTGTCACAATTGTCTCTACTCACAATACAAAGGTATGTATCAGATAAAATATTATATGTCGATTTTGACAAACATAAAAATCATTTTCTTGTCATGAAAGTCTGTTGGTTTAAAGTCATACCAATAATTTATTATAAGATCTGTTGACTTCTGTATTGGTTATGGGTGTTAAATGCTGGATTATTACTCAAGAAATAAAATTATGCTAAATATTATTAATAAGTTGCATAGAGTAACATAAATTGACTAGTAATTGATATATAAAATGAGGGTATTTATGTTTGTTTCTTAATTTATTTATTTATGTTTATTTATTTTTGTATAATTGTATTCTTCATATAGAATTAAAAAATATTTAGGTTATAAGTATGTTATTGTATTAACTTATTACTCCCTAATTACATATTTTTCTTAATTCCAATTTTTGTATAATTCAAGTATTTTAGCTTCAAGTTCCACTGCACTGTATTTGTAAATTTATCTTGGAATAATATGCTTAATATATTAATTACTTAATACCTTAATGTCTTGAGGAGAAAACAAATATAGCAATGCGAACAATGTTTTTATTAATTACACAATATATTAGGTTGTGATGGATTTAGGAAATTACACTTTTAATTGTTAATTTTAGTGATTCATTTTGTAGTTATACTACCAGATTAGTAATTTTGTTTTTTAGGTGGTCTACTACAAGACTTCGAGTTCAGAGAAGACAGAGTTGAGGGTGTCCAGAGGTAGTACCCACGTCTGCGTGCCCACGTCGGGCGTTTACACTTTCGAACCTCGGGGTTGCCACGGTTACAAAGAGCAGAAGGTCGTTTGGGTGACGGGTCCCGTTACGCTGACGGCTCTGACGCACGCCAACACGATTACGGTGCAGACGACTCACAGGGTCGACGATCTGGCCATCACAGTCATACCAACCGGAGATAGTGCATCACCGCCCGAGAAGTAAGTGATAATTGTGTTATTTACTCTGAAACTTATGAGAACCACAGTTCTCCCCTATAGCCAAGCAGCCGGAGGAGACAGGAGACCAAGAAAACTGTGGTATTCCAAACCCTCAGACCCACACAACTGTTATTTCAAACTGACCAAATAATACATTTCATTTTAACTGCAGTGCACTTGATTAACTGAATTGATTAAATTTATTAGGGAATGAATAATGTTTTTGTTTGTTTTTTACAGTCAAATTTAATATGTGTAAATTGTTATATGTCTTGCAGAAATAAAACATTGTTTGAAAGGGAAATATGTACTTTCACTGCATATACTGAGTAAATAATAAACCTTTAGTGATATCTAATATCTAATTTATTTTTTTCAATAGTATCAATAAATTTCTATTATTACAGTTGTCAGCAGTCAAGATTATGACTCGTGTTTAAATTCATGTATTAAAAAAAATTTCGAGGTATATATTAAAAAAGAGGAATGATTAAGAATTTTCAGTTGTGATTTTCACTAAGCAAATTTTCTCTCAATTGCAAATCTCACTTTAATATACCATAATTTTTGGCTTCAATAGCATACTGTCAGTAGAGTGGTAAGGTTATTAATGTTTCAGTCTCATATTAGTCTATATAAGTGAATAATATTATAAGTGAAATAATACCTGTTATTGATTTGTTGAATATTTTTATTTGCAGGTTGACACCGGTCTTGACAAAAAGTTCCGACGGCCTCTATAAATATGAATTGACTCTTCAGCTGCAAGAAGGTGAGAAGGTTACTCTGGTGCCCAGTGCTAACCTGCTGCTGTTTACACCTCTGACAGCTGAACTCGAGGGAAGCAATGATTGTGTCACAATACAAACACCTGTGTTCACAGCGGAGAAAGGCCACGTTGTTTCAGGTAGTAAACGATAATTAGTTCACGGATATAAAAATTATTTTTAATTATTTCTTTAAAATTGAAATGTTGTCTTATATTTCGCCAGGAAACGTGAAGACAGGAGGAAGTTCGAGCTTGGGCGGTGTAACAATCAGTGTCATCGACGACGAAGGCCATATCATAGCCACTCAGCAGACTTTACCCGACGGAACGTACAAGTTTCCACCAATTCGAATTACAGTATCTTATAGGTAATAATTTTAATTACAATTAGTGTCACGACACAACCAGAACATCTCCGGAAGCATTGAGGGGCAATTAAAGAATATTTCAAGAGTGTTTATAAGCCCTAAATTTATTCACAGCTTACAATTAAAACCATACGTTTGAACGCAGTATATTATTTATTATTTACACTAAATTGCTTAAACTTTAAATTTAAACTCAGTTCAGTACTTGAGAATTGGGTCTGGCTAAAAGTTTATAAAGCTTATATTGTGCAAACCAAAACTAGAATAACGAATCTAATGAATTGTGTTGTTTTTCAGAGTCACAGCCGAAAAGGAGGGTTATGTCCTGACAGAATTGCCCGACAGAAAAGGTGTCTTCAGTGCTCATAAACTCGCCGAGATAATTGTAACTGTCACTGAAAAACCAGATAAATTACCACTCCAGGTAATTTTTCATATATCAGTTAGTCGTCTATTATGTCTGTTGAAACATATTCTAAACATTTCGGACCTGTTCAATATAGATCTATTTAAATGAACGGAGTTTACTTGAATGCATTCATTAATCATTAATTCAGATTAATATATATATATTTTAGTAAGCTATTCTAACAATTCTTAATTAAGTGTACAGTCCAAAAAAACTTTTTTGAATCCAGTCCCTAATAAAGTAATTACTCGAATTAGCCAGTACAGATTAATTTATATTTTAGTAAGCATTTCTAACAATTGTAATTAAGTGTAAATTCTAACAAAGTCATTTTAAATTCCTATTTTCAAAACAGGATTTTATATTGATATTATATCCAGAATAACTTGATCACTGTCTGTTAAAACATATTCTAGGAATGTTAGAACCAGTCTCCATTAATATAGATTTATTAAATTGAAGGAATTACTTGAATGTATTAATTAATCATGAATTCTGATAAATTTATATTTTAATAAGCTGTCCCAACAATTGTAAGTAATTTTAAATTCCTATTTTCAAAACAGGATTTTATATTGATATTATATCCAGAATAACTTGATCACTGTCTATTAAAACATATTCTAGGAATGTTAGAACCAGTCTCCATTAATATAGATGTATTAAATTGAAGGAATTAGTTGAATGTATTAATTAATAATGAATTCTGATAAATTTATATTTTAGTAAGCTGTCCCAATAATTGTAAGTAAGTGTACAGTCCAACAAAACCATTTTATAACGCTACTTTGAATATGATTTTGAATATTTATTAATTATGTAATTAGTTTTGTTAAAGGTTTTCAAGTTTAAAAAAGTTTATGCCTTTGTGATTCAATAATAATTATTGGTTATTATATAATGAATATAATTTCAGGCTGTTCTATTGTCATTGTCCGGTGGGGAAAGTTATAGGCGCAATGCCCACACGAATGCAAATGGTACAATGTCTTTTCTCTCTCTACGTCCTGGCGAATACTTCCTGAGGCCGATGATGAAGGAATACCGTTTTCTGCCCGCAAATAAAATTATCAAAGTTGAGGAAGGTGCTACTGTCACTGTCGAACTGAGGTATATTCTACAGAATATACAGTGAATAATTAAACGATTGATTATGTTAATAGTACATTAGGATTCAGTTAGGCGTGTAAGTATGTTATACAGTTTTAATTATTTTTTTAAAATTCTTTTTCCAATCAATATACACCAGATTTATCTCCTTACAAAAATAATTTTAAAAAATAATTAAAACTGTGTATAGAACAGTCAATGATGTGTAACTTAATTAAATGTCTAGCATTCAGTTAGACATGTAATTAAGTTAGACTTCATTGTAATATATACAGCTTTAATTATTTTTTAAAATTCTTTTTCTATGGAGATACATTTAGTGTATATTTATATCAGTTCATACATTACTTTGCCATAATTCCTAATTCATGGCCTAAAATAATTTATGAAATGATAAAAATATACACCAGATTTATCTGCTTAGAAAAGAATTTAAAAAAAGTAATTGAAGCTGTGTATAGTACAGTCAATGATGTGTAACTTAATTAAATGTCTAGCATTCAGTTAGACATGTAATTATTCAGTTAGACATCATTGTAATATATATAGCTTTAATTAGTTTTTAAAATTATTTTTCCAAGGACATTTCTGCCAGTTCATACAATATCTTTTCATAATTCATGGCCTAATATCGATAATGTCAATTGTGTCAACTGCAAAATAATTAAAGCTGTGTATAATACAGTCAGTGATTTTTAACTTAATTAAGTGTCTAGCATTCAGTCAGACATGTAATTAAGTTAGACAACATTGTAATATATACAGCTTTAATTATTTTTTTAAATTATTTTTCCAACGTAATTTTTGTCAGTTCGTACAATATTTTTCCATAATTCCTAATTCATGGCCTAAAATCAATAATGTCAACTGTGTCAACTGCAAAATAATTAAAGCTGTGTATAATACAGTCAATGATTTTTAACTTAATTAAGTGTCTAGCATTCAGTCAGACATGCAATTAAGTTAGACAACATTGTAATATTATTTTTTTAAATTATTTTTCCAACGTAATTTTTGTCAGTTCGTACAATATTTTTCCATAATTCCTAATTCATGGCCTAAAATCAGTAATGTCGATTGTGTCAACTGCAAAATAATTAAAGCTGTATATATAGTATAGTGAATGACGTGTCAACTTAATTAAATGTCCAGCATTCAGTTAGAAATATAAACTAGTTACTGTGTGCTGTAGTAGGTTCATGCATTCATGCATATCATTCTGTCGTATTTCCTAATTCGTGTCCAAAATTCAAATTTGTGGTTCGCATTTATCGAGGCACTTTATTTGGACCTTTTTTGGCTACGCCTTCATCACAAGTGCGCTAATTGTGCAATAACTTATTGTACGTTATAATAATTTTTCCGCACCTCCGTGTCCCGCCAGCGGTGAAAGAGTGGCCTTCAGCTGTTTCGGCGAGGTAACATCGTTGAACGGTGAAGGTGAAACGGGAGTCATCGTTGAAGCCGTCGGTGTCGGAAACTGCAGCATATATCAAGAGGAAGCCACTTCTGGACCCACCGGTCATTTCCGAATACGTGGCCTCCAACCGAATGTAATAAACAATAAATTATACACATATAATTAAAATTAATATATGTTTTGTTGTAATTAAAAAAAAATTCCAGTATAAAATAATATTAAATTTCAAATTTAAGGTAAAGAAAAAAACATCGAAGCTCAGGTTACAATAGAATTTCAATTAATACGAAATATTAGGCATATAACAGAAGATCCTATTCCCATCCAACAGCAGGCTCGCTACCTTGTATCAAACTGACAGTAGACAACAAACTTTATACAAAACCATTTTAAAACCGACACGGACTTACGGAATAGAGCTATGGGGTTCCGCTAAGAAATCCAACATCGCCCGCATCCAGAGATTCCAATCAAAAGTCCTTCGTACCATCCTCAATGCTCCCGGTATGTTTCTAACCGAACAGTCCATAATGACCTCAACATACCGACAGTCGACCAAGTCGCAAAATCACGCTTCCTTAAATTCCACTCCGCCTCTCCCCACATCCAAACCCACTCGTTCAGTCCCTTTCCTCTTCCACCCATCCACTATCCCCACCAGGACGGCTTAAACGCCACTGGCCCAGAGATCACCTCACACATCATTGGGTGGTTTCTTTGTCGTGACTAACACGCCAAATAAATACATGTATCAATTGCACCCATAACTCTATAGGTTGATTGTGCAAAAATAAAACAGTTAAAAAAAAATAACAGAAGATGGTAACTATTTTCTCTTGATACTTATGTCCGTACATGATTATATTTATATAGCATTCTGTGTGTTAAATTGATAGTAGAAATTGATATTAACAACTTTTGTTTTCGATTTCAGTGCGAGTACAGTGTACGGATGAAGCAAGGTCCGGAAATCAATCAGCACATTCTGAAAGCATCCCCAGACAGTATTTCAGCGAAGGTGAGTTTAGGCTCAATTAATATAATTAATAAAAGGCGCGGAGAGGTAATCGATCAGTGAAGATAAACTATGTAATATTGTTGATTAATGTAATGTGATGCAAATTACTGAATATATATACGCTTCACAGTAATGAAAAATATGTAGTTATGCAATTGCAAATTATGACTCATTATATACCTAATATGAAATTGTTATTATTAAAAATTAGTACTATTACTATTTGGGATTAATCTTGAGCCCAAAAGTCAGTGCTCTACTTGGCAGACAATTTTAAAATTTAAAATAATCATTTTTTAATAAATCGAAATATTTTTTATGTATAATTCATAATAGTATTTATTTTTGCTCGCAAACCTTCCTATGTTTTCAAATATGTATTTTATGTAAATAATTTTCTGAACCAGTGAGGTTTCATTGTAAAAATATTCTCTTTAAAAACCCAATTCAAAATAGTGTTATTCCACTCAGTTTTGCATTTGAGTTTGTACTTTTAAGAAGTATGATAATACTCCATTTATACACTTGAAGTAATGTGGTATAGTATATAATAGTATAATATACTATATAGTATAGTATACTATACCACGTAACTCAAGTGTATAAATGGAGTATTATCATACTTCTTAAAAGTTTTATACACTTGAAGTAATGTGGTGTAGTCACTTGAGAGTGTGTATAGCCGGTATAAATTGTCTGTTTTATTATAATATTTTTGTAGGTTCGTGATGTTTCTGTCTCCTCTCGCTGGTTTGGTCTTTTGCTAGACCGGTTTAGGCTGCTCACTATCTTCAGTAGGGGTGTTAGTCACTGTTGGTGCTTTGGATGTTTTTTGGGCATCCTCACTGCACTGTCACATGTACTGTCACCTATATATACACATGACAAACAGACAACCACCACAGTACATGTGAAAGTGGCAGTGCAGTGAGGATGCCCCAAAAAACATCCAAAGTGCTAACAGTGACTAACACCGCTACTGAAGATGGCGAGCGGCCGAAACCGGTCTGGCAAGAGACCAAACCAGCGAGAGGAGACAGAAACATCACGACCCTACAGTATTACAAAGATCATTTTATAGACCGACTAACTAGGACATATTTGACTCTTTAGGGTTGTGTGTATTCCAGGAAAAATTTCCCTCATTTTTCCACTCCAACACTTAAAACCGGTCTAGCAAAAGACCAAACCAGCGAGAGGAGACCTACAGTATTCCAACCCCTCGCAGACCACAAAACAGGTATATTAAATTATAATATTTTTGTTAATCGTCGAAATTGTTGTTCAGGTTACAGATGCAGACATAGAGGGGCTGAGACTGTACGCGCTGAGACCTATAACGAAGACCGATATAACAGTTTACGTGTCGGCGGAGAGCGCCGAAGAGCTGAAGAGCCTGAGGGTGAGGCTGAGCCGAGAGGAGTCTCCCGAGTCGTCGGTGTACGTGTTCAAGCTGAGCGAATACAAGGCGACGGGTGGCTACGCGCTGAAGAGCGCCGTGGTGACGCTGCCGGCGGTCAGCGCCGACGGGCGCGGCTACGTCGTCAGGCTGGAGTCGGCGCTGTCGCACGCCACCCACACCTACACCCTGAGGCCCGTCCACCTGAAGGCGGACGCCGCCCACCGCCTGGTCAGGCTCAGGTTCTCGCCCAGCCCCAAGCCCTCGGAGCCAGAACTCTCCCAGCCGTCCTACCTCGCCGTGCCGCTGGTTCTCCTCGCTCTCGCCGCCTGCTACAACCGCCGGTCGCTCTCCGCCCTCGGCGCCCTCCTCCTACACGCCAGGCTCACCCCCATACCGATCCAGAGGAACGGCGCTTCAGACGATTCCGGCTCCGAAACGTTCCTCGATCCGATCCCCAAGAGGAAGACCAAATCCAGAAAAACGTAGAACATTTCCTAGAACTAATTTGTTATACCTGTTTTGTGGTCTGCGAGGGGTTGGAATACTGTAGGTTCGTCATGTTTCTGTCTCCTCTCGCTGGTTAGGTCTTTTGCTAGACCGGTTTCGGCCGCTCGCCATCTTCAGTAGCGGTGTTAGTCACTGTTAGCACTTTGGATGTTTTGGGCATCCTCACTGTACAATTTCTACATGTACTGTAATGTTTGTCAGTATGTCAGTCTAATAGTGTAGTGTGTTCTGTTATTGTTATTGGGGGTTATGTTGTCTTTGGATTTTGTTAATCCGTTTTCTAGGTATGAGTCAGATTGTGGGAAGGGGGTGGTAGGGTGGGTGTGATCTTTTAAGAGGATTATAGGTGTAAATATTGGGTCACTCTGGGAATTACTGGGGTTGTTTTTCTTATGTCAACAACATTATAAATGAGAAAATTAATTCCCAGAGTGACTTGATATTTACACCTATAATCCTCTTAAAGGATCACACCCCCCTACCCTACCACCCCCTTCTCACAATCTGACTCATACCTAGAAAACGGATTAACAAAATCCAAAGACAAACATAACCCCCAATAACAATAACAGAACACATATATAAACGACTGACAAACATTACAGTACATGTGAAAGTGACAGTGGGCAGTGAGGATGCCCAAAAAACATCCAAAGTGCTAACAGTGACTAACACAGCGCTACTGAAGATGGCGAGCAGCCGAAACCGGTCTAGCAAAAGACCTAACCAGCGAGAGGAGACAGAAACATCACGAACCTACAGTATTTCCTAGAACCTCGTTATCGATAAATTATTTATTTCCCATCCTAGAATTACCTGACGGTGGGGGAGAGTCGTACAACGACAATGCCGACATCGAGAGAAACATGAAATTCAACAAGAAACTACCATTTAAATTTTCTTTTAAACTATGACAAGAAAACGGGTAGATCATAGTTGCTATGTACAAAACTTCTTCTAGGTCCTTTAGCTAGCTTCATGTGTTTGGATCGAGTCATAAACTGCAGAGAAACAAAGTCCCGACACAAAACTGTGTTCACTCGATTGAAAGTCGAGAAAGTGTATCTTGTTTGTATTTATATGTATTTTTTCGGAGAATAAATATATGAAAATTGTACAGTGCAGTATATTTTATATTATATATTTTCCTTTAGTTAAATATATATATATATATATATGTGTGTGTGTGTGTGTGTGCAAATATAAATAATAATATTGATATTGGAATATATACAAGAATGTTTTACAAGTATTATCTACTGTACTTATTTTATATAAAAAATGTTAACATATTTCTTCTCTTTGTTTGAAGAAAACAATTAATGGAGGTTGAAACCAAATATGCTTACCTAGTAAAATTTTCCACTGTTTTTTTTTATAATACAGAAGTTCAAATTTGTATTAGTTATTATTTAAAATTTTGGAAATTCGTTTAAATATGGACCAAAAATAAATAAAATTACATAGGTATTAAAAATCACACAGGTAAATTAATTCTATAAATTGGATTTTATGCCGTTTACTTGCCTCATAATAATACAATTATAAATATAATTGTATTAATTTAATGATAAACTTAATTAATTTCTGTTAATGTTTATTTTTGCCTACTACACCATTAAATTACAACGGAGAGTTTCCGAAAAAATCGCGTCAGAAAAATATAAGGATTTGTATGAGGAAAACGAAATGGGCACGCCAATGTTGGTACTACAAGATGGCACCTCCTGTATCATAGAGATGAATGGCGGGAAAAGTATCAGGAGAACGACGGCGATCGTCACGCCCTCTCCTGTGCTGCGCTCTGGTGGCGATTTTCGGAACTGAAACGGTCCCTTTGGTGCTGCACCCTGGTGGCCATTTTTGGAACCGCAACGGTCCCTTTGGGCACTGCCCTCTGGCGGCGATTTGCGGAACTACAACGGCCTCTTTGTACCAAGGTCACGTCTGGTGCTGCACCCTGGTGGCCATTTTTGAAACCACAACGGTCCTGTCACGTGCTGCGCTCTGGTGGCGAATTTAGGAACTACAACGGCCTCTGTATACACGTCTGGTGCTGCGCTCTAGTGGCCAATCTGCGCATTCAGACATCCTGTTTTTTTTTCAAAACAGGAGGATATAGGAACTTTTTTCTTATAACAGAATGTAGACAAGTTTGAGAGGAGTTCGGAAGCAAGTTACATTTTATTAAGAAAAATAGCGAATTCTGCCCTGTATAAAGATATTTTATTGTTTTGAAATTAAGGCATACAAATTCTGAATAAATTTGGCATTTCATCAGCCTTACATTTTTTTGATGGGAGGGAGACATCAATAGATCTGATATAACCTACTTTAAATTAAACAAATTTCATTTTAATTTTGATCCTCATAACGATATACAGATATACACTTATGGAAAAATAATTTTGTATGATTGAAACAATTTCTCGATATATTGTTATTAATCCTAAGTATTTTGATATTTTCCCTTTTTTTAATGGAAATTTTGATATAAAACCCCAGTACAAATGAAAAAATGATCAAATAAATAAATAAATAAATAATAAATTACATTAAGTAATAATTTAAGTAACTAGATATTTCAGGGAAGGGGTCTTGAGTTCGACTGAACTTGTTTCCCTGACTAATTGTTACTGTAAACACAAGTATTTTATATATGTATATGTATAAAACAATACATAGTACACATATATATGGTTAACAGGTAGCTCAAAAACTTCACAGCCTCTACTATTTGAAAAAACAGACATATGTATTGCTTTTATTTGGCAACGTGTGATGCAAGTTTTTGAACTTTTCCTTCATCAATATAAATCATCGCTGTCTGTTGGTGTATAAGTTCCGTTCCAGTTCTTCCGTTAGATGCAATCCACTGAAAGATTTGCACAATCCAACAAACAACATTGGGAAAAATAACGCGATCTTTTGTTTGGATCTAAACCTACTGACATCGTTACAATGTATACAATTTTACATTAAATATTTTACTCTATCTATATTTTGACTAATTAACAAATACATTATTTGAATGGTAATGTTCATATGTACATGATGTTTGTAGCATACATACACTGACATGTTTCCTTTTCCTTAAATTAATATATACATTTATATGTATATATACTTATAAATATATATATTTATTTACAGTGTCCGATTGACTAGGTTGTTTGTACATTTCACAAAAATATTTACAGATGAAGGTACACCGAAAACTTATCCTCCATCTATAAGAAAACTTAATAAAAGGAATAGGAACTCACCATGGTTTTTTTTGGAAGTAACGCTAACAATTCTGTCTCAAAAATCAACTGAAGTAATTTGCAGAAGATAGCAAATTTAATTTTCTAATTAAGGCCTAATATAGTATAACAGAGATCAAACTTTAAAAAAATAACATCATAAACTACAAAACTTGTACAACTGTCAATTTCGAGTTTTTAAAAATTCTTAGAACATTTTAGATTTTAATTTTTAAAGACACCCAAAAACAATTTTGATACCCCAAAACATGTTCAATACCCAAAAACAATTTTGATATCCAAAAACAATTTTATTCCTATACATATATTCTAATCTCTTATACTTACAAACAATACTGGTATAAACTCTAAAGGTCTCGACATTTTTTTTCTTAACAGTATACTTAAAAAATAAAGGACATTCATTTCACAATATAAATTATGTATTTCCTATTCAACATACAAAATTCTTTAAAAGACAGGTTATGAGGTATGGCTCAATATAATATTACACACAAAGAACACATCGATTTAAAGGTATTATTTAACCACATATATAAAACTTGTCTTTTCTTTACTATAAATACTACAATTTCGCCCAAATCTTAAATGACCCATGGCAACTTTTTGTTTCATCCTTCCTTCAACCTAGACTATATTGTTTTAGGAATACAGGTACATCTCTTATAAATAACGCAAATCGGTTATCCAAACGACGAATGAACAACACAAAAAAGAACTAAAGCATAATCAACCGATTTCAAATTAAGAGATAAACGAAGAGATAGAAGACCTACACCTTATAATAACTTACAGAGGAAATTGTCTTATTTCCAAAGGCACATAAAGTGAGCACTGACATAACTGGAGCACAGAAATTCAACGTCTTTTTTCGTAGTTTAGTTTGTTTTTGTTTTTTAGCGTTTTCTTTTTTTTTTTTTTTAAAGTAGTAGTTTAACACGCATTACAAGGACAGAGTTTGTAACAGCTACTACTACTACCACCACCACCTCCTCGGCGGCAATTTTATGACAACAGTCTCCTCTAGCTACGGACAAGAACATTTTTTTATACCAAATAGCGGTCGGAAGATATTAGGCCGCCAGTCGCCAGTTCGAGGCAGAGATATGCGCCAAACACTTTTGAGGCGTCTGAGATATTGTCGCCTGCAAAATTAGTCGGAGTGGTGACGACAGAGGAGGGAGTGTTATATAGAGAGGGCCTGTATTGTGTGCGCGATGGCGGAGGCTGAGGGCGCCGAAGTGGGGGTGGTCGGGGAGCACCTGGGGGTGGTCGGCGGGGTGAGAGCGCCCCCGCAGTCCTCCGTGCTGACGCTGCCCCCGCCGCCTCCGCCGCCCCCGCCCTGGCCCCTGCCCTGGCTGCTGCTGCTCCTGCTGCTGTTGTGGCTGCTCGCCCCTCTGTACCTCCCGCCGCGACCTCCCTGTACAAATACCAACTTTCATCAGACTTTTATAGTTTAAAATACCAGTTTTGTGGCCTGCGAGGCCGTGAATTTCGTGCGTTTTCCTCTCGCCAGTCTGGTCTTTTGCTAGTCTTTTACATTCTCACGTAAAAAAATCTCTTCATTCGTGTTCTCTCACCGAAGATTACGAGAATAATTCTATCAATACTCATTTTTGGGTATTGAAGTATTATGCGTAGGCCACTATTTTACAGCGCACTGCGATGGTTAGGGGTTCATGAATGTTGAACATTGAACCCCGACACGCTGTATATTCCTCACATTATTACCCACCTACTACAGTCAATCTTTAATACATCAATCCCTACACAAAAAAACTACATTATTAGATAGAACAGATTTTAATTGACTAACTGTAGGGAGAGTACAAATAAAGTACCGTAGGTTTGTGGTGTTTCTGTCTCCTCTCGCCGGTTTGGTCTTTTGCTAGACCGGTTTCGGCTGCTCGCCATCTTCAGTAGCGGTGTTGGTCACTTTAACACTTTGGATGTTTTATACTGTCTTGCACTGACAGTAAAAGTGACAGTGTCAGTGCAGTGAGGATGCTCAACATCCATAGTGACTAACATTGCTACTGAAGATGGCAAGCAGTCGAAACCGGTCTAGCAAAGAACCGGCGAGAAGAGATTGAAATACACGAAATTTATGGTATTGAATTAAATATTTCCATAATGGAAGACATAACCACTAGAGTAAAGCAACCGGCTTTAGAATAAAGATTTGTCAGGTCCATTCCATCAATAGTTTTTAATTAATAAAATTAAATATTGGACATATATAATATATAACATTATATCCAGATGTGTATAAGAGTATCTTTTAAACTTCATTAATTTTTCTCTTAATATAATAATATTAATTCACTTTTGGCACTCTGAATGTTTTTTGGGCATCCTCACTGCCCACTGCCACTGTCGCCTGCACTTTATGGTGCAAATACTGAAATGTAAGACAGACCTGTGTTGAAACTAGTAGCGCATTAAACTGAATAGACTACAACCACCACAGTACAAGTGACAGTGACAGTGGGCAGTGGGTATTCCCAAAAAACATCCAAAGTGCCAAAAGTGGTCTAGCAAAAGACCAAACCGGTGAGAGGAGACAGAAACAAACAAAATCTACGGTATCACTGTTATACTACATCACTACTGCAGCATAGCTGTACAGGTTGAACTATTTTTAATGCTACAAACTTAACACCAATGGCCCAATACATTTAAAGAGGTTAAAGTTCGTGAACATTAATAAGAAATTAATGGAACTGCTGGGAATTCGTTCAGGCCAGCTCCCATAGTGAAAAAGGGTTTGATATATGAAAGTGAAATTACCGCGCTATGTCGTCTGTGATTGTTGGGGATTCGACGCTGGGGCATATTATGTACGATGGCGGGGTTGTAGTAGTTCCTCGCCGGAGTGCAATACTGGTACTGGGGTACCTGCAAAGAGGAAGGGCGGAAGTTAAAGGCGGGACAGTCGGGAGGGTAGGGTATGTGCGGGGGCGGGGGCGGAGGAGGAGGGGGGTGGATGCGGGGCTGGTGTATGAGAGGGCGGGCGTCCTGTTTCTCAGTCTGGCCGCCCCTGCTCGCCAGATTGCGGTCGGCGGCTTCCGGATTGTTGTTGTTGAGGTGTTTGCCGGCCGGCGGCTGTTGGTAGCCCTTGTGGCGCTGCCTCCTCTGGTGGCGCCCCCCGCCGCCCTGCACCTCCTCCTCGGACTCTATGCTCAGCAGCGACACTACGGGGGTCGCCTCCGCCTTCACCTTCGTCTCCCCCACCTCCGCGGTGCTGTCAGGCTTTGTGCTCGCCCCGCTGTTCGGTGAATCGTTCCCTCCCTTAATATCCGCGTCGCTACGGTAGCATCTCCCCTCAGCCTGCTGGGCGTTCCTCCCATCATTACTCTGCCACTGGATAAAGTATGACAATTTCAAACGCCGTTCTGACGTAAAAAATGATCTCTTCATTCGTAAAAAATGATCTCTTCATTCGTGTTCTCTCACCGAAGATTAGGAGAATAATTCAATTAACACTCATTTTTGGGTATTTAAGTATTATGCGTAGGCCACTATTTTACAGCGCACTGCAATGGACACGCTGTATATTCCTCACATTATTACCCACCTACTACTGTCAATCTTTAATACACAAATTCCTTTTCCAATCGATATGTTTTTTCGTAGGTTTGTGGTGTTTCTGTCTCCTCTCGCTGGTTTGGCCTTTTGCTAGACCGGTTTCGGCTGCTCGCCATCTTCAGTAGCGGTGTTAGTCACTGTTGGCACTTTGGATGTTTTTCGGGCATCCACTGTCACTGTCACTTGTACTGTGGTGTTTGTCAGTTGCAGTGAGTATGCCCGAAAAACATTCAAAGTGCCAACAGTGACTAACTTCGCGAGCAGCCGAAATTGGTCTAGCAAAAGACCAAACCAGCGAGAGGAGACAGAAACACCACAAACCTACGGTACTTTATTTGTACTTTCCCTACAGTTAGTCAATTAAAATCTGTTCTATCTAATAATGTAGTTTTTTTGGGTCTGCGGTAATAAAAAACCTCTAAAATTAGTGGCCTCCGCATAATACGTAAGTACCCATTTTTGTTTTCTCGGGGTACTAAGGTGCTATAAACCTCCTCAGATTAGCATAAGTCTAATAAAAACTCACCATTTGTTTTCCTCAAGAGCAAGTTGTTGTCGGTACTAAGTTTCGATTTAATGTATATGTTTACCTATCTCAACAGAGGGCAGATTTGTTATCTTTCAAAGGGAGAAACTCCTACCGCCCGTAATAGGGTAGGTATATGTCTCTAGCCCTAGAACCCACCTTAAATTTTTTCACATTTATAAGTGAAATGGAAAAAAGTATTGGTGTACAAGTGAACTAGGAATATACTAAATTTAAATATATTAAGAGAGTACCTCGATAATGCCTGTAGGTTCGTAGGGTCTCCTGGCGACTGCGTAGTGTATAAGAGGCGGCGGTGCCGGAGGGTTGTCCTGGGGTATGGCGAGGCAGGTGTATGGGGCGACGGGGTGGTGGAGGCGTAGGCTGGCGCCGGCTGGCCCATGTCCTGGTGGTAGTGGGGCTGCGGTGGCTGCGGCGGGTGGTGCTGGGGGCTTGCCGCACCCGGCTGCTGCATGTGCAGGGCCGGGCCGCTCTCTGCCAGGCTCGGTGGCGTAGGTAGTGCGCCACTATTCGGGGCCGTCCCCCTCCTCCTCCTCCCCTCCACCCGCCACTAGGTACTGGGTCCGTTCCCACCGCTGCCGCCGCCGCCATTGTCCCCGCTTCCGTTCTGCATGATCATAGTCGCACCTTGACTTTCGCCCATCCCGTAGCAACTGTCATACTGAAAATTAAGAAAAAATTATTAAGATTCTGTCCTTAGTGCGTGTCTACACTGGATACGACTCACCGTTCAATCGGCCCTTATCCTGGAAGACAGTCCCATTAAACATATATATCTTACCTGGTACAGCATTGTCTGTCCTTTTTGGGACTGTACATTATTTAGTGGATACCGAATAACTCCACAAAATGGTATAAACCCTATTATTTGGTCATTTGTTGCCTAAGAACTGCACTAATCACAAACCCATCTATCTAAAGTGACCACTCGTGTGACCCTTTAAAAGAAACTGTAGCATGGTTAGGTTATATTATAAAAGAACATTTTTCAAAGGATTTTATAAAAATTGAGCCAGCAATTAACATTTTTGCATCATAAATTATATCGATTTAAGATATTTTTTAGCTAAAAAGTTAGTAGCTATTTTACCAAATTTTATCAAGATTTAAGGATTATTTGAACCCTACTATTTAATCGGTAATGTTTTAATCACTGCAGTTTATATCAGGTGCTCCTTAATGGAATCCTCAAGCAACCCGTTGCTTGCCTCAAAACCTCATTCGAGCTAAATGTTTGATAACTGTCTTTGTCACACTATAAAATTATACGTATTCTTTTATATGTTTTGATTTGGCATAAGAAAATGTTCTTACATGGGATACTGAATGAAAGTTCTTTTTTAACTAATCATTTTAAAGGACACATTTAGTTAATAGTTCCCCTTACAAGTGGTCACAATGTTGAATATAAATTACAGGTCATGTTTGGGAGAATAATAGGGTTATAAAGGAATGAGCAAAGCAAGCCTATGGAAGAATTGAAAAATATAACAAATATCAAATGTAATGAATAGAAACAATTTTTCTAAAAATGTAAGGGTTTCTGAAAATAAATATAATGATAGTAAAAATTAACTATCAAACTAACAAAACAAAGAATCTTAACAATATTTATACAAATATTATTAATAGATATTTTTCTCATATAAAATTTATAGATTTTTTAATATGTGTGGTTTAAGAGCAATACAGCATAAGCTGATGTTAAATAAATTTTGTTCAGAATAGTTAATTTAAAAACATTCTGTAACCAGTTAAAACTGGGTACATAAAATTTTGTCGCATCTCCTTTTAATGGGAATAAAACATATACAGCTGAACATTTATTTTTTGATTAAAATTTTAAACATGTATCATCCGTCTAACACATTGCAATATACAAATAAGTCATACGCAACACAGAAGCTTCCTTGTTGCTTGATGTATACAAATAGTCTCATAAGATATTTTCAATCAACTTTTCCAAACTTATACACACCAATTACTTCTCATTACCACAGTTAATGCTTTAAGAAAAATCAAATGAAAATCCTCCTAACAGAAAAAACCAAAAACCTACTACTTTAATTTAGCTTTTGTCTGTTTGAATTCAAATCAAATTCTGTGCATGAAAAGCAGGCATGCATAGTTTTTATCTTTGGAATAAACTCTATACCAAACTAATAATAAAGAGATCTGCTTTAAGGGGAATTCCAAAAATGAAAAAATAAATTATAAGCCAACTTAAAACTACATGCATTTAAAAAAATATGCTCATGAAGATAAGTACTAATATAAAAAATTGAACAAACAAATAATTAGTTTATTTGTTATCAATGCATTTTTGACCCTTTCTTAATGGAAAGCCAATCCAAATTTTATTAATGTTATAGTTATGTTATGTTATCCTTCACTTAGTTATTTTATTGGATGAATAAATTAATTGTTCCTTAAATAGGAATTACAACTAACAAGTGAACTAAAAATTTGGTTAGTATATCGAGATTAGTTTTTTTATAAGTTAACCTGCCTAATTTATAATTACCAATGACAAGGTTGTGTCCTGACAACTTTGATCTATTTCGTTGAACAAAAAAGACCTAAAACAGAACTAAAAAATGATCAAATAGAATGTAAAAAATCCAGCCATTTAAAAAAACACTCAGAACTAACACCAAACTAGAATCCATACGAGGCCCATACAAATACAGGAAAAAATTCTTGGCACTGTACTAATTAGAATTTCAGAAAATTGCAGTTAGGACTCCAGAATAATTATATTAAAAAAGAAGTAAATAGAAAATGTAAAAAATAAGAAAACAACCCAAAAGAGTCATTCACTTTTAATAATTTCTTGGGAAATGATTTATATCTTCAGTTACTTTATTTTGTTATATATTTAAAAAAAAGTTAAGTTCAAATAATTTATTTACTGTACAAATTTTTGGACATAATTCTATATACGCAGCATGTTAATAAATGCATACGAATCAGAAAAATTACAAAACTGAGATCAAACAAGACTTCTGTCTTGGGACAGTGGAAGAAAATACATTTGAATAGAGGGCAGTGAGTCAAATGATTATAAGGTATGAAACCAAATACAGAATGATATGTTAAAGTACCAAATCAATGAGCGAGTTTATCTACAAATGTAAGTGTATCTGAATAAATGTGACCATCGAGGGTTAAAAAGAACCGATCATACGGCTTTGAGAATAAAATCCAACTCACGAACACGACACTCATAAAATTGAAAAATAAAATCGAGCAAAATAAAGAAAATAAAAAAAACTCTTAAGCCAAGCAAAAGACAACAGCTAGGGATTGAGAAGAAATGTGCAAACCTGTAATAAAGGAGAGTTGAAACTGCCGAGGGAGCACTGAGGCGGCGGCAGCAACGGTAACTGTGATGGTGATTGTGGCAGTGGAAATGGCGGAATTTCATTACGGTTTTTGTGGCAAAGCGTCGGGATAATACTGTGGGAAATAACTGGGGGATAAGGGGGACTTTGTAGTAGTAGTTGTTGTTGTTGTTGTATAAAAAGCTAATACGGTACAGTGGGTATAGTGTCTACCAGCAAATAGGTGGGAGGTTGGTACTGTCCCAAGCTCTCAGGCGGCCCCAAGAACCCGACTCCATTGCACTGCTGCCAACGGACAGACAGAAAAAAAAAAACAGACTTATCAACCGTTTTGTTCGCGGATTTGAAATGACACGTGTAGTTAAACAGTCAGGCGGGTTCGGGCAAAATTAAAATTAGGTGACCAATAAAGGTTTGCGCTTGTTGTTTTTGGTCCATCCATGTCAACTGAATTGATTCAAGTTGGCATATGTTGCAGCGTCACATACCATCAGTCTAAATTTAACTTCTATTTCAGTTCATTAATTTTAACACTGAAAATGGTCAAGTCTTTTGCCAGTCATATACAATTAACAGAAAAGAAATTCACCTCTTGCATGTCTATAGGAATCAGTTGGAAGGACTGATTGGGTTAAGACGACAGGCACAAAATTAATAAAAAGAAGCACATATGCACTTATTAAATAACAAAAAAAATGTTAGCATCATCAATAGATACAAACAGCTCAAACTTTACTGGTCAACTAATAATTTTACCGACTTGTTTCCTAATTATACCTGTCAGACTCGCTACAATATTTGGAAATTATGTTATGATTACTAAATTACCAATAAAATTTAATAATTCTTTTCATCCTACTCGGAACAACAGTGTAGGCTTATAATTTATGACTGGGACATTGATCACACTGAAATGTCAAGAGTGAATTCGTCCACTCACATATCTGATTTTAATTTTCTTGCTGCCAGTTTATATAAATGGTGAAATAACTATATGACAACAGAAAATTCAAGGACTAATATATATCTATCCAAATCACCTATGAGTACAAGAAAGTTTCACTTAATCAAGTATCAATTGTTTAACACTATTTTCTATATTAAATAATAAAATTAATATAAAATTTATTATTCCTTATCATTTACTGTGATTTCCTGAATGATATTACATTCGTACACTCCATGATACTGGAATTACAAAATTAAAATACTAATAAAACGACATCAATATTTATTGACAAATCAAGTATATCGTTTGTATGTATACATAAATACAAACAATCAAACTTTTTCAAATATAAGAAGTATTACATTTAAACATGTAAAAAACGTATTACTATGTTAACAAAAATATTTGAACACATTGATGTCAGAGAGTATTTAAAAATAAATTAGAAAAAAGGAGACAAAGCCCTTATCTAATTAATTTCAGGAAAGAAAGGAGACTCCCGAGATTCTTTTCTTGGATAGATCCCAAATTTAGTTTTAATCCTGGCAAAAGCTCAATTTACTAGGGGTTCTCAAATTTAAAAAACTTCCACAGCTGCCAACATCAAGGAAGCTATTTCCACCAGTAATAAACAATTAAAAGAGCCTATATCCTTTGTATAATGCTCAAGATTATTCAGGAGCTGGACAATAGAAGATGAAAAAGAAAATTCCACTAGTTATACCATTCAATTTCCAACTAATTTATTTTGTAATAGACAAGTTGCAGCATTCTAAGTTCTTTTCTATATTCTTAATAAATAAAACTTATAATGCATGCCTAATTTTTGAGAAGAAAAGCATTCCATTATGCAGCTCTCATTTGTGCAAAATGAAAATTTGTCTACTAGGTTAAGAAGAATTCTAATAAAATCAGATTCATCAGCAAAACTAAATCATTGAAAATATGCCTTGTGAGAGAGAGACAGCAGAAATTAAATGCGAACTTACCGGCACCTGAAACTGATACTGAGGATTCTGGAAGAACATCGGTGCTGGATATAACATTGATGGGGCGTAAGTTGTAACATGAGGTGCTGCATTTGTGTAGGCTCCTGGAAATATAATAATTTATTATTATGATGATTGCATTCTTTCACATTATTAGAAAATTATAAATGAATGAACATTTTAAATATTGTATCCATTATAAAATTGTATGCAATATATATATATATATATATATATATATATATATGTATTTTTCATCATTGTCATATATTTTCTAGCGACAATATTTAAATATTGCATTTAGTATCAACTCCATCTAAACCAAAAGGATTTGAATTCCTCCTACTGTGAAAGTAATAATAACAACAAACCTTACTCTTATGAATTAATTAATTTAGTCGTATGTAAATCCTCTACATACATAAAAAACTGGGTTCAATAATTACTCGATGACATAACAAATTAAATTCCTTGAACTTTTCCTTCAAACTATATTCTACATAAATAATACATTCTATGTAGATAATGTTATTCTTCAGAAACAAACATTTACATGCAGGATATTGAAAATTCAAATGAAAACATACATCTGATTACTTAAGATGGACACAGTCCAATATGGAACAATTTAATAGGATGAAATACAATATATATTTCTACTATGAAAAATTATTCCAAGTCAAGATTGTGTTTGTAAATGGTTGTTTTTAATATTTTGGAAAAAGTTCAGCTTCCTATATCATTATGAAATTATGATTCGTGCCTTACGAACTAATTAGTAAAGTACTCATGCATGAGGGAAAGTTGAATAGAAAGAAGATATAGGAAAAAGCAAAGTTCGTGAAATGGGTTATTCCTAATATTAAAAGTTTTTACATTCTTAACCAAATCATAGCCTCAATTTAAAATATTTTATTAGTCCAGAGAAATAAGTACGCCGCCGTACAAAATATTTCTTTACCGGTTTAGAATTGTCTACACTGCGAGGGGTATACAAATTGAAATGTCCAACGAAAAAATGATAGCACAGGGTGGAAGATAAGGGGTTAAGAGTTGGTTCAAACAGTTTGAATTAATTGATATAGTGGTGCATCTCACCGGCGAATAGGCCAGGATCTACGGGAGTGGAAGGTATGGGCGTGACCGGTGCCGAAGCCGACGTTGGTGAGAAAAACGCCATTCCGTTGTGATAGGCATAAGAGATCCCGTTTTGGTGGTAAACTTGTGCAGTGCCGCTGCTGTTCGGAGGGGCACAACCGGCACCTGTCCCCGGCACTCCTTGATCAAAGCCTCTTACATATCCCTGAAGGAGAAACATAAGATTACAACCTACCCACAGAATGCAGGTTACTCTTAATGAAGAGTTACAAACACCGGGAGTGTTTTGAAATGTGTCCAATGAAAATCAATTTTTAATTTTGTAATTTAGTATTTTACAAAAGCCAAGAAAACAATTTCAAGTTTTATTTCACACAGCTTTTAAAAACACCATTGATTAAATATTATAATGTGCCATAGCTTATTAAAGCCTAATAAGGTGATACTGTTGTCAACAAACCAAACATGCTATATGAGTGCTCTTCTATGACCTTTTTTCATCTACTATGCATTTTTATCTATATTAATACATTCTTCAATACGTTATATCAATTTAGGAATTCAAAACAGTAAAATAAAGCTATTAATGTTATTTTCACAGAAAGTGTAATTAATAAGTTATATTATAAACAGAAAGAAATCAAATTCTTCTGCATTTATGTTGATTAATAATTATTCAATGAATATGATTATTAAATTAATTCCTTAAAAAATGGTCCTTATGAAATAAATGGAAAGCTCTAGAAAATGTATTAAATATCCGACATAATTAAGTCTATTGAAAACTTCATTTTAATTAAATTCCAATATAAGTAACCTAGTACAGTTAATCAAGCAATCATTGCATGTAAGTACTTTCAGATTCTACTTATTTAACAGAGATCACAAGCAAGTCACACATGAAGAAGAAAACATTCCAACTCAGGAGAAATAGCATTCATAACTGAGTAATAATTGTAGTGTTATGATAAAAGAAGCTGTAAAAAAAAAACAAAGAAAAATATAATAATTACCTGTTTTTTAATAGCTGGTGCTATGTTCAGTCGCCTATCACGCAAAATTATACTGTCTGCCTAAAACAAAATTTTTTAATAAATTAAAATGACAAAAATTATAAATTAAAAATGCATTTATTAAAATTTTATTTGAACCTTGACATTTATTTTACAAAATACAACTGCATAGGGCAAAACAAAACAGGAGGTTGAAGATTTCACATAACATAGTTGTAAGCAAGACTAGTTTCAGCTTCTTGCCATCACCAGTAGTATTGTGTTGGGACTATAGTGAGCACAGACAATGAAGCATCCTGTCAATAATGTTTGGTGTCATTTGTTTAGTACCGGCAGAATAACTTCATTCTAGCTTAGGACTAAATACTGATGGCAGTATGTTCAAAAAATGAAGACATAATGTTAATGTCTGTCACTATTTTGGTTTCGAGTTAAGAATAAAATTGTCGGACTACATTTCATTTCAGGAAGCCTTTCTATTTACACAAAACCACGATTGTAAAAAGACCGTATTACTATAGGACCCCTACATTTCATAACAAAATAACATATCAAAAGTAAACAGTATTTTATCATGTTTTCTTTAAATCAATATTTTGTTTATATTAATGAATGAGGCAGTTAACATTTCCTAGTGAATGCACTTATTAATGACTGTTAAGTGTCTGCTACCAGAGAACAGTAGCGCCCCTGACCTCTGGCTATCAAGACACACGCTCTGTACACAAACTACTGAGGATCTCAAAATTGAATTCCCTCTTAAAATCCAAACAGTAAGATAAATTATTAAGTGCTAAAAATTAGGTTATATGTGCTAAATATTGAATTTTTAAAAAATTTTCTGGTTTCCCTTTTTGTTAATAATTTTTGTAGATTTAATTAAATGCATCACAAAAAATTTAAAAAGTATAAGATGGAACAATAATAATGGAGTTTATTAGAAACACAACTGCACTCTATTACTTAGTCACAAAAATAAATTTATATTTAAATCCAACATTTGTGCCTAGTATGCTAAATATACTTAAGAATAACAAAACAAAAAATTAAAGTATAAATTATAAGTTAGACATAATGGGCCTCAACTAAGGAGAACTGATTTCCTTATATCTACCATAATTGAACATACATTAGGTTAATCAGAGCCTACAACAGATTTCTTCAGGTAAAACTTACGTCCTTCTGCAATCTCTTGGCCTCCTCCTCAGTCTCAAAAGTGACGAACCCGTATCCTTTGGAGACTCCGGCCCTGTCCGCAATGATCTTGGTGCCGGTGACCCTCCCGTAATTGGAGAACAGCTGCGCCAAATCTGTCTCGGTAGTGGCCGAGGATATCCCACCGACAAATATCCTGTTCGGTATCACAGTTCCGTATTTCGGAGCGTTATTATTGTTGCTTCCGCTGCTGCCGCTTGCATCGGGCGACGCATCTTTGCTTTGGTTCTCTAGTTTCGGATTCAAACCCTGCAGAAAACGGAAATACAACTATTAATCTAAACAGACAAAAAAAAACGACTACAATCATATTACTTCAATCCTGCAAGTTAAACTGATGTTTAGGATTTGTTCAAACAAAGAGAGTGGCAAGAACTGTGGACATTCTAAAGAGCATGACAGAGGGAAATTTTATAACTTGAAGAATTACAAGTAACTATTAGCACTTTTCTACTAATTAAATGATGCTGTGTTCACTTTTAAAATGAGATTAAAATATATTCTATATACCATGTGGTCACCAATTACATTTTATTCTATTCTCAATATAAAACTAGATTTTATATATATATATATATATATATATATATATATCATGTATTAAATTATTAAAATGTATCTGCTGAGAAATTCTTATTAAATGATCCTTTTCCAGTTATACATTTTTCACCTGAAACAATTGTACTAAAAATAAGCAATGGCCAAAATGGTATGATAAAAAAAGAATGATGTTTAAATATAAATTACCTGAATCCATAATTTAGAGCAATCACAATAATAGTGAACCTGAGGAATAGTTATTGGAAACATTTATGTTAAATTCGGCTGTATTAAACAAAATATGTTAACCGCTCAAAATGATTGACAATTAATTATAAATAACTTTGTTTCTTTAAATCAACATTCTTTTGTCAATTAACTGTATTCAGGTGACTGTATTGCATGTGATTTTAAACAAAAACTTGTTCTTTATTTTTATTAACACTTATTATTAATCTCTATACATATTCAATTATACAAAATAAAAACTATTTTATTATCTTATTTATCGAACCGACCGCTTAATAAAGGAAGTGTTATCAAAACAATGCACACATTCCGGTTTAAAAAAGTACATTAATATTAAAATATTATTCCGTCGTATACAAGTCAGAGTTGGCCAAAAAACTCGGTAAGGATTTAATCTCTGAAATGTGGCCTACCGTGTGGCACAATAAAGGCTTTGTCTACTTAAAACCTTGATAAGACTGAACACTGGACTCTTTCAAGCAAACATTTGCGATTGGGACAATCTGTTATTCTTGAGATACAGAAGGCACAAACATTACTATACAAATCAATCGAATAACTCGGAATTTAAATTTGCAGAACTGAGCAACAGTAACAAGCTACTAACGCATAATTGTGCATAATAAAAGTTGATCGAATATTAAATAAAATATCTATAGAATGTAAACACTACAAAAAATTAACACACATCGTATTCAAAATACCTTACCTTAACATTTTTCGCTTGGAACGCCATGGCACTATAATTAAGAAAAACTGGTCGATTTTCCAGGCACTGGGTTTATTTAAAAAAATACTGGGAAAATTCTGGAAAACAAAGTGGAAAAAGATTAGAAATTGGAACCGAGTAAAAAATAACTTTAGGATAGATTAGAAACTACATAAACAAAATCGACAACAAGAGCAAAACAAACATTCAAATCCTGAGCCGGAAATGAGAAAGCAAAGCCCCAACTTTGATCACATTTATCCGGCGGAAATATCTATATACACTGAGCAATACGGAGAATTATCACCGAGTTAAGTCTTTTAAGACGATTTTCTAGGTCTTTATTATTTGCTAGGTTTCCGAAAATCGACCGCTCCTTGTATCAGGAGAGTAACCCAAATATAGAGGGTTGGGGTGGGCGGCCCCGTCCCTCGAGAATTAAGTCTATTAATATATGTACAAAATACGGCGGTAGGCCTCGAGTCTTACCCGCTCGAAACGAAGATGTTATTCCTCGGGTTGGAATCCGGTGCGGGTGTTTTTCATTTCTCTCGACTGTCCGGGGTTCGGCCACTCGATTAAAATGGCGGCGGGCTCAGCTCATCTATAATGGAGCTGGAGAGATAGAGATAGAGAACAGAGCCGGGGAGGGCGAAACGAACTCAGTAACGAAATAATAGAGCCGACGAGGGAACAATTTAAAAACCGACGACCCGAACGAGAGAAATATCGAGAAGAAGCGTTGAGGGGGGGGGGAGAGAAGCGCGAGAAGAGAGAGAGAGAGCCGGGACAAAGACACGCGACACGTACAGCACTCGGAACGGACAGAGGGCGAAAAACGGGGGGTAAAGTGAAAGAAACGTTCGGATCGACGAGAAAGAGCCTGAAGAAGCGAGAAGAGCGGCGGAAAAAAAAGGGGGGGAAGAAGTTACGAAAGAGAATAAAATAAAAGAAACTCGAAGCGACGAACGGAGGAACGAGACATCGACTGACATAGGCGGTGAAACACGCTTCCCCACACCCGGCTACACAGTTTGAAATTTACCCCTACCCACATCTCCGCTCCAACCACTTTTACAACCATTCATTTTCCGCTATAACCGTTTAATCCGATGCTTTAGAAAGAAAGAAAAATATATTATTTATCGTTCTATTATACGACATAAAAATATATTCGATTTAGATGGACAAGGCCTATATTGAAAATGTTCCGGTTATACTCACTCCCGAGTATACTTCAATTTTACTATAAGTTAAACATACTCGACTTACTAACGAGTCTCCCTATTGTTTTCAATATATGGGTAATAAAATAGATAGTAGTATAAATTCCATCAACTCTTAACTTCATGGCCACAAAAGACCTCGTGAAGAACCCATACAGTGTTTATTGTCTTCCATTTCTGCATAAGATTATACTCAACGAGGGTTCCCTTTGTTGACTTACGGCCAAAAATGTTTGTTTTCGCTAATATTTTTTAGAGAGAAATTCAACTCCCTAATTAAGACGTTTAAGTCGTAAACATTTGGTTATTTCTCTTACGACCGTTTAATTAACTTTTGGCGACTTTAAAGAGAATATAGTTTATTTTACGTTGTATTAATTACCGCTACACAGGGTAAATTTTCATTTTCAATTTTCAAGATGGCTACCTTGCGTTCCACGCTTCTGAGAGATAAAGTAGGTTACACTAAGGTTGTTAAGCTCGAGAGAGAAGGCTGGAACTATTATTTATAACTTTAATAATACAAATGTGGCGTAGAAGGCCATTTGAAAATTGTAAAGGCTGTATATGTAATATTTTTACAGTTCTTTAAAATATAATTATTCGCAAATATTTTAAGTATATTTTTCTCCATGCACCTTGAAAAAGTGAATGATTGTTTTAATTAACTGCAATAGCTAAATGTGGAAAATTAAATTATTGTAATAAGTTATCAATAATTATTGAACGTTTTTCTCTGTAAAAGAAAAAATATACTAATTATTGATGTAATTTAACAATTCTTTCCATTGAATAATATTCCATCTTTAATACAAAATTCCAAATTAAGGCAATACAAATAAAAAATATATTGGAATATAGTGAAACAAAATGTAATTTTCATTTATATTATTTCAAAATATTTGCCAGAAAACCAAGAAAATAAAATGTGTATAGTTTAAATAAAGACCATTAATTTGAACTTGTAAAATAACCAATCAAGTGAAAATGATGATTTCAGCAGGAATACCCTAAATGTTGCTTTATGAAGCACAATTGTGTGCCAATTATTTTTGCCTTGAGTCATTTACACATTGTTAGTCTTACTACCTTCAACAGTGGAAAAGACACTTGAAGCAACCATCATTTAGTATATCCCTCTGAATGATTTCATATTATTTTGAAATTGTTTGTGTGTTATCTCCTCTTATCAGTTCATGATTGCTGATATACAAGGTAACAGTTACGACGAAGGTAGCACTGGCTTAGTGAAAGCAGAATGTTTAAACAAGTGTTTCAGACTCTCTTATTATTTATTTATTGTATGACTGGTAAGTATTCTTTTAAAATATGTCATTTTAAATAAAAGAATATAGGCCACCAAGGTAACAATGGTGGGCCTTATCGATTTCATAAACTAACATTTAAAACAGACAAATTTAATAGAGTTATTTTGAAGTGTTGATCAACAAACAATTAAATGCTGAATATCGTTTTATCAATACAGTGACCAAGCAAAGTTAATAAAAGATAAATGGAATAAAAATATTGAAAGGTTAAAGTGCAAGGTAATGAACATTTTTCAATAGTATATTAATTTAAAAAATAATTTCAATTATTTATTAATCATTAAGTTAGTTTATTTTATTCGTTTTGTAATATGAATTTACCAACTAAAGGTGCTATTATAGCTATACAAGTGTCATCGATGTGAGATTCTAAAAAAATATACACAATCCCACTTATATATTGTTTTTAAATTAATATCACTAAAAAAATTGTATAAAAATAATCAAATGGGGATCCTCAATTATATTTTCAAACAAAAACTAATTATTTGTTGTCATACTCAATATATATAATTTTCTTAGAATATTATTTATTCTAATTCATTAAACAAAATCAATTATTGCTTTTTTTGTGCATTCTATCCATTAAGTTTACAATGCAATTTACACAAAACTATGTTGTGTTCCTTTAAGGAGGATTATTAAATTTCTCTTAATTACTCATTTCTGGTAGAATAGCTATTCTTTTTCTATTCTCACGGTCTTTTATAACGCTTTATTATAACTAATTTTTACAGTTATAAGAAATAGCAGGTATAAGATGATTAGAATTCTCTGATAGTTAATAAAGCTTCCTTTCAATTTTATTTTACATCTTGTGTCAGGTACAAGTGAAGGCAAATCTCATATGACATCCGATGTAATACCAGAATCGCTTGTAGCATGCTACAAAAATAACGTGCCATTGATGCCAATGACTATAAGGACATTCATAGACATAATTAGAAAAATCGAGTTAAACCCCTACACTCTAATGGATATGAGAATGCTGTCGAATGCTATTTTGCACAGGTAACAATCTTAAATTTTGTATCGGATACTGTTAGTTCAAAAGTTGTATGGTGCGGCATGTCTCAATGACTGTTGTTGTTTAAATATGTATTTTGTTTACAAATTAAATAAACAGACAAATGAGACATATGAGCTGTGAGAATAAAAATGGACCTTCGAATATTTACTTCTGCCCGACGTTTTTTTTTTAGATAAAATCTCTAAAGTTTACTTTACTGAAGAGCTTCAATGAAGCTTTATAAAGTACGTACAAATCAAGGGACGGCGTGTTCCTGAACGAGACGAATTTAATATTACCGTACTGTAGAAATAAAACTGAAGAAGAGAAGAACTATTGAAAAGAAATGCTGTTGTTTAGTAACTTATTGCATTATTGGTTACCGATGCATACTGAGCGCTAAAAAAAGAACGGGTCTTATCTGAGCAAAGCAAGTACACAATGTATTTGGACAGTAGATATTGATATAACCTAGAATCGTGCGTTTGCAAGCGCAAACTCTGCTCTTTAATTGAAATTTTAATCGAACGCACCGTAGGAAAAATATCTGACCGGATTTCACGATGAATTCTGCATAATTATTTATCAGAGAGTATACTGGGCTCTTGGAATCGTGGCCTGATTTTACGACCCATACGAACCGTTCAAGAACTGTCCGTTGTGATTTCAGATTTTGGAGAGAGGGTATCGAAAAAGATCCGAACGTGGGGAGGAATTCATCTGAAACTGTCACACCTTACGGGCCCAGCGGTTTCCAGTCCTATAAATACAAACTCCTAATCGACAATCTCTTACCTCCGATCTACAACCAATTTCCAAACGACAGTCTCACCCTCAGCGAACAGGTATACGCGATAAATTTAATTTCATCGACGAAAACATTACAATTCAATCTAATACACGTGGAATTACAATAATTTTATGTACACTTGCGCATAAGCTACAATTATACTTAGAACGTGATAACACGCAATGTATTAGGTTTAAACGTTCAGGAAATATTTTTCCCGTAAAAACATATCTTTGTTTCTCTGCCTAATCAGTGCACGTTACACTTTATGCTGTCGAGTTCGGTCTACGCCTGGGAGAGGGGCGACGAAAGCGAAACCTGTCCCAACCTCAAGACGGAGCAGAAACAATTATCGCGGTAACATAAAGTATAACAAATAACAGCAAGCGGATAACGTAAATTATTAAGTATTATTTAAGAACGCGGGAAGCTACCCCGTCTGGATCAGAATACTCCAGTAACATATACTAAATTCGAATTAAATTTTAAAGGTTTCAACCGAGTTGAATATTGCAAAGTTGCTGAAAATTACCTATGTGGAAATTGTGCACAGAGAGTAGTGTTGACTAAATGGAGTATATTTTGTGTTGGCTCTTTAGTGGGCGCCACAAGAAGAGCAGTTGTCCCCGTGAGACGGGCGTTGTGCTCGCCGGCTGCGGCTGGAGCTTGAGCCCGGGCCGGGTGCTCGGCGGTGTCGCCGCCGTCCTACAGCCGCTGGTCGTGGCCCAGGCTCGCCTCCTCGACCACAACTATTCAACTTACTTCGATCAGACCAACCTCATAGATAACAAGTGGGCAGCTACTATCGCCGGTCAGTATACCCTCGACGTCCGACTAGCACTAGGGGTGGGGGTGCCTATCAGCCTAACACTCAGACTCGCGCAATACGCACTGAGTATCAACTGAAACTGGAGACTAAATCCGCAGTAGCAGAAAACGCTCCGATAACATGAAACCAAATAGAATTCGAGAAAACGAAATTTCTTTCGAGGAAAAACAACTACAACAACGGGGAGGCGGTAGAAATTGAAATGTCAGGTTCTGATGATTAATTTTCCGGGCGCGGAAACCTACGTTCGATATGAACACTGTTTCGTAACGAAAGCGTGTTTGTTTTTTTCAGGCGACTTGGCAGAAATCGTTCTGACCCAGCCACCTCTGAACAGGAAGCTCTACCTGGGACCCGCCGGCAGGTGGAACGACAGCCTGGTGCCCGTCCGATACTACTTGAACGCCGATTACGATACGATTGCCAACGGGTTTTGGCAGTGCACCGAGGCGGAACTCATAGGTTCGATCGACGGTAAGGGAAAAACCCTCGTCCCTTATCTCATAGGAGCAGCCGCCGGCCGGTATCGAGGGCGACAACGTGCTGACCAGAAGAGAGAATCAGATAAAAAAAAATCCCTTAAACCTTTTTGCCTGAAATTGGTTCGGTTTCCAGAACAAAGTTATTTTTAATAACCGGATACATTTTTCATATCGGAGACTGATTAACCTAAACCGCCGTGATAACTTAAACCATAAAAAAATGCCATAGCAGTCTTCAGGGTTCCAACGGCGTATAAGTGAATAATCAATGGTAATTGCAGGCCTGATTTTGGCGCAAGAGGCTAAACGATTCGTGGACGTGATGGGTACGATGAACCTGTCCCAACTTCTGGAGATGTACTATTCGGACGTCGGTGGGAATTACCCGACGCAAATGCGATCGACCAACAGGAAGGCCTACTACTTGGAACATCTTTCCAAACAGGGAAAAACTATAGTGCACCAGGTACTATAGGCACCGTTCGATACAAACTGAAAGAGAAATTTCGATGCTCTACTTATTCTTTAAATCGATAATTATTTTAATTACTGTTTAAAGTTGTTTGCCACATCTAGACGCAGTATTTTTCCGAAGTGCTAAGCATAATATTCCCGCACTATTACACGTCTAATGACTATCTGAATATTAAGAGCAAGGAGGTATTCGACGCTTTCAGAGCCCACATGTGTAAGCGATTTTCTCTCCGTTTCACAGTTAAAATGATCACGAATGTTATAAACGATGCGTTTTGAAACTAAAATCCTAAATATATTTAAACGAATATCCGTAAAAATCGCTTTCTGCAAAGATGTACTGTCTGAAACTGTACGATTTTCAGATGAAACATTCGAGAAGGACGACGAGTGCCCCACGCCGCTGGCTGTAAGACCGAAACTGAAAATGAATATAATTTTCGATTCGACGTGGACGCCTTACGAGAGGCTCCGATTATTCATGTGAGCAAGCCAGAAATCGCCACCGAATTATATAATCTACAGTGGATTAAAAAATTTCAGTTTCAAAGATACACGCACTTGTGTCGTTGCGAAATTGATTTTCACTAAGGATATGGCGTCACAATTTCAAAAACCTTTTTTTCCGTCCAGTAAACGATCAACTTTAATCGTAAACAAACGTGTTATTAACAGGATAATGCAATCTAAAATACGACTTAAATGACCTGTCAAATGGTACAAGGAGATTGAACAAATTCGTATAAAATATTTTTTATTTAACAGGTCAATGAGCGAGGAACTAGACGTGTCCGCTTACGGAGGGAGGGTGAACATTATTAACGGCAAGACCGGACAATTGGTGGTCAGAAATGCTCAAACAGTAGGCGACTTGTATTTACAGTGGCTAAATGCGACGGACGAAAGCAAAGGTAAGACATCTCAATTCGCTTGTATTGGCATCTAACCTTTCAAGGTATCAGGTATTTCAGCAGACTTTACGACCAGACTTAATATTTAAGGGGTAGACATTTTTGTAACGGCATCTCCCTTACGACTTGTCTATGAAATGATTCCTGTTGATTTTATTAACTTAGGGACAAGCCTAATTACCCGTTAATCTGCGTACTTGAAAATTAGAGCCTAATTGAAAATTAGAGTTTTCTTCCCGACTGAAACTTTCTTCGTTCTGTTATGTTCCCGATGTTTCTAAACTCTTTCCAGTTTCATAAATCCGACTAAAGTTTTGAAGACTGCTAAGGAGCTGTGTTAGTTTGATTGAATCTGATTGAACCTCTTGGAATTAGAGCTCATTTGTTATTGTATAAACGGAATGTAATATACTTTACATAGATTACGCACTGTATCCCCGAGGGAACAGTACTGAACTAAACAATACCTAAAGCAAATCAAAATCTATTAATTGTAGAGTAATAATGTGACCGGCTCTAGTAGACAGCTCCCAAAGGCATAATGCACAAGAAATGCGAATGAACAAATATTATTCATATATTAACAGCATAAAACTAACTGATACAATAAGTTTATAACATTACCTTTTACTGCTACTTTGTTGAAGGAATGGGGTAGCTCTTTTCTTGATCCTCGAGATCTTGATATTCGGTGCAGGCATTGGTTTCTCTTGGGTTGAGAGTGAATGAAGTTCACTGTTCTGTTCACTGTGCTGGTTGTATTTTTTTTAAAACCTCGACGCCTAAAGGAGTGAATGTAGGATAGATTATTTACAACGCCTGAAAACGAATTTCAGATCCCGTCGGTCTGGATCTAACGCGGAGTCTGTTGGCGGTAAAAGCGTACATCGAAAATGCGACCGATGACGATCCCGCCGAATCGTACGGTCACGTAACCGTTGTCATTGGACTTTCATCGCAGATTACGGACAGAGATACTGCACTGGCGAGAGGTGTTTTAAGCGCTATCAAAGCACAAAAACCGGGTAAGCGAGTTACAGAATTCTGTGGCCGGCCGCCATTTTGAATTTCGAATCGTGTTGGTTCGATACAACTTTGGCAGCACAATTCATTACCACTGGAAATTTTGAATATTTTTCACTTCTCATTATGTAATTTCTTCTATATACACCTAAACATAAATCACTTTACTTTTCTAATAAATCTTAAAATGTCAACGCATAATAAAACGTTGACAAAAATATCAATTGGTTGTTGGGACAACACCTTGACTAACAAAAGTTACTATTTAGAAAATAATTTTAAAAGTTTTTAGATAACTACTCAAGAATTTTTACTGTATTTAAAAAGATTAAAAATATGTGAAGGAATATTTCATGTTTATATCGTGACTACTATCCTCAAGAAATGTTTTCTACTTATAAAATTATGAGGTTTAAATAACAGAACATTTTCTATTTTTCTTAATTCTATGAATAATAAAAAGCAGAAATATCTTTAAAAATGTTTGTGTATAAAACACCTCTTGTATAATAAACATTATTTTATATTTTGTTATATAGAAATGCAATTTCTTTATGTGACAACCCCGGTGAGCACACGTCAATTTGTCAAACTCACAGGATTCATAAATTCTGGAAGTGATCATGTGACAGTTCTGCAATATTATACTTTGCATATGGTCAAACAGAAATTGGTTGACTTTTTGGCCGATGGTATGTTATCTCAGTTAAATAATTCAAGGACTCATAAGTACAACCCACGTGTCATATATTACATTTGCTCATATTTTACTTAGTTCAGAGTGTCAACCAAATATTTATAGTGTAACGACAATATAACTAAAGGTAGCAGATAAATTATATATTTCACACGATTGGAAATTGGTAATCATTTACTCAGTCATATTACTTACTAGCTTCAAGCCGTGACAAATTGGAGATGGCAGATTAATGATTGAAATATTTCCACACTCAGAGCACTAAACAATGAGAAACCTTTGCAGTGCCAAGAATATTTAAGCCAGGAGCCTGTAAGAATGACACAAACCCGATGACTACTATATATGGAGAATACATTTCACCTGGGATCATATACAATTATAAAATTCCAGCCCCATATATATGCTTTAGCACACCGTATCTTATTGTGAAGGTATTAAAATTAAAAATATTTTCTTCAATTGTCTTCATATTGTAATCAAATAACAATAATATTTATATTTCCCACTCATATTGAAGATTATATTTGATTCTATGAACAAAACTTTCCTCTCATTCAGAAAAAATATTTAATATCATCTCTGTGAGTTTGAGTATAAAATATCTAATAAAGATGATAAAACCTAATTTATTGTCTAAATTGTCTTATTGTCTAATCTATAGTATTAATATGCACTAGAGTCACACAGTTAATTCCACAGATGATTAAAATAAATTTCACACATAATTGTGATTAATTATAAATTAAATGCTCTTATTCGTTTAAATGAAAAATTGTTTAATTCAAAATCAATTCTCTGATACTTACAGATCAAAAACAGCAATCATGGAACACTGTCTGTGTGCATGACAAGAGTGGAAATGCAGGCAAGGGTCCATCAGGACTGCAGAGACGTTGGTCCTTTTGGTGAAACCATGTTCACAATTACAAAACCTTGTGATATCCATAACGACAATTGTGTGATTAAAACCCCAATGGGAAGCCAATGCAGAAACATATATCTGATGATCAAGGGCAGAAGAACTCTTAACAAATGTATAGGTTAGTCAACTATTACTTATAATTACCAAAAATTTATAGCTAAATGCTACCTATGGTTTGTTGGAAAAATTCTAAAAATTTGAACCCAGGCCACCAGGATGAAAATAATTTTATGTAGGTTAAAGGCATACTGAAACATAAATTTATTGTATACAAGTGCATAAATGTAGCCAGGGATGAGTAATTTCATCGAATACCATATTAAAAACAACCGCCGCTTGTTTCTACTTTATTTAAATTTATGTGAATTTATCTGGATTTATAATGTTTTCTGTAATAACACTTGAACATAGGGCCATGGAGTTTGGCCAAGTACAATGTAGATAGAAAATTTAAAAAAATTAGATATCTATTTTTTTTAGTTCAATAATAAGTGTTCACATATTTATTCTTACAATATAGCAAATTAGATATTTTTACACAACATAGTTGAACATGTATAAATATACTGGCATATTTTAAATTGTATACTCCAGCTTAATAAACAATATACATACCTGGTTAATAAAAATAAAATATCATCATATAGATCATATAGATGTTACAAAACTGCAATTATAAAGAAAGGCCAAGAAAACTGTGATATATATGATCATTATTTTCGAAGAAATATTTCATAATGAATTACATAATTTGCAAAGAGTGTACTGGAATTCAAAGATATATATACATTCTAGTTCCTGTCAAACCCTAAATTTAATGATTTATATTTCATAAGGGGATGAGCTGAAATCATACTGAAAAATATTGTTTTGAATTTTATAATTATCAATAAAAAAGTTAATATTTTTATTGTTTATAAATTCAAGCATCTATACCCATAAGAGGTTGAAAAATTCTTGAAAAGAACAAAAAAGGATACTTGATTTAAGAAAAATTATGTTTCTACAATACATATCTAGGTTCAAACAATAAAAGCAATGTTCATCTATGATCATTTTCCAAAACCAGAAATCATCCGGTTTTGGACAGAGTAAATTCATGTTCAAGTTATTTGTATATTGAAATGCACAAATGCTGACAGAAATTTATATTTTTCTTACTTGGAAAATGAACATTTTTTTTTCAGAAAATGGCTGCAGATTCCCAGACCAAATTTACTTCACTGTGATCCTAAATGGATGGAACTGTATCAAAGATAATTACATCAAATGCAGTGCTCCTACAAACACAATTAAATGTCAAGTATTAGGCCTGATTTTACTGTTTCATGTATTTTGTTACAAATACATAAATAGATCTTAAACTATAAAATTATTGACTAAAAGCCATTTTTATTTTTATTTATTTAGAATTACTTGTCACACCTGGTATCAGATAATCACCAGGTAGGTGAGTATTTATATTTTAGTTATGGGATGCATCAAACTTGGATTAACTGTGGATTATTTCAAATTCATTTATGTCAGATTAAAATAACAAGAAAAGTGTTAACAGATATATAAGGACATTAGTATGTTATGCTTTTTGATTTCATTCCTGTAATTCTATAACACAAAAAGAACTTTTATGCTTTTTGCAACCTTTATGTTTTTAAATACAGTAAGTAAAATGTGTAGAAGCAAGAATACTACCACAAACAGTATATAACATTCAATAATGCACAACAAAAAGTAAATATACAACATTATTTGCATAACAAACTTACATTGACAACTATGAATCAGATTATACTTAAATACACAGAGGATGTTTTCAGAGTATGGATATTAATACACACTAAATACAGTTCGATTACTTATGTTCCATATTTGTTTTCATTTTCATTAAATTTGTGATGCCTCACTGACACATTCAGTTATTTTCCCATCCGCTGGATTGACCACTCCTGCTGGCACAAAGGACACCTAAAATATAAATTTTTTGTTTTAATAAATGTTGTAATCTTTTCATATAATACTAATATGATTATAATTTAAACTTCTGGTCTCTTGTTAACAGCTAGAACCAAACAGATCACTTCTTATTAATAAAGATAAAACTAGAAAATTATATCTTAATAATGGGTGGTTCAATACCTCAATTTGTAAATTACAGGGCAAAGAATACTTTTATAAATTGCAATTTCTTTGATTATCAGAACACAGTATATTATAAGATCTACTCCTATTAATCTCATTTCATTTAGTAAAATAATAATAACATAAAATGAAAATATATTTATTACCTCTTAGAATATACCAGGGATTATTTTATCTAAAACTAATTACATTTTTAGAATATATGTGTAAACATTTATAATTATTTATATACATTTTAGAAGATGTAATATGCAATAATGTTCATTCCTTATTTGTATTTAGGCTTGTACATTAAGTTAAAAACAAAAATAAATTATAATAGAACAGATATTATAACTGAATGATTTTAATAACTATAGGAGTAATTAGTTACCCATAGATTGATGACTCCAAAAGATTCCAAATAGAGGTTTACCTTCACCCTGCATCCAACCTTGATCCACATCAAGTTTCGGAATGTCAAGTTCTTCTTAAACATTGGGTACTTAATGTTCCCTTCCTTTTTGCATTAACAACTCGTTCCTTTTTTAAGTAGCGCAATTCATGCAAACCTTGTACGATAAAAAAGCATTAGGCTGGCCAGTTACCTGTTATTCTGTTTGACCCAGAGCGACATGCAGCAATAGTGGAAGGAATGGTTGCAGTCACCCCAGACAACCACACAGTCCTGCTTTCCGTATCTCGAGTCCAATTTGCTTTCGGCCTGACATCTCAGACATGCGTCTGAAAACGGGACAAAAATGCGTAATAAAATAACTATGAAAAGTAAGTACACTAGTAAATTTCCGATTCTCGTAAAGACGATTGTACAGGTCACAAAATTCAAATAAAAGTTTTCCCCGAAATTTTGTAAATACTTAAAATAGGCGTCACCCAAAAATAGGGTTTCCATATTGGCTGATATAGGGCTCGATAATAAACAAACTGCAAGTGCAATTGCCAGTTTCCTGATTCTGTATCGCAGGTGGAACTTTTTAAAAAAAAAACGACAAGCGTTTTAAATTATACGCCACTGGATATAGTTATTTTAAACACAGGAAGTCAGCACTTGCATTGTAATTTACAGTTAGATATAATATAACAATGCATATTACAGTACAATTGAGTTTACAAAGAATACGGTGCTGGGAACCCGACGTCTGCGCCATCTGGTAGCGAGTCTGAGCAGAGCTTCAGCAATCGGTGGAACGGTTTTGTGAAATTATAATTTTGTTTCTATGAAATATCTAGCACAAAATAAAGGGTATTTTCTGGACTTTTTCATCGGTGTTTGTTTTTCAGCCGACTAGACAGTCTAATAGTTAGTTTTTTAGACTGTAGACGTCTATTTTTTTCAACACTTTCCTAATTTACGTATTTATTGGCGGCGATCATTACTTCAAATTTTTACAGAAAAATAAATAACTGTTTCGAAACAACCGGTCTAGGGCAGTAAAAGGGCGCTTTGGCTCAGCCCCCAAAGTATCCCCCCCGCTCAAAGTTCCCCAAAATCTGGGACCCAGATGTTTTATTGCCCCCCCGTAAAACCCTTGAAAAGCCTGCAGGCAAACCTTATTTATACAATACGGGCCGTTATTCAGAATCGTATGCATTTTTCATACATCATTAGAATATGAATCTTATTCACTTTAGAGCTCCGTATTGAAAAATAAGTTTCGGCAGCTGAGATCGCCGCGGTGTACTTTTTCTCATCTTCAGGCCCGGAATGCAATTGAAAAAAATAAAACCAGGACTAGACTTAAGAATTAATGAAAATTAACAAAATAAAAAATTTTGATTTGACCCCGACGTGATTTGAACACGCAACCTTCTGATCTGGAGTCAGACGCGCTACCGTTGCGCCACGAGGTCAGATGTTCGAAAATACGAGACATTATCGCCCATCAAACAGTCAAAGCGTTACGGTTATCTTCTAAAATATTAATTTACCATTTCTCACCGTTGCCGCAGTCAAAAACGGTTAGCAGATTCGTGAGCCCGATACAATTACACATCTTTTCATAAGGAGAAGTCTGAATCTTACTTTCTGAAAAGCTGCAACGTACTCAATTGCGTCACTACAGTGGCGTTTGTCTGTCCGTCAGAAATTGATAGTTTTTGGAAACCAAAATTTTGTCCAGTATCGTTCGCTCGGTAGCATTATCGAAGGAAACGAAACATAACTGAAACGTAGATTTGGAGATAATTGTAATATTCCGAGAGTTCGCCTTTATTTTACAACTGTATAACTGGAGTTGTAGGGATCCACCAAGCTGTCTATATTAGAGCGCCCTAAATCCCACGCAGTCGCCAGTTGAGAAGGGGCTAAGTATATAAATTAAGAATTTAGGACCCTCGTCTGGGCATTCATGAATAGAAATAGCGGAACTAAATAAGGAGAGGACTTTTGTCCCCCTCCATTGATTTCATTAGAGCGATACGGAGGGACCTTGTTTGCTGACGTTTTAGGACTCCATTTTGGCCCGGAAAACAGAATGAAATGGGATTTAAACTGAAGTGTGAAAAGGGGACCCCGAGTAGCCCAGCCGCAAAAAAAGGGTAAGCCCCGCCCAGGAGGATTACCAAAGCTCCTTCGCCGCTAAAAACCTTTCAGACTGTGTAATTTTCGCCTTGTCTCCCAAAGCGTTTTAAGCACTTCGAAATATATATATATAGCGCGGTAAAACAAAGAGCAACAGGAAAACGTTGGATAAACTATTCTTGTGTCCCAGTAAAACTGTGAACAGTAACCTCGACTGGGCTTTGCATAATTTGGCCATTATTTCATAGAATGCAAAACACCTCTAGAGCAGAGTAACCTGATTATATTTAAGTGGTATTCAGACAAGAATATTCGGGGCCTAGAAGCAACAATAGTAATTTAACACCTTCGAGAATAGATGTACACTTTTAAAATAACAAGTCAAACTGTGTCCAGTAAATTTTCATACATTTATGTAAATCGGTCTATTAATTGTAAAAATTCCTTACCGGTTAGACAAAACGTGTTAGAACAATTTGAAGCCCAATAAACGAGAATTATCCAAGAAAAACATTTTCAATTAATAAGAATTCGACAAGTGTTCTAGGTCAGTCTAGAATATTATCCTGTAAAATATCGGTATCAATCGGTTATGTTCGGAATGGAAGACTGAATAATAGACCGCAAGGCTGAGTTTCGCCACGAGGGTCCGGGCCCCAATGAGGTTTTCCTATTGCCGAGGTCCTTTTGAGCTATTTCCAAGTCCGATAAACTCCATATCTACTTGTACAGTTGTTAAAAATATATTTAAAAGATATATCTATCGATTTGAAAACAAAATCTCCGGTTATAAACTCCCAGAGCATCGTAAATGACCCGGAGCAGACGCCCCACAAAAAGGCCTAACCGGTGTCTACGACGAACAGTTACTGACACTGTAAGGAGCACAAAGATTCGGCCCCCTGACTGTTAGTAACAGTGAGGACGCGAGGTCGCCAACCGGGAGATGGGCGAGCGATAAACGCCGAAGAAAGACGAGTTTATAATCGAAACCGGGTTGGGGGGGGGCTGTAATTATTACAAAACGTCCCTTTGTGTCAGGCACTATAATGGGCGGTACTGGCAATTAATTTGTACCTATGGCGGCCGCAGCATTGTTCCCGCACTTGACGAGAAATCGTACACGCGAGGTGACAACACAAAAGCGGATGCGTCTTGGCAAGAACGACGTGTAGGAGTCATAAAACCAGTTAAAAAGTTTCTACTTTTAACCAATTATTTTTTACCAACAATGGAAGTTTGGGGTTTAGAGGAGAACTGAAAATTACGAGTCGTTTTCAACACTTCCAATGCGCGGATTTTTCAGACCTAAAAATTTTTGGAATAACGCTTCTCCGGGCCAATAATGAATCTCCGCCCTATCAGAAATGCTACTGAGGACAAATATCCCATAAGTCTAATAATACTCAATACTCAAAATAATCAAACAGAGTGTAGAATTGAAGGCCGAAAGAAAACAGTGAAGTGAAGGGGGTAGTGAAAATAATACCTATCATTTTTAGCCAATTTTTTTGTTAAATGTCCTTAAATCCCGAATAAATAGGATAATTGCATTGAGCGATGCTTTCGAAAACGAACGGACCTAGAAGGATCCTAGAACATGGGGAACCTTTAAGGAGTATTTTTGCCCAGAATTGTAAGCATGAACGCATTATATGCTGGTTGAAAGCGGAGAGAAATCTCCGAAGGAACTAGTTAACCGTCAAAATAGTTCCTACTTGATGACCTAATAGTCGACTTCAATTGATAGCATCCTCTTTCCATGTGCCAGCGGCTACCTTACGTGTCCTTCGAATCGTACACCTAATACCTTTTCTTAGCTGTCTCTTCGGCACAAACGTGAATGTAGATCTGAATTTTCAGTGCAGAATCGCTCCACAAATCTCATCTATTATTTTGTTAAAAATAACCTCAATAAAATAACAGGTACGGACGAATCGCCGATGACAATCTAGCGCATACCAGACTCAATTGTAATGCAATTGAGTTTGCTGCGGTGCGTAGCCCGACAACAAATAAATTTACATTAGGCAACAATGTACAATGATTGGCATTGTTAGAAGAACAATGACACACCAGTCTCGGCTTCTGGGACAACTGTTTCCAGGTGCTTTTGTATATTTTGACCTGATGTTACCCCTTCAAAAGTGATCTCCCGTGCAACACATGCAATATGCATACCGCGAAACCGACTTTTACAGAAAGGAAAAGTACTTAGTCAATTACGCTAATAGGTACAGTAATTACACGACCGGCGAGAGCAATATTGTTGCTACTGAGGAAGCGTGTAAGACGGAAGCTGTATTCTGAACACAGGTTTCTGAAGGAGCTTGTGTTCGGACGTCGCTGACGGTGGCAAAGAGGCAAAACCTGTGGACTCAGGAAATCGCAAGAGCGATGATATTCCAAACCCTAGAGAACCCCCCCCCCCGTCCGCCCCCTCCAAAGTACCTTAAATTAGCCTCCTTGTCACAGTGGGTTTACCCCGGGTAAACTTAAAGTTGTTTACTGCTTACAATATACAACGGCCGCATTGTAACAGAATGTACAGTAATTTACTAATAACACGATGCGAACGAATGTTAGCGTCAGTGTTACAGTAGGCGCTTTACATTCCGACAGTCTTTTCAGCGGGGAGGTTTTTCTTTTCACAGCTCTCTGTTTTGCAGAGTCACGTGACAGCGAAACGAATCCGAATTACCCGCACTGTCTGTATGGCGCGGGTTATTGCACAAGAAAATGGCAATGGCTAGAATGGGAGCAACGAGACAATATTCTGCACAATCGCTTTGGGACAGAATATTGCAGAAAATGAGCAAATAAATGCCGAATATGATATTTCGCAGTCTTCGCTTACACCGACAGGCAAATAAAGGGGGAATAATATTCCGATCAAACTTTCATATAGTGCTGCAATAAAATCTAACGATGATTTTTTTAATGCAATTTAAAAAATATTTTCGGTCTTGAATTTTGGATAATTATCACAGTTTGGCCTTCTAGCACAGACAGAGAGCTGTCGTGAAGGTTGGGGAATATTCGCAAATCATTACTGGGAATAAATACACTATTTTAAACCACATATGACTAAGCCAAATGTTGCCAACCGTATTGTTTTTTTTCATTTATAAAGCCGACGTATTACGGAAAATACAAAACGGTACTCTATTCCAAGCACCGCCGCCAAATCGGTTTCGCCGAGTACAGCGGAGAAATGTCTCCGTTATATACGGTTGTTATTACGCGGGCGGTGAATAAAAAAAAGAAATGCACGCCGCATTATGTAAATGCACTCAAGACCATTTGCCTCTCCTGCAAGATTCTCGCCCTCAACCGACTCCGCACCGAAAGCCCTTTATTTTTTTAGAGATCATACGAGTAAATTTGTCACTGCCCGGAATTTAAGAATAGAAACATTGTGACGAGCAGGTAAATAAATATATAAGTTAAAACAGCGTCTAGACCCCGCAGAGGAGACAGAAGATCGAGAAAACTACAGTTTTGGTTCTCTCTATTTTTATAGCACAATTTTGCTATGCCGATACGGCGCTTATTTCTCCTATCACCTATCACTATACTGACGACTAACTTACTGACATCCACGGCATTCTGGGCGGATTCAAAATGTTTCGTCCTCATATCTAATATTCTCTGTCCTATATTACTCTGATTGCTGTAGGTTTCTGCAACGCCTGTCAGAGCAAGTGGAGTATTACCGGAATATCGAGAAAACTGCTGTATTCCAAATTATTATTACTCATTCTCGGCATGAAGTATAGTCCAGAATTTATCGTTATTCGCGGGAGTTTTATGCCACCGCTGGTTTTGTCACGATGGCTTAACCGGTCGGTAAAGATCCGGTTACTGATTTTGCCTCTGCCTGTGTAGATAATTGGGAAATTGTTCATAAATTCGTAATATTGTTGAACCCGGAAGAGACGCTAACGACTCGCCGCACACTTTCCCTCTTCAGCCGATTCAGGGTCGGTCCGGGGATTACTGAGGACCTAAAAAGGAGACTGTCTTCACAATGGCGTCCCGCCAGCCAGATCGGCCTTGTGGACAGAGAGGAGGAGGCCGCAACGCTCAGGCAATTAACACCGTACCGAGGCAGGATTCAGGATCTAATAACAAAAACGGCCTCGGTTCATAATCAGGCGCCGATTTCACACACTGCCTGAGGTAAAGGTATACGCAGAGAAACATAGCAGTTCGCTAAGGGTCGTGGTTCTGGAAGACAAGTAACACAACAAAAAAATGAGATAACCGGGTCATTGAATGATTACTTGCAGTGATTGACTTCCTGTGCTTTGGCTTCATTTTCGTAACTAAGCAATCAAGTTCGGATCTTCAAACGCGGATACTTCCAGATGGGACGCCGGGAAAATCATCGGACCGCGAACGATCGAAGCCGAATTTTCAGAGCGTTAAAAACCGCCTCAATCGAACGGCGAATCCACCGAACGTCTGGAAATTAAATGGGAAGGTTGTTCATAAAACGCGATATGTTGTAGGCCCAGTTTCAAGAATTTGTTACTTAGATTGGTTAAATGAGTCCAAAAAATACCTATATTGAATCCGCACGACGACATACATAAATACCCGGGAGAAGAGTGCACAGGAGGGCGGGGGACCACTTTAACAATAACGTATCGCCGGAATGGCCGGCTTCGGAAATAGGACTAATTTGAAACATCCTTTTCTCCGTAATTGCCAAATTCTTGATACCGCTGCGACCTCAGCGGGGTAGCCGAGATACAATTTCGAATCCCAGTTTTTTATTTCAACATCCGAGTCTACTGAAATGGCCTTATAGTCATCAATTATGTAAACCAATAAGGTACCGAATCCTTTGTTGGTAGAATTTCAGGACGCATCTAATATGTGCGAGGTAATACAAGAATTCGGAAACAATTAATCGGTAACCGATTACCGGAACTTTAAACTATTGGCGACTTTCAAAGTTTTCGGTGAATTCATAATACAATTACAATTAAAACAAAAACTGATGTAAACATCTCTGTTTGCTGTATATACTATGATATAGAACTGGCTACGCCGAGAGGGTTGTACTAGAAGCTCCATTGCGGCGTGAAAGATGAGTGTGGCGTGACACACGTGGTAAAGGAAAGGGGGAGGGAGTTGATGAGAGGGAGGGAGATAGAAGAGGACGGAGAGGCGGCGGAGGATACGAGAGTGACAGAGACCGAGATAGCGACCGCTCAGAGTGCACCAATGGAGGGACCGGACGCAGATGATGCCTAGACAGCTCCACCCACGAGCCCATCACTCAACAGTAAAATATTTTCTTGTTTTCACCTACTTTACTATTTAGACTGTTTCAAGTAGCCGGGCTTAATCGAATTATTGCAATTATTAACCTTATTACTAGACAATAAGTATCAATATCATGTTTGATCCACCGTACCCTATGTTGGCGAAATTGACGCTTGGGCCCTCACGCATGAAATATACCCAAATTTATGTAAATCGAGCGTTTCACGTTAATACGTACAGTTGTACAATGCTAAGCGTTGCGCCCTTGAAGAAGGACGCCGGAAATGAGTGGACTCTAAATAATACAAATTGAAGGGTCAAAACAAAATTCTGTCAATATATGCTGCGTAAGATTTTTCGCGGTTGCAGCGTATTTAATAGGAATAAATTATGTTTTTAAACGTTGTAAGACGCGGTCCTTATAACGTCTTTTTCAGTCAGTGTAAAAAGGTAGGGCCAAATATTTTTTTACTCAGGATTTAAGAGCTAAGAGACTGCAAGCATTGAGCTGTAAGTAAATTTAACTAACTGAGTTTAAATTCTAGAATTTGAATACTCTAGCAAGTGCTAGGGGTTCGATAGTTCGCAAACTTAGCCCTAGCTAATAATTTAAGGCAATTTTTGGGGATCCGCCAAAGCTTCCAACGCTACTCGCATCCTCAATGCTCCACATGTATGTTTCCAATCGCACTGTTCACCACGACCTCAACATACCTAGAGTCCTCCGTTACCGATCCCATATACCCCCCTTTAAACACTAGGTCTTCTCCATTAAGTCCTAGTGTAGAAAAAATAACAAGTCAGGAATGTGTCACCAGTGCTTAAATCGATTGCACCTATAACATGTAAGATTGTTGATTGTTCAATAAAAGTTTTTAATTTTTAACTTTTACCGATAAAAACGTTGAGGAATGCCTCCGATTCAGACTACTGGCGGGTTTTGGAACCCATTAGCAGACCCGAAGGTAGGTAGGCGTTTCGGAAGTGATCGCATTTTCTAGAGCGAGCCGTCTGAGCGTACGGCGGCCAGAACGGGATTTATCGTTTCGTTTAGGAAGGGAACGTAAATTGGGTCGTTCGGACGGGCGACCATTGACTGGTCGAGGGAAAGCAGGAGCGGGAGCGGCAGCCCGCCGTCTCAGTATAATGCCCAGCGTTAAGTGCGTTCCATTCGAAAAGTGGCACCCAGAAGAGGCGACAGACCCTTAAAAACCCCCCTTAAAACGGGCCGCAGAAAACGGTAAATATTTACCAGTCGGCGCGAGGGTCGAAATCGTACTACGGCCTTCGTCTTTTCCGACATTCTCTCCATTCTGATTCGATGCTGGGACGACGTGGAATTTCAACCTTTCGAACCGCAAGTACACCGAAGGTACAATAAATCATGAAGAAACGATTCCTTTCTTTCTTTTCTTTCTTTTTTACTTATTGTAAAATCAACCTTTATAGTTATATAAGTACAACTGCCGAAGGTTTATTTTTAAATCTATTGTGGCGTTTAAATCGATTAACAGAGATGACCGACGAGTGAATAAAATAAAGAAATAATAAAAAGAGTAAATTACTTGAATGGCTTTGAAAGTGTCGAGTGACACAACACAAAAGGAAAGTTGTTATCAACCTAGAACCTGTTATTTTTCATTAACCGGAATAATATGTAAAAACTATTTCTATTTAATTATTTTCAAAAAATGTATATCGAAAAGCCAGCGATACGAGCGAGATAAGAAACCTCAGTGACGGTTAACGTTTACGGCTGCTGTTACCGTTTGTCAGAGCGGGAATTCTGCGACTGAAAATGGCCGAGGACGACTTTATCTGAATCTGATTTCGCTTTTATCGGGCTCAACGGAACAGAGTTTTCAACCCAGTGAACCGAGTACCGAACCGCAAGAGACTGATTCATCGGCAGGTGATAGATTAAACCGTTCTTTCAACGACGCAGATACGGATTTTCGGTAATTGAATGGACCGGTTTAATAGTTACAAAAGGGATTCGGAATATCCCGGAAGTATCGGAATAATCCAAAGCTTTTGTTTACAATTATAAATAACCAGATCCACAATTCATTTATTTTACGATAAAAATAATGCAAATAATAAATATAAGGTATTTTTTGGGGGTATGGATTCCCTCTTGGTATCTCCAGCCTACACTCTCCTATTCCAATTATATGATTTATTACCAGAATTGACACAAAAAGTTATAAGTATCCTAAGTAATAGATTATGAAAACGACCCGTACTTAGTACAGCTTTACATTTAGTATATTTTTGCCCTAAGTCATTAGTTCTTTCTAACAGTGAATAGTGAAAGAAAAAGAGACTCGTCCTTTCCAATTTATTTAAACCGCAGGCCAAAAGGGGACTTCAGTTGCACGCAACCCGTTTTAAATACTCCCGCGGATCGAGGAGGGATTTGAAAATAAAAACAAAATCCGCATTTCGAATACAGAAAAGCGAGACCGACCTGCGGATAACTTTCGTGAAACGGTGCCAAACGAAAGCCGGCAATTTGCACGCGGAGCGCGGCGCTAAAAGGGATACGGTTAAAAAAACGGGACGAAACAGAGCCGCCGAGAATTGGGACTAACCAGGGTAAACTTGTAAACACTAATGAGCGTAACGATCCGAGACTTTTCCTCTCGAAAAAAAAAATTAACCGACTCAAGTGAGTCGTTAAATAATTTTCTGGGTTCAAATTGCACGCAACCATTTTCTCGGAATGCCACTGGAATAAAATCGGAATGAAGACTATGATGATTATAATTTAATCTCAGTATTGAATAGAATATGCCAAAAAATTTTCATCAGAAATACTACAGGACAGAACTGACCAACCACTATCCAGAGATTTTTACTTCTAATTTTATTTTATAATGACTCGCGTTTTTTTTTGTTCCGTGTACATCCCCTAGATTAGCACAAGATTCGATCGATCCCGTCCAATATGACAGTAAAAAGCAACTTTTAAAAATTTACCCAGGACCAATTGAACAATAGAAATGAATTGTGGCATTTAGACCACTAGAAACCATTCTAGCGTAAGACCAAATAGGAGAAAGGATTTCGTTATTTCTACTTCCGTTCCATTCTTTTTTTCACTTCATTCCATTCTGCTTGACTTATTCCCAGGTTTATCCCGATATTTATGCATCTCAAGGCTAAACATCTACAAAAGTATTTCAATATGGCTTTCACTGCTTAATGGGTCAATAATCTGCATTAAATATCATTCCCCCAAATAACTGTTTTAAATTAGGCCGAAGTAGGTAGGTCCGCCCATCACGATGCAATATACGTACGGGACTTTTCCTCTTCTTTTTCTTTTCAGGGGCTCAACTCGTCCGAGGCAAAGTCTTTAAAACCGCTGAATAGAGGAGGACGAGGGTAGTTCAGAAAGTACAAGTGGGTCGGGGACGCAATAAAAGACAGATTAGAGATGGAAGAGACCAAAGGGACATTAAGGCGGCTCAACATACTCAGCGCTGCCAACTTGGAGGGCCACCACCATCAAAGCCCGACCAAAGTACCCAGTACAGAAAGCCGACCGTCAGTAACTTCCCATTCACCAGTCGGAATCAATTACAGTTCGATGCTGCCACAGGTAAAAAATAAAGTTTAATTAAATGTCAATATACCTTGTTAAAAATACTCAAGGATGTAAATTAAAAATTTAGAATTTATTGTCAAATTTTGGACCAATTATGCAAGCCTATGTACAAACCTAGGAACTTCTTATAACATATACATATATTAAAATTTAAACAAAGACTCAAACAAGATTATTTTTTAATCTATGTAAATGGGAAAGTTAATCTATGCATACCGAACTCGGTCATGTTCACCAAAAATTGAAGTCTGAGACCATTCTTCGGACATCTTTCACATTTATTTCAACAAATGAATAATTAGATCATTCGTTGTCAGACAGAATAAAATAAGAGAAAAATCCCGCGCTTGAGAAAGCATTTTAAGTTGTGGCTTGTGGTTTATTTTAAGCTTAAAATGATAAAAAAAATATTTTTTGAGATATTCCGAGTTAAGTCTCTTATCATGATCACGGACGGTTTCGGTTTCTCGTCACCGTCAGTTGGATACCGTCGTTATTATAGTGACGCACATGGGTCAGAACGTCCATTACATAAACAAATTTAAATGCAACACATTCTGAACCGCGTCATGCAAGCTATCGCCGATTCATTATTACCTCAGGTTAACGCTCAGCGTTAGCGTAGGGGGGAGAGTGCTTGAACTTGCCTCGGCGACGCAAGTTGAAGTTATTCAACGGGACGATAACGTTAAAGGCTAAGTTAATAAATACAGAGAGAAAAAAAAAACAAAAACAAGACGGATCTCGATCCGAAGGTTACAGAGAGAGTCGAGAGTCACGCTAAGGTTCAGATCCCATGGTTCCTTGTGAAGCAACATGTTACACTCGATCCCCCTTTACTCAGTGAAGGTATTCACTGTTCCGAATCAAATCATACATAAAACGGTCGTTGAATTTATTCTGTAATGAAATTGTACCTAAAATAAAATTTGGAAAATAATTGCTGGAAACGATAGTCAGAATTCGAAAACGAAGTCTGAACAATTAAATGAACGGAGGCATTTCTAAAACATATTTTTGGGAATTGGGATATTGTTTTCTGTTGCTTTAGAAGCATATAATGTACCTAATTTATTAATAATACCGATAGGACAAGAGTAGTTTAACCTCAGAAAAATTACTTACAGAATAATGAAAAATTTAGCACGACTATATTGAAAATAACGAGTATTAAAAAATATGCTGAGGAAGAGTTTATTATTTGGAGAAATATCCAGATTCTCAGTCAAAGATCATCTCACGTTTATCATCTTCCTGTTTGAATAAACATAATGTTAGTTGCGTACCACAATTTTGCTTCGGGATGTTTCTCCCGAGGGCACAAACTAAACTAGGACTAATACCGAAGTATGAGTACTATTTCAAACGAGCTTTGAAATATCGAGGACGTTGTATTTAATCGAAAATTGCCGGGGGGCCTGTTTTTTCTGCCCATTTGACCTTTCGGGTTTGCACAAGTCGCCCAAAACGCACTTGAAAAACAAGTACAGAAAATTACAGCATAATCGGTCAATTCCCAGTCGAATTATGCCGTTCTAGCGCTCGTGTAATATCGAAATAGAAGGAACAACCTCCCTACGTTTCCGCACTAAGTACGTAGGAATAAGTAAAAACTGGAAGTAACAAAAACAATCCTCATAATTTATTATGAGAAAAGAGCTGCGTAATTAAAGTTTCAAATATTTTATCTTTACAAAACCATACAGCATGTAAAACAAAGCCCAGAGTCAGTACTCGCGTTCAGTAGCTTAACCTCGATCGTGAAATTTGTTTAAAAATTGAACATATCGATATTGATCACGATACAGAGATGCCGTAATAGAGATCAGGTTAGTTTATTGTTACTCAGGACGCGAATAGGTGTCCATGAAAGTAACTGAGTAAGCAGGAATTAGCACAAACTAGAGGCCACAAAAAGAAGCAAAAACAATGCGTTTTATTACAAGGAAATCGCTGCGTAATTGTTCCTAAATTGCAAAGATTGTTATCATCAGAAGACCATACGCAATACAAAGCTGAGAATCACTCCAAAGAGATGTTAACCTCGGTCGTGAAATTTGAACACACTGATGCTGAACACGAATAACCGATATAAACAGGCTGATAATAATAGTAACATCATGTCAGTCTGAGATAAAATTAACTATTTCCTTCGATGGTAGAGAAACAATAATTAATAAGTTAGAATTTGCAATGAAAAACGCGGTTATCTTTCGTCAATCCCAAACAGACCTTTATTATTGTTTGTTCCTAACCTACTCTCATTATACGCGGGCTTTTCGCCGCTAGCATTGAGCTACTTGCGAACAAACTAATAATTAACGACTGTATATTGAAACTGGACCTATGGAATCGAGTTCTTCGTGTATCCCCCATTTGAATAGTTCACACAATCGTCATCGAAAGCCGCTTGAAATAAAAAATTTTAAAAAACAGTACCGAGAGTACTATTTTTTCAGCAGTTACAAACTAACGGACTGAAATCTAACGAGTTGTCCAACTCCAGTGTTTTAACGAGCTGCCTTTCTTTAATCAATTCAAATTTGCGGAGGAAGGAAAATTGGATTAAACCCGAGGGTTTCGATTCTCGCTAAATTGAACGGGTCGGATTCATTCATTTGCAAATATGCAAATGCAAGTCACCTCCGGGGTACTCATTAGAATTAAAATCGGCAAACGATTAACATTATATAAAATTACAGTTGAAATAATTAGCCAATATAAATTGAAATCGTGATTCAAAAAGACCGCACTCAAATCCAATACTTCGTAAATTTATATATTTTGCAGAGTAATTAAATTCATAGATATAAGTGAATAATTTTTAACCCGTAACATACATAAACGACAACTCCGTTAATATTTTAATATTAACCTTAACTTATCTGCAGTTTTTACTTGAGACGACTTTGAGGACCTTGAAACTTGTTTCCACAGTTATTTTTTTCGGACAATATAAGGTCGTCGGCCCAAAGCGTGACCGAAAAATATTGAGCAGTGGAAGTAGGATCATTTTGTAATGACACCGGTTCTAGATATGTATAATTTCGAAAACCGGACTCAGAAACGATTTGGCGATTGATGTAGTGCAGTTCCTGAGTACTTTCTTTTCGCAAGATCAATGATTATTACATCCGTATCTCTACGCTGACATTGAATAAATATTTTTATATTATTTACAAATTTTAATTATTAATTACACAAATAAAAGAATAACACCCACCGACAGATATGTTGTAATTAATGACGATAAAGTGTATAATAATAATAATAACTTTATATATATATATATATATATATATATATATATATATATATATATCTTATCTATGCAGTAAGGGGACGGTCCTTTCTTGGCGATAACCCTAATCGTTTTACTTGTAATTGCTTCATGACACAGTTGTTGACAGTATAACTATACCATGCACTTACTGTATACGGTGTATACACATTCCTAGCAAGTAAAATGGGTCAATACTGCAGTAGCGGTAAGAACTGGTCTTTGGTGTCGCGGTGTTTTTCGACATATCACAGTTGATATTCCCAACCAACAGAAATTCCACTGTTAACCGTTTGAAATTTTTCAAAGTGTTTGACTAAATTTAATTTTTAAATTTTTAAAATTAACTTTGATTAATGGAATATTGTATTGTATTGCGAATATACCGTGCAGGGAGATAAAGCGTATGCCCCAAGCGCCAGAGTCGGCTTAAGAGGGTAATTAATTATGCAAATTATTTAATAGCTATGGAATAAAGTAAAGGTACAAGAACTAATAAATAACTAAAAGAAAATCAAATTGCCCACTTAATCCTAAGCTAATCCAGATTCTGGTTAACTAATTACGTCAACCTTCGCGTCTTGCCGATAAAGCGGCAGTATCAGCGGAATGACATTGCAGCGAGCATGTGTCTTATCTCACTTTCCAATGTGATGAAATTATTCCTAGCATGGCCTGAAACAGAAACCGGTTCAAATGGACGGATATTCGGAAAAACTACACGAGCTATCGAAGCTAAAGCAGTGCGTTGGACACGTTTGAATACTTGTTTAAGTAAAAAATACGATCACGTTAAACATGAATAAAAAGGAACGGTTACAATTATTTATCAGTGCAATACGAGCGCAGGTGAAAAACATTTTACGGGGCAAGTACTCTTGTTAGTGATACATTTAGATTTGTAGTTACATTTTTTAGAAGCTTAATCTTAAGATTGAACACTTTTACGAAAGGTTGCCCGGCAATCTGCTTCAGGAGCTCGTCTCGAGAAAAGCGATGCAAGGTGACCCGTGTAAAAAAAAATTATAAATAAGAAGAAAAAATAAAGGAAAACAGAAAAATGGCTTTTAATCTCCGCCAACCAACGAAGCCGACACAATGTGAAATCGAGCGTTGAAAAAGCCGGGGGGGGGGGGAGCCGGCCCGGGATAGAAGAGGGGCCATCGGGTACAAGGTTAGGTTAAAAGTTAGGAACAGTAGAACAGTAGAAGGGGGGCACAACCGTGAAACGAGGAGGTAAAAGTTGGAGCAGAGCTCTCCCCGGGGTGGAGGGAGTTGGAGCCGCGTTAGGACCAGTCGCGGACACGCCGCGCGGGCAGTAACAACAACACCACCGGCCGCTGATACTGCACGTCGTCACACACACTTCATTTCCTATCCGAACCGGCGGGATTCCGAAATCGGAATGCGGGTTGTCGAGCCTCTGGTAGCCGCCGTCAGGCCCCTATTGGCCAACGGACAGGTACGCATACCATTTCAATTTCAAACATAGACACGCATTATGTAATATATAAATGAAGACAGACCAAACCAGTTTCCGTTTCTCGTCTTCTTCGGTGGTTGAAGTGAATTAGGGCCGAAGAAACAACAATCGGAAATACCGCCGCCGTTTCCCTGGCAACGGACATGCGTAAACCCTCGCTATGCGAAACATCCCGTCAAGGCGGGAACGTACTGAAGAAAACTATTGACGATGGCGAAGAATCGAAACTTGTCTTGGACAAGACCAAATTACAAAATAGACATCTGGTTAATGACCATGCAAAAGTATCTAAAATGTATTTCTATATCTTGGTCTCCCGATATAATGAATATGGTATTTGATTACACAGAAAGAACTTAGCGCGAAATTTTAAGATAGATTTAATGATCGTTTCACCGTAATCACTTAAATTTGATGAAACGTTTTTAGGACTCAACAATTTGAGCTTCCCACCGTATTCAATAGCATTCCGTTAGTATCATAATGTCGATGTAGAACTAAGCTGTTGTGTTATTGTCACTGACACGCGTCATACAACAGTCATAAAATATGCCATAATATTTTAGAATTCCAGTCCATAAAACCGAATTCACGTATGGTAAATTCTATATGAAGATTACGTACGCGTCCTCTTACCGAGTCGAGATTAGTCACGGCGTAGTTGAAAAGAGAACAAAGGAGGAAGAAATTAGACAGGGGATCATCAAATACACGCATCATTACCCAACGTCAAAGCGGGATTAACGCCATTAAGTATATACTAGGCCAGTTTATTGATTACAGAAAATCGACAGAACCTGTTTTCACTAACGTATTAGCGAAAACACATTAATCAATCTTGTGATACCCTTTAACAAATGAACAAGCAATGTTTAAAACAAATTCAGGGCAAGAGTTTCAATTTAGCAGTATTAAAAGTTATTAGAAAATATTCTTGGGGCTAATGAAGCAGCTAGACGGTTTCTTCAAGGTTTTTTCGCTTTAACGAAATTAGTTACGCTGTAATATTTTGCCGCCTTATGCTACAAAACGCAGTATTACAAATTACAATACACAAATCATTTTACTGTTTTATTTATGATAAGAAAGAAGTCTATAAACCTAATATAAAGCCTGATCTAGAAAATTAATCTTATTTCCTGGAAATGTAAGAGAGAACTTATCTTAAACGAGTGTCATTAATCACTCTGTGGCTGTGGCGCAGTAATTCGTGTAGTCCAGGCGATTAACATTACTAAATTAACCTATAATTTCGGTCAAAGCATGGAATTTTTGTGGAACAAAAAACGCGCTAATAATAACAGCTATAGGTAAAAAACCCCAGGCCACTTTAACATCAGATAACGGACTGCTAATAAAGCGTCCCACGACCGCTTCCCAAAAGGCTTCCGGTCCCACCGTCGTCAGCCCAATTTTTCCAGAGTAACAATAACCGAATTTAACGGCCAATTCACAAGGCCAATGCCGAGTACGAAACGACTCTGAGAATTATAGAACTAATCCCCTTTTGTTATTGCAGAAATAGAGAGAGAGAAACAGAGGGGGGGGAGTGAGAGGGAGAGATGTACGCGGTTTCTCACATATTAATTGATCTCATGAATAAAGGATGAACGTCTAATTGCACTGTTTTTAAAATATAAGGAACTAGTTCTATTCTACTGTATAGCTAAACGCGAGGAAGACTCGAGGCAACTCGAGTTAAACAAAGACCTCATGACAAATAGGAATAGACATTGCAACAAAATTTGCACAGAAATACAACATATAAAGAGTTGCTGAGTAAAGATTAATCCAAGTTACAGATCTCTAAGTCCCCTTGCCGTATAAGAAATATCACTCCCGAATTACACATCGGCCTAATCCTATGGTCCAAACCCAACTATCTCCTAACATCCCCAAACTTCCTTACAGACGTCCGAAAAAGAAGTGGCCAAGTGAACTAAACATACCAGAAAAATAAATAAATAAAACTTTTAAAAAGGGGGGAAATCCTGCGAGTTCCTCCTCCGTGAGTTGTGACGATAAAACAGTAAAAAAAATTAAATTCCGGATCAAAATTGAATATCCCAAGCATTGAGCAATATGGTTTTTCATTTCGAGTAAGCATACGGATCGGTTTACATCCTTTCGCCATTCTGTCCTTTCTAAAAGTCTTTTTATTGTTTCCGGATAACCAGCGGCACATCTCATTCCCATCCGCAATATTAATATCTTGTCCTTCGAGCGCTGTTTTTTTCTTCCCGTGTTATTTTTTCTCGAGACTGCAGTTCTTATCCGATTCACGTTCGAGAACGGCAGTTCCGTCTCAAAGTTTTGTCCACACAATTTGTTTCCAATAAACAACAGCCTGTTCTCGGTCAGAACACGATTCGCGTATTTCAATAACATTTTTAAAAACGACGTTACGTTATGTTTACCGCCTTCGAACAACCAAAACTAAGGATTCTCAGTTGGTCTGGACATTTCTTCGCAGTTTTGAGGCAAAGGGTCCGGGGTTCGAACTCCCTTCACAATATACTCAGAAATTGGACCAAATATCAATACAGAACACGTCAAGAATCATTTCGTACAGATTTTAGTTTACATTAAGAACGCTGAGATAAATGTAGTCATAAAATTTTTCCTTTGGTTCCTATATATTATAACATTATTTAATAATAATTAAATCCACACTTTCGCTATGTCGCTAATACGCTTTGGATATTGTCCTCCATTTCCCGGATCCGGTTGAAACGTGGTCTACCCCTTGAGTTCAGGTGCATCATCCCCTCTGCGGTTTCCCTCAACGCGACCCAACCACCTGAGGCCTCCCTTATCTGACAAATGTCACGGGTTCAGCGTAGAGTCCAGAAGTTTTTCCTCGGCCCGCCTCTTGCGCTAGGCCAAATTTCATTAAACGAGAAACGCGTTTCGAGTAAAAAAAAAGTGAAAACCCCGGTGATCGATTTCAGTTGCTGGCGGCGGTTACGGTCTCTTTGTGCTCGATGCTGGTCGGCTTCTGTCAGGCGTACACATCGCCGGCTCTCGCTTCGATGAACCAGCCCAACAGTACACTAACTGTTACTGCACAACAGGTACGCCACTCATTTTCAGCATGTAACAACCACTGTTTACCCAACGTCACCCAACTTTGGCTTTATCGTACACACACGATTGAATCCAACAAAAATATATAACAACAACCTTTTTGAGTTGGCATTGAATCGTTACTACATTTATATGACTGATAAAGCTAAACAGACTATTCCCCAGATAAATAAATGAAATAAAATACGAGCGAAAGATAAATTTTTATATTTCTAAAATAGATAACATTTTCTATTTACAGGAATCATGGATAGGAAGCCTGTTGCCTCTATCCGCCCTCTTCGGCGGCATATTGGGCGGCCCGATTATAGAGAAGTTCGGAAGAAAAATTACTATACTATTGACGGCGCCGCCGTTTATATTATGTAAGCATTGAAACGTATAATTTAACGATTTAATATCAATGCATTATCAATGGTAGCAAGAGAAAAATATACGGTACAAAAAATTCATGGACTTGAAATCCAGTTAAAGTACAATTAGCTATAAAACGCAGGTGATGCATATCGACAACAAAAAATATAATAAGTAACCACGGTAACCTATTTTTTTTTTGGATTATGCCGACTATAGTGTTGATAAGCTTCCATTTTAATTTGTTACCACTTCGGGGCCAATAATGAAGGTGGATAAAGTGACTGATGATTTTACAGAGTTCTAAAAAACCGCCGCGAGAATGATCTTAATAGTATGCCATTTGGCGTTCGGGTGATCTTGAGATCACCTTGATCTTGTTCGGACTGACACGAACAAAACAGGTGGCAGCCAACCGCTCCTTCCCCGTGCGCACAGCCCACGCGTCCACATACGCCCCATACATATCATTGAATACTTTGAAAAGAACATTTAAATGTGTAAAGACAATTAGAGCTCTTCAAATTTCACTGTATCCAAAAATGTTGAGAACAGAATTAACTTCTGTACCCACTCCGTATTTCGTACTGCGGCAAGTCCTTTAAGCACGAAAATATGAATTTATCTCCTCGTTCTTTGCGCGTTCTCGAGCTTTGCTTCGGACGCCCCTTTTCGCTCTTTACCAGATGACAGCGAAAAAAGGTTATCTCTATAGAAAAGGTCTATTTTTAGCAACCGTCGTATTCCGTTTCATTCTACAAATTCTACACTAAAAAGACCGGTTTGGGGCGTATGTAATTGAAAGCGAACATCGCGATATTTTATACTCGCCGACTTCCCCACGCTTCATTCTGTCCGTGCGCTTAATGAAAAGATTATGCAATATAAAGCATTAGACGCGGAGTTTTGACGACCGAATTAAGCTCAAGGTATTGCGGAGGAGAGATACGGCACTTAATACTTCCTAAATCTTCCCCACACGCAACTCATAAAAAGAGAGTAATAAAAGGTGGGATCATTTTTCATTCGTTTACAGCGTTCCTGTTAATAAGCTTTGCCCGGGGTGTGGCCATGGTGATGGTGGGAAGATCGATATCGGGATTCTGTGTGGGAATGGCTTCGCTGACGTTGCCCGTCTACCTGGGGGAGACTTTGGAACCAAGCACCAGGGGATCGCTGGGACTATTGCCTACAGCTCTAGGCAATGCAGGCCAGTAGAAAAATTATATACTTAATAGAAAAATATAAATATATTTAATTATAAATAGAAAATTCTAAGTAATGGCCCAAAATGGCAACAACCAAAATCTGAAATTCTTCCGGGCTTCAAAATTTATTAATGCACCCTAATCAGAATTGAATTTCTCTTGTGTCGGGAACAAATGTTACAATGCTACAAATCTTGTTTGGCTAATCCATTTACCCCGCCGTCAAATATTAATGACGACCTTCGTAGGAAAAATAACAAAATATTATTTTCAATAAAAAATAACTCCATATAGGTAATGAGAACACGGTGACCGTGTTTCGAGATCTCTTTCGACGCACGGAGGAAAAGTGGAAACAAATTAATTTAATACTTCTTAAAGCCTGGCAGATAAATTATGGGTCCTGTACTGTTTTTCATCATGATGGCATAACTTATAATGAAGAAACAAATCCGAAAAACATTGAAGAAATCATTGACAGATTATTAGAAAAGAAAGCCAACTCCAAATTTATGCAACAATAATCAACAATATTTTAAGTCGACCACTATAAACTCAAATATTTTAAAAGGTGTATTTTTTGTAGAAAATATTATTGGGTGTAGTGTTATATTCATCAAATATTTATGTACAAAGAGTAATCAGAAGCTACATTATTAGAACAAGTTGACCGTTTTTTAATATATAGTACTCTAGATAGTTTACAATATTGCACGTGGAGATGATACCATGAAATATCAATTGTGGAATTGAGAGAAAACAATAGCGGTAAATGAGTTTCATTTTGGCAACTTCAACAAACGAGTTATCACTTTAGCCTTGGCAGAGATGAAACAGAATGGGAAGGCAACAAAGGGAGGACTGAACTGTAGTCTAATAGCCAGGAGACTCAAACCCATAACTTTCAACTCAATAACACATAATAACTGTATTGTCTGCTACCAAGCCTGTAATTTATTCCATCAACTCAGAAGGAGCCGACCTTTTCCTTTATTAGCTTTTAATATTTACTACCCTATTAAATGTCGCGCTAGGAGCTCTCGCAGTATTTGCGCTCTTACAAGAAAAAAAATCTTTTCTTGAACACATCTAATTGTATATAATAAACGATATTTGCTATGAAACAATCATATTGTGCTTGTTCGAACTGTTTGTACAGAATGTCAAATATTTATGTACGATCGAAATGATAAATGAGAACGGGACAAAGAGTAACACAAATTATGAGATCTAAACCGCATACCAGCCTGTAAATATCTTAATTTAATATACCTGGTAGGCAGTAAACAGGTCATTTGACTGTTTTGGTTTTCGATACATTCAGGTATTCTGATATGCTACATAACCGGGAAGTTCTTGGACTGGTCTAAGCTGGCGCTGCTGGGAGCCTGCTTGCCGCTTCCCTACCTCTTCTTGATGTTCCTCATACCAGAAACGCCGAGATGGTACATAAACAACAGTAAGTTTCAAATTGAATTATGGCATGGGGCGCTAATCAAATTTGATTCCGACGCCTCGCTGTTTTCTCCGCCAACCCCCCCCCTCCACCATCGGGACCTTATCCCATTAAACGGATTTGCGGGATTACGCGGTCTGCCTTTTCATAACCAATTTTTTAACAAAGTAGAAGGTTTTAAGTCCATTCATCTTTTTATTCAGACGATCCGAAAAGCGCCAACAAAGCCCTACAGTGGCTGAGGGGAAGGGACGCCGACGTGGGCAAGGAGCTGGGCGAAATTGAATCGGCCCATCAGAGTATGAAGGAGGAAGACAATTCGGCAACACTGAGGGACTACTTCAAGAGGCGGTACATGCTCCCCCTGGCAATATCTATAGGCCTGATGTTCTTCCAGCAGCTAAGCGGCATCAACGCGGTCATATTTTACACTGTCAAAATATTTCAGGTAAATTAAACACGCGAAAATCGCGTTCTGGAACGCAGGATATGTACGTCCAAGAACACTGTATTTAGAAATCATGAAACGGGGAATTCGTCAAATAAATATAATATAAAATTGGGTCGGGACTTACTTAAAATGAAAGAGAGGACATAAAAGCACCTGAAACAGGATAGAGAAGACGCCAAATCATTCTAATCAAAATGCAGATCTCAAAGTAACTCCTTTTCAAACGAGAATTTCTTCAGAAAATATTTCAAACCGTCGATTTCCGACAGAGGGATTTCAAAAATACCTTCTCAATGCTTTAATCTGAAAGGGTTTAATGCAGAATAAGCAAGGTCTCCCTAGAGTTATTCCTGGAAAGTGCAAAATGCGAAGCTCTCCGTCTCTAATCCTATCGGTTCAGTGCTGATGGGAATAGCCAGCCCCACTAACACTAAGAAGTGGCAATCCCCCGTCTGATTGCTGCCAAGATTGTTCCCAGGAGGCTCATTCCCAAGACCCATTGTAGAGGGACCCCCCCCCCCTCCCATTATGGGTCGACAATGGGGTGAAAACCCCGCTGCCGAACTGGCACGATAACTCGATCTCAAATGCACCATTTTATAGGCTGCTTTTCTTTCTTATTTTAATTTTCTCAGCGGTTAAGCAACTGAATGGGTGTTGGCCGGGCCTGTAAGTGGCCTGCCGGCCTGCATTCCATCCGCAAACAAAACATGCCGCCTGTGTTTTTATTAGGAAATAATGTTCGGCCTAATTTGAAATATTTGTGCAGTCTCGCATATGGTCCGGGAGTATAATTTTCTGCCGAGTCCCAATTTTTTGTCTATCTAGAATTCAAACACCCATATCGGATTATGTAAGATTGCCACTACTCTCTAGAAACGAAAATAGCAGCCCATTACTGAGCGGATGAACTTGGTTCGATTCGCATTGATCAAGTCATTATACTTTTAAACCTTTCAATTGTGTCGAATCTAACGTTTATCATAAAAACTGAAGAAGCATATCTTCCTATATAGAATAAAATGTTTATCTCGGTTCCAGGGCGCCGGGAGCACTATAGATTCAAACCTTTCCGCCATAATAGTCGGAATAGTCAATTTCGGCTCGACATTCGTCGCGACGCTCATCATCGACAAGCTTGGCCGTAAGATGCTGCTCTACATCTCCAGCGTTTCCATGATCGTAACACTCAACGTCCTGGGTGCATTCTTCTACCTCAAGGACGTCCAAGACGCCGATCTTTCGGCCTACGCTTGGCTCCCGTTGGCCAGTTTCGTGGTGTTCGTCATCGGGTTCTCAATCGGTTTCGGTCCCATACCTTGGCTAATGATGGGAGAAATTCTACCAGGTAGCTTCGACAGATCTTTATATAATTCATGCTGTACCTCAGAACAACCACTTCCAGGGCATACAATTAACACTGAATACAGATGCATTTATGCAAAATTGAATTCTTGATCCTCCTGAGGCGGGTTTTAATGTTTTTAAAATATATTCACTCTCAACCTAGTGCCATGTTTGCATTTAAACTGTTGACAATTAACACTTACCGACGTTGAGAAATAGTCAAACGAAAAGCTGGAGAAAAAAGAACCCTGAACGAATTCGCGGTAACCGCCTCGGGGCTCGATTAAATGGGGCGCATCCAAAAGTTACGAAACCGCGCTAAGTTTCCAATCAGATAGCTACGGAGCGATGCCGGCTGACCCAATTCATAGAATTGCCTTACGCCATTTTACAATTTCTCCCCATCGGTATTCATTGTCGAGTGATTTTAACAACTCGGCTGGACAATTTTGGAAAATCGGGACGTAGATTTTTAACGAGAAAGTCAAAATCTTCAACTCAAAGCAGTCCATAGCGAAAATATTTCGATCGAGCCTTACGAGCAGATAAAAGATTAAATTCGAATTGTTGGACTTCAAAACAGTCAGGGACCTCCACATTATTCTCTTGAGATAAATCGTGATTCCCGTACATACAAATATTAAGGTATAATAAGTTGATTGTTTCTCAATTCTCATTCTAGCCAAGATAAGGGGCAACGCCGCTTCGATAGTCACGGCTTTCAACTGGGCGTGCACGTTCCTCGTGACCAAGACGTTCACGGACGTCACCGAGCACCTCGGTTCGCACGGCGCCTTCTGGACGTTCGGCGGTTTCTGCGTGCTGGGACTCGGCTTCGTCGTGTTCCTAGTGCCGGAGACACAGTGCAAGAGCTTGGAGGACATAGAGAAACACTTTTCTGGAAAAAAGAGCCTCAAAACGCAGAGTGAACCGGCGCCCGCCACTGCGTAGCCGACCGAGGGTTCATGGACGGAAATTTTTATGGACAATCAGAGTTTTGTCTCTCCCAAAACCTGAATGAATTCCTGAATTATGGTACACTCGACACTCGACCCTGCCCAGTAATTACAATTCAATCAGTTTTTAATAAGGCAAATGGAAATAAGACATTGGCCCAGTCGAATATAAAAATCTGGGCATAAAACTTCCTAAAATCCCACAATCTTTAGTAGTTTAGAACCAGATGAATGTTGTTCATCAGTGTACTATATAATGGGAATTCCACTACTTAAGAGTAAAACCAAATTTAGGCATTAAACCCTTATGTAGGTCCTAAAATGTCTTTCCTAGTTACATGCAGATTCATTTCCTATTGAATGACTGGCAGGAAAGCAATGGAAAAGACAATGCCATTGTCAGTGTGGTCAATTTAGAGTAATAGTTTTCAAAACTATTTTTGACCAGTATAGACACAAGTAATATGCACTGATTCAGTATATTATAGGATATTACACGCCAAACAAATTGTTAAACTACAGCAATGTTTCCCTTAGACTTTATTATTTTCTTTTAAATTAATAAATAATATATATTTTTTGTTTTTTTGTATTATACCTCTTAGTCAGATCTCGTTAATGAAAGAGTTTATATATTTATTACTAAGAAACTTTTTTTGTATTAGTTATATTAAAAAAAATAACAAAAAAATGTTGAAAAATTATTTTCTAGTTAATTTATATTATTCTTATGTGACTTTCCCACCTCAATATTATAATACTTGGTTTAGTTGCAGAATGCATGCAAAGACTACAGTGTGGTCACCCACTTATACTAATATTGTATAGAGGGGTTGTTTAATGAATTCAATAAAATACTATTAAGTAACTATTAAATTAATGTTGTACTGTCTAAGCTTACTAGCTTAGTTCCTGATTATATGGTCATTAATTTCTAGATAAAAAGTGTAGATTAATTAGAAGACAAATGTGATTTTCAAATTACTTAAAATTATCATTAAAAGTCACCTTTATTTAATTAATCATATCACATATACGTTATTATTATCTGGCTTATGAAATTTGTGTTGATCCAAGAAGAAACTACTGGTTTTATGAAACATCATACATGCATATAAAATATAATTTTGACACTTTAGTCCACTTTACTTGAACAAATTGTATATTGTATTTTAGAATTATTTGTTATGAATTCTTAATCAATAATATAATATAAATATGAAATTGTAAATATATGATATTTATTTTTAAGTTATATGTGTAAGTAATTTTTTATTATGTATTCTTTCTACATTAAATGTTTATAAATTGATAGATGTCCTCATTTAAGTATTTAAATGCACTTAATATATATATATATATATATATATATATATATATATATATATATATATATATATATATATATATATATATATATATATATATATATATATAAACAACACAGCATTAAATGAATTAAAGTATTACATTTCAATTTTATGTTAGTTCAAACTTCTTTAGATAAATAAATACTTCAAATGTATATATTTTTGCCAATATTTATTATGTTGCACTCTATTATAACCCTATTAATGCATCTTACAAGTATAATACCTTATAAGAAATATCAATAGTGATAATAAATGAATCTCTGAAGCAATAATATATCAAGACACAGAAGGAAAAGTCAACAACCAAGCTAAATAAGAACTCAATGAGTTCATATTAAAATTACATAGTAGTTATACTTAGCCAAGTTGAGTGACTATGGAACATCCTATCAATAGTATTCCTCTATAACTGCATTCCAAGCACCAACAAAAATGAATTCCTAAATTAGCTCAATATTCACCTTATCAAAACTCCTTAGCAAAAGAAAGTTAAATTTTTAAAATCACCTATACCAACAAAAAAAGGTAATTTCAAATATGTGTGTTACCCTGCATACCTATTAGTTTAAAATGAACTGCCGGGCTTCTAGCTAAATGCACAGAATATGAGTACTTAGTTAATTCCTAGAGAAAAAAATGTATTGAGTAAAAACTGTATAGATACCTTCTACTAATAATGATGAGGAAAACAAATAGGACTATTCCTAGAGCTAGAAATAAGTGAATAAAGGGAAACAAAAATGGGTGTTGTAAGACTTTCTTAAATTTTCTCTAATCCATATGCAGACATTTTCCTGTATCCACTTTCTTTCATAATCACAAACTAAACAAGTTTACTCTTTTCGCCATCATTAGTAAAACATAGACAATACAACAGAAAACAATATATAAGACTACTATCTAATTTTTTGAACTGGTTTTTAGAATCCTTCCAAATGTGATTCGTGCTCCGTAATTTGTTAAGCACACCAAAGTATAAAAGAAGATACGCTTTAAAATTTCAAACCTGAACAGAAACCAGGCAAACATTTCGGTGTAGTAAATGTTGATGAACGAACAAAACCGGAAAATTCTGAAACTCTGGAATAATGTAGACTAATAAAATGAGAATATACATAACCAATTTTCTTCAATGCTGACATCCATCCAACAAGTAAGCCAAATTGAAACAAGTAATAAACCGTGTACATACGAGAACTATGTGCTAAATCGCTTATGGGACTGTAATAAACCGCGCTAATCGGTGACAACTAACTGATAGTTGAATATAATGAATTCAAAAAACTCACCCATAACTTGAACGCGGCAAATGGCGCAGGTGTCGCACTCGACGTCCCAGCTCCACATAGCGACGGCGTTCCATTTCTTCAGGGCGAACATCTTCATATTGTCAGAGTCAGGGCGCGACATGACAAAGCCGGATTTATTTCAATTTAAAAACCCGACAGCAAAACTAAAAACAGAGGGGCCCCACTGAAACCTCACACTTGACACACAGATAACGCTGTCGTCACCACTGCCTTCTGAATTTGCCGATGCCTTCCCGATTCAAACTATACAATTTCAGGCGCAAAATTTGAAGTGTGAGGAGTTCAAATCAATATATTGTAGTGTTTAAGATGCTTTAAGTATTATTAAATTAAAACATTATTAAAACATATTTTCATTGATTCTGTAGGAAACAGTGTATGGAATAAAATGAGGAATCAAAATTTCATGCTATAATGCATACTTACTCTGTAAATATTCATTCTTAATTTTTTAAGTACACACAATTTAGGAATTTTATTCTGAATTTTCAGATGCTTACTTTACTTGCACCAGTTTGTACTATGAGATTGATTTCCACTACAATATTCAGTAGTTTTAGTTACATAGTTTTAGTTAATGCGAGGAAATTATTCTTTTAATTCTTGACACCTAACAGATTATTTTGCATATTCATTTAAACACATTTTTAATGATTATTCAGTTTCCCGAGTTCAGTATTTCAGGTCCAAAAACATAGAAAATAATTATCAACTAATAATTAACTACTTTCATGAAAGAATAAAAGGAGGAAATGGAGGTAGAGTTCAAACTTTATGTAAACAATGAAATAAGTCTTCAGAATAATATATTTTAAATTCTGAGCACAGGTTTATAACAGAAACTTATAATAACTTTTCAATAAAACCAAAATGTTCCATCAACAGTTTAATATACATACAATTGTATAATTTCCTTCTGTAACAATTCATTTAATACTGGTTACAATCCATTTTCGATACAATACATGTTTTTAAAGCAATGATTAAGCAACAGAAATTGAGTCTTTCTTGAATTGATATATAATTTAAATGTCTTCATATGGTTCATTTATAATTATTGTGCACTTCAGTGATTAATTATTTTCTCAAAGATGTACATAAATGATTACTAATTATATGACGGTTAAAGAATAAATTAATTGTAAGCTATTGTTTATACTGCCCCTATCAGCTATTGGTATAATATGAGAATGTAGTAGGGTATGTCAGATAAAATATAACTTATGATAATTCAGCTACACTACAGTCTATAATTCTCTAAGCTCTTAAATTATGATTCTACTAGATTCTCAATCTTTGGTTATTTTTCGGGAACTTAAATTCTATTGTTCTAATGGTATAATAGTATACATGAATTGTCTACTTAATTTTAACTGCTACTATTACACTAGTGTTGTGCACAATAACAAGTGTACTACAAAATTCATTTTTTCCCTTTAAATAATTCACTCATTCACTACTTGACTATTCATTAATGTGTTTTACACTAAAGGACAAAATACAAATTTTATATTAGAACCCAGACATTTCTAAGATTAGATATTTAGTTTAAATACTCAGGAAATACATATAAATGGTGTCTGAATGGGTAGAAATTAGCCCATCTACATTCACATAAGAAATGGATAGACAGAGAAAGAGATATATATATATAGAGAGAGAGAGAGAGAGTAAGGGCTAGCTAAGAGCAGCTGGCAGAATGTAACTTCAAAGTTTCAGTAACTAGTAACTAACAAAAGAAAAGAATTTGAATAAGTTGCTGTCTAAAAATAAGCACATTTGGCAGATAATGCAACAAAAAATTAACTGGGTAAAATAAGACCAACAGTACAGTTCTAGTCAGCAATTTAAAAGTCCAATAGTTAATAATATCACTGTATTGTTTATCCAAATAAGTTCTTGTGGCTAATATAAACTCAATAAAATACTATGTATTGAAGCAGGACCATTAAACCGCTAATTTTATTTAAACCATTTTTCACAGTGAAGTTCCAATGCAAGTCCTTATTTTCTTATAAGTGTAATGGGGCAATGTATCAAAACATGTCATTTAATATTCTATTTGTCTTTGAATTTGCTGCAACTTAAAAGAGTAAATGTGCATAGTAGCCTGTTCACTTAAATTTACTTAAAAACAAACAACAATATAATTATAAAAGAGACATTATCAAACTTTTAAAAAATAAAAAGAGATAACTGTAAATTAAAACTCATGTATAAAATAATGGGAAATACTCAATTAGAACAGTACTGATAGCCTATTACAAAACCAAAATTGTTTTGCAGTAAATAATACAAATATATAATTATATTTTATCATGACAACGCAAATGGGTTTCAATTCTTCTTAACATATTATTCAATAGCAACATATTAATATAAATGTACAAAATAGAACCATGTATCCCTATTTTAAATTTAAATTATTATCTCACTGGAACTCAATATCATCACAGTTGGAGCACACTATAGTCAAGTGATGCATTGTTGATAGTCATTTTATAACTAATCATTTAATTTAGAGATAAAACAAAAACTGAACATAAAAATTCCGCTTGAAAAATATATATAGTCATTGTATTTTGAAAATTTAACACTGACCCTGCTTTGATGAAATCTTACCTTATCAATCTTAAATAGCACATCCAATACAGAATAATTTGAAATGTTTTAAACAATCCTAACAATAACAGATGGCTCTATTTCAATTTTCATATACTGGAGAATAGAGAATCTGTATTTGCATTTCCTGTTATTTTAACAGAAAATACTTTGGTTCCAAAGAACATAATATAACAAATACATCCTGATTATCATAATTAACAGGAAAATGATAAATAAACCAATAAACTTGGAACATGTGAAACAAAAAATGGTAACAATATTAAAATATACTCCTATATATTCATCAGAACAATAAAGAAATTAATGCAGGATTTTAGCCATACTGAATATGATCAAAAGGTGCTTTACCACCTTATAAGTACATAATTAAAAAACTAAAACTGAGGCAAATTTTGTTCAACCAAAAATTTGAAATGATATATTAAGTTATATGTGTATCCTGAAATAAGTTAAAATAAAAATATTTTAAAAAATTGATGTTATCCAATAAATAAATAAGAAATATTATAGATAGACCATACATGAAAAGCAATGCTTGATTTATAAACTTAAATGTTAAAATTTCATATCCACATTACATTCTGGATATATAAACTGAACCAGTTAGATATTAAAGTGAATAATAAAAAAATGGTGCCTTGGTATGAATACATGCATTTATATATCTTATTTATATGTGATATATCTTTGCAGGAAAATATATTTTTAACATGTAAATAAAAATAAATGATAAAGATTGTAGAGAATTTTCATTGAACAAAATTTGCCTATACAATATTCTGTATGAGGGAAATCAATTGTTAATGTTTATATAGAATATATCTGTAATAAAATATTCATTTATAAAATAATTAAGGCAATCCCATTGATGAATTGATCATTGAATATATATTTTGTCTTTGTTTGTGTATATGTTCAAAAAAATAAAATTAATGTAATCTCGAATTTATAACTGATAAACTATTTCCCTCATCACAAAGTTTATTTAACAAAATATTTTTCAGTCCAATAAGGTTTATTAGAAGCATTCTAATGCGAAAGCTTTCTAATTATTGCACATTACATTCTAACAGGATAGTTGACCACTGTTAGAATTTCACCAACAGCAGTTTGAATTTATTAAGATAGACAAACCTCAATAATCCTCAAACACCCTGTATCAATATTTGCATCAAACAATTAAATAATATCATTATTTATAAATAATGCAGTAAATACTAACTTAAATGATTTAACAAATAAAATAAAATAAAATTACAACTAATAAATCACAAATGAATTATTTTTAATATAAGGGAATGTAACAAATCAGAATTTGTTAAGAAGAAATTAAAGCATTCTTTGACTGAATAAAAGAATAAATAAAACACATATTTCTAACTCATTAGAATAAAATGAAAAATTAGTACTCAGGTCTACATATACTACAAAAGTTCAAATGTATATGTACAATAAATACTCTAAATCTTCTGGGGAAGCTGACCTGAGTTGGCCAGATCTCAGGTCCTACACGCTCCTCTAAAGTGTAGGATTGAAGAGGTTTGACTTTAATGTTAACAATAATTACAATTAGTAATTGGAAAATGACAGCAGATTGTTGGTGTTCCCAACACCTCAACATTATTCACATATAAGAATAATTAATTCACAACCAAGAATATATATGTATTTCTGAAATACCATAGTAAACAGCTAGTAGTTCAAATATAGCTGTATAAAATCAAAATAGTCTCTTTGTTTCAGTATCAAATTATATACCCTAAAACTCCGTTAAATTATGTACTCACTCATTTATACAACATACAAATACATGGACAAATTTTATACGAATATAAAGTTACCTTTTTTTTAATAAAAACCCAAAATTAAGGCCAGTCAGCATTTTATAATTATTTGTACGTATTTTATAAAATACTTGTTATATATCTACATAATATATAAATGTTATTATAGAATATAATATATATTATACCATGTTCTTAGAAGTATATACAATATGTATAATTATCGAGTTAAGCTGTCTGTGAACTTTAACCTGTCTATTTGATGTTGTGTCTCTCTGAGTCTGGCTTCAACTTTAAGCCTTTCTCTAATCAGCTGTTCTACTTTGACTTTCAATATTTCATTTTCACCTGGAAAATACATTTCATCTAATGTACTTTTAATTTACAATATTAAGAATAATTAGATATTTGAGACATAGTTAGAAAAATGATGTAGTATCAATATAATATTTAAATTATAGACAATGAACAATATTACATTACTGTTTGGTACTAATGTGAAATATAGTTGTAATATAAAACATTTTAAAAAACTATTAATTACAGAATGAAAACAAAATGCGGAAGAAATTTTAATAGTCACTTTTTTATCATACCAATCTGATTTATTTTCAAATAGTAAAATAATGTATATTTATTCATTATATATATTCGTGTAATTAAATAAATTTCTAAATTATAAATTACTACTTACTTTGAATACTCACTTTTCCTTCCCTGTTAGCAATACTGAAAAGTAAGCATTGAAGGTATATACATCATATTCTACCTAGCCGTATATTTTATTTCCAGTTTCATATAAATTTCCAATATTAATTATTGCAGTTGGTTTTATTTATGAGTGCTGAAGGCTTATATAAGAGTATACTGTTATTAGACTTACCTCTCAAATCTGCTGTGGTCATGTCCGATACTTGATACCTTCTGTCTGGTATTTTCCTCATGAGTGATTTCTGGAGTTTTCCAAAGGTAGAACTCCCGGCATACAGCTTCCTCTTGACCGGCTCACTTTGTGGACAATATCTCGAGCTGACAGCGATCTGGTTACCCAAATCGAAAGATCTAAACGACACCAATGATACAGCTGCATCGGCTGCTGCTTTAGATTTATCATCTGGCTGCTTCTTTTCGTCCAAAACTGCTCCCTCTTGCCATACCAATCTGCAGCCTCCACCTCTTTGCTCTGTATTGTTGTTATTATTGTTATGATTACTGTTCATAATGTTCCTTGACATGTCGTGAATCTTTTCAACAGACGGATTTTTCGTATGCCTCTCGTATCTCTCATCATCATCGTCGTCCGCTGTGTTATTATTGCTGCCGCACAATGCCCTGCGCCTGATATTTGTATTTTGTTTAAGTCGATACCCCGGAGATTGGTGGCACTTTTTCATTTCTTCAGCTGACGAATTGTTTTCATTCCTGTCCTTCTTCGAGAATAAAATTTCTGAAGAACATCTGAAATGACTCTTGTGTCCTGTATTCGAAGGACCGTCGCTCTCTTCGGAAGTATCCTTATAATACTTTTTACCGGCCTTTCTTGCATCTGATGATGACGAACTCCTAATAATTATTTTCTCCAAAGTTTTAGAAATTGTTTTTAAAATGCCGTCTTCATTGTCACTGGTCTTTAAAGGGGGGTTGTTGTTAATTTTTTCTTGTAATAGGTCCAGCTGAGAGTTAACAAGTTCATTTTCACGGTCAGTATTTTTAATCGCCGGTGATTCGCTAGAAGTTGTTACATTGCTGCTATTACTGCTACTACTCATAGTGGTAATAACATTTGTAGTAGGAGCAGTGGCAATATTAGAAGCAGGAGCGACTTGCGGTTTTGATTTTGAAATGTGCCAGATGTCAGATTTAACTTTGTAGTCTTCAAATATTGTCTCCGCTTCTTGAATTAAACGCCTGTATTTCATATCTCCTTCTGTATCAGCTTTATTTTCGGATGTAAGCAAAGATGACCTTCGTGGTGGAGTAGGTGGAGTCATCGCCCTGTGTAGATTTATGGCCGAATATCCAATAACCGAATTTGATCTCTTTTTTAATTCTGATGGTGGACCTAGGGCCTTCTTGCTCGAATCTTCCAGACTTGCTTTCCTGCTCAGGTTGGAATTGGAATCAATCAGTTTTGAAACATGGGGATTTCTCAAGTATTTTCCATTGTAGTCGCGGCAATTGTTGCGTCTGAGAGATATTGGAGTAGTTCCAGCACTTCTTGTACCACCGCTATTTATTAGTCTGTCTACCAAAAGCCTGTTGAGGTTCAGCTGTCTGCCATGTTCGAACAGAGGGCTTTCTGTACCCTTGAAGACGGCTTCACTAGAGTACTGTCGATTGCTCTTCGAGGCCTCTTGGAGGTCCTGGGACTGTCCTCTGTTCATACTTCCTCCTGCAGAATTGTTCCTCGTGAACCTCCTCCTTTTCCTGTTGGCTAAAACATTTGATGATCCCCTCAATGAAGAATTGGCCCCACCTTCTGCTCCCATTCCACCATTCAGGCTTCCACTTTCGTGGAGTTGGTGACTTCTGTTCCTGATCCTGTTGGAACACCTCCTGCTGCACCTGCTCCTGGTGCTACATCTGCTGCTGCTGTTGCGTCTCAATTGTGCTTCGCTCCCTGTAGGAGGAGGACTGTGTATACCCGTACCCAGACCGTCATACGTACAGTGTCCTCTGTTTAAGAGTTTACCTGTTTATCGACATAGAAAATTAATTAATAAACAACATCCGATGATTATTTAATGCTTAATGGGAAATTTAAGGCGAATGCTGACAAGGCTACACAGAGAGTATGTTACAAGAATAAAGATCAGTTTTAACACGCAACATTATTTCTGACAAACAGTAGGTTATATTATGACTACCTGAACATTCTGAATCAGAGTTGGCCAATTCCACAAGAGATCCTGTATCAATAAAATCTAAATCACTGCCCGTCTGACATTCTTCAGTTATACGACTCGAATTATCTGTTCCAAAATAAAGGAAAAGTTGAAATTACCTTATAATCTAGTATGTATTCACGCATATGTATACTTTTTAAAATTAAATTACAAACTATTATGTGGAAATTTTCCCACATCTCAAAATTGTAATAATAATTGTGAACAATTTTTTAATTAATCCAGCATTTTTCTATTGCACATGGTGGTTTGGAAAACTCTGAAATAATATCAGTGCATGACCAATATCCTATGTGATTATAGAACTGCAAACTTAAGAAATATGTATTTTAATATTACCATTATAGTCTCCGTTTTGGTCTTCGCAGTCCGTTGGATCGCTGTCACTGAGAATGTCGGTCTCCTTTTCATAAACATAGCTCTCGTCATATTTGCCGAGCATTTCGTTCAGGGTCACGTCGTCATCAGAGAAATCGCTAGTGTTACCGTGGTTGTTGTCCTCCGAGCCGGAACTGGTCGGACCGGACGAGGAGGAGGAGAGTGAAGTTCCGGGTCTTAAGTGGCGGCAGGGTCGGTTGGCTCTCGGCGAACAGGTTGTCACCGTTCCCAACAGTTTCCTGGCTCCTATGGATCTGGTTTGTGGAGAAAATGATATAAATCTCAAAATACCAGTAGTAGAAAAGCGATAAAATAATTACATTTTACGTTCAGAGAGAAAATGAGCAGTAAATCTTACGGGGTCGGTGAAAATGGAGTATTGTTGTAGACGTTGGTAGTTTTGATATCGCGTGGGTTATTATTGGGCAATTTAGTGGGTGAAAACAGTGCAGAGTTGTAGGGCTCCTGCCTGTGCGACGAAACAGGCTGTGACCTCTCTTTGCTAGCACCGCCGCCGCCGCCGCCACAAGACGAGAGTGTAGAACTGCTACCGACTGTGGACGAAGTCTCACCGCCCATCTGGGCAAGGTTGTTGGTCCTGTTGGCGTGCTGTGGCAGCGGAGACTGGCTTGCCGGACTTGCCACGAGCCACGGGTTCGTCCTGATCCTGTTCCGTTGCCGTGGTGATGAGAGGTAGGGCGATGCTGCCATGTAGGGCGACCAGCAGGCGGCGTTGGCACTGCTGCCCCCAACGGCAAGGCCCACTGTCACTCTCTCGTCGCATGACTCCGTCCTCCTGTGAAAGCTGTTGCTGCTGCATTCGGGTCTGTTCAGTTTCACTTGGGGCTGAAAGTAGAATTGTAAAATGTAAATGTAATGTAAACTAAAGACTGGTTTGAGACGCTTAATGTATACATACATACTAACAGGTATATTGAGATGGCCAGATTTCCATTCCACATTAAATGCTACCAAGTTACCTTAGGTGTAGGGATCTTATTTTTGTAAGTATTCTCCTTGGCTATATCCTCCTCTGTGGATGACTGCTGGAGACCGCCATTGTTATCGGGCTGTTGTTTCGGTCTTCTCTTAATGGTTTGATCGTGTCTAGGACTGACAAGAATTGAAGGCACAACGTGCTGCTGTAGTTGCGGCCTTTGTTGCTGTTGTTGTTGTTGCTGCTGCTGTTGAAGCTGCTGCTGCTGCTGCTGCTGTTGATGCTATAAATGGTATAATATTTATATTGCTTTATTATTAACTTATAAAATTTACATTACGATATATTTATTAATTATATTATAAATATTTGTATGCGGTGAAACCAAATATACGGCCACAACCAGCCATACCAACTATCAGCTCTCCATCACAGTCACATGAAGTAAATACCATGCATTCGGAATGAATGAAAACCCGATGAACACTTATCACTTTTGTAGGGGAAAACATAATTTAAGGTTTAAGCGGCCGTTTTATACCCAATGTCGTGTAGAATTTTAACGGGTGAATAAATTAATTTTGACTGGGTTATAAATCTTTGCGGAGGCCTGCCTGAACAGGCTGCAATATACTTCCAAAAATAGAGGTGTCTTACCTGATGATGAACGTAGTGTTTGCCGGTTCTCAGATTGATATAATATTCAGGAGGCACGCTGGCTCCTGGGGACGTACCGTCGGTTGAATACCCTGTTGAATAGGCCGATTCGGGCGAGGAAAGGCTATTGTTGTTGTTGTTGTTGTTGTTGGCGCCGTTGTTGGGCTCCTGATTGTCCTGGGGGTGGTGTCTGTGGTGCCTGTGGTGGTGGTGGTGGTGGTGCGGGTGGTGGTGGTGGTGCTGCCTCTGGAGCTGTTGCTGGTGGGACGGCGAGCCGTCGTGGTCGATGTTGATGATCGGTGGCGTCATTTCAACTTCGACTTCGACTTCGTCCTTCCCCCGTATCCTGACGCCGCCGCTGCTGCCGCTCCCACCGGCCGCATTCCTGATTCCGCCCCAGTCCTCGTTTTTTGATCCCTGATGTAAGAAAAAAACCAATAAGTCAAATTATTATATAACGGCACTGGTCCTTCAAAAACCGATATCCATAAATACAAAATTAGCTACCATTATTACGATACCGCTTATATGAATCCGGTTCACTAAGAACTTAGCTCGACTAATGAAGCTGTGGAGGGGGGTTGACGTAAGGCCGGGGGTGGGGCACAAGGCCCCCTAAATATAAATATAAACGAAATTCATTTCATCATAAACAAAGCGCTGCAATTAATACGCCAATGAAACAAGACTGGTCCTGTCGATAATCACAGCTTTCTCTATCTTTTTTTTATACTGCACTTCTACAGTTCAACACCAATTAAACAGCTGTCGTTACGCAAGTTTTATGCATATCCAGGCTTTCAAATTATAATATCATAATACAGATCGGGTCCAAATCTTTTCCACAGCTCTATGTACTATAACTACTAGTGTGTACTAACGCGAGGAGTCGACTGGTAATTAGTGGGCGAGGGTCCCAGATGCGGGAATTCGGTAGTTGGAGCGGCGGCGGCGGCGCCAGAACCGGAAGCCATCTGCCTCGCGGACTCGGGCCCGGATCCTTGCTGCTTCCCGGCACCATCCTTCGAGCGCTGCTGTTTCTTCTTGGAGCGCACGATGTGCGCCTCCATCCAGGAGCGCAGTTTGGTGCCCAACATCCCGCGTCGCCTGTACACCAACAATCGGTTAGATTATGGACTATAGATTAGTCTGCAGAAAGAAGTATTCTCTCCACAATGTCGTCCGACTGATCCCGTCTTACACCACCTGAGATTCGAGTCAGATGATCGGTTCGAGAGACGTATGATCTCCTGAATGAAAGCCAAACAGGTGTAGAAGGACTCAACCAAAGATTACAGTAATACCGATCTGTAAAGAATTTATAAAAATTCTATCAAACGTTTATAATTGATATTAAACGCAGCCATAGGGGGCTGACAGAGATTTGAATAATTCTTGTGAATTTCTGAACTATGAATTTTTGTGAACCCATGTTCACGAGGCGGTACTTTCATTCTACCTTGAATATGAAAATTAAATAATTTATTTTATGCCTTTACTGATTATTATTGACATTAATAAGCAAGATTAACTTTCTTAATTTAATCCAGGAAGTACATTAGCATAACATGTGTGTTCCTATATTACCGGAAATTGAAATTAACATGATACAAAAAATGAATGGAATAAATTAATCATTAAAGAAGGAGGGAAAAAAATCATGAAAAGCCTTTGCAAATGCATTAGGCTCTTATATGTATTTGAATTTCGTGCTCCTTGATCTTGCCTAGTAAAGCCTGCCGATTTTTTTAAAGATATACCTCGGTAATTCAAAAACGCAACGCTCGGTGGTTCTTTTTGGTTCCGAACAATGAAAACAATGGGGGAGCTTTGGTTACGGTGAATATTTTATGAAGCATTTTTTTCTTTCCCCCCCAACCAACCACTCAAAATACTCATCAGTCTAAAACCCCCAAAAAATGATCGCGGCGTTCCGCCTGTCACTGGCCGAGATTTGAACATCCCTTTTGTCGGTGATCTGTCGCCAAAAATATAAAAACAATTCAACTGTAATTAAACTTCACATTCTAATTTTCCCCGTTAATGTAAAAAATGTTTTTAAAATGAAGTCACATTTTAAGCAGTCACAGCATTTGCGGATTTTGACTTCTTTTTCTCTCAGAAAGATTCTTACAGAAAAGCTATGCGGGATAAAGACATCGAAAATTTAGATGTCTCCTCATAACATACAGTTTATTAATGTGTAAACTTGATAAATTAATATGAAGTAGCTATTGCAAAGAATTTCGCTACATATAGTTTTTCAGACCAAACGACTGCAATTCGCACGAACATTTCACTTGAAGTAGTAACAAATCTTTATTTGAAACGACAACCTAGGTGCTAGGATGAATGCTATTTTTCGTGTCATCTTTTTATTAGATTATTTATAGCTGGGCCTTTAACCGAACGGCAGGATATACGGCCAAAAAAACTTTCTTATTTGCATGTGGAATGTGGAAACTTTCCCCATAACGCCGGTCGCAAAAAAGGCAATTTTCCCGACCGAGAATACTCCTTGTCCCATTCAACGATACTGGCGGGGATTCCTCAATGGGCGGAGGAGGAGGAGGAGGAATTCTGAATAAAAATTGTTTATTTAGGACGAAGCCAGCTCATAAAATATAAGCAGAGGGCCGGCACAAATAACAGCGTGGGGCTCTGGCGCATCCAATAGAATTACGGCCAAATGCCGCCTTCCCCTAAGACTCTCTTTCCCCCTGAAATGCGAAAATCAGCGTGACAGCCGGGAGGGGGGCTTTTCCTTCGGAGATCGGATGAAGACTTGTCATTCCCCCAACGTCGGTTTAAGTTTTTTTTCCGCCGGTACGAATGAAATATTTACAGACTTTGGGGATTCGCAATTAGGGAATTTGGCTGCAGAAGTATCGAAACGCGGCATAATACTGTAGTATCGTCACGCGCTTCCACTCGCTACGGAGATAAGCAAATGGGGTCCCAGGCTCGAACCGCTAAGAGTCGCATGAAGGGTGCTCCAGAATAATAATATAATGGGATATATACCGTTATGGGGTGGGTTGTAGTAACTGTCATATACCGGCTATCAATTATATATAAGGTCCCCTGTAGGTAATACGGGAACAAATAAGTCCTAATCCCAAGAGGATTAAAGACACCCCACCTACAGGTATATAGAGGACCCTGATGATGGAACGAGGTTAGCGTACCGAAACGTCGGAAGCAGAGGACCACAAAGGGAGAGGGTCAAATCCGAGCTGGAGCTCGCTCCGGTGGTTCCCAAACATGAAAAATCCCGGAATAACAGGGGGATCTTCTCACAGTATTACGCGATCCTACAGTAAGTTATACAGTTATAGGATATACAGGATATACAGTTATTGCTAACCGTATCAACAAAGGCACAGACACGAGACCATAGGTGAATTCTTACAACAAATAAATAATAACAAAATCACAGGGGATACAAACCCCGAGATGGGTCTCTAAAGAGTTGAACGGCCATATTTCATAGGCTGGGTATCTCTAGATCACAAGTCTAGAAACAGTTTAGAATATTCCAAATAGACAAAACATCCTCTCGTCTATTCTTCGCGCTCTTGTTCAGTTTGTAATTCTGTTACCGATAAGGACGCTTATTCACAACAGAAAACAAATACTGCATGACAGAGCTGCCCATTATTCTTTGTATAATTAATAGCCAAAACAAGACTGAGCTAACGAAAACCTTAAAGGAAGACTACAATTTTAATAAGCCTCTCATGAAATTAATAGACTCAAAAGTAAGAGCTTAAGAAGTAATTAATATTACGGAAACATAAATTTAGTTTCTAATAGGTGGATAATGAAGGAATATATTTGTTAATAACTTACTTCTCCAGTTCTCAGTTTTCAGATTCAGCGGTCGGATCGAGGTGTTCTTCAGAGAGTTTCCGATAGGTACCCAATTCTGTCATCTCAAGAGTACTACACTGAGCAGCAGCACCGCTTTACCGGGTCTATGTATATCCCGCCACTTAAACAACACCAACACCAAGGATCTGAAAACGGAAATGTCCATTTATTATAAAAATACCACGGTGCACGGTTGACCTCTCGTATAACGTTGTAAAGTGTTTCTCCCAAAGGGAATTCTAGTCGGCGGCACATCTCGAAGTAAAGGTCGCTTTAGCTTTACAGCAGAATTATTAATCGGTCAATGAAAAATGAAATACAAAGCGTAGATTTTAAATAAATTAAAAACTAATCAATCACTAATGAAAAAGTTGGAAAATACTTCCCAATAGACAAGGATCTTTTTTCTGTCCCTGAAGACAGTACAAAAAATTAATTTAAAACACTTCAGATTTACTACTCAGTTCTCACTGTACTACAAATGGAATTCTACTGACGATGGCAAGAAACTGAAACCGGTTCAGTATCAAATATGAGAGTTGAGGCTGAAAAACGTTACACTCATATAATAAATAGTAAATTGTTTAAACCAAATTATTACTTTTTTACATTTTTACGAGGTTATTTGGTCATTCCTATTGCAGGTGACCTAGATTATTATTCAGTGTGTGTGTGTGTGACCCTAGTGCCCTATATGTTTGTATTATTGCTTAATAAGGTGCATCATCCCCCGTAAGTGACCCACCTCCTTTAATGCCCCGCCTATATTATTCAATATGTTTAAGAACCGCCCCCCATCCCCGCGTCCAGGTAAATTGGGTCATTTCGCACGTTGAATATTCCATTAACAGTTGTTGACAATGACTTTTGACGGGTCCAATCAGGCCGACTCCGTGCACACGGGGGCGACCTAATGGTCCATCCCGAACCAGTTATCTGGTCGACATGAGAGTTTGAACTGACCTAAGTGAAGAGACGAGGGCAAGCAGAGTAGTATTATCTATTTATAATTTATTTAATAAGTTTATTCAATAAATATAATATGTATATATGCGGGTAACACGTATAGGTAATACATTGTGAATCTACGTATATATACGTGAGTGCGCAGGAAGGAGTTTTAATATAGTTTTGAAAATTAGCATCGTAATTGAATTAAAATATAAAAGGACTTGCTACAGTAAGGGTCTACTTTAGTAAGTGTTTAACTTTATCTTTTTTGGCGTTAAATCCAATTGCTGAACAGTCTTTGTGCTTTGTTAGAGTTTTATGCCGGTTTCAATAATATATAAAACACAGTAACTTCTGTATTCCATTAAAAAGCACTAATCAAAATGAAAAGGAAGTATAAAGACTTTATAACCGATTATTCAGTGTGCCGATCGTTTTATTTTTCACGTAAATTATTTTAGAATCGTTTAAAATTTTTATGAACAATATTATAGCCCTCCTTTGTCTGATTTCGTTTAACCGCTCGACTTAAACATAACTTTGTTCCACAAGTACAGCCTGTGCTGTTTGCCAGTGAAATCTGGCAAAAGGGAAGTTTCCGCTTATTGGACTTCTAGTTTTCAATGGATTAGCAAGTTTTGGAAGTAGGACCGTGAGTCAGAGAAACATATGTTCTAAAGGTGGAGTCTCAAGATAGGTGCCAAACGCTAAGGAAGAAGTCATTTGCTTTCGCCGAGATTAAAGAGGGAACCATCGCTTGACGGCTAAATCTGGCTACATAACTTTACATTTTAACATTATATTTCTCGAGTAATATCATATATATTTAACATATAATAATACTTATGTTTCATTTATTCTTAGTTTTCTTAACTGGAACGACTGGACGTAGAAACGTCAGAGGAAAATCGATTCGCTGTAAAATTAGCCCAAGGCATAAAGCTGTCAAACGTTATCTCTTGATATATTGATAATGTTGTCATGGCAACAAATCGGGCACAAAGAAAATATTTTGTTCTGTAGAAGACCTAATTATGAAGTAAACACTTTCTGTCTAAAGATAGTGGATCTAATGATGTATATAAAACATAAAGTGAAATATAATATACTGTATCACGCATTTAATTGTACATGCGATAATCCACAAAAAATTGCATCCAACCAATATTCGCAGTTATACACCGTGCTATTAAGCCAGTTCTTCTATTGAATTGTATGGGCAATGAATATTCATATTGGCAGGCGGTACGGGGGCGGTAGCTATTGTGAGACGATCCCCTTTTAAGGGCGCCGCTGCCAAATGAACGTTCGGCATAAATTACAATTCCCGAATAACGAATTTCCAGCCCCAATATAACAGTAACAGCCGATTTACACCGTACTGTCTGTCGGCAACCGACGGATCTCGGGGCTTATTATCTCCACAAAAACGACTTAACGGCCAATCATAATAATTACAAAGCAGTTATTATTTGCGAGGAATTGAAAATGCACCAAGAGCATCGAAACAATTCAATAATAACTCCAGTATGTATCCGATGATTTCTGTTTTTGTACAACACACGAAAAATCTAAATAAATCAGCGTCAGATAGAATAAGAACTTGGATATTTCGGAGGAAAGCGCGAATTTAAATATGAAATGTGAGTGAAAAGTGAATACGGGGTCCGTTTTTACGGGCGACTGCCTCCTACCCGTGAATAAAATAGGGGGACGGGGCTTTAACGGAAGAGCAACAAATGTATGTTGCTTGTAGCGGGAAGGAAACCGGAAGAAGGGAACATAAACAGGGAAAAGACTTTTCACCACTTTTCCCCCACAGGTACATCCGGTCTACCGGTCATATAAAAAACAAAAACATTATTTTCCGGCATCGAAATTATTTTTAAAATAGCACAGGATAACGTGTAACTTGTTGAGTAAACTTGTCCCATATTTTTTACTTTATTGATAATAATTAAAATAATTAATTATGTGGCAATCAGAATTTTTTAAAAAAACCCCTATAAGATTTTGAAACATAAAACATAATTTTTTCAACCTTTAGTTTCTCCTGAACAACTTAATTTCTGGATATTTCAATTGTTATTGGACCTATTAGTTTAGTGTATATTTTAGACGGTTCACATTATACAATCGCAACCCAGAAAAGTGCAATTTCATTCGTCAATAGTAATAAAGAAAACAAAGTATCGTAGAATTGTTCGTAATCTTAATTAAAGAGAAAAGTTTAATTTGTACCCAATTATGCTTGAAAATCAACGAAGGCCGTCATTCGTTTCCAGAACACACAAATAAAATGCCGCGAATCATTCAATCAATCATCGGCCGAACCAATTTCAGTGTGACATCAGATAATTAAGTCTTAATGAACGATTTCTGAAATAACTTGGCGACAGATAGGGGCTACAGAAGCAATTAAGTATTTCATGGACAATTTCGCTAGGGTTCCGAATGACGCTTCATTATTTCGAATGTCCGTTTTGCTTTTAGCGAGACACAGTAAATTTTAAAATTGTGCTGCGATTCTAAACTCTGGCGATAAGCGTAAAAACAACAGATAAAATAGAACAATGAAGAGATAACTAATAGAATTTAAGAGTGTTTGTTGGAGATATTCCAAATATCATGTTCGGCATCCTCTCGACCGTTATATATCAATATAATTCCTTTATTTTGTTTTTTGTTTTTCTATGGGGTTTACAAATTACAAACAGTACTGCGACAGTTGGGCAGTAAAAACACTCAGTGAAAGGAAGGATGTGTTGCCCTACGGGGGCTCACTAATCTAATAATGGTACGCTACTGAAGGCGGTTAGAAACCGAAACCGGTCTGGCGTGAGACCGAATCAGCGAGTGGAGGTAAAAGATCGCAAGAATGTTCACTAAATGGGTGTATATGGATGGTTGGTACTTAGATTAAAAAAAGGACAAGGATGTCTTTTTGAGTTCAAATTTATTATTTAATTTATCATTAAATTGTAGATTTGTTGTGTTTCTGTCTCCTCTCGCTGGTTTGGTCTTTTGTTAGACCATCTTCAGTAACGGTGTTAGCAGCACTGTCACTGTCACTTGTACAGTACAAGTAAGTCAAGTCTTAGTACTGTCTAGTACTGTCAAGTGACAGCACAAATGACAGTGAAGATGCCCGAAAAACATCCAAAGTGCATATAGTGACTAACACCGCTACTGAAGATGGCGAGCGGCCGAAACCGGTCTAGCAAACCAGCGAGAGGAGACAGAAACACAAAAAATCTACGGTATTCTAACCAGGTATGTTAAACCATCATTAAATTATTTCTTCAGAAACTTGAGGACTTGAGATTGGGAACGAATGCATACATGGCAACGGTGTTGTCCAGAAAAGTTGTTACGAGAAAAGTTCCGGACGCCGAAGATTTGTGGTCCGGGCGAAGTCCCGTTAGCGAATCGCTTGGTCGGATAAATTCCGATAATCACCGAGAGTCGGTAAACATCGGCCGTTTAATCAGCGACACCGGGGAGGAATGTTCTTCGGAATTATCTGCCTCCCGACCGGCGGCCCTAGCGCGCGGGGGTCCTTTAATTAAAGACCCATGAAGTAGACATTCAAGTAAGCATCTTCTTATCGGCCGGGAGCTATCTCCGCGCGTCTATAGATTTTTGTTACAAGGACCGACGTTATTTTGTCAGCGAGTGGTGTCAAGTGGGTGAAATTCGGCCCGAATTTTCTCCGGACGTCGAAAACTGAAGGAGCCGATAAAAATTAATTTGAACGGAATTAAATTAATGACGCAATATTAAACTCGAACATCTTGACGCATGAAACATTAAGGTACGTTATGCCCAATTCTTCCTAATCTATAAAGCGATATGAATATGTTTGTTAAATTCTGGTCAAAAAGTTAGTGGACACTATAAAAAAATGGATGACAAATAATTATTTGTTTTATTGCCACAACTAAATGAAACAATAGCCGATATTCATGTGCAAGTAATGTGACCAATAAGAGAATATTGGTATAATACTGGAGAAAATTTATTTATTTGCTACATTTCAAATCACGCAGTTGGACCAAATATTTAGAGTGATGTGCAACTCTGGTGGAATTTATTGAACGGGAATGTATGAATATATTCCGAAGAATACACGAGGCGTAAAAATACAATTTCATTCATGCCTATTACTCTGTTCATAGTGAAACATTCATTGGAGAGTGAGAGAGAGAGAGGCGATGAGAAATGTTTTCGCCATTTAATTGGGCGACTTCACAGAAGGACTGTACGTACTTCGCTTGCGGGGCAAAGCTTTTCGCGAAAATCGAACACTTCACTTGGCTCCAGACCGACGGCCTTCGTCTATTCTGCGCTTCGCACTTACATGGGCTTAAAACATTATATAACTGAATACATAAATCATCCTACCTCGGGGCTTATAAGAAATTAACGCTCTTGTAAATTTAGTGAACGGTGGCAACCAGAAATTCGAACGTGATTTTTCTCGTTATTGAAATTGAAACCGTTCAATTTTTTCCCAATTTTTTAAGTCGATTTCAAGAGACTGAACTATTTCAATTTATTTGTTATAATTCGTAATTTTCGGTGTTATTAATTTTTACACTTCTAAGTATAGACAAGTGCGGTGGACTTTCTGTATTCTGCCTCCAAGAAAATTGAGTATATTAATCGAATTGCCTGTAAACGATTTTCTTCCAATAATTTTCCATCCCCCTTTAGATCCGGGCGGTTGGCACGATAATGTTATATCTGAAGTCACGCCATAATTGATTGGTTTTCGAAGTTGGAAGCTAGATTCGATTACATGTTAACTTTGAAACCCGTAATTCGGTATTTTTCCTCGTTTACTTAATTGCCCACTTGTATCTTTCCCGATCTCCGTTCCCAATCGGAATATTCGAAATATTCTAGTATTAAGTGCTGTCAGATCGGAAGTAGAAATATCGTAAAACTTTTTTCTTTTAAGTACCCAATTACCCAATTAAAAAAGACAAATACACAGGCTTGTTACAACTTATTGTTACACTGTTATTACCTTTTTATATAACATTGATAAAAAAAATTAGTTCAATTTTCCTAGTACAATTTATGCTATTTTTCAGTTTAATAACAATACGCATTTTACATTTCAAATAATAAATATCCGAAACGTTATATAATCAGAAAATCTTTTCCGAATAATAAATACCCATTTTTATATTTTATACGTTGTATATATGTATTCGCATAACAGGCCTCTACTATTACCGCTATCATTTATAAATGCTGAAAATGATTTTAAACAACATTTTATTTGATTTTGTTTGGAAAAATATAAACGTATTTAATTTTGAGTTGTGGTAAGGAATCAAATTAACCGAATGTCTACGGATAAAAGGTCGCGTTATAATTGAATATCTCAAACGAGATGTCAGCGAAAAAATAAATTATATATTCTTAAGCCTTTTCAGTACCAAATGAATAAATCAAGTCTCAGTCGAGGTCCTTCATTAGGGAGAGCTAGTGTTCTGAATAACAAGTGTTTACTCCCAAACACGGACTTGGCGTTTCTTGGAGAAATTTGGGCCGGGGACACGCCCCTCTCGGCCATGCGTTGAAAAACGAAAAAAGGTTCGCAATTAAAGTGTGTATCGTCCAAAAATACAAGGGGTCCATTAATTTCCAAATCCCCACACCCCCTACCGCCCACCCTCCGACACCGCCGCCGCTCGGAAATATAAAGTGCTCGGTAAAATGGAAAACAAACTGTAGGATTAAAGTCCGGCGAATAACAATGCGGATATAATGAAGAGAATGATATTCACCGAGGGGTGGCCGGGGGTTGGCGCTCTGACGCGGCTGCATTTTATTGTCTCCGCCCGTCTCATATTGGATTCCCACCCCCAACCCCCAGCGGGGTTTTCAGTATGGAGCATTTCTCCGATAGTAAAAGCGCAGTTTCGCTTGAATAACTCTAAAATTTTCAAGAGTACCGAGTGGGCACAATACACCTTTTAAAGTGTGGGGCGGGGACTCGTCTCGCCAACTTGAAACATCTACTTTTTTCGCGGCCGTAAAAAGCACCGGCGAGCCATTATTTATATTGGAGGAAGGGAAAATATATTTTTGTTTATAATCCACGAATTTCGAATTCAAATTATTTATTCTCTGTATAGTATTATTTATCAATGTGACGTTCAAAAGATTCCCGAAAAATTTCCTTTGATGTTCCAATCCATTCACAAAGAGTTCTCTCTGGTGCATCATCTATCTAGCCTTCTGTTAACACAAAACAACCACTTTCTGGGAACTCTTTGATCGCCCCGCGTTCATTTATATATATTTAAATGTGTTTGCAAAAAATAAAATTTTTTATAAAATTAATTATTAAGTTACTTTGAGAGAATCACTTTGATAAATTGAAAGAACATTAGAAATTCCGTTTCTTGTTGAAATTTGTTTCACCGCCGCTGCACACAATTACTTTCTGGCCAGCTGAATATATTGGTATTAATAATTGGAAATTATTATTATTAATTTTTGATTATCTATGATCACTATCTATTTTTCAGTCTATTAAAAGAGAAATATTCGAAAGGAGATAGTAAATCCGACGAACGATAGTGCTAGAAGGGTTCGTCGCCCAGAACTTCAATAAATAAGTTTCGGACAGCCATTTGGTACATGCAGCGTTGCTGCAAGTTTTCAAGAATTTTCCTCCCAACGCCGGTTACAAAGTGGAAAAACGTGTCTCGGCCAGTACAACTTGGTGCGATACGTCTTCCGGCGAGAGAAGAAACTTGTACTCGGGGAAAAAAAGAAGTATCGGACAGTTATTAACGATTTGTGAAGAGGAGAGAAGATAGATTGTCGCATTGTCCATCGAGGAATTAAATATTAAATACGAGCGAAGTGGTCCCCGAAATGGGAAAACTTCGCTTGAGTAATGACAATAAAAAAAGTCCTAAGCAAAATTGGTAATTCGCTGTGAGGGAGACGTTTCAATTTCCAAATCACATTTTTATTTAATTAGCAATACATTTATTTCTAAAAAACTCTATATTTTAATATTTGTGTTTAACGTATTTAAAAAATCTTTGAATAGGTTTTGAATAGGCTCAGTTAACATCAATAATAACATTCTTTTGGCTACAAATCTTTTATAAAACTATACCGGTTTCTGCCTTTCTCCATCGACATATACATATAACAGCTATTAAATAAATCTTCTCACGGTGGCTTTTTAGCCAACAAAGACAAATAAGAGAAGGAGAAAAGGAAATAGATTTTCCGATAATTTACCTTTCAGTTCCTCTCGGGGGAACTTAAATACTTAAAAGGGGAAATTAAGTGGCCCCGAAAACAGTAACTCTGTGTTACGCCAAAGGCGAGAAAGGAAACAATACATTTTCATTGAATGAGAATAAAAATTGAATGACCCGAGCCCGAACTGTCGAACAATTTTCAGCATATGTGCTGGAACTCTAAGCATTGTAAATGTAGTACGCTTACGTAAATTCTGTAACTTGTAAATCATTGAGAAAGGCGAGTATTAGATTTTAATTGAACGTTTTATATTTTTTTAATTGATTGACGTGCGATTATTGATCGGACCTATACAGATTCAATCGTATTATGCTTTTTTATCGCGAAAAGTTGACCCAGTTTATTTTTTTAGTGTATTGCCGTTCGGATACAGAAATAGAACCGAAGTTGTCCAATTATATCGCCCGAACAAAGCGAAACTGAATATCAAAAGAACATTTATTCTTGGCAGTGTTTGAATCTCATTAGCCGCAAATAGAGCCGGCGAATACATCCGGGCGTAAAAGTAAACACTCGTTATTTTCCGGAGGAACAAGGGAGTAACGATATTAAATGTCGGTCGGTTTTGTTATATTTAGAGGGCGGACAGTCGGGGGTGGGGGTCCGATAGAGGAGAAAGGTTTGTAAAACCCGTTTTAATGTGATTATTCCGATGCCACTCAGGGACAGAATGGAATTACCCGTGGAGCCCCCCACTCAGCGTCCGCCATGGCCGGGCTGTTAATTATGAATCCCCGAGTATTAGGGCCACTCGCGACCGGCGCCCGCCCCTTGTGAAAGCGGCGCTGTTGAAAGCGCCAAAAGCGGCGTTTTCATTGGCGAAGACAATGGCCGGCGGACAAAAGGACTGCGGGAACAGTTTTCAAACGGGCGGGGGCGTCTTCATTTCGAGCGTTCGATCGCAACAAGTACAAAACGCGATGAATCAAAATTCGAAGAAAAACCCTTAGTGAAAAGCAATTTAAGTTCTAAACTTGAGTGCTTCATTTTTTTTTACCCAGGTATGTAAATTAACAAACTCCTTTTCGTGGCTCCTATTTGGACTTCCTGGTTATTGTACAATTATATTTATCTTGTATTCTATTGCGCGATTTGAGCGCCCGCCCAATACATCGACCTTTTCAATTTCATTTCACGATAGGGCACGCCCCATACGCTCCGAGATAACTCGCTCCCTTAAGGCGGGATAAAGGAAGTATAAACATTCATGAAAAATTATATTAAAATACTTCTGTTATTTAAAAATACGCGGTTGTGGGGGATGAAAGCACCAACTTCGTGCTGGTTCTTTTTTGAACTTTAAAGGCTTTGTTGTGCACGTTAACACTTGTATTATTTTCAACGGTAATATGGCTCAATATAAAACGATTTTAAACATTTTATGGTTTATTTTATACCCATTCACACTTACCACACCGACGAACTAAAAAACTAAAAATACTCCTACTTCCAATATACTCATTTTGTTTTGTTACAGTAAATATTGCCTATTACAGAATCGAATCCTGAGCTTTTGAACCAATAGCCGAGCGGGTCCAGAGAATCTACAGTGTTGATATTCCAAACGCCCTAAATCATGAATATCCAGTAGATGTTCGACATTCAGAGTTGGGAGACATTCAAATAGACCGCGCTTTCAAAAACCCCGGTTTAGTATAATTCCCCGAGTACAATGGATTTAGCCCACTAGCCTCCAGTTGAGCGGCTGGTTAATTATGAATCTGTGTGTTTTGGCGCCTACTCCCCTCCGAACCCTAAATTGGGGGGGTCCTTTATAACCCCCCCCCCACACCGATGTCATTCGATTGGTGGGGACGCTCCCTCAGACCAAGCTGAAAGCTTGTTACCTCCCTTCCAGCCGAACAAGTATTGGAGACGGGCAATATGAAATATGAAACGGTCGTAATGTTGCTCATTAACCCCGATTAATAACGCCGGCTTAATACTGAAATCATTTTTAGCTCACATTATTTACGCTGTACCTGTTTTACAGGATGCTTTTTAACTCCGAAAGTGGAGAATTAAAATGCAAACTAGCACTAGGAGCAGTTCGGTTTCAATTATTCGTCAGTAATCTGTTGCCGAGGTATTTTCGCTAGCAATTTGTAACGTTTCGTCTCTGTACGTTCGAGCCTTGTATGAGGATTCGCCGTATCTTCTGTCCAAGTGCAGTCCCAAGTACCGCTCTAAATCCCACTCTAATCATGAAATACCGTCCTTAGGTTCAGCCCTCCTAACTAAAAATATCCTGTCGGCTCACAAGTCGAAAAATAAACATCTTGGCTCTCGCGTTGAAAATTGTTGAATGGCCGTTCGCGATTGCGACGGGAGGTCAACAGCGAAGACGGGGACCGATTCAACAATGTTTCATTCAACAATGCCCGAACCGAGCCAACAATGTCGGACACATATTTTCTTCTATATTACGCTACAAAAAAAATACAATGTTTTTTTCAATATGCTCGCAAGATAGGCGAAAACAATTATATCTACAACATAAATTGCAACAGAAATTTGTTGTAACATAAGGTCAAAATTCAATTGAAATATTTTAAAAACGGCAGTACCGAAGCTACACGATTCAACCCTCCCATCAAACCATGTGGCGTCGAGTTTCACCCTCACGATGTCATTTAATTAGATGCCACGCCCCTCCATTTAGACTGTAATTTTCCTTATTCTACCCTTAATTACTTCCTTTTAATTGTATTAAAAGCGTTCCGGTATTAGTATTCCCTTTTTAGACTGGTCGTATGATACCATGAGGTTCACGAGGAAAAAGTTGGTAGCGAGATATTATTCCTCGCACGGAAGAGTGAATATCCCACTTTAGTCATACCGCTATCTAGCCTATTGTGTCACTACCTAATTTGGGCATCCAACCTTCCTTCTTTAAACTTAAGATTTTTTGGAATCTTCTTGCTGCATTGAGAAGCTTCTTGACGTCCAGAATGTCTGGAAATTGAACGAACTCAAAGCTGAAACCGATCTAACATAACACCAAATGGCAAAAATTATGGAACAATATTTTGAAGCTCATTTATTCAGGTTAAGAATATCTGCAACCCGGGGCTGCTTGTTCGATTCCACGTAACGGCAAAAGGCGTCCTAAGGTTAGGGATACGAAGTTATGGGTATAACTAGTGATACTGACCGCCCAGATAAAAGTTTTGTTTTGACCGAAACATCAATAACGTTGTTTTAGCTAAACTAACCGGCTCCGACGGTTTTTCGTTAATTATGTATCGCGGCATTTTGGTGGCTACTCCCCTAAACACGACCCGAACCTCCCCTAAACTCGTCATTCGATTTTGGCCACACCCCTCCCAGCTAGACCGAAAGCTAGTTAACTCCCTTCCGATTGAGTAGGCTGGGAGAGCCCCAATTCAAACAATATTCCTGAGTCCTTGTCGAATCTTCGAATTAAAGCTTGGTGCGTTATTTAAAAATATTTTCGTTACATTATGCCTTAAATCGAGGATTTCAATATGTTTCAAATAAGGGTTTAAATAATTAGATATTCAGTGTCTCCGAGAGTTACAAACTCTAAATCTCTTAAAGTAGACCGGTAGACCGGTTTCGGCTTCTCGCCGTCGTCAGTACCACCATTCCGTCCGAAACGTACTGTGGTACAATAGCGCGTCGGCCGGCCATAAGCATCGTTTATCTCGGCGGTTCCGAAACTTTCCTAGTACCGTCCGCACGGCCACTAAACTTTTACTGTCTTCATCTCTGTTTTACTGTCGGACAATAAAAGTGAAGTGAACGCGCAGACGAAATGCGTCCAGTGTGACTCACCACCCTACCGACAGAAACGATTACTGAAGATGGCGAGCAGCCGAAACCGGTCTAGAAAGAGACAAAGTCAGCGAGACGAGACAGGACATTCAGAAATGTCTCTTGTGTATATGATATTGTTTTTTGCCAGCAGGTTTCAAGGTGGTTAAAATATAATTTGCCCCCTGATAAGGATGAGTTTCTAATTAAATACTAAAATTCTTAAAGCATTAAAATGCTGCAGTTTGTCGACACTGTAGTCTTACATCAGACATGTGCCATAGCTTATGGTTTATTACATGTTCTACATAATGGACGGCCGTAATATTTAAGAGGGGCCCTGCTCTAACGCAATTTCCTCGTTATTCGTAAGTACAATGGTATTAGGCCGTGCACGGGGCGCGTGTCGCTCGGTTAATTACGAACCTGTGTATTAACCCTGTTGAGGGCTCCCCCTTCGTCCTCCTGCCGAATTGCCGCATTCGATTCGTGCCTAGACCGAAAGCTAGTTAACCCCATTTTAATTGGACGAGTCGCCGAGTTAGAATATAAAGGATTATGGGAGGCGCGCTGGAGCGGGGATGCCGCCCGGAGTCCCCCCAAAGGCCCCCCGACACGAAATAAATCACTCAGTAGGGGGGTTGGGGAGGATTTCACGAGCGTCCCTATTAACAGAAGTACATTTTAGCCAAACGGTAGGGGGGCGAAGAACCGAAAAATCGATTGGGCACGCTTCACCGATTAGAATAACTCGCATAATTGTCAACTTGTCGATTCAAAAGGTATTAAATTAGAAACTGTAAACTGGAAGTATGATTCACACAGAGCATGATCCTGAAAGAATTACTATAACTCTAACTAAAATTTCTGTACTAAAAATGTTCTCCAGTTTAAACCCTGTAGTTTCCAGCAGGACACACGGTTGCGGGACATCTTCCACAGAACCTCGTGGACGAGGACAATGGGCCCCTATGCCTAGTATCCGCCCTAGTACGGCCACCGGGCCGTTTGGAAATTCTATATTCAATTCTCATCAGAAAAATAGTTAGCGGCGAGAGTTCACAGAAGTTGACGTTATAAACCCTCAGAAGATCCCATATCTAATTTGAAAAAGCGACAGAGTGTATTGGATGTAATGAAATATTGAAACCAGTGCCGGGAAAAAATACAGGAATTTTCTTATAATGTAATTTACAATAAAAAATGTTTTAAGAAACCCTTCTGGGGAATACCACCCTTGCGAGTTTCCCCGTTCCGTGCTATTCATCAAGCCACCCTCAGTACCCTTCTGGCAGTAAATTAGTACGGCGCTTACTAATTTACTGACTGAATGCTACTGACGATTTCGAAAAGCCGTTCCAGCGGAGGGCCAAATAAACGTGTGTAGAGGGAAGATCGCGAGGGCGATAATGTAAAATGTTTTGTTCAATGCTATCTCCCTGCGCCCGAACTGTTTTCCGATCGGGTTCCCCTCAACTCTGTTTTCAATTCTGTTTAAAATATTACCTGCCGTTTTATTGTGTGTGCGTTAAAATGATGTTTTTTTTCGGAGAGACAAATTGTAAAGAATTCGCGTTCAGAGTCACGAAAGCAGCCGGAACTAACTCCCGCTATTAGAGCCGTGTCCTTACAACGGAGGAATCACTTCGATCGCGGCCAATAATTAATGAGCGTCATAGTGGGCTGACGGTCACCGATAGGCCATTGATGTTCACAACGCGTCACGGCATTAATACTGGCCGGCTCTAATATCTAGTAATGAGAACAGAATGGACGCCGTGTTGGGAAAGGGATCTGCGAACAATCGATGGGGTCCACTTTAGCGATTAGAATGGCTCGCATAATTGTCAGCGTGAACTGTACATTAATCCATATAATATGGATAACCCCCAGGGGTACCTCCCCTACTCTACTAGGGGTTTGAACTCCTGAAATTCTATATCAAAATGCTAGAACGGTAGCCGCCATATTTCATCTGTTATCATTGTCTCTATACATTTGTAGCTAATTAGTATCACATAATTATATCACTAAAGACAAGATATTATTCAGTCCGTCTATCGCTTCTATCACCATTTAACAACTGATCGTATACTCTGTTTTTACAGTCCACATAATGACTATTAAAAAAAATTAAAATTTATGATTTAACGAAGCCTATTCTAAACCGCCCAACCAGAGATTTATTCGCTGGCCAGAGGCAAGGAATAAGAATTATTAATAAATTTAAACTGAGTCTAATTAACTCCCGAAAATGACTTGCCGCCAGCTAAAAGAATTTCTGATTAATTAACTCGGAATAACAATTTGATCATCCGGGATGATGAAAACTGAGGAAGATTCCGCGAAGACTGGAGGGTGCGGGGAGACCCGGAAACGAGCGTCTGATTCACAGCCTTCCGCCGGAATAGGAGCCATTACCTTCAACACCCCGTAAATCCCCGTTGCATTGAAAATTATAACGCCGAAATTAATTCCGGAAGGTCTCTTCCGACCGCAAACATTTTATAAGGGATAAATTCCATTCTTTAGAGCGGTACAAACAGGCGACACAGGGCAATATACGTTGAAGCGGAAGTTCTCCCGTCTCTTTGCCCTTGGGGAAGAGCTAAAATTTATGAGGCAAGTCGAGGGGTTTTATTGTATTTTTCATTCTCTCTTCCGTTTGGCATGTGTGAAAGTTTTGCTCTCAGGACTGCCTGCCGACTGGCTCTTTAACCTTCACTTATACACTAACTTACTCCTCTTCATCGTGGGATCAATTTATATTTATATGTGTATGTATATATATATATATATATATATATATGTATCAGCTACAAACCGTCCAAGGGGAACCGGTATCAACAACTATACGAAAAATTTAACATTTAACTAGTCATGAATATGTTTATGTGTATATATATATACATACATATACAAATTCAAGTATTAGAAAGTATAAAATATATCTAAAATTAAAGGAACCCCCTAAGACGCTCACACCTGGACTTCAGTAGACCGGGAAGCAAAGTGGGGCCCACCCGAAAAGAGATAAGTAGACAGGTTAAAAAGAATACAGCCCAAGAGCTTTATTCCTCGCCACCCCTTATTCGTTATTTTTCTTTCTTCTCCTTTATTCTTATAATATATCATTCTTAACTGCTTTAAGTATAAGCACGACTGTTCTTAAGGGTTTCCAAGGTTTTCCCGCACCGCGAATTATAGGCCGTAAACTAGTGTAATACTGCAGATCTTGTCAGGTTGCTTTCACTACCTAAATCGTAGGTCGGGTTCCTTATTCTCTACTTTCTATACAATTGATTTCAGTACAATAATTCAACGGTGAACTGTATTAAATGCGGAATAAGAAATAGTGACACTTCTGAAAACAAAAAGATTTCTCGATTTCCCCAGGACGCTGTAAAAAGACCTGGGGGGGAGGGATTTAAAGGATGTCACACGGGAAATGAGGTTCGCAACGCTGTGAAGGGGAAGCGGAGAGTGGAACTTTTCGAAACGGACTTGGGCAACTTCTCCATCGTGTGGCGGTCTTTATGTACCCCATCCGGGGAAAAGTACCCGCTGGGCATCGGCAGTGTAAGGAATTTCATCTGGCATCGGTATTAATTCAGTCAGCGGGTTTTTCAATTGATAATTTCTGCAGACACTTCCCTGTCAAGTTCTTTTAAATCGCGCCTGCGAATTCCATATTAATCGCTCGTCTATATATAGTTCAAGGTAGCGATTCGTACATGGTACTGTATGCAGATTTTGGAGAGTAGAGATGATGTGGCACTTCCGTTGAATTTATTCCTTTGCTCCGAGTTCAGAATCAATACAGTTTACTCTGTTTGTGTACTTATGAGGTAAAAGGTAGCGGGATTTAAATTAGAGTTTAGTGCCCAAATATTTGTGTAAATGTGGGTAGGAGAGATGGGATGAAATTTACGACTGGGGAGATTCAATTGGAAAATAACCGAACGCAAACGCTAATAGACAAGAATGTTAATTTAGTGTCTTTATTGTTATTATAATTAATATATGTATGGTGTATGTATATATATATTTGATTTTTTTCAGTCACCTTTTGAAGTCATAATTTGACATTAGGCTACCTTTGAGGAAAATGATTTGATGGCTTCCAATGTGTTATTTCCTTTATAGATATTTATTATGATAAAAATATTAAAACATCGTTTAAACGAGGTATAGAAATAAAAAAATGACTCTTTACCCTAGCAGAAAAAACGCCCAATTCGAATATTAAATGAACCTTCGCCAAAAGAATAATAATGGAATGGTTATTTTTAATTAAAAACATAAACGATATTATCTGTCTGGTCACTATTTGCGTTCTTGGATTGGGGACGAGCCGGCATCGACCAATTTCGGTATTTATGTTTCCTTCCACTCGACAACTCGTGCCCAATAGTAAACATAATTGCTAACCCGTTGAGAGTATTACGCGCCAATCTATTTATTTGCATATTTACTCGAACGACAGATTTAGACGACGCTTTAAATAGCGCCGGAAAGTAAAATGAGATTGACGGAGGTTAATTCAAATTTTTAATTGGAAAAAAAACTTTAATTCAAACTCCGGATCCAACGCGTTTACAAATATCTTCCTTTTTTTTAAACATATACAAAATATTTGTTTCATACAAGTTGTACAAATTTTTATAGTAATATTGGGACTTATATTAAATCTTATTTAATCATCAGGAATTTGAGGTAACCTTATAGGCGGGAATTGTTCAGGAACAGGCTACTGAAATACAATGAGTGCACTGATGGGTTGATGGAGTCAGAGTGACGCGGAATTGACACGTAGAAGAGAGGAGTTCGGCGAAAGTTTCACTTTAGAAAGGAAAGACTTCAATATCCGTAGTCTTGTTCACGTGTATATAAAATGCCCACCCTTCATATAATATATATATAAAGAGGGTTAGGGGATTTACATCAACAGTCTCCTACCTCAAAAGGTATTTTTCGCTCTTTTCTCATATTCGTAATATACGGAAGGAAATATTGTGATGGAATCCCCGCTACCGAACACATTTTGATCATTCCCACGTGTAATATCCGTTTGGCTGTCTCACGTTTCAAGGTACAGCGACAAAAACATCTCTCCCCCCCCCCTTATCGCTCCATATACAAGCACAGTATATGGAGAAAGGACGTGACCCTTTCTCCACTGGATATTGCTTTCCTTCTTTTTTCTCTCTACGATTGTTTATTCCCCTCCATCCTACAGGCGAAATCGTATTTCCTATTGCTATCGGAATTAATGACCGGAGATAAAAACGAGTTCAATATATATTCCCGAAATGATCGATACACCGGTAATATAATGCTGATGTAATCCAAGAAGTAGGTATGGTAATAATACTATAATCTATTGCCCCATATAATATTGATGTACTGCCCAATGGCATGTTGGGTCTGATATAAGATCCCCGATAATTATACAGCATACTGTATGCATATGTATGACGCTGGCGAATCGGTATTTGACAGTGCGAAATTGATATTTATTGTAGTATTTTCGCGCAGTTAAATCTGACGCGACTGTACGCAAGTAATTTCATTTTTCCGGAGCATCCCATTCAGTGCACAGTTGCCTATTAGGAGTCGTGACGGTTAATAGTGCCCGCACGATGCTCAATAGTGTGTGACGTGACTGTGGATCACGCCGATCCACTGCGACCAGTAACTGAATGCCAATCACGATGTTAGAGCCCCGGAGGAAACGCGAGAAGATAACAGTAATCTCTCCTTTCACTGCTTTTCAAATTCGATCGCTGATTTAGTGTAGGGTTCAAATTTTGCGAAACCAATACAGTCGTTCACGGGAACATCATTGTGACGTATCAAGCATGTGGTATAGGTAATTTTTAATTATCAATTATACATACTTCATAATTTAACAAAAAGACGCACAATTCCCCCTGGCGTAAATTAGCTCCGATTCACAAGAGCGCAATAACCGCAAAATTAAGGCCAAGATTACAAAATATGAATTCTACATAAAAGGAAAAAACACGTCCGAATGAAAGCGCTCCGGCACGAGAGGAAATAATGCGTAATTAGTAAGCCTTGCTTTATTAAATTAGCTTTTGCTTTCGGAATTCATTTATTCATTTATCTTCGGTAGCGGAGGACCTCGGATACTTCCGTCCGGTATAGAGCCCAAAGATAAGAACGTGTTTATTATGAGCTCGCGCAGATAATGTTCAAGCGCAAAAACGTTAGCAGATATCGACTATCCTCCTGAGAATAACGAAATACGATTTGGAGGGTCAGAAATTTCTGTTACTCGCCCCTCGCCAATTTGGCTCTGCGGGGATAGCGTACTTCGTTCGGACAGGAGAAAAACGAATATTCGCGCGAGAAGAACTTAATTTTCAAAGCAACGACCGCCAGGAAAGTAGGAGAGCGAAACTTTCGCTGATGCCAACCGGACGAGAGAAATAAAAACTAGATGGACTAAAAAAAAAAAACGCGGAATGATACTGCCGGCGACGAAAAGCTGAATCCGTTCTAACTTAATAACAAGTCGCAATGGCGATGATAAAATTGGATTTCTTCTTACAGTCCACATCTTTCGTGAGGGGAAGTCGATCGAAGAAGTCGCGCCAAATGTCGCCCCTATAAAAAGCTTCCTCGCTAAACCTTCCTCGGCTAGCTTTACCCCACTTTACTCTGTCCAAATATTCATTAAATATATATATGTAACTTATTATAAGCGGTTATAAGTAAAATGCCATGTCGCAGTCATCAATTCTTACACTTCAGTTCCTCTCACGAACGATTTGTTAAGGCAAAAAAACTCTCAACAGTTCATTATAGAAGAGGGGTCGGTGCGACAGAAAAACACCTAATGTTCGAAACACAAACGACACTATACATTTGTGGATAGTCGGAGAAAAGGCTAAATACATGAAAAATTGCGATAGATAACAATTTCGAGGGTTTATCTTCAACGTGGACAGCATTTGTCAATGGAAATATTTTTCCAAAAGATTTGGAGGTGTTAGTGTCAGTGAAAAACATTGCGTATGTGCTTTAGGGATTATTGGAATTCGGCGAAAATGGCGCTCTCCTGAGCCTTTCGTTCGCTTTCAGAATTTTTCCCATAAAACGAATATTACTAAAGTAGCAACATACGGTTGTAGTTTTATTGGGCGCTGTCATTTAGTCAGCTAAATTGGTAAATATTTCGTGAGCTATTTCTTTAAAAATATTTTCCTTGCGAATTTGCTGCCGAAATTATGAAACACAAACGTAAATTACATCTGACTATTATTACATATAGTAGTGTCATTGCAATCATAATAATATAAGTAATACAATATAAGAATATTTTAATACAGAAAATTTACGCTATGTTCTGTTCTTCTCGGTGGTTATTTCCACAAAAACTCTCCTCAAAAACTCTTGTCTGAGAGCATAAGCGTAACATATAATGTTCTATTTCGAATTCCTGTCCAGTAGATTGTAGTATTTTTTATGGCGAACACGACATTAAAAGTAGAAAACGTGGCTCGTTCTCCAGTGCCTTACAAGGCTTTCAGAGGGAGTTTTATATGGGGAGACTGTCATTGCTCACGTGTCAGTCACAGACCGGTAAGTAATGGGTCCGGGGACTCGCAGGAGAAAGCACAATTACTGAAAGCGATCCTCCTACCGAATTCAACCTCGCCAAGGCGAAAACTAGACCCGTTATAACAGCTCCGAACACGGCCCTTATCTGTCAGGGAGGCGGCAAGACGAGAAAGCTATTCTCATAATTCACCCCTGCGTATTAAATTAAAACATAATTCAATTTGCCGGCTCAATAAGGCGAGATTGAACATATTAGTTCAGAAATATCGCAGCCTCGCTCTATAACGCGGCTAAAAACCCGTATTAAAAATAAATCCGGCCGATATCAATTTAAGATAAAACGCATAATCCCCTTTATGCATATTAACTATGCACGTGACGAATTAAAAATACGATTTACTATATATGGGACAGATAAAAAAATTTCTAATCTTTCAAATCTTCCATCGGTAGCCTGGGGCCACGCCTCCTTCGAAGAAATTTCGCAAGAAATTTGTGAAATTTGCGTACGCGTGTCCATATGTCCATGCCGCATATATACTGTATATTTTCAATAATATAAATGAATGTTATGCACCATGTAAGGATTATATACAATCACAAAAATTATTATGATTGGTCTATATATTTATCGGGGGTCCATTTCGGTTATGAAAATCGTTTCATTTGTTCCGAAAGGAAAATCTTGAACGATATCTGGGGAAAATTACTGAGAACCGTTAGAAAATGTGTTGATATATCTTGATTCAGGAAAATAAAATCGCTGAGTAGATTCAAGGTAAAAAAGGTTTGATGTGCTTCAGGGAACAAGAAAAATAGGTAGTGAAGTAATTTATTCGACATTGAGCTCATTAGTTAGGGGCCTTAAGAGTTTCTGAATATTATGAATTGAGTTTTTGGGTGCTATATCGGTTTCCCATCCTCGTCGCTTTCACTTGTATTGGCTACCGGCAGACGGGAAGATATAACGTGCCGACCATTCATTTTGAATTATTAGTAACAAATACATTCAATAATTAATAAATATTTTGGGTAGAAAAAAATTCACCCTTCAGAAAGAAATTATGCCTAGCCATTGACATCCTTTGCTGACTCCCAACTATGAAAGGAATATAGAATATGCGGGGCTGGATTTTTTTGGGCCAAAGGTTTTTCCCCCCTTGAGAGCCATTGAAGAGTTCCAAATTTCGACTTTTGGTCTGTTTTTTTTAGATGGTATCACACGAAATTTCGCATAAAATTTTAACTCAATTGGTCTGTGTACGGAGGATAAGATAAGCTTACCGGGCCCTACACATCAACTGAAGGGCAGAAGGGATTAACTCGTAGTCAGAAAAGTTTCAAGATTAGAAAACTTCCCCTCTCCCAGGGCTCTCCCCTCATAAAACGTTTCGGCGTTGAACAAAAGCCTTCACCGGTCTATAATCTTCAAGGGGATATTGGAATCGGGTCCCGGCTAGTCACAGTAACACTCTTTTTCCCCACAAATCAATAGCGACTGTGTGGGGTCTTTATTGAAATTGGGGCCTTTCAATCGTTAACCGAAGGTTTCTCTGACGTTCGTTCTCCAGAGTGATGCAACGCCGAGACGCCCGGCCCAGGAAATGACTCCGGGAAATAATCTCCCGAGTTGCTTAAGAACGCCGACAGCGCGAGAGTTCCGGTTTGTGTCATCGGGGATGATGGAAAGCGAGGTGGGGGAGTCATCGCCAGCGTTCTCGGAAAAAAACAAACGGCATCCGCCCACGTTTTCGCCAGTAATTTAAGATTCGGAACACGATATACTGGAGGAGCTACCTTGTGTACTATCCCTTCTTAACAATTCGGGAACAAATTAGAATCCCCCCCCCCGGTTTTACGGCCGCCCTGCCCATTTTCGGTTGATGGCACAATAGGCGGCGGCAAAATGAAGAGTGTAAATAATTAAAGTGTATTAAGGAGCCGCCGCATTATTCGCGGAGGGCAGGTCTTTGGCGATCTAGCACGTTTTGACAAGCACGGCCCGCTGCGACAGGAAGCAAATTGGGTACACGACGCAACATTCCCTCCCCCCCTGCGGCCTCATATCGTCCCTGTAATCATTATCCTAATTGCTGCCGGTCACGTTAAAACGGACAGGCATGAGGTCGTGTCCCGGACAACGCCGGGCGACACGGTAGACCGTAAATTATCAGACTGCACTCCGGTTGGCTCCTATTTGGCCGGTCTTACTACCGAACTGTTATGTGGTTAACGACGGTATAAAGGCGGTGATATTGCCGGCAGTATTGCTGCGACAACGATCGTTCAATGACGACGAGAGTACTACGGTTACGAGAAGCGGGTTTGGACCCATACAACGGTTGGACAATATTCTATGTCTAGAGTCTACAATAACAATTTTAAGGATCAGCGTAATGTATTTTTCCTGTTGCTCAAAATATATCCTGAAAACTTGCTCAATTTTCAGATAAACCAATATAGAACATTCTATTCATTGCCACTACAACATTAAATCACATACTACAGTATGATTCTTTATTACCAAATCAACTTTGCTATATATTTCGTTTGACATCGTATTATAGCTTATTACATGCGGGATTTAGAATGTCGTTACAATAACAATTTAGAACTTTAAAGCTTTATTTTAAAGCGAAAACTAGGATTTATTGTAGGGGATGTCAAAGCGCGATTGGAACCGTGCGAATGCAAACAAAACATGCGTACAGTAGGTATAATCCAGAGGTTATTCTCTTACCGGCCGGCTTCTCTCAGACGCCCATGTGTGTCCCCGCGGACGTTCAGAGCTGCTGGACGTATTGAATAAACATCGTAGATACAAAAGAACACAGAAGCGTAGACAAATGCAGGCACAGTAATGGACCGAATACGGTTAATGTGTGGACCGAGAAAATATAATGCGTAAATACGTCCCTTGTGCTCGGGAGCAGGAACACTGTGGAACAGAGCGAGGCGGGGGAGGCGACTGCGCCGCGTCAACAGTGGAGCCTGCAAGTGCCCGCACACGCGCACCTCTCCATTATCAGTAGTAACCCGACGTTAGGAGACCGGGTGGGAGAGAGAGAGAGAGAGAGGAGAGTGACGGAGGGAGAGAGGGAGGCGGCGATAGCGAGGGAGCCAGAGGGCGAGAGAGAGAGAGAGAGGGCGAGAGCGAGAGGGAGGGAGAAGAGAGCGTTGATGCTCCCTGAAACCCACCCCCGGGGGTTGGGGCGGATGATAGGGAACCGAAAAAGGGGGTTGGGCGCATGCGCACCGCCACAAGAGGGCCCCCCCTTTTTCAGCTCGGGGTATTCATCGAGCCGCAGGCTTCTGTTCGAACAATAATGCTACTGCTGTACGCGACCGCTGGAAGTGACCCCGGGGGAATGCCGCCCGTAAAAAAATTTACAGCCAAATTTTCAAACCGTTCGCACCTTATGATGGAAATTTTCGCCGGGGCTTTACAACCCGGGGGATACATAACCGACTGAGGCATATATGACCGGCATCTATATGTTAAACTGAACCTAAACACCTATCGGGAATGGAAAACTACGCCTCTACTCCGAACTTAAACCAAATTTATACGCAGTATTTTCCATGATTTAAACAAATAGACGGTACTCTAACTTCTGGCCTATCCATACATACGAGGTTACTGCAGAAGGAAATTTATGTACAGACAACTAAATTAATTAATCGGGAATGTGTTCAAATTAAAATGAACATTTCAGGAAAGTTTGGATCACATACTCTAGGTATATACTGCTTACATTTGGGCGTCTGAAGGCAGAATACGACACTGTGAAACACTGATTATAGCGCCCTCGCGTAATTATAACGTATAAGCTTTGGGGTAAACTTGGCCAAAAGCGAGGACCCTTCCTGCTTCCGGTATGTGACGTCGGCCATACCTTCGGTAGTTTAGGGGTAACTGGCTGGCGGATGCCAGAGAATTGGGGTCGTTTGAAGAGATTCTCCCTACTTATCGCGGAAATTAGATCTACGATGTCAGTCCGTCAGTTAGGGCACCTAAGGTGAAGTCGTGTACGTCATCGAACCAACATCACAAAGTTTTGTTTTTGTATAATAACTTTTCGCAGTACCATTATGGATTAGCATCCATGCGATGAATAGACCAGGACAACAGTGTTAATTCAATATAACTAAAAACCGATGATAAAAATTAATAGACACTTTTTTCGAATATAAAAATAGCGGACCTCAATCTACGTTAAAATTCGATTGTCCCGACAGATGTGGCCGCGAGGGACAGCTTGTATAAAAGTTGTATAAAAACGGAATTTTCAAAACCAGACAATTCCCGTCCGATTATTTATTAAAACTAACTGTAACTATCGAACCAGTAGACAGGTATTAATGTTTTTATTTTACTAAATTCGATTTCAATGTTACATTTTTTGACATTACTAATTTATCTTCAGCATTAAATGCTGCCTATTTTATCATCAGTGGTTTCGGCAGCACCACCTCCGCACTATTTCAGGACAGTTCTTCCGCGGCAATTAACAGAATTCAACTGACGCTGGCAAGAAGCAGAAAGGCCGGTCCGCCTTGGGAATTAACGCATGAAAATATTTAATGAAACGGTTGCATTAAAATTCCCCCCTTAAGATCCGCCGTTTCCAGTCGCGGCACAAAGATGAAAATTGTATTGATGCTCGGGGGTGTACTTTTATGTTGGGCAAAAAAAAAAATTCGTTTATGGATAGGGGGCGGCCTAACAAGTACTTTGAAACGGACCGCTCCTCTCCTATTTGAGTTACCGCCAGCCTCAACTTCAAAGTTCCACCATGCATAATAATATCTCAACTATCTCTCAGCCCTCACACATATTGTTGGAAACTCTACTGGCAATGCAACCTCGCGGAAATCCAAAGGATAAATTGTGGATATATAGTCCGAGGGAAATATGTAATATAAGTCGCGGAATGTATAAGATACAAATGTACGAAAAAATTACAATATATTAAACAATATCCAATTAAACTGTGTGAAAATATATTATTAGATAATTATTATATATCAGGAAAATATTGTTAGAATTAAATTAAATTTTCCCATTATTTATAATAGTGTTACAACTATGAAGATATAACTATGAAAATTGATAGATGTGTTATCAAGGCACTTAAAAATTTTCTAAAATATTTTGGGATTTAATATCTCCTGGCAATCAAATTTTAAATTGATTAGTTTTCACCGTTCTCGAATTTAAAAAATATCGGCTATATCGAAATGTTTCGTTCATGGTGTCAAAGACAATAAGTATTTTACTAGCTTAAGATGCTACCAGGGTTTGTAATAGCGTCACTATTGCTATCGGCTGTCTCCCCTCGCGATGCTATGCCAGACCGGTTTCGGCTTTTCGCCACCGTCAATGGCATTCCGTCAGTAGAGCGGTGGAGGCGGTGCCGCTTTGAACTCCTCCGGCGGAATTCCTGCGTCAGCTCGAGCCAATTTAATAGTGTTGCATTGATTAGCAGCGAAAATTTCGTATTTCTACCGAGAAAGGCCTCGAATTCACGGTAACAGGCGGCCTCAGGTACAGCGGCAATGCTGTCGCGGAGCTATTTCTGCTCGTTACGGAACAATCGGAACGATTAAATACAAATCATAGATTGTTCCCTCTAGCCGCGTCCAGACACTATGGAGGGGATGCCGACGGGTCATCACAATTCCGTCGGCGTCAGCGCTATTAGAGCGCTATTGCCGCGGAGGGAAACACCCCTAACTATTACTGGGCCAACCGGCGCCCGTTAGTATTACTAATTCGCATTTGTCGACAGCGAAAACCTAGAATCGGTCTGGTACCAAAACTGGGCATGAAATTAATATCACATTCGCGGGTTCATGCTCCACAAGAAGTTAGAGTTAGAACCGATTTTCAAATGAATCGCCTTCGATATATTTAATGAAATAATATTAAGTCTCATATATAACTATAAAATTGTAATAAAATAAATTAATTATTTCGAATAACTACTACAGAAATTAATTAGAATTAATGTCCATTAGTCATACTGAGATAATGGTATCGCCACAACTAAAATTGGACCTTGTCATTCATTTTGCGGCGACGGAAACTGAGTGCTGAATCATTTTACTCTCCCGTCAGAAAAACCTGCGGTGGGGAAAGGGGGGAAATTTAGTGACTGTTGAATAATTCAATTTCGTATTTGCGAGGAATTCATTCGGCGAGTTCGTGGAATTGAAGAAGGGACAAAAAATCGAATTAGCAGAGATCCACTTTTGTCTGTATAACTTATCGGGGACACTTTACATCGGATATTCTCCCCCCCGGATATAATACCCTTTCCATTAGCCGATATCGGTCCGCGGTAAATATGATTTCCTAACTCACGGTGCTGGAGGTAGGTAACGTATTTTACATGTTCTCATTTATCCTGCTACTTTATCGATATCTATTCTTGCTGTGTGGTCGTGGCAATCGACAAAGAAATTAAACAATAGATTTCCATAAAAGTCTCTAACTAACGCGATTTCACTAATACAACTAACAGACCAATGTTTCACTACGAATAATTTTTACACCATCAACTTTAAACTTAAACATAAAAATTTATCATAATTTATTGAATTTTTTTAATTATTAAAACTTCCGGTGTTCCTTCTCCAATGGATGAATTGGTTTTATATTTTTTAATTTTTAGTTTCGTTACAGCCAATTTTCGTAGATATTAATCTGGGATTTTATTGGAAACCCGAACAAAAAAAAACATGAAGTAAAATTTAGATACTCCCTCTCCCTTAAAACAATTTTTTAATTTAAGTAATCCAAAAATCGGTCGATACAGTAAAGAGTTGTTCAGAAAATGCGATAAAATTGAGTGATTGCTCTTGAAAGTCGATAAAATTCTGTAGAAAGTATTTGCTTATGTGCTTTTGGGTGCGCACTTTACACCGGAAGTCGTAGCTTTCCTCCTAACCGATTTCGCTGAAAAATGATAGCCGGCTTCCCTGACACGGAGAACATACTTCCACATACTTGGCTGTTCTGCGTTGGAGTGTTCTTGACATGCTCTTTTCCAAGACCGATGTACTCGCGGTTGCATTTTCTCTACTACTTGGCGAGTAAAAAATTATAACTTGTAACTTTTTCAGGCTGAACTCATAAGAAAACATGTGCCCCAAACAGTAGTCATACTAACGGGAAGAGACAGAAATGGTACGAGAGCATGTTAATGTACTAAACTTTACAATTACTAATTTCAAAACTGCTATTTTCCATTGGTTCATTTCAGAGTAGCTGCACTGTTTAATAAGAACACATCATTTAAAAAATATAAAGTACATAACTCTTTCAGTTTGCACTGAAAGTAGTATTTAAACTTCTTCAATAGTTCCCTCGCTTAATTAGTTACCAAATCCTGGACTCACGCACATGGAAAACTTAACTACAAGTCTGCACAATACAATGTACAATTCTATCTCATTTTAAAGTTTCTTATCTAGGGTCGAACTTATTACCATAATTTAAACAATATTTTACGTTTTCACTGCTAGTTCGCACGGGAAGGAGTCAGCAATATTATAAGCAAATATGCTTGATGAAAACTAATTAATTAATTAATTAACTAATTATTTAATTAATTAAGTCAAACAGGTAGATGAATTGATGTGATTACGATGATTACGGTAACAACTAATATTAGTGTTAAAAAACGAAACCAGGTTAAACCAAATAAGGTTTATTTATACCCGACAAATATTTGGATCTTCTTATGGCTCAAAATGTATATCAAGAATTATTTTAAAATTTATCACATTCTAATCTTGTCGGAAGTAATCAACATTTACTTATCCTAACCCCAGTATAGCTTTCTCTATAAAAGTTTTTTATTTGTTTCGGGGACTGAACTTTAAATTGGATAATAAGATCAACTTTGGTACTAATCTAGATTGGGGTTGTATGGGTGTTGGGCGAAATAAATGAGACTGGCAGAAACTTATTCTTACTTTTTCTCATTCCATCACCAGCGAGATTATTCTGTCTAGTTTTCTAATCCTACAAGAGGCCGTATTCGTCGTAAATGAATAATATTGTCAGTTACAAAATTTCAACAGTTTATGAAATATCTTGTCAGAATTAGAAGACATAAAGTAGTATATAAATTCAAACAAAGGAATTTCATAAAAAGGTTAATCAACGCGGAAGACGTAAACCTTTGGAATGAGTACAGAACTTCTTTTTAGTATAGTTAGTTCTAATACGAATTTATCTCCAAATATATTCTAAGGTGCAAATGCTTTGAAAGTTCCAGTAATTTATTGTCAATTTCCAAAGCTCATTCGCCCCTGGTTCTCTACCCCTTTCCATCGGCCGAAACCCATCTGGACGAAAGCTGCGTCCTCAGGACACCTGGGGGCCCATGAATTTTTCGGTGCCCGTAAGTTTGACACAGGCCTAAGTTGGGCAGGCAAGCGTCATAAACTAATCCGAATGCATTATCCCGGGGTAAGCCCTCTGGATTAGGGCCAGGATCCTGGCGCGTATTTCCATTTTTGTCCCGTCGTATCCCCTCGACTTTATGCCGTGGGGCGGCTTCCGTTCTTTGCCGGTTGAAGATCGATACGCGAAATACACCACGTACGTACGAATAAATGCATAGAATAAAACTTTCGACGATTCCAAACAAAATGGAAAGGACCTCCATAACTGGGTTGAGCGACTGAAAATAAATTGGACAGGAACCAAATGATTAAGCACATATTGTTGCAGTCATTCTCCTAAGAACCTTGCTCAGGCACCCAAACTGACCGACATAATAGATAGAATAATCACAAAACATAGAGACAAACTTCTAAACCACTCCAATCCACTGTCATCGTCCCAAAAACCTCAATGGCCGACCAAAAAACGAGCTAGAAGACCCCTCACACAAAGTGCAATGTGCTATAGTGAAGTGTAATGTGCCAATTTTTGTATCATCTATGGTGTACTGTAGAAGAAATATAAAGTCTTTGTATTTGTATTATTGTTGTAATACTCGCACAATGTGAAGAGTTCAACAAACGTTTGTTTGAAAGCGAATTGCAATTTTCTGGAATGGGACCGTAGTGAATATCGAAAACGAAAGAATGTCTTCGGCAATAAAAGAAACTGCTGAAGACGGAAATTGGGAAACGCGAAAGGGGAGAAACAACCGCATTTCGCCCATGTCGAATCCGCAGATGTAGAACCCTTAAAATGAGCAAGCAAGAACAGATGTTCAGTTTGGAAACGCTAATCCTTTCTGAGGGCCCTTCAGCGGAGAAATGAGCTCGGCACAAGACTGCTTCGAACGGTTCAGGGAAATTAAACTGCGAACGAAATTTTCTGATACGGTTTTAGCTTTTAAAATATCATTCAAAATATGAAATAAAAAAAATAATCAAACACCCTCAACTACGTATACCTTACGTACTACCCTCAGTGTCATGTCGTAAATTTTTTCCTAACTCTATTAATATTTAATTTTTTAAGACTTCCACCATTCATCTTAAATATCATCATACATCTTTTTTACTAGGATCAAAAATAAACAGAATTCTCATTTAAAAAGATAATTCCATTGTCAAGTCTATCAAATTATAGAATATAATGTACTGATCACAAACTAATAATAGAGAATAAATTGACTTACCTTCGCATTTGTTTTGCAGCAATTGCTTCACTTCAGAATAGCCAAACAAGCAACCTGAAACAAGAGGATTTCTTTAACACTGATTAAAGAAAAGTAGTAATGATAGACTAATGTTTGATTGAAAAGGCAAGATTATTCTATGTCTAAAAGGAAAGTATCATTTCTGGAAAAATTTGCAGGATAATCCAGTTGACAAATAATGCTTTTATGGACTATATGGATTGACATAGCTAGAATAATGTACATAAATTCAACATTGTTAAAACAAATAAGAACAAGTATATACCCAGTGGCTTGCGTTGTACAATTACAGGACTCCGAAAGGACGACCCAGTTTCGTCCATATGAAATACCTATTACCTCTTTGAGTCGCCAGATATTTGAATTGTAAATGTATCACAAAATCACGGACGCACATATTCAGACATGATGATATGCAACATACTTTGAAATTAACCGTGCACCGAATAAACCGGCGTCGAATCCAACCAGCAACCGAATAACTTTCTCTTCCGACACCAAGGTTAGAGTAAATAACAGCTTCGGCTCATATGAATTCCAAATTTATCCAGTTTATTTTTAATTACTTTTCGCACGGACTTTCAAATTCCGACCGAAAGGAATATTTTATTTTACCGGCATAGTGAGAGTTGGCAAGAGTGCCTTCAAATCATGTGATCCAACGTGACGTTGCGTATTTGAATAGTTTTTCTTGTAATTCGTTATTACAAAATTTAATATATTTTATCAGAAACATTTACCAGCAATTCTTAAAATGGTAAGCGAGCAATTTAATCATGATTTTATAACGTGTACTGAATGCATTTTTAGCCTCGATAACATAAGGTGAGGTTATGTTAACGACAGGTTATCTTGCAGTCGTATAATTCTCTAATTTACATTTTGCCTGTGATTTGTTAATATTTTGCTCGAATTGTAGATACGAGTATTTAATACTGAATCGTACTAAATATATAACGTTCTATTTTCTGAAGGTTTGTGAGAAATTGTTACTTCATGTTGCAGGCCTTTTGCCTTCGATTCCAGTACCGGCTTCTGGTGAGAAATTCACGGATTAAATCCCGGATGTTTTCTTCTGAGGCGAGCAGCGATGTCACGTTTGAGACAATCAACAATAGGGGTATCATAACTCTGAACAAACCGAAAACACTCAATGCCATCAATCTGCCTATGGTGTGCAAGATATTGGACAATCTGAAGGAATGGGAAAAATGCATGGACATGGTCATAATAAAAGGCGGTGAGAAGGCCTTCTGTGCGGGCGGGGACATAACAAGCATTACTAAAGAAGGTCCTTCCGCGTCTGAAAAAGGGAAAACATTTTTCAGGACTGAATATCTCATGAATAACGTCATAGGGACCTATCAGAAGCCTTACGTAGCTATAGTTCATGGTATCACGATGGGTGGCGGTGTCGGATTGAGTGTACATGGAAAATACAGGATAGCCACAGAAACTACATTATTTGCAATGCCTGAAACGGCTATTGGATTGTACCCTGATGTCGGTGGTACCTATTTCCTTCCAAGACTTCCAGGTAAGCTCGGTCTCTACTTGGCATTGACCGGTGCCAGGCTCAAAGGTACAGACGTCGTCAAAGCAGGAATTGCAACCCATTTTGTCGAGAGTTCGGATGTGCCGTCTCTGGTCAATGATCTGATCAACATGAAGGGGCCGGCCTCCAATCTGGAGCAGGAAGTGCTCTCAAAGTACGCCAAGGACATGAACCAATACCAGTTCACTCTTGGGGCCCACTTGGAGTGGATCAACAAGGCGTTCTCGCAGCCAACTATCGAACAGATCTTTGAGGAACTACAGAAAGACGGGTCCGAATGGAGTTTGAACAATCTGAAATTGCTGAAGAAAATGTCGCCGACCTCTTTGAAACTCACCAAGAAGGCTTTGGAATATGGAGCTATGATGAGCCTTCAGGAATGTCTGCAGATGGAAAACAGGATGTCAGGAGCAATCATGGATGGGAAACTTTCACAGGACTTTTATGAAGGTTTCAGAATTATCTAATTATATAAAATATCATAACATAATAATCACAAAGCAGAAAAATAATAAAATATTAATCTACTCCAGTTCTATTTGAGAAAATAATAATGTTTAGCAATTTTAGTGAAAGTTCAGTTCCTTTACATATTCAATTTTAGAGAACTAAGCTAATGCACAAATGTGTTGAGACTACATAAAAAAATAGGGTTAATATAATGGTTTTTAGGCAATGAGGAATTTTTTTTATTCTTATTTAAATTATTCTGTTCCTAGAGTATATAAGCTTTAATATGTATATGAACAGTTTAATTACAATTTAATTCTATAAAATCAAATAATTTACCTGTTTGGTTTGCCTTGAAGCAGCTATTTGTTGCACCAGAGCCCTGGACATACAATCTGAAAAGGGTGAATTTTTGAAAAATTGTTTTAGCGAAAGATCATAAAATAATTGATGAGAATTATAAGAAATTTAAAATAAAACTTTGTATTTATCCAAGAGAATTATTTTTAAGCAATCACAAAAATGTTAATTCGATATTTTACTTTTTTTATTGTCAAAATTCATATTGATATTGTCAATTTATTAACTTCACACAAAATTCTATCATTTACTTCAAGTTTTCATGCTTACTTTTATTCCCAGTTTCTTCTCCAGTCCTGTGAAATTGTTTAGGTGTTGAAGGTCACTTAGTTGTGGCACAAGTGGTTCATTTGATACAGAGACCAGTTCTGTCTGACTGAAAAAAATTGTAATTTAATACAGCAATCAACAAGTGTAAACAACACAGTTATTGGTGCATATTAAAGTCTAGTTGGACATTTGAGTACATGATACATTATACATTCTCTTAGGGAGAAGGATTAAAATAATGCATATTTCTAACCAATCATATTCCTAATATAAATCTATTCTGTTTCAGGTGTAAGGGCACTGTTGATAGACAAGGACAAGAACCCAAAATGGTGCCCAGCCAAACTTGAAGATATTACTGATGAAATGATACAGTCCTATTTTAAGCCCCTGAGCTCGAAAGAAGAATTGATTATTGGTTAATAAAATAGACAATGTTATAGAACCTAGAGATCTGCATCCCTACATCACTCTCAGAGTGATATAGCGTTAACAGACATGCCCATGTTTGACTTCATGCCATAAATTTTATATACATCTGTTAATGTACTATTAAAGAGATACCTATTTTTTAATGTTTCATGATGCCCGAGTTTCATTTTATTCCCTGCATCTGGTTATAAATATATGACACTGGAATGGTAACAAATTACATAGGTAATTATTATAATTATTAAGTTAGGCTGATTCCCAATTTAAGCACCCAGGGCCTGTGGTTAAGATAGTTTAGGCTATAGAAAATATAACTAATATTACAGTTATTATTTACATATATTTGAATTCCAACTGTTCTACTACTTTCCCACTTACTTTAGAGTTTGAAATGGGGGGATCTGGTGGTGGGGATTGATTAGGAATATGGAATATCAAAACTAGATGTACAAGTGGGATAAACCCTGGGTGCGTAAGCTGTGGTCTTACCTAAAGTTATATATGCCAATAAATGAATAATATAATCTTACAGATCAGTCTAACTTCTGTACGCTAAGGAACTACTTTTTGGATGTTGGAACTGTAATGGCCGCAAATCTACTAGTAGCGCGTCGTCGTGAACAGGTTCTGTAGTTTTTTCGATAAACAAAAAAATTATTTAAACTTAAATGTGACTATTTAAAAAAGAATAATTATAATGTTACGTTTTCTAGTCCGATTAATATTTTTTTAAATTTCACATTTATACATAAAACTATAACATCGATATATTGGACATGGAGGCGGTGGAAGCTCTGGTTTCCAGTGGTACCTGAAGGTTCGCTGTTGTACTTCCTTTTGTAACCTATTTCGTGCCGAGCAAAGCTCTACTTGTGTACGTATTACCATTTTCAGTTTCCCAAATTCATCGTACGTTCTATACTATTATTTCCTATAAAGTAGTATTATTCGTGTCCTTCTATAACTGTAGATTGAATATTTACGTTTTATGCGCAGTCAGTTTCAAATGTACTGTGTACTTGTCTGTCTAATGTGGGGTACTCCGTGTCAGGCTTAGGTTTAATTTAATTTTATTATCTGATGTTTTCGAACCGGAATACATTCGGATTCAGCTTCGGCGTTTACAAACCATTAAATTCCATAGTACCTAAACACGAGATTAGTCACGTATTCTCGTTTCGTAAATTTGAAATGTTTTCCGTCGTAAATTCGAACCAGTAACTTGGTTCCAAATTTCCAGATGCCTTTCTTATTTGAATTAAATGTCATTCGGCCGGCATTGTACTCCCAGTGCAGCCGAATTAAAGATTACATTTCTGTAGAGGTTAGGTTCGATCCTGTGTATATGTGTACATAACCTCATTTCACGATGTTTCTTTTCATTTCAGATATTCAAAACTATTGAAAATGGCCCCTAGGAAGGGAAAGCAACAGCAGGAACAGGTCCAGGTTCAGCTTGGCCCCCAGGTTAGGGACGGTGTAAATGTCTTCGGTGTTGCTCACATTTTTGCAAGCTTCAATGATACTTTCGTCCATGTCACAGATCTCTCCGGAAGGTAAATTTATACCAGTCCTATTCATTAACACTTACTGTCCATTATACTACTGAAAAGCACATGTTGTCTTAGTTCAATTTTATTGACATGTGCTTAATGTAAAGTTAGCTTTGTTAATACATTTCATGTCCAATAAAGAATTTTATTACTATAAATATTTAGCAGATTAATGTTAACCATTATTAATGAGTAAAATTGATAATTTTGGAATTTTATTGTTCATTTTACACCTTAGTGAAAAGGGTTAAAATGTCTTATTATGTTGTGTTGAATAATGTAATTTATCAAAGAGTAAACCAAAACTCGAGAACTTGAATTTTGAAAATCTTTCCAAAACTCATGTGGTATATATGAAATATTTCATTTTCAAAAAAGTAGTGTTGGAATTAAATAATCAAAGTCTAGTAATGAAAATGTTGAAAATAATTTTTATTCGACTGGGGGTTTAGTTCAAACTTTTATCTCAGAAATATGAAATCAATTTGATTCACCAGTTCAAACTCAGTAAGTGACTGCTCAACTTTACTTATAATGAATATTTTAATGAAGTAAAAAAAATTATTTTTTGTAAACAAAATGATAATGCCGTGTTTACCAGAATGTAATTTCATTTATCTGAGGAAGTAGTTTATCATTAAAATGTTTTTCTTATATTATTTGATATAGTCATATTTGTAATTTCCTTACAAAAGTAATTGTTTTTCTAGCTAGTTTTGTCCAAAAAACAAATGTGGTATGTGAAGTACTGAAACCAAGTTCTTTATGTATATTTAAAAAGTTGGCTAATTTTCGTATTAATATTGCAGGGAAACAATTGCCCGTGTTACTGGTGGAATGAAGGTAAAAGCTGACAGGGATGAAGCTTCTCCATATGCTGCTATGTTGGCTGCTCAGGTATGAATTTGTCAATTTTGTAATAAATAAATAAAATAAACTCGATAATTAAAGTGCTAGTGATCAACAATAAATTATAACCTATTCCTTTGGTTGTTTAATTTAATTGTTGAATAATATTCTGCCATAATCATTGGGACCATGATATCCAGAGCTAGTAATAGTATTTCAAAAATTATTGAACATAAAATGAAGTCAACACTTTGTTTGAAATTGGTCATTACAAAATTCTATATTTTCATTTATATAATATAGCATTCATATAATATAGCATCAGTCATAAATTCTTTTAATTTTTTGATAGCATTATTGAGTTCATTTGTGACCAGTATGGATATTTATATGTTTTTGATTTGAAAATTTCAGTGAATAGATCAGATTTATGTTAGTATTTTGGTGGCGAATTTTCTATCATATAAGGGTATTTTCTTAAGGTGTCTTACATAATAGTCATTTTAAAAATGTGCCTTTGAAGCCTGTAGGGAGAGGTTCAAATCTACCCTTGCCCATGGGTTTTAAAATAGGACAGGGGCTGATCAATACACTCTTTAGTATTCCTTAGATTATGAATCAGGTTATATCTAAATTAATGCAATGTTTGTGTTAGTTCATTAAACACCTGAACAATAATTGCTTCAAAATGTAGGCAGGCTGTTAAAAGGGTAATGCTCTAATTCTTTGTAGGTCTAATTTAGACTTGAAGGTCCATTATATAATAACCCATTTTGTGTGATTTGTTGTGTTCAGGTTTACTTCATAGAATCATGACTATCCATATAATATTCTTGTAAAGACATTCTTGGACCAGTGAGTAAGCCAGATATTAAATTATGTTGATAGTTTTTCCTGAATAAATTATCAAAAAAGTGTCCTGAGTCCATAATAAAAACATGTACCAGACAACAGGCCATGCAGTCATTAAGGCAATTTCATCTTGATTTAGGTGTCTGTATTTTGTATTTACAATGTCAGCAACCTTGCTCTGGTACTTAAAATTATAAGAATAGAAATTACACATTTTTCTTGAATCAAAATTATATTATATAACTATTTTTAAGTAGTTAGGTTGATCTTATAGGTTTTTCACTTATTGATTAAATTTTTTGAAGCAATTATTCTTTTGCAGACATTTTCATTGAACTGACTAAAATGTATATTGTTCCATTTGTTTTTGTTGGTTGAATATTGGCAGCATCAAGCTTGTAGTGATGTTTATTACAATTAAAAATATAGACATAATGATATAAATAATGACATAAATATATCATAGACAAAATTATTATATCCCCTTATTATATTTTTAACAGTGTCTTGTTTTCATGTTCAGGATGTTGCTGAAAAATGTAAGACTCTGGGCATCAATTCCTTGCACATCAAGCTTAGGGCCACCGGAGGTAATAAGACCAAGACTCCCGGGCCTGGAGCCCAGTCAGCTCTGAGGGCCCTTGCACGTTCCTCGATGAAAATTGGCAGAATAGAAGATGTAACTCCGATTCCTTCTGATTCGACAAGGAGGAAGGGTGGTAGGCGTGGTCGCCGATTGTAAACTTGTTTTGCCAAGAGAATCACCATCTTTTTTTTTATGTGATAGTTGGGGTCTGTTCAATTTCTTTATGTCAATAACAAGTTTACACAAAGATTTCAAATAAACCTTAATATCTTATTAAATTATTTTATACAGCACCCATTCCTTCCTTCCCAAAAATGTATTACCTTATCCAGTGATAGATTCAGTTATCAGGAGACATCATATATTCATTTTCAGGATGTATAATGTTGTGAGAATTAAGTCCTCTATTTCAGAGATATTATTATTAAGTATATGTAAATTATTGGTAGAGATATTGAAATAGTATTTCTATAATAAGTTTTTATGTAAACATATATTTTTCTCTATTTTCATTTTTATATTGAAAAGACATGTGACAATGAGTAATATTTTTCAGTAAAATATTCTTCAATTTTTTGCAGGAACAATTTGATGAAATTCAGGTTGAGGAAGTAATTTAATAACCTGGTAATTAGAAATTACTCTGTTCATATATATTGGGCTCAACATTTTGAAGAAATTAAATTTAAAAATTATTAAGACAGATAGCAAAATTACCGAAATGCCACATTGTAACAAAAAAGAATGTACTATTTTGAATTCAAGTTGACATAAAATACTGACAAAAATGTCAATATTTGTCAAGGATGGGAAGAGCTGTGGAGTTCCTTACATTTACAGAGCACAGGTAGCCTGTATAAATAAAATAATCGCTTTTTCTTAATGTAATTCATCAATAAATATCAAATCAGATTAATTTGCAAATTTAATATTTATAGCGAAAATTGTAGTTACAAGGTGGGCAGAAGGAAGGAACTAGGGAATTGATTAAGTTTTTAATACACAATTTTAGTTTGTCATCCATTATAAATCTCTGATTTTAAATCTTTCCTAACAGGTGCCGGATGTTTGACTCGTTTGAGTCCGTAAATCAAGTCTATTTTAAGAAGTTGATTCCCTTCAAACATTAGGGAATAGTGCCCAATTCCAAGAATGAAATGGTCCAACACAGTGCGGAAGTATATTCGTAGCTATTAAATCTTAATTTTGTTAAACTGAAGCTAGTTTTGGAAAACAAGTAAGACCCAACCTATCGACCAGTGTTGCCAGAAGTCGCTGATCAAGTCGGAATGTGCGAGTGGGATTTTTTGTTTGTTGAAATTTTTAATTGGATGACTGAGTGGAAATAAAATGAAAAAATTAAAACGTTAATTTGTTGAACGGCGAGTGTTGAATTTTTTAAAATTTAAAGCGTTAAATTATGCCCTAATGTACAAAAAATTTTAATAATTCTTCATTTTAAATTATTTATGCTATTGTTTTAAGAGTATCCTACGATGTCTGGGATCCAAGTGGACAGACGGTTAAAATGGCATCGATCATTGCTTACGAAATCAAAGTTAATGAAAATATTAATTATCGAATAATTATTAGAATTATTATTGATGTATAATATTAATATAATGAATGGATAATTATTATTGAATAGTGTCAATTTAACAACATATTATAATACTGAATAGCTGAAATAAAATAGTGTAAATGATAGACGTTAAGCCGAATGGTGCTCCGCAAAGGTTTTAACGAACGGTGTATCGAACATTTTCTGACTAGAGAAAGATATATCTGGGATTTCGGTTTAAAATAACCGCTGCTGTGTGAGGCCAGCTGGATGTGGGAGGGAGGCGAGGTCCGTCCAGGTTAGAGACTCGTCGGTGGATCGAACGCCTCGAGTCGCCGATTCCGCTGTTCTCTTAAATAAGGCGTCGCCCCCTTTTTTTCCCGGCAGCCGATTTATCCGAAGTGATGTCGACGGCGGCCAGAGTTTGCGAATCGCCGGGCTGCGGCCAACCGGCCAGGCTCCAGTGCCCGACCTGCATAAATCTCGGCATTCAGGGATCGTTTTTCTGCAATCAGGTGAACTCTTCATCCCTATCCCAGTACAGTCACAGCAGTTTCGGCCGGCGAAAGCTGTCTGCAAGTGATTAAAACTTCCGGCCGCCTTTTATCCGACAACATATTTCAGTTCGTATCTGCAGTTCCATTGAAAAATTGAAACCCAAGTAGAGCTCCTCCGAATGCTCTCCCGGTTCAATTCGCAGTATTAATGAAAACTCTCTTCATTCATTTGTGAATTTGAATTGAAAATGAGTGGCTCACAATTAACTCTAGGGTGTACACCATTTGTCAGTTCTTATCTCAAATACTTAATTGGCTGATAATTTTTGTCGGTATGTTTCCAAAATACTGATTAATTCGTATTGCAACACGGGATGGACAGCCCCATTACTTCTGAAATAGGAGGAATTACTCCGATAAGTGTACTTCTCCTAGTGAATAAAAATGTACTAATTCGAGTATAACTCCCATAAAATAATTAGGCGGAAAGCTGAGTTTTTATTCGATATTTAATGCTGACCATTGAAATGTTCATTTTGAAACAATATTACTATTTTACCAATAATAATTTTGAATTTATTCTTTACTTTTATATTTTAGGATTGTTTCAAAGAAAACTGGAAGACTCATAAAGTTCTTCACAAAATAGCAAGTGAGTTGCGCAATATTTTATATAGACAAACTTATTTTTTAATGAGCGAATATGTGGAAATTCATTATTTTTTCTCCACGTATTTCAACTTCTTTTATGTAACCTTCACTTGATTGTAGAGGGGGACGGTAAGGGGGAAGACAGCAACTGCAACACTGAGTATATCCCGTGGCCAAATTATCATTTCACCGGTGAGAATTTAAATTGGTGCACATTTCATTTTATATCTAGTTGGATTGGATAAATATATATGTGATATTAGTAATGAGCTGTCCGCATAAACCTTTTCGTTCACCTAAGTTAAATTAAAAATGATAGGTCGGCTAAGGCCAGCCAAAATGTCCTCACCGAGGACGGTGCCCAAGAATATCGGGAGACCTGACTACGCAGACCATCCTGAAGGGGTGCCCCTCTCTGAACAGCAAATGAGACAGTCCGCTCAAATTAAAACTCTGTCTGAAGAAGAGATCGATGGCATGAGGGTTGCTTGTAAGGTCAGTTTTTCATTCCTCTATTTACCATTGTATATACTCATGATCAACGGATATCCCAAATTTGTGCACAATTGTATAAATTGATAGTGATTGCATGCATTTTCAAAATGGTATAAATTTGTGGTTCTGAATGAATTCAAAAGGAATTGTATGGAGGAAGTGTCAATGAATGTTTGGAGTATCCCCTTATCCATTTGCTTATTTGCCAATACATTTTGTCAGTAATGTACTTAAATTGGGATATTGGCTACTGATGAAGCAATGCTTCCTTGTTACTGACTGCAGTAAATACCTTATTGTCTGTTAAACTAATCTGATGCTGCCCAAGGTAGCATTATAAAAGAATTGTATGAAATATTTGTTTGTTATTTGGTTTTATTAAATTCAATTTTTATTGTATAGCTTGGTCGTGAAGTCCTTGAGGAAGCAGCCAATGCTATCGGGATCGGAGTGACGACAGATGAAATAGACAGAATTGTTCATGAAGCCTGTATAGAGCGAGAGTGCTATCCTTCACCTCTCAACTATTACCAGTTTCCAAAATCCTGTTGTACCTCGGTCAACGAAGTTATCTGCCATGGTATACCTGACTTTAGGCCTTTACGTAATGGGGACATATGCAATGGTGAGTACCTAAGGTATTGCCATTTGAAATTGAATAGCTTTCACTAAAATTTGCATTGGATCTTTTCAGTGCTAGAACAGGTGTACAATAACAGGTACTAGGTCAAGTTTAGGCATTTTTATTCCTGTTATACATTTAAACAATTAGGTTTATTTAACATTATTATTAATTTATGTAATATTAATTTTCTAACTGTTTAATTTATTTATTACTCTTTGTTTCAATTCATTATATTTCTCTGCTCTGTCTAACATTCAGGGATTGTATATAAATCAAAGATTAGGTCTTCATATTATATGAGATTATATGAGTAGTCATAGCCAATTTACTTCATTTGTTTTATGTGTATATAAAACTATTACTTTTGGCTCATGTTTTGGTTTGGATATATTTGATTACAGATTTACTGTTGCGATATATTTTGTTGTGTGTTTCAGTTGATGTCACTGTTTACCATAGGGGATACCACGGTGACCTTAATGAAACTTTTCTGATTGGCGAAGTCAGTGAAACGGCAAAGAAACTGACTAAAGTCACTTGGGAATGTTTACAAAAAGCAATAGATATTGGTAAGATAATGCATTCATTGTTTTATGTGTCAAGTTTTGACTCGATATCAACTGGATTAATTTTTAGATAAATAATTGTTTCAATACATATAAGTGAAAACTAAATTTAAAAATATATATATAGTAAGGAAATGTGTAATATTAAGAATTTTTTAATTTCATTTTGGCTTTGTTTCCCCTAAATTGTAACTTTATTTTGAACCAATGGTAACATTAAAAATACAAGCATACACATTTGTTTGTTTGTTATTATTCCTATTTTTGTTTTTTACAGTTAAGCCTGGCGAAAAATACAGGGAAATAGGTAATGTAATTCAGAAACATGCTCAAGCCAATGGTTTCTCAGTTGTCAGAAGCTACTGTGGACATGGCATCCATCAACTCTTCCATACTGCACCAAGTATACCTCACTATGCGAGTAAGAATTTTTCAATATTTCAACTTCGACTATTGTACAGTTTTTGCAATTAAAGAATAATAAAATTTTAAATATGTACAAATCATTGTCTGTTTTAAAGTTTACCTATTTAGCAATTAATTTCTTAAGTATTTTAATAAATATCTTAAAATTATATTTACAAATTTAGCAAACAGAAACTAACATTTTCTAGATATCACACTGTTAATGTCAACTGTATAAACAGATAAGTTGAAGAAATTAATATAAACTGTAAAATGTGTGTGTGTTCAGAGTATTCGGGTAAATGAATTAAGAAAAAACAACAGAGAAATTATATATAATAATTAAACCGTTTGTGTTTGGTTTGTTTGTTAGTTATAAACAGTTCTGTTTAAATATGTGCTTTGTTTTCAGAAAATAAGGCTGTGGGAATAATGAAACCAGGACATTGTTTTACTATTGAACCCATGATATCTCAAGGTTTGTTACAGTAGTATATTTTAGTGAAATTCATTACTTAGTTCAAATCTCTGAATCTTTTCAATGGATTCTCGTGACTATAGTTCTTAAATAAGTATTTTTTCTTAAAACTTAAAATTTTAATATTAATACTACCTATCAACTAATAAATGCATTGTGAAAATATTTTTAGAAATAAATTATTGTTTTAATATACAGAAAATATACAATATTTTTTAAAGGATTTAAGTAAAATGTAGTCTAGATTTTGTTAAATTTAAAATAAGAAATCTGAAAATTAAACTCCTTAAATTGGTTGAACTCACCAGAATATGTCTTACGTCTCAAGAATGTCATATATTTTATAAGAAATTATATAAAGCTCTTAAAATAGTGTTACAACATTTGTTAAAGGGTAAGGATCTATTATTTTAATAACCTGTTGCATAAATGCAGTATGCTAAAAAATTTAATTTTGGTAAATTATGTTCTGTGCCAAACATTGTTGTTGTGGGCTCACATTTTGTATCTTGTCGCCTGCACCGAGCTCTCCGTTGGGCACACGATATTTTTGATGTAGAGCGGCGAGAGCGAAGGGGGAAAATACGTTTGTACACACTTGAAATTGTGCCCGTCTCTGTTAGGAACTTGGAGGGACAATACATGGCCGGATAAGTGGACAGCCGTCACCGTTGACGGCCTTCTGTCGGCCCAATTCGAGCACACTCTGCTTGTCACCAACGGCGGCGTCGACATCCTCACGAAACGCCTGACGGGCGACGGCCTGACCGGGTACTTCATGGACGCAAAATAGCGCGGAGTATAAAATGAAAAAGGAAGGTCGGTTCAATATGCGGGAGAGTGCCTTTGTCGTACTACATCTTACCGATGTCCAATCCATCAATCGATTACATTTGATTAATCGATAGATCGATTGCAGTGGCATAGCTGTAAAATCCCGTTGCAAACCTCCTTTTATAATCTTTTCGCAAAATGACGGAAAGATCGTATAAATAAAAGAAATTAAACGTGTAATTTTTGTGAATTAATAGTCTTGAAAGAATTGAATATAAATTCATCCTTCTTGGTCATTCTCTGGGGAACAGCACTATGCCACTGATCTATAGCTTATAATTTTACCTTATAGCATCCCTCATGAAAAAAAAATATATAATTATCATCTGTTTTGTATTTTTTATTTACTTCCTGTTTTGGCTTTATTTACTATGGAAAAGTATCAATGAAATTAGATATGTACAAAGAAATTGTTGGATGGCATTGCATGGAAACAGGGAAAAACATATGAGGTTCAACCTACTACCTAAAAAGTTAAAGTTGATTTTGTACAGTTTTATTTTATGTATAAAATTTTTATACATTTGTGAATGTTATTTTGTTAATTTATTTTTATCTGTCTGTTTTTCCTGTTTGTTTTGATTTTACTGGGGGAGAAAAGAAATAAATAAGGCACAGATATGATACAGTATATCAAGGAGGTTAATTCATGTTTGTTTGCAAAATCTTTGCATTCCTGTTTCTGCAGATTTATTTTCTTTTTGTATGTGTACTAGAAGAATATTAAAGTTCCTGCACTGTTTTAAATCTTAAAAGAATGAACAAGTTGAAATAAATGAAATATTGCTATTTTGTATATTATATCTGTTCATATATTGTTTGACTATCTGATATTGTACAATAATTAAAGTGGAGATATCGAGCTCTAAAAAGATGAATTATGGACAGATCAATTGAATTGATTAAGGTGAATTGAATCTGGTTGGCATATCATATAAATATATTAAATTCTATAAAAATTATTTCAGTTTTTCTTCATATTATTCTGAGAAAAAAACTTGTACTGCTGTTCCCATATAACTTTACACTACTTTACTATCCATCAAATGTTAAAAAATAGAACAACTAATAGTAATATTATTATTATGTTGGATGTACATCTGACTTTTTACACCTATAACGTAATTGGGGTTTTAAGAAAAAAATCTAAATATCTTTACTATATTATTATAAAAAGAATGCAACAAATATTAAACACTGAACAATCTGTTTTATAACAATATTTTGATTGTATAACTTATCTGTATTGTAAGTAAATTGAAGGTACTTCCATTCTGGCATATTTATGTATGTTTTCTCTGTTAAAATATCTGCTATACAATATCTGGGATCTGGCCATTCTTATGTAAGATCTGGTCTTACAACTTATCATCATTTACCTGTTAACTAAAGTTACTGGTACAGAATTATACTTAAAAAACATTATTTTGAAATGTTTCAAACTAATTGTTTGTTTGAGTCTAAGTGTTTTGTTCATATATAAAAAATGGGGATGTACTAATCATTGGGTTAATGTATTTAAATCATTAGAACTTAGGTAACTAAGTTACTTAAGTAATTAATCATGCGACCTGAAAAGAATCTAAAGTCACTGGACCAAATCTAGAAGAGCTTGGATATGATAGTGAGACTTTTTGTTCTTGCTTTGAATTACCTTACTACATCTGTATGTAAGTAATGTATGGACATTGTGCAGCATATCCACCAGATGTATAAGGATTCAATTATAGAGGCTAATGATGTATGAAGTGTGCTTATCATTTTGATAAAGTAAACTTATTTTTATATAAATCTAATGTGTTCATATTAAATATACAGGGTTAAAGAAATTGATTGCTTGAAGATTGCATATTTTTCTGACAATAGAAACCTAAAATGAGTATATCGTGTGAAACCTGATGCAAGTTACATTTTCCATGAAAGGTGCATATTTGTACATTTTATTATTCAGTTATAAACATAGCAGCTATACAAACATATGGCAGTGTTTTAAAGGAATAAAAATCAATGGGAGCATAAATAAGACTGGGTATTGAAAATGCTACAAAATAAAAATATTTTAAGACAGGAAGCCATCTGCAGTTTGATATTGAAAGTCTTCAATTTACAATAACTGAAGCAGGAATTATGTATTCGCGGAAATGAATTATTAAAAGGGGCAGAAAATCTAACGAAATACTTTCTTAATCTTCTTTTTCATCGGTAATATGAATCATTAAGTATAGCTGGAAAAGGGAATTTCATCGACATAAAGTTGGTATTGCTGAAAAATGGATAGTAGTGAGATCTGTTAGTGCCTCAAGAAAATGTAGTTCGCTCCAAATTTTGTAAGTACTCTAAATAACTTATTTCTTTATGTATTTTTATGAACTACATGTTTATTTTATAGTTTACATTAACAATGTGTATAGAATAGATGAATGGAATTCCTTAAAAAACGAAGCGGTCAGGGGCTTTGGAGAATCAACTCATTAGTTCATTATAATACATTTAATACTGTTTCAAAGTAATGTTTTTAATTATTTATACATTACTATCATCACTTTAATAACTTACTGTACTTAAATTACTTTAATACAGATGAAGAAATACTGTTTCTTCAGTTTTCAATTCCTAGTCCAAAGGAAATGTGAGTTGATACATATTCATAAAATCATATAATTTCAGTTTGCTTTTATAAAAATCTCAAGGTTACACACATTTATGCATTCTAATTACGGTGAATGATGAATATTTACACTTTTTATGTACATAAAACCATTTTGTATCAGTGGTACAAATTGGTGCTAAATGGAGTGTAGTTGTAAAGGAAAATGGAACTGAAAATATGAAAGCTTTTATAACCTTTAATAAAGCTGTTAAATTTCTCAATTAATAACATTGATTTTCGAACTATATGGGTGAGAAATGTATTACATATTGATATAATAGAGTTCAATATATTCAGTTTACTAATAATATGTTATAATGAAAAAACTTAACAGACTGATGCAACAAGAACATGTTCTCAGTTTATTTCCTCATTATTATAATGAGGCAAATAAAAGAAAAATTGATTTAGGACAAAATTGCATCTGTTTAAACAAAAATAAGATAGAGGTCAGTCCTTTTAGTATCTGGGTATGTCCATCTATAATTTTGAATTATGTTTCATTGTAGTCTTTGTATATTATTTTCTTATTTCAACCTATATATAATCTAAAAAAAAGCAAACTCTCCTGATCATGGTGTATTTCTGTAGCTTAGAACAGGCATTTAAATTTACCAGGTAGGCATGCAACTTATACCTACAATTGTATAGTTTCCTCATTTGTTAGAATTCATTTCAGGTCCTATAAAGTTCTGTAGGTTACCAGACATAATTTTAGATATGAAATGCAAATTTAATCCATTTATATATAACTGCTACAATGGGAAGTTTAAAAATTTATTCTTACTTCCAAGAAACAATGAATAAACCTAATTTCTTTTTTTCTGTCCTACAACTTATGTTAATCAGTGTTTGAAAAATGTTGTACTTTGGTAATATAAGTGTTGGTAAAATAAAATTTTAATTAAAATTCATTCTTTTCTGGAAATTAATTCTTTATAAAATTTTCTAACAAATCAGTTTCTTCGGCCCTACTGCTGGTGTATTTGAACCTGCATAATTATTCTGGATATGGATTTCAAAATATTTTTATTTGAATTTCACAGAATTGATTTCTGAAATGCAACAGTGGAATATTTCTCTTTGAATCATTAAGTAATTATGATTTCATAGGGCACCATTCCCTAACAACAGGCTGTGTGATTCTTTTTGGCAAAGGTTTTGGATTTGCACCAATTTTTGAATATTTTCAATTAGTATAATATTTTTTGATCTTTTGCTAGACCGGTTTTGGCTGCTGGCCTTTTTAGTCATGTTGGTTCCTTGCAGTGTCTGAGACACTGAGGCATCGGGTCCAATCATCACCGAATTGGTACCCCAAGAGTCCGTTATCTCTGTCTTGAGAGTTCCACATACTTGTTAATTTTCTGTGCATACACTCGGCGAAGGTTATAAGTCAAGGGCGCCGATATCTATTATTTTTTATTCCCTGCCAACCAGACCAACGTCCAGACCTACTGGTGTTCTTTGTTTAAGTGTAAGTCCCGATACAACTTATAATGGCGGCGGTCGAGTGCCTAAGTACTCAATGTAAAGGAGGCATTTAACTTATTTTCTCATCACTATGCCAGCGCTATGCACCTATCCCGGGCAGTTCTTACCAAGTGATTAAACTGGGTACTTCGCAGGCGAAAGTTTTGCTCCCCGCCGTCTGGTTAAGTTGTTCAGAATTCAGAAATATGCTTCCTGACGCCACATCATTAAAACGTTCGAAAAGGTTACAGGTCGGATAGGAATGAAATTTATTTTCCATCTAATAGAGTACACGCGTCTTAGGCCCTTTTCCTGCTGTAACACACCGCTATAACAAGATGTGGTAAACGCAATAAGAAGGGATAATTACTTTGTTTAATTTACTTCTTCTGACGTTTCTGCAAATAGTTTGTTCTCGGAGTTGCCCCAAGTTTAATAAACTGCACTTTCCTCGGCATTCAAATTGGAAGCAATGAATTTACAGCTTAAACGTCCCTTTTAATTAAGCTCAGTGCAATAATTTAGATTCTTGCAATAATGTACAAACTTAACTTGTGTATTTCTCCAATGTAGCATGTGCCAATGTATCTGAGGTTATTTTTTATATTTACACTTTATTTACTAATAAATTATGATAGAGCGACTTGTTGCGTACCACTGAACCAGCTACGATAGCTGAAGATAGCTCCGTCCGTTAAAAAATATAACATTTATATAATCTTAAAATTAATGCGCTATTTTTAACAACCACGAATATGAAACAAGCTATATTGTTCAGTCGGTTCAATTCTAGAATTCAAGAATTCTTCTAGAATTCAAGATTTAAATTCCATTTATAAGCAACCTTCTAGTCTTATACTTAAGCCAATATTTGAGTACGTAAGCTTTGCTTTAAAAATAAAATTCGGTTTGTGACCATAAACATTGAAATTGTGATCGAGCCCGTTGTTATTTTGGATTATCAATTGAGGCCTAATCCAGGAGGCGAGCGGCACCGCGTTGGTCCTTTCCTTTATATAAAATGGATCACCTTCCATATTTATTTTTTTAACTCTTCTTTCGGTCTTTTAATTAGAACTTTGTCCAGTAAGTAGCGAACCGACAATCAGACACACATAATTTCTTGAACAGTCGTTTACGTGTGTAAATAAAATTCACGGAATATTCTACGCAGGACGAATAATTTTCGCATTCTTGTAGTAAAAAATTGACTTCTACGCTCATAAACTTGGATTATTGCCAAATGTTGTCCAAACGATAACTCTACTTCGCTGATTTATCATATCTATTATTCTTGAATCTATCATTATATATCCAGGGTTCTGAAGGCGACATTTGTGTCCTTCCATTGTGTCCATATGTGTCCTACGAGTGAATATTCCTCGCTCTCGCGTTGAAAAATTTGGGCCATCTAACTGTACACGGGATTAGCCATCGTCGATATTAATATCGGTCGGTTGTTTTCAACCCGATTTTTAGCTTTTACTAGTTCAAAGGAAGCAGCAGTTTGTATAGTTGTTTCTGGTAGAACGTGGATTCCACGTAAGTCTTCTACCGAGGAGTAGTCCGCACTTGATTTGTAATTCGAAAAAACTGGAAGGGAAGTAGCTCTTCTCGGTGTAACAGCGGTGTATACCATTTACGTGCATCGTAGCTGTAATAATACCGGTTATAAACGCTTAATACATAACTGGCAGTGGGGAAGGGACCCCCTACAAACAAACAACTCAAAGGTGCTTCATCTAGTGCAGTGTTCCGAAAATTTTCGACGAACCTCGATGACGATATCGAAAACATATTTGTATTTGTAACGAAAGTTGTGTGCGTACTGTATCAGTAACAGGACGCTACTGTCGAAGTAGCAAAAACTCCTACTTGCAGGAATGTTCTAGTTCTAGTAACTAGGAATAAATATAAGGGGCAAAACCTCGTTTAATTTATTTTTAATACGAAGGCAGAATTCACAATAATACAAAAATAGATCTTGAATGTTCCAAACATTCCTACGGTAGGGGTTTTTTCTACTTCGACTGCAGCATCCTGTTAGTATTACAGTGATCTATGTACACGATTCCGAACTTACCGAACGGTTCTTTTAAACTGGTTTCGGTTCTGGGACAGACGACGTTGGGCTTCCGTGCGATCCTTTCGCGTCCAATTTTTTTTCCGAAATATGAAAAAATTCCCCAAGGAGTAGTTTAAACGGGAAAGTAATAAAAGGGGATTGGAGCGCCCCTGGCGGGGACCCTGTCAACCGGGGACTTCCGTTAACCGCTCGGCTCCCACGAAGGTTGTTTAGTCAGTTTTGAGTCCGCGGCTTGTACTGACCTCCGCACGCGCCCGGACGGCAAATTTCATTTCATTCCCTTAAAATCGCAAGCGTAAGTCTTCGCCTATCGCGGGAGCAGTTCGCCGGCTCTCGGCCCGTCCCGCAGTCCCGGTTTCTGTGCTCGCCTATCAACTTCTGGGAAAACTGGTGGTTTTGTGCTCGTGTAAAAGAAAAGGAAAATAAAATATTTTACTGTTGTTTGGTGTGAACTGTGGTGCAGGCCGACGACCGACAGAGAGAGAGGATCCGAGGGGATACGCGGACAGGAAGGTTCTTTTCTACTTTTGGCTCTGTCTCTTTTGTCTTGGATTACTCAAGAGTCCCCGGCCCCGGTCCCACGAGTCGGTCTCGCAAGTGAGTTCCCGTTTTTCATATTTTTTTTTCTTATATTTTCAGTAAACGTTAAAAATTGACAGGCTTCTTCGCCGTCCGGACGCTGTTCCGAAGCAGCCGTTTAAGTCTCCGGGAAGGAGGCCCGGCTTCTCCGAAATCCCGCGGGCTCCCTCCTTATGTAATCGAAAACACGTTCGTCCCAACCCGGTAATACGTTTGGCAAACCCGTTTTCGGTAGGCGTTTATTCGGTAGAAAGCGGCGTAATACTGTCCGAGCGTAATATCACGCGTGAGGTTCTGTTTGGCTTGGTCAGGTTTCAGCCCGAAGCAGGTATAAAACCGGTCTACCCCGAGATAAAGCGGGAACTTTTTAATTTTTTTTTTAATTTTTCCGTTTTTCAAAAGACCAAAGGGATAACACTCGGATCGTAGAGCATTACACATTTAAAAAACACATTTAGTCGAGATAAGTTTACAGAGTTGAGAAATTAGCATAATTTATTGAGGAGTGTTGGACGTAAGATGCAATTTCCCGAAAAGTAATTCTGCGTATCGCCATATCACCGTTTCGTGTTCTTATAAGTTGTACAAATTTGTACACCAACTCTAATTTAATCGGCGAATTGAACAGCACAAATAATGCGAACAGCACGATATGCTATGGCGTGAAATCGAAAGCTGCAGCTTTAGAGTTGAAGATTGATTTTTCAATTAGTTTTCTCCGTGCATTGCACTGTTTTAATATCCAGTATCAGGACAATGTGAACGTCAGTGTTCGTAAACAACAAAATACAATTTCCGTTGTATATCCACTTGAACAGCTAGCCGGACTTTATTAGGAATAAAATCGAAAATATTTTCTCTCCTTTTCATTGCAGTATATGGGAGACATTAATCTTCGATATGAATTTTTGGCGGGCCGGAGAAACCATCGCGGGGGTCCTTGGGGTGTAGACTGCGTAGTCTAATTAGGAGAAAGTCAAAATGTCTTATTTCAGAAACACTCATTCTTCGTGTTTGCATATTTGAAATACTGATAATTTTATTTTTTGGATTCGGCCCTTTTTAGGGAATAACTTAGAAATTATGGTACCGGCAAAGCAAACGGATTCTAAAGTTGCTGTTTTTATTATTTAAAAGAAAAGTTTATACTATTGGACCCTTTACCCGCGTAATGCGTTAAGTCTCCCTCAAGACAAGTGTGATCCAGATGTCATCCTTTTTATTTTTATCCCGACTGTCCTGTCTTAATTTAACGGATTTTTTTCGCTCTTTTCCTCGGCGCATGAGCATGAAAAAAAATTGAGTTTAAAATTAGAAATTAGTCCAGTGCTCGTAACCTGCCGCATGTTTGAACCTTGCAGTTTGTGATCTCGAACGATTTAATATTTGGATGTTTGTTTAATTCCTAGATTTTAGGATAGACTACAATAGTATAAGTGCCTGTGACATAACGCCGAACGTGTTGGACGAATTAGGTATTTTAATGATTATTATTGTTGTTCTTTTTATTATCTTTGTTGTAATATAACCTACCTTCTGTGATTCACCCAAGTCCACCTGTCGGGAAAGGTTGTCATGGTAATATGACCATAAAGTCGGATGATTCAAACTTTTCATTTTTATTTGATTAATTCGTCTGTTTAGAATGAGTCAAAGTTTTGCTCTCATTCTGCCTCGCGACCGGTACTTCAAAATTAACGTTGGAACTAATTTACTTCCTCTTCATCGTGGGCTCATTCTTGCCGCTGGTCCCTCCTCGAATCTTTGTTGGTGGTACAGTAGCCGAAACCGTATTAAGATAAAATAGGGAGAAACGCGAGATTCATGATATTCCGCAAATAAATAGTCTCTATTCTTATCTTGTTGGACTGAATGTTTGAAAATCGGATTAGACCTTGTATTGTGGAGTCGGAGTTTGTTTTCCTCCGGCAAATCCTTAAGACTCCGGTATTAAACCTTTATATAGGGAATTGCGACAAGTTTCTCTTTTGTCTTCTTTTCGCTCTCTCTCCCCCTCCCTCGCTGCCCCATTGTTTATTGTTTACGAGTTGCACAATATAAAATGAGCTGCCCGCCCCGATGTTTCTTCAGATCCCCGAAGATCGTCGAGGCGATGGAAGGGGCAGGGAGGGCCATGCAAATGAGGGTCTCAATGCCGGGTCTCTGATATGCCGAAACTCCGACGAGAAATCTCTCTGATATCTCTTAGCCAATAAGTTTGTATCATTCGAAATGGATGTGTGTTAAAATTCAGTAGCAGTTTTGTTGGGCGTTTAATTTTGAGAATTCAGTTCTCAATAAACCATCGTTTCCTTTGATGGAAATATTCAGAAAATAGGAAGAATTTTACGATGATGATTCATGTGTTTTCACAATCGCAACTGTAACACGTTTCTGTACTGACAACTTGCAGTGTTAGATTCTACAGCGAGACGATAATTTGTGATTCGTAAAGCTTCAGTATTCTCCTTTTTGTATTTAGAACTAGTATAGCAGCGTTCTTCTAGCACTTCTAACACTGAAGTTCAAACGTCGGATAATCACAATATTGTTAACGTTTACCTGTAGCCCTAGCGGTAGCCGGTTGTATAAATAAGTAAAAAAAGGAAATACGTTTTAACTCAGTTGAAGCGGATGATTGAAAAATGAAGCCGGCGGAGCCGTGAGAAAAAGGCTCCCTTCGAGCCGTCACGCTGTTGCTCTTCACTGTGTATATTTTCAGGATTTTTTTCATTACTCTTGTGGAACCATATTCAACAAGTAATATCCACAACATGTATGTATATCTGTCCAGGTTTCATTATATAATCTCTAATTAAATACGAAAATAAAAAATACGGCATGATCAGAATGTTGTCTGAAGATCGCCCGAATTATTTTAGAATCTTTAATTGTAGTTATTAAATGATTCTTACAAAACAATTTCATTTGTCTTACATCTGTACATACCGAGAACTTTGAGATACCGTGTTCGGGATAGGACACGTGCCTTACGAACTGTAATTCTTAGAATGGCTGATACTGTGGTCTCGGAATTTACACATTACCTTCCCTGGGCTCAATTTAAATATATCATCTACATACGGTATTTAAATCTGGGTCGTATTATTAACATCAATAATGTTATCAATAGGTTGGTCAGCTTATCGTATTCGAAAGGTTTGTAGGTAGGGCGAGTTATCCTATTTCGGGGACATTACGTTATTCTCAATTCAATGGGCATCTTTGATCTTTGAAATTACATAAACTGACAAAAATTCAATTTGAAAACACGTTTTGTCGGTTGAATTTATATTTTCAGAACACAAAATACTTTTTTGTTAACTGCCTTTCGAAAACTCGATCAATTTATTACACATTCTGTAAGATTTTTATTCTGCCAATGTATAACAATCAACTCTTTCCAGTAATATATGCTTGTTTAGTTTTACATTAATGACTTACTGTATTTTGATAAGAAATTTCATAAGTCTAAGAACAATTTTTTTGTTTTAATTTGGCGAAAGTACGGTTTCCTGGTAACGTCCATAAGACAAATCGCCGGGGAAATCGCATTAGGCGTTGTCGGATCTCTAACATAGTTCGAAACTTCGCTAAGTATCTGTATAGCAGATCCTCCCTGTCCCCCGGGCCTAATACAATACAGATAGTCGACTTAGCTCAAAACTTCGCCCAAGTCCCCTTTTCATCATTGTTGTCCCGAAGGTGCAAAACATTTTCCCTCGAACGGGAGGCGTTGTAAAGACATTAATTATTTCGAGTTGGGCTAATTTGTTTATCCCATAAATATGTCCTCTTTCGAAGCTTATAGTGGAAAGTATTCTGGGACAGTTTTATTTAAGTTTGTTTTCTCGTTTTCGCACCAGTGAAAGGTTTGTTCTCGTACTTAGTCCAAGTGCTTTAAAATGCCCCAGTTGACCCCAAAATGAAGGCCGTCTATTGGGTTTGCTGTCGAAACTTCGCAATATTTTTATGCCTTGCTGGCACTCGACATTCGAGAGCCCTTCAGTATACGCTGTAAGTCTACAGAGGATGGCAAGAGCTGAACCTCATTCGGCTGAACGGGCGCATGAGATAGAAATTCGCACGAATTTTGATATTCCAACCCCGGCCTATGTATAAATTCCTCAGATATAAATGTGAGTAGAGCCGCCCTACGTGAGCTATTTAAATGGGGTCCAGCATTCATGTTTCCTGTAACCCCGTTATTCGGGCCGGGATGGGTTTTCTCTCTCTCTCTCTCTCCCTCCCTCCCTCCCTCTCTCTCTCTCTCTCTCTCTCTCTCTCTCTCTCTCTCTCCCTCTCTCTCTCCCTCTCTCTCTCTCTCTCTCGCTTCGGGTGTCCTGTAATTATAGCGGCGTTTTTAGAGGCTGAGGGAGTAGAACCGGTTTGGCTCTCGGCGGTTTCCATCTTGGCCCGGACACCATCACCTGTACCAGCCCCTAAGCTACTTGGGCTTTAAACACAATTTTATTTTGAATGCAAGTCTTTATTGTATCACTCTCGCCCGCTATGTCCAATGCTGACGAAGGTATCCGTTTGTGTTTTTGCATGCAGATAGGACGCTCCACTGCTAATCGACACGAGATGACACCCTATTATAGACGATATGCTGCCGGGTAACCGAACCCAGTTATAGATTAGGATCGCAAGGACGAGTGACCATTTTCATATATTCTGTTAGAAAAGACTATAAGATGCCTTATAAGCGTCTACATAATATACATAAAACATAAAATTATGAGGCTTCATGGCGTAGGAAACGGGTATTCGCCAGAATGATAGTGTTAACTCAGAGTTCCCTGGTCCCTCCAGGAAGACAGTAGTTTTTTCGACTAATACTACACAGTTTCCACCAATTTCAACATATTTTCTATCGATACAAAAATCTCAGATCTTTTGTCTGTCTTGCCCATCGTCGGTAGATCACAAGAGCGATAGTATCTCGGGATATATAAAATTGAAATTAAGTCTCGAGTCCCCCTTGACGGAGGGAGCGCTCCGAATCTTGCGTTTAGAATCCCGATACGCTTTGAATAATAGCTTCGTGTCTGAGGGAAATAAAACAGTGCAGTGGAATGCCGGTTGGGTAAAAGTGGCCGTGAAAGTGGCGCGGTTTTGAGGGCGGGCAATTAGCCCTGTACGGGGTGCTCGGCGGCGAAACAATGGTAGAACAGCGCGCGTTCGCGGGAATGACAGAGACGAGGACCGAGCAGACGGTGAACGGAAAGTGAAGCGACAATTCGCGCTGTCCCCCAATGGAACGTTTCTCAGGTGAATTAAGCGAGAGCGAAGAAATATTACGGCGTAGATTCATTCGGAGACCGGCCTTCGTTGAAATTGCCGGTACCGGACACGATTTACCACTAAACCGACAAACAGCGATAAAGTCCAAACTTTACAGTGGAAAATATTAATGGAAATAATCGACCTCTTTCCAACCCCCACCCTGCATAATATTACGCACAATAACCCTCCCATTTTGTAATTCCGTGTTTGGAATTAACTCGACAATGCGCCCCGTTCCTCCCTTTCGCGATTTCACGGTATGCCTACTGCATGGAGGGTCTTATGGAGAAGTGAAACTCACTTGTCCATGTGTGTGGGGCTTAGTCCGTTGAATGAAAGTAACAGCGGCATGCACCGCTAGCGGTGTTATTAGTGCGTTGAAGGACTTCGTCGTCCTGAATAATTTTTGAATGGAGCGGCGTGGTATGAATAGTCAAATTGAAAATTGGCGCGCAATTTACCTAATGAATTATTACTCATTCTTTTCAGTTTTAACTCTTAATTGTATTTAATAGCACTTGAATTGTTTATGAAGGCATTTCTTGCATATTCCGCTTATTCCTCTTCATCACTATGCAAGAAAAGGTATCTCAATTAATTATCAATTAGTCATTTCTTAAAGCTAGTTATAGTTGTTTCTCTTATTGGATCTGTTTTATGGTAGTGAATTTTGTTAGATTCCTATTGCGTATACATTTAAGTTTTTGACGCCAATATCACTTTGCGTTTACAACATTGATAGTTATTGCGGCCCTTTTGCGTTATAGGAAGGAACAGTCGATGTATCGATCCCTTATAGTATGGCTAGAAACGTAATAGTTTAGGTCAAACTTTCAAAACGTAAATGTTATTTAAACTGTGGACGTTATTCGGACCAATGCCCCAGCCTTATTGACGTATTGCTCAACAGTGTTTTGTCCCATAGTGTTGTTGCACATAGTGTTGTTGGAGCTTTGTTGTCGGTTTCCATGGAGACGGTAACTTAATTACACTTTGGCAGTTATTGAACCGCCGGCGTCGTAGGTTTGTGCAATTAAGCAGATGTTTACAATCAAATCCCACATCTGTTACAGCGTGCCTGAGTAACCCAGTTTCTTTCATTATCCTGTAATACAATGAATAGCAAGGATTAGTTGTGATAAACCATAGAGGAAATAAATGTTTGATTGTTATCAACTCAATTTCGTAATTATTCGAAGCCAAAAAGGGTATAATTTCGGTAATTTGTTCCCTGGATATCCGAATCTCCTGCACAATCTATTGCACAATCTGAATATTCGTTAGTTATTTACAGCTCTCGTCGCCTTTCCTATACAACAGAATTTTCACAACAGCGACTGGATTGCTCAATGAAGCATGTGCAGTATACGTTCCCTAATACTAATTTATGTAAGGCCACGACTGTACCTAGTTTGGGCGGGCATGATCGAACGTTTTTGAATAAATGCAGGAGCAGCTCACGAAAACATATCACGCGTGAAGGTAATACTGTAATTTTCGGTGTTTCTTCATCCGCCATTCGATATACAGTTTCATTACCTGTTAGAAGTTAATTCAGGAAGGGGACTGCCCACAACGCTCCTCATATCCGACCTACCGTTGAAACGATCTTTTCAGTGGACGGAACGATCCATTTAACGAAATAAAAATTGAATAATTTTTAATTAACCCGAAGTACCAATTGGCAATTGGGTCGATTTAAATGCCACTTTCGGCCCACATCCGACGTTCGAGTCGAGAGCTCGACCCTACGCGCCAGTGATTCACCTACGGTCGTATTCAGACGTTGGTGACCTAACGAACGCCACAATAACTATGATTCATAGCGGCGCAAATAAAATTGCGATAATCCCCCCTTATCGCACTTATCGAATATACAATGTGCAGAAATTAGAAATGCTCGATTTGAGGATGTGAGTTCGGGAATGATATTAGATAGTGCGGGAGCATTAGACCAGCGAAAAATTATATCATATTTATTTGACATGCAGTCAGTTTGATAGCTGGGGGATAAGAGCGTGTATAACGCTCATATTAACAATGCCTTTTTATTCTATTCTTATAGCAATTATCTATATATGGTATATTAAAGACATATGAGCTAAAAAATTCCTAGAAATTGGTTTTATTAATTTTATTATCTAAGGCTGTATTTGGCGTCTTAATAAATGCAACATCAGAATTCATAAATGTCGAAAAAAATTATTTATCCGTGACAACTTATAAATCATTTTGGTGCCATGAAGTCCATTGGAGTTGCCGAGGTAATGCCACACGGTCCTTTGCCATGACCTCGTCGTACGGTTGTAGTGCTTGCACTATTTTTTGAAGATCGATCTTTACAATTCGTTCGTTGTTACAACTTCGCGCTTAATAACAGAGAGGACTAAGAACGTTTAACGTGTATCATGTGCGCAAAAATTTCACCAGATTTTTATCCACGATTAAATGAGCCCTTATGCAATCTTATGAATGAATGTAGACCATTACTCCTATTTATCTGTCTCTATTTTTTTCCCTGTTTTAATGTCCACAGTTAAGTTTTTTATAACGAGCCGTAACTGGCGTATTGAATTGATGTAGAAAGAAGAAATGGCTTCTAGGAATAAGAACCGCAAATGGAGGATAACGAGGTATTACTGTATTTGTTATTCCGTACGATTGTCAGGTTGGTACGAGCGTGCAGGTTTGCAGAAGCAGCGTATGCTGCACAACCGAAGGTCGACTCCTTGTTTTCACTTCTGCTTTTTTTCGAGCTCTTATTTACCTGTTCTGCCCCGTTCATATTTGTTCTCAAACAAAATTCAACGCACGTCCCGAGACCGATAACGTTTGAAAAATAAATTTGGTTATCAGAAATCGGAAGTTTCAGTCTCGTTGTTTGTTTTTTGATATTAAGTAATATAAAATCATTAATTCATACAATTATTGATATTATATAACAATTATTACTACCTTTCGCACGATTACATATACTGCTTCCTGAATGGGAGAGGGGTACGCGAACAATTCTCATGCATTGTCACATTCTTATTTGGTCTCAGTTTTCCCTTGAATCCAATATTAAATCTATAAAATATCGGGAAAAATTATTAAAGATCGTTTTCTACATAGGAGTTAACATCGTCTTTTGACGTTTCGATGAATCGGCCTGTTTTTAGGGAAAATTCACAGTAGGGACGATGGTTCTCGGTTCAGTACGAGGTTGCAGTTTAATTGGCGGGGGAATTTATTTGGCTTACGATAACTATACATTGGACCGGGTTCAAAGGATTGAAATTTTCATTAAAACATGTTACATAATTTTAGTTAACCGAATTAATTAATAGATTCCGCCGGCCGTATTATCATCGGTCAAACAACCGGTTTGACCTATGACAACCTGGCGGCCGGTTACGACTCAGAGTTTATCAACAAACCGTATGACGTCATCACCGGTCACGTTAATTATGCCGCTTATTTGTTAACTGTGCAAACGCCCAAATACGCGTGCCGGTCGGGACGCGGAAAACTAATTAAGCCGTTTAATAAAGCTGATTTGGGGGCCGGATTCGCCTTCCGGTTTCTGTTAGTCTAATAGTTCGTGTTTTGAAATCATAATTGACCGACGTTCGAATTTATTGTGCACGCGGGACTGCCTCCCCTTCCGACTGGAGGTGTGCGAGGTGACGCGCCCGTCCTGTAACCCGGAGGCGGCTTAAACCCCGTCTCCGCGGGCTATTAGCTTTGACTGGGTATAGGGTAAAATGGATTTTGTGGAACCGGGCAGTTTTACTGAACCCCCTTCCCCACCCTAACTGCCAACAAGGATCATAACCAATGGGGGCCACAAAGAGGAGATACCGTGGAATGGTTCTTGGGTGAATTATATTTTATTCGATGGCCTTGTGCTTCTACCAAGCGATCTTTTAGACTGTTATGTATTCTAATATATATATGGAACAGAATTTTTTAAGTATTGATTTATTTTATTATTATCAAGTGCAAGATGATCTTTATTACATTATTTTATTCTGATATTTTCTATTTGAATATTAGCATACAAAAGTTTTTTCATGTATAAAAATTCGGATGGTGGAGATTTAAGCGTTGCGCCTAATGGTTTCCGATGATAGTCCGGAGTATAGTACCTTATACTAGGACATAATTTCATAAATATTTCTTTATGTAAATGAATTCTTTAGTGCATTCACTTTGAAAGTTAATATTCGTACAGAAGGACAGCATTCGTAGATTGGACAGGAATGTGTATAGCGGACTTTAAACATTCTTGGAACCTAAGTTTTTTTTCGAAACTTAAGTCTTAACTCTTTCTGCAGGCAGTTTTAAAGACACATTTTTCGGTCGCTTCGGTCATATCCTATTTCCTTGTCCGTGCTTTTCGCTGTTCCAGCGTAACCGTCGTGACCGGCGGAAGGCTAAAAACTCGAACATGCAGCCCGTTAGCGGCAACAATTTCCATTGGGAAATCGAGAAAGTGCCGCGCTATTGCATTATTACACCGAATTAATTTTCCCGAACGGCTTGTGTACAATTGGCGAGAGCGTCGTAAAATAAATTAATGCGCCGGGGGAGACCGATAAATTGTGCCGGGATTTATTGAAATGCGTTCCGGCATGTCGTACCGGTACTTTCTGGATTGCCGCCGGTGACAGATCGAAAAGGCGAACAACGCGGAAGATTTTCAAGTCGATAAAAAGAAACAATGAATTTTCCGGATTTACGGTCGAACAAACGTTAATACCGCGAACACTGTTTACGCACCGGTGGCATCTCAGTTTTCAAATTCACCGCCCATCAAATGAATACCGAATTTACTAAACCCGTACTAAAGTCATTCAAACCGCCACCGTGAATCGGGCAGTCATCGGACTTCTCCCGTACAATGCAGTTAATTACAGCATAGCCATTAATTCAGTTCCAAATCTAACTGAACGTTAGCGGAAGTGATGCATTCAGCTCATTGAACTAGCAAAAAGAAGATTTATGGGACCGTTGTAGGGGTCGGGCTCGTAAAGCGATTTGCATTAATTAATTTATGTTTTTTCACAACCGCTATCTTCTGTCTCCACTCGCTTGTTCTGTACTAAGCTGGAATGACAAATTTTCTATCCGTATTTCTCATCTCTAAACGCTTTCTGTTTTCGCTCTAAGCTAACCGGTTTCGAATTTTGTACCACTATAGTGAGATACTCTTAAGGCTAGAAACAGGCTGCATTTGTATATTATTAATGTAGGTTTCGGCCCCGATAATGTGACGTATGTATAATGGGGCCGTTTTTTATTTCGGAAATGGCCTTCTCTTTTTTCCAGAATCTTCTTCCCCCTTCGGCTGTCCAGATAATCCATTCGCATGTGGGTATTTGTCGCGGGATTGATACCTCCCCCGTCGCACACTGCTGAAAGGGCTTTGGCGTTTTAAAACACCGTTGATGCCGCTCGGTCTAGCGCGTGATTTGATAGCTTTTGAAGTAACTCCGAACTTTGATTTTGGCGGGGAGTGAGTGAGAGTGAGATGGGTGGGAGGGAGTGAGAGACAGAGAGAGAGGTAATTGGTTGAACCAACTCGAATTGTTTGAAGGTGAGTATCAGCTTCGACACAAGTCGAAAGCTGAATTAGTAGCAGGCCGATTGTTTAACCTATCGGCCAAACACCGCTTGTAATCAATTGGTACTTGGACCCACTAATTGATTGGAGGTTTGAATAATGTTTGAGGGTGAAGGTAACGGGGGCAAGCTGGTTTCTAGTCTCCCTTCTGTATAATGAACGATGAATTATTTCGTTATCGGATATTGAAGAACAAACATCATAAATAAAAGGTAATAAAATAATTTAATTGTATCACATAGATCTTGTGTCCGTTTCATTTTAAAGGGCACGTGTTCAATGTTGAAATGTCAGAGAAAATGTAGGGCGGCGGTTATTACAGATAGAATAGTCACTTGGTCGATGTAATTAACGAATTCAAAATTGACACGGGCAAGACTTATAATAATATTTTAGGACAACATTGTGTCTGAAAATATATGAAAAGAAATATGAATTGTAGGCACAGTGAATTGGCCTTAAGGTTACTTCGATTAGGCCATCCTCTATTTATCCATTCAGAGTTTTTCCCTCCACTCTAATCCTATCTTCCGACAAATCGATTACACAAATATAGACGCCGTATAACCTTTCCTCTTACCTCAACGTTGTTTGTAACTGTTCCTGTGGCACAATAATATCCCCCGTTTCATATATTACTGCGTGTCAGATCTCGGTCCCGGTTGTAGGTTCCTGTGGTTGCAGTGGTATGATTATTATTATTTTTTTTATTTGTTCCTGGCCAAAGCTTTGACCTATATCCGCCCTTCAATCCCTTCCTTCTGTGTAATATATTGTATGGGATTAAGGTAAACTCCTCTCACAAATAACAGACGGGTTTCTGTGCGTCTCTTGAGAATTTGCTTTTCCTCTCCTTCATAAGGTAGTTTTTAACCGGTTTGTCAGAATATTTATTTTTCAACTAGTCTCAAGTATTATAAATACGCACAATAAAAGAGCTTTATGCTACGAATATTTCGTGTTTAATTCCGGCCGATGATGTCAGGTCAATAGTGTCCGCTACTGCTTCCTTGGCGTCGATTTTTTTAATTTTTGCACGCCCAACTTGCGCCGGAGTCATGACAAATAAGCTGCCTACAGACAAATAATAGCTGAGTGTTGGAATAGGACACTCTAACGCCGGTGATTCACCTGAACAGTTTACATCGCCTGTCCATTTTAATTCGTTGCTGTTTTGATGCTGTCCTGAAAATACTATAGGGAATGATTAACGTTTTAGGTATAAATTGCGCCTGTGTATGGAATGTAATATTTAAAAAAAAATTAAACTTTTCGTCAAGCGATACTAATTCACTACTGGAAATTATATTAGAAGTAATATTGAGCGGGGATACAGAATTGTGCGGTCGGACTAAAACCAGAAATTTAAATGGGCGTCCTTAATGCCTTTAATCCAGGCTTTTAAGTACAAGTGTTCTGAAATATGAATCCAACTAATGGAACTCGGACTATATTTAGAACCCGCACTCTCATCTTTGTACCGCGCACTATGGCAATTTCAGTTCCAAACTTAGTCTTATATAGTGATAAAATCTCTGTATTGAAATAACTGTTTTTCAATAGCCGTACCGTTTACCTGCTGGCAGTTACAATAGTGAAAAATTTAAAATGGGTGCTTATGCCCAGTAGCGTTATGACGATAATCTCTCATCCGCTGAGTATACTAGTCTCATGTCGGTTGTTGAATTTCAATACCAACAAATAAAGTCAAATGCAAAAACCTAAACATATTATTTGACCAGTCCTATTTGCGTTTGCTTGAAACAGATTTTTAAACTCTACTGGAGACGCCTGATTCATTGGCGTCTAAACTTTTTTAAAAAAGCCTCTCGGCTCAGAGGTCCGTAGCCAAACCATTATTTTTGCATAGTCATTGCTAAAAAAACAAATAAAAAAAAACACCAGAAGTACCGCTATCAATTTTGCCGGTGCCTCCGTTTGGCCTTCGATTAGGGAGAGTAATGGCGCTCGTTTTACGGGGGTTTTCACGCTTAAGGGACCGGCCGATAATAAACCTCTCTCCTGCACTTGGACACGCGATTTATGACTTCATTCGGCCCTTTTAAAAACCGGCTTGAAACAGCAAAGCCCCTTTTCTAAGGTCCTGTCAGTCAAACGAGTCCGAACCCCAGACAGCGTGGCGGGGGGGGGGGTTCGTTATTCTTCGTTAAGTCCGACTTAAAAACCACAAGATTTACACCCCTCCGGTGTTATGGCGACGAAAGAGATTATTGCGAAAGGAGGGAGAGGCTTGAGTTGAAAGTACTGAACTTTTATTTTATCCAGTCTGTAAAAATTGAATAAGATAACATTTTTAATGTATTCATCGATTATATTCCATTTAAACTTTTTACGATGAAATTAACGTAAGAAGAATATTAAATTATATTATTAAAATAATTTTAAAAATTGCACCGAATAAAATACCGCCATAAATTTACTCAATGGCTAATTGATGCCAACCCTTATCTTCTTCCTATGGTCGCCGGTAGCAATTAAAAAAATGTATTCTCTTTTTCGACACAGACGTTTCGACAGAATTCGACATCACTTGATGATCGCTTTCCGGCGAGATCCTGTCGCGTTAATGTGGCGTTTTTCCTCTCATGTCCTCGTCACACATGTGATGAGCCAACATTGCCCAATATTAGCGAAAAAATCCAAACCCAGTAACCTTTAGGTTTAAGAGTCGCATTTTATGTATTATGCTGCAAGTATTGTTCTTAATAGTTTTTTTCTATACAAAGTTTTTCCTGTTGGTTATATTTATATCTAAGCAATTATGTTGAAATATAAGATTAATAAATAATATCAATGAAATGTTGACGGAATTGTTTGGTATATTTATCTAGACGAAGTTAAAATTAAATTGCCAGCTTCGAACCGCCTACTTTTTAATTTACAAATTAGGCCACGTAACCGAAATTGTAGACCTTTCCCCGATTGTATGCAAATACGAGATGCAAATTTCTGTAAATAGTTGTACTATCGAGATACTGATCGGAGTTCGGTTCGAGTCACCCAACCTGTTGTTCCAAAGGGCAATTAATTCGAATTGTAACAATTGATGCGGAGTCGAAATAAAAAAACAATTAGAACCGAACTGCCTCTATCCTGACTTTCACCAGACGTCTTACTTAATATGGGGGGATAACTCAAGGCCTCCCGGAGACTTAGGCTCGGTCAATATTCTGCGATTCAGACTGTTTTCAGCTCAGTGTGCATTAATTCTAAAAATAAAATAAACCCGATAATGGTATCCAAATCTTTTTAAACGTGCCGTTCCAAAGTCGATTTAATTGTGTGGGCGAAGACATTACAAAAAGACAATAGCTAAAAGTTACAGCTTGTTGTAGACCATTGAACTATGATAACGTACCGTTGCTTCTTGGGCAAGTTTAGCAATTAATGCACAACGCGGGATGCAACTAGTAAGCAATTTTCACTGACTAATTTGCCATTATCAAACCATTAAAAGCGATTGTGAAGGAGTGGGTTTTAATTAGCCTGTTCCGACTACGATTTGCAAAAGGCCGCTATCTTAAAATCTGTTGAGCGAAAAGATTCGAAATGTTTTATTTAATCTGGTGTGGATTTATTTAGTCGTTGCCTTTCCGTAGAACTCGGTCAACAGGGAGGTCAATTTCGAAATTCATATTGTCGCTGTGCCTTCGTGTCATTAATACATATTTGCTACATGAAGATTGTATTTCTTATATGGAATTTAAGTCGATTTTAAGCTAATGGTTCGTTCATAAGTATGAACATAATAATTTTACGATGGATCATGTCCATGTTGATTATAGGACCTATTGTGTGTGGCAAGTATAAGTCTTTACTTTTTTCAATTTATTCTTTTTATCGATTGGTAAAGTATATCTCAAAATTTAAAGGATCCGTCTCGTACTTCAACTGGAATATAACACTGGAAACGAACTTTTTAATTCATCTTGGTGTTTACTGTTCTACTAGCAGGTTCAGTGGAAACTATTCTGCTGAACTGGAAAATTAGGATTATTTTTTTATATTTAATCATTCAACATTCCCTTGTCATTTCAGTTGTTTCAATTTTAATTCTTTTACTGCTGATGTTCCTTCTTAAGCATTACAGTCAGGTCTTTGTTCATTCATTAACATCGTTGAATTTACATTATATTTTTTTTGTCAGGTTTCTAATATAATTCTAAGTCAGACAATACTTACACTAGAAATTAATTTATTTATGTCAGGTGTTACGTTATAATCCTATTTGATGAAAACTGTCACGTCTTCAGAAGTTTAATTTAAATTATACTTCGAATTTTACATGCTCGTCGCGAGTGTCATTAAGCGCGAGCCCAATAACCGAGTGTAATGTGTTTTTAAACCGCGGGACATTAAGGAATAGGAATAAGTAATAGGAGACTGCGAGGAATAAACATAACATGCGGGCGTTTCGTTAACAATTCGCCAGATGTTACGAAGTACGGTGACCGCGACGCATTCTGAAGCGGTCCCAAGACTGGGCTCCTTCCAATATTGACCTTAAGAATGGTACGCGATTCGGATTCACTATCCGGTTGTCGAGCGGCCAATATATGCCTGATTAGGCGCTTATGGATTTAAAATGGGTGAGATTTACTTTCCACCAGGATTACAAATGCCTATTTTATCGGGTAAACATCCTGTTCACTGGTGTTAGAAACCACTCCGCAAGCGAGAGGTTTGGGTTCCTAAATGGTTCGGGCTTATTTTCTAATCTATTAACTTCATATTGAGGCGAAACACATCACCCGCTTAGGTTTCGTAAATTCATACGGTCCTCAGAGCGGTGAGAGGAGAGATATTCCGCAGGAGACGGAATATTACAGAAACCAAAAAATAACATCGGGTGGGCTAAATGATTGATATATTACACAATGATGGACAATAAAATTCAGTCCGTTGAGAGTAATTAATCGTACGATATGCACTGTTATGAGACAGCGTTTATCCGTCCCCCATTAGGCGCATAATGTGGATCCTTAATTTTGCCCACCAACGGTTTCCGCGGCGCAATACCAACCGAATTTGCAAGTTAATTATTCGGCCTCAAAGTAGCAGCCTCCGTTCCGGCCGTCGGAATTGATCGCAGTTTTGCATATCCGCGCCTCCAATCTGTCCCCGTTGAGCCGGCAAAGCGTTGTTTTACCCGGCAATAAACGAGCTATCGTCGCATCAATATATATATCATCCCTCCATTGTTTCAGTAAAATGTATCCACTGTGCATGCGAATAAATTCTACAAATAGGTCTTATTGTTGTCGAGAAAAGTAATTAAAGGGTAATATCGAATATAGTGATATCTCTATATTACTAATTGCCGCATTTGTTGAGACGGAAACAATTGAATGTAATAATCTCGAATTGACTGTATCACTCTTCTGAATAATTGGCGTTCGAATTAAACCAATCCGTTGTTACACACTTATTACACCTCACCTGTAACCTCTGTAGCGTCCGTTTGCAATGCCTGTAAATACGTTCTGTTAAAGGGGGTCTTATTTTCACATATAAAAGGGACGATTTCAAACTGTTTATTGATTTAAATTGTAAATTAATTTTGTGAATTTAAACCCTTTTCCTGTTGGATTCTGTGTCCTCCGCTTATATTCCTGATAACGCATATGTCAAGTTGTGACCGATAAACTTTGTGACATCCGATATGACTTTCCTGGCAGATTTTGGCGCCGCTCGTTGAACGCAGAACAGTGTAGAGAGTGTCCTAATTTTTAGAAACCCTGTCTGAGCCCGACTTGCACCTAGGAGGGGCGTACCCCCGCAGGTATACCTGAGGCAGAGGTGGGTACCCACCTGAACCCGAGTCAGCTGTTATAAGGTCCGGCAGGTGCCCACGGGGCAATATAATAATTCCATTATGCATCTGGCATCTGCCCTGTTCCACGTGTCGTTTCCACTTGCTCTTCCCTTCTTATCCTCCGTTCTCTCTTATCTTCAGGAAGTAGATAGATTCCTAATCCTAGATTGAACTATTGAAGAACCCTTATAAGGGCTTTTTATCTGTAAAATTGGTTGTGGGTATCGTTTGTTGGTAGGCATCTTGAAATATAATATTATTCTGTTTATTTATTAAGGTTGATTACTGATATCGGATGGCTAATTAATAAATTACAGTAGAGCATGTACCCATCTCAAAATATATTTATGAGGTGGGTTATATATCAATAATATATAACCAATGGGTGGTCTAAAAATAAGTAATAATAAATAATGAAATTTCAAGTTTTCCGTTACAAGTATATAGCAAAATATTCTGGTACTAATTTCTGTTAAGAATTACTATTCTTCTGGGAACGTTTCTCACACACAATTTCCATTGGGAAAGCGAACCACCTGTTCTTCCTGCCGAGTTTCGTTAAGGTTGATGATTCCGTCTGTCCACCCGTACATCGGTGTTCGCTCAACCGCCACCAGAAATGAAACAGTAGTTTATTTCTTCCCATTCCTTTTGGCTCTTTTTTTATAATTGGGCTCCGAATTGTAATTGTTCGAAATTTCTTCTCACTAAATTTTCTACGGATTTTTTTTCGAAGGGCGTTGAACTGTACCGCTCCTGAAGAATAGAGATATCTGATCGCAATATTGAAGTTATTGCGTTCTAAAAATTAACAAACAGCCAGCGTTAACAGGAGCGATCCCCCACTGAAAACAAACTTCTAAAGGTGATGTTCGTCCTGAAATTGGAAAAGTTTCATCTTAGGCCTTTCCCTTTGCACCCGGTCCCCTACTATTTACACTACTTCCCGCTCTAATTTTACCAAAAATCCCAGTAATTTATACTGCACCTTTTTAATGAATTAATTAATGAAATAAATTCTTACCCTTAATGGGAGTTAAAGCTTGAAAATTAATGTGTTAAAGTTTAAATTGAATTATTCGAACAGTGAACCCCTTGATTAATACAGGAGAATATAATTGATAATTTTTAAAATTCGTGTACATGTCTACTTGTGAATAAATTACTTCCGATTGAATAAATACTTTCAAATACTCCTTTTTTATAATAGTTACACTTTGCTACAACTGGGTTAAGAGTGAGAACAGCTAATGATCGCCCGAAGTTTCCAGGTGTAATTGATGCCATTGTACATCAAAATACAAGTTGGCGCACAAGCCAAAATTAGCTTTGGCGGCCGACTAATAGTCTCGTGGGGGTAATTCGTCCGCGAAACACGTTTTTCCATATTTGACGAGGAAAAACCGGGATGACTAAGTAGGGAAACGTTTTATATTTCGGTTTCCCTTGTGATAGACACCCTGACGAACTTCGATTTGAAATTGGCATTCTATCGTTGGTTAGTTTCCATCAAAAATAATATTTATTAACTTTAATATTATTAACCTGATAATCTGCACATATTGCTAATACTCTAGTTTTTCCGTTCTAACTAATGGTGAAATCTTGTTACTTGATGTATACCAAGTTGGCCAATGGACTATCTTGGGCCTGAGGAAATCTGTTATTTGGCGATACGTCATGATATTTGTATGTTGCGCAGTACATATATTTATGTATACAGAGAATTCACAGTTAATAATTTAACACGATTTTAACAAAAAGGTTAAAACTGTTTTCTTTCCTGACATCAGTTTTCAATACAACTCCAACAGATTTACTACTTACTATCGTATATTGATATCAATATTTCTGGAAAAGCTTGCGAAAAGCACCGGTTGAAGCATTAGACTGTTTGTTCGTTTTCTTGCATTGCTATTTTACAATTAAATAATAATAAATCTAATAATTGGACTGGCAGATAATAGTTGGTAGCATTGCGGTCGACCACCGAACGCTTATTAAGAGGGATCGGCTCCTATTGATCGAGCACTGACTCATCATCCTTGCCCAGCTCCTCTCTCCCGTCCTAGACCTCTGTACGTCTGTCTACACCTCTACTGGCGAGTAGACTCAGAATTGAAAATACACGCAAAGTTATAACTGGAAGTAGGATATTACTAATTATGAGGACACAGGGAGGGTAAATCCCTTGAAACCAATTGTGGATTACTGATAAACCTAAAATAAAATAAAAATCAATAATTATTAATTAGTTACTATTACTATACATGAGGACCCAATTTATTGATTTGAGGATTTCACAAATTCCATGGAGAATTATTTTTTATTCTCATTATTATCCTTATTTATTTATATTTTATTCTTATTCTATTTTTATTTTATTTTAAAAATAAATTGATTGTCGCCAATGAAAATCCGTTGAAACTTAAGGTTTTTTAAAATAAATTCGCAGTATAAAATATTATTATCGGGTGTGGTTTATGTCAAACATATTTTTCACGACAACCTAAAAGTCATGATTTGGAGATAAATTTTTTTACTCTCTAATTCCCCGTCGACGCCGACCTATTTCATTTTCGCCACCCTCGGACGTATATTCATAATTGAATCTGCGGTGTAATTCCCGCCATGTAAAGGGAACGAAATGAGACAGCGTTTATGCGGCGTGACTCTTCCTTCCAATTTAATTGGCATTGTTTGTAAAGTGTCTGGGTCGCATTGAATTTTGTAAATTGCCCGAGGGGTTGGTTCTGAAAAGCCCCCCCCTCCCAACCGCTACTTATTTCTACGTGGCCCAGTTACCTCGTTGCTGCAGATATGGCGGCTGCAGTCTCCCGACGTGTTCAATTATCGCCAGATCCAGAAACCCCAATAACATTAGGTATCGCCCCTACCGGAACAGAGGAAAACAGTTTGCCGTTTTATAAAAATTTTTATTTTATCGCCGCCCCTGTTTTTCTCATCGAATTGTGTTTTCGGGTCGGACAATCGGGCGACGCTGATGTTTGAACAAAAACATCTGAGATAACTTTCAGGCCTTTACCGATAGGCGTTATTCTTTGTTTTTGCTCTGAACGACTTGATCTTCTCGCCGTATTCAGTAGGACCTAGTCCAGGAACGCTCCCCAACCCAAGGAGCCACTCTCCACAAGATGAGACACCGAAGGTAGAATAAAGTTGTTCTAATCTGATCTAATTTGGTCCAATCTATGTTATATCGGTCGTCCAATTTTTAGGTCAATTGTCAGTTTATCCCCGTGTTTTTGTTTTTTATTACTAGAGCAGTAGCAGAGATGAGTAACACAGTTTAGTGTTCAGAGTAAGAGTTCAGGATGCCACCAGTACCTTCAGTCCTATAGTCGACCTTCAATCCTATATGCGATAGTCATTGAAATAAAGTCATGGTAACCCTCCGTCTCTATTTCAAAACGCCGTACTCCGTCTGGCTGTCCGTTCGTTGTCGTGACGTGCGTGTGTGGGCGTACGCGCGCTCGCCCATTTGACTCAACGGGGTATAACAAAAGAAAGCTCGGAACTTCCAAATAAGGCATTACGACTTGCAACACAGAGAGGGTTTTCGCTTTGTGATCAAGTCCCAACCGGCATTAGAGCCCACTGGGGTCGTTTATATATTTAGGCGATCCCATTGAAATTTAACGCTGTTTCATACTATTCGATACGGTTAAACAATTCCGATAAATATTTCAAATTAGTATGCGCCTTGTGCAACATCAATTTCAGTTTCTGCCCCAACAGAGTTCGCATTATTAATTCAATTTTTTGTTGTAAAAGGGTTTATTTCATCGCCGTTTCCTTTACAATTTTACGAGAATATCTGTCTAACTGTAAATATTTAACGCAATAAAGATTACTGGAATTGGAATCGGAGATTGGACACGTAGATCAGTTGACTGTTGAGGGTCAATATTTTCATTCATTTAAATGTTTGAACTGAGTGAAATTGAAATCGTTCCATAGCATGTAAAGTATAGAATAAGGCGCTGCTCCTATTTAAGACCTGTTGTCGAGTATAAATTGATACGCTATCGAGTAAGAAATAAAATACTGCTATAATATGTGAAAGTGTGAATCACCTCTCGCTCTTAGGTATTTTATTCACCCCCGTCTCGGCCGAATCCCGGAACCGGTTTTCAAGGTAAAAAGAATAGGGGTGTGGGGGGAGGACTCGGAAAGGCTAACACCTGCACCGGAAGCTGCAGTTTCCCGCCAAAACCCCACCCGGCTTCCGGAACTAGTTAACGCTCGGGCTTCCGGTCCTAGGCTGGAGTCCCGTCAAAAGCTCTCCTCAACGCCCTCTGTTCCGCGTCCTTTTTTTTATTCTCATCCGTCATTTGTCCTTTTTTTCTCCGTCTGCGTTTTGACTGTCGGTAAACACATTCAACTTTTATATCCGCTCGCCCGCCCCATTCCCCCTTCATTGTACCGGGCCCTGTTGAATCGCGTCCGGACGTTCACAATTTCCCGATAGGATCGCCTTTTGTTCTGGAATCGATTTCCACTGCGAACGATTTACGTTTGTTAAAGGATCCCATTTACGCCCTTCTCCGCAATCAGATAAACCGACCGTGACGAATTTGCGATCTCCGATTTGTTCCTAGCACAGAGGATAGGTGACACCGATTTTACCACAATTCAAATACGGAAAAGGCCTACTTTAGTGCCCAAACACAATTAGTATTCTTATATCGAAATACAAAATAGTATTTTATATATAGAAAAAAAATTAGAAAATTATATAGAAAAAAATACAATTCCCATGTATATGATATAGAGTTCTGATCGTTCGAAGTTTTCTTATTTTGTATTTAAGAATCTTGGTCTTCTTACCGTGGGCAGTTATCATAGAGTTTGCGCTAAGATATAGCTTGCCGAAACATTAACGGGACTCAACTTTAAGATTAACAGCGGACCTTTCTTGAGCGTTTCTTGAAGCGGGAGCCGCACTAAAAATAACAATAAACCAGACGTTAATATGATACAAGGGGCTTTGAGGAGGAGGTGGTTGAGGCCGGTGGTGGAGGGGGTTGGGACTACAACTTCTGTTCGCGGGTTTCGCAGAAAATTATCAAAGTTCAACCGTAAATCACCTTTCAACCAACTCGAAGAGAAGTTGGTACACCCGCCGGTGTCGGGGGCCGAAGTTGGTATCCTTTCTTGAAGAGTTGGCGAAACCGATTATTGTTCGGGGCGAGGGATACGTCCTCGGACACCATGGAAAATGTCCCACTCGAGTAATATTAAACATGGCGGTCAAGTTTTCAATTAGAATATATTGGCTTGTAACATTCTGCTGTAAACCAACCTACTGTTGATTAGTATCTGCGATTGACAGTAACTATGATATTGAACTGTGGCATAATTCTAATTATCAAATATAAAACATGAAGAATCTAGAGTTTCTTCTTAAGTTATTTAGCTTAATTCTATATTTGCTTAAAATTAATTATTAATTGTATGAGGAGTTGGTATTGTCCATTTGGGGCTGACAGATTATTATGAACTGTGCAGTAAAAGTTTCTACGGGTTCTTAATAGCTTTGTGTACTGTAATTTTAGAGATCGATCTATAATGTAAGGCATTCACATTTATTGTTAATTAGCGGTTTTATTTATAATTTTATAACGTTTCCCCTGGCGTATATTCTGGGTCAACGCTGGAGATCGTAAGTTAACCGAGCCTTCAAGTACTTTCGCCTTCACTCATATTTCGAGTTGTGAAGTAAAATCCGACGCGAAATTGAATTATGCCCTGTGAAATTTCCTAACGCGAGTTAATGAAAGTTGTTTCGTTTTTATATTTCATCTCTTGCTGCACAGTTAATTAGTTAGGCAATTAACAACGGGCTCCTCTCGAGTTTCGCGTGTCGAACCCCAAGAGTGGCTTCCCGCTCTGAATCTGATACCGGGTATATATATACAAATTTGTATGGACTATAAATGTATAAATATATATATATATATATATATATATATATATATATATATATATATATATATTATATTCATTTTTCGGGTTAATACATACACAGAATTAACAAGGTGGTTCTTATTTCAATTTCAAATTTGTTATGGGAATAAGAATTTTGTCGTCCTCCGGAACCATAGCCTAAGTTAATTTACAAATTTCAGCCAAAGTGATAATTTTATATATACCAGATCGCTGCCTTTAATGTATCGTGTGTTTAGATATACGATTATTTTATTCCTTCACTCTGATAGTTATACCCGCTGACGTTTAATATGGAAGATCCATTAGGTCCTTAATTTTTGTTTAATGGATTCCATTACATAATCTATTAATAAGATCTATTGAATAACAAAACATATGCCGAGAAAAAATCATGGTATGATTCATTTCTTCCATAATACCGACTTATGAAATGTATTTTGTTATAAGTAAGTAAAGCCGAAGTGATTTAGAAACCATCTGTAGGATAAACAGTAATATCAATAGAGAACGTACTTAATAATGTACGGATTAATATTGAAGATGGTTCTAAGAAAAGTAAAAGTAATTCGTGGCGCCGCTGTATCGAGTAAAACTCTTACGTTTTATTGCTAAATCTTGATTTCTCTTGCCACTTCTCTCAAGGCCATTTACTTTGCTGAAGAATGCAGAAGTCGTGCTAAATCTAGAACTGAATTATACCTTTCTTTGTTTAATCTTCGAGAAGGTACATACGATACACATAAGACACGTTATTACTTTGTGTTTTCGACAAAGGAATCTATCTAATTTGAAAATTACCCGCTGAGAACGCAACCATAACACAATTGCGGTAGCACATTATCGCTATCCACGCATATAAGGTATCCGTTTATGCCAAGTTTGAGGAATAGTCAACCCACAAAACGGGGCTAATTTATGCTAATGGATGTTACTCCAACAGTGAAATATGCATCCTCCGCTTTACTAGCGTGTATAAAGCAGTTGTCTCCTGTTAAAGGACATCTCTCATACTTGTCAATTAATCGAAATAAATATGTGAAAACTGGAATATATAAAACAACGAATAATAGGAAATAAGCGTCGGTGTTACCGCCGTGTAATTGCCATACTTGACATTGTCTTCTGAATACAATGACCCTGTTTTGGAAAACTGGAGCGGGTATTTTCGTGCGAATTCCTTCCACTGTTGAGACAACTCAAGTTATTAGTTTTGGTCCCATTAGAAATGTAAATATTTGCCCGAATGGGCCTTGTTCCGATCCGGAGCTCATTTGCATTTAGATGCCGGAACCCGCTTAAGATCTCCAGGTATTGTACTGCAGGAGAACACTGCGGCCATTATTCCGACAATGGCGCGGTAAATTGAACGTTTAAAAGTCTAATAGAACGAATTTTCTCTGAAAAACGTTCCTGTCCCAATTATCGGACTTCGGACTGTTCGGAAATCTTTTTCAGTTTCATCTTATACCTAACCTAGTTTTTTTTATTGAAAAATCAACGCGATTGCAAGATATCACAAAAACGATTTGCGGATACTTGACACAATTTCGCCTCTTTTGACATAAAGAAATCTGGGCCTTTCTTTCATTGTATATTTCAGGTTGCTTTATGTTATTTATAATTTAACCAGAATTATTATTATGGCTCATCCCTGTGCAATATCTTATAGTGCTGAAATCTGTTTTGTGAGAAGCTGGGTCCTCATATGCAGATAGGTAGTAGGTACCGCCTTTTCAGACTGCTAATGGGGCTGCGGTGACTCATATTTCTTCACCGGGCAGGCCTGCCTTCCTTCCTTTGCCGCGTTTTCCCATTGTCTCGGTCTCGGTTATTTCCCATTCTCTCTCCCTCCCTCCCTCTCTCTCTCTCTCTCTCTCTCCGCCCCGTGCGCTATACCATCTCTCCGTCTCTCTCCCGCCGCGCTCTTATTCATTGCGTTCTCGTGTTTTTTTTTCTCTTTTCGCTCTCTCCATATCTCCGTTCCTTTCTCCGGTCGGCCGGGTTCAGACTCGGTTCGGTTGTGTCGGCGCAAACGCCTATTGTCCGGGGGTAGGACCCCCCCCCTCTTTTGCGGGGGCGAATAGCGCCTATTTCAAATTGACGTTTCAAATGAAAACTGGGTTAGTCCGCGAATAAATAACCTGCCGTCGCTCACGCAATCTCCGGTCGACGATTCGGTCCCGGTACTAGACTGTTTTTGGTTTCCCGCCACCCTCGTCTCCTTTTTTCAGCGCTACTGAAGACTGTCTAGTACAGGAATAAATCACGAGCGATCACTTAGAGCAGTTGTTTCCAACCTCCCCTCAGTTGTTGGGGCGCCTCCCCCACGGAAAAAAGATTATTAAACAATCATTATTATATCAGGCACTTTCGATCGGGGTAATCAGGACAATTAGATAATTGAGTGTGACAATGTTTTTTATGTAAAAGGTTGGAAAACACTGCCTTAGAGGAGTGCTTGTATCGGAGTATGCGGGCTCTCAGACGCTTACGGGATTCAGACGCAAACCCTTTATTTATTAGATGATGGAACCGGTAATCGCGGACATATAGCAGTGGATTAGACGGCGGATTAGATGCAAATTCCTTGTCTTCCGGTCGTTAGACGAAGCGAGTCCCATACCGTATTTAACCGCGTATCCCTCGGGATCCCCGTTCTATTTTACTTGTATCTGTCCGGGCACTTCCGCCCCAGTGGATGTCTTTCCGGGTCCGCATCGGTCGCGGAGGGCCGCGCTCGCGTTACGCATTCAGACCGCGTTTCGGAATTTCGTATTCTATTTGCGTATGATTTGAATTTACATCTGGCGCACGCGGAAACAGGGACGGATTTTTTTTTCCTGGGGCCAGGACGCAAGAATCCCGAGTTTTCCAGAGCGCCACTTCGAAGAAAACTCGGGGCCTTACAGAAAAGGGATACGATATTGGAGATACAGTTGCTGGCATTGCTGGAATATAGATGGCCAGTATTAGTGCGATATACAGAACGGTTTATTGCCGCAGTTTCATTTAACGATCAATGAGACCATTTTGAAATCGATAGCTACTTCTGCGTTGAATAGAAGCAGAACATTAGCCTTTTACTCGATATTAAAGATAATAAAATGATAATACCATCGCGAACAGAAACTTGGATAGTTCAGGAGCTGCTATCGAGTGTACGTAAGACACAACATATTTTTAAAACTTTCGCATCAAAATGTTGTATTAGTTGTATTTTATAATATGTGCATAAAGGTATCTGTATCTATCTGGCTCAAGAACATTTTTGAAAATGAAGATTTTTTACAACTTGTAATAGTGCTCACAGTGTTGTACTTCCCATTCGAAGCACCAGCGATTCGATTACACTCTAACGGGCTTGATCGAAATTTGAAATTGCCTTTTCCTTTTCCCCCCCGCCCCAAAGAGGATGCACCTGCAATATGCCAATTATCCGGTGAGAATACTACATTAGGAATTCTTTCAGCTCGTTTAAACCGGCGCTAGAGAATCGACCCGGAGTAGACTGAAAGGAATGCGAATTTACTTACTGGGTTAATGGGACTTTTCCTCGCAGTTAATCCGTTCTGTTGTTGGATGCTGTAAAATTTCGCAGTTCTCACGTCCCCCCCCTCCCGCCTACCTTCTCTCAGTAAGTCTCACATTACCGTCGACAGTTTGTGTGAAACTTTGTTTATACGGGGATGCGAATGAAATTTTTTCATTTAGAAACTTTCTATATGTGAAAGGAAACTTTTAGAATTTCATAAGGCCCTTTTATACTATTTTTGTTTCTATATCGAAAACAATATTATAGAACTTCCAGCCTGGCATTTGAAGATATCCGGATTTAGAATTCATTTTGTCGAATTCCTCTTTGGCACTGAAAATGAAATTTCAGTTTATACCAGTTGTGCACTCATTATCTCGTTTCCTTGATTTTTCAGAATATACGTGATACCTGACTCCAGGAGTTATAACCCATATTCCTACAGTCTTAGTCCTATAATTTTTGTTTGATTTGTGCATATTTTAATGGGTACTAATATATTACATATTTAAAATTGGACTACCGGCATGCTCTCAGCTCGAGGGGCCGCACCACCAGAATTCCTAAGCCCCTTAGTTAATGCCGACCAAACATCCCTACTTTATTTTCCCAGATCCCCCGCTGGATACGCGTCCAATTAGGCCGAAACTAAGGCAGAAGCGGAAATTTCAGTTTGTCTCGAAGTAATATCTCTCTCTCTCTCTACTTCTTTGGAACGTTTCTAAATAAGTTGGTGGGCCTCAGTATACTGCCGACTGTGCGTGAGATTTGCCCACGGAGGAGTTAACATTTTTGTTTCACACCATTGTGCCTTTGTTCCTTTCGGCGAGTTGTACGCCCTTGGACGGATATTTTAAAATTTCATTTACAAAAAAAATATAGATTTTTAATGGTACGGCTTTAGGGGGCAGCCCGTGCACGGTATTAATTGGTCTTATTCAATCAGTCTTATGTAGTAATTTGTATTAGTTGGTAATAGGTTTCGAACCTTCGAGACCGCTGAAGGTGTGAGTTCGATTCTTGCTGCGAACATGAAATCCATACGCTAGGTGTACACGTAGATAATAAGAATTCCTGTGGTAAAACATTGTGTGGTAAAACATGGATTACTTTGTATGTTGTTTAGTCTCCTTAGGGTGACACTGAATTCTTGATTATGTCATATTTTTATGGTATTTTCTTCTGGCGGAAATATCCAACGTCTGGGAAATAAGTGCCAGTCTCCCGTACGCTCAGTCAAAACCTCGTAGCCGCTTTAACTATATAATAGTTTTTAATTTTTCATAAATACAATTATCTCCGCGGGATATCGCTATTAATAATGGGCCTGAGAATAACGTAAACGAGGAAAAACTTGGGCTGAAATAATTGGAGTAGGAATTCAATGCTCTGAAGGGCTGAAAGCAATTACACGTAAAATTCTCCGATTTTACTTATCTGAGCTTGTTACCGTCGGAAAGGAGTGGAAACACCAAGCGAACAAATCCAATTTACGGAACAGAGTCCCGCATATTCCCGAGCACTATTCCATCAGTCTTCATGAGTTGCGTCAATTTGTTACTACAAATCTACTACGTTCCGAGAGATTGGGTCAACTGAATTGCGGTTAACACGTCTGACGCTCGTTAATATTCGTTTGCGGCGTCTGTCGGAAGTAAAATTCGGGACGGGGGTCTATTACGAAGAGATATTTGGGCCCGTGGGCGGGGTCCCGACGGAACCGAAAACGGCCTCACCTGTCTGTTAATAGACCGCCCCGAACGCCTTGAACGAGGTCGGCTGTCAATTAGTTGCCGTAGGTTGTAGATTCCCCGATGTTTATGCGGTATCGTAGTAAATTGAGAATTAGCGTCGACTTGGAAAATGTAAGAGCTCCGATCACGCACTCCGGCTCTGCATTAGATAACAAAATGAAAAACCAGTTGCGAACCCCATATTGAGAGTGCATTGAAGTAGCGATTGAACCTCAATGAACATTGGGTTTGTTAACGAATGGCATTTCGTGGGAATCACCTCGAACGCTGTATACAAACTTACAGGTTCGAATAAAGTTAACTCCTGGGGCTCATTTGACCAGTGGCCACCCATACCGTTCGTTCGTTTCCCCACGCCATCTCTTAATCTAGGTTAAGAGGTACATTAAGGTTAAGCTCGAGCTCGATGCGCCTAGTATGCCTAGAAAAATTGTATTCACACGTCGTTTCTTGTTCAGCACGCTGGAATGAGCCCAACTGACGCGTATCGAATTCGTTGTACTCATTAACGCATTGTTCATTAAGAAATTAAAAATTGTTCACCGCCGGAGAAAGATGTAAGAAATTATTGGGGAAACTACCGGAGCGAACAGATTGAAATTTATTTATCAGGATATTTATGAGTTCAACTTTCCTCTTCCAAGTTCCACAATCGGGTTTGATCGGGGGTCGCTCCAATAGTAAGCGGCTGTGAAAAACATAATATTACGTGTACCGCTATGGGGGGCAAGAAATGAAAGTGACCCGATCGCCCGTTTGCTGTGTGGGACCAGGAAGCCGAAGTAGTACTCAGTCTGCCCGCTGTCGCAATACGGGGCCCCCTATTCCACTTGCAGGGATTGTTTCAATACGTTGTTGTTTTGAAAGTATGCCTTAGATCGTATCCACGACGTCGGGTGTATTGCGTGGTATTGAAAAAAAAAAGTTGAGAACAGACAGAAATTAATTGTCCATAACCTACAGCTTTTGTGGTCCTTATTGAAATACATCCGTTTTCAGTGATTTTCTCCAAAAAATACAGGTACTATTAAAAGTCATTTGTGGAGGGGTTCTTCTAAATCGAAAATTTGGCCTACTAAAACGGACATTAAAATAAAAACTACCTAACAAAGTTACAATTCACAAAGCAATATTGAAACCGACGTCATGGAATGGGGTCCCACCAAGATATGATTGAACACCACTGGTCCAGAGATTTTCTCTGCTAGAATAACAAGCCAGGGCAGCGTAATCAGTGCGAGATCGTGTGTACCATGTGAGGACAATACACAATTTCATTTGCACCTATAACATGTACTGATTCTTGATTGTGCAATTTAAAAAGAGGTACTCCACAGACTGTGTAACACAAAGAGGCTCGGCGCTTTTGTTACTCAGCGACGACCTTGCGAACGTCCCAGGTTCGGGTTGACCCTGCCCGGGGGTCAACTTGAGACCCTCCGCCGCCACCCGCAGCTGCGCTCTGAGGAGCCTTGGGAAAAAACCACCGACGTGGAAACGCCTAGAACTCCCGTCACGATACGAAAGTCCCGCGTGGGACGACTTCCTCGAGACGGACGCGGAAAACTCCCATATAGAGACGGATCGCCCACTAAGGAAATGCGAACTGACGATATATTGGGAACGTATTATTTACCTTTTATATGATCGACGTCATATTTCATCTATAATGAAGCCCCGATTAAGGCCTCACTCTTGTGTAGTAACAGTCCAACGATGTGTAGGCGCCCCACTGCCAATTTTATTGGTCCTATCATCAATCAGTGGTGAGCAAATTATTCTCGATGCCTGTGTCCTCGATTTTAGTCCGAAAATGGCATTTCGGGAAAAACATTTATTATAATGTATGCCTTTGCCTTACCTGGGGATATTTTTATTTTTATATATTGAATACCGCCAAAACTATAAAAATTAATTCTGTCCAACTGCCCCCTTACGGAAAGCTCCCCGACAGTGCACAAACGTCTAGCCTATCCCAATAGAAGTAATGAGAGCGGGTCTGGGACAAGGAGCAATCGATTGATGATTCGTATCTCTCCGCAATGGCGCAGATGATAATGGCAGTGGGATTCGAACCCTAGTGACATTTTATAGCTTTTGTATGATTCCAATAATCTCTTATATTAGACATTATACATCTTGTATACTCGTAGTAGACAGTTTTAATTGCCATCATAATATACCATAATTTATTTGAATGTTTGTCCTTTCATCCCTTGTTTTTTGTAGATTGGTAAACGATCGGCTAGAATGCATAATGTATTACTCTCTGGGAGAAAGGAATCTTTAAACCTAATGTCAGTTTTTATTTCTTATGGTAGTTTTAAGTTTCTCTTGTATTTGAAATACGGATCGGAACAGAAGCATCCTTCAAATACTGTCTGACATAATTTGCGTTATTTTCCTGTATATTATCTATATCTACTATCTGTATTTTTTATACTTTTCATCTTTCTTGGAAATCTTCAGCTAACCGGCTGATAGCGCCGGCGTACAATTTGCTAATTGGAGCGGTCGCTCTCGTTCTTTTTAAATGCAGCAGAACGGCTAATAAACAACCCGATGACACGTTGTTCCATAAATATCTCTTCGTCCGTTGCACAGTTTCGAATTTATCTCACCCAGCGGTTTTATTGCATTGATTAGTTATTCATATTATACTCCGACTAGCATTGTCCTTTGTGTTAACGGAGATTTGAGAATAAAGATTCTCTAGGTTGTAGGCGACTGGATTCCGCCGTGTAACGTTGGGGGAGGGAGACAGAGGTATCGAATTCTCGAACATTCTTACAGAGTATTGTCATCATCAGAAGGGTGATGCTCTCACAGCCCGTTTCGCCCGGCTGTAAACCGGTTCCTCTGCAGAGCGTATACCGTGTATTTAGGTTTGCGCGCGTGTTCGAAACTCTGCAAATATGTATTGAACGGCATCCCGACGACGGGGTCCTTTTGTGCGGGGAAAATTCCATCTCAAACATTTTAAAATAAATCGTATTGCTATTGAAGGAAATTCGATGAGTAACGTCAGTACACTCGTTGTGATGTTAACGAGCATCAGAATGATTCGATTTCTAATTTCATATTATTGATACTAATATATTAGGCATTTCCCTCTCACTGTCAGAGAGTATCAGTATCACACGGCCGATTAAGCATCCTATCTGTGGGCATTTAATATTTGAGCAGTACTGGTAAAAAATTGAATCCGAATGTAGAAATGAATGCATTCAGGAGGTTAAATGACTATTTAGCTGGTCTTCTACTTAATAACAACGTTAATATTTTATCGCGGTATTATCAATATTATTAGCTAGCCTTAAAATACATTTTCAAGTTTAAGGTATTTAAACAGTTTGTAGGGACTCAAATCTGTCTCTGTAGTTCGGAACGTAAGCCAGTGAGTGTGTTCTATTTTTATACATTAATCGGAAATAAGCATGATTTCTTTCATGCATCGGATGAACTACAATGCATCGTATTGTTATTTTCATTGTTTTCGGACGCGACACGAATATCCTTGTTTGCCTATTTCTCTGTCCAACTGTGATCGGGCTGTTGTCCTTGTAGAATTTTTGGCCCGAATAAAGAGAGGCCGGTTTGATCGGAGCCGATTGATGAAACCGCGTTGGCGTTTTCGAGGATAAGATCGAGGCTATCGGCGGCCGAATAAATTATTCATGTGGGCCACGTTCAGGCCCATTGTACGGAACCACCGATGGTCAATTCCCCGTTCCTCGGCCCGGTTGCCGGTGCAACCGGATCCGACGTTTAACTGCCAGATCGAATCGGCTCCCCGTGTTTAATAAAGCATGCCGACTCATTTTGCCTTTATAGTTTTTGCTTCGCGGAGTGGCCGTGAACTTAGAGTCCAAATACCGGCCAGGCACTCAGTAGCTGACTCGAGTCCCTGTGAACTTAGAGTCCAAGCGATGAGTTCTGATTATTCTTTTCCGGAAAGGTTCAATATACTCGATTTCCTCTCGGACCGGTTAAAGATGTACTTAATTACAACTGAGTTATAGTAATCATAAAGTGAATAAGGGTTTTGCATCATCACACTTGATTGTTGTGTAGATTTCATTTTAGAAAGTCATATAAGCGTTATTTTTTCTATATAATACAAAACGAAAACAGTACATACCTCAAACGCTATCGTTCACGTGTTGTGTAATTATTTCAACCCGTCATATAATGGCTCAGTAGGGATTTCTATCATGAACATGTTTTCACGCGAATGATTTGTTCTCGTTTCCGTAGGTCCAAACCAGGATTTTAAATGGGGAAATGCTTCATTCATACGGCGGATAACAAAATGCCACGTCTATAATCAATGAAATTACATAAATGTTAAAGCGTTGGAACGGAGGGTGTAAAGGGCAGCGGTGTGATTCAGTGGGCCGAAGGCTGAGGTTTTGAACTATCGGTACGGGAGGGGAAACTCACCATAGCGTAGGTCTGGGCTATCTCCGACACTGTAGTTCACTGAGGTTATCACTTTAGGATTTTCTTGTCTTTACAACGGCTTTAAAACACAGTCAATCAAAGTCAAACCATATTAGTATTAATCAAACTCAAAGAAATGTCTGAAAACATCCGCTCGGATTACATAGTTATTGAACATGTATTTTTTATGACAGTGTTATTGGGCGTATGTGTGCTTTTAAAAGTATCCCCTGCCAGTTTTTTTAAAAATGAATTGAAGTTTATTTCCGACGCTGAAACATTTTTCCAGCTCGCTGGAATTACGTTAGCCGAACACTGTTGCCCAAAACTGCCTAGTGGCGTACAATTTCTTTTGAAAAAAAAACCATTCCGGCCGCAGATGTTTATTTGATTACGAACTGGGCAATTTTTTTTCGTCGTTTCCCAGGGGAAGAAAGCGTTTTTTATACGCGAAACATTTTCGCGGGCTATTAAAGCCCCCAGCGTCAGCTCGAACAGCTGGTCCCTTCCGTCATTAAAAGGCAATTTTAATCGAAGGCGCATAAATATTAACTTTGCGTCCCGTTTTCTTCCCCGGCTCGGTTCCGTTTTATAATAAATGCGGTAATCGTGAATGAGTTGAGGTCGTAAATTTTATATTTTGTGGAGAGGTTACATTGTTCTGGTATAATGTGTGAGTAAGTTGGCTGATACAAGATGGCGGATGGAACATTCTTGTAGGAAATCGTTGTTAAGCTTAACGATAGCTAATATATGCTCCTACTTCACTTGTTTAGAAATCAATAGAGTTCACTCGGAAATGAATTACTTCCCCGTCTCTCGTAAGGCTCAAGATAGTCATCTGGTTGCCGGGGAAATGACCATAATTGTTATCTGATCCATGAAGGTTTGGAAGTTCAGGGCTCTCTTATCGGGAGCGTCCATCTTTTAATAAAGGGGTTAGTGGGCTTTCAACCTGCCATTATCAACCTCGTTTCCAATTCAGTCTCGCCCACTCTTTGTCGGCGATTTTAATTGTTTTCACGCGTTTTCCATTGCAAAATTTTCACCGAGCGGTCAGACTTAAACAGCAGAAGAATTACAATCCTAGGATATTGACTAATGGGGTAATTGGCCGATTAGTATTACATTTCCATTTATATAGAAAATTTTATTAATAATCCAATCTTCATAATACATTTTTTATTGCAAGATTTGATATGCCAACTACAAGGGACGTTGGATCGTAACATATCCGTGCTTACTGAAAATTTACAAAACCCATCTATCTAGGTCGTCAATTGGATCTGTAAGATCTTTCTATAGGATTCTATTTTCTTTCGGAATCACCGCCCTCCTCTCCCTCGGTCTATTAATACATGTGTGGGGTATTTACGGTGGATTGAGAACGAATTCGGATCCCACGCCGTCTCTATTTCTATCGAATTACTCACTTGGGGTGCAGATTAGATTCTCGTGTATCGAAGATACATTCCCAGGCGGCACTTATACGGCAATGGCCTGTTTCCAGCTTCCTAATTTTGTAACGAGTATTCCGGAGGCGATAATAACAATGGCATGTTTGTGGATTTTTTCCCGTCCCTATTCGGACGTTCGGAATTTTTCAGATTATTCGGACTGAACAGCGAGAAAAAAAGAATTACTTTATTATGAAAAAAATCAATCGTTGTAAGCTCCCCAATACAGTTTATTAAATTAATGTTAAATTTTGATTATTTTCTGATTTTTTATTTATCTAATTGTAGTCATTTTATGGATAACGATTTTCTGTAACAACTTTTGAAAAACTGATTCGTTTTAGTTCCTTAATTGATCTTGTTGGCATTTGTATGATATTTCCTCTTTTTCAATACTCTTTTCACTTGTAAACGCAGTATGTTCAGTACATTTCACTGTCTCAGATCTTAGATACTTGTACCATTCCGCGTGTTTATGGGCGACAAATTATATTGTTTCAAGACTCAGTGTACTCGTTCTAGGGGACCGTATCGTGTATCACCGCCGTCGCGAGGGCCCGCAGGACGCCTTCGACCTGAGCGCTATAAATTCTCAGGAAACAGGGTTTTATGCGAAGGCTTGTTCAGGACTCCAGGCGGTGGCCCCGGGGGGGACCGCCTACGGTTTGTACCGGGCTTGTGACCGATAACCGAGTGTGCTCAAATACCCCCGCGGCCCGAGATAAGAGGTTAACTCACTACCGCGGTTACCTGCGCCTCGAGTTTTTACCCGAACGTTTTAAACTACGACCGAAACCGTTTAGTTCCGTCCGATTAAATTCAGGCGGTCCATTGTCCGGGCGCGATTGGAGCCGAATTTGTTTCAAAGTGGATTCCCTCAATAAAGTGGTATCATGACATCTGAAATCATCGGATTATCAGCGTTTCATTATAGAGAATAGATAACCCGAGATGTAATGATATGGTTTTATTGATAATCACTACAATTGAGTATATAATTTAATTAACAAATATTATAGATCAGACTATTTTGAGAGCATCAAATATTAACGAAGTAATGAATTAATATATACAGGTTTCCCATTTTCATCTAATGATTTATTACTGTTGAGAACGACAGATTGATGCTCAATCAGTGATTGTGTTAAATTAATAATTGGAACGCCACATTTCTTCTTTGTTCGAAATTGCCACGCCCAAATTCACACACGGCCGTCGATGATTGTGAAAATACGAGATCGGCAATAAATTGGAATTGTGTTATCGATTTTCATCTGTCGACGTCTTAGGATAAATTCGGATTTATCATCATGAATAACGCAGGAATTATATTCGCGGACCCATTTCTGAAATGGATTATCTGACTGGAGGAAAGAATTCTGTTATTTATATCTGTGATCTCTATACAAGTCATCGATCAATTTCCTAACTCGTTTCCGATACCGATCTCGAATTGGGAGTTGTTATTTATTCATTTTCTCGTTCGATCTATTTCAATTTCCCCTTCTTTTCGTGACATTTCTCTGCGCCTGTTGGACGACAAGAGGTTTTCGCGACGTCCGTTCCCCGACCACCGAGCGTATCGGGGCGGATCGACCTCGGCGATGACTCAGGAATAAACGTATTATTTCGAAGTTTAAATATAAACCATTGTCTTTCCTGTTGTATATTGTAATGTTTACTGAAGTAGTAAAAATATGTGAAATGTTAGACGTAAAAAATAAGTATGTATTCTGATCTCCTACTAAAAATGTTCGGTTCATACGCAGTGCCATATTACATTTTCTTTCTCTAGGAAGAGGGATTATTAGACAACTCTAGACCATTATAAAAAGTAGTTGAAATATTACAGTCGAAAATAATCTAATAACGTCGATTCTCTAAATTACATTTTGACACATTATTAAAGAAACAAGAAAGAAATATAACTCATGGGCGGATGTTACGCCCACTGCAATGTAAAAATAGTTGAAGCGAAGCAATTAGGCCGGGTTTTCACTTGTGTTTTGTAGCGGATTTTTAAACCGGACGCCCCGCAAAGTTGATCCTACCGAACGTCGGAATAAATTAAGAAATTAAAAAAAGGAAAAAATAAATAATTCCAAGGCTGGGCCATTAAGGCCTAAGAGGATAATAACCCGCGGGAGCGGTGCGTAGTGACGCGTGCACATCCTCTATAAAGCGGCCTCAAGTGTGGGAACTTTCTCAGAGCTGTCTGTTTTTTAACTGTACGTTTTTCGGAGTACGCAACTCAAGCGTACAACACGTACCCGATATTAATTAGCAGTCGCCGCCATTTATTTGTAGTTTTTAGAAATGAATTCATTATTCCCATCACTTGAAGTATACTTTTCAACTCGTAATTACTTAATTACTATTGGACCAGAAATTCGGTTTACCTATCTTTATAAGGCCTTGATATTTTCTGTAGCCCGGTATAGAAGCGAAACTCACTTTTATTTAGTCGATTGCACCGGTAGATCCCTTTGAGAGAAATATAGGATCAGATATCAGAGAGCAATTGTGCCAAGGTTGTGTCAATCGATGCATGGACGAAACTCACCCCGGTTCTTTCTGCACGCAGCCGGCTGCATCGTGAATACCGTGTCACCTTCGACTCGGGACCCGTTTGAACCCTTAGTAAAATACTTAGCGAATAATCGTGAATATTCCAATGGGTTGACCGACCATCTGTTAGCACGACAACATACCTTTATGTTCGATACTCGATGCAGATAAAAAATTCGGTGCCTCAAAAATCATTCTTTAAATTATTTATTTTTAATCCACAGAAATGAAATTGATGCCTATTTTATGGCCTAATAAAAAACATTACATTCAGCATTTCGTTTTCATAGCGCTAAGACATTTCTGAAGTATTGCGAATATAATTACTTGTTGAAAAACATTGATATTGTCCCAATTAATATCGCCTAATTGTTCAATCGAACTAAAAGCAACATATATTTTGTCAACACTTCTTATCAGGCAATGGACTTTCTTCTATATTGAATCTTGCAATTTTCACGAAAACTTATCAATCATAATTTTCTGTTTCAATCACCGTCCTGCCCTCGAGTATATTCATAATTGAAGTAAACGATTGAATGAAGTGTACGATTGAACTTAAAGTAGGCACGTCATTATAAAATTATTTTTAAACCAAAGCGTTATAACAAAAATCGTTCAAGATAACACGGAAAGAGTGTACTTCACGTACTTTACTTTAACACAGAATAAGTCTTTTACGGGTTGCGAAAAGAACAGGCTTCGCGATTCCATTTTTCGTTTGCAATCTTGATGACCTTTCTTGTGCAACTCTCCCCGGTTCACGAATGCCTGAACATTTCTGGCGGCCGCATTTGCGCAAAAATAAAATGCAAATTGTTTTCATTGATTTGTATTTCAAGCGAATTAACTTGGGCATTTTTTTTCTGTTACAGACGCTGATGAAGTGAAAGGGCCGCATGTCGCTTCAGGCTTGTCTAGGTATGTAATTCAAATATTTTCATTACAGATATCTTGCAACCCATTTAATTCTGTAACGATCAAAGATATTGTGGCTTGGATATTGGTTTTCGATAATAGAAATGGACGGATCATTAATCAACTGTATTGGAAACTTATTTAAAGCTGATCGAAATTTTTACTTCGCATTATACATATATACATTGTAGTTCGACGGGTGTTCTATTAGGTCAAGTGTTTTCGTTGCCCTCTCTTCTGTTGGTCTACTAATATCGAATTGGCCAAATACAATTGGTGTCTCGTGCGATATTAATGATACCTGGCGATGCGAGAATCACGCGATTCTAGGTTCTGACTATTGATTTTATTCACGGAATTGCGAATCGTCACGATGGTCCGTGACAAATAGCGCGGAAAATGAAGTTTGAACAGTAGTTAAAAGAACCATTGTGGGCCCTTGAGACGGGGAGGGTATAACCTGCGCGTTACAGTAAGGGACAGGTAGCTTTTAGGCCGAGACAAGGGGGAAAAGCAACTTGACGAAGGTTCTCCGCAGGGTGGCGGGAAGGGGGTGGGGTTGAAACGCGTCTGAGACGTTAAAGGTGTGAACTTCCCAACATGTTCAACCGGTAGACAGGAGAGGAAAAAACTTGAAAGAGATATTTTAATCTTCCTCCACATTCTGCTGCACAAATTTATTATCGAGGAATATTAGATGAATTTATAATTAATAATAACAGTGGATATTAATAGGGGCAATAATACGATGCCCAAGGAATGTTATCTTAGCGTTATAACGCATATATTGGAGAAAAGATTTTCCGCGTATTTAGCTCAGTACTTAACTCAGTGGAATTACATAGATCAGAACCTTCGTTTCTTTAACTGAAATAAAATAACCGGTACAGAAAAATTGAAGAAGGGATTGCCACAGAGGTCTCGCGTAATCTCTCACGTTGCCGTCTGACGAACGCACGTTATGAGGTCGTATTATATCGATGAAAATTGTGCAAAATAATTGGTGGGAAAGAAAGTAAAAGAAGGAATAAAAGGGGGTTACAATATGAGGGGACTAGCCTGATTTTCATTTTCATTTCCGCGTCTCATGGCCTCTTATTGGTTCAGGTTTTAATCCGTTCCCTTTACTACTGACTCTGCATTTTCTAAATAGAACCAGATTTATGCCATAAAACCACCGTTTTATTTTATGTATTCAGATTACATTTTTTAAATTGAGAGTGGTGCAGTGAGGTGTGAAACAAGAAGAAATACATTTTGTAAACATTAGTATTAAACCATTAAAATATAATACTGATTTCTTCTAATACTGATACTTTTCTAATGTACCAACAATAATATTCAAATAATTAATTGGTTATTAATATAGTGGATTTTCTGTTCTTATATTTTATTCTCAACATATTGAATTTTTATGCGTATTGTACAATACACATAAATTGTGATCCGAAGTCGCCCACAAATATTTTCGTGGGACTTATTACTCATGAAAAAAACAACTTTTTTATTGCCACTTTAAAAAGAAAGCTTTAAAAAGAAAGCGGCCAACCCAACATTTATATCTGCCAATAAGTAACTTATGGGTGTATTCTGACCTCTCGTAAACCCGCATGTATTTCTCTTGAATTCAAATAAACGTATTCGACCATCCTATATCATTGTCATCTTAAGTAGAACCTGCACTCTTACAATTCTTTATTGTAGTAGTTTTCAAACTTTGGATTATCATGGATCACTGTTCTCTCAATGTTCTCGTTGAATCGAACATATTATATGTTCCCCATATTGAAATTATTTTAAAAAATTTTATGGACATAAAAATTACAATCCTCTGTTTCACTTTTGATTCCTGCAATTATCTTTACTTATGTTTTGCTTAGCTAACAGTACAATGCACAAGGCAGTGTATCACCTTACTAATACAGTTTTATTCCCCTGTTGGTAATTGCCAGTACCAGGCAAAGAAGTTTGGGAGGAAAACGGTGTAATGTCTGTCTAAAAGCAGAATGTGTGTGTGTGTGTGTGTGTGTGTGTGCGTGTGTGTGTTTTTGTTGTTTCATACCCCGGAATGCTTTTAGGTTGCTTCTCACGTTGCTCGGGGCCCGGGGGACCAGCTAGGCTAAACCCGCACAACCCCTGTCCCATTCCCGAATATATATGTATGTACCGGCCACTGTTCTTATACACCAATTTTTGCTGTTTATATACGCAGCATATATATATATATATACATAATTTATGTATAAAATACTTGTACAACTAATTTTTACTTATTACTCTTCTTGTCCAGTGTTATAACAAAATATTCTTTATTTTACACTATTAACTCAGATACAAATATTTTTCAGTTCAACATTCTGTACAGCTATCCTGTGAATTAATTTTTTTATAATACCCATATTATTCTGAAGTTTGATTAGGAATTTTCTACAAAATGTTATATATGAATAAAACATTTTTATAACATCTCTTAGAAATGATAAGTCGTATAAAAGGAGAAATTTCACTTCACCCGAAGGAATATTTGGTTTCATCCCCCGAAATTGGTAATAAAATATTATTTTACGACGCACAAATGTAAAGGGTGAAATCACCTTCTTTATGAAGATGTTCTTCTCTTATCGTGACATTTCTATTCTAGTTGCTTTCTTCAATCATTTCTTTACTGAGGAAAATTTTTATCCTATTTCCTTGCAACTTTCCTCACAAGGAAACGTATTACTCCCCTTTCCTGTTGAATAGTTATGGTTTATCAATATTCCTTCATCTAAAAATATATATTTTTGATATAAATTTACAATAAATTCATAGGTTCACATTCTCTATGTTGAGAATTTTTGGTCTAGGAGGGTTTGGATTACAGTGTCCACTCGCTGGTTCGGTCTTCTGCTAGACCGGTTTCGACTACTCGCCATCTTCAGTAGCTCTTTTTTGTCAGTAGGGTGGTTACTCATCCTTTCTACACTGTCGCTACCAATCACTCGATGTACACTGATAAATCTGTATATGTCTAATTTATTTTTGGCTCGAGGACATCGTTGTTTAAAATTTCAATTTTCGTTGTCTTTCCATTGGGCGATATGTAGGTCCGAAATGGAGCCTCGGAGGTGTGGAAAGACCGAGCTATTTTTCAAACCGAGCTAAGTATTTTTCAAAGCTCTCAAGTTACGTAAATCGTCCAGCGCCTCGCCGGGTCGCGGTCTGCCCACGTCCGACATTCCGGGCCAACATGTTTTGCCCACATTTATTGCCCCCGCTTCTCTTCGCAGTGGACTTTTATTATTATTTTCTCTCTCGGAAATATTATTTCATGCCATTTTAAAGACCAGTTGCCCGGGTGGAGAAGATGGCAGTTACCAGTGGAGTCCATTAATGACATACTCGTCGGCTAATCGGCTTCAGTTTCCATAATATGTCGCCTAGGCCAATAGTCTTAATGTGTACCTAGTGTAGTTTATCTACATAATCCAGAATGTAAAATGTTTCAGAATTAATATATTCTACTATCTTTGTACAGATCGTAGAGTTATTGTAAAGTTAAATTTTTTTCCAACTTCAAAGTACTGTCAAAGATTTGTATGACTTTTTCTGAATTTTGAAATGACGTCGCGCTGTTTGATTATTTGAAAATGGGTGCGTTAGTCTGGTCTATTTTTGGGAGTGCGCTCAAACGGGGAGCGGATTTATCATAGGCTTTATTTAGGATTTATCATGTTTATTCAGATAATGGCATCGGCCAGCATTTGTAACAAATACTGTTACTGTTGTAGTAACAAATGTTACTACGACTAATGCGTGGGGGAAAAAAGTCGGCCTGGTCTTAGATAACTTGCAATAAGCACTTAAGTAGAACCCACATTATCATATCCACTTGATTGTACTTAGCTGTGAAAACCTATCATCGTAGACAGGACAAGATTGTCTTGCTGTCTTAGTAAATTATTTTGCATTTTTTAAGTGCTCCTACTAATGTTGGAAACAATGGAAATTTAGTCCTTTTAAATACTATCCGGGCACCTCTTGTAATAAAAGCTTATTTAATATTGCCTCGGTTTCTATGTAATGCGTAACACGTGCCCCTGATGGCATTAATTAACGACGCCGGCTATTTTCCGTTATAATGAAGCGGCAATTTAGTGAAATTATGCCGCACAGATGAGCCTTATATTCAGCATTAGTGCAATTTACGTTTTACCTATATATTAGCCAGTTTAATTTAAATTTTCGACGGGCGGGGTATATTGCAGTGGTGGACTTCGTAGGGAGGACGATGAAAAGCAGAAACCGGTCTAAAATCAGACCAAATAAGGGAATTTTCACAGCAGCACGCTAGACAGTTGCTAGTGGCGTCCTTTAGGACTTTCAACAACCCTGCCTACTCCATTAATTTGTTTGGGAATTGCCATGCGTGAAAGCAAGTTTCGTCCGATTCTGAAAATCCGTACTTTTTTCCAATCGACTAATAGAATTAGTCCAGTCCATTTTATCTGTTTTCTTTCTCCCCTTTCGAGGAACCGAGGTCGACGGGAGTTCGGAGGTGTTTCGCAACCGCGCCTGCTAAAAGCGTTTTGCTAAAAGCATATAAACGGTCTCAGGAAAAAAGAAATCTAATTGACACCGTTAACTATAACCGTTGATTCAGCCGAGCAATACCTTTACTGATGACCATAAGACTATAAGGAGTGATGGAAGGGAGTTGTTATGAAAAAGGACAGATAGAAAGGCAGTAAATTCCACCCGTTGAAGGAAATTGGCAAACTAATATTCAGTTGCGCACATTCTACAATTTTGCATGGGTTTTCGAGTCCTTCGTTAGTGCGAAATTAACGTATTTGTATTCGGACACTGCATTAGGCGTTACGTTTCAGTTTAAACACGATTGCTCGGCCATACGAAAGGGCTACAAAATGATTGAACCGTAATGCAGAGAGGTCCCAACGTGTAAAGGCCCATTGTTTTCACGGAAAGCAACCGACTTCGAATCCAGAAAGCCGGCACTCCGAAAGCACCGTCGACTGGGCGTTCCTGTCCAGTTTTAATTAGAATCAATAATGTCTGTAGTTTCCCCGTACAGTTCCCTCTCACTGTGCACTCCTAGTCTTTACCTAGAATTCATACGGCTTGAACTATAGTGGAAGGGAACATAATAATCATTAACATCGAAATAATGCATTGTAATGCTCGGCAGTTATAATTTGGCAGAATATTATATCAAAATAATCATTAACAATATAATCAGGTACAAAAGAAAAATTAGTTTCAGCTTATTAATAAAAAAAAATTTATAACTAAATTACTGTTATGTGTAATTCGTAGTTAGTCAGCTACTGTAGTATATGGTCGTACGTTGAATGTAATACGATGCAGAATTTAAATCTTGCCATTATTAGAAACAGCATCCAACATTATGACTGGTATTGGAGCTAATTAGCGTATAGGCGATTAATCGGTTGTTCTCTGTATTGCGTTCTATATAAATGTAGCTCTGGGCTATTCTTGGGTACTGTGTTCGGAATATTAATAGAAATTACTACAACCGTTTATTAATGAGGTCATAAAGATAGTCTCCGTCTCTTATATTGCTGTAATAACGAACAATTAATTTAATAAAGGAAATAACTCCTGTCTAGTATCCTAGTTCCAGTGCATTATAGACCGGTATATTAGTGATGCATGTCGGGGGCGTCCGGCACAGCTCGCGGGTCTAATGCAGACGTTCAATAAAGCACCTCGCGCTAGCCAGCGCTGACAGGATGCTTCCACAACTGGCACGCTTAGGATTCCCGCTAATTTGCCGGATGTGACTGACGTTTGCCGAAACCGGTCTTGGACAGGACCGAATCGGTGATTATTGAGACGGGGCATCTCAATTGGATGAAATTCCAGTGTTTCTCTTATACGAGCTCCCTCCCCGGGGCTCCTCCACGTCGTAGGAAGGAATATATTTGCAGCTTCCGAATTTCCGGATGTTTTGAGCCGTTGGACTCGTCAGATTACCCGGGTTTGAGCGATGCAGGGTGCGTCGCCTCGCGTTAAATGTCTGACGTCCGCGATTTAATTCCCGGAATCGGCGGAAATTAGACCAGGGCGTTCGAACGGTGGAGGGGGGGGAGGGATTCCCTGCGACGCTAAGAGCCGAACATCAAAGCCCCGAGATAAGTGGAACCGTGGAGTGTTTCCCAAATCTCGGGTGAACCCAATTTGAAAACCGTATTTTCAAGTATTATCCATATCACCCGAACCTCTGGTAGGAAATTTCGCTCCAATCGCCTAATTGGAACAGATGTTCTTACCTGGAAATCCGGTCAGATATGTGCCAGGAATGATTAGCCTCTTATTCTGCATTTTGCCGATACAATTCCTTTTCCGGTCTGGCTGCCGTCTATTTGCAATTAACGTGGAGTAATGCAAGGCGAGCTACAATCCCTCCACTTCAACCGCCGCGTCCCGGTATCCCACTTCTGGCTCGGTTTCTGTCCTTCATTCATATCCCCTCTCGTCCGTTTCCTTATTCATGCTCTTATTCTATTTTTTCCCCTCCTCCCCTTCGTAATTAAAGCGAAATACTGTTACGGGAAAAGATTTTATAATGAATGTCTATCTGCGTTATTATTTTTTTTGTTTCAAGTTGGTCCAATTGTACTCAAGTTACGGATTAAGTAACAGTTGAATGTAATTTCTTCATATTCCTTGGCAGAGTCCCAGGTTCAGTGTTGTTTCTTCAAGTGAACCCAACTTGGCGCGTTCTTGAAAACTCAACTGATATGTCAATGTCTCTAATTGGCCATATTAAATGTTCATTAATAAATTAACTCGTATTTTTTTCTATATGATTTCGAACTGTAAAACGCATGTAATACCACTATACTGTAGTTGCCTATTCTAATTATTCGGACATTTCTATTTATTTCTTACTGTTTATAAAACAAGTTAGTATGTACTCGTATTTATTGATCGGAGTTGTCACGAATATCATCAGGCAGGCGGGTGGTAGAAAATCGCACGAGAGACGATAAAATCTTTCTAAACATTCTTCGAGTAATTCGCTCGAGAGATTCCGTAACCAGCAATACCGCATAACTGTGCGAAACCGAGGACAGTCCAGGCTTATCTAGGTTACGGTGGCAAGAGTATGAAATTTCAGAACGGTTCTATATGCGGACGGTTAAGAACCGAAAACTTGCCTATAAAAAGTCCATCTAATTGAGGTTTGCGGGATCAACGCGTTGAGTAACGCGGCTTCGCAACACTCGCGCCCGAAGGACAGACACCGTTGCACGCCGCTCTCCTGTATTTATTACACCGTTTAAATTACAAATAACCGCCCGGACAATAAGCGTTGGTTTTAAGCGCGGGCACACCCTCGTTACCGGACGGTTTCCGGGTTCAGGGCACCGGCTGTTGACTGTAGATGAAGCTTCAACATTCCGCCATCGGGATATCCACTTGCCGGCAATATATATTGAGGATCGAATGAGATTCCGATGCATTAATCACACTTTACCTAAACCGCTGTTAAAAGAAATCGATGGAGGGGTTTATTCACAGCACTTTTGACCGAAAGTAATTCTGCAGCTACTCGTCTGACTGCGTAAGATTGCTGCTCTCGAGTGGCGAGATGCCTATAAATGTTATTAGGCTCCAGAAAAAGGGGCTACGAATGGGAATTTCGAAAGTTACTTGGGGACGGAACATTTTCAGTGAATTACTTTAATACGATATTACTGTTGTGGCGTATCTGTCTTTAAGCTGTCGAATTTTTGTCATGATTTTCGTCAGTTTTTGCTGTTGTTAAGGTTTGGAAATGTTTGCTGACATTTTTCCGATGGGACGGCGTTTTTGTGCGGCTGTGTTTATTTCTCGGTTTCGTTAAGACCTTTTAGGGGTTATATGTGGAGTCGCTTTGTTAGATTTTTTATGTTTTTACCCAACACGTGTTTTTACACATTTATCTAAACACGTGACTAGATGGGATGAAGCTCCACTCGTACAGACTATACTTATTTTCATATTCTTCGAAGGTACTTTCACCTCAACTTGCCTACTTAAATTAACATACGTTAAAAGCAGTTAAATTGAGAAGAACGGAACAAGGCCACGTAATTGTTACATCCGGTTACCGCTGTGCAATTTGTTCTAAATAAATTAATTCGAATTCACAATTGAGTGAAACACTACCAATCTACCGCCGCATACCGCTCAGCGTGCAAACGCCCTTACCAACTGATTTGCAAACAGTTACAATAAATAATTGTTCAATATACAATACATGTTAATTGTAATGATTAAATATTTTTCAAATTTCATGGGGAATAATGTGCCTATAAAAACCCTATTGAGCTACACCGATAGTTCTTATTCGTTAATTAATAATTAATTATTGTTTATGGTTGAACGGGAATTACATTTTTAATTAACCTTTTAATAATTACCCATAATGTTTTCTATTTCGGAGATTGTTTCGGTCATTTACCGTTGAGGTCATTACTACCGTGTATGTTATTAGTTTGAAAACAATTACAGATGAACCCAATTCGACAACTCTTTGGATAGTACTAGTACCTGTTTCGACGTCGTCAGTATCATTCCATCCCGGTTATAGACCGGGGGTACTTAAGCATGCCAGTCGCCTGTACAGCATCCTGTTACCCACTCGGTATCTGGTTTCCAGGTGTATACCTTTTCCCATCCCACCTAACGCAGTTATTTTGTTTTACGAATTATGCAATCGCAATTTAGTAGGCAATCGCCGTTCGCGTGTAGTAAAATGCAATCTATTAAAATATATTCGGTGTATATCCTAACAATAATCCCTACCAATTTGGGTAAGGTTTCTTTTATTTCCGAAAGACATTGAATCGTGTAGTGTCGATCTGAAACTAGGCCGGTTTTCAAGTGGGGCTTCAATGATATTGAAAACTAGAAATTCGTCTTTCGGAAGAGTGATCTCGACTTTTAAATTTAAAAATATTTGTAAGGCGGCCACGCAAAAACAATTCGAATAAAAATATTGCAGCCTGAAATAATTCCAATTTGGCGGAATTTTGGGTTACTCTTGGGTTGTAGCAGCGAATCTTCATTTATGCAATTGGCGCCGCTTTTCATATTACGATTGTCTGCCCAATGGACTGCCCAATAATATCTGTTAGCCGGTCGTTATTTAGCCCCCGTATAAATTTCACGGGGCTCTGAGCGCTCTGGAATTTCGACATGGCCACCAATCGTAAAATGAAAGCCGATTTCCGATAGTTTTCACGGTCTGATTATTGGATCTGGACCTGCCCTTGGCGCATATGAATGAGCCCGCTCGTCGGCGTTGTGAAATATTTCACTCTTCACATCACCAGCTGTATGTATATTTATACAGGTTTCTCTTGGAATTTAGACTGTTCTATTAATTGAACACCAATATAATTTATTTATATTTATTAGAAAATTAACTATAAAAATGATTAACATTTTAAAATTAACATTGCGCAATAGTCTATTCTTATGATTCTGTAGGACGAAAGGAGCGAGTGTGTTATTCCGAAACCTCGCGGACAATAAACGGGTATCTTAAATGTGTGTCGTTATTCTACCGTTCGTATATTTGAATTCACAGGTTCAGAATATATTGAATATTGCTGAATATTTTTATTGCACCGATAGTGTGCGGATAGTTTCCTATCCCCACATGCTTGTATAAAAAGCGCCCGGCCTGCATTGTGTTCTCTGCGAGGGTCGGGTTGTAAAATTCGCTCGGGCAGTGGATGGAATTTCAGCGGAAAAATAAAAACCGGAAAAAATAATAACACGCTACTAAATGCAACGCCTCTACCTTGTACCGTGGAAACTTGAAATAGGGCAAAAACAAACTGGTACGTTCCTGTTGCGAGTAGTCCGAGAACATTTTATTGTTCGGCGGTCGGTTTATTTATAATTCCTAGCTGCAAATTCCTGCAACAATAAAATCAATGGGGCTGACCTAGATGTCTGTCCGATATTCAGACCGACCCCGACCCCTTTCCGCGTTTTCCTTGTTTGACCGATATAACTCGGTCCCTTATTTTAACCGCCCTCAATTTTGAGTTTTCCCTTCAATCATTCGGCGGAGTTCCGTAAAATTTGGACGCAGTAAATTATCTGTATCGCCGCATTGGGCCCACTCGAACATTTCTTATTCCTTATCGTATTTCCGCTCCAATAGTTCCTGTTATTGGGCTTGTAGTCCTCGGGAAATGAACGATTATCCAGCAATTCAGTTATTAGCAATACCACTATATCAATGACTAGCCATGACTATACCCTAAAATTAGATTCTAATTAATAAGTTAATAATTCGTTCGTAAGTAATAGTCGTCTATGGCATGATCGTAACGGTCCATTGTGTCATGTTTGTGATTACAATAACATAATTGTTCAGCTATTTTGACAGAAAAACTCTTCGCTCCGTTAGTAGACTGCGATGAAATACGCTATTATCACACAATTAAACCCGTCAAAAAAGATTCACTTCTAAAGCGGTTCACTTTGGTTTGTGTTCAGTCCCGCTAAATTACAACCAATAATAAAAAAACGAAGCTTTAAAAACTAGTTAACGTTAATTATTACGGTATACAAATTAGCGGAATTAATCTTTAATATTGTAATAGGAGAAAGCCGAGTATGGAGCCGAATCGCTCTAGAAACTAACCGCCGATGCTTTCTGAAATTAGCATTTGTATTATAACGAGTTTTGCCAATGGATTCCTGTAGATGAATAGCATATGAATCCGTTAACCGTTTTGCTGTTTTTTATGCCGTTATCCCCTCTAGTGTAACAGCCGTTTCTCCCTTTAAACGTCCGAATGAACAGATTTAATACAGCTGGATGTCGTATAAAAAACAAACCGCGGTACCCGTTAAACATTCTCTTCATTCCATACTCTTGTTAATTATTCTGATAAAATAATTTACAAACCTTCAACTATCGTTTATCCTGGTCGATCACAAACAATATTTTAAAATGGTACATCAGGTATTCTCTGTTCAGTACATATTGTATGAGTATCAAATAAATCTCGCGTGTGAGATGTTATGTTAAAATATAACATTTTTTTTCAAAATAATTTTGTATTAGATTCGATTAAACATTCTGTATAACTCCGTGTCCATTAACATAAGTCAATTTTTTCGACATAACTCTCACTAGGCCCAGTTTTAGCGGCCATCGGAGCGGTCAATCGATTGTTTTCTTCGGAATTTTTATTTGGAGTGGAGATTTCGGACTTCTAGATTATCGGGAACCTCACCATCTTCAGTTGTTCAGAACTGATGGCGAACTTAATTCACGGTTGAACTTGGCGCGAAATTAAAACAGAGCCGTGTTTCGCCGAAGAACTAAGTTATACCGCTGCTGCGGGGAGGGGAACCAAAGGAAAGTGATGCCCGCATCCCTCTCTTTCTCACTCTCTCTCTCTTTCCACCCCTCCCTTATCTCTTTCTTTCTCTCTCTCTCTCTCTCTATCTTTGTTAGGCCTTCGGACAAAAAAAAACACGGAAGTTCAACGTCATTAAAACCAGTCGGGCAAGGTACTTTTGGAAGAGCGAAGGAATTTTAGTTTCTCCTTCTATGTAGAAATTATAGAAATCTTGTAGAGGGAATTTTAACAGAATTATAAGGTTTAGGTAACGCGATGAGGCCAATAACCTGCGAGGCGATATAAAAATAACGAATTTTTATTTTATAAATGATTCTGAAAGGAAGAAATAATCCTCGCTTGCAGTATATCAGGATTATTCACGGAGATTAATTCTTACGATCTTATCTTTTTTTTCCCCCCCCAGAACCCAGATATCGGAAATCGTGTAGTGCAATGGAGACACTCCAGAAAAATAGCTTCTGCCGCACTACTTGTTGGCATGGAACTATAGCAGTGAAAAATGAAAATAAATTACTGAAATGTAAGCTCGGACGTCCGAATTACCGGGTGCCCGGCAACGAAGTAACGGAGGCATAAAGAAAAAACCAAGACCGTAATTACGATCACATGTTATCGTTCGGTCTGGGCCGGGGTCGCCACTATTTTTTAGATGTTAATAACTTCATGTCTGATTCGTTTATACTGACGCCTCGTATCCTGTTCTTGAATTCAATTTTTTTTCACCGAAACTACGAGAACCATTCAAGGACAAAGGGCCTACAGACATCCCCTTCTATTTATCCATTCATGCTCTTAGTATTCGTATTAACGTAGTATTCGTTACGAATAATTATTCTTAATATTTTTCCATTATTAGTAAACGCGAAAAAAGCCATGATTTGAATTTACAAGTTTCAGTCCCAAAGAATGGATCGTGTGGTGCATTCTTCTTGTGATGTCTCACATCTGTGCTTAATAGAAAACATTGAACGTAAGTGTAATCACTTACGTCAAACAGAACGAACTACCTTATTTTTCTTGTATCCTGAACGTAGTTTCAGGATTTTCCAGATTCGAACAAAAGTCCCGTCTCTCCGGTTTGAACCTTTAACCCGATACGGTAGGATCGAGGACCGGTTCAGCTTCCGTTCTTTTGTCCATGGTTTATACTCACTTATTACGCAGATTATCCTTTTACTGTAGGGATACCGTAATGGTACGATCGCGGTGAAAGCTCGCCCCCCGGGGGTATGCACGGTTGTATAACCGTTGTGGGAACGTTAACCCGGACTAACGCTTTTCAGCCTCGGTTTACGCGGATTCGGAATCGCTGTTGGAGTTGTTTCCTCTGTTTTTTGTCCACAATCAAACAAAGGAAATTAGCATATACGAACGCTCAGGATATGGCTAAATCGTGTTCGGAAGAACCAAAATATTTCTGAATCCTGATTCAGAACATTCAAATCTTTAGTCTCTAGTATTATTCTTTCTATTTTTATTACAGTGCGATTCGATAACACAAATGTACATATGACGGAAAATCCGCCTGCTCCCCACACTATATATTAATTTATTTGTGTAATTCTGTATACTTTTTTAATTTAGTAAACTGATTTGTTGGATTAACAAATCATTCCTGTTCTACTCTTCGGACTTGGAGATTAGGGCTAGGTTAGATAAATTGTTAAACCAATAAATAAATGCGGGAAAGTCCCTCATGATTTCGAGCAGCAAGTTTCAGTTTGGTCGATAATTGCCCAATGACTGGAATAATGCATTTTATATAAGAGATGTCATTTCGCTGGAGTTTCAGTGAAGTTAGGGTAAGAATGTGTCCCCTCATCTGCGCTCATCGCTGCCAACCGGCCGTGCCAAAAATGTTGTGTCGCTCGCTGCTTAGCCGCCCGTTCACAGTCCGGTTGCTTTTGTAACTCCATAGTTTACGCTCGGCTACTTCCATTCGGCCGTTTAAAAACAGGAATTCCAACAATCCGCCCAAGGCAGTTGAACGCGCTGGCGAGAAAAAGCTATTGTCGTTCTACTGTTTTAGTGGACAAAGGAATCCTTTTTTTTCTCTTGACCTTTCTTGCATTGTCTGTTAGGCGAAATAGTTAGGTTCGTAACACTAATCAGTGCATTAATTAAATACTTGGCATAAAATGAATAACATACAATTTTGTATTGATTTATAAAATAACTGGGCGTGAAGGGATTCCTCTTTGACTCGAAAAAATTGTATATTCGATTTCCGGCAAAAACATTTCCATTGAAGCTTTACGCTGGCTAAATGATTATTTTAAAAACACCCGTTCGGCCTACAGTTTGTAAAGAAAAATCGGCTCAATCTTTTAATCCCTTTCTATCCTCCTAATCCATCAATAGGGCGGTGGCGATGAAAATGCATTTGGGTTCAAAACATCGATGACGGTTGAATGGCTCCTGATCCAGGGTTCGTACATCAGCCCTAATTACAAGAGCGCGCGGACCGAAAATAAAAGGGAGGTTCGGTTAAAAAAAGGTTATTCATCGGGTAAAAGGGATTTAAGAAATGAGTCGCCATAACATATCCATATCTCTTCCACCAATTCTCTTCTACGAATCTATTATCATTGTACTACCAAATATTGAATATTAAATTTCTGATTTGAATATGGCTTCTAAAAATCAGTTAGCATACATCTTCTATAATTGCTGTTTCCGTATATTTATCTGTATTTTAGGTCACATTTATGTAAGAGACTTTATATACCACTCATTAATTATGGGAAATTAAAAGCATTTTCAAATATTATAAAAGCTAAGCATGACAAACTCTCATCCTCTTATCTGACTTCTCATTCGCTATTCGCCTCGTGTACAATAAATCCTTATATATCCACGCATCCTTATTTGATCCCTCCGTCTACCCCTGTTTACTTAACGCTTCCGTAACTTGCCTCCCATAAATATGTGAATACCCCATCCACACATTTCCCCATTTCCGTTTATCCGACCAGTCATCTTGTATCGCCCTTTCACCTTTTTCTTTCCGGCCCCTTGGAGTTCATTCAAGAGCGATTCTGCGCCTACCAAAAGTGGTGCCAACATACATGTCTCCGGTTATCTAGCGTAGAGGTTCCGAAAATATTACGTGGGGGGGCTTTTTGGATATAATTTTCCAAAACGGGAGGGAGCTTTAGAATGTGCTAGATTCAATGAATGATGAAATATGAAAAATTTCGGAACCGCTGTCTCTATCATCAGGGTCCGACTGAAGAGTAGATTAACCTGGAGGTATAGGATTATATCTTATTTGTTACCGCCGTTGGTTGGCGGGAATTGAAGTTCTCAGGGCCCTTGGCTCAAATATTAGTTTATATATTTCATCTCCGACCGCTATGCTAACAGGAAGCGGGATCTCCCTGACCGCAGTGTATACTCGCAGTGTATTCCCGAGGGGGGGGGGGGCTAAATTCTTAATATGCCCTTCCTCTACCCGGTGTCGGAGGTCGATTACGGGAATAGCCGGAGCCCAAACCCGGTTATCTGTCTGTTCCGCGTACCGCAACCGATGCCATATCCCTCGGTGATAACCCATTCAGATAGTGCACCGGCTGGACGTGAAGTCCCCCCCCCCGATCGCCCCTTTGTGCCTCTTTTCGCGTTTTCGCAACTGCCGCGCTCGTTTCTTTTTACGGCGCGGTCGCATCCCGCAAGCCCAACGGGACCGGGTTCGATAAAGAACAGTTATTATCTGCGTCCAGCGAGAGAGAGCCTTACGACGCATCCGTAATGTGGACACCTTGACATTTAAGGTCGATAAAACGTTTATTGCCTGCATACGTCTACGATGTAATCTCAGAACGGTTTTAAGGCTGTAGAGTTTTATGATGTAACTGTTCCCGTTTTCAGACAAATGATATGGCCATGTAATCGATTGTTCCTTATCCCGGACCCAGTCTCAGTACTAGCGATCGGGAGTTGATGATGGTGGAAAAATAATTGCATATTGGGATTAATTTAGCGGAGGAAGTTAAAGAGGATTTTCTCCTTCCTACCCCAGAAAAATACGAAGAAGAAGAAGGGGAGAGGAATGGTTTTCGCGAGATGTGAGAGATGAAAATGCAAAAAAATGAGAGGAATAGGAATATGCGGAGCTGGATTTTTCTCCACCCCGGATGCAATCCTATTTACATAATACCAAGTTAGGACTTGGAATAAGGGTTTTTCTTCCTCCGGAGACGTTTAGAGAGCTAAATTTTCAGCTAAAATTCCTTTCACTTATGCCAAGCTTTCGTGATTTGAAGAATTAAACTGATAATAATAATTACGTATGGAAATCCTGACATTTGTGCTGGTGGCGACGACACCGATTGAAATTCTCGATAATTGTTTTGTCCAGACCAAAATTTGCTGCAGAAAATTGTAGTCTAGTCAGAGATGAGTGAAAAATCAGATTAGACCCACTCAACTTTTCCAGTTAATTTTGTAAATTAAATAGTTTGTTACAAATGATACATACTAATACATAAAAAATGCTCGGGAAAGGGCAAATCACTTCGATTTACCAAAGTACCAAACTTCTAGTTCAGCGTGCAATGCGTAGGAGACCGTGCTCAACCGAAGGTACCAATCCATTCCCGGAATTTTTGATTTTTATCCCGAAGATCTTAACCTGGATTCGGGAAATTCTTTCCGCTATGCAGGCGACGATTCGCTCCAGATTGGTCGGAAAGAAAAACAAATCGCGGATCGCCATTTACATTTAAATGGTTGCCGCTTTCTTCTGCGTGTCGGGATGGCGGGGGGGGGGGGAGGGTGCGGGCATGGACTTGTGTGGAAGCGATCTGATAAAACGGTTCCGAACACATGTTGCCCCGTTCTCGTTTGGTCTTTGTGTTTATCTTTTCGGTTGGGGGAGATTCCGGAACGAAATTTATATACACACAAGTTGAGGCGCTGCACAGCCTCGCCTGCAGTCCTGTGGAACACTGCCAGCAGAACCGACTGTTTGGGTCAATTCCGCACTCTTCCTGCTTCTTATTCGATTGTAATCTCACTTTAAGCTCAAACTATAATAATATTTTTATACCCTACTTCAAAATATCCATTCAATCCGTCCTGTACAGTCGATTTCAAATTTTAATAATTTCAAGTTTTGTCTATCTCTTTCCAGACGACATTAAAGGAATAATTTCGTATTGTTAGTGAATCGCCTTGTTAATTGGAATTGAGTCTTGTGAGAACTAATATGGAAAATTAGTTTCCAATTTTTCTACATACATATTGTCTCTATTTAATCGATTTATAAATTTTGTTACTGAATTCTCATTGGGCTAATTTCACTGCAGACATTTGGCACAAGAGAGGACAATGGATCCCATTGAATAGCAGAAAATATAACTGCCATCATGTCTTTTAAGCGATTAATTCTCGCCGCGCATTATTTCACGCTCCGAATGTTTGGAATAAAAATAAAAACCCTAGGACGGATATTGGCGCAATAAATTAGTTACGAAAACAAGGGACCATAAAAAAAGGGTGGGAAAAGCCGGGCCGATTTATGACCGATATTGGAGCGGACGCCGCTGACTTATTTGCAGGTGACGGTCACCCCCCGTCGTTTGTCACCCCCTTTACCAGCCCCCTTCGCTATGCTGAAAAATAGGGGTAAAAATATTTTGAAATAAATCAGTGAAGTCCACCCAAGTAAAAATGAGGTATATTATCCTGACACCTTATGTGTCAGGATAATGTTTACAGAGGCATTGCGAAGTCCAATCAATGTCAGTAGATTTAATGCAGTAATCGCCCGTTTGGATCATTTCCTCTCGGATTGATGAATGAGACACACATTGATCACAGATTGAAATGTTACTTGAACAAATGTTAATAACGGAATATATAAACCTTTTTCTATAGTCTTGACATCTCTTTCACAAACCCAACTTAAACGTAGGATTATTCTGGAAAATGTAAATAAATCCAAACTGAGGATCCCGAAAATTCATACATGCCAAGTTAACCTAGATGTCCTATGACCTGCATGTGCAGACCTGTAGCTCTATCGTATCATCTCCTATGGCCTTATCAGTCCCAAAAATGTATAATTACGTTATAACGGTAACCCGTTGAGTTATTTGAATTTCTTTTGCCAGGAGAAGGCGGTTGGGTTTATCGTTGGGACGCCATAATATTTTATTTTATTCCAATAATCCTCATTTTAATTGAACGTTTTTCTTTTGTTTCAGGCTGTGTGTAAAGACGGAAACACGTGTGCCAGTGCCGAAGGGGTGGGGTGGGGGGAGGCGGTGTTCGAATCGGAAAGTTGAATTTCGCGATCCGCGCGTTTTTGTTGCCAGTGTAGTTTGTGCTGTCTCTGAAAAATTCTCGAAAAGCGTCGCGGCAAAGAAATTGTAGGCGGGAAAAAGTTCGCGAGTCCGTAGACAAGCCGGCTGTGATGTTATTGATGCTTCGGGAAGGGCTGCTCTGCATGCCATGACAGAGTATATCGACCCTCACTTCATCAGAGCCCTTTCGAAACCTCCAGAACGCAGGAACCTACAGGTAAGTCTTTTATTTTTATTATTTATTAGTTATTCTGGGAAATTAATGAACATGACACCGCATTTCCTGGGGGTTGTTAGTGAGTTCTTGAGTGTCAAGTTCTGCGGAAACCTATAATTTATTTTTTAATGGTTACAAATATTTAAACCTTCTAGTTTGTTTGGTCGGGAATTGGAATAGTGTCCCGACAATTATTGACTGTAATTATTTGAACGGAAACTCGGAGAATAAGAGAAATAAATAGAATTCGGTTTGTATTCTAATGTATCTGAATAAAATCCAGGTCGCGTGGGCGGTGGAATTTAAACGGAGTTCAAGTTGTCGGAAACGTCTCTCCGTTTTCCCTTCAACGGCAACTTGGTTGCCGGGCAGCTGTCTAGGAATTTCACGTTAGGCTCCTCCCCTGATGGATATAGGTCGTGCGTTTTCTGAACGTTTGGATCCTTAACCCCTCCCCTCCCCCGGAACCCTTTCGTTTCTTTTCCGAGTCAAAGACACCGCCCTATATAAACCCTATATAGGGGCCCCGTACAAGTGAATTTGAACAAAGTTAACGTGGCATTCAAGATACTTGGTTTATATTCATTGGCCAATTTGAATTCATTACCCATTAAATTACACTTTCGTTGCTTGTCCTGAACAACTGCTTCACATCAAACGTGGTAGGTACACGGTCGGCGTTCGCGATACAAGTAGCATTAATAATGTTAGGGATGAAAGGGAAATTCCGAAGTTTCATATGATTTCATTTGAGTACTAGTATTGCTAATAGGTCATAAAGTGACTATACTATTCCAAAACCCTGTCAGACAATATTAGTCCTCGTTTCCTCAAACTCCGAGGATAGTTGTCCTTTCAACCACGGTAGAGCGATCCTGTCCTTTCTACCACAAAAGATAATTTCTCTCGTTCTCCCTCTCTCTCTCTTTACTTCCCGGGAGTTGGTGAGCGGGATTATTATCGGGCGGGCTATTTCATCCACCATCCCCACTCCCACCCCTGCGGACCACGAGGGACTCGACTTATTATCCGGTACAATAAGGCGAAGGGGGGATGACCTTAACCCGGTTGGCTGGATGATAAGCCGGCTCTGGATTGGGGTTGAGCCAATTCAAAATCCCATTATTGTTAGTGAAGATAGCGTTGGTGGGGGGGATGGAGCGCGGTCCCTTATAAGGTATTTATTGGGCAATTACTCTAGGGGTCTCCCTCGTGCAAAACCCTGGGGACCTACATCATTCATAACGTCCGCTTGATTAGAAAACCCCGCTGCCACCTTTTCATGGCAGGTACATTTTGTACAGTACGAACTATTGATTGCCTTTTGATAATTGATGCCTGTATTATATTATTTTTTTTCAACATAATCTCCATTTAGGGAGATGATTTTGGTCCACTGTCCAATTTTTTCTCCCGTCCGAAAGGTATTCTTTCAAACTTTTTAAATAACTTTTAAAATTCACCTTATAAATTTAACTTACCTATTAAATCGGCCACGTACATTGCGTCTGAGATGAACATTTCAAAAAATTCACAAGATTTGTGGAAGCATTTTATTTTACAATGGTTATTGAAATAAAAATTTAAAAGTAAATGCATTAAGGCAGGGGAAACGCTTCCGTTTTCTCCGCGGACACGGTTTAATATCCACTCTCTAGTCGGGTGACGCCTGCGGAAAATTACAATTTTGTTTTTTTTAAACGAGCGACCAATGTTCTTTTTGGCGGCTCCGAACATTTTTCTTGTCCGCGCCGATGAATTTTCCGAGCTCTCCTGGAAGGAAAAGTTTCCCCGGGGACCTCCTTATCCGCTGGGGAAAAACTTGGGGCCCGCGCAATATGGAGTACGTTTATGATGATTACACCTCTCCTCGTTTCGTGGGCTTTTATATGCGACTGTATTTTTGTCCGTTTTTATCTTTCTTGTTTATTCTCATAATATATATTTATATTTTTATACCTGGAAAGATGAGTACCTTCCAGAATTTAGAGTTCTAGAATCACAACACCTTTATTAATTATATTATTAGTGATTCTTAATATACTCTTATTAAGAAGGCTACTAAGCCCCTGAAACTAACATGTCCATATATCTATTCCTTCCGTTTAGAAATTCGTAGTTTTATTGTAATTTTGTATACTCCTATTATGTGACTCTATAAGCACTGAACTTCTTGCTTCTTTAGCTGTTATTCAGCAGGTGTTGACCGAGTTCCTATCGTTTCAGATTGCGATTTGTGGTGAAATCGGTTCATTAAAATAAAGCTCTATAAATAATATAATTATTCGAAAACATTTTCATAAGAATGCTGTATTTTTTCCTTCACTATGAATGGCAGCGGTGAGCTTTTATGCCCCGTCCGGGCGAACGCGTAGGATCCCGTAACTGATTGATTTACGATCGGCAATTTATAATCCCTGTTGATGTTTTCACTGATCGATAACTCTAAATCAGTGGGCGCCCAACAATCCCATTAGCACAATTTAGAGGACGCTTTTTATAGCGGAACACTTGGTGCGCGTGAGCGCGCGCCCAAAACTTAAATTTTGGGTAGAGCAATAAGTCAGGACTTTAATATTGAAGTGGGATACGAACGGTCGGTTGCGTGGGGTTTCGAAGAGCCCACGTAGATTCGACAGCTATGAATATTAAGAAATTTGAAAAAAATTTCTCCATTGATAATATATAAAAGGAACACAATATTTAGATTTAACGCATGACTTTTTTGGAGCCAATTTATAACCCTTGGTGATTCACCTGTGGTAGTAGTTGCGTATGATGAATGTAGTCGTGAAGCACTGAGATTTCGTAGTAATAAAACACCCAGAATGGGAACTTTAATGTTATTAATGTATGCCAGAATGTTTCATTATTCAGAGTTAATTGTTCGCATACAGGAATATTTTCGGAAGCTTTTATCTCAGTCAATAAGAACACAGTCAGATATTAGACTATTTTGAGTCAGAAATAAAATTCCGTTTCAAAGGTGGAATGTTTAAAATTATTTCTGGAATGAGATAGCAGCATTTTGCAATAGTACCGTCTATAATTATGACCAAAAACCGCTTTCCGAACCGAAATAAAACCGATATAAATTCAACAGTCGAGAAACAACAATCGATAATTTTCTTAATGATCGAGGGAGGCTATTAATTATCGGCCGGACACTTGGGCTCGGGCGTGGGCCCGAACAAGCCTCGGTATAAAACAAAACTCGATCAATCGAAAGGGCAAAAGCTCTTTGTATCCAAATTGATGTTGGAAACGTAACCACGGCATAACACCTCCGTGAAATGCTAATGTCGCGGCGAAAGCCGGCGGCGAACGGTTAAACAAATGAACAAGATCATATCGAATTAATTAGCCATAGTATTTACGGCATTATAGTTTCGATTGTCTGTGGAAATTAACATTTTTAACCAGTTACATTTATTTAATCATTCCCTAGATTATACTGTCCACTCCGGGAATAGACATGCCTTCATGATTCAGTTAGTTCACATACTGGTCGCCATTAAGATTCCAATTGCGCCATTGTCACAACTACGTCTAGCCGTTTGAAAGCTAATTTATTTTAGTTCGTAATACCTGTTGTCCGTTGTGCAGATATTATGCGTCACAGATATAGTGCCGTCATTCTTCAGCTAATGATGATTTATCCGTCTTAATATTCGATTTAATCGGATGTTTTCGAGTGATTAAAGCCTTCCGGATTGGCGATTATTTTCTCCATGCCCGGAGTACGCGAACGGTTGAAGTGGATGCTGGGGTGGCGGGGGGCAATTATCGATGAAAGGTCGAGAGGAATAAAGGCAGTCTAGAAAAAAGAGGAATGATATAAAAACAAAAGCCCCTAATGAAAACCCAGTCGTAAAAACGGCCGGGGAGCGAGGGGCTTGATAAACCGTATCGGAGAACTAAGCGGGGGTTGAAGCCCGGGGGCTAGTAAAGAGGTAGGGGGGAAGGGGCGGCGATTGAAGCACGCGACCTGCCGTGAGAAATAGAATTTTTAACGAGATACCATCAACAGAACTGAGAAACGGGGGGGACTTTCCCCCCCCCCCTGTAATAAAACTCCTCTGCACTCCCCGACCGGGTTTTTCGGCACTTAAGGAACTTTCTGGACGACCACGTCGCTAATGAATGCCGGGAATTTCTAACCACTTATTTTATTCTGCATCGTTTCACGAGTTATTTGATCAATTCAAATTTTCAATTGATCGAACCTTTTTAAAATAATCGAAGGTTCCAACGCACTCGGCACTTTATTTTCCTCCTCTATGAATACTTTATTCTAGATATAAGTACAGAGGAACATTGTAATCTTCCTACTTGTCTGATACGTAATATTCCAATAAATCGCAATAGACGCTGTGCTATAAGCCGATTCGTCCTGAATTGAAGTAGGCTTAACCCTGAAGGGCTTCAGAATACTTGAGGAATTTAAAAACAAAACGTAACCTTCTCAAGTCCTTTTGTTCGTAACAATTCTTCTTCAGTCGCAAGAACTCTGGATTCCCGCCTCGCTACATCTTCTACGCGCATTAATAATAAAATATTTAATTATACATATTACAATAAAGATTTTCGAGTAATAACAGAGTTGATGGTTGATAATATTTTCTATATTATGAATTTATTACTTTTAAAAATATAAAAAAATATAGGATGCCCCAGGGAGGTGAAAGAAAAATAAAGTTACTAATGAGGTAAAACTAGAACAACTATTCTACTTCTGAAGTTTAGATAGGACAGGATTAATTTGAGTTCTCTCCAACGAAGCTTCTAAACTGCGGGTCGATAGGAGTCTTCTGATTGCTTTTTGCGGTCATGCACGGGCACTTCCGGTAATATTACTCTTCGCGTCTGTTACGTCTACAGTTTTCAACCTCGTCCTTTATCTGGCTGGCGTTCAACTGGATGGTAATGCTATCTGCGGTAATGCTCGGTAATGCGGTCGCTCTGGTAATGCTGAAGTAACAGTACGAATCGCCGTTCCAACAAGAAATATTTTTTGATCATGCCTTCATTTTTGTGCTTTTTTCATATACCTGTGATTTCTTCAGTCACGATTTTATTTGTATTTCAGAGAGGCATTATGCGAATAATATCAGATAAATAAATTTAATATAAATAAAAATAAACTCATTGCATAAATTATGAGTAATAGTGCTCCCTGAAGGGGATTGAAGTCAACCACTATAAGTAATATTTATTGTTTTACCTAACCAGGTGACAATACGTGGGACAAGCTTAAAATATATCCCGCCAATTGATCTACCAGGAATAGTTTTATTGAAAGCGCAAGCTAACATATTCATCCAGTAGTTCGACCTTGCCGAACCGTAAAAATGTAAGGGCCTTCGATATTTTCTGCCCCAAAATGGCACCGCACGGGGGTCGCCGTCGTAGCGGGATAAATAGAGGGCGTAAACCCGGTCCGTAAGGCCATTTCCTGGGGCCTAACCGAATTTACAGGCTCCGAGTCTAACCCTAACCCCCCGGGCGGTGAGGGGGTTTATGATTCGGCCGGATAAAAATTCACGGCCCGAATATGGCCGGGCCCACTTAGAGAGGGAGAGAGGGAGAGGGAGAGGAGAGAGTCCGCCCCGGGGCTTTACGAGGGTTCAAGCCGCGGGTAGTAAAAGATAGCCCCGGCGGGGTCTTACGCGGTCGGCCGTGCGAAACGCGCACCAACATTCGGCCGTTATGCAGAAGGAAATAATTAATGGCGGCCGTAAAATTTAATAATAGCGGAATATAGGCTCGCGCTTAAAACTACGCTAAGTAGTGCTCCCCTGAACTCGGCAGGATTTACGCGTCCGCACAACCTTTTAAGAGATATTATGATAATATTTTATACGCATAGCTATACTTGCGAAGATAATACAATTCATGACAACAGCGGCGAATAAAAAAAAATAAACAGAAATTTTTCCAACCAATTTCAAGCTTAACGTCCGAATTTATTCCCTCTTCATCGTGAACTCATTCTTTAATCTTCGTTAGGCGTTACCTTGTTCTGGAAAGTAACCTGTTCTGAGGCCGTTCCCTATCTAAATACACGGGTTTGCCAGCAATAAAGTTCTCTGTAGAATACTTTTAAACAAGATCCGCTAGTTTTATTGCTGCGGTATTTCATTTGCAACAGCTTCTCAGCGGAAATCTGAACTGAAAATTGTTTATCGGAATATTTTCGAAATGTACAGCTGCATGTTGCGAAATGTTGTTTCACGAGTCCCAAACAAGTCCCCGTAGTCGGTCCGCGAAGTGACTTCTGGCGCGTTTATAATTGTATTTAGGCCGCGGTATAATTTACCTTAACTCGATGTCCGTCCACGATTTAAGGTCTTGTAGCGTGCAGCTCGGTTCGCTACCGTTTCCTGGGGGAAGGCGCCCCAGTGAAATATGGACCGGTATTTTTCTTCCCCCTCCGTAAGAAATTTTTCCTTCGGCCAGGTCGCGGCGCGGATTTTCAGGTCACTCCCAGGGATTGAGTTATATATTGGAAAAGCTGGCGGAAAACCTCCCCGCCAATAAAAAGATTTTTCTCGAAAAATTGGTACCAGAGATACTGAGATAAGCCACTTGGGCTCCTCCCGAACCGAACCCGTCCCCTCGGGACATAAATCATCGCCAAATATGAGAGGCCGGAAAAAAACCGGCTCCACAAGTTATTGGATTCGATATACGAAACTGCACTCGATCGAGTCACCTATTTATAACTGCTGATCTGACCTTCTGCCTTGTACACTTGTTGACTTGCAACTCGTTATTCATTTTCAGGATGCGTAAGTTCTTGTTGCATTTTTGCGGAAACCGACAATGTTCAACGTTTCTGAAAAATGTAAGAATTTAAGAGATTATTAAGGGGTGTAAATTTAAGATACGGAATATGAGGTAAGGAATATATTAACTCTGGCCATTTGTGGCATTCTGTCTATAATATAGCGGGGTACTTGCCGATACATTTTTAATAATCCAATATAAGTTATTTTACGACCGGTTTATAAAATGCGGACGGGGAATATAGATAGATTCTTGGTTGCCGGCAGCGCGGAGCGAAACGTATAAAACCTTTTACGAGGTTCGTTAGACTGCGGAAGTTGGAAACGTTCGCGGCCCCCGGCTGAATCTCATCTGCGGGCAAATTTAGCGTAATATTTTCCAATCTGCTCCCCCGCCCCCTTCGCAAACTGTAAATTATTCCGGTATTCTGGATACTCTCCTTAGGGGTAGACGTGCCCGTTGGGGGCATCAGAGCGGGCCATCCGTAACAGCCCGCTCCACTACACACTGCTCCTGCGACCCCTCCAGGATTAAAGAGGAATTTTCCAGGACATTTTACCTCCCCCGCAGGCACACCGGCGAACTATTATCCTTCGTTAATGTCAATTAATTCCCGGTTAAAAGGATAAGCGTGAAGTAAATGGGACCATCAGTCTGAAAGCCACTCAGAGTTTGTATTGTCCCGGCACAATGGTTTGAAAGTGTTCCGCCAAAATTCAAGTTTGTAATTGAAGGAAACGTCGGTTATTTTCTTAGCATTATTATAGCATTTCATTAGCAACCAACTAACCTGCCGGGGAATGCCTTCTCCCTAAATGGGGCTGAGCCCATGTAATCCAAAAATGGGGTTTCACTTATATTTATTACGAAACTTCCTCTTTCCCATTCACAGTAGCTGAAAGGTCGTAATATTATCTGTTTGACATACAGAGAAATGTAACGTCTATTAATGGCGATAAAATTTCTTTAATGACGCGGGTGCAAACGTTACAATCAATGTTTTGAAGGATTTTTTTATTTTGTAAATAGACAAGGAAGAAGTTATTTTTAGAATTTCGTTGTTGTATTCACCCCCAATCGTATTACCTCTTCACATATGGGCCACCGGGAAATAAAAGCGATTTTCTCTGAAGCCCCTGTTTTATTCATCTTGTTTTGTTTCAGAGGTGTCCTTTTCCACCCTTTCTGTTATTTATTCGTTTTATTTACTGTTTCCTATATTTTTTAAATTGACTGCCATCATATTAATTTTTTTTCTTAACCATATAGTGTCTATATCTCTGCAACATTAATATTGTTTGTAATAAATGTTGATAATAATTTTTATCTTAATTAAAACTAACTGCAAAGTTTTTTTGGTGATTTCCCAAGAAGTAGTAGTATGATTCTTATGTTACCCATTAGGCCATTTTAATTGTTAAAGATGTTTAAATCTTTAGTACAGATTTAGTTAATTAGTAGATAAATTAAACATGTCACACTTTACATGTTAGATAACATTCTCCGTACCTTAGAAAACGATTAGGTAATTGTGAATTTCGTTTTATACTGTAATGGATAAAGAAACATAAAATGTTCACGGGAATTAAATGCGCGTACTTTGTGTGGCTCGGACAGAGGTGGTTCACCTACCACCAACTGGTTCTTACTTCGTTCGTGATGCAGTTTCGCTGTTATATGCATCCCGGTCTCCTTTTGTAACAGAACGCATTCCAAAGATCCGAAGTAACAATTTTCCCATTATATCGCTACGATGATATAAAACTCACAGTGCCAATTGACTCGTAAATAATATTATCTCCTCTCTTTCTTGATCGTATAAGAACTAAATATTTCTCGTTGTCAAATGAGTTCTGCGCATTTTGTTTTGTAAATATATGAAACGAAATTCTGCTCAGTATAATTTTGGAAATTCAATTTAAGATACGAGACAGTAGTTGTTGAGACAAAAATTCCAATTTCAACTTTGTCAAACGGAAGTTCAACATCCTTCTTGTCAGTGTAACACAGCTATTGCCAATATTCGAGCCATTGTTTTCGAAGTTCCGGTTGTCGTATCTTAACGGCTCGGAAGTTTAACAAAGTCTACAAATTTATGGTTATAGCGTCACGTAGGAGCCGGCAGCGCGTTCGGTATTGAATACGTCCCATTCGGAATGATAACATCGTTTTAGTACAACTGTCGGCCGAAGCGGGAAATAGAGAAGCACCTGTTTCGTGGAAAATAATAGCCTTTTTCCGGTAGGAAATGGAACGAATTTAAACATTAAAAATTATGTATTAATGAAATTCTATATTAATAAATTTCTCCTCAATTTTCTATGTCAGTACCAACAAAACGGGAGTTTGAGCTCTTGTGATCTTGTGAGGATAAAGTGTTTTGCATCTTATATTTATTACTCGTTCAGATATGAAAATTTATTATCAATGGAATCTATATTTATAAACAAAAAATTATTTGAATAGTGCAAAAATGAAGAGACGTTAGAGTTATAATCTAAAGTTTTGTTGAATATAAATACTCTTATGTATCTATGACTAATTTAACTGGAAATATACAGTCAGAGACAGATTACTGATGATTAAGTAGCGATTATCAACGGAATTATTCAAACGAATCAATCATAGTTTCCTACGTTGGTTGTTCATTTCTGAGGTCATCGGCCCGACACTCGGCTGATCAATGCAATAGCGGTATAGTGCAATTATATTAGTGAATTAACCGTGCCTACGAGGAGAAGGTGAAAATTCGGAAATTAAAAAGATGCCATCAACATGCCAACAGACAATAAATAAACATGGACGACAGTAACGTAACAACGTTGCATAACAATAAACAGTTGTTACAGCAAAGCTTGGAATTGCTGTGTGACGTCATTCCGGATATCACAAATCTCTGAACATAGGTGTCGATCCTTCCGGTCTCAGATCATTGTTCTATTGAACTGTTATGGATATATATAATGGGAGTGTGCGTGTGTGTGTTATTCACATTGGCTACATATTCCCAAGTTGTGCAGCATATTTATGTATAATAATTATATATTTTTCAAGATAAGTTAAATTGTTGAACTTCTTAATTACTAGAAGCCCGCGTTGGTTAATTGAAGTATCGGTATATTAGTTTCTCTATAGGTGGAATGAATTAATAAACTCTCAAAATAATGCGATATTCAACGATAAGACAAAAGAAAACTTCACATTGTAACAGCATTTTAGTATTCAGTATCCCATAGAAACGGTAAAAAAAAACCCTTATTAGCATGATTCATTCCAGAATTTTATTTAAATGGAAGCCGTTAACAATTTTCAAGCGACGGGTCGTAAAACGCGCCGGGCAATTCCAATGGACTCGAGCCAGACGAGAAGAGCGCTAACCAACAGTGAAAACACTTTTTCTCTTTTTTGTTTTTTGAGTTTTCCTCACAAGTAGTCCTTTATTCAGAAGAAAGAAAATAAAATGCTTATTGTTATAAATGAGATGTATGGATACAGGAAATGTAAAACTGACTATCTGACTTACTCAGAACGAAAGATTCTACATAACTGTTCATTGTAATATAAATGAAACAAGATAAATTTTTTAACTGAATTATTATCGATAAAAATTTGAGAATGTTTTAAACATTTTATAGTTGGCAACAAGTTGGTGAAACATATATTTAGGCAAACTGTAATCAATTCTGTGTATAGATTGTCCTCAAGTGAAATATTACATAATTGGAATTAGTCTAGAAGCTTATTGCCTGATGTTCAGTGTATATATAGAGGGTCGGAGGCAAGTGGGAAACCGTACAAGTCCTAGCCGACGACAGTTGGTACCCGACTTGAAAGTAAAGCGATGGGGGTATGGCTTAACAAGGGTTCCAGATCACCTAAGCTTGTCATCTCCCAGGTAGTTTACACTAAACCGCTGAATGAGTATAATGTGAAGGACCCGAGATTAACCGACATGCCACCCAGAAGGGAGAATGCACCAGAAGAAACTGAGGATAACGACATTCCGTAACCGGCAGTGATGATACCAGAAATACTGTTGGCAATATATGTTATAATAAATGCATGCGAATAATCAAGATCTGTAAAATTATACTTGCCTTTTTCGTAAATCAATTCGAGGAGAGCTGAGATACCCCAGAGTGATGGGATTTCGACACAAATGCCCGAAAGTATTTCAAAATATCATTTCGTGTTCGGTGATATATTTTTTTTCGGGCGAACACAATATTTCTTTCTGATAGTACCGCCGATGTCGCATTTTATAACTTTTGAAACGCCGCAACAACCCGTTTTTTTACACGCCAAAACGCGTTTGCAGGCGCAGGCGTGGGCGTCAAAATGAATCGAATGTTTCATTCTGTATCTCAACCACCGTAACAACGTTATCGTTCTCGGCTTGGGAATGATGTAAATCCGAAATGTCCCGTAGGTCTCATGGCCGCTACGTGACCCCCATAACTGTAAATTTATAAGCGACCATTAAGGGGCGTTCACGCGTCCACCGTTCTTGACCATTGCCAGAATCCGAGTCTCAATAAATAAATCCATTTTCTCCTTCGTATCCATCAGTTTCTCTCAGTTCACATTTCATGTATTTTACACTGTATAAGTAAATTATGAAAAATTATATTTCTTGAAGCTTATAAAACTTATGAAATTGTGTAGTCCGTCTTATATCGTCGCATGATGCATTCCGTTTGGTGGCGTAGTGAGATATTTTGCTAAGGGTGATAAACACAGTCGAGGAACACTGGTCTGTATTGGTGGTTTCTTAATGATTATGTTATGATGATTTCTTCACGTGTAAAAGAAGCATTCCTCTATCTTCATCATCTACATTCTATGGTAGTCACGATACGAAATTCCACCAATCTGCTAATCTAGTCACCTGTTATTCCATTGTAAACTGTTCTGTCGTGGACCGTTTACTCTGTCGGGAAACGGACAACATTAGCATAGCCTGGTCTCTTACCGTTCCCTATCAGGGTTAATCTAATCGGGTCAGTGAACTCGGGATTTAAACGACAGTTTACATCCAGACCGGGGACCCATTCCCCGTGGACATTCCTAGATGTGTAGCTTCCTCACTGTGGAGTATAAAAAGGAAAATATTACATTGTAAAGGAAAAATAAACAGCGGAAACCCTAGCATTCAAGTCATGCCCCAGGGAGTAACTGCGCTGCTTAATGTAATATACGCGACCTCCAGCATTTGTTCATGTAGATATATACAGTTAAACGTTTTTACATATTTAGTAGCAGTTGTATAGTGAATTTTATTTAAATATTAAAGAGAAGCCAACAATTGTCATGTGCGCATACTTGCTGCTGATTGTCCACGAAGGGATTAATTATTTACCGCCAGATTAAATGCTCCCTATGAATTAGTTTTAACGAATACACAGGCTTAAAAGATATAGTTGAAATAGAAACCGGTCTAGCTGACAGGAAATAGATTAATTCGTAGCATTCGTGAATTTTATGGAAAAATAACAGAAACCGAAGTAGACGAAGGACTAACAGAGAGAATTCATATAACCAGCGTTACGTGACAACGCGCATTGGGATTTCAGAGGCCAGTAGAACCATAAATTCAGTGATAAATTAAAATTCAGTTATTTATAATGCCTTTCTTATGCTGTAGTGAATGTCAATGACGCTTACATAACATCATGCTTCGTCCGGGGAAGCGGAAAAATTCATTGCGTTTCCTTAACCGTTCGCGGAATTTAATATCCTCTAAATAATCCCTAAGAAAAATAGACAAGCATGCACACATTGAATCAAACATTTAGTAGTATTCTAAATAATTATAATCTGCTTGACTGTTAATTTCTTTTCAATTTATTTGTTGATATTATTTTTCGTCAGCGTAACATTTGAGCAACTCTAGTTTGGGAGACGAACGTAGGTACCGCTGGCTGAGAAGCGTCCAAAACTTTTACCGTTAGATGACGGTATGAAGGGGGGGTCGGGAGGGATTCATCTAAAATGATATAGAGTGTCGTCGTTCGGGTCGGTGTAATGAAATCGCGCCCGCAGCAGCATCATTATTAAGGGGATCACTGCAGTTTAATTTAGCCGTGCATGTATCTTCCCATTATTTCCTTAATGCACAGTCTGCATGACGGATGCTAGGGCGTAACGCCGGTAATATTAAATATTGCGGTGTTAAATTCTGTGTTTCATTTTTCGTGAAAATCCAACATTTAATAGTATTCTAGAGAATTACTTCTAGATGGTCCATAGTTTGGCGTAACGTCTTAAACATTTTAAAATATTAAATTAAACTGAGGTTCTGTAAACACAACGTGAAAAAGGAACGAGTCACAATTATCCTAGGCTTGCATTCCAACTTTCTGTATTAAATGAACAGTAGTAATTCATATATACTTATATAATATATACATCGTTAACAATATGAAATATATATAATGATATCGCAATAACTAGTTACGGCGGCAGCGGAAACGCATTCGCTCCCACACGACCCTAGTCCCGACAGACAGTCGCCAGGTCCTTCGTATAAAACTTTGATATTCGTTTTTTTTTTCTAATGCACGCTTTTTCTTTCTAATTCGGACGGCGCCACACTGCGGGCGTCGCCCCAACCCGTCCACTTATCTACTCGTAGGCAGTTTTTAAACATTTTTTCATCCTCTGCATCTATTTGTGCGACATGAGATAATCTAATTTACGATCGCTGAATAGTTTCGAAGGGAGCTTTTTTATGTATGTCTTTTAAATCTGTGTATACAGCGTTATTCAGGCTCCGATTTAACAATAGCTCGATGTGTGAAAATTATGCGAGATCATTTTTTAAACGTCTGTTCGGAAAAAAAATGAGGCAACATTTTTCATATGTTGTGCCTATTTTTCAAACTGATTCCCGTCAGGTATTCTCCGTCTAACTGGTTTCATACAGTTTCAATCGTTTAGAATAAAATTCTTCAATCAGGTTGAGAAAATTAGTCGAGAATAGGAAGCGATAGAGGTCAAAGGGAGGGATGCTGAGGAGGAGATCCCGTTGTTTGTCTCCCTCCCACTTCCTCCCATCACTCCCCTTCGTTCTCTCTCTCTCTCTCTCTTTCTCATGCGCATCTCTTCCTATATACTGCCCTCTCTCTCGCACTCCCGCCTCTAGCCGTAGCCCCGTCCCGCTCGCTCCCCTACAGTAAAGACAGTCAGTCTGCCCTGAGGCTGGACTGCATTCCAGAGCTACGCCCCCGCCCCGGGCAACAAACTGGCACCCAGATAATCGAATTTTATATATAGGTTACGCACAAATATAAGTTTCTGTACTATCCCCGTCGGCGAAAGTTATAGCATAATACAGATTGCAAATTCAAGAAGAGTTCATTTTGGTAGTTTGATCCTATAAAATCTGGTCATTAGGTCATTAGTTCTAAACACTGATGCCAAGTAACCCAGATATAAGGAGATCTGGGCATTGTAGAGCATTCCTAACGTTTAAATAATTTATTTTTCATTCTCAACGTTTTGTAATCGTAATACAAAACTTTCTTAATCGTCAGGTTATCTTATATTAGTTGAGCACAGCGACGAACCGGAAGGAACAAGGCCGCGCCTGAACCGAAGGCGCCTATTCCACGAGTTTCGCGAAGTTGTATCGAAACTCGGAGAATGAGATGAGATACTTCCGCGCTGAATCATGTCAGCCGGACCAGAAAACATGACGAATCGTGCAATGAGATTATTCGCGGAAGTCATACCCAAGGAGGGAAATGACTGATCTGCAATGATAATTGCATTCGGTAATGTGCAATTGACATTATCATAAATCATAAATTTATCTGAGCGGTATTTTGTTCACCATCCTCGATCGGAGAAAGCGTGCTTAGTGCTTCTTATACCTGTCCTGATTCTTTATTTCTCCTGCCAGAAGAGTAAATGCCATGGATAGCAACGGGCCATAAGCGGTACCGTTATGTTTCATAGCTTTAAGAATAAAAAAAAATCTAATATTAATCAAATACTTGTCTCGGGTGTTCCGATATCGCCTACCGGACATCTAGACCAGTATGTAATCACTATATGATACAGAGAAACGGTTACTGACATTCAGGTTGTAATGCGTTAGTTTGTGCATGAAATCTCTGTTTAAAGGAAATTCAACAAGGAGGAATTTCATAGGGCAAAACTCTGCTTCTCCGAATCGACGTCAAAAATGTGCTAACAGGAATAATTACCAGTATCGCGAATTTCAGATATTTACTCTCGTAAATTTCACACTTACTGTATCTTCTGCATTTGTCATGTCGACAAATACCGAGTATTGAAGTGCGCTAAAATCAACATAAAAATTTATAAAATTGAGTTTTTTTTTACTAGGTTGCGGCTCTCGTTAGTGACACGTCTCGTGCAGGTCGATCTATGAATTTCGCTTGTTTGCACAGGTGTCATTGCTCTGGATAATAATAAAAAAAGGCGTTCGCATCGAACGACCCGTCGGCAGTGTTATGCAAAGAAACATTTTTGCCGGTTCGGCCTCGTATAAACCGGATTATCTTCTGAAAAAAGTGCATCTCCTTGCAGGTGCCTTTTAAGGGGGGTTTAACGAGCGATATAATTTTATTTTTTCCCGATATTTTAATGCCTTTCCTCGGCCATAAACACGGGTCGTAATTGAGCGTCCTGTATCCACTGGGTTCATCGGTAATTATTGAATACTTACCGAGTACTTGTATACTTTATTTACTTAATTATTGTAACATCCGCATTTCTGCTTATTGTGGAATCTATATATCTCAGTAGTTTCATATATAACTGTTCGAGTTTAAAAGAACACCCGATTAAAATAAAAATTGTTTCTTTCGTAAGTAGTTTCAAAATATGAAGAAGTTCCGCAGTTTGTCCGTATGAGATTTTTTGTAGTGTGATTTTTTGATGTGTGGTTTATGTAACTTATTATTATTTCAATTATATTATTTGTTCTAATAAAGTTAAGGTATTCTTTAAAGGTATAGAAGAATAGAATCTGAAGATTTACAGTTTTTCAAAGGTCCAAATCCGTGTTGGGGGCTACCGATTGGATGAATATTTCTTAGGCTCTTGGAGCTGCAGCTGCCAACGGGAGGGGTTAGGCAAGTAACTTGCCCTCTATCGACTTAGAAAGTCCGTTGCGTAACATCTCTGTGCCTTTTTTTCTTTCCGACGATAGTATATTACTGAATAATGTCTGACTCGCAATCTGAATTTCTTGAATTTCCCAAACGCCTATGAAAATCTGCTTTGACATCATGTTGATATGGAAAGAGTGACGAGTCTTCTACAACTTAAGAGGGAGGCAGTTCGAATCCAAAATTTAATGTATTCCCCTCACAATAACATTCGTAGGTATCAGCTTGGTCCCTCACAAAATAAGTTTAAGTATCGGTACTAAGTTTATGACAAAATTTTGATGCTATTGAAGATGGCGACTGGATCGCTGTAGCGATTAAAAGAATTTATTGGTCCGGAAGTTCTTCGAAACTTTCAGATTTCCCTAAGATGTATTAATCTCAAGATTTACGACAGTCGTTATTAAAGGTTCTGCGCTTGAGGTCTCCGCCTTATCGAATTTTATATATACATATCGGACGGTCGTAAAACTTCAAAATTAATTCCTGGCTTTGCTCGGTATAAAAGTTCTTTTTCTCGCCACCGCCCCCCCCCCTGGAAGCCACCGTCAATATATTCTGCATGCAGAACAGCAGTTCGAGTTTCAAAGCGCTTTAGAGTCGAGGTCTGTAAATTTACTGTCCTGTGATCTCAGAGCGCAAGGTTTATTCTCGGAACACACAGTCATTTTCCAGCAACCCGCATGGATCGGTATAATTTAAAAATTCACGAAAGCTTATGTGCTTAAAACACGGGTATATTACATTGGGGAGGTATATTTTTATAAGGAATTCCTGATTCCTGCCTCCATCCCGTGTCATACACGTCGCAGCGCGTTGTGCCCGGATAAGAATAGGGGGGAGACCGGAAACCAAAAAGAAAAGCAGTCGGTCCGCTTCCAGACATAATTTCGTGCCGAAAGAAAATTGGGACCGTTGCGGGGGATGAATTAACTAACCGGTGACCGAATGAGGCGGACCGTTAACCAAGTCACCAGCGATGACAGACATACACTGTTCTCTTCATTCGCCTCCGTGAACTCAAACAAAAATGATCTTATTATGCATAATGAATAATTAGAGCGTTTAATTAATAATACGGAAAGGTAAAATTTTTATTTCTCAAAGTCTACAGAGAAAAACTGAAAGATAAAAGTATATTCCCTCAAAATGTACAGAAAAAAATAATAGAAAGGTAAAAGTATAATTCCTGTGAGTATACAGAAAAAGAAATACAAAGGTAAGCGTTTAATTCTTAAAATTCTACGGAAAAAAATAACCGTCTTACATTTCTCCAAGACACGACTGTGATTGTAATTTAATATTCTCAAAATATATATTTTATGTACGTGTCATAATAACATTGTAGCAAAAGGTACGTTTTTACATTCTTTTCCCACGTTTATAATAGATTACCGTGTAATTCATTCATGCGGGCGCTCTGTCGAACTTCGAAGGCGTAATGAAAACTCACTTTCCAGGCTTCACTCTTATACGAATTCACTCTTATAAGTTTCAACACGGGCATAGGACCCCTCCGTAGCTAGGTCCTTTTAAGGGATCGGCCGAAAGCATGGAAGAGTTATCAGTTTGTTTGAATACCCTGTATATTATATTAAGCTCTTTTTAACCGACTTTTATACTTTTCTTACTGTGTTATCAATTTTTCTTTGGCAAGAAGTTGTGTTAGTTTCGATTACTGCGTTCATAATGAAATACGTTTGATAAACTTGTTTTTATTACTTATTTTAATGTTCACGTTTTATAAATAACATAATTTCATTAGAGCTAGTGTAAGGCACCCAGTTAAGGGGGTGGCTGCTCAACAATAGGCCCTTTTTAAACCGCTTAATTAAAATTTGGCTGAACAATAATGTCTTAATTAAAATTAATGAATAAAATAATTGAAACCAAATTCATTACCGCGAAAGTGGCCCAACTCACTGGAACAAATATGTTGGACGAAAACTGTTATATTTTTAGTCCAAACGCCACAACAGTTTTTCTGCTAATTATTTTTTCTAACTTCAGTAGACCTATTAACCGCCTGGAAGTTAGGTATTAAAATGGAATATGATTAAGCGATTCAGTACTGTATTTTTTAATTTTTTAGTTACTGTAACTATAGAAAAGTGCCGGTTTATATCTCTGATTTAACCGATCACGTAGAAAACAGTTCGTTCCGCCCGAGTCAACACGTTCTCCGGCCATCTGCAAATTTATAAATTATCGGTAAAACACCTCTCTTTCTTTACAGTCACTATCTTTTAATTGCATCCTTTAATTTAAGCTATTCGTGTTCCCGCTGGGTTTAGAATATTATCAAAATCTTAAATTATATTAAACGACGCTATCACCGGTGCCTAAGCTAGAATTCCGATAGAACAGGTTAACTAATCAGTTGATATGAGTAAAAACCTCAGTTTGTTGCTGACAGGATAGCTCTTGACAATCGCGAGAAGCCGAAACCGTTTACAATATTGTATTTACAACGTGTATATTTATTGTCCGTTATTAACATTAAATCGTTCGAAGCTTTCCTAGTTAATTCTATCCTTGAGCGTCCACATTGGTCGGAATCTCTCGAATTGAGCATTTGCCATAAATTTGTTGGGGTTTGCCGTCTGGCTGTTTTGAGATAAGCGGCGGGTATTAACTGTCCAAACTTTGGCCGTACTCCCCGCTGTTGCGGCTTTCGAGGACGACATTACATCTGGGTCGGCCTCCGAACACGGAGTCAGACCGCGGAGTATAACCCCCAATTGTCTTGGACTTCACTGTATCCCTAAGAAAGATATTTAGAGGATTCACATTGTATAAATATTTCCGTGGATTTCGTGTGTTTCTATCTCCTGTCGCTGGTTTGGCCTTTTGCTAGACCGGTTTCGGCTGCTAGCCATCTTCGGTAGCGGGCATCCTCACGACCGACAGTAGCAACACCGCTACTGAAGATGGCGAGCGGCCGAAACCGGTCTAGCAAAAGACCAAACCAGTGAGGAGAGAGAAACCTCGCACAAAACAGGTCGTCTAAAATAAATATTTCCCTTCTAAAAGTTGCTACAATGAAAAGTCAGAATAAGCTAAAGAATACTGTAAGACCTTATTTTATTTCTTTGTACGAAATTCGGCCAGTATTGCGCGGAAAATACTCTAATTTTATGCTTTATTAGATGTATGTAAAAAGTGTTTGATATGATATGTTTGAGATATATGTTATATTTCAATGTAAAGCCAGAATTTGTGAATTATACAGAAATGTTAATAATCGTCAAAATATCCTCATTTTTCATACATTGTAGGTATTTCTCGTATTAGGCCTGTATTAGGTCGTTATATGTCTGTTTCATTAATTCTTACCGTCTTCAAGTGTTATGCGAACATGAAAACTGTAGAGAAGCCCGCCCTATAACGAGGGGGCTTGCCGTAACCTTGTCATCCTTGGTCTAGATCAGGCCCGCGCCAACTTGAGCACACGCGGCTTGCACAGCAAGACAAGCCTGTAATTGAACGGTGAATATAAGAGCGGATTGAAAGCGAAATTCATAATATCATGAATGGTATAAACGATACTGAAACTTGTCATCTGAAAATGTGTAATATCAGTTTTAATAGATTAGTGAAATAACAGTTTCGTCTTCAATATGAATAGACGAAAGTATCATTGAAGCGATACAATCTAGCCCTAGGGACAAATAATCTGACTATATTTGTTCTTTCTTTCTAGTTCATTCCCTCTTCTGGGTAGCATTTGTGAAAATTGTGCTCTAAATGCTCCCTGGCGGCTGGTTCTTTAACACTAAATTCTGAACCAATTTGCTCTTCTACATCTTGGGCTCATTTCTGCCGTTGGCTTCTCCCTTCGTTAGGGAAACTTTTCCTCGTTTCTGTTCGAAACGCCCTATCACTGTCCCGCCGCGTGGAGGCGTTATTGTTACTGCGAAACATCGCCGGCTGAAAACCTTCTTAATCAACTTCCCCCGGAGATAGCCGGGAAGAAGGTCCTTTCCGACTGTGATGAAATTGCTGACACTCCAAGCGGGATACTCGAGTTGGGTGAACGAGGACGATCTTTGTTGATTATTCTATCGTAAATAATGTCATACTTATAGATTGGGAGTATGACCGTGAATATTGGGTTGAGTTTTGTGAACTTTTTCCCCTAAGGCTGTCCACCCCTCGGTCAGACCGTGGTCCGCACTCTGGAACGCGTGTCTGGGTATCGGAGAAGACAAAGCTCAACGAGGAAAGCCCAGCCTGGAAGGGAGAAAGGAATTGGCTGACAGCGATAAAAGTTCATGGTCGCGTCCCGGCTCTTGTCAGCTGATTCATGCCAACGGACGTCTCCCAGCTGCCGAACACCAAGATAAAACCCCGGGCCAAAACCCTTTTTTTTTGCATTCGGTACAGGAATTTCTTCTCCGGGCATTTTTTGAGATGACACCAGCACTTTTTTACCTTTTCATATTTCAAGAGCGAGACAACAGTAGCGAAATATTTTCCTTAATTATTACACAACTGTTTGCTCTAATAATCTACTAACAGACTTCTGTGATGTATTCGGACTGATTTCTAGTTTTCTATCCCGTAATAAACGCCATTCTTTTATCCTCATAATAATACAGACTTGCGGTTCAGCCGCGTTTCATTAACTCTTAACGTGAATCATTTTATCAAGAATCGGGGAAGTTCATTCCGCGTGCAAATGCCACGGGTCCGGTTTCCGCATAATAAAATGACGCCATTTTCTTCTTTTCAGTTTCTATCGTTTAGTATCTGCAAATGCATATATTCTGAATGAATATATTTGTTTGTGAAAAGTTTTATTGTAGTTATAATTTTTATTTCTTATACGCGGCTTCATATCTATATATGTTTTGTAGTTTTCTTCCATCGTTGGAGAATGCTATGTATTAATTACTACGATGTATGTACATTCATACTTTGTATATATCCAAAGGAATGTATCTTATAGGGTGCGGTAGGATCAGATCAACCGGTTCCCCCACTCTTTCACAATTGACTTTTAGCGCTCAATGGATATTATGATATTTTTTATTAATTCATAATTTTGTTTTGTTTCAGGATCTGCACATAATTTATTATGGGCTTCACGGGTTGGAGGCACTCTCACAGTACAGGGACTCAGTACTGAGATCCCTTTGCAAATCAGTCAGATACGAGAGGCATCAGGCCAACGATGTCCTCTACTAGTAAGTCCAATTTTATTCATCAATACACCGTCCATATATGCGTTAGCATGAGTTCACTTGAAAAGATTCGGAAAACGCATTGAAATATGATTTCTCCTGTTGCTTAATTGGGCCCACTTTCTCCGCTTTTGGGACCGCTCACGTCCGATTAGTTGACTAATGTCTACTCTTTCTGTTGACTAACGACCAGTCCGGCTTTCAGGACAGATTTTTTTTATTATCACGACCGGTGCTATTAAAGCACAGCGGTGTTCAAAATAACCGATCGATTACAAATATAAAATTAAAATTATGAATCATAAAAGAAAACGGATTTAGAGAGTCCGGTGAGCAGTGAAAGTTGTCCAGGATATTTTGTGCGTCTTAGAATTACTGTAAAATTAAGTACGATTTAATTTTTTTTTTAATTTCGAAATTTTTCACTCATGACAGCTTTGACAAAATTGGTGTACTAACTTGAAAATTTATTACTGCTCTGTGACAGAGGACGAAGGATTAATACGGCCGTCGTTGTTGTCTCGTGGAAAAATGGCGTGCCCGGGATACGTGATCCGGTCGTAATACTGCGTTTATCAATCATTATTGTGATTGATGGTGGATAAAATATGTGATTAATGGTTGATTATTAATATTTCACGTTGCACGACGCTTACTTGTGAACTGATTTATTCCCTTTCATCGTGGGCACTTTGACGTAGGCTTCCCCCGCCAACCTATCCCGGCGGTTTAGGGTTACTTATCTTCGCGCCCGAGCAAAGCGCCCTTTCCCAGTTCGCGTTGTCTACCGAACGCCGAGGGAAAACTCTAATCCGCTTGACCGGAGATTGTGGATCGCTGGGATAAAAAAACACTCCCGCGAATTGTTTGAGCCTCAAACAGCTTACTTCAGTCCCGAGATCCCTCTGGCTTGATTCCCGCAGCACATGATCCCATTCTTACTCTTTCCCGCATGCGCACTCCGAGTGGTCCCACAGGCTTCGCCTGTGCAGGTGAGCATTGAGCGATCCGTTCCTTGTAACCAGGAACAACAAGACGATGATTTTTCAACCCAACTCTGCCGTTACTGCCCAATATTACTTACTGAGCTAGTACTACCGGGAAGGAAATAATCTTACGTATACACGGATATAATATTGAAACAATACCGAAACGAAGAATGGACGACGGAAGCCACCTACCGGGCCTTCTCGGGAGAGTGATCATCGTCCGATCCCAACAATGGGGCCGGTTTTTCGATTATTGTACCCCCCGCCCCCACCGCTGGCCTATTACCATTCTTCCGTTCCAAGTCTGCTGCGCTAATCAGCAGGGGGGAGCCGACCTGTAGGCTGGAAGAAAAAAAAATTGGAGGCGGGAACGGCGGATAATTCACAAAAGAATTTCACGGTTCCGCCTGCCCCCCCCACCCTTTTTCAACTAACCATTGTCCGCGTCGAAAGCGAGTTACCTACCGTCCTGTGATGATGCTCCTCCTTTGAAAGAGAAAGAAATGAAAGAAGGAGTTACGACAGACTTTCATTGTTGTTCCATGCGCCGCTAAATGATTCCGATGTGGACGAGCCGAAGGACAAACGGCAGATTTTCAGTCCCCGAATGCACGCGCCTCCCCGCACAGCTTAATCAGTCTGTCCCCATTTTGCGGTACGATTTTCTTTTGTAAAACTCCTCCGCCCTATTTTCGTTGAGCACGGGGTCCTGAACAAGTGGAACTTTCTCTTCCGAAGGAATACTAATAAATATAGGGGAGTCACTGGGTTGTATGAAGAAGTCTCGAAGGTGCGTATATGAAGCCAGAGGTATAGGTCTAGGAATTCTCCATTCTTGCCGGTAGCGGTCACTAACCCACAACCATCAAACGCGCATACCAGGCACCTAAGAAGCCACATAACGCCGTATAAATAAAAGGGTTAAAGAAATAATTTCAGGCTACACTAAACAATTTAGTTTCGAACTCTCCTCCCACCTTAATCCTACGCACTGCTTGACTGGCCTTGTGGCCTACTTCAATTGTCGCGAATCGCTAATGTAATTAATAATAGCGAAAAGGTCGCTTTTCTCTTATGTGTCGCTTAAAATGGGTACTTGAACGGGTGTCATATATTATATTTTATCGTATTTAGATCGGGCAGTCCCGCAACACGTGATCGTATTCTTACTCTTCCCCGCATGCGCACTCCGAGTGGAGCATCTCCTGCTCATAGTTTAATCGGGTGGTTGGAGAGCTTCGAGGAAGGTCGCCCTGCTTTGAATGTCCATTTCTTTTTTCTTAACCTTTCATAGGTTAAAACCATTTCTTAGGTTTTCATCCACCTCGTTGAGGAGAATGACATGGCCCTCTCTTCTGGTGAGCATGTTTGAACGCTTTCCTCTTCATCATGGGCTCATTCGGCCCGTCAGTTTCTCCCCGCGATCCTGGAGGAGATGTGGAGAATGACTGCGGGTCAGAGAGGCGACTCCCGGTTAATGAAGGTTTTCCCCACGTTCGGCCAAAGAGTCCCCCGTTTAGTGGCCATTGTCAACGGCCGGTGCTCCACGCCAAGGCCGTGGACAATTGGCCGTCAAAGGTCGATTAGAGCGCCGCCGGCGGCCCTCGGAATTTTCTAAACGCGGTCCCGCCTAATTTACCCTCTTCCTCCGGCACACTGTTGGACATGTCTTCGGCAATTTCATCTCTGTTCCTGCTTTTGAACAACATAATTGTGCTATAGTGTCCTTCAGGATCCTAATGTCCTTGAGGACTCGTTGTCCCGGTATTACTCCCACCGACAGTCAACATTTCTGAACACTACTGAATTAGATTTTTACTTTATTTAACTTATTATATACTTAACGGTTCTTGCGATATTCTGTATCCGTCCGCTAGTTTGGTCTTTTACTAGACCGGGTTCGTCTAGTATTCCGCAATATGGCAAGACAAGGATGCCCAAGTATTCCGCCTTTTGTTAGAACTATTGAGGCCGGTGACTAAAGTTACCTAAATAGGTAAATTGCACGATTCCCTGTACAGCTGGGTGCATGAGCGAAACGTGTTTGCTGTACGATCGCCCGCTAAGCCCGAACCGCGTAAATCCGTCAGTTAACTTTCACCGATCGCAAGGACTCGAGACCTTTTTTTTGTTTTATTTTTTCCGAGACCTTTCCCGAACTCCAAGGTGTAAAGGTCAACCTTGGGTTTGACAGCAAATATGTTAACATCGGAGGGCGGTCATTAGCCAAGAAGCAACTGCGCGTAAGTAGGACTGACGAACGATTACGGAGGCATTTCCGGAGCATTTGCTTGCAACATATGTTCCAGACGTATAAATAACGCGGAGTTATAATTAATACAATTCATTAGAGTTATCTCGGCGTCCCAATTGGTTGCAATGCGATATCCGAGAAAATCTTTGCCCCTCGTGCAATTCAGGAGAAGTCACGCGTCGAACATTTTATATTAGCCATTTTTTGTGCTCTTCTAATATGTGCTCTACCGAGAAATTTTAATTCCAGTGTGCAGAACGTGCAAGTTCAAACACGAGCCCTACCCAGATTTTTACAATTAAATTTTCATCCCAATTAAGGTTGGGGGATACCACTAAATTACTGCGCTAATACGGAATAATGATAAAACAATCTCAAAAAAATTCATATGCTGATGTTTTACTTTCGTTTAATTCTGTTCATAATTTATTTCCCTTTTATTATCGTATCTGAAGAATTACAAACTTTTATTATAGAACCGGTCGATCATATGATAAAATTGTAAATCAATATCATATAGCGATGGGAAGGTTTTTTAAACTGTGATAGATTTCTTTTCTTGGCGAGTTTGGAATGCCGCAATTGGCATCGTTTGTGATCTTCTGTCTCCACTCGCTGATTTAGTCTTGTCTAGTCCTTCGGGCAAAATATATCTGAGAGGTCATTTATGGTTTACGTTAGCGCCGTTCAAATTATTGTCTAATACAGTTCGGTAATTTAAACCATCTTAATTTAAATTTAATCAATGGAAGCTTAATTGTTAGATTCCGTTCCACGTGGACGGGTAGGAAGAATGCGGACTTGAAAGTGGTGACACGGGAAGCATGAAAGTTGTCGCGGACAGAGAGTGAAAGGGATGACACCGGTACTAGCGCCGGTAGCTTTCAATTATACACGTTCCAATCATACACGTTACGTTACTTATTGAATTCAAGACACGGCGGGATTTACTTTCTAAATATAAACTGGTTTGGACAAATTACTTTCCTAAGTAACAGTCGGGGCAGTTGACGAAATTATCTGACGTCACTGAAATTCATATCAGGATAATACGATGTAGAAAGGGACAACTTTCGATGATTGAAACATCGCCATATTTATTAAATTGAATATTTGTTTCTCCCTTGTTTCCGAGCAAAGCACCCTATCCCCCCCCCCCCCGTACCGTAGAAGATCATGAACCACGTAGTATTTTAAATGCTTTATAAGTATCTTATACGCATAAGGGAAACTAGGAAGGTTAACTTTTGTCAGTACCGAGACATCTCGAACAAAAATATCTTGTCCATTGTAATAATAGGTTCCTGTTATCGGATCGATGAAGCCGTAAAGCTCTCCGACGCTCTAATGTTGAGTAATACGTTAACGTGAACGTCTCTGCGGTCTTCCACTTCTGCTTGCCCCTTGTCGTGCAGTGAAAGCCGGCCCCTTGCCCCTCCCCCCTTCTGTGTCTCGAAACTGCAGCTTTTCGTGTACATCGTGTTCGCCGCTGTCGGGCGTCTTCTCATTATCGTGAAATCGAGCAGTGTAAGAAGAAGAAGAAGAAGACGTCATCCCGAGGAATGGGAACTGTGTATTGCCCAAGACCTATTCCGATGGAAGGACGAGCCTCCTCCACCTCCTCCTCCTCCTCCTCGTTTTGTTTGCTCCATTTGAAAAACCGGTCGGCCTGGGTTCCTTAACCCTCGGCCGGCCACGAGACTCGTGGTCGGAGATTGAACTTTTTCTTGGCTAAAGTTGGCCTTTTACTATTAAGTACATCTGTAGACAGGTTTCAAGTCGGTGGAGTGCAGTTACAAGGAGAGGAGCAACACTACTTTGGGGATCATGTTCTCTTTTGTCCTCACGGCCTGGTTTCGTCTCCTTCGCCATCTTCAGTAGAATTCAGGCCGAATGTCCACAGCGAGTGGAGGTAGAAAATCGCAGGAATCGAAGGCACTCATTTTTCATTAAAGTTCTGTTCATTATTTCATCGTGCAGGAAATCAGCTTATCACATTGAAAATATTACTCCGCAAGGACAATATTTCACCGTTCACCCAGAATTTATTTATCAATAAAAGAAGACGAACCTGCTGGGTCTCTTGTTTGGGTATTTCCAGATAAAACAAAATAATTTAAATAGAATTTACACATAGCAACAGATGGCCTATTTGAGTCCTAACGGCCTTTAGAGCAGATTAATTGGAAAAGATAATTGCAGAAATTAGTTCCCATGTCCTTTCCCTATTTACATTGAGATGTGCTTCACCAATGTATATATGCACATACAAATTTTATTTACTGGAGGACATTTCGGAATTGAACTTCCCGATTTGCATAACATTACATGGAATGCATTAACTTCTTATCGGCGGTGTACTTTCAACGGCCTCAAATAATGACTGGCTAATGATTTCTGGCAAAGTTGTAAAATGCAATAAAATAGCCTTTATATATATCGTTCGACACAATATCGGGCTCGAGATCGAAATCCTCAATGTTGAATAGTCAGAACCTAACAGATCAAAAGGAAACAAATTTTCAGACCGCCTCGAAATGGCGCGTGTATTGGACAGATCGGTAGGAATTGCAGGCAAACGTGAATACGATTCGGTTACATTTATATTTTGATCAACGTCTGCCGTCCGTCCCAGGTGCTGGCTGTTTATTCGGCGAATTGTTGAACTTGAGCTTGAAAAAATGAATTGAAGTTTGATTCTGAATTCGACGACGCCTATTCTAGAAGATGACTCAGCCACCATCTTCTGTTTGTGGGCGGCCGGCGAGGCCAAAAATGTACTCACGACTTTATTTTATTGACTCATGCCGCGGTTTATGAATCGAATTTTGAAATATATTTTGTACATAGATTTATCTAAGCGAAGACGGTCAGCAAAGAAATTTGGTTTTGGCTGCACGTTGATGGTTGTAAATGCAGTGCTTGGCCGATATTTCTAATTTGATCGGTATATATTTTTTTAAATTGAATTGCATGATACTTAAATGTCTGAGGAGATAGCGGACGTGCAAAATGAAGTGGATTCCTACGTATTTTTGGTTATATAATTTTCAGAAAAGAGCATTTCTGGCACTACTTACTCCCCGCCCACCGTCATAAAAAACATAAATCATTCATAAATTATAATAATGAAATATTGATAACCTAACATTCACTCAGAACTGTGATATATGTAGCGAAAATTACCACAACCTCATGTCTCCTCCCATTTATTTTACTGTAGTAGACGATACTGTTCGTGTATGTTAGGCACCATTTTGATCACTAAAACTCAGTATTACACATAAAAAATTACTGTTAAAACAACGGTTAGATTTTAATGCCTATGACCATTTAAATTGCTTACGTGACGAGAGTAATAAATTTAAAAATAAAAAATCCGAAACCGGCCTAGCATCGAGTTAGCAGGTTGGAGAAAGAAAATAACAAGAACTAATTCGTATTTTTTTTTCTGAACGGCAGTGAAGTTCTGCAGTGAGGACTTGCCGAGAAACACTTCCCGGCGTGAAATAAATTGCAATTTGAAGGAGCGGCTTTGTGTAGCGGTACTTGAAACGGGGTTGGGCGGGCGATAAAGTTTAAACTTTAAACTTAAATCGCGTTTCAATAAAAATCTGGAATACGAAATTTATATTTGAGTCCTGTCTTCTGGTTGTACAGGTGGTTAGAGAGAGGGGAAATATCGGCTTTATCGGCGCCGGGTCTTATTGGCAGCCCCAGTTGGCTCCGGCACTAAGTAAGTGGGCGTCAGCACCTTACACGCCCTTCATTTTTATTCTCTCCAGCTCCACTTACACACATTTTTAAACGGCCTACGATTTATTCCTATAATTTTTTTACCATTAATTTATATAAAAAAAAACCTTAGATTTATTCCGGCGTTTATTGAGTTCCTATCGATTATTCTGTATAAATTTTAATTCTTAGAAAATTTCGTGTTCTTACGAGGGAACTTCAGGCTGGAGCCCTGACACTTTTAACCGATTTTACAGTTACAAATATATATACTCGAATATTTGGACTGAAATATACTTGTTTTGAGCTCAGTGTCAGTATACTAATCGGGGATGTTTTTTTATAAACACTCACACACACTTTGTACGCCACTTCGGTTCACTCTGCACTATGTTCACAATACTTGGTGCGAGTGCACTGTACACTTAAGCAGGGGTAGACGACTGGTCCTACACCGTCGTTAGCACTACAACAGTGTTCATAGATTAAACTCACCTGACACTCTCATAGTTTCCATTTCACTGTAACGTTTCGCACTTGGTTCTGGCGGGTCTTCTAGTTCGGCACGAGGGACCTCCCCCGTTTGCGGTACGCTATTTGCTCTCCTCCAGTGATATTTGAACTCCAGTAAACTCCTGTAGGCCATAAATTTAATTCATTTGCCGTAGTTGTGTGGCCTCAAACAGCCGCTTCCCGTCTACCGGTCAAATACAAATAGCCTCCATATTAAACGCCCGTATTAAAATGTTGAGAGTAGGTTTCGGGACACACATAACTCCAAAATCATCTGGTTCGAATCCCGATGGCTTTAACTGTTCATAATTGATTAGGGTCGTATAGAACAGTTTCGATCGACTGAGAAACACTCTGCGGCCGACCTTGTCCGGTCTCCAGCTTAGCGGGTTCATAAATTACAAATTTTCAATGCCACCACTAGGAAGTGGAATTGTTTCGCCCACTCGATCCATCGGCATTCCGAACCTCTTCCAGCCCCCAACAGCCAACCTGCTCTTTCTGCAAAGTGACTGACAGAAGAGTGGAAGATTTGAATTCCCTAATGGAAATTTGAACGCCTCCAGAGGGCGCTTTGCTTGGAAACGGTGAAAAGTTCCTTTTCGCAAAGATTCGCGGGGAAAATTGAACCGAGGATGAAATTAGTACAGAATTTAAGGTTAAAAAACGGTGGGAGCAAAATTTTTCACTAATTCCACCCTGAACGGAGAGAATGACTTAAAACAAAAAAATCCATACGTACCACTTAAATCAAGTAATTTTGGAAGTCTCTTCTTAGATCTAATAATATATCCTCGGTCTTCTTAATGTATATCTCGCCCTTGTTTGTACTTGGGTAAGACCCTCCTGTGGGTTGAAGCTGAAGTAAGTCTAGAAACGAAGAGACTCGTGAAACGCGAAACAATTCAGTTTGAAATAATTCTTGACCTACCCCGTAGTCTCAACCGTTTTTATGGGTCCTTATTTTAGTGTAATGAGATTTATTTCGTCTATTAATCTCAAGATCTTATTTCTGTTGTAATGGGTACACAACTCTCCTAAAGGTGTTGAGCATATCTGCTTACCAAAGGGTAAAACCTGTTCACTTTAGAAGGGATGAAAAATCCGGTGTATTCCTGAATATTGCGATTCCCCGCAATATTTGTCATAATCTTTCTCGCGCATATGAAGTCTTCTTATGTACTGTTGTACTTCTTTATAACGTAAGCATTTGATTGGAGTAAGCGATTGTTAATTAAGAATAGATGTATCAACCGTTGCGATGACAATTCGAGCAAAAAGACTCGCAACCTCCTTTTAGGTGAATGAAAATGTCTCCATGTTTTATTCTATATTCAGATTTTATTTTGTTTTCATACCGCGAACTTAAAACGGTTAAGGCTAACCGCCATAAGGCAAATAGCCAAGGGTGGATCAAGCGCCATCTATCAGCAGTCAGATGCACTAGGTGATTGGTGCTGCCATCTCTGAATAACTTGCAGAATTAGAACTATCACACTTCTGGTGGTATCCCAATAACTAGAAACATTTTTTCTCTTTGCAGTCACAGTCCAATAAAGATATTATTAATATCTTTGGTTAATATATATTATTTATAATTAATAGAGTTGAAGGTTTTAACCAGATTGTTGATTTATCACACCTGTTACCTTGTTTTTGATTCTTTGGGACAAATCTTCATAATATATAACTCTGTTTGTTATTGCTAGCTCCTTTACTTAGACTTTAATTCTTACAATGTTAATTAAAGAAAAAGTAGTAAAAGTAGTATGATTAATATTATATTAATCATAAAATAGAAAACTTTACTCATTGAAAGCATTTGGGTATTGTTATATTCCTAGCAATACAACCAATTTTGCTTTAATTTTTTTTTAACTGTGCCAATATAAACTGAATGATTTTGAAGTTATTATTGCCAAAATATTAATCTGGATGTATAATAAAATTCTGATAGTATTAATTGAATTGATGTGGTAATTTTATGGATCAATATATATATAAATTTACATAAAAACAGCACAAAACTGATATCTCTTGATAATAAATATCACTTATTATTCATAATTATATAATGTTAGAATTGAAGGCTTTAATCATTGAAACAACCATATGGAAGATCCTATATATCACAATACATTTTCCTTTATTTTCAGTATTTAAAAGATAAGAAGAAATTTGAATATTCTGGAGATTTTTCAGCCAATATACTAATTTTACTGTAGGTAAAATAATATGCAGAAAGTAGTAATTGGAATTGATAGTAGTAATTTTGATATGTTGTAAGTTCTTATATTTATATAGATTTATAATCATTGTTGCATTCAAATCAGCATTATAACATTCTTTTAATAGTATATAGTGATAAATTTCAATTACATCAGCATTTAATATTCCTTTAAAAAGCCAATACAAGAAAAAAAATTATTGGATTTCTTTCCAAATAATTATTTTTTTTAGTGATGAAATACAATTTAGATATTAGTAATTGAGTTAATGTGGTCATTTTGTGCATTTTTATATATTTATTGTGGCTGTTGTAGACTTTGTTTATTCCTATTAAAGAAATCAGATTGTTGATTTAAGTCCTTGCCGATTTGTCTTTTATTTTTGCAGGCTAATTTTAATAAAGTTCTAATCTGTCCTTGTGTCTGTCTCAAAAGTTTGTCTTTAAACTGTAATTATTACAATTTTAACTAAAGAAAGAAGTAACACAATATTAATATTTTTGGGTAATAAATAATATCTATTAATAATATACTTGTGACTTTAATCATTGAAAGAAGGTAACAAAAATTAGATATTTTAATTTATCAAACAGTATAACGAAATTGTATATCAGTTCCATTTTTTAACTGTGCCAATTTGAAATTAATAATTTGAAGTGTTTACTACAAAAATATTAATTTTTTAAAGTGGTAAAATCAACATAGTAATATTTGAAGTAATGTGGCTCTTTTGAAGGTTCTTATATTTCTATTATATTAAATCAGCCTAACTCAGTTGTATCATAGGTTTAAATTTGTTTATTTAATTATTAAATTTATTGACTGAAATTGCCATATTTAGATGAAGTCATTGTTTCCTATAATGAAATATTATTATTTTGTAGGTTTAATTGGGTAGAAAATGAATTATAAATATATAACTTTAAATTTATGCCGACTTGAGGCAACACTCTTCTAACTATTTACAGCGAAAAACTGCAATTGCATCATCATTTGGAACAAATATACATCTTCATTAAATCATTCTTTACTATAATGAAATATTATCAGTGCAAATATTATTATTTTTTTGGTTTTGATTGGGTAGAAAATGAAATGAAATGTACAATTATAAAGCATCACTGCTTTCTGCATTTTCTCTTAAATATCTAAAGAAAAAATATGAATCTATGGCTTTAACTTTTGCAACACTCTTCTAACTATTTACAGCGAAAAACTGAAATTACATCTTCATTTGGTACAAATATACATCTTCACTCTTTATTATAATCTCAGGATTATAATAGGTTTGTGTAAATCTGTGTATATATAATACATGTAGAAATAGCCAAAATAGATTTATTCAATTATGTGGTAGAATTTTGGAAACCACTTTAACTTGAAAGCAATTTTGAGTACAAAATTGTTCTAGTTTTAATGAAATAAAAACTGGACGCTTCTCAGTTCGCCGGTCCGCCTCTAGTGGTCGGCCGCCATTGTTACTGAAAAAAGTTCCGGTCTCTGTTTCGCGGTTGTTAATCTTAATAATGTCTAGACAATCAATTATTAGTGTTTTCAAAGTTCAATTTTAGTTGCAAATAAGTTCTACAATCATTTCTGAAGTATTGAAATCGTGGAATTATTTCGTATTGCAAATTTTGACCGCTAGAGGCCGGGTGTTGCACTATGAGTTTTTTCTTGGTTGTGTTAAATGAGCGCTGACTGTGTTTCACCATATTATAGAGCCGTAAGTATCATGTTGTAGTATTAAATATTTTTGTTTTTCTCTATAATATTACAACAATAATGTCTGCATTGTTGTTTATAAAATAACCATGGCTGTTGGGGTAGCTAAGTTGAGGTTAGTTTCTTAAATAATATGCATATATTCTGAATACTCAAAATCTTCTTATATTATTCTTTTCCTGTGATTTTCATCTACAACTTTATTACTACACAGTATTACTACAGGTATTATTAGAAATTATCTTAAAAAATTTTCTCCAAGGTCGTCCTGTGAGTTTGCTGGTTCAGTTCTTGCCCACTTGTTTTGGGGCAAATTTTCATGAATTTTAACTCTGTTTGTTATTGCTAGCATCTGTCCTTAGAGTTTAATTGTTACAATTAAGAAAAAATAATAAATTAATAATCTATTTTGCTTAATAAACATTATATATTAATAATATTGAACTAATCACAGAATTGAATGGTTTAATCATTGAAATAAGGTAACAATCACTTGTATATTCTAATTTATCAAGCAGTACAACCAGTTTTATTTCAGTTTCAGTTATTTAACTGTGCCAATATAAATTTAATGATTTTGAACTTAAATTACCTTTACTGCTGAAATATTTAACTGTATCTGTGATATCTGTAATTTGTCTCAATGATTGGTGCATTACCAGTCACATATAATATTTCTAACCTGAAGAAGGTACATTAGTGTCGATATTCCTTTTTCTTAAATTCATTTTCATTAGAGACAACTGACATGCTTATGTTGACTGCACTATATTATTGATATCATTTTGATTATGGTGTCTGGCCTTAACCGGTTTATATTAAACCAAATAGTTGAATGGATAATTGCCAGAGTGATGATTTCCCTTATAGATTAATGTATATATTTTAAATTATTGTCCCAACAAAGATTCTAATTTCAGTTTAACAATATTTGGCATTTGATGTAAGCAATTTAATAACTATTATCATGGTTTCACATATCTATTTTGAAAATATCAATTATATAGAAATGTAGGCAAAATATAACTTAAAAATTCAGCACTATTGTTGGATGGATAGGTCTTAAGGTAATAAGGATAATCTCATTATTTAATTAGAATTGATTTATTTACTAGACTAAATCCTCTGTTCTTTATATTCAGAAATTATATATATTCTTTATTAAGAAATAATAAGAATTCAGTGAATAAAAATTAAATATTTTAATGGAATTTTTTGTCCTATTAAAGAATTATAACTGTAACTTGTCCAGTACTCTTATTTTACCTTAGGAATTAATTGAATTCTAACCACTTTTTTATTTGATAACAATATTGTTGTCGCATTTTATTCCTACTTATGTTTGTATTTAACTTTTTAATAGATTGTAATTTTTGATGCTAACTGTAAGTAGTTATTTGTCACCGGTTGAATGATAACTATAGATTTTGGTTCACCTTACAAAGATGTGAGTATTTAATGGCCTTGACATTACTCCGGCTATTGTGTGCACAAAAAGAAGAAGGTGTCAGTTGCTGAGTTTCAGTACTTTGTTGCTTCCAGCCCATCTCTCTCCTAGATTATTCTCTCTTACATGAAGTAGCAAAGGTTCTCTTTTGATATTGTTTAATGTCACAGGGTTTATTTTCATTCAGCATCCATATCTTTCTTTAAAATTTCATAAGACCATAAGATTCATAACTACTGTCTGTCCTGTGCAGTTATTTGCAGGTCAGTTTGGTAGTTATTGGAACACATTAATTTAAGTTATACCACTTACAGCATCTGTCCTTTCTTTAAATTTTGTTAATTATTATTTTGTATGAACAAACTGAAAGGAAATGTGCTAACTAGAGAAATATGTTGCATTCTAAAAATGGCTTAATTTATCATCAGCGTGATATTAAGTTTAGTAAAATTTCATACCTAATTAAAAACAAAATAAACTAATTTCTACACAAATTGGTCACATCATCTTTTACACCACCTGCTTTTGATAAATTATAAAGTTAAAATACAGTAAATTTTCTTACAGGGACATTATTATTTGTTGAAATTTGTTTTTGATCTTTCTTTCTACTATATATTTCAGCCAGTTGAGAGTGTATCTTAATCTGTGATATCGATTATTGAAGTCTGATGTATCAGAAAAAAATAATGTCCTTTATGAATATATGAATTTTCATTTAATGAATTGTGATGATCTGGATGATCTGCAGTTGGATCCTAGGAAGGTGTTTTTACATTCTGTATTTCGAAAAGTAAAATTAGGAAAAAATAAAGTTACAAAAAAGTAATTGTACTTATACTTTATTGTGCAAAAAGAGGGTCACTACTAAAGGTTAAGGCCCTGGACTTTATCGACCTTAGACAGTTTCATAGATATTTTAGGGTATTAGATTTATCTTCGAAAATCAGTATGGGGTTCGGTCCCTATGTTCATGTCTATCCTGAGACCGGAGGAATTTCCATTAACTTGAACGAGCAGCGTGCGGTCGAAATCCGGTCTATTATTTTCGATATAACAAAACCTCAGTATCCATCGCGGTCTGTTCAGTCACCAGTGGACCACAACAATCAGAGTGACAGAAATTACAGTTTATTTTCGAATCTCAATCGACTATTGTGTTAGGTAACCAAGGCCTGGGAACCGGCCTTGGATGTCGGACGTTTTTTAATGTTCAGTATAGAACAAACCATTTTTAATTTTAAAAAATTAAATTATTTCAAAATAATCTGTCAGATTGCGTCAAGTATTCAACCTTTTTTTGGCTTGATCTTCAAGTATATTACATATCAAGTTTATATCTACCGTCCTCCCATAGGATTTTAACTTTAACCGACGGAATGCTACTGACGATGGCGAGAAGCGGAAACCGATGACAATTGACAGTTTCGGGGACAAAGACTTCGATGCCAAGACCAACACGGTCGGGTTCGGAACGAATTACAGGAAATCAATTTACCGCAATTTGGGATATTTTCACGCCGGGACGGGAACCGCGAAACTAATCGATTTTATAACAGCTAAACAATCAGCAACAATTTTGCGAGTTTCTCGCCTTTTTTGGCTGTAATTGTGACATCATGACTAAGAGCTGGTGCCTTGTTAATGCCCGTACCAATTTATCTTTAGCTATACTCGTGACCGCTGTTGTTTTCGTTTAGGTACATGCCGGAAACCATTCTACCAAGTTAATGAGTGAACTAACTTTCTATAGAACTACATTTTATAAAATTTCTTTTATTAAATACATCTGATGCAACCAGGGCAATGCGTGTTGTTGGTTGTTGAAATGTGACCGTTCTAGTGATTTCTAATTTAAAATTGTATTTAGTTAAACAAACTTTTTAAAATTAAATCCAAGATACGTGTCATAGCGGTGGGACGGAAATCACATGAGTAGCCTTCGAGTTCTAAACAACGAATTTGTAGCTCACTGTTTTTAGACCTTTTCCATCAGGGTGACTTCGTTCAATTCAAAATATAGAATAAATATATTATTTTGGTGATGCTCGAGAATTTCGTATATCATCACTGTTTATTTCATGTTTATTTCGTCCTGCGTTAGGCAGGTGTCAGCTCCTCGCCGTTCTTGGTAGCATTTTCCCAGTAATATATTGGGATACTTGTGCGAGCGTTTTGCCAGCCTCGTGGCCATGTTTTTGTCTGGACTATATGTCATTTTCTCTGGTTCGTCTTTTCTTAAATTGTGGTTTGGCAATGTGGACGACAAGTTCAAATAGGTGAGTTGAGACACAATATCGAATATTTCATTCGAAATATGAAAATTAATTCTTCGAATTGGGATTAAGAAATTTTTTTCTCCATTATTATGTGTTAGTTCGAATTCAGTGGTCACTCATTGTGACCAGTGAATCCTTGAAACGACCTCCCCCGGCTTAGAAGGAAACCGTTGACCGGAAAATGTACAATTAATGTTTAATTCCTTCCTTTTATTTTAATTTAGCCGATAGACATTAATGAAATGTTTAAATCTGTGTTCTTGATTTATATCGTCTTCCTCCGTGAGGACGCAGCCTCGTCCTTCCAGCCTGGAACAAAGGGAAATTTGAATTTTAAATGCGCTTACCGGGGCTCAAATTTTCCTTGTTGATACTGCAGAGGCGTCAATGTATCATCACCTTCTTCTCAAATACCCATTTTCGGTTTACCCACTCGTAGCCTAAGCGGTGGATTACTCACTCGCCGGCTGAACTTTTATGGATTTCGAGCTTGAAATGTTTCAAGAGATGTTAACGGTCATGTAAAGCTTCACTTTATCGAAATGACTCACAGATAAAATTAGGTAAAACGTAGTTGGGATAAATCAACCACTGTTGCTTCCATTAATGTGAAACCAACTTCAATGCAACTGACTCTCAAGAATTTATTATTATAAGACAGCTGCAGAGGAAATAAGTACTCTCATTTGGGTAATCTTATTCTTTGTTTGTTATATGTGGACGTCGGATGTCCGTCTTCCTTATATTCAGCGCGTTATCTGCTCCCAGAGATTTGATAGAAATGAATTAAAAATAAAATATTACTTAAGCAAATATTCGCTGACAAATTCCAATTTTCTGGAGCAAATTAAAATATATTTATACTTACTTTTCCTCGTACCTACGTTTATTCAGCCTGTATTCTAGAACTATTAGCTACATCGTCACAACTCTTGCGATTTTCTTTCTTTGTTTCGGCCTAGACTAGTTTTAGTTTATCGCGACAAAAATTTATTTCACCAGAAGAAGAAAATATTCCTGAATATAGTGCACACCTCTTGACTGAAGTAGGAATATCTAATCATTGATTTCTATTTGATTATAGACCTTTGAGGTATTTTCATATTGTAGATTAGGGCAGATCGGGCCCCCAATTAAGTCGGCTAATGGATTTAATCGACCAGAAGCTAAATCGGGCCCCGAGCTCATTTCAGGGGCCATTGGTGGGTTGATGGGGGAGGGATGGGGAGAAGGTGGAGGAATCGTAGTCTTATCTCGATCCAGATAACCGTCAATTTATCCCTATTTCTGCCTTCGCATATACTAAATTGCCCTCGGAGGAGAACCGAGATCATTGTAATAAATTAGGTCCATTGCCATTAGCCGAAGTTTTCTACTATCTTCCAGTATAAATAGGCCCGGAGAAACACAAACGTTGTCTGGAAAACTGACTGGGGATTCATTATTCATGATAACGGTTTAATGTAGCAGCGATTAGATCCTGCGGCCCATGTATTCAGATTCTTATAATATCGAATATCTACACGTTTGCTGTCATGCTAAAAAATCATCATTAACCAGACTTGGGTGCGTAGACTAGGAACCAGCCTTACTAAACGTATTCAATTTTAAGAATATCTTATTATAATCCTTCATGTGAAAGATTCGTAATATAAGTCCCCCATAAGGCCCATTTTATATTAAACGCCATCTAGCCTCTAAAGTATCCCAAACCGGAAGAGTTATCGATTAATTAAAATAAACTACTCCTTACGTCATTAACATTAGCGTTTAATACGACTCATTTGTTTCTTACGTGTTTTTAACTTTATAAAAGCCAATCGTTATAATTAACATCCCTCGACCGGCTTCCTCCATTTATGCCTCGAGTGGGCATTCCTCCGGCGCACGCGGGGCGACAGGAATGCAAATTGAGGGTAGGTTTAAAAATAGGCATTACACAGGCCCGACTGTCTTTCTGGCCGGAGTTTATGGTTGGGTCAAAAAGAGAGAGAAAAAAAATAAATACGGCCCCCTCCCATCAGTTATTATTTGAAAGTCCGCGTGGAAATAATCTCGCCCTCGCGTCGTAAATCCATTGTAACGAATATTGCGGAGCCGGAGGTAATTTGCATTCGGGACGAGGCACCGCCGATCAGCGTTGCCAATTACGTTGGCAGCAGGCGAAATATCATCCACACGCCCCTCGGGGCAATCCTACAGTTCTCGGAAAGTCCTGTAAATTCGCCGTCTAGAAATTTAATTCTCCGCCATCCGAATTCTTTCCTATCCCGATGTGATGTTCCTGCCTATAGTAAAGCGCGCGTTCCAAAATATATATGCTCGGAAGGTCAATGTTCTCTTGCCTACAGTTTTGTAGTGGGAATGACTGTCGCCTACAGCCCACTCAGTATCTCTTACCAAAACGAGGCCGAGGGTAAATTAGGTAGTTCAATTCCGTTATCCGTACTACAATGTTTTCATAAATTTAGCGTGTCAATTTGTTGCCCACAGTTTCGCGAGTGTTACAATGTAGTGGTTTTAATGGTCGAAAATTAGGTTTTAGGCGGAAATTGATTTTGCATTATCGGGAAGTTGTATCGTATTAGCGTCTAGCTTTTTCTCTTTTTGCCGGTTGGGCCTTAAAAGACCTCCTGGGAAAATGGGACCGTCGGCCCTTGGGACGGGGGGTGGGGGAGCCAACTTTTATATTCCAGTAACCTTCGTGAAACAATAAATGGAAAAATCGTGCGTTTGAAACGCCAGCCCGGGTATAAAACGGGGTTCGGCTCCTTTATTGCTTCGGGAAGACGATTTGGTCGGTCCGCTCAGCCTCCTCGCAGCCGGTTTACTTTTATGGTTATTTTCTTTCACTCATCGCCCCCCTGAGAGTTACGGGGGCAATTGCCGCATTTGAATAGTCGCCAAGTATCCAAGCTTTATGTGAACAATTTTCTTCGGATTATAATTAGACCGCGATTAATCACTTCGGTATAACGAGATTTATTCTGTTTGCTAGATACTAAAAAAATATGGTTAAATCTATTTTTAATATACCTGTTTTGTGGTCTGCGAGGGGTTGGAATACTGTAGGTTCGTGATGTTTCTGTCTCCTCTCGCTGGTTTGGTCTTTGGCTTTGGCTGGAAACCGGTCTAGCAAAAGACCAAACCAGCGAGAGGAGACAGAAACATCACGAACCTACAGTTAAATCTATCATAATCTGTGATTTGTTTTTGAGTTTATTGTGATTATCTGTTCTTTATTACCTACCGCGTAGGTCGAATTCATTGTTACATTTTTTTGGGATGGATAAAATCGTGGAACGATCGTTTGGGCCACCCTGTGAGAAGAACTTGGTTGGCAGTGAACTTTTCTGTATTTCTATATTTGATACGGGGATATACGGCTGGGGAAAAGTCTTATGCAATCCCCCCTGCGAATAATTGAGTGTAAATGGACTAGAAAGGACCGGGTCGCGGGCGCTGTTGTTGTGCCTCGTCAATCGGCCGTACAGATACCGAGGAGATCCGCCGGTCCGTAACGCGATTTCTTATTGGACAATTAAAGATGGACCGGGAAGCGGAAGTCGAATAACGGCCTCGCATCTCGTCCCTTTCTCCGCCCCGTGCATCTGTGTGTGCCTCCTGTGTAGAAAGTGTGAACTGGAAACGGCGAAAAACAGGAATGGGAAGGGAAAAATTCTAGTTTCTCGGCCCGTACGGGCAATATGTGATTGTATTGTAACATGTCTTATGATTCATTGTCTTAATTGCCTGATAGTTATGTGAACAGTTATTATTTCCAGGAAATAATAATCGCATCTATATAATATATAAGTATGTACAAAAATTCTCCCCTATATTTTCTTAAGCTTCTCTCCTACATCTATAGATTAGTGAGATTTTCGCAATTTTCTTCATCTCTTCCTATTATTTATTATTATTATTTATAGATCATATCTAGGACTAGATGTGTTCTCTGCATATCTATTGCTTTCCGAGTATAGAGACGCAGCGTGCGTTAATTGTCGGTTGGGTCGATGCGGCTTTGGAGTTTTCGGAGCCTTCTCTGTTATCGGCCCCCAGAGATTGGGGTCCCCCCCCACAAACAAGGAATATTAAAGTTTCAGTGCGGCTAAAAGGTTTTCCTGATCCCTCGGACTCGATACTCTCTCGGGCCATTATTGACGGGGGGCTCATTCTCACCGACCACCGCCCACGCAGCTCACCCTCATTGTTAATACCACAACATAAAAACCTCCCTTACCATAGTGGAACTCCAGTTTTTGGTTCAAATTATCGTCAGGTATTGTTAGCTACTCCGGCGATAAATTTAAATATATTACAATTAATGCTGAAATAACAGAATACGGTTCCACGTAACCTGAACCCCTTGACAACGGAGCGATTATTCCGTGACATTATATATCGATATATCGAACTCATGCTTTTCTTGAAGTAACTACCGCGGGAAGAGCACTCCTTTTTGCATTATGGGAAGGGACAGAATTAATCCTACAAACTCGTACAAAAAAAGTATATAGTCGATTGAATAGTTCACTCAATTAATTAAACGCCAATGTTGTTTTTTAGGAATCATGTCTCTGTCTAGCATTTGTTATCAATGTCTAATTACGGCTTAATTACATTTTTAAAATAATTTGCCTTTGTGCGTCTCCCCCACCTTCCACCAATGGGGTTTCATTATTAGGATAAAAATCTCGAAAAAGAAAAAGATGAAAGTAATTTCAAAGCCCCCCTCCCGCTTTTCCTAACAATTTTCAGTAAGCCTTCTTTTGTAGCACGCAAAGCCCCACTGTTAATTCGAGTAAGAAGGGGTTATTAGGCCCGGGTTCTTGTAGTCTCAAAGCGTGATTTACGATCTCGGTTTTAATAAATCTCAAACCCTTTTGTACTGTCTTTTAAGATTTAAAAAAATATTGGAAAGCAAAATCGTCAAATTCTATATGCCTTGTCTGTAGTGTAAGGATTTAAACTAGAACTTTAAAGCACCAGTGGTGCTTTTTTTCTTGTCCAGGTCTAATAGCCTCCTCTAGTATCTTGTTACGAGTCTGTTGACTATTGTTGAAAGTTCGACAACGTTTGTGCAAACCCTGTCTATCGTTTTCTCCCCGTCTAATCCTTCCCAGATGGAGGTTTAATTAATACAAAGACAAAGAGGTTATTCGCTACTGTCCAATTTGTCTGATCCGTATCGCTCGGGGCTAATAAACACCGTTTAATAAAGCTCAGATTGAGTTTCGATTGATGGTTTAAGATAATTTTTACTTTATAACTGTATAATAACCTTCCGTTCCTTTTTTTTTTGTTTCAGCACGGGCGAGCTGTCGACATGCTGGTACATCCTCATTTCCGGATCCGTCTTCATCGACGGCTCCATGTTCCTCCCGACCTCCAGGTAAGAAAATTTAGCTATTTATTAATTATTTCACTTTATTATGAATTTCCGTACAGGAACTTTCATGACTCGAGAGTGTGTGTGTAGTAAAATTCTGTAGATGTTTATTCCTCTAGAGAGTCACTCCGTGAAACAGGAAGTTTTAAAATACAACTTCTTCCGCTTCTTTTATTATTAATTGCAGTACTGTTGTAGTTTCGCCTCTTAGGTTTCATAAACAGTTTATACGACGTTTGAGAATTATTAATCCTCGTATCGTCCAAAGCATTTAATTAATAACCCAGAGGGATTAAATATGTGAATGTAACCTCATGGTGGAAACAAGCTCCTTTAAAACCAGAAAGGACCAATATATTGGATAATATTAGCTAAATTTGATATGGAAACCATTTATTTTGGCTCTACACAATGTCGAACGCGAGAAAATTTATTTTAGATAATTTCCATTTGAATATTGCAATTAAGCGTTAATTCAGGCTGTTAATTCCGATTCGATTCTTTTAGCCGAATTACTGTCATTCATACCATTGTTTACTCGAAGTTTTTTCTATATATTAAATTGATATTGGGAAAACATGACTCAGCGACCGATAAAAGGATTTCCTCGGTGCCATTTAATAGATTGGCTCCAGTCGGAGTTCTTCCGTTTTTTTTTTGTTTTATTGTTTTTTTTTTTGACGACGGGACGTGAGTGCAACGGGGATTTCCCTTCTCGTTCGGTTGATTCAACCGAAGGAAATTGCGACCGGAAAATAGTCCGGAAAACTCCGGAAGTCGTTGGCAAAAGTTCGGTGCCGGCTGGAAACCGGACGTGACCTGTCGGGGTGGCTTCTTCACTGTCCCCGCGTTCATCTGTCTCAGGGAACAACAGCAGGCTTATATACCAATTTTATTGGTATCTTAGTGCCAATTTAATGGCATTACATTTATTTATTTATTATTTAGGACGGTTGATATGAGGTAAAAGGATTAATTTTGTTTCATAAACTCATTCGGTTTTTTATAGGCCTGTGTCGTTTTTCAAGTACTGTCTCCTGTGGGAGACATTAGAAAAATTATTATTTCTCCTCACTACCACACGACCACGCGTTATGCCACAAATTTCTTAGTTGGGCTTCATTTTTAGTCTGGGCGTGTACCTTAGTATTTGTCAGTGATTTATTCGGTGTGCTGGTTCTATAGTCAATGTGTCGTCCCGGGTCGATGGTCACGTACACGCGCCGAGATTATTAGGGAAGTTATTTTGCATTTGCAGGGACTCCGAGACAGAGTTACGCAATGGCTAAATTAAATTGGGGGCCATGGTGACCCAGTGGCCAGAGACGTGGGTTTCAATAACTTATACAGGTAGCTGTATAATGACCTGGGGGTCTTTAGAATAGTTTAAGAGATATAGTCAGGTAAAAAAATAAAATTATTTACATAACCATTTCCTGCCAACAACAGCGCTGTGGCGGCTTATTTATGAACCTAGGTTGAAATAATTTTTCTGCCGTTTATGCCCGTTTAGCTCAAAACATTAATTGATACATGCTTTCGCGTATATCGGTGCACCCTGCAGGTATGAGAGACTTTCATTGGGGGGCCCATATTTCAACGTGCTAACGAGACGATTATTTCATTTAAAAACAAAGCGCAGGAAAAAAAGAAAAAAACCCTGTACTCGGGAAAGTACAATCCAGCCGTATTGTAGACCGCTGAGAAAAGTTTCACCGGCGCGAAGGAGAGAATGAATTGTGGCGGTAACGAGAGCGAGAGAGAGGGCTATATTGTCTGGAGCTTAGAGGGAGGGAGAGAGAAGACAAAAAAACCCAGGGTTGCTAACTACGTGCCGGCATTTTTTAAGCGCTAAACCCACACTGGTTTGACGCTCGGTTTCTATTTTCGAATCGCGCCCAACTCTCTTTTTTCCCGTCCCAACAGCTACAAGCCCGGTTTGGAAGAGAATCCCCCAAACGCACACTTGCGCTTGTGCGGGTTCTTGCGCAAGAGCCCGGCTGGTTGGGATTTAATTTTTTGTTTCGATTCGTTTCCCAATCTCCCGTTTCAATTTTCAGGTCATCGAGTTCCGATGACAAGTGACCGATATCTAAAAATTTTAAATGTACATCTGAACCATAAAGCGGGCGGCGTTTAAGCCGCCTTGGGGGGAAGGATGGACTTTAGGAGCCAGGATAACTTCAGTCAACTGTTGGTATGTTGAGGTCGCGGTGAATGGTGCGATCGGGCACATACCGGGGAGCATTAAGGATGGCTCGAAGGACTTTCCATTGGAACGTCTTATTGATGCATGGCCATGAGATACACAAGGCATTATTGTGAGCGAAAATTCACACATGCCAACCGGAACAGAGAATAAACTAAAAAAGAGCGTACACGAGCTCAAATATTAGACTCAAAGTATATATTAATGAAGTCTTGAGCCACACATCCAGTGAATTTCCCTCATGCAGCAACGACGGAAAATATTGTCCAGGACGCCGCGGTTTTCCCCCGTTATCGTTTTACGACCCCGTCGTTGAATATTTTAGCGTTGCCGGGGGTGCGACCAGATGGGACCGCCCCGAACTTTTCCGAGGTTTCTCTCGCCTCTTCGGTAGGCAACGCGAATGCCTACGTGAAATGGTGCTTTCCTCGGAAACGGCGATAGGTTTCCCGTAAATTCCGAGTAATTGGCTTCAGAATGTAGGGTTAAAGAACCAATCGCCGGCAGTATTGAGAGCAACATTTTCACGAATTCTATGGGTCAGGTTAGAATTAATATCGCATATTTATTCCTCCAAATTCCTCTCTTGTATTTCGTATATTCACTCGCCTGTTTATGTGAAAAAAATAAGTTCGGGCCTTAATTTTAAAGACCCTTTCGTCAGGCAGTATGAGAGCAAAAACTTTGATAATGGACGAGTGAATGAACTTCCGCAGAACGTGTTCTCTATCGACCAATAACTCAGTTTCGAATACCAGTCTATTTTTTCCCGGATCTTTTGTCTTTTTTCCATATTTTTTCGCCCGGGCCGAGATATTCCGTACGAGATACGTCTTCGAATTTTCATCTCGATGCCGCTTTCACCGTTTTCCGAACGATCAGCGGATCATTTGCATGTTCGAGAACTGCGTTTCGGTCGTTCGTTTTTCGGAGGCGTCCAACGGGTGGAAATTGGACGCGGACATCCAATAAATTTTGACCCACCGGTCAGTACAATTGGGGAAGCCGCACGAAAGTAACGTGTCGGGCATAATTTAATTAACCGCTTCGCAGATTCGAAACAAAAAATACTGGACACAACGTAATTGTATTATGGAGCGCTGTTAAATAGAAGTTGACTGAACGTAAGGGGGGAGGGGACTCACGAGTGAAACCATGATTTTTTTTATTGACTGGATCCGCTTGTTTTTCATAGAGAAAATATGAAATTTCCGTTATCTAGTTTCCACGTTAATTGTTAAATATAGTTGTTATTTTCGTGCGATGTAATGTCGGAAGTGTGAATCATATCATAGTTAGTCTGGATTTGGTTTGGTTTTTCAATATTTATCGACCTATAAATATTACTAATTATTTTATATAAAATAAAATATTAGAATATAGTTACATTATAGTGACCGTTATGGCAGGATTTTCAGTTAACAGTCGGTATAGTGTTAATAACGGAATGCTACTGACTATCGCATATATTCGACCCGAATAAGCCACAAAATTAAAGTGGCCGTATTTTTTTAAAATTACAAATTTCAATTACAGGTCTCTAGAGAGACGATTTTCACTTCAATAATACAACTAGAGAATATAATCGATCACGATCATGGTTACGCTTCCAGAATGGCTTTTATGTAAATGACACTATAAAATGGTAATGCGGCCTTCTGATAAGGTCATGTGACGTTGACTGTACGGACAAACTGCCGAACGGAGTGGGCCGAGGAATTGCCGAATCGTTTACGTTTTCAGTAGCACTGGTGGGGCAGGAAACGTTTTATCGACCCGCCGTCGAGTTTTACGACCGGTCCTTAGCCGCATTACGTGGCGCGGTCCACAATCGCCCGAGGGACGACTGCCTCCTCGGAAGGGCCCCCCGAATTCTCCGCTCCCTCAACAGTCTGAGGAAAACGGTGAAATGGGCCGGAAAAATTCTGCGATGGCCTCCCTCGCCCCCGAAGCCATTAGCGCCTCGGCCTGGGAAAACCCTGGGAAATCGGTGGGAAAAAATCCCCCTTTTTCTTTCTTTTTTATCCCGGAGTCTGGCGGAAAGAAATCGTCCAAATAATCCCCGCTTCAGATTTATACGCGAATTCCCAATTCGGGAAATGCCAGTTCCAACGTAACCCGATCGGGAAAATAATATATGACGACGAATAGAAGAAGCACATAGTCATATAAAGTAATAAATCAGTACAGAAAATTACACTTACTCCCCGAAGATCAAATGAAACCGAAAATTGTGATTAATAATAGAATTTCCAGTGGCAGCAAACGTTTGGAAACTACCAAATTTGACCGTTGAAAATGTAAGGAGGAATAGTGTGTAATGCTCATTCTTTCTGTATTGTTGAATTTTTTACAGCTTATTTTTCGGTTTTTATCAACCGCCACGTACTACTTTATGCACCAGTTGACAATTTTCGTTTTACGAGGAGCAAGTCTAACGCAAATGTTATTCCCACTGTCTCGAGACCGGTGATCCGCGTCCGCGTCCATTTACAAGGAGGAAGCGTAACACGACAAGAGGAGATATAGGGCGGCGGGCTAAATTGGTAGGGGGAGGGAGCCTGGGGCCGGTCTGCAATATCCGAGATTGGAGAGAATACAGGGATGAGTAATAGAAGGAGGAGAAAGCCCATCAATAAAGGGGGCGGGGGGCGTAAGACCGGCTTTGTGTAGTCCTCGCCCTCACTCCCGGCGTTTCGTGCCCATTTCAGATTCGAGACAACCCCAACGACAATACCGCAACACCGTCGCTAATAGGGATGAATTTAATCTCGCATAGAATCTCCTGGTAGTAATCGATGGGGCACAATCGCATCAAGTGTCCCCTCCCGGTTACGCTGTCGAACTAACGTCACCGAAACGAAAATGTTCAATAATAATTAATCTTATATTAGTTACCAGTCATTAAGGCAGAGTAAAGCTCGTACTTATTCCAAGCTGACTGCAAGGATAGATATTAAGACAGGAATATATGTTTTTGTTTTATTGTCACAACTGTAAAATACCGTAAGCGACATTGACGTTCGGGAGGTAGTAGGGTTTGTACCCTAGGATTAGGAGTGTGACAAGGTTGCGGACAAACCGTTGCATCGGCTATTTTCCTTAATATTTTCGACTGTAAGGTTTGAATTTTGTTAATATTTATCGGTTTTACCGAACCCGACAGTCCAAAGGAATTGGACTCGTGTGTTAAAACAGATTTTCGATTTAATGTTCAAAGGATTAAATTGGCGTATAATATAATTCGATCCTCTGGGAACTGGGTTATCCAATTTGCGCGAGGGTGTTCTGTTCCGCCCTCCCTGTATTACGGGGGCGTGTACCCCATGGCCCGCTCTGAATGCGAAGCGTTCAGGTATTTTGTAGTCTGGTCCGAGGGGTGGATTGCCCCCCGCCCACGTTTTTTTTCCCTCCCCGTCGCCGCATTTTCAGCCCGCCGGGTTTGAACTTGGGGCGGAAGCGGGGGCGGGTCCACGGTACCCGGGAAATACGTGAAAAACACGTGCGTCGTCCTGACCCCGTGGGGAGGGTGGGAGCCGGGGAAACAGTTGGTATTCAGGGGTCGTGTGTAGCCCCACTCCATAGAAATCCTAGACAGGAAAAACCGCTTATTACCTATAATAACCGGGTGCTTTGAGTCTATCACTATCGTTTATCAGCCGTTATACATCTATTTTTTAAAAATATCTCGCAAGTTGCTTTTTAATGTACGGTGGGGTTAACTAGATAATGTACAGCTTATCTTGATAGACCCATTAAAGTGCAAAATCTTGTTTTTATAATAGTTAATGTGCGGATTACTGGGTAAATGTCCGTTAAAGTGTTGAATCTTGTTGAAAAAATATAATTAAAAATATGACTATCTTTTTAGTGTCATTGCACCACATATTTGTAACATAGTTAGTCACCTACAGGACAATACACTCGGGATAGCCTTCAATTCGGTACTCTTAATTCCATTGTGTTCACATAGAATGCCGTAGGCCGTAAAACCGTGGGAAGACAATTGTGTGTATTATGATTAATTAGACATATAAATTATTAAATAACCTGTAAGATATGACCCTTAGAGTTTTTAAGTTATTGATATTTATTTATAGTTAAGCCTCAAGCGTTTTTCTGGTGGCTTTTATCCTGGATTCCTCAACGAATTCCCTCCAACAACTCTCCATCTTCTCGCAACAAATTTAAGCATCCGATTTTCCATCAGTCTGAGGATAATGTTGTTTAATATTGTACGAAAGTAATTTTGATCTTGAGATTGGTGCTTCAAACTGCTACTCCGGAGGGTGCTTGATGAATTTTAAATTGTCGCCCTCCACTCATCGATGATTATCCTCAGATTGCAACCTCTGCGGCGATCTCGAGATCTCTCATCCCCTAGTTGACTGAATCCGTAGGAAGACTCATATCTAGATCTAGATTTGCCCTCGGTTTTTACGATTTTGAGCCCTATTATCGTTGACTGTTGTCCCGCTGAAAACCCTTTTTTCTTACTGGCAACGAGAGCAGATCAAATAAGGGCGGATGTCGCGTGAGCCGCCGCGTTCGTTAACATGCGATTACTTTTAGCACATTTTAATTCGTGTTCCGTGTATTCACGCGAACGCCGTTTTTCTCGCCCGTATGCCCAACCTTCATGAGCTTCGTGTTTTCCGATTTGATTAGCATATCGTCACGAAATCTTTTCCAAATACGAATTTATTCAATCGTTTTAAATCTAATTTTTTGTCGATCTTGAATTAATCTACAACATATTATATTGTGAATTCCTATTTTCACGCCTGCATTAAACAGAACTACAAATTTTGTGTGTTTGTTTCCATTGACAGCTGAAAAATAAATAAATGAATGGGTCAAAGCACCAAATAGGAAATTTTATTTTATTCCTGCTGCGTTTAAACGAGGAAAATATAAACTAGTGCAAAATTACGATTAGATTAAGTCGTGTAAGGAGAACGCTATTCTTATTTTTCACTTCACGATTAGGGAATTGCGGCATCACAATTAATGTTTAATGATAGCCAAGCCGTTTAACGCAGGCCTGCTCTTTTTTTAGCTCCCGTTTCCTAATTTTTCTCTGAAAACCCGTGAAAGTTGTGTTGCGAGCTTTATCAGAGCGAGTACGGGGGCGTCCAACACGCGATGTTGTTTTACCCGACGGGATTCGGTACCGAAAATCGGGCTTCAAGAGCATTTTTTTCTTTTTGTATTTAAGTTTCGAACGTCTATTTTCAGTCCAATGGTACAGTTTTGATTTCCCGGGAACCAATTGATGTCCAACTTAAAATGGTTATTCGGGACTTAATGTTGCAGTTGTTTCAAATGCACCACTCCGAATATCTACTACGACTCATATTTCGCTTGCTTGTATTTGCAGTTTAAATTAAATTTATTTTATTTTATTACAAAAATCAATGTTAAGAGGAACATCGGAATATGAATTCGAAAAGTGAGCTTCCGATAATTCTGTTGGACATATATCGTAATAATTTCATTTAATTGGAATTTTGATTTTTGATATCCAAACATAACGATACGGGTTCGATATTAATTCAAGAGATATCTTGAATTACAACTGTCCCGTTTTTATTATCGAAACCAACGTCTATTGTCCTAATGTTACCCTGACCGAAGTCGACTACTATAAGCAATTAACTGATAAAAAAAACAGATTTTAATTAAGAAATTGAGTAGATTATCTAAATTACAGTCCATAAGATATTTCGCAAGATACCTATCGAATAAAATAGCTAGAGGAGACAGAAAATTTATTTTTTATTTCAGAAAGTAATTGGGTATAGAAAATATTGTTAAAATTTACAAAATTATGTCGATTGTACGTGCTAATAATTTGATATTCATTGGGATTGCGTGTATTTAGTGTTACATTGGTGTATGATTATATATTTATATATATACATCTTTATATTTCTTTATACTATCTTTATATGTCCAATGTGAAAGGATGAGAAAACCAACTTTCCAGTTTTCCTAAAACGTTCGAACGTTTTTCTGTGACAAAGTGAACTTTCGAGCGAAAGTTCTCTTAATACGATTAACTCAGAAATTGATGAATGAAGTATCCGCAGTATTGAATTGAGACATTGATATATGAGCCTGTCCCCGTCGAAAGTTCAACTCGTTTAATTGGGCCAAAGTAAAAGTTCCTTGCCGATTTTGGTTTTCGCAGTTATATCCTGGTGAAAGCATTGGCTGGGGAGATGTTCAGACGTGTAGGCGGGTCTTCTCCGAATTCTGAAAACGAAATTTGGCTTGGACTCGATTAAAGAAGACCCCATTTCCAAATTAAACTTTCAACTTCTTTTGCGTTGGATGTTTTATTTCAATTCTCGCCAACGTGCAAATTATTAGCTCCCAGATCTTTTTTCAGTTCTAGATAGTACAGTTTGACTAAAAGTGACCGGTCCCCTTCCCTTTCACTATTATTTCACAACGGTGCAGCTTCATTAAATTTTACCGCCGGTTTCAGTCTCATGAAATGGATATATTATTTATCAAATTGGAATGCCCTGTGACCCGATTTAGGTCGTCGTGCTTTTGTCTCGTGAGTTGAGGTCAATTCAATGAATGTTTGATGCTGGCCGGTTCTCCACTGAACCGTCGTGAGTGGAATTTAAAAATGGATCTGCGAAGGAAGTGCGATGGCCCCAACTCGAGTTTCTTCGTGCGGCTGATAGGTTATACAAAGGTATAACCCTTAATATAATATCACATATTCTAATGGTGTCTAACCACATGATTCAGAAATGTAAAGGCTGCACTCATTCTCTTATTAATAAATACAAAAACTAAATTTGACCAAAATAATTAAATTTAGTAGATCCAGTTTTCAAGTCATTCAGTTAGCAACCCAAAGTTTCTGGACCTTATTTAATGAATAAGGTTCATAAAATATGGTCTCGTAGGAACGTGAGACAGAGAAATAGGAAGATTCTCAAATTGTTCAATCATTCACGTTTCTAGTTATTTAAAAACAATCCCTTTATTCCGCTTTAGTAATTTCTTAAAGGCAGCACTCAGTGTTGTTTCAGTGCTGTTGAGTACAGACCGAAGGGGTCGAAATTAGCCGTAACATTTCTCAATAGAAAGCGAACCCGCCTTTGGTGGGGCCGGATTCTTGTGCGTACACCGAAGGATATGACGTACACACGGTATTTAATATTAGATTTAATTTATACTAGCGGAACATTCCAGATATGGTTATGCATCAGTCGCGCCTCGTTTAACAACTGGTTGTATTCATTTCCTATATGTTCCTAAAAACATAACGACACACGTGGCTGTATTTGAGATGTTTTTGAATGGAAAATCTATTTCGAGAAATATGATTTGGGTCAAATTTTTCCGTATAGTTTTCAGCGTAGGGACAAAGAAAACACAACTGACTTCCCGGTTCTCTTAATTTGCCTTTCATTAGGCGCATGTCTGCTAATTAGACATTATAAATTGCCTCTTGCTTTGTCCGCAATTGTGCCCCCGGCCAATAATTCGTTTTCCCCGGGGGCTCCGGACGAGCCTTATTTATGTTGCCGTTTGGGCAACAAAACGTGCAGGTTTTTCGCTTGTAATAACACAGTTGAGTTCCGCCGGCCGGGAAAATGACCTCGATTGAACCAGAAACAACAGAATAGGTTAATATATATAGTCGATTCCACGAGTTATGTATTCAATCCCCATAGCCTATTGGAGCTTACATAATCGTGCATACTTTCATAAAGTTTTTTAGTAAAGTGCTTGTGAGTTAGATAAATGACGTGTATATTTCAGATCATCGATCGAACATTTCCTCATAGGCTAAGAACTTCAGAGCTTAAGACATTTGTACTAAAAATACCAGAACTAGAGGAATACTGAATATAGGATTTCATGAAACGTTCCTTGATGTTGCAGAATACTCCTTCTGCAGGGAAAAAGGGATTTTTATGCCGGACTTTCGATGATAACTGGCGATTTTCTATTCAAACTAAACGCCGATGAGAAAGTTCGATTTTCTAAAGTTTTATAGTATCAAGTATTTATGGAATAAAGTTGATACTAGTTTGAAATGTAAAGACATACTTGTGGGAGCGAGCGTGTGCACTTCTCCGTGGGAGCATACGCCAAGGAAACTCTATCGTCACGACACACTTGAGAAATTCACCAATTCACGAAAACAATGCAATCATTCTTCGCCGTTGTCCCGTTGGAAAAATTCCTTTCCCAAGTTCGGCATGCGCTTGACATTATATTTTGCCGAATATACGGATTTAGAAACGTCGATTTAAAAAAATACAATTACGCAATATCTGCTTTTGAAACGATCTTGAGTTAATTCTGTTATGATCCAGAGCCATTTATCATGAAATTTATATAGTAAACTAATCAAATTTGGTACTAATTTGCGACTGAAGGGCTATTTAGGGCTTTTCGCCATCACTAATAGCATTTCTTCTAATATTGCGAGCGTGTGTTTTTCTTCGTTGATTTGCGACCATATTTATCTCGCTCTTGTTGACTGGATACAAAGTTTTATCCTATGTCCGAGCGTCCATTGCCGGTGACGTCTTATTAGCTTCTGTTTCCGTGAAACAATTCCACATCGGTATCCGCTTCGGCTATCTTTTGATTAGGATAAGTGTGTGTGTGTGTGTTTTTTAATTGTGCAGCATTTTCTGCGCTAACTATCTTTCCTGTCGCTGGCGTGAGTTTGTCCAGGATGTTGACTCAGCGGGTACATCCTCTGAAGGGAAGAGTGAAATCCGTTTCCTACTCTGTCAGTCTCCGCCTAGGGCTTGACGAAATGAATGGGCAGTAGCTGAGCTAATTTGCCATTCTCAATGGGCCGTGTAAACTCCAATGAAAATATAAGGAAAACATTTTAGACTAATTCCTTCGACAGGTCTAAGTACAAGAAGGTACAAATATTAATTAACACCGTCACGCTTTAAGCTCTCGATTGTTAATTTATTACAGTACCATAAAAACTAGATGGATAGTCCCATGCTCCGGGGCATTCAGTGTTGTATTAATTAAACGCTATAAATCTAAATATACAATGGTGCACAATTTTAGATTCTATTGAGTTCTACTTGTTTTACATTTACAAAACGTTTCTTCATATTTTAAAATGAGAACTGTGTATAATTTTAGGCTCTCCCCGTTTTCTATAGCATGCGCTGTTTAGTAAATTAATGATGCACTCGCACATGTTTGTTGCGTGCGTGCTACTTAAATTGGATATTAAAATGAATATCAGTTGCGGGCCTCTTAATCAACGTGGCTGGCGGTAATTGTATAATCAATAAAATCACGGTATGTACTGTTGTTTTTTTTTTAAACTCATATACTGTCTTTGTTGTAGGAAAAGATTTAAAAAAGTCCGTTTTTGCCTTACTCTATTCTCCGGGACTTATCGTTATCGTTAGGCCTATTGTGGTTTGCAGTATGAGTATGACACCCACCGCATATCTCTTACCCCCCCCCTCTCTCTCTCTCTCTCTCTCTCTCTCTCTCTCTCTCTCTCTCTCTCTCTCTCATTCTGTCGCTCTGTATTGAACCGCCGATGAAAGACAAACTCCGGTCGGTTGGGGTGACAGTGACAGTGATACTCTATGGGAGAAGTGGCCGGCTCAGTCTCTCGGAACGAGAGTCAGACCATGGTGCCAACGCTCGAGGACCGCTCCCCATTGTCTGACACCGGAAGTATCCCTTCAGTCCATTGTTGTCGCTATCCGCCATTTTTCCTTTTCGTCGCAAAAGTGGTTGGGGAAGAGATTCGGTTCATGCACTGTCTTGAACGTCGGATAAATCCATTTTAAATGCTTCTAAACCTACCGAGGTATTATTATATCTTGAGTCCCTTCCACTTTTAACTAACTATTCTGCCTGAAATTATTTTAGTTAAAAGTAACTAATAAATTTGTGGTGGTTTGAAATATAATCTCTCCTGGGATGGTCTGTTCCCAATCACTAGAACCCAGCTCCCCACCGTCTTCTATATTATAGATTCTGATTATCAAATATATTTCACTTTGTTTCAAATTTATTTGGCTTACTAATCTATATGAACTAATGTTACAAAACGTATCACTTTGCAGAATCCCAGGTGCATAATTTGTCACGTAGCTATTTTTTTTATTTAAATTAACGTGTGTATTTAGGATTTGTAGTTTTTTCTTGGCAATTGTGCCTTTAGATATTTGAAATATACATATTGCATAAATATTTATATCTCGCCGAGGTAGTGATCATAAAACATTCTGTCGATAAACTATTCCAGTGTACGATATGACACGAGTAACATGAAACGACAGGACAGAAGGTGACGACCCCAAGGGCCGTCGGGATCGATACGGCGTTTTCCAGACTGATACACCCTTGATTACAATAGACGGGGGCGGGCGAAGTTGGGGGGCAAACCTCCGCCGTCATGGGGTAGTAAGTCATGTCCCGGCCCTGACAAGATAATGCCCTCCGAGGGTCGAGAGGAATCTGAATTTATATGAGGGGTTGGGGGGACGTTACGGCGGCTCAGTGTTAGAGTTTATGCGAAGGAAATGACAACATGAAAACGGCATTACGACCACGTGCGCCGGGGCCCTTCGGCGGCGCCAGCGATCTAATTCGGGACCAGAAATTTCCACCATCACAATACTTCATACTTCATAAATTGTAATCTGTTATTGTTGAAGTTGAAGAATGTGTATTTAAAAAAAAATACCAGGCTTATTTTCCAGCCAGGAAGTATTTATTATTTTGAAAAGGACATCAAAACATACAATAGACAAGAAACTGACAATATACAAATCTATATTAAAAACGACATGGACTTACGGAATAGAACTACGGGGTTCCGCCAAGAAATCCGACATCGACCGCATCCAGACATTCCAGTCAAAAGTCCTTCGCACCATCCCTAATGCTCCCCGGTATGTTTCTAACCGCACAATCCACAATGACCTCAACATACCGACAGTCGACGAAGTCGCAGAATCCCGGTTCCTGAAGTTCCACTCCCGCCTTTCTCCTCATCCTAATCCACTCGTTCAGTCCCTTTCCTCTCTTGTCCATCCATTCGGCTTAAACGCCACTGGCCTAGAGATCTACTTGGTCCGAAGCCGTAAACTGTTTGTCTTAAAAGTGCCGTAATTGGGTGGCACATCCTTTATCGAGTCATTCAAGCGAAAAATATACATTTAACATTAGTACACATAATTATATTGTAAGTGATTGTACAAAAAAATAAAAGATGAAAAAAGGAAGCATTTATATCGTGAACTGTACTTACAAATCGAAATGTACGGTTAGGTACATAATGTTGGACAGTAACGATTTTACGAAGGATTACCGACTGCAACGTCTAATTAGCAATGCTGACATCGTTCCGTTTCTGCGCGTTTGAATCTTTTATTTGGAATCCGTGCGATCTTAAATTCGATTTTCGGATAAATTAAACTACAGTCTGAAAGTTGGGCTGACTTGAGTGAATGGCAATGAGCGATAATGGCCGCCTCGGCGAAGCGGACCTGCTTTCGGCCCGTTTTGTCAGTGTTTATTATCAGGATTTAACGAGGAGCCCCGCGCTCTGAGAACGATAATGATGTCGGCAGTGGTAGGACCAAGGCGGAACTGCACTGTCGCAGACAACTGTGGATCTGGACGGGAGCGAGATAATTTACGACCCTCTGAAGCGTAGCCCCCCCCCACCCGGAAACCCTACTCAAGTGGTTTGGATCGAAGCTAAGCCCTTACCTACCTTCTGTTGGCTGTGTCATACCCGTTTCTATAGTTCTCCGTTTTGACTTCAGACTATTCCAGCTCATTTAATTATTTGTATAAACGCATTTGATAGTATATTTTTGTTAATTAATTATTTCCTTCCTTTATGAGATCATGTTGAAATTTTACTTACACATGACTGTTCATTTAATTTAAGTTCACTGAGAGATATATATAGGGATCTACTACACCGGAGTTCACAGACCATTTGATCTAGACAGTGTTCAGAGCACCAGTTTACCGATATGGTTCAGTTACTGAGTGCTGCTGAAAAAGTGTAATTTTTTTTAGTTTAAATTTGAGTCTTCACAAAGGTAGCGAACAAGCGTCCTGCCCCGGGACGCCCTTAGAGAAAAAAAAAGAGCTGAAAGAACTGCTTTCTAAAACACGACCTACATATATCTTTTATAGAAACCTCTTATACAGAAAGGATGACAATCGCATTACGGGCCTCTACTTTGAACGGAGTTATTAGTCGGAGCGTGGCCGCACCTTTAATCCACTTTCGTACAATTGTCTCTGCCTCGACGAATTTAAAACAGCATTACACAGTCCTTTTGATCTCGGCTAAATGTCAACAGATGGGCCAAAGATAAACCAATTTATGCACATTTGAAGTGTCCCCATTATTGGCAATGAACTATCTATCGGGCCGTCATCACAGTGTAATATTTCATCAATTTTGTAGCTCATATTCCAGTGGCGGACCAGTTTAATACCCATAATATATACATTAATATTTAAAAAAAGGTTTTTCTCAGTTAAATAACAGTGAAATGCGTAATAGAATAATATTTTAAATCGGCATCAGATTATCAGAACTATATTTTAGTCTATACTTGGCAACCCACAATTGAATGTTTTTTTTTACTCTTTTCTATTTAGGACTTAATTTAAATTTATAGCAATCTCGATTCGTTCTCACGCCACAACCCAATTTACTCGACATTTTTCACGAAGCCTTCAAAGATACCCAACTAAAATAGTTCCGGACCTGATTTATTATTTCTGAATAAAGTTAACGAATTCGATCTTATAAAGTAAGCAAGTAAGGCGTATATTGCCCGGTAAAGCGATACAAGTCCAACATTTTCAGTATACGGTTCTCGTGTTTTTACCTTTATACTAACATTGGTTTAGGCATCTAGCAGTGCAAGGTCCCAATTTTATTTGTACTGTACGTTATACCGACGATAGATAACAATTCGTAAATGAGCACTGTATAAACTGCTCATGCAAAAGCTATGTATTCTGTAGAAATTCCTTCGGACAAGAAGTTGTCTGTTGACCCCTTGGAACGCGTAAACGAGGTCTGGCACCTTGTTTTACTGGGTCGCTTCGAAACAGTTAAGTCCTTTGAATTTTAAATTGGTTTCCAACCGATTGGAGAGCTGACAAACGGCGGACATTCCAAAACAACGTGTGCCATCCGGATTGTGGAAGAAAGTCGCCCGACCCGACCTCAGGAACCCGACTGCAAGTTCGAACTCAGACTGTGCAACAATTTCAAAGTTGGATTGATTAGGAGGGGAGCTCGGATTGATTCAGAACGATTAAAGTAGGATTTTTTTTTAAATGTTGTATTGTTATACGCCCTCGATGAATTCGAAGTAAGAAAAAAATCACAGTCTCTCAAATACAAATCACTTTGAGTTTTTTTATTGTGCAATGAGGGACAGGAATTTATGTATGTAATACAGAGACCAGTTTTCACGGCATCAGCGACGATTTGCGGGCGTTGTGCGGACGAATCTCTTAATTGTCCCAAATCGTCCATTATACCCTGTCATATCACAGGGACGGGAGCTCGTCCTAGCGTGAAAAGCTAATTAATGATCCGCCCATTGAAATTCTTCCCCCCCCCCTCCCCATCCCGGGTTTCTAGGCTTTAATAAATGTTTGGTAGCGACAGTTCCTGCGGAGGCCACAATGCCTGCCGGTGACAGATAGAAAGAGCGAGAGAGAGAGAGAGATAACCGCTCGTCCATTTGTTTCGATATCTGGGACAATCAATGGGGTCCGGGGCGGGCATTGTTGGCATTTTCATTGGATTTCGGAGAATAATTCTCCGATCCCGAGGTCGCGTTTTGCACGCCCGAATACGCCGTTATTATCTACGGTATTAGCATTGCTGGATCATCGAACACTGATTTGAACAGAAATTGTTTGACGTAGAAGCTCTGATTTCGGTCACTCAGTACAACCGGGACGCGTACAATGGATCCAGGACAATGCTGTAAATTTCACATAAAATCTGTAATATATCGGTAATCTCCAAACAACTATAAGAATTGGTTCCGAACAATAAGTTGCGGCGGGGAAAACTCGGAGAGGGAAAATCTTATTCCACTTTTCTGGTAGGTGCAGTATTCTGTTATTTAACAAGGCTTCTAGATTTTGTTAACCGATAAATTGAATTTATTAATTAGACGGATTAATGGTGTTCGTAGCCGCATTTTTCCCACCCAATGTACACACAAGTATGAAAACCGGCCGAACACACCGGGTCTAGTAGAACTAGTTGGTCGTTTGGCCCCGATAGGCGGTGTGCCGTTGAAACGAGCCGCGTTTTTGATCTCCGCCACGCTCTGGTTAATATCGGCCTCCTGAACCTGCTTCGGGTTCAGAAAAAGAGCTCCGGTCGGACCCCGATGATTGGACCAGTGAGAGTTCCGAAACCGCGCCCGGGGGAGTCCCGGTGGGGGTGGGAACCTTCCCATTGGAACTCGCCCACACGTTCGCCAATAACGGGATGATTCTCGGATAAAAATGGGAGTCCAACACATGCTGCCCGAGGTTCTCTCCACAGTATTGCCCGATCTTACCAGATCCTAATAGTAATAATTCAAATTAGGGCCGCGGAAATCTTCGTTCGTTCATTAGTCACAGGTGTTATCGTTAGGGGTAGTCCATCAGATAATGAATGATCAGAGAATGAAGATGTATGAAACGAACATAGAGGATGGGTTCAGTTCATTCTATTGGCTGGTTAGCACTCCGCTCTAAAACTTTTTAATTGTATTTACTATCACAATCTGGATTACCAAAAGAATAAACAAAAATAGGGTTAGTAAATGACGTGGAACAGTATCTGTAAACGATATATTTAGGAAGTGTCGTGATTCATTTTCATATTCTTTTATATTGATTACCCTGTAATTAGCCACTAATATATATATATATATATATATATATATATATATATATATATATACACATATATTTGATAAATCCTGTATACTGATAATATTTTCCTCACGTATGTTAAGGGGTAAGAATGTCGTTCGGCATAAATCACTTCTAGAGTACCTTGAAATGATTATCCTTGAGAACAAATAGGAGAAAAAAATGAAAGACAGGTGTTCTTTGCAGTAGTGGGCATTCCTGACTATTTTCTATTTCGAGAAATAAAAAAAAAATAATCAATTGAAACAGAATTAAAATGCTTCACAGTTGAAATTTGCAGTTTATTATCCGACTTGAGCTCACTAACTCCAGTATACTAATTACGTTTTTTAATTGTTTCTTTTAAAGAAAATAATTAGTACTATAGTGCAGAATCCGGTTTAATCGGTTGCGAGAATAGATTTATTTACTATATTGTACTAGGTATTCAGTGAACAGGCTATGCGATTCAAAACTGTATTTTGTTAGTCTCATTTATTACAGTTTCTATGGTAAATCACTTTAGTGATAGCACTTCGGAAAAGTAAATCGTAATTTATTCTAAACCTTTTCCCAATTTCTTCTGTGCAGAAACTTTTGACTTGGGCTTTGAAACTTAGGCTGTCCTAAAAGGTTTAAAAGCTGTAAAGGAAAGGATTCTAATTTCACTGAAAGTCCCTAGAACCCGAATGCTTGAACAGAAATGCAGATTTATTCGGCGATTCTGCGAACGCTGCGATTTCAGTAGTGTCCGCCCCCTTTTTCTAGCTTTAGATATTTATTAAGGCAGAGTAATTTGTTCTGCAAGTAATCAAGTAATTACTCTTCAGAAGCTGCACTAATATACTTAAACTTGTTTGGACTTGTTCTTGAATTCCAATTAAATTTCAAAAAAGTATTTTACCCCCTTATCAGTTAATGTAGAAGCGTCATAATTTGAGCGATAGGAAATATCTCGTGTGTATGTAGGACGCTACACTGAATTAGGATTAAATTAATCTACTATGATAGGTCCTGATAGATTCGTATTTATAAATGCGCATATTATATTCATAAATACGTATACATATGACAAAAACAGTGGGAGGTATAACGGCGGATCTATATATATGTATAAAGGGGCAAAGGGCGTATTTCCAGTCGGGTTATTTCCGAATCCTTTGAATGTGTCCAATGCGCGAATCCCCAAGAATTTGAAAGCGGTGATTCCCCACCTCGGGTTCGAGCTCGTCAAAAGCTCTCAACGCTCTGCCCCATGAACCGGAATTCGATTGTTTTATTTTCACCTGTTCCCAACTGTGAAAGGTCGACTGGGCGTGAAACCGACAGAGCCATTTCCAGGACAACCCCCCAGCGGGGAGGATTTATTAATTCCGGTACCCTAATGTTCGCCGCTTCGGATACTAACGGTTAATAAACGTCTAATAAATGAAACCGTTCAAAATGGACCCGGAATATGAAAAAGGTCACGAAATCTACGTTATTGAATAATGTCACAGTTCTTCCTGTATAAAGAAATCATTGAAAGAATATTTCACTTGAATTTTAATAAACCTACATCGATAGTTATATTCTATAGATTAAACAGATAAATATTTAATAGTTTAATGTGTTTTCTTTAGTCTCCAAACACACGGAAACATTCAGTATCACGCAGCAACATCAATAGATCGACTTACATGTCCCAGTCAATAATTCGTCACCCACTAATGTGTCTAGGAATAGATAATCCATAATAGGCACGTCGCGAAAGAAAATAAATCATTTCGAAAGTGGCTCCTGTTTGGCGCGACTTTTCACTGGGGGATAAAATCATGAAGAATAATTTCAGGAGACTTTCAATGCATAAGACCGGGCCTCGGAGAGGAGTTATTAATGAGACTTGGGATGAGGGGGCCATTTTTATGGGCTCAGGTGTCCCCTTAGGAAAGAATTTATGCCCGGTTCGCACGTGTGGCCGACCATTAGACGTGCGGCACAGAGGAAAAAAATAAAGTAATGGAACACCACGGGTTTTTCTGGTTTTTTAATTTTTTTCTTGTTGTAAAGAAGATATTTCTTCAACGCGTTTGTTCATTACAAGGAGGGTGGCGGCGTGTATAAAAACACTGACGACTGGTGTACGGCGGTCTACAAGGTTGGAGTACATTCTTCCAGAAGAAATTGGGACTACTTAAAGAAACTATTTTTGTAAAGTATTAATGACTGAACTAAGATAGAGTTATTTTATTATTGGAGTGTTGAAATTGAAAGAACTTAATTTTAACGAACCAGTCCCAAATTCACCCATGCCTACCGGACAAGTGAATAAACTAAAAATACAATAAATATATAGTGTATACTCCTGTAATTTCCAGTCATCGCTACTAAGTTCGCTCAACTAACGATTAAAGAAGTGCAGATAAAAACTCTAATGGGATAGCTAAAAGAGATCGGTCCCAGGATCTGGTCCATTGCCCAAACGACTCGGCTTTGAGTCTGTTACGCCCGAATTAAGAACACATTCTCCTTGGGGCCCGTTCGCTAATCTCGTTTCACAGATCTCGTTCCCTCCCTCTATCACTCTGTCTCTCTCTCTCTCTTTTTCCATCTCCCTCCCTCTAAAGTTGACTTTCAGAAAGTGTGTACGTCCCCCTTCCACCCCCACCCCGCCCCCGTGCTCGCACACAATTCGTGTCCCAACACGAAAGTGGCCTAATCCTCCGACACAACAGGTGTTCCGCTCCCTCCTCCCCGCAGCTCATCCAATCCTCGGTTCCCGGCCATCAGTTGGTCATCGTAAACAAGCCGAACAAATGGAAAACATAACAGTCCTGTCTACTATCCGGTTCAGACCGATAATTCTCATTCGTCCCTCCCCCACCCCTCACGTAACGCGGTGGGTGGTAGTTTCTCCTGCAGTTGGGAACCCAATATTTCCTCGCCATGTGTTGTCTGACCTTAATATGACAAAATGTCCTGAGAAAGTAATGCCGTGAAATTGTACTCAAATATAATAATTCGACCTACGCCAGTAAAATATATATAATTAGTAGCTGCTCCCTTTTAATGAGTTCCAATTTTCCTGATTCTTTTGATCTTCTGTCAACATTCGCCGATTTGGCCTTTTGTCGGACCGGTTTCGGCAGCTCGCGATCTCCATTCCTTCTCGGCTGCCCTTTGTGGCATCCTGTTTTCACAGACTGTCACTGCGCTATTACACATGACAGAATCAGCGAGCGGAAACCTTAACATCAGAAGAATCGTGGTATTCCAAACTCTCTCAGACCACCTGAACAACGATGATCGATAACCGCCGGATGCACTGCCGTTTTCTCAATATCAGTGACGAAATGCCCACATATAATGGTTGTTGATTACGGAGAACGAATAATTGATTGGGAAATTCGCGAAGCAATCGGTGATGCACTGATATTTCATTTGATTGAAAAATAAAGAATTTACTTCTATTGCCGAAGTAAAAAATTTGAAATATTGTTTCATAATTAGCTTATCGTCATGCTCTCGCTTTAGATTAGGGTTGCTCGCATTCCAGTAGGGTTTAAGTTTTTTGTTTATATTAACCATTTTTTCACGGTTTATACAACTTTAAATTATTTGTTGCAGTTTTTCTTTTCTACATGCACCATATATTTATTTCATTATTAAAGCCGATATATGTTTTGGTTGGATTTACTTTTATTCTTAAATAAATACTATAAGGTAATATGTCCGGATATTTCTTTTCGGGGACTTATTTCACTCGAACCTCTGTTTTAAGTTAAGTTTTAAGTTTAGAACCCCTGCCATCGATGATATCACAGGGAAGTCCTCCCGGGTCCTCAACGGGTACTTCAAATACGTTTTGCCGTTTAAGGAGTTTCAGAAAAAGTGAAATCGTCCGTTGTGGGGAGCAGGAAAAAGAAAGGGGGCCAGTTCACAGACGAGTAAGGTCCAAACACGCGGCACCTTCCTTTCGATTTGCGAGTGGGTTTTTACTTGGGCCCGGTTAGGCGGTCTCGGCTCGCGTATCGATCAAGTAAAAAGGCCTTCCCCAACCGCGAATTGCGCAACGTTGCGCAACCCGAGGCGGTTGCTCCACGCGGGCCTCGATTGCTCCAGTCAGACTTGCCCGCTCCTAATTGCCTCCAGATCCGACCGATCCTCGACCGTACCGCCTCGGGTCAAATCGTTGACGATGAGAACATTTCCGGGATGGGTCTGGTGGTAGTAGAAAAGCCGGCAGAGTCTGGGAGCTTTAGTACTTCTATGTAAAAATAACCTTAAATATACTTGGTATATTTAAATCACGTGGCTAGTTCCTTTTCGGGACCATTATAGGGAAATTTTGGGATGTCAGGAGTAAGTTGGGTTTGACCCGTTGGATTAGGATGGTGTGTGGATTCTTGAGTGGAATTTGTAGCACTTTTGTATGATCCTGAGAACTCACCTTTTGCACGGCGCCTTTCTCTCTCGTTTCTTCGGTAGATACTTGATCGATACGCGGGTAAAAGTGTAACGCACCAATTTAACCGATCGTCAATTCGTGATCAGCCAGGATAAATCGATTTTCCGAAAGATTTATTTCACTTTCGAGTGGACTCCAGGTCCCGGTGACGGGAAGCGGTCCGTTCGCCTGGTAGGCCTCAGTGAGCGGCATCATCATAATCCCTCCCCCCCCCCCTCTATCTCTCTCCTCTATCCATCTCTCTCTCTCTCTCTCTTTGGGCCAACGACCTTGTCTGCTATTTCAACTCTCCTTCCTCATTTCAGTCCGGCCATCATCGCTCAACCTTTACATCTTCAACGGACACAATCCCCGCTAGAGCGTCAGGATATATTCCCACAAAAATATATTTTGTGTTCGAGGCCTCGCTCTAGACATTGTTGCGAGAATATCCTTGTAGTTCTTTGTTATCTGTAATATATGTTAATATTAGGAGAGCCTCTGTAATTATTTAACATATTAAACGCGGCTGATTTGATCAAAACTACCTTCTTGGGGTATTTCATTTCGCAATTATTTTCATAATCCTTTCGATTTTAAATTTGTCAGTGCATTCTGGTGAATTGGAAATTATGTTCAGGTAGCCCCCTCAGCTTAAGAATTTGAAAATATATCCCGTAACATATTATTACATTTGGTCTCTGTTACGTGTAGTTTACATGTCTCTAAGGGCATCTAGACAAACTGTACTGCGCCCTGTAAGTGCGCTACTTCGAATGCTGTCCGCATCTATTTTTACCTTCAAGGCGCCATGCAGTCCATGGACCGCCTCTATATAAATAAACAGCCTGTCTGTCTGTGTGTCCACGTGTGGTTCGTGTTCGAAAACTTTTCAGATCTCTGAGACCGAAAAAACCTTATAAAATAATATACGACGAGCGAGCAGGAGAATGGTTCAGTTCCAACTCTGGAAATATAGAACCAACATACCTTGTTACATCAATAGGGTTTAGAAATTGAATTTTTTTAATATATAAGTAGGTAGTTTGAAAAGTTCCCGGAAAATAGTTATTATTAGTAAATACAAATATTGATAACTAATTGACACGGTCGTTTTATCGGATATTCACTGTTTATGAATGGATTAATCGTTTTACTGGTGGTCGGGAGAACGTCAAAGACGACAGTCGCAGTTGGAGAATTTTCCCGGAACTTTTTGAAAGTGTCTCTCGTATTTTTCTTACAAAAGTTGCTTGATATTTTGAGTTAAATTTAACCCAAGAAATCATTGCCTGGACAGAATCTCGTTACTACAAATATTGTTTACTCACCGACCACAATAAGCCAAGTTACAGAAGTAAAAAGTGTAATAGGTAATACTATATCGGTGAATCACAGACAGCAAAAATGGGTCTTTAAGTCGTATTAAAAAATAACTACTTCCTTTTGTACGATTTCCGCTTATTAAAATCGTTCTCTGAAAAGGCGCAACGCAACAATTCCGGAATGTTGCAATTTCTACTAGAAAATATCGCTGTAAACTGTTTACTGCCTTACTTTGGATTTCCGATCCATTTGGCGTGCACATTGTAATTGGTCCCGTTTAATGAAGCCGTTTCATAATTTTATCGAAATATTCAGATTCTCATAAACGTTGGTGGCAATTGATCACTCAAAATTATGATTAATATCCGAAACTATTTAGGGTATAGAATTTACATGCAGCGTGGTAATGTTCAATTGGGCTTTGCGATCACGGCTATCTGGGTTTAGATTACCTCCATGACTGCGAAATATATTCATGAAGGAGGGCCGATGGTGCATCACAAATTCAGTATCCCACTCAATTTGTGTTTCTGTCTCGTCCAGTTTCTTCTCGCCTATCTGGGATCTCTCTGGGGTTTCGACTTTTCCAAGTTATCACTATATTTGGCTAGTATTACAGTGAAAGTCATACTTTGATGTATCTTACTTATTTTGTTATTTTTAAATCTAAAATTGCACTGAGAAATGTTAACACGCATTTTATCACGTAGTTTCTTTGAAATTTGTATGTAATTTTTTTTCCTTTATATTAATAATTTGTTTTATTTTTTCAGGTAAGAAATAAACATGTTAGCTGCTTGAAAATGATGCATGCCAATCGGTGAGTTATTATTTTATAAAATAAGAATTTTACAATAAGGATTTTATTACTCTTTCGTGTTTTTGCACACGGATTTAACACATAAATAAATTAATTGCTAAACGTTGAACTTAGTGGCACATGGAATAGTTAGAATATACCTTGGTATGATAACAGACCATATTAGAAAGGTTCAGTCACAGGTAGATAATCCCTGGGGTCCGAACACAGGTAATAATCCATCCCGGTGGAAGGTTGGAGGGACACTTCACATTCACTGGTCGTGTGAATGGAGACAGTAGAGGCTCCAACTCTAGGTTTACAGGTCGAGAAAATTCAGTTGTGAAATAGGTACACCATCACCTGGACATGTGATAATCACACTAGTTTAGGTCTAGATTTGAACTTTTGGGAGAAAATGTTTCGTCGGAAGTTTTTTTTTTATTACAAGTATATAGATAAAGTGTACTTCGGTCCTGCTTTACATTTCACACGATATTACTTTATCATTTGTTCGTTCAAAGTCTGAGATTAGGTGCACATTAAAGAAAATACGCCATATATATTTATCAGCGAAAGAACTGCTTCAATCGAATAAGTCCCAAGTCTCATATACGGGCGAGTTAAACTCATTTTCTCCGGATCCTTTTTCAGTTCATTCCGAATCCCCCATTCGGAGTGGGTCGGAATCCTCTCCAATTTCCATACTTGCGGCGCCAAATAGGATTCCGGTGCTGGCGATTGATTCCGAATCGACTGCTGTAATTAGGTTTGAACCCCGACAAGCGGGGTGGGGACGCTGTTTCTGACGTGGCTGCCCGAACAACCCCCGGAAAACTACCCCGTCACCGTACTTAATACCGATTAGGCGATGGCGAACGTTTCATTTATCCCTGGACGGCGTTTATGGCGGTCATCGCGGCTTTGCGTAACGAGTCGAAATTCAATGGGGGTTTGAAATAATCAGATTTGACCGGGGTTCCGCTCGCTGCCTCCTCTAATAGCCAAAGCGTTTGATGAAATTCCATATATTCATATGGAAGTTCATATATTACATTTTCCGTCAAATAGTTGTATACATCAACAGTTCTCTATTTCATTAATGAAGGATATAAAATAGGGTTGACAGAAAATCGGTAATGAACTCAACGGTGCTGTCCCCTCTCAGTAGTATTAGGTTACTATCAAATTGAAGCCCTACTTAGGCTTGTACTTAATGATGTGGTATCCTGTTAGAAAGGGTATTTGGGGAGGGCTCGGTTGGGGATGTCACCATTTATAATAAGTCAAATAATACGTTTTCTGAAGATAATGTATAGTTATAATTCGAAAGTTAGGAGGGGATGATCTCCCTTAAAATTCCAAAATTCGACCATTTTGAAATTTAAATGCTGTCAGTGATTCACACAATTTCCAAAGTCTTCAGGATAAAACGAGTGGATAGAAGAAAAAGTAGGGACTTATATTCCTTCCGGAGAGTTCCGAGTCATCAAATTTAGCTTTCGAGCATATTTTGAGCACTGAGGACTGTCACCCGCTAATTAGGGTACTGCTATGTTTCCATGGGTTGAAACTGTCGAATACCAGAATACGAAGCGCTGCTTCTACATCGGACACAGCGGAGGGCCCCGCCTAATCAGTTCATATTAGTATTGACAAAACGGCAATTATCCAATTAGTCGCGTGACAAATGAGTTCTTATTATCAATTGCAATTGTCCCAATTTCTGGCTGGGAGGAGAGGGAGGCTGCATCATACGATGCGATGCGACCCGAGAGATGACGCGAGAAATTGAGTTCGTTTGAATTAATTGGAGACGACAGACCTCCCAATAAGGCCCTCGTTCACAAACGATTATTATAGCTGGACGAAATAAAAAAAAGAACAAACCAAAGAAATAAATAAAAGCAACTAAATAAATAAATATAAATGAGAATGGAATATATAAAAAAGGAACGAATTGATTATTCATCGTGAAGCGATAAATTCCTTTTAGCTGTCAATACAGGAGTCGGCTCACCTTTCACTGCTTCTCTTTAAGAGTCAGATCGGCCAATAAAATCGAGCATAATATTCCCCCTATATTTTAATGCAGTATTTTCGTTGTTTATTTCCAGGACTGAAAACGTGAAAGAGTTATGTAGATTTTGACACTAAACGAATATTGTATTTCCTCCCTCTCGTGCTCGTTTTCGGCTTCTCGCCCTAGTCCATTAACGGCCACTTTACTGATGATATTCCAAACCGTCGTGTACGTGCGCACATTCTTAGCTGTTAGATGGAAAAAGAAATTTCCTGAATCGTCTATATATATCCATATTTTTCCATATGTTTCTTGCTACATATTTTAATATTTGAGCCATTTTCTGGAGAGTTTGAAATATAATGAGCAGCGCGATAAAAACGAAAATTGCCGTATCACGTTCAGTGCCATTTCCTGTCGCAAAATACATTGCGACGTCGGTACTTTTTGTGGGCACAGTGATAGTCTCCCAGCTCGGAGACGAGGGAAGTGTCTCTAACGATGATTCGCGGGGTGGAACCCACGAAGAAGAGGAAGAAATTATTTCAGGAGTAAAGGAGGACGAGAGAATAGACTAAAAATATGTCTTGCTGTTCGATAATGTCCCTAACTATAGGCGGGAGCAACAGATAAATGCCGGGCGATGAAAATTCCCTTATGCTCGTTCTTAAGGACATAATTCACTGTACATGATATCTATGGGATTTCCACGCTCTTGACTTGCAGCAAGTTGGGCCTCGTAATATATTAGGCGACGGGGCGTTTCTAGGTATCGATTACCCGGACTGCCCCGAACCCCGTTTTGGAAGGGGTGAAATAGATTTTAATAAAACTCGCCCATCTAATTATTTATTTCGGATAAACGTTTCGGAAAGTGAAAGGACACGTCGTTCGACGCTAGTTTTATTATCGGCTTAATGGAAAATCCTCGACGGTCCCTCGCACGATTTCCCCCCGTGGGCCCCGTCCTTCGGCTGGTAATTCAGCGTTTCCGCCCGCGTCCTGTTCTCCGGTATCCAATTATTTCCGCTTAAACCCCAACCGGCTATCTCCCAGCGACACTCGGACAGCCTGCTGTCGTTGTTGTATAACGTGGACGGATCTTCCCCACGGAGAATTCGTAAGAAATTCACGACGAGGAAAAGAATAATTAAGGGCGTAATTGCTCCTGCGGGGGAAGATAATTTGAACCTAATGAATATTGCGCAATATGATTCATATTTCAAATTCTTTCATTCACCGATTTTAGTCCTGCGTCTTCTACAATTCAACAGGAAGTTTGAAAACAATGCACCGTTTTAAATCTCCGCTTCCGTAGAAAGTGACACAGTAAATCTCGTTATTTTATCCCCGTTCCCCCTTCGAGTCTTAAACTACATCATCACTCTTGCGATCTTGAATAGTTTCTTTTATTCATTAATAAAACAATTAAATGCCAGTGTAGAGAAATATAGAATGTATGGCTGTCTTCCATTATTTATATATGTAATAAGTTGACTGCGTCCTATTCTCTCACTTCTGAATACAGCAGTGTTTTGATATCAGCCCCTTTCCTGACGGATGTAGGATATAATTATTCATATCCTAGCCACGATGCATTTGTTATTAGAAACGACCATTTGCATTTGATCATTCCCCGCGCAATAAGCAAGAAGCAGAGACATGCTGTATTTTATGTCTCTCATTGTGTGGCCAAGATTGCCAACTTGCCGCTTTTTCAGTGTGAAGAATATTTCTCGGGGGTTTTTTGTTTCTCTTTATTCTGTCAACGACTACTTGGCTCGTGACCCTGTCAACACGAGCGTGCTAGGTAGGATGCATTATTCTATGGCGCCGCAGCCGGCCGGGTTTCAAGTAAAAGTTTTCTTCTAAATACAGTTGAAATCCTGTCTTGACTGGCATAACAGGAAGCTTTTTTGATTTAAAAAAATATTATATAAAAGTTGATTTACCTACATGAATGATATCCATCCGTATAAACTAGGACAGACGCTAGGAAGCGAAGTTAGATTCTTTCCCAACACTGCAGAATTTATTATATCTTTACACATTGCTGTTATTTCCCATTATATGTTTAGTTATGAGACCTAATTCCTTAAAATATATCGCGCAATTAGAAAAAAAGTCATTTCTTATATTTATTTTGAACAGTTAGATCCTGGCTACCAATCTAGATTGGCTGATAATTGGAAAGCTTCTCCGTTAATGCATATAGATGTTGACACATAATACAAAACGTTGGGAAAAATGCCATCATGGGGATCGGAAAGTATTACAATATATTTTTAATAAAAGCGTGTAAAAATATATCGTATATTCGACAGCGGCATTATTTGTGCTGTCAGATTTATTCTTCTGGACCAAGTTAAGGAATCGAACCACAGATCAGGGACATCACGTAGGAGGCTCTCTCATACCGTATTACCATTGTTTATAAATTTACAACCACGTTTATGTTTTAGTTGTCTACAGTATATATGTTATAGTATATAACAGTGAGGTAAAACATATGTTATAGATATATAGTTTGGAATTTTTCCGGTATCCTACTCAGTTGACTACTACTGTCTCCTCACACTTCATAGACCGTTTTTATACATATCTGCGGCGTGCAAGTCGTATTTCTGTTATTCGTCCGAAATGAATATCGGTATTTTCAACTCCGGCGAACGTTCTGTTTAAGGTAGCCCGTTTTGAAATCGATTGTGTTGTGGGGAGCGGTGTGTTGCGTGTTGTTTTGGAATGTCGGGAATAGAGGGGAAGGGGGGTTGGGAGGGGGAGGGGGGAAAAAAAGGTTGGCCCCACTGGGCGCCTTAGGTGGTTTATACGTCAGTCGTACCAACGTCAACTGTACAATATCCCGGCGCCCAATCTTTCTGTGGCCCTCCTTACCCTGGACAAATAAACTGTTTCCCGATTTTTTTCCCTAAATCTTCAGATAGAGGCGTACTGACACGTGCTCTACTTGCGCCAGTTAGTTGAAGAATATCGAAGGAAATTCCATCCGCCACTGGCTTAGGAATCAAATTTGAATAAACTGGTAGCGGAGTAAGATCGAGCTGTCTTAGACCTGCAAATACAATCAGAAGAAAATTAATATATATGCTATATCAACTGTGTAGTATCGTAGTCTCTTAAGAACAAGCAGTGTGTTTTTAGGTATTTAATTTACAACGTTAGTAGAACCCGCTTTGGTATATCATTTTACCAAATTTTGATCTTCTGCCTCCTCTCGCCTATTTGGTAGCTTTCCACGTTCGACCATCGTAAGTAGCAGTAATATAGTGAGGTAGTTACGACTGTCGTCTACCGGTATAGCGTCCTGTCAGCACTACATTAGACGGGGGTAACATGGCTTCTAATCGGTCCACCCCCCTATATTTGGGGATCGATAAGATCCGGGCTGTTTATAGTTCCTGCTCTTTATTATCCAGGGGCGGTATTTCCGAGGGTCCCACGATATTACGCCGGAAATCGAGTAGTTTTTCTTTTTCATTAATACAAATAATAAAATACCGTTTGGGGATTTTATGTGCACGATTTTCATGTCGATAAACCAGAACTCGGACTATGGAACTTGAACCTCGACGATTGGTCACGCCGGCTTTACTGTTGGCCCTCCTAATTTGTGACGAATCGTTCAAATTGGTCAATTATCGCTGTTGACCGGCTGAAACGTTTGAACAATAGAATGTTTGCTTTGTGTTGGAATTCGCCTCTTAACACGAGTGAAAACCATCTCACCTGTGAATTAGTTGCTGAATTACTGATTTCCCTTTTCTGACATAAAAGGACTTGTTTCGAAAGAGTTTTGAATCGAGTCAGTAACATAATTGCAACTAATATAAATAACCTAAATTATTGTTTAGGACGCAAACATGGAGGAATAATTATGTTACACATCGTTTCAAGGATCAAAATATAACGAATGTATTGGTCATACGCAGCTACTAATAAATTATGTTTATCATTCATTGAAAACTATTTCATACTATAACTTTTCGGTTTTCTAAGTCCAATGTTTTTATTGCGATCGTATTAAGATTATTTTTGTATTTTTCCATTAAATATATGTATGTAATATTCTTAAAGGCTGTAATGGTACTTAGCCCGATTTTTTGTGTTTTAATACTCGATATGTCCTGGAGAGATATGCCAGAAAGGAAGGGCCTTTATTAGTGGTTGGGAGCCGTTATTCCTCCGAAATAAATCATCCCGCGGAATAAACTGATGGGAACGGCTTTTCAATAAAAGCGCCCCGCTCGTTATCGGCCCTCGCTGGGCCCGAACGGCGATCATTTTGCGGGCTCCGCCAACTGTCTGTACCGCGGGTCTCTCTTTTTTTACTTCCAGTCCTTTCTCTCTCTCTCTCTCTCTCTCTCTCTCTCTCTCTCTCTCTCTCTCTGTTTAACGCGGTTTTAGCGCCCCATCGATCCTCCGCCCCCATTGTTCGCCTGTTTGTGTTTCGTGTACGCCCTCGGCCCTCCCGGCGAATTTGTTCCGGGGTCATCCCCGGCTTTAATCGGCTCTGGGCCCCAAAGCGCGGGTCCTTTTGTGTTATTAAATGACCTTTAAGAATCGATTGCAACCGTCAACCCCCACACAACGACATTGTTCGGTTTTACATTGTTTTCCGGTGTAATCGCGTTTTACATCGAATCAATATTTTCCCTAAATCCTAGTGAAGGTATTATCCCTATTTTCATTAAATATCTGGACCAGTCCCATCCCCGGATAAGTATTATATCGATAAACGCAGATTTAATTATATTGCAATAAAACAGTACTCATAGAAGAAGAAGATTGGAAATCTACAATAAAAAGTATTTTATTTGCCATTATGTACATGTATTTAAGTCCAAGTTTTTCATTTTATTAGTATTCAAATATTTGTTTTACTGAGGGATCGGCATGTGTTTGGACCATAATAACCCTTGTGATAAAGTGAGAAGGCCTCGCCGGAGATGATATTATATTATCCTGCCTTATTTTGGTCCTTCTTGAAATGTCGGAGTTAGGAAATCTTGTTGGGGAGAGGAAATTTTGGATTTGCCCATTTCGCGGCCCCTATTACGATAAAGCCCCGGGTCTGATATCGTATCCAATTTCCCTTTTTAAATCCCTCTCTCTCTCCCTCCGTTTTCCCTCTTATCGACCGTCGACGGGCTCGGGGCTTAGATTCGTACAATTTAAAGTATGGCCAGGTGCCATTTCAGTCTGTTTGTGTTCAACGAAACGTGTAGCGTAGAATTGCGGATCGGATGGTCAACCGCAATTGATTAATGTTCCGTCCAGTATTCCTTTTTTTAGCACCCAGCCTTCCCTTCTGTATCTCATTATTTTCCGTTCAATGAAAAATAGAGGGTGAGAGTTCACGAAATGAAGATAGCGCGATATGGCCAAAAAACGTTTACGAGGCATAACTTGCGAAAATACGGGTGTTTCTATTATTTTCCGTTTCGACCGATACACGTCTATTTTAGATTTTTTTGTTTGCGACACGATAATGCATAACGCAAAATATGCCCTAAGCTCATCATTCGTTAGCGGATACCGCTCTTCCCTCATTTTCGAACCCTCTTCCATTCTCTTTTGCGCTGCGTATCTATTGCGTTTCTCTAACTATCGTTTCGAAAAAATCATCGCATAATACTTCTAAACGAAACAGCATCGATGCACGAACGAAACAGTTTAATCTAATAATATACTGCCCGGTTTTAGCCAAAGACAGTTCTCGACGTCTCGAAGACGTCAAAGTCTACAGTGGCACATGAAATGAATGACGTCATTGTATGTCAAGGGGTTAAATACCCTAGTGACTGGTTTTATTCAGTTTGATTGTCCTGCACGTAGAGTGAATTTAACGTGTACCGGCGCCGTGGGGTCACTGGACCCCGGGGGGCGAGTGAGAGCCAGTGAACAAATCTATAATGCCCTGTACAGTTTTAATTGGGCCCCGTTTCGAAATGGAACTGTTTTGTGGAGTAATAAGGGAGTATAATGCGGACCAAATAATTTTTCACCAGCAGAACTCCGTTAGGCAATTCCACACACGTGCCAGATCGGAGATGACTCGATATTGAAGTGGTTATATCACTAATGGACTCTAATAATGAAATTATTATCACGATATTTCAGGTCTGTAGGTTGATTGACTCTCGATATTTTTAAGGTTTGCTACGTTTAGTTTAACTCTAATCCTTCATAGTGGGCCTATCCTTGCTGTTGGTGTCACCTTGCAAATCTTCATTAGGGATCCTCATTCTTGACCAAAGCTGTTTCGCCTCGTTGTCTACCGGCGGTTAGATAAGCCTCGCAGAGGATGTGGTAGGCGGGATGGAGATGTAAAACCGCTCCTCGGACTCTGCCGTTAAGCGAGAGTACGCCGTGTAAAATCGCATTAGCCGGTTAGCGAGAGGCCAAGAATGCGATACCGTTAAGGCGGGCATTGTGTCCTCCTCGGGCGGCCGCAATTTTGAATACCTCCGGCTCAAGAGCTCTTTTATTTTTACTTTTTTTCTGTCCACTTAATTGGAGTTAAACAACGGAGAACGGGGCCACTTCTTCTTCTTCTTCTTTCCTGGAGCCTCCCCGCGTGTCGGTATTCGGCCTTTGTAACTCTTACAAACCCTGTACGGACTCTGGACGGAGAATATTTTCTGCGTAAATTAACAATCGGCAGATATGAATAATAAATACCCATTATAGTATCATGTAGTATATACAATTTTCGTAAGTAACATCCTACCGATATACAGTTAAAAAGTATTAATTGAATAACTACATATTATTTAACTACCTATAGTAGAATAGCAAGGTGTATGTACTCCTTTCACCACTAATTTCGACAAATGGTCCACCTCGGATTTGTAAGTTACGAAACCCTAGTTGTAGTTGTGCTTTCAGTATTAGTGTTTTTCAATTTAGAAAATCTGTTAGGAATCATATTCCGGATCGTAAATCAATGAAACAGAAACCTTGAGAGTGGAAACTTTCTGAAAAGCCAACAAAACAATAAGGCAATAAAACTTTCACTTATAATATATCTTTAAATAATTACGCGTTACCCCAGATTACTGTGTTATAGAAGAAGGTGATCCGTGATGCGATAGCGGCTGCAATTCTTACGTACTCGTAAGATTCAATAAAAAATTCATAATAGTATAATATAAATATAATAGTTCAATGGACTTGATTACTGGTACTTCCTACCATTAGAGCAGTTATGCCTTTTGGTTTCAAAAATTGATTCTCCAAGGCGAAGAAAAATATGATTTTTCTGTTTTATACAACGTTATTGTTTAACACCGCTTTCCGAAAGTAAACATGTGGGCAATTGCACGAATCCACATTAAGTTTCTGTTATGGTTTCAGTTATAACTGTGTTTAACCTTTAATAATAGCCCCTCTGCGGGCATTCGGGATTATTGTATTAGAATAGGAATACAATGCCCCACACGAAATTTCCCTTTTCCTATATTCAACGGTGTTGCAGTGGAAATCCTGAATATTATGCGTGTGCGCGAATATTCCATGTGGGCGAATCGCCGTCTCCATTATTGCTGTTAACAGTAGTTGAGGGGGCCGACCGGTCTCCATCCGGCGGATTCGCGCTAATTGCGTTAATTTCGCGTTAATTCGTTTACTTTTCGAATTCGAGCGTTGCCAGCCATGAGATCACAGGTGATAATAGGGAAACCCAGTCGTGTAGGCGGAATATATATTCACTGTTTGGACTGTTCAACGTACTGTTATCTCATCGAGGTGGTTATGTCCGTGCCACCCAAGTTGGAGGGGAGATCGGTCCGCAGTACAGGAATAGTGCGATGGGATAGATATACGCGCCCTTTGATGAAAATAACTGTCGGGGGTAAACGCCGATTGTTAAACAGTCATTCCCCAACTGTCGGTCCCGAAGCTGTAAACAGCGCATTAAAAGAATAAAATTCTCCAACCCCCCTCCCTACCCGACGCCATTAGAACTCTCCCTTTTATACAAGTAGCCCTCGGGATAAAAAAGAATGGGAGGCCGGAGTAAAGTTATTCAGGAAACGTAGTTTATAGATCCTGCCTTTCCTCCCCCCTACCCATTGAATGGTTGGATATGGTTGTGGCGTCCCCCTCACCCCCTGTTCCTAACTTTGTAACAATATGGTAATTTTCTCCCTTAAACAATGTTTGGTCTTTTTCTTCCCCTCTTCATCCATGGCTTAATAAAAATTCCCCCCTGGGCGCTATCTGTTCATATAAGATTTTGGTGCGGTAAAGCCAGGAAACCTGTATAAAGGAGCGGAACAATTTTGTTCGGACAAAAGGATGTTGATGCAATAAGTACGCTTAAGAGTAAAAAAATTGAACTTCATTCTGTTTGGGAAGGCCCAAATCACTGTGATGATCCAGGATATTTCAAACCCTCGATTTCATGTTTGTCTGAAAATTCGATTTTGTATATCTTGTGACTGTGAGAATAAGTTTGGGTAATTGAGGTCAATAGTGGACTTTCAAAATATAGGCCATTTGTACCGTACTTTATTATTCCAACTTGAATAAAGTTATTGCGGTCGTGCACACGAACGATACGATATTCTATCGTTAATACCCGTTATTTGTGCGCAGAATTGTTGATCCGTGGGAAGGGCACTCAGATAAGATGAAGTAGTTCTGTAATTATTGTGAACGCTCGGCAAGTGAAATTGCGATATATGCCTTCCGCTATTCATAAGAAAATCCCATAAATATCCTGTACTCTAGAAACTTTAATAAAGGAAATCGCAGTTGGTAATGTGTCTGAGTAATAGGAAACGCATTATTTAGTTTCGATATGGAATATTTGCGAAGTTGTTTGTCTTGATATTAAAGCGCAGCAGTAACTAATCTAAACCAACTATTAGTTTCAATAGGCACCATAAATTAAAAATTAGATCTTAAAAAAATAATTAGAGAATTGGCTAATCGGAATGCTTCTCTACAGCATTACTATGTCATCAATGAGCGCGGGAAGACTAGAACTAGCACTAGACCAAACTAGGGAGATGAGAAGAAATAAATGACTCATATTATAATGTAAAGGAGACTTGAATGGAGACAGTGTTCCTGTTTTTAAGAATGTATATTGAATCCTCATTGATACTACCAGTGTTTATTTACCTGTCTCGCGTTATGAATGACAAACCTATTTTATTGTAATTCGTAAAGTGTACATCAATCACTCAATGAGACCCTTGAATGCGTTCAATTCATTGCAACGTATCTCCGCTTGTTCATAAACAAATTGGCGTCACCTACTCATGTTTGCAGATAATTAGAAATGAGTTCGACTTGTTGATATTGCGTCTTCTATTTACAAAATATATTCAGAATCATAACATTGTTATTATTTCATTTCAACGTACCGCATTTCGAAATTAGTCCTCTCGAGTAGTTGTTGAAAGACTCATTTATGGAGCGGTTTCCAAATTGTTTTCAATTAGATTCATGCGTTGTTCCCCAGTTTTGTTATCGTAGCGCTCTGTCATCTCGTTTCCGATATTCAATTGTAGTATTTCTATTACAGCGGTTCTGTTCAGTTTCGTATTGGATCGTATTGAATCCATTCAATAACCGTCAACAGATATATCATTCGTATTATTCTTCAATATATCAGACTTCTGTTTCGCGTGGGAAGGTCGACCCGAAAGCGAAATGTTAGCATTACAGGAATCAAATATAATAAATCTCTTTTTGAATATGTCACAAGATAATTACTGAGGAACTCAAAATTGTAATTATCTGGTGTATGTTTTGCATTACTAAGGGTTTCACTGAGAATATTGGATAATTAATGGTACTTGGAGAATAAATATATTTTTTTTATTTTGATGTTAATAATAGGATAGCGAAAATACAACTACTAAATTTGCATGAAAATTAAAAATAATTTTACTTTTACTATTGGGCTAAGAGAGGGTTCGGATTATTATTTCGTTTATGGTAACCCGTTTCCTATCGCTGTTTACTCAGGACGCAGGGTTTCTAGCAGCGTCATCTTTTTGCTAGCACTTGTTTACTGGGCTTGTCTAGGAACCAACTGTGCTAATACGATGCCCTATAGGCCCGAAATGGATCTAAAGTGTTAAATGTTATCCGAGGCATACGACTGGTGTGCCCGGCAGTTGTTATTGTCAGCCGGGTATGATTTATCATGGCCACGAAATTGAATCTGTCCACCGACAATGAATTATTGCTACCGGCGTTATTCAAAATTATTGATCACTTGTTAATCAAACCTTATTTATAAAAGGCCTGTGCCTAATTGTTCTGTGGGTACCGCCTGCCTACTGGGCTCCGGAGAAAAGCACGTGGGGTGAAAGTTCTATAGAAAATGAATGGGATTTCCTTTAAGAGCGTGACATTTGCCTCGGGCGACGGATTACCTCTCAGTCAGACGAGTGGAAACTCTCGATGGTAAATAGTCTTTGAGAAATGTTACTTTTTCCGTCTCCTCTCCCTCTTTCCGCTCCTGTACTCGACCGGTCTCCATCGGCAGTACCTACGGTGATATTTTTATCCCTGTTGTTTTCTATTTACTGCGCTGTCTAGTTAATCTGCGCCGCTATAACTAGTTTATATGTAACACAACACTCTTGTGTATTCCTTTGCCTATTTATTATTTACTTATTGGCTCATTGTACGCTTGAATATCCTTACAGAGATTTAGCCGCACGAAAGGCTTCAGGAGTTGAAAACCCCTCCTAAACGCTAAATCGGATCTGGGTTGAAAAAACCTGTCCTGCATATTCTTGAGCGCCCTTCCTCCACAATCTTCTTCATCCTCTTCCCCAATCGGGTCATCGGACTCATTCGAATATTATTTAAAGAGTTTAATCGGTCAAGTAAATTGAAATGTATACGCAACATTCTGTAGTGGAAATTCCGAATCGTACTCGGACAACCGGCGGGGTACCATTAGGGCCCCGAAAGAACGTAGGTGATGCGACACCACAGACCGTCCGGTTTCATTGTTACCGACATTTTTTTTTGTCCGCTGTCGGGTGTTTATGGGCAGGGCATTGAGGAGGACTCCTCGGATGTTTTCAGGACGGACGGTTCTCCCCCTCGGGGTTACCAACAAGTGTAAACTCGCGGGGCGGCGGAAACGCCCGAGACGCGTTCCGGAAACAGCCGAAGCCGGACTGGTGGGGGAACCCCGGGCACGTCGGCCATAGGGCCCGTCTCCCAATACGTTCGGAGTAGTCGCTCTAGGCGTTTCGCGCCATTCAGAAATTAAAATTCCTCATTATTCAAAAAATATTTTCTCCCACCAACATCCACGCCGGAATATATGTGTTGATCCCGGAAGGAGGATTACCGAGACTCGGGGGAGTTATGGCGACCAGGCAGTGATGTTCTGAGTGTTCTCAAGTTTTTACATTTTGGTGCCCGTTGTCAAAAATATTTTCATTCTCTGTGTGAACCGTGTTTTTGAGTGATTCTCCCTGTCATCTTGTTCATTTTCGTCTCTCGCCCGCCCACCGCCAGTCTTCGACTTCGGATTAAGCCGACGCTCGGGGCAACCTGGAAAAACTGGATAACCCAAGTCTACAGGCGAAGAATGCAAGGTAGGAGCACGATCTGTATTTCCTGTATTACCTACCGGTATGGTAACACGTCGGCTTCAGCGGACGCCATCTTACCCCCTCGGTACTGTGTGTTACCTTCCCCACGTATTTTCGGATGTATTGCGCCAGGTGGTACGGGGACCAACCGTTTTCGATTCGAATTTCATTCCTAACACATTACTGACGCCGTTTCTACGAGTGTTGATTGAGCCTTAGATTTGGCAACAGGTTACGCCTAGATCTTAACACCTTAAGTGGACGTATTTGAACTGGGAATAATTTGTTGTCTAATAACGGTGAAAATAACGTTGCGGAATTGTGCCAGTAGTCTGTAACCCGAGTTTTGTGTCTGTCTGAAGACCTTCAATGTTGATATTTGAGAACACTTTCAAGTGCGCTCTGGGCCAGCGAGTGTAATTTGAAAGTTTCCTTGACTATCCCAAACGTTGAAACTAACCTTAAGGAATTTTAGTTATTATCATTTCGCATTACTATTACGTATCATTACCTATTTTTAACGATTATTTGATCCTGAACAAGTCTTATAATGAATTATATTCCGGAGATGTTCGTTAAACCTTGTGGTACCATTTGGATGTAGCTGTAAAACCTCACGTATGTGATCACAGTTCTAGTAATTACTGTAGATTAGAATAGTACAAAAACTCTGTTGACTATCATACTAAATGTACAGTTTGTCTAGCAGAGTCTCATATGAACGAGTAACAGTAAAATGTCCGGTTTAATATCAGCAGAAGTTCTGCAAATATGTACTAGCCGAAGTTATACCCATCTTCCCCCGCACCGTCTTATGATCGACGGTCAAACTGGTCCTGTTATAAAAGTCACTGTACATTTTACTACGTTCCGACTTCACCTGGGAGAACTTTCCGTCGTAAATGCTCGACATGTCCCAGAACTTGTTCAGAGCCTGTACCAGTATGAAAAATAATCGGAATTCCAGAAGTTTCTACCGCCTACGGAACATTCCTTCAGCCCGAATGGATAATGAATCATATGGTCTGTGGAAAATTCTACGTGGTGTGGATTTAATAGCTTCGCAGACCGCATCGTGTCATGAAAATTTATAGCCGAACCTGAGTTACGTAACGTTGCAAAGTTCCGTGGCTGTAGATTCGGCCTTCGTTTTTTTACGAAGGAAGGATTTGAGAGAATGATTTTGCTTTACTCCTTTTGTTTATTCGACTCGAAACAAATACACTTCCTTGAACAGGCTCGCGTATTTCTTTGGAATTTATTCTGACGTCTTCAAAAGCAAAATATATAACATTCATGAAAATGTGTATGTGTATAGAACTAACAGATGTTCTTGAGAAAATATGTTTGTACATCTGTTAATCTACTTTTGCGACTAGACATGTCCTGTTGTAAAACTTTCATAATGGTAGGAGGCTGGATTCTCATTGTGAAAACACAATGTCACCTTCCATTTGTCTTTCTTCATGATTTTTGAACTGAAAAATATTATGAGTGTTTGTTACTCGCATTTTCTAAATGTTCATGTTTGGATATTTATTAACAACATGGCTTGAAAAAGTATTCTAGGACGTCCAGCCATATTCAATGAGTTTTCTAATTTGGTAATAGACGAGACATAACTAATTAAACACAGGGTGTTGAGCATTGATACACATTATTTCACAATGCTTTGTCGTAAACAGCGAGCCTGTGCACCTTAATATACTTCAGTAAATGTGAAATATATGTAACCAACAGTCGAGGCCAATGTAATTTATGTATATCACTTTACATTTAACATATCCGCTCTACTCTCTGTCGCTGCGAAACTGATTACGGGAATTATTGCTGTCGGCTAGAATGTTTTCCGACTAGCCTTATGAATAGGGTAGGGGTATAATGAAAATTGTCACGCGAATGTGGCGCATCGATCTTAAATATTTTCAGCCAGCGTTTGACCCGTACGTGCACGGTGGGAATATTAATAGCTGAGATATAATTTTTAGTTCTAAAAAATTGGTCCTATACCATCAAAGTATTCGTGGACTCGGAAAACCCCTTAATTGGCGAACATTCGCAACTGCTCTCTGAGTTTTTGTCTTCCATATTTTTTTCCTTATCCCGCGTCTGGCCGCGGACCGGGTTTTGGAAAGTTTTTAAAATCGGGTAATTTTTTGGGTACCACAAATGCCGTCAGACTGTTACGCATAGTTATAGGATTTTCTGCGAAACGTGGCTCGTAGAAAACTTTGAGGATGAACCAGGTAGAGATTTGGGCGATAGAGTGGCGAGTTGAACGGGAGAAAGAAAGAGAGAGAGAGAGAGAGAGAGAGAGAGAAAGAGAGAGAGAGAGAGAGAGAGAGGGGTAACTAGCCTGCTGGCGGAGAATTCCAGAGCTGGGTCCGGTACAGTTATTGGTGGGGAGGGACCACGGGGTCCCTGGTTCTCTTCTATAGAGGCCCAGCCCCCCTCCATAGAGAACCCGGCATTATTCACAGAGAGAGAGAGAGAGAGAGAGAGAGAGAGAGACCCATTCACAAGACCCTCTTTAACTCTGGGCCCCGAAATTCCCTTTAGAAATTCGGCAACTTCGGTCTCTAATTTTATTCCCCGCATTTGTCAGTATTTAATCCTCGGTAATTGTTATTGCTGCGATTTAAATCTAAAAGAATTGCGCTCCCAGTGTTAATGAGCTCCGATATTTCAATCTGTCGGAAACTGAAATCGACTAGACAAATAGAAGTTTTAATTTTCAAATAAAGTAAAAATATCGTGATCAACCCCTTCTCTCTATAAAGTGATTCCCTCTTGGTCGAAATAATAAGGAGAAATAGTATCGGTTGGATGGCCCGTATTAGCCGTAAAATTGAGTCCGGAACCGGAATTCGAACCCGGGTCGTTGCGTTTAAAGCCAATTAAAGCCGACGGATAGGGAGGTCGATTTGTTGAGGAAAATACGGCGTAAGGGCACGAGAAGCTCCATCCACAGGAATTATTTCCCTTCAGTTGAATATTTAAACTTACTTATTTATTCTACTCTACAGAAGTTTGGCATATGTGTATGTGGAATTCCACTCAGTATTGCCTGATGTTACGCACTTGGATACTACAATACGATATCTTCTTGAAAATTGTAAAGCGCTTTAAATAATTCTACTACTGTTGTAAGTAAGAAGCATGGTCGGAGAAGAGGTACTTCAGGAGAGAGATACTGAGAACCTACTTGGTCCGCGCGCGCTTTAATACCAAGGCCACTGAGGGTCTTACGAAGCCCCTTAGCTTCAGCAGAATTGTCCACGCTTTTCGCAATTTCATTTTGCATTTAAACGTTTTCCGTCATCATCCCGATGCCGTGTCCTGTTCGACCTCGGATCGTCAATTAAGAAACGATATGACGTAGGAGGCTCACTCTCCGAATGAGAGCGAATTTTATAAGGAATATACAGGTCTCACATAAACGTCTTTGACTTCTTCCGTCCGTTGTATTTGTTTAAATGTATTTATTCAAGTCAAGGAGGAACGTGTAGATAACTTTATGTTAGTAATGAAATAAAAATCTTCCGGAACCCCGAGGGGAATGACTCCGCTCCACTCGCCAATTCAATTACTAACTTGAATTGATCGTGCGAGAAGTTAGTGAACTTAAGTAAACTCACCAGAATGTGTGTATAGCTATGTAGAAAGTAAAACCGGCTAAAAATAAATACATGATAAGGTATCTGTAATTTTGTAATTGCAAATTTAGGAAAGACGAGTAGTACTTCGTAGTTAAGGATAAACCAAATTCGGGTAGTACATCACCTGGAGGTTACCGTTTCGAAGCGGTTAGGGGTGAAACCTTACCGACGGCGTTGCCATGACAACGCCCCTGTCTAGTCATCGCGGCAGTATTGTGATTAAATGATGTGCCGATCGAATTCCAGTCTCTCAAACGATTGGCATTTAAAGATTTAAAAGATTTAAGAGATATTTCAATCTGTACGGGCTCGGTTTATTATAAAAAGTATATTTTTTTCCCATCCCCTCCCTCCAATCCCTCGCATATTACTTTCCAACCCGGTCGTCGCCGGTTAATGACGAGGTATTGAGTTATTACGGACAAGATATGACAAAATAAATATGAATAAAACATTCGGTTTCGAATTTGTTGCCGCCATAGTGTTGGGGGGCATTCAAGGCTGTTCTGTTTCAGAAACTCAGAACCAGTTTTGGTCTCGCTTTGCTCTCGAGCTTGCTTTCACTCGCGGCCCCCTTTTCAGTTATTTTCTCTTTCAGTCTACCAGTTCTCTTTTTTTTATGGGGGCGGGGAGTAGGAGGAGGAAGGGTCGGGGAGTAAAACACAAAACGCGTGAAAAAACGCTGCATTTTTCTCGAAAGGCACGGGGGCGGTGGGAAATCGAATGTTTTCTTCTCAATGGTAATTCTTCGTTTGTACCCTTTTCTATGTCCCAAGGCAATTATAAAGCCATGTTTATTGATTTTCAAAGGTAGTTTCTCTGTATTGTTCAGTAAGTTACTGAATTGAAAAAAAAGATTAATTTACACTGAAGCTAACTCTGTCTGATATCTATGGAGGCGAAATTCATTTTATAATACTACTAACGGTGGGAAGAATCCGAAACATGTCTACCCCACGAGGCTACACAGAGAGTATTGAATAATTTTTAAAAGGACAATGTTCAGATCACTTTATTTTAAAACAGTTATTGAAAGAATTTCATTTTCAATTTAATCATCTTTATATTTAATGTCCACAATGGAGGATTGAACTCTGGTCCTTCTCCTTACCTTTTGGGTTCCATGATAACTTATTATGTGTGATGTAATGAGGATTATGGGTTCAATCCCCGATTTCTGTGTCCATGTTCCCATCTTTAAAATAATAGGGAACCCCCTTTACCGGCTTATTTCTGAACAATAAATGAATATTTTACGATTTTTATACTATCGAACTTGATGAAGTATTGAAACCCTTTGCCGGTGCCCGACCTCTTTTAAGCCCTCTGAAAAAAAATAACGAAAATGATAGGATTTAGGACTGATTGAATATTGAACGTCCGATAGATCTTTAGTGAGAAGATATTATTCTTGCCTCTTGAAATTTTAGAAAAGCTACAAAGCCTTAATTCTTTGAACAAACGATTTTAACATTTTAGTCCTTTTTAAGGTCCTCTGAGTCGGACTTTTTCTCGCCCTTGACAGCCTGAGAAAGTTAATAATGAATGAACCTCTTCTTTAAAGTCCGAAAATGCGCCCGGGTCGGCTTTGTGTGTAAGAAAACTTGGCTGGGATGGGGGAACACAAAGGAGGTAAATTGTAAGTGTTTTTTTCCTTAAAGTTTCCTTTAATTATATTCGACATTAATTAAGTTAATCTATTGCAGTTATAAGAGGGATACAAGTAAAATTTCTTCGTTTTATAAACGTTTAAAAAAATAATGAGAAACAATGGAACTACAACTTGATTCCTTTTTATTGATAGAATATCTTGTTAAATATTATTCTCGATTATGTAAAACATTGATAGTTGTTTTCATACTTCCAGCTGTTAATCGATGCATCAAAATTAAGAGTAGCACAGAGCAACAATTTATATTAAAATATTTTCATCATTATACAGAATAGTACATGAATATGTAAATGTATTCATTGGACTACGAACTCCGTACATATGGGGGCTAATTTTCAGAGAGATGAAACATTCTTTTGCGTATTCAAAATTATTTTGATAATAAAACCTTTTTTCCTGGAAACTATTCTCCCATTGTATTCTACATTGGTATGGAGTTCAGATTTTATCTTGGTGTTTGATCTTGAAACTGTTGGTGTTATTGGTGGATGATAGAGCACGGCGAGGAGCTGCTGACCGTAGGCTAACTGTAAGCCGAAGCGGACGAACGTCGGTCCAATTCCCCCGGCTCACCGTATAACGGTTACAGCTTGCGTTTACTTCTCACGTCCCGTTTCTTCTTTCTTTTTATCGTTTTTAATTGTCCAATAACGCGGCTCTACCGCACAACATCAAACTGGAATATACAAGTGAAGTTGTTCATTTTCCTTCGGGTACATCGTATTAGCAATCTGCGGTATGGTAAAATTACGCATTATTGACATATTTTGATGCTGGAAAAAACTACATGAAATTTAATTCAGAGTTCACGACAGTTTCTTACTCGAATACCTCAATTATAGTAATAATTCAACATTTTAATCAAACTCTAGAATTGAAAAATCTGTTACTGATATAGTTACTAATATACTTACGCTATCGCTTTTCTTCTTAGACAGGTTCACTGTTTATAATGTTGGAATTTTTATGTACGATTGCTAAATGATTTCTGGTCCTTTTTCTGTCCGACGTCAAAGATAGTTTCCGTTTTATAAGAAAACAAATTTATCATTTATCTCATTTCGCTAATTGCCGGGAAGATAATCGACGGCGACTTTCGAGATTATTCGCGATATATTTAAAAAAAACTAGCCGGAGCCAGCAGCTGTTTGACTTTCAAATTCCGGTTGTCGTATCTTCTGCGAATGACGCCCCTTAACGTCACTGGTAATCGAATCGTAATACTTTTTTTAGACTTTTATACTTCCGCCCCGAATAATTCTCTCTCGACGATCCGGAATATGAAGGATTTTTGTCGTCGTAAACTTGTTTTTTCGATCAATTCAAATCTGCACTGAAATGCTTATGTGGGAATATACGATGGAATGGAGTCCTCTCACTGAATTCGGTATAGACATTAGGAACTGTCGTTTTATATATTTAAATTTATTGTAACGAGCTTTCGTATATTTTAAAGAATTTTTTTACTCAGGATGTTATTAGGAATAGCAGTTCATGTGTGTTATAAATAATTATTATAAAATAATTTCTTCTTATATAGTTCAGTATTACATAGATTTAGCGTGTAAATGAACTGAGCCAATTTTAGGTTGAACTTAATGTCTGAAGCTGTCGGCGAGCTCGCTCGGCAATTGTCAATCCAATTTTATGAATCGGCTTTTCACACCCGATGGAAAAAATAATAGTAATCAATAAAAAAAACACATGAAAGCGAAAAAGTGTGCCTAGTATCTGGGTCAAGCGGAAGTGTTTTATAAATAGGATACCCAGTCGATGATATTAGACAGTTAAACGCTGACTCCCCGGGATCAATACCGGTCTGTTGAGGGGGCAGATGTTTATTTTACAGTTTTGTGCCACGTCTTCAGTTCCTTCCTATTCAAAATGGGCGTCAACCACGGCATTAAGCATTACTTTGTATTGAAATTCAGTTGAACTTCAAAACCTTTCGAAGTGGTTCTTTCGTAGCCGACACTATTAATTTGTCCGTAAATGTTTTTTACCCATCTGCGAATATGATGGAGCGTTGTTACGAATAACGCACGAAAACGTATTAATTTTATAATTATCAATTATCAATCCCTCGTTATTATCGCAACTGTACACTGTCAAATATCATCGCCTTTCGATCTTTCAATGAAACTATTGTTCGATGGTACATTTAAAATAATTGTTAATAATGTTTTCGATAACAGTTTAACGGGTTTTTACGGTCTGGTGATTCGGCCTTGTGACTAATAGGACTAACCAACCCAGCTAGTTGACTGGCGAGATAGAGAGGACTCAAGATGAAATGTTTCGTAATTGTTTTCGAGGAACGGCCGTAGATAAGTTGTCTGCTGGGAAATTACCACCGATCCTAGACTTTGGCTGGTGGTCACGATGTAAAAAGTACAAGTTGAACAAAGTCCCACCGGAATTTACAATGCGTAGTAATTGTTTTAAATTCGTTACTACTCGGTTGTACTGGCCCAAATTAACTTAGCAAGAACTTAATTTAATATTTTGTATGTCCCTTACTTGATACCAGTAGACATCGACAAATATCACGGTTGAGAAAAATAACTACACATAAAATTGATTTTGGTCCATGTCTCCAAAAGAGGGGGGGAAGTCTATGAGAATAACAGGGACACCAATTAAATCAGTTGATTTACCGCGTCTCGCTGTCGCTGTAATTGGAAGATTTTCCGTCGTGGAAATGTTATTTCTGCCAGAGGGGAAAACATATTTCTCGATAATTGATATTTCCCGATGACTTGTCTTGGTTGTTACGACGAGTGACTAAACCTCTACCGAAATGATAATTATATACTTGTGTTCTAGTCCCTATATATTCTAGTTTATACGTTGTTCCCATTAATATAACGATAATAATGTCGATTGAGGTGCCTATTTGAGGTTCGAGGCGAATACCCTTTGGATATTCGGTCTTCACTCGTTAAGAATGAGATATAAAGAGGCTTTCGTGGGTAGAACTTTTGGCTGGATTTCAAGTAACTCTATTCGATTTGTAATACAAATAGTTACATTATTTTTTTTGCAGTTTTTTCACATAAATGTATAGAAGAAATACGGAAAAACGGTTTATTTTCGCTTGATTAATTCATATTGGAAATTGATTTCTGTTGTGGTCGCCTTGTGCGTGATGTCGAACTTTCGAGGGGAGTAGAAGCACTCGGGTTGTCGGTCTAGAACTTTCTAGATCAGAAGAAAGCATACAGAGATCGGCACGCATGTCGGAAATAAGGTCACTACTGGATAAGGGCGGTACACTACTGTATATTCACGGTACTACTACGGATAGCTTACATTAGTTATTTTGTGAACTATACCCCATCCATCATTTTATTCATTTTATTTCCTAACAAAATAAAGGTGACACATGCCATTTATTGGTAAACTTGTGAAAAAAATGTTGAATCCCTGCCCAGCGTCTGCTTCTGTCCACTTCCTTAACCGTACAAGGCAGCTGGTTTTGAGGAACTTGGTAGTTCCTTATCGGGGACGTATCTTCCTAGTTTCTTGGAAAGTATTTTTTCCGCCGTGACTTCTCACTGTAACATTCACATAGTTTTTCACCTTTTTCAGAATTTTAAAACCGACGACCATTCATCGTATATTAAATATTCACTGTTCAGACGGCACAAATTTTAAATATCGTAAATTCTTGTTCCTTGAGGCAGTTCGAGCGAGACAATTTAAAGTTCCGCTGGATTGTACTCTTAATTGCTTTTGCACAAGGGTCGGGACGTGGCACTGGTCACTGAATTTAATTTAATGAGGACTCATTTAAGAAACCCCCCGGTCTGACTTAAGGAGGAACTGTAGATAACGTAGAATAGGAAGGATTTAATCTTAATTTAATTTCTTTTTCCTTTTCTGTTTGCTTTCAATTTTTTTTCTAATCCTATCTGTATTATTCTTCTGTCTATTAAATCTTATTCTTTATTGCTTGCCTTTTTAATTGCTTACTTAGTAGACATTCTGTTGCACATCTACCTTTGTAGCTCCTGCATATACGTGAAGCGTTCTTTTTGTATCAACAATATCAGGATTTATCCTGATTCTCAGGAGGAAGGAATTCTCTGTAGGACTGAGGCTGGAGTCTGACTTTCTAAACCCGTCTGTTTCATTTCACTGCGAGGAAATGAAAAAGAAACGGAATTAAGGAAGGACCGAATATCATTTGATGATGCTAACGATCAGGGCCAACCGCTGTTAAAGGTTTCAAAATTAAAGCGAGGTCGTTCCTACCTCTGCCGTTTATTTAATAGCCAGCTTCCCTCTCCCGTGAATAATTGCAATTAAACCCGGTCCTGTGGGGGTTTAAAGTTCCCTCGACAATTGACCTTCCCCCCCTTCCCGCCATCCAAAATTCTATTTGTCTTAAGGGGATATTCCTTGAAGTACAATACCGCGGTGCCCTTTATTTGTACTGTATGAATTGCCACTTTCGTTATACTTATCAGAGTACCTAATCGCGTACCCAAATAACCTCAATATAATATCGAGCGGTCTCGTTACGTATGCAGTGTGAAGTTTTTATTTTGGTCAAAGGAAGTGTAATGACAATGCTGACAAGATGGTCATCGACAGCCGACATGCATGAATACCTCACTTTATTACTAACGGAATGCCAGTGACTTGGCGAAAACCTATGCAGTCAAGCATGGTTGCTGACCAATGTTAAAAGTAATTATTTATTACCTTTAACTGCGGTCCTGTGTATTATCCCGGTTCTAATTATTATTGCATTTTTATTTCACTCATCAGTTATATACACGTTCCACTTTTGTGCTTAAAGCTATTCCACCAGTAGTGGGAAAAATGTTTCACCAGACCACGTAATGCTACCGATGCCCCTTATCCGCTACTTCCCAGTCTAAAAGTATGGACGATAAGAGTAATTTAAAACCTGAGGTCAGGAATGTTTTTGAAGATAAAAAAGAGCGTTCTCGTGGTAAATCCAAAATTAAACGCCGGCTTTTTTGCCCCTTCTATTCTCGTAATCAGATAGGGATCTCTGTCTCTGTAATTTGCATACCGCGTTTGCGTATGCTCACCCGAGTTACGCTTCTTTGGAACCGAATATTTTTTTTAATTTAAATTTTTTAAATCCTCCCTTTTTTGTTCGTGTCCGGAATGCGAGCGGGCGACCCCCCTCAATTATATATTTTGATTTGCGCGCTTCCGCCACCGTTTATAGGTCGTAATCACTGTTATTTGGCGGGGCTCGTCGGTCCAATGATTGTTCCGAAGCTTGATTTTTATTTTTTGAAATCTTGTTCCCTTCCCTTCACTCTTATTTTAGTCCAAACTATTTGTGCCAATTGGGGATTCCATTTATTTTTCTTTGGATCGAAAATATTCAGGAGTGTCCACACGTGCCCGAGTTTTAGTGGCTCATCTACATACCTACTATGTATTATCTTATTTCACTATAGTTGGCGCATGAATATCTCAATTATCCTAAGATTATTTATTACATCCGGATTGTAGTGAATCAACCTCGACACGCTTACATCAATGAAAATCAGGAAATGGGATAATTGCAACCTTCCGAGGCACTTTAGCGAGGATGAATCAGTTTCAGGTTGGCACATTTTATTGAGAACGCGTTGTTTGGCATCCGTATAGTTTGGCAAGCGTTCCGCTGTCTTATTTTCTGCCCCGTTAGTTGAAAATAATTGCGGGGCGGCGAGCGATCCGAATGCCGATCCGCCAATTATGCGATTTTTCGGCCCCCAGGCTAGACCGGTTTTGGCTTTGCGCCACGGTCAGTAGTATTAGGTTAGAATTCGTTCGCTGGAGGTTGCCAATTTAGCGTCCTGTTGAGGAGGCGGTACCTTGTTCATTGTCCGTGTCCTATTCAAGTCTCAGTGTCGACGGTTTGTATTTCGCGTAGCGTCGCAGTTTAGGGGTCGCAGAGTTAATTAATACTTCCCTAGCAACATAGTTATGCACAATTGTGCATTGTAGCATTACAGAATTTTAAGATTTTCATTTTCTTTTAAAATGTTTTTTATACACCTGTCATATGTCTTAAAATGTTCGACTAGTCCATGTCTTGCATTGATATTTTTACAAATTGATATATTTCAAAACACCCGCTTCATTAGGACATTAGTGCTGTGAGCAGAACTTAATGGAGTCGAAGTGAAGACAGTACTGATGGTTTAACTGGGTTTGCATTGAGCCCTGTTTGTTCCCCAGTCCCACTGGAGTTGGTGCTAATGAGATGGGCCGCGATACAAGTTAAACCGCTAAGGCGCAGCGGGCTTTATGTAATCCAGAGAGGCCTCCTTCCTTGTTGATATCCCTTTCCTTGCCTTTTCCTTTCACGGTTCCTTTCAAACCTTTTATTGAGATGAAAACGCTTCGAATTTTGTTAGCCACGGTTGACAAAACTGACTGTTATTGTCGTATTCTCTGCTGTCGTTTACATACAGGAAAAAGTGCTCAACGTGATTAAGTCGAACGAAGTATTCGATAAAATAAATATCTTGGGTAGGTTTTTATACGTCGGGGTGAAAAATAATTTAAATATATTTTGCTCCATTATCCAGCATATCCTATATACGGGCGTAGAATTGACTCTAGTCATCGTACGTGCGTTTGCTCTTATTGAAAATTTTTCATTCTTTCCAATCATATTTACTATAAGTAATATGTAACATTCAATGCCTATTTAATTTGGTATTTTTTTAGAAGTTGGTCCGCACATTGTTCGACAGCCTTTTACGTCTTTGTTCTTTCAGTTTCAATATACGAAACGTGATGCTCTATAAAGCCTGTCCACCCAGGCGAGTGATATACAAAGTTTAATATAGAGACCCGTTATTCTCTATTCCGTTTTGCCCCCGTTATTCATGAAACATTCATCGAATTCTGGCCAGCAGAAGAATCGGAGTAAACGGCCAAATCTGCGGTCCACTTGTACGAAAATCCTGGTGATACGAAAATAAAATTTAGGCCGAATGAAATTTGTTTTTCCATTGCTTTCCTGTAGTTGTACACTGTTGTGGAAAGCTAGAAAGGAGTGCTTTGGTTCGTTTGTACCATTAAAAACAAAAGTATAAAAGCGGGAAGAGTGCGAGGAATGTTATAGCCAATAAGTCTTAAAGAAAGAGCAAAGATAGGAACTTGATTTCTCATAAATATTGTAGTGTTTTCAGGAATGTCAATCGTAGTATTACTGCAAATATAGCAGTATAGTTAGTTATTTTCTGAGTGGGTTGCTACTTTTTATAATTCTGCACTTATGGAAATAAGCATTCTAAGATTTCACTCACCACTTAAGTTCAAGAGTGTGTTACGTATTCATTTATTCATCGAAACGTTGTCGCGCATTCTTTATAGAATAAATTAAGTTTTTGGAACCAATATGCAAATAGGGCTGCCTGATAAAACAAGAAATGAAGATGTATTATGATTGATTAATTTTATATGTTTGTACTCACCAGAAATTTTATGGATGAAGACCTGGAGGACATCGTTTTCTTTGGCACTTGTATAGAGCGAGTTTTCTGGATTTCGAATCATTAACCGGATTAGGATGAAAGTTAGGTTTACTGTAGGGCTGACAATTGAGACGTATCCTGAACGAGGAGATCGTCCAATTTTTGGCTATCCCTTGTTGTCCGCTGACGGTTTTTTTGTCCGGCTTCGGTCGGGCGGGCCTCCACTTCTTCCCCCCTCGGCTTCTTCTTCGCCTCCTCACCGGCGTTCCTCCTTTTCCCAATTCGCGACGCTGTTTTTGCCGTATTGTCGGCGGGACTGAGCGCCCTCTCCCCCTCCCCGACTCCCGTCCAGGGTCACCGTCCTTGAACGGTTTTTGAACCAAGGAATGAAACAGGACCAAGACCCAAAGTATTTTGTTCCGTGGAGATAAAATATTCTCCCTTGACGGTTCTTTGGGTATTCGATTCAGACGCGTTTTATTATTCATGCACCAGTATATAAAACTAAGAATATAGTAATATAATTAATTTATAAAATAACATTTTTTTAGTTCCCTATCGAAATACATGAATGCTGTTGTCTGTCCCCTATCGTTATCCCCCCAGTAGACACCGTCTGCAGTATAGCGACCCCACTATCCCAGCTCATATTAACTGCACCCTACGTACAGACCGATTACACACCATCATATAACACTAAACAACACCCTCAACAAGTACTGAGGCTATTAGTAGTACACGTTGGTATCTGGCATCGATATCATTATTCATAACGTTTACTGAACAATACTATGAACTAATAGTTGAGGATAGTTACAAGGAAACTAATAGATAAAAATCCCTCCATTGATTATGTTTATTGTCATTGGTACGTTTTCGTTGGCAATTCTAAGAAAAGATACGAATTATTTATATTTACGTTGTGTGTTGAGATGGGAAGGCCACAATAATTTGGTAATTAACGACAAATGTGAAGTCTGATGCCAGAATCTCTACCGTATAATCTGGCTTTATTATTCGCGGCTAGAAGCCCCCGGGGGATTATCCGTTAGGATTGTTTGGTTTGCCCGAGATTTATAGTTGGCCCGAGGCCAGTAAGCCACTTGTTGATGGAAAGGGTGGGCGAAAAGGAAGTTAACTTGGCCTAAAGGACCTCCTCAGCTCCTTTTTTTGAGCCGTATTTATTTATTTTTGCCAGGAAGAGAGAATTAAGGTCAGGATTTAGGACTCTTTTCTCGGGGCGGTTTTCAATCCAATAAATTTAATTCCCCGCGGCCAATTCACCTGTTGTAAACCGGGTTTTTGCCATTTTCTTTCAAGAAATGTAAAAAGAAAATTCAGATATCCTCTTTTTTTTTAATAAAGTTTGTCTTTGCTGTATAATAAATGCGATATAAACCATTACTGCAACGAAAGAATTCCACTATTCAAAATCAGTTTTCAGAGAAGAAAAGATTCTGTGGTAATAATTTAGTCATAAAAGAGGAACATTTCGTTGGAACCCGTGCAGGTGTAATTAGGCATCACGGGATGTAAGTTCGGCGGTCTCACTGGAGTACTTGAAAAAGGGAGGGGAATTGCAATGTTTAGTTACTAATACGAATTGCCTACTGGGTTATGTGGTTAATTACGCTTCTCTAATTTTGGATTTTGTCGACTACCCGTTTCTTCGGGCCCGAACAGAGCCCTGTAAAGCCAAGGAGCACAAAAGGGAGCCAGATATAAGCGTTGACATCGGGCCCTCCTCATCTCTGGGGCCGTGGAAACACTAATTAGGAAACTGGGGTTGGGGCCGGAAAATGAAAAGAGATAGCGGCCCACCGAAGGGAATAAAAAAGAGGGAGATAGAAAGAGAGGGAGGGAGGGAGCGATGGCCAAACAAAAGCCCTCCTCAGTGCACCGGATGATTTCTTGTCCCGTCGGTTTTAATTAAAATCTGCCGCGAAAGCCCTCGTTCTTCCTCCAGAGGAAACGTATATATATAAACACGTTGTTTTGAGGTCGTTCGGCGGGGAACAATGGACAGTCCCTCCATCATTTGGGGCGGCTTATCATTCGTCGGTGTTGAATGTTTTGTTCTTTTTTATTTATATAGGACGTTTCTCATTAACCACAAGATTGGCCTTCCGAACGCAGTGGGAACCTAGGCAGGTCATGCACTTTTATGCCAGCTAGGCTTCTGAACAATTACCAAAATTCTGCTTTCAGAACCATTTAAAACTTTTAATCTAGACCATCCACACACTGGTTCAGTACTTAGTGTCCCTTGAAGTGGAGCCTGAAGACAATGAAGTGTAGAAATAAGAACGCCGCTGTCGAGTGGTGGAATTACCGGACTAATGAGGTAGAGGAGAGAGAGGAGAAGGCGAATAATAGAGGACGGAGTCGCGGTTGTGAGGATCGATGCCGTAGTCTGGCGAGCTCAGCGCGGGTAATCCAGACCTCGCACGCACCTAGTACTCAATCCTTCCGGGTGGGAATCGATCCCTCCTTTCATCTTGAATAAGTCACTGAGTCTACAGCGGCAACTAGTTCAATTAGGTTCCTGTCGATTAGTTAGTTACAAATTCTAATTGATTGAAAATTCGGTCTTACCACACTTGTATTACCGAGCGTCGTCCTTAAAGGCCCATTTAGATGGGAATCAGCCTTCTATGGTCACAGCTACTGAACTGAATTATGTACCGTATTACAATTGCGGTGACAAAAAATGTCCCTCCAATTTGAATACCATTCCCGCTATCTATTTTAAACTTAATTGAATGAAGTAGGGTCAACTGTGAAACCAACTCGGGGCGTCTGAATAGATCGGCGCCTTGTTTGAGTTCGGAACCTGGGGCCTTTACCTTTTATGGGTTGGAGCCGCGGTTTTTTTCTCTTCTTCTTAAGGGACGAATAATGCCGCGTAAAAAAACCTTTTGTGGGAGTAAAAGTATCGGGCCGGGACAAAAGGTTGGTCTGTTGGGCGTGATCGGTAGCCCCCCCCATCCTTTTCCTTCAGGTTCAAACATGCTCCAGTCGACCCGAAGGAATCCGCCCTAGGTAGGAGGGGATGTCTCGGAATCATCATCTGACCCGTCGTCGGACGGCATTTCCACTTGATTAGGTTTACTTCCGGGCCGCCGGTTCCCAACAGAAGCAGTGCGTCGCCGGAAATTATAACGATCGAATACTCATAAAATCTCCTTCCGATGGATTCAAACTCGTAGATAATTTACGTGTTGTTAGTAACTTGAAGGTATTTTAATAATATTCTCTTGTATTCTGATTAATTGTAGGAATCAGAATACACTGAACAAATTATTGATCAATGAAACGTAGGTGATGATCGGACCCGATAGTACTAGGAGCCCCGCCTAGTACGATTTTAGACCTCAACAAGGGAGAGACTTTTCAATCAAATTAATATAAACATTTTAATTCAATTGAAATTTCCAAATATTCACTCTCGTAAAATATCTTGAAATAAACGCCTCAGTTGATATACACCGTTGGGGAAACTCACAAAAAATGAGAAACATTATTTTCCAATAGCGATTCTGTGTCTTCGATAATGTGCTGCACTGTTGAATTCGCATTCCATGATTCCGAGTTATTTTTCGATTGCTTATTAATTGTCGCCTTCATTTTCGGATTATGGAAGGTAGCGAAGAAAAAGGTGGCAGCAATTATTTTAAACGGATATTAATAATTCAGAAACACTTAAGAAATCGCCCCGATTATCGAATGTCCTTGGCGAGCTTGAATTATGATTAAAATATGCCGACCGATTGTCGGATACCGATCGTTCCTCCCGGCAATACCCGCATTTTTTCACTACTTCATACTTCGTTCTTTTGCCATACTTGGTTCTTATTCCAAAATCAAATAACTGTCCCCCGAACGGGTTAATAGATTCGATGTAGTTTAGTCCGGCGTGCTAATTCAATAAAGAGTTAGCAGCAGGGGCTTCTCTTCCGACCCGCCTTCCCTTCCCCTCCAAAATGGTTTCCCTTATTTGTTAGCAGTAGTCCGATTCTCATCGCGGAACCGAAATGGAGCGTTTAAAAATACATTTAGAGGACGAAACTTTAATTTTAAACTCCCCCACATTCAATAACAACACTGTAGGAGCACAATATCTATTACAGAATCGTTAAAATGTTATTAGGGATTTATTAAATTGTTTGTGTTTGATTCGCTTCTGTTGGCATTGAAGTGTTTTAAATTTAATTCGCCACCTTTAAATCTTCAAGAGTCGTCTATTCAATTTAAGTATAGTTTGACATTGCAAAATTTCGTAATTCATTATCGCTTACTAACTTCCGGTGAGATCCGGGATGCTGTCCGCCTCCGAAGTTGCGGACCTCTCGCTGGTCCCGTCACTGGAGAAACCTACTGCAGGATGAAGAGGAAATGAATTATTTAGATCATAATTTTTAGAGAACCAGTCGCCGGGCAATTTGAAATTAAAACTTTCACTGATGCCAACCAGATGGGAAAGAAAAAAACTTCGATTGCGGCTGTAATGTATAATGTCGCTTAGAACTTTCTTCTGTTGTACTGAATGATTAATTCTTTTATTGTACTTGCTAGTCCCGTCAGTTCCTGACATCGTCACCTCGTTTAGTATCAATTCGGTGCACATACTGGTGGTGAAAGTAGTATAACCCTTCGGGTGTTGGATTTTCGCCCCGGTTTCCAATAAGTATAAATGCCGGTGTTTACACGCTCGGCTAATCGTCCAATGTAGTGGAAGGTGTATTTCTCGGTCGGTCCCCGGCCGGTATCGGGTGTTGGGGAAGAACGGCTCTCGGTTAGTTGCGGTAAAGAAGGTCGTGCCTCGGTCACGTGTCGCCGTCACGCACTTGACCAGTCCTTGGACGGTCGGACCGGCGCCCCGTTATGTTATTCTATACTCTCTGAAAAGAAACCAAAGAAGAAAGGAGGTGAAAAACGAAAAAGGAGGCAGAAAATTAAAAAATTCCCTCCACCCCCGCCATTTTATTTTTCGGCCGCCGCGCCCGCCTTTTCACTTTTGAGTGGGCGATAATGGCGCCTTCGGAATTCGTAATTTTTTGTTTCTTTTGTACAGGCCCGCAAATAGGGTTTTGCAGACGGTTGACCGCGACATTTCACAAGGCTTTCGGTTATATAAACAAAAATTTATCTTACTTAACCGTTTCGTTGTCAGAATCCGGATTTGTTACGTATTCCTACAATTGGGGCAATGGCAAATATCAGTTTAAAAAACGATATCGGGGAGTTGCGCTTGAAAAAAATTATAGCGGAAATTGCGCTATAACTAAACTCCATAACATAACTTTAGTGGTTTAAGTTCGGTTAATATTTCACGTGCAACCAACTGTTAACAGACGCCAGGCTCTAACGTACAATGTTAGTTTTCCCAGAGATTTACGATATCTGAAAGGGCAGATAAAGTCCGGAAACTTTATGTTTACTAAACACAGCGGCCGAAGGCCCGTACGTTTTACGCCGTCGTCGGGGAACGGCCATTCATAAAATACAATAAGTTACGGCTAAACGCTCGCCGCTTCCTCCTTGCGTCGCCTACCGAAGAGGAAATCAGCGAATCTCCGGCCGATGGTTGGTCGTGGGAAAACGTTTTTATGATCCCTATTACGGACCCTCGAGCCCGGCGTTGGAATTTGTAATGGAGCGATTTCAGTATTGGAAAGGCTCTGGACGGAGAAAGAAATCGCGATGACCTAAAAGCGGGGCGTTGGGCAATTCAGCCGGTGCACAACCGGTCTAAAGCTTTTTTGTAGCTTTTTTAGTCCCCAGTTCTAAACCTCAGTAGTCGATTTTAGATTTTGAAACCGCCCTCTGTAGTGGTTTAAATTATTTTCAACGGGTATAACGTCATTTTCTCTTTGCTAGACCGGTCGCTACAGTATATATTAAATTTATATAACTTGTCTTAGACGCTATGAACGTAAACCAATTGATGAAAACGGAAACCGACGTAAGCACCCGCGGGAACAAGGATAAGCCAGAAAATTAGGAACTTCCTTTGTGTGACTACATTGTTTTAGGACCCATAATTATTTTATAGTTAAATCATAAAGGTTAAGACCATGCTGATGTCATACATATGATTCATGATGTGTATCAGTGAAATGTATTAGAAAAATATATTGAATATAATATAATATATAATTGGAGATAGTCCATCAGGGCCCATATCACTAGTTGGCGCTATTTCTTACATTTCCATTTAACATATTTATCTAATCGGTTTCTGTAATATTTTTTTTAACTATATTTTAACAAGGACTATTATTCGGAGTTGAATAACTGCAGACCATGACCCTTGGTCAATACTTTTCATTGGATAATAAAACTAAGAATCATTGACTCAATTAATTCAGTGGGATGTTAACTTTATCCTCCAATATAAGGGACAATAAGGCTACATATTGTATGGACATAGAGTACGGACTTAATTTAAGTGTTATTGGGGGGTGCCAGAATGTAGAAACCTCGGTGACCCCTCGTTTTGTAACACCGCAACCAGCATGTTTTCGCCTGGAGCCAATTAAACCGTCCTATTAATAGCGGCCCGTATTAGATAGAATCAATGAGCATGCTGGTTGGGGAGGGAGGCCGCTGTGCTGATCTTTTAACTGCTTAAACCCGAAATAGTTTTTTTTTCGAATAACTATATTTTAATTTTCGCGTGTGTACATAACGTACAGGAGTATTTGAAAATTTGAGTTGCTTATGAAATTTACTGTCGTCATATTATTATAACATTTTTAGTGTATATTGTGGATCTTACATAATCGAAATTATTATGTGAATTGCAGTTTTGTAATGTGTACGTAGGGATTGAATTTTCGTTTGGAAGAGTTTGAAAATCGTGAGCGGTGTGTTCGGTCGAGCTGTTTCGACACACCGCTGAGCGTTCCATTCCGACATGAATCGTTAGTATCAGGGGCAGGCCTTTTTTGGAAGTAGCCCGCGATGAAATAAGAAAGAAACTTTTTGTCGGCTCAGGCGCCTTGGAAACGACAGTGTTTCGGCCTGAAAGATCGATATAGTCGGAACTTATAAGAATCCGAAATATTATTTGGTTGTCGGGGGGCATACCTGTAGGGAAAATGGAGGCATCGCGTTGTACCGGCGCTATAGCTCAAGGTGAACGGGTTCGGACAGAGATCCCTCATTTGGCTCCGTTGTACTTCTTACCATTTAAATCCCTACTTTCCAACCTGTACTACCCGATCAGAAGTCCTAACATTACCATATAGTATAGCCAGTTAGTGTAGTTGCACTGCAAAGTTATTGAACTTTCAAGTACAATCACACAAGTTACAAAGTTATATTTATTTATGTGTCGTTAAATATTCTAAACCCTATAGGGCTACATTGTTCAAAAGAAACTTTTACAGGACCTGTTTGTTTTCAGCCTGGTGTTTATTAATTATGATGCATTAATTTTAAAAGTGAGTATCAGGGTGGCTGATAAATCTCTTGGCAGGTTGCTAAGAAGTAGGCGAGAAGTTGGTCTGGAAGTAATTAGACTGTCCAAGTAATTACTCCGCTCTAATAAGCTTCAGTTTAAGTCGTTTCCCCTGTGCGGACCATCGCCTCGTTTGAGCACAACTTTATTGATAGTCACCGCCTTTCCACTTTTTTGCCACCCCTTAAACGAATCCTCCTACTGATGAAAGAAATGCAAAAGAAACACCTTGCACAAGAAATGTTATTAAAATTAGGTTATGTGTGGCTTGGATATTGTCCTTTCGTTTTGCTAGCTTCTGTGACCAGTCCATCCAATTTGTATGCTTCAGCTAAATATTGGGAACGTAGTGTTATCGTTGTGTATAAATGCCTTATTTAAATTAATACTCCCCTGCTATGGTTATCTCCATTTTTATAATTACGATCTAGAAGAACCGGCAAAGTACAAATTCTCAGATGCGCAGGGTGAGAGGAAAGTTTAAGGAATCCCAATAACACCAAGTTGAACTGTTTAGATTTAGAAAAATTATTTTATTTAAAGTATTATTTTAGTACCGTTTCAAAAGCTTATTTCTGTTATTATTCAGTGATTAAACCCTCCTTCGTGACCTGTCTTAACTTATATTAAGGCAAAATGGTACACATATTTAATATGTGGACTGTTTTGATGGGTAAAGCATTAAAAAAAAAAGAAAAATTATCAAACGAATTTCACTGTAGGAATTTCAGCATACCTAACGGTCGCATTCCAGGCGTCAATTTAACTCGTTAACCAAGGTTTCAATTTATTATTCGCCTCCGCCGAGAGCGACTCACTCTGCGTCCTTGGTGGGTCGTATGAGTTTCGTTCAAGAGACTGAGTGTTATTTCTTTTATTTTTTGAAGCAATATTTAAGTTCTCATACCGGAACCAACGTACCCAGGCGGGTCTCAGTCCCCCTTAATGGTCGATCGTCCGCCGATGACGTCATTTCTCATAGTTTACTTGCGTCACAGAGTCCAGGTGGGGGAAACAATGCAATTTTCCATTTGTGATGATGCGTTTGAAAAAAAAACCTTCGCGCATAAATCCAGACTTTCTAATTTTCAATAGACAATTACAGTAATTATGAACTGGCGGCTGGTTTTCCATCGGATTTCTTGGATATTTTTATCATACAATAATATTGTATAGCCCCAAGTATCGGTCCATTCTCTGAGGGTTATGTAGCGCCGTTGCAAAGATCTACATAACTTCTTATACGCAATGTACTATTGAAGCTGGCGGAAATTCAATGTTTATACATTTCAATATGGGTCTATTTGAGACCTTATTCTCGGTTTCTGAGCGATATCACGCTGTACGCTAGACCGGTTTCGGCTTGTCGCCAACTTCAATTCAACTTTAATTGAATCACCCAAATTAAATCCAATTAATTTATATATTTTATTAATTTTTCCCACTCTATCCATGTATTGAATCTTTTCCCCATTTTGGTTACGAAACTAGCTGCGTTATGTAAGGTTAAAACTTGTAATGGATTCCTCCCTTGCTACTATATACACGACGTCTCCGCCCCGAGGCTTTACTAGTGAAAGAAAAAACCCTTTACCCAACAAATTGGATCGAGTCACGATACGAATGTATTTTTTCCCCCATCCCGCGGGTCGTGGATCTTCTTATTACCTTACCGCTCCGTTATAATAAATCCTGAGGGGCTAAGGGAGCCGCCCCGTTCTCTTCGTTGAAACCATCCTTGTATTTAGGGGGATAGTCCCTACATGTCGGTTTAAATTGTTCCGTCGCACGCCAAGTTGAACCGTTATTTATTCAGAATACGTCCAAACCGGTTGGACATAAAACGGTTCGGTACTTCTGTATTAAATATATACACGAGTGATTTAAATGCGTTCGTTTATTGCTGTATCAAATATTCTCCGAATGAATTATACAGTCCTCGGCCCAATAAAAAGGCCCATTTTATTGTTTCTATTTAAATTAGGGACACTGAAACAGACACACACACTATATATATAACCTGCGGTACAGTTGTATTCCGTAGATAATACCGGACCCTGGTTTGGATTCCTTCATTGTATTTAGTGTTCTTGTAGGCATAACTCATTATACCGGGAATTTTGAAAGTATTTTTCATAAAAAAAAATGTATACCTACATGCATAAATAAAACCATTGTTTCATAAAGTTGTGTGTTTTATTGGGACATCGCATCAGAAGTAAGTTTCACAAAGAACTTTCTCGTGTTGTAAACGGCCTATTGAAATTACGCGTTTTCCGAATCTGATGAGAGCCTAAACGTTGCATTAACAATAAATGTTTTTCACCTTGTATGGAGTGTATTCAAACGGAATATCAATTTGCAGCCTGTTTTGCAGCGGACGTCGAAAGTGTAACACAGAACGGACGGGACGAATGTAGCGCGTGGGAACAGAAGTTTGTAATTTTTAAAACACACCGTTTTGCATTTTATATACCGACCATTTGTTACGGCAATAGACTCGTGGTCAACGGCCTTCAATGATCTTTTGCGAAATTTCACCAGAACCGGTTTTTCGACCGACTTCGGGTTCGAATTTCCTATTTCTTTTTTTTTTTCTCGGGCATCCTAATATAACATTACGCGGAAAATTAAAAAAACAGCGGTCGAATCAGCTTTGAATAACAAATAAATAAATACGTAATCAATAAACTATAAATAAATAAATTTGAACGAATGAAAGATAAAATACGAATTATTATATGGCGTTTATAATATTAAAATAAGAGGATGTATAAAATATAAATAAATGACGTATTTACTATACATTGCCTGGGAAAAATTCTTGCCATTTAAATTATAAATAGTAGCACTTGATGTTAGTTATTATTAAGGAATGGTATAAGCGTACTTTCTGTTCAAATTTTAATGGTTAAAAGGAAAATAGGTTTTGACTAGGTAAGAAGGAGTGCTCAGTATGAGGCGGGCGAGGAGCCCCGGGTCGCTAGAGTCATTTCGGTTTAACACGAAACAGTGAAGTCATTCCTTTTTCGGTCCAATGAATTATAATTCACTGCTGTCATTCATTAGGCGTCAGCTTAATTGTTCGGGTTCATGGAGGCAGGGTAAAAGTTGCAGCGGTTGTCACCGGTATATTCGAGGTTGGTGAGACACCAACCGCCTGTTTGGCGGTCCGATATAGGACGGTTTCGGCTCTCCGCCAAAAAGCACAGTGACGCGATACTACAGGATCATGTGTTCGACTGGAAACAATGACGATGTATACTCACCGTTTATTTATTTAATCAGTTTACGCAGTTAACACTGGTGCACTGAACTGGCATCCACTTCAATGTTTCCTTTGACCATCTAAATTACTATACTCATTTTAGAATATTAATAGGATGTATTACCATTATTGTGGCCGGTCGGGGATAGGGTGCTGGCTCGGAAACGAGGAAAATGATCCCTAATGAAGATTCGCGTGGTGGAACCAACGGCAGGATGGAAAAAATATATTATAATTTATGTGTTTTTTATGCCATTTTATTGGATTCATTATTTTTATATCTTTTAATGAACGCAATTCATGGAAATTCTGGGGAAAAATATGAGAAAACGATGCCGATCTCCTCCATCGGCGGTGAGGACCTCGGTGACAATTTTCCCGCTGTTATTCGTTGTTATTTATAAGACGGTGCCAATTGGCCAATCCCCCTTGAGTGTGTTATTAAAAGGCTGTTATCCAATAACAAGGTTGGCGGTGGGGGAATTGTGATTGAGCCGGCGGCTTCTGTTTGGCTTCCTCCGCCCGAGCGCCGACGCTGACACACTTTTTATATTCCCTCTTTCCTGTCTGTTTTCACTTCGGCCCTATTGCGCTATTTCCGGCTTGGGAAATCCTCCGTGTTTCCCCACGCGGTTCCATTGAATATTTGCTCGCCCGTCTACCGAAAAGAGCTGCCTCTCTTCGGCGTGAATCTCTCGTAGTATGTCGCAAATTAATTAAGCTGTACGTTAGGTGAAACCAAACCGGCAGGTTTTGGTATAACATCGATCTCGCAGTCTGCTATCTCCAATCGCCTATTTATTTGCAAACTTGCCTATTGGTTTCGGTTTCTGTCATCGTGTGTAGCATTCTATTGGCAATCTACAGTAGAAATATACTTAGGCAGATTTTATGAAAAACGTTAAGAAGTCAAGTACAACTTGTGTACCTTTCCAGCATAGAACCAAATAGCGGGTGGGGACAGATCACAAGAGAAATTCAGCAATTATATGGCATTATAGTGCCATTTGCAACGTACTTGTATGACTCAATTTTCAATGCCTGAGTAATATGATAGACCATTGAACATCAACCGATCACACTGAACCTTCCACTGTGAATCACTAATGCCGCTTGATTATATTTGCACAGATGTCGAGAAACGGTTTTCCCCTCCCGCATAGGAGTCATATTGACTGGTCGATATTACTGAATATTTGAATTGCAATGTACCTATCGGATTATTTTTGTACGCGTATTCAACGAACTCATTAGGACATTGATATTAGGCTTTCCCTCTTTGATTGGTTATTGATTTTTGTATTGTCATAATAATAAGATAAGAGGCAAATTATTAAAATATTCATTGGCTGGTCCTTTATTAACTCTACGGACAGTATTGTTTTATTTAAAGCGATTTGAATCAATTAAAATTCATATATTTAATATAATGTATTTCAGACTCAGTTCACCTTCTTCAAATTAATTTTGTCACCAAGTTGTTGCTAAAAATTCATCTAGAATTTGTAGGCAACAAAAAATTGCACAATATCGAGTAATCTGACGGGGAGTCAAATTCTGCATTATTATTCACACACCATATGAAAATGAATCTAACTATATTGAATGATAAATTGTGTTAAGCTTATCCTTTGTTCAATTTAATTTTTTTTATAAAGTGTCACCACCTTGTGAAATAATTTTCAATAAATGGCGCGTAAAATGAACGGGGATGGGTGGATATTTTCAGGGTTTTAGGTTTGGCTTTTGGCTGTTCGGGTGCCATTATATTATATATTTTTCAGTCCACTGTTCGTGGCGTAAATCATGAGCGATACGGGGGTGGGGGTGTGAGGGGTTGGCGTTCTCCTACCGCCCCCGCATTGACGTCAATCCGGAATAAATGGATACTCCCTCCGGCCCACAAATCCTGAATGTATTGACTTTATTTCGTATTAATTATAGAATACCGGGACCGTACCGAGCGTCGCGTGGAGTTGACGTGTCGGCCAACTGAGTGGAAAAATCGTCTCACTGAAAAGTGCCAATTCGCAGTTTAAAGGAGGAGAGGTTTTGCCTGTCCATGTCAGGATATGTTCTATTTTAGTCACCGACCAATATTTAGAGATATATAGCAATGTATTTTTCGTTAATATTGTCAATCATCGCCCAGCAACGGAGACAATTAAACATATTTAACAATTAAATGTAGTAACAACAAATTGAACTAATAATTTGTATTTAAGTTTCGATATGTAAAAACATATCGACCCACCTGTTGGCAGTAACATTCTTAAATTATCTATTAATTATCGATTTTGGTAAAGTATTGTTAAAGCTTTTCCTCTATATATCCCTAGGATTAGTTGCAGCCGTTTACCGTAAGAAAGGCTCCCTTTTCGGATATAGCCCTGGCAAGATGGGGGAATTGTAGTAGTGGAGGGGCCGTAGCATTGTTGCGATGTTGGTTCGATATCCCTTGTCGCTCGGGGGTTGTTTCCTCCCTTTGTCCCTCCAAAGGCTTGTCCTTGTTGTGGGGGGGTTGGCAACTCGCTCACTTGTTAGCCCCCTCGACGAAAGAGGAAACTTTCGGCCCCTTCCTATATCCGTCCTGTGCGGTATTTCAAACCATTTAACCTGTGGGGCGGAAATTACGATTGTGTGCTCAAACGATTGTTTGAAGACACCGTTGTAATCTTTCAACATTACTCGCCAATACCTGTTTCCAATAGGGGTTGAACAATATATTTTTATTTCCTAGTAAATTAATCTGGACCCACATATTTCCAATGTAATTCGCCTTCCTTAAGGACATGCTCGGTACAACTTCTGTGGTCTTGCAATGGCGAGGCGGGAAGCGTACGCAGGCGATTTATTGCGACTTATTCTACAACCGAGTAAAAAAGTATCTTATTCGTGAGTGATAAATTAATATAAAAATGAGATTATTTGGTATCAGAGCTGATACAGTGTCGCCGACTGGTGGACAGACTGCCGGCTCCATGACGAAGTAAGAAGAGCAGTAGTGTTGGTCAGGACTTCTTTCGAACCCGTGACGCTTCTGGACAGCATTTTGCTGCGTTCAGAACATTCGCTGGGGACAGTTATTTCCCAGCGAGCCACTATCTTCAGACGGCGAAGTCACTCCCACTGGTACATTGCTGCTAAACGGGAAGACTTCCCTAAAGATTCGTCAGGAATGAGCTCACGATGAAGAGGAAATTACTGGAAAGCCCGGAAGTTCGTTTGAAGAAGCCGACCAAAGCGAATGAAGACAAATATAAAAAACAATACTTCCAATAACAAAGGTGAGACCAGTCTAATGGAAGTCCAAACGACACGGTATACAGGGCGATGACACGATCACCTCTCTTAGATTGTGCTGCTTCTATTTCGAACCCGACGAATGGGTCAAACCTTGGTTGTTGTCCATTTTAAAGAGTTCTCATAATAGACCCGTTCGCAGGCGGTAATCTCGGGCGTATTGTTGAAATCTCCTGGCCGGTGGGCAGATATCTGCTGCCCGGAGCGGGAGGGCCGCGGGATTTCGGGGTTAACGCGAAATAAAACTGGGCGAGAACACACTGGGAGAGAGATGTCTGTTGGGCCGTTGTTCTGCGGTGACTCGGTTGTTCGGTGGCCGTGGAGGGGGCGCTACCCCCCCAGGCATACCTGCACTCCCATTAGGCATTCTCTCACCGTCTACTAGCCGTTCGGAATAAGTCCGACTCGCCTTTTCCACTAGAGAGGGGGACTTAAATGGTGTTGAGGGGAAGGTCGTCGATTTTTTGTTTTTCTTTTTTTTTTTTGGATTTGGAAGTTTTTGAAAATACCTCTACGTCCGAAGCTTCCGGTGGACGTCCTGCTCTTTAAAACGGTACTTCTCGTGGACCGATGGGCGCCGAGATAAGTCCTTAAGGAAGAACTGGGTTACAGTTTCGGAGAAATCCTCGACAGAACCTGCGTTATCTGTACCCATATATAACATGTTATACTTCAGGTAGTATAACCCAAGGAGACTTTAACCCTCTGGGGCGCTCAATGGAGCGTTCAAATTGTTTTGAATCGATCCAGGCAATGCAAATATAGAATAAATTACAATTTCATTTGGAAGATTAAACTCTCTTACCAGAATAGGCCCAAAGATAAATTAAGAAGGAAAAATCTGGGATCCATTTATTGTTGAGATAAATCTGGTGACTGAAACATAATACTCTGAATATTAAGGAATTTCTCTGGACAAAGTATAAAAGGAAATGGTCCTTTTGGCTGTTTTTATGAGTCTGAACTCTCTGTTGTAGCCAATTCTTGGCGCTAACATATCTTTATTGAATTTTATATTATATATACTGCTACATTTTAATATTATTTGACGACTTCATTGATCTCAGTTATGGCCAGTTAGTAGCTGGTTGGATTGTCGATTGCATTACAACCTTAAAATGTTGTGGAAATGTTTAAATCAGAATTTTTAAGATTTACACCATCGCCGAATTACACACTTCGATGGTGATTCATCAAGGTCCAGCGACCTTTTACCAATCGTTAAAGTTATCCTACTTCGGCGGAATCGATCTCCAACATCCACTTTTCTGCACAAGACTGGGAACATGTCTTGCATCCTTTGTACATTCTCCATATGGTACAACAATTCTTAACACACCTTCCTACTAGATCCCAGGTATTAACGGTATTGTCTCTAGACATAACAGGACGTGGACTTTGCGCCACAGGATATATCTTTACGGTTGGCCTAACACCCATCCCATTACTATTATAATTAATCCCAACTGTGAACCGGTGAGAAACGTCCTTGCGACTCTGTTTTACTTCCGGTCCGCTAACTATCTTTGCATTTTAAAACACATTTTGCGAAATGTTTGCGTTTAATTTGGGTTTTCGCCAAAGGATATTTCTTGACGACGGCCTCGCGGTATTCGGTATCGATCACGGATGATCTCGCGGAGCTGGCGGGGATTCATATTTTCCACTGTCGTCATTTTTTATTTATTTCTCTCAACAGTGACTAGGCAATTGGTAAAGAATAAGTAAGAGGAATCTAACTATCATTTCGGGGTTGAACATCGTAGTAAGGCGGCTTAGATATCCTTGAGTATCCAAATGCCACAAGGGACTAAAAACACGAGTGGTGACAGACAGTTATAACTTTAAGAGTACTTTAATGTTCCAATTAAAGCATTCTACGCTACATATATATATTGACCATTAACGTCCCTGTTTAGGAGACCGCTAGGGTTTGAGATATTACCATGCCTGTGATCTCTATATCGTCTTGTTTGATATGTGGCGCAGTGTCAACACCCAACTACCGGTAAACCCCCGCCCCATCGTACGTCTATATATTACAGCGCACTGTGTCCGACATATGACTACTGCTGGCGGTGGCGAGGATCTCGAAGCTGCTCCACGGAAATGACATGATTGAAAACACTAATAATAGTGCTGCGAGTTCATAAAGAGCAGTTATTCATTAATAACATTATTGGGACTGGAATTGTCTTTCAAAACAAACAGTAGGCATTATTTTTTTAATACAGTTTTTTAATACAATGGTTGTTTAGTACAATCACGCCAAGTTTAGCTTTTTAAAAAGTGTAGACGTTGAAAGACATACGTAGGGTTATATTCTGTGGCACACATCGGTCTCTCAATGAACGCGTTTATTACCCCCTCCATTTTCGACAACAGTTCTTATATAGCCATTGTTACAAGGGATATTTTCCCACGGGCGGCCTTCTCCTTGGTGTTTTATTACACCGGATTGGAGCACGAACCGGTTCAACGTTTAATGAAGAGGCGGACTAGGGAAAAAGCCGTAAAAAGTGTCAAACCTCGGCTCCTCTGGCAGTTCATCTCGACAGTTTTAACGATCCCCCGCCCTCCTCCCTACCCGCAAACTGAAAACTCAGGAAGCTTCTTCTGGACTTTGCAGGTTTTGCCTTGTCCGAAAAAGTACCGTTTCCTTTTCATTTTTTTCTTATTTCGACGCCTATCAAAAGAACTGTTTTAAACCGTTTGCGGAATTTCAGTCCCCTTCTTTGTACCGACCTTATAACAGTAAAAGAACACTTTAACGCTTGAAAGTGTTGATTTTATAAGTTCTACTTTTTGACTTACTCGTTACATCAAGTGTTTTTTTCATTTATTGAAATTATATTTAGTGACAGTTTCATTTGATAACACAATTGTATTTTTGACGGAGTAACCGCCCATTGATGGTACTCCTGCTGGTAGCCCTTACTTCGGTAGTGTGTTACTAATGGAATGATTTAAAATAAAAATTAGTTTCTTGAGAATATACGTATTTCTGTGTTATACTGGGCCGTTTAAAGGTACTTCTGTATGAATTACGACCAGACCTGTTTCGGACTCTCGGCTCCATTTCCGTTCTCGGAAGAACGGAAACAGAATAGAACAGGATGTGCCTACCAGGGCATTATGATAGTAGCAGGGCGGACATGATGATGACCCCTTCGGTGTAAGACGAAATCAGAGCGCGTTTCATATTCTTGAGGCGGATTTTTATTATTTTACATCACTATTATCACATTAGAAATTTTTTATTTAAATTTAAGCGATCATTCCCTTCTATCCGATTGCGGCGGTAACTTGCAGTTTGACTAACTACTTAATCAAACTTCGGGTCTACTTTGCTCTAGATGAAGTTGTGTTTCTCTTGAACTTGGCGCTCAGTTTAAATTAACCCGAATCACCAAAGGCGCCTTTCTCGACGACTCGTGTCACGGCGTTCAGAATTCTCCGAACGGTCCGCACTACGCTCAGCATTCCGCCTGTTTGCTCTCCGTTTGTGCTTACCAGCTATGAAACGCCGTTTCATACATTACAATTACATTTTTACATTTACATTTTTGTAAAATTACATTTACATTACAAAATGTAATTACGAGTACAAGTAACCCTTGTAGTGCAATACAGTATCCGAATAGAAATCTGCCCGGAAATTTTGCGGTATTTAATTCCGCCTTATTCCGTAGTACTTTTTTTTAATTCTGAATTTGTAGCCTTCTTGTGCTTCCGGAGGGTTTTCTCCTCTTATAACTTTGCTTTTAGACGTCGTTCTGATTAGTTTTTTTTTCCGGGGGACCGGGAGAAAAGCAATCGGTAGAAAAGCGGAGTGACTACCCTCCACGCTAACTTTCGCAATATAAGCGAACTCTCGAGCCGCTTACATTGAGAAACTTTTTTTCAACGGGGCCAACCCCATTGGGAAGGGGGTTGTTTTATGCATTGAAATCCGTAAAAAAAACTGTAGAATTTTTCCTGTTTGGGTTCATCGAGTTTCCATCAATTAGGGTTTTGCTCGCTTCCGAAGTTACTGTTAATCCGTTTCGACTTTTCATTCGGGTTATTGTTGCTGTAGGAAAAATGAAAATGTAATTCCGATTTACGGAGGTTTTACGGTCATTGATAAATCATCATTAAGAACATTGTGGGTCACGTCCGGGCACGTGGCTTCTGTCATGCCACATGCAAGTTTTGTTCTTGAAGACACTGCATTACTTGTATACACTGTATAGGGGAATATAATAATTGAATAAATACTTTTTGTAAACCTATTGCCTGGTAAATCAAGTTCTGTAATAAAGGGTACATTATCGTCGATATCACATTTGGGAAGTCTATAACAACTTATGCTGGCCTATGTTTCACAACCGTATAATTACGTCACCACAGCCTTGTAGTATGTTCACTCGAATAGCCCTTCTTGGCCCACAATTTCGAAGAGCTCAAGGCAATTGTAGAATTTCTGAATTATAGCACTTATTTCTGATGAAACTTCTCCTTTGCCGGCAGTATTATTTCTGAGGTAGATCAGTGTTTTTCTGAGTTGTTCACGCAGATGGTCGTCTACGTGTTGCACACCAACAAATACATTTCGGAAAATCTAGATTTAAAATTGTATTTCAGTCAATATTATGTGGTGGACCATGAATATTATGTAGACTGTAGCGGAGGCGATAATTGATGTGGCGGTGGTGGTAATATTAAAACTCCTTTTGGATTAATAAAAGTTATAATTTGCCAGCCATAAAACGTAAAGTTTTAAATGAGTTCCGCAACATTGCGCAATCCTCTGTATATAAACCCAGCGCCCACGTCTATTCCAATTCTCGTTTCTATCGACAGAGTGTATTTAAATCGATCGCGTTATGTAAGTTGAATACGGGTTTGATATAACACCGCCGTTTCCTCCCTTCAAGCGGGTGAAACTTTATTGACGCCTAACTCTATTGTGCGGACGTCCGAACCTGTTCTAAAGGGCCGCGTTCTACGCAAGCATTAGATCGCACTTTCGGCCGAATTAATTGTGCCTAATTATAATCCGAAATCTAATCTTGCTTATCGAAATCTAATCTAATAAAGGAGGAGGAAACAAAATAGTTATTCAGATTGATTCATGTTCAACTAAATGCTCTGATCGTTAATTTTCTCTAAATTTAATTCACTTGGCATATAACACTCAAGACATTTTATGATCAGCCGGAAATGTCTCTCAATCGGTTTGCAACAAATTTAATCATTTCAAAGTTCTTGTGAAAGATCGCCTTGTTTTATGTAAAGTCTTATTCTTTATGGAGTGTCGAAAATTACACTATGCTTGGTACTATACTTTCAAAGTCCAAAATTTGTTCTTTCAGTTCGATTCTACATAGCATGAACTAGTGATGATTTATAGAATGCATTCTTTTAATTGTTTGTTAATTGTTCACACTTTTCTGGCGTTCCATTAGTTCATGATTTGACTTTCGGCATTTCAAATGCAATTCACGAATAAGCTTCATTCTCGACCTATTATGTTACTTTTCTTCTTTCCTTTACTATGGAATTGTTTGCGCCATTTACGAATTACCAATTGAACTAATGTTTATTCCATTTTCTGTTTCAGGTGAGTTCAGTTTTCGAGTTTTAAAATGCGTATCTGCAAGGGTGGTTTTTAAGGTAAGAATTTCGTTTAAATAAACCTTTTTGACCCCGCCCATTTATGAATGAAGATGGCCAATTGTTTCATTATGCTTGGGCCCGAACAGAGAGTACGGTTGAAACTTTAAACATATCGAATATTTTACATCTTCTGCACTACTGTTGCGGCTAATTGTTTGATTCTAGTTCCGCCGAACAATTTATTGATTATGTCCTCCGGGTTTGAAACCTTACCGACAGATGGCAGGAAGCCCCTCGTCCTCTTTTGGCAGTAACTTACAATCTACCTCTGATTTTTATTTATTTCAACGAATTATTTATCTTTATTCAATATGCGAAGTAATTTAAAAGTTAAATTAAGTAGCAAAATTCAGGGAAGAATTTACAGCCATGATTTATTAAGCATATTTTATCTAATTTAATCGCGGTAATAATGTTTATTCTAATGTTGCCTTTGATTATTGGTGTGACAATTTTTAGCAGATTACATCATACACTAATAGTACTAATCATGACATTGTTTTGATATCAATATGTTGCGAAATATATAATCAAACAAATTTAATAATAATGGCTTGAAATGGCGCTATGCTTACTTTTTAATGTTATTCAGCTGACATTATAAGCGTAAAATTTACAATTTCGTTGGTGAATTAAATACAATGAACAGTAAATTGTATACTTTTGTAAGTATGGGATCAAAGAGTCCTGGATAGTTGAAAAACAAGAAAAAGCTAAGTACCCCTTTAGGTCTATAATATTTTCGGTATTGCTTGAAAAACGATCGTGTTACTAGCGTCCTATTAATTCTTAAATTAATAAATTCTTAAATATATATATTTGAACATTAAAAAAGGGTTGTCTATTTAGTTGGGAGGTTTACCAACTGGGGGCGGCAAGTGCTGAGGGTGGCGGACACCCTGCGAACTAAATCAACCCCTTGTACTTCCCGCCGCTTAAACTTGGAGCAAGCGCACGATGATCGCATTCAAATTTCTCGCTTTCACTTTATATTCTTTGTTGAAATGGACTATATACAGCTTCGGTATGCAGGGTACAGTTAGTGTTGTGGAAGATAATTAATTTGGTATTTAATAATAACTCTTGTGCGTCAATTAAATAAGAATCCGTATGATTGATTAGAATAGCCTACGTAACTTGTGGAATTTGACACTCGTGTAATTCACTTTTGGGACGTTATTAGCTAAATAAGGTGTTGTATATTGAATGTTATACATATAATATCTTGACCATACAGGTTGCTGAAATTCTCACGGCAAAGCATGTCGGTTTAGTGAAGTAATGGAAGCGAGATGAGAGCGCGGACTGAGCTTACGCGTAATGTGGGACACGGGACAGGGGATAGAAAGTACAGAACTGTTACTCGACGCCTTCTCCACTGCCAGCTTTGAGTGCGTCACCGTTCGACGAAACCAAGCTTTGCCTACAACTACGCCCATATTGTCCCATTGCGGTTTCTAAGAATTATTTCATCCGATTGTTTCGAAACTCCACCCCCTCCCCCGTCCATATCGGTCCCCGAGAAATAAATTCCGAACACGTTACAAAATTCTAAAACGCTGTACAAATTTCAGACACGTGAAGTAATATCGACAACACTTTTAAATCTAAATTACTGTTAGCTGGAAACGCGGAAAAGTATTACTAACTAATATTGGCAGGGAGAAACCAATGGCCCAAGTGAGGAGGAATAAATTAGTTTAGAAGTCACATTTAAAGCTAAACCCACACATGACGACCAAAAAAGCGATTGAAATTTTAGAATATATTTAGAATTTATTATAACCAATGAGGTATATCCACATGCAATTAAAGGAAAATTCTGTTTCGGAATCGATCTCTGGCGATATAGGTCCGGCATTAGAAGGGCGAAAACGAGGAGAAAACGTTGTTTTCCGTAAATATATTAATTTGTACTAAACACGCCATACTTATACAGTAATTAGCGAAATTTTATTAAAGGTATAATATGAGAGGGAGCAAAATTGCTCGGTAGAGATCCTGCAGAAGGTCACGTGCGGCTCGAAATTGACTCTTATTGCGACGAACGGAAATAGAAGATACCGTCTTGACTGGAGAATTGTCATTTGTGATTTGAGAATTTTCGTTTTAATAAATTACAGTACGTTTGTGAAACTACCTGGGCGTATCCTAATCGCGTGAATCCTGGGGTTTGCGTCACAACCGTTAATGGGGCAGGATCCAGAGGAGGTCCTGGAAGGATTTTCAAAAACTCGAAACCCCCCCCCTACAAGGAGTGTGACTAACACGACCTTTATTTTGAACCGAAGCTGACATCACAAAACGGCGACTTCCACATGACGGAATGCTACCGGAAAGGTGTTGGCCGACGGAAGTTTCACAGATGACTAAATAACTCCTGAAATCGAGTACTACCGGCTTTGAAAAAAGGCCGAAGGAGATAAAAAAAATTAAAGAAATGAAGAACAAAAAATTGTCCGACTCGACCCACATCACTCACTAGACAAAATAGTACAGATAACATAGAATAATGGACTCTAAAAAATAAAATAACAAAGGACCTTTCGCCCACAGTATCTCACATCATTCTCCAATGCCAAAGATATATATATATATATATATATATATATATATATATATAAACCATTAACCTTAATAGTGCATACGTTTTCTAAAGTTAAATGAGTACAAAAGAGGGCTCTACCTCTATTAAAATTTGTCTGTGGCAATTGACTATTGCTACAATAGCTGTAATTGTGTAGGGAAGCCTACTTTTTGAACAGTATAAAACTATTAGGAAGACAAATTCGTGTATAATAGACTAACGGTGTATACCGCGTTGTATGAGAATCCTCCAAGGGATGGAGGACTGATTTTTGCTTTTCAGGAATTCGTCCTTTATCGCATTGATGCTCTATTATTTCTATTTCCTACCACCCGCTGCTTCCGTTTTTGGAAATATTGTTTTATCGACCGATCGTTTCCTTTTTCCTGTTGAACCGATACCGCCCGCCCGAACCGTGGCCGCTCGAAACTAAAATATTCCGTGATCTATCCCCGTTCGTGATTACCGTTTCCTTCGCGGAATTTAATTCCCTCTTGTCTTCGTCGCCTCGTTATTCTTTTCGCCATATCTCCCCCCCTCCGAGATATTTATCTCCGGTACAAACGATTGTTGGCGCCGTTTCTATTCAATTTCTCCTATGTTTGTTTTTCTCAATTGGTTCAGATAGCCTTTTGAGATTGTCCCCGAACGGAACTGAGCTGTCGGAAACAATAAGCTGAAAATTCTTGATTATAAATACCTGGTTGATCTGTCGTTAGAATTGAGGTCTGTTCTATTTCCTCAACAGTCCTAGTTATAGTGTAATTGGACAAAAGCATTGTTTATAGGTTCTAAATATATATTCTGGAGGTGGTGATAGATTTTATTATCATAAAGAGTATGGCCGAGTAAACCGTAAATAGCATTACCGGCGGCCAAAATATGATTAAAAAATACTTGCTATTTCAGTTCATTCTTTTAAAATAAGGATTTTGTAGCGCTTTCGATTTAAAACTATGAGAGTTAGAGTCTCCAAGCAATGGTTGTTAGGTCGAAGACTAACCATACATCGAATCAATCTTCATTGATCTCTCATTACCCGCAATCATGGGATAACTTTCTAGGAGAAAAATTTTACTCTTCTTTTATTTTGGGCGCATAGACAGAAGGATTATTTATTAATAATAAATAGTCAGGGACACGCGGTATGAATGAATACTGATTACCATTTTAAAAACCTTATTACTTTCACAGTTCCCATTTCCACCGAAGGCTTCTTTTTAACAATGAATCGTATTTATTTTTTCACCCTTATGTTATTGTTTATCATTCACCCGTGTACGCGCTGTTACACCTTTAACATTTATAGTGTCTGTAATATAAGGGAACGAATGGAAATGAATTGTTTTACAATTGAGGATGTTACTCGGGACGCGAGGGATTGCATGAGAAATGTGAGCTAACGGTTTGGGCGGTCGTTTTTCTCTCGTGAAACGCGGGCCTCTCTCTGGAAACAATGGAAGCCGGAAATGTTCAAATAATAAATATACAGTCCGATTGTAATTGGTGGCCTCCGTTTGCCGAACGGGGGCCGTCGGCTTCTTGCATTGTACTGAAGGTCCTAGACCAAGTAGAAAACTAGTAGGATGTTCCCAGTAGGTTGTTACTGCCCCTTTTGCAAAGTAAGTTTGAACTTTTTATTTAATACTTATTAATACTATAGTTCAAACAGTACAAAAAATACAAAAATGGAATGGATACATTGTTCGTAATTTAATTCCCCCGCTGAATAAATTTCACGATCTTAGTTTACTTAGAAAAAAATATTTTTCTGGACACAAGAAATTCGTTTCCTCTTCACACCGTCCGTTTACCGTTGTGGCTATCTCCCATTGTCCATCAGCCGCCTTTTCCCACCGTGGCTCCTATCACAGAGTTTTGATCTCCCACGCTGGCTTCTGTTTCCGAGCTAGTCCCAACTAATAATAATTGCCGCCGCTCTTCCATCCCCTCCCCATTGTGAAATGTGGACAGGCTTTATTGCCGCCAGTTTAATCCCCAAAGTAAGAAAGGAAGTTCAAAATGAGTTAGTTCGGAAAAAATATACGAGGGCACCGAAAAATGTCACCCATGGTGACTAATAAGTTCACAAATTGTGTAATACAAGGGGCAGGTATTTTCTCACGACCTGAAAACTTCAAAATTACTATACAAAATTCGGGATATAATATTCAGCGGATTGCGATGATATTCCAGTCCATATAATTATGCATGATATAATGTTTTGTGCCCTCTGACTGGATACCCTGTGGGAGTGGGATGTACTACATGGGAAGTTTCCTGTGATTTACCTTCCTCTAGGGTAGGTCAGCCTCTCTGTGGAAAGCCCCAACTACTAACTAGTTTCGGTTTCGGGTTCTCGGTTGGGTCGGCGGGTCGGGTGACGATTTAAACTTTTGAAGTTTCCACTTCGTGTCTCCCCACGGTTAATCGAAACCGGTTTCACTCCCCGCGGCTCTATGGAACTAGTTTACCTACCGCATGCCTGCCAGCTCCCTTCGTGAATTTGAGTCCTTTTACGAGTGAACCGTTAGTACACTGGAACACGGGACGCTGTAAAAACTACGATTGAAGGGAAACAATCGGGGTATCACATTTAAAAAAACGTATTAGTAATTCTTGCGATGTTATTCTAGACCGGCGTCGGCTTCTCGCCATTCTCAATAGCTCTCCGTTCGTACCACATAAGCTTGGTTGGTTGCCCTTACAAATTTAATGATGAAAAACCTTGACATTCCAGAGAAATGGCAGGATCGAATGGAATACCAGGGAGGATTGGGAAAAGCCGATGCTCTAGGACCAAATCAAGCTATCCGAACTCTCACCCACCAAATAGGCGTCTTTAATGAAAATCCGCAATAAAAGAAATACCTCCGTTGTAAATATAAATCAGTTCTAGCCGAGTCGCAGATGGGTGGAACAGCGAAAACATTTTAATGTGTTAACAGTTTAATGTTTTGTGAGGTCGGTCGACAGGAGGCCACTGATCAGTTTCGAACTGGTGAGAAAGCTCCTCGACCTGTTGACTATGTCCGAAGAGAGTTTCATGATGTTGACCAGTTTGGAAGACTCCTTCCGCTGTCTCTCGCCGTCGGAGGCGGCGGGGACCAAATCCACCAACTCGTTCCCTTTGTGGTAGGATGTCTTGAGCAGATTCTTTATCGGGGGTGCTCCGGTGCTTTGAAGGTTTTCCGCGGTCATGTATTTCTTGAGACGAATGCCGATCGGCATGGCAGGGATGTATTTATGGAATTGTTCGGTGATGTCCGGTCTATACTCCTCTTTTATGACATCCGGGAGGGTGGTCATCCTGTCTTCCTCTCGCTCGGTCTCTTCACTGTTACCATTCTTAAGGACGGACTCGGCGTCTAACTTCTTTTCATCGATCATATTTATATCCCACACGTTTTGGGCGAAGTGCCCTTCCTTTCGGGTCCTGACAGCCTCCGGTTTCTTCATTTTTACCCTCTTGTCGCTCTTTTCCGTCCAGGCCCTGGTGGAGTCCAGTATCCTTTTCCCCGTTTTCACTTCCGTCGTCTCGTTGGAATTTTGCCGGAAGAACAGCGCTTCCAGTTTCCTCCTGGTCGGTTGAAACACCTTCGTTTCCACTGCGACGGGCTTCTTCGCGGTGACTCCCGCCTGCAGTTTTCCAAGCAGGTACTTGCCTATGCGGTCCCTGAGTCTCGACTGGTCATCGGCGAGTTCCGATTTTCTGAGCGTGCTCGTCGGTATCGTGGGCACTTTGGCCGCCGGTTTCATCTTCGGCTTTTCGTTCAGCTTCACCGAGAATATTTCGATACCCTTTTTCTCGAGGTAGTTGAGGTCCGAGAGACCGAAATCTGCGAATTCGGAAGTACGCTTCTCTGCGGGAACGTCGGCCGGTTTCGGCTGAACAGCGACCGCGGGTTCCTCTGTCTTCTGTTCGAGGGGCTTCTTCAGGAGGGACAGTTTTGTTTTGGCGGGTTTCTTCTTGTTGGCAAGAACGGTTTTCCTGGGGGCCACCTTGGTATTGACGAGCACCGATTTCGGTTTTGGCTTGATCACTTCCCTGTTCACGGGCACTACCCGGTCTACGGTGGAAGGAGGTTTCGACTTGTTGCGGCGTGCTGCCAGTTCGTCCTTCAACGCTGAGACCTTCTTCATGTAAAGATTCTGCATTTGCTCTCTGGGTATACCGCTGATGTCGATTTTCGATATTTTACCGGTCGTCGCATCCTTGGATGTGAGTAGGAGGTCTGTGGGCTGAGGACAAAATGTTATCCTGGCCGTATCCCCCTCGCTGGGTGGGAGTATCCTTTTTTGGAGTACGCCTCCGGACTGCTTATTTTTCACTGATTTCTCAAATGCTACAATTCCGCTCCGGTGATTTACTTGTTTGACGTTGGGGGCGGGTGTATTCCTCTTGGTCGTCTTTTCTAACTCCGTGTGTGATCGCATCCTCTTTTGTGATCGGACCGTTCTTGGAGGGACGATCAATGTCCGAGGTTTCGGTATCTTTTTCTTCGAATCTTTATTTCCCTTGATAAGAGTGGACAAGCTTTGTTCCAACTCACCGGACGGTAATATCCTTTTTTGAGGTTGGACCGGTGTTCTTTCCTTATGACTATTTACGGTACTAGACGCCTGGACCGGGGGTGTGTTACTGTCTATCTTTTCTTCGGTGAGAGTGCATTCCGATCCATCTGGTAAAAGTAACTGACTTTGAGGTGGACTGGTGGGTTCGCTGGAATTCTCCGTTGGCGCATTCGTGTTCTGTGAACGCGATTCTTCGTTTATCCTTAACGGAACATTGTCCATGGTACAATGTTGCCTGAGTCTCTGCTGGGCTCTCCTCATGAGTTCGATGGCCGGGGTTGAGATGACCCTCTTGGGCTTGGGCGGTGGCGGGTAGAGGTCACTGGACACAATGTGACTCCTCACGCTCGTTTGAATAGGAATTCGCGAGGCGAGGAATCTCAGATTCGACGGGTGCCTCGGGTTGTGATCGTACGAAAATTTTACAGACTGATACATGGACTATAACACGAGAAATATTTATTATGATACAACTTATTTTTTCTAATATTATATATTCTAAAACTAAAGCAAGGGACATTGTAACGACTTAATATAGAAGTTAATCGCTCAAATTATAGAATAAAATAATGTAAAGGGGGATGACACAACAAATGTTCGAAACCAATGTAAGGAATTCATGTCGTGGACGAGGGAATGGCCTTAGGGAACTTACGATTTCCAGTTTTACTTACGGGCGTGTAGTGTACTTTTTTGTGCAGAAAATTTAATGCCTTCTCCATGTTAGAAATTTTAGTCCGATTACATCGAAATCAATAAACGTTAGTATATCGTGATGTCTTGTTACTAGGGCTACACGAATGTTTGTGTCTTTGAGGTTATCTTGTGTAATTTTTTTCCGTTTAACCTAATTTTTCTTGAGGTATGAACAATTTAGTATTTTAATGATTTGAAACAGCTATTGATTAATTTGAAAATATAACTGGAGAATGTAATTTCTTTTTCTATATAGGTAAATGATGCACATGCTTAACAATAACGTCATCTGTTTGTTTCCCAATAAATAAAACTGTGAGGAACGTCGACAGAGAGGTTTTCCTTGTCTTTTCCTTGTATTCTGTTTGGGCAGGAAATACATTTGGTATTAGCAATAGAATAAATGTTCAAACAGGGTATACTTTCAATTCCTGGAAAAATGCCAATGCCAGTTTAGTGAAGTCAGTTTAGTAAAAAATATTTCCTTATTGTTCATTGATTGTTTTTAGACAGTATTTATGCTTTATCAGGTGTCGTCAATGCATATAAACCTGTATTGTTATGATACAGGCCCCCCTGAGTGCTTTGGGCGGCCCTAGGAGTATCAATCAATGGATTGGGCCTTGGGGCCCAATTAGGTTGGGCGGGCGACTCCCGAGCCTGAATTATGCGCCCATTCAACCCGACAGTCCAATGACACCGCCCCCGCCACCTTTTACACGTTTTGCACGTGGCAACCGACAATATGAACATTACTGACCAGTGTGTATAACGAAGTGTTTTCAACTATTCCAGACTTATCTCTCCGGAGACATGTCTGTCTATATGGACGAGGCTACACTTGTAATTGAACGGGTTCGATCACGGGTCATAGCCTACCACTTTCACTCTTCCCATATGAGATATGCAATAACCCACAGCTACTCTCTTTGTATTGAGGTATCTCTCCAATATATATAATGTTTTACGTGTGTTAACAAACAGCGCGAGGCTCTGGAGGTAATTAAGCCCCTTTTTTTATGATATGCCATTCTGTGAACTGCGTTGTGTAATAGTTGCGAGTAAAACCCTTTTTGTTCATTTTTGCGCCACAACATTCTAAATAATGGTAAGATGCTAAGTATTCTACTAGACCGCTTCTCTGAATGTCGTATATTCATGCAGAGTCTAGGCAATTTATATTTGTGTTTTGAATTGTTCACTACGAAAAGATAAGCTACCCTTAATTATGGACAAAATTTAGCCATTTATGTACTTTATTTTCCTTTACGCAATCATAATGGCTTCTTCGGATTGGACTAATGAGAAGTAAATATTTGTAGACGCATTCATTCTTTTCTTTTTTATCTTTCTTATTTTTCTCCTTTCCCTTTTCTTCTTCTAACAATGGTCCATTGTCGGAGTCTGCCCTTGTTCCTGAATAGGGGATGTTCTCGGTAGCCAATTAAAAATATCCCGCTCCTTTTTTTTCCATATTTAAGAAAGACAATTATTGAATTCAAAAAAGTTCAGTTTGAACTCAATGTAAGTAAGTCGAACTTAGAATTAAAGAAGTTAATTTTTGTTTTTAATGGGACGCCTATTATAGCACATAACTTACCTAGATGTCATGGAATATTGTTCAGAACTTCTTGACATAGTGGCTCTAATAGGATTTATGAATTGATAAAGTCTCAACAATTCCAACTCGAAAGGCTCAACTAAGTTTATTTTAGGTTTGGCAGGAATTTAGTGCCCATAGTAATAAACGAAATATTGGGCACAAATAGGACATACATGAGACACAAAAGTAGGAATAAGGTATGAGAAAAACTGGCTTTTTTAAATTGTAGCAATTTATTATTGTTTCACTGACCTCTGAATTAAATTCTGGGTATCAAAACATAGTTGTTCAAGTTCATAGTCACATGTATATGTATATTTAATCTACCCTTCAGGGTCGGTTACATAAAATTCACACGTTCATTGTTCAAAGAGTAATTGGTTTAAATGGCCCCTGGTGGATGGGGGCAACTAAATTAGCATTTCCTTATTTATTAACCAATTGCGATTATTAATTAAAATATATTTATGTGGGACCCTTTTTACGAGCAGATGATGGCTGAAGGACGCGCAGAAAGATGATTGGTAATATAATTTATTCGGTCTTCATAATTGATATCGATGTCCTTCGGGCCAGATTGTGCAGTATATCAATTTAGATTTATTCAGTTGAGATCCGGACCTGTAATCGTGGCGATGCGGACTTCCGGAATTTTCCTCCGGTTTCAAAATATTACGGAATGACAAGTTCTTGAAATTCAAGTCTATGGTTTATAATTAGATAACATAACCTCTACTATTTTTTGTGTAACCGTGTACTAGATAATGGAGGAATTTTAACGAGTACCAAATGTCTCCGTGGTTTCCTTTTTTGTTTTTTCCGGCATATTTTCACGCCTGGCCGATTAATTGAAAAACCGAGACGTCCCTCCTCGGCCGTACAGGAAGTCGATTCGGAGCTCGACCTCCGGCCGTTACCCCAATTGACCTGCGAGATAAAATGGTAAACGCCCGCCGATGGCCGATGATGGTTATCTGCCATTCCTGGAATTTCCATCGTTCATAACGTTTTGGGGCGTTTCGAAAACTGGAGTTACGGATCGAGGTTCCCAGCGGTACGAAAATATAATCGTGCCAATTTAATGTTGCATTAAGTTTCCCACGGCATTCACCCGACATTCGTTATTCGGTTTTACTAAGGCAAATTTGAAAGTCTGTAAATTTATTTATCAGAAATATTAATAAAAGAGAGAATAATTAACAAAATTATGAAATGAAAACGGTATTTTAAAGGTGAACTTTAACACCATTAAAAGGAATCGTCTCATAAATATTGATAGTGTTTTCTCATCTTTCTGCAGCAATATTCATCAAGATGCGACTGGTGGAATAGTTCACTCTCACCTTTCGTAGTACCATTTTGATGTCTAAAACTTGCATTAGGTCTTAGTAATTAAATTAATCAATTTATATTATTCATCAATACATTTTCTCGCTTTATTGACCGAGAAAAGTGGCTGTTACGGAACGATTTTTCACAATTTATTGTCCTATCATCTTGAAAATCGTTTCAATAGAAACGACATTGAGTTTAATCTCCGACATTTATATGATCCCGATGATGTTTAAGTATGCGGGAAAAAATGTATATCCGTTTATACAAAAGTATTGGACTCGCGTTCGAAGTCGGTTTGTAGACCGGTTATGTCTGTCGTCGTTATCCGCCGTTAGTAAAGTGAGAAGAAATAGAAAGGGGAGAGAAATGTGCTTTCCCCGACAGGAGGTTAGATTAAAGGTTAGAAAGTGGTCTATTCCAGGTGGTCTATACCCTTACCGGGCTCAGTAACTGAAAGGTAATATTTCACATTATGTATCCTCGAATACATTAATCTACCGATTGATACCTGTATCGTGTGGCGAAGGCGTATTGTAAATAAAACATTCGGCCGCTAGCCATTAAACATTATTATTTAAAACGAAATTCCACCCTGAAATAAATAAATATCTTGGCTACAATATATTGCATTATGTCAATCCTATCAAATTGTCAGCTGATGTTTTGAATACCCTGTCGTTTTAGCAAATGGAGTCGCCGTGTTCGGTTGAAGTTGATGTATTGAAATGGCCTATAGAATATTGGAACTGAATCGGACTGCTCCCTGTCATTAGCGATACCTCGAAGAGAGAGACCTCGCGACGGCAGTGGGCGTCGTGGAACGCTCTTTGAGCCCGAGATGCTTTTACGCGACAACTTTACGGATAGGGTACTTTGCTCGGAAATGAGGAAAAGTTTCCCTGAAGAAGATCCAGCTGGGATAAACCCCGCAAAGTGCTAATTAGTTTAGAATTTGTGGTTAAAGAACCGGTCGCCGGGCAGCATTGAGAGCAAAACTTTCACAAATACCAAACAGAAAAGAAAATGAACTGAAAAACTCACTACCGACATTGACATTAGTACTTGTTGTAGGGTGCAGCTTTCGAGATGTATAGCAGTAGACTTCTGTGACTTGTGTGTCTGAACTTTCGAAGTGGAAAGAGTTTTTAACGAACAGTCGCTTTACAGATCCAATCAATGGCACACTGGTACTTACCGTTATCGGTGTCTGACATATACTGTATATGTAGGGAGGTGAATAATAATTTTTTTTCGGCACACCAGTAAGGTGGCTGGGAGTTGCCGATAAGCACGAAGCGGGCACGTGAATGGTACTGTCGTGTGTGTACCGCTGTACTAACCGAGCTCGGGTTGACCTCACCGTGTCTCAGTTGTCGGGCCATTAGAAATGCAAACCGATTCCCCCGGTACATCTCCCCCCGACTGGCCTTGGAAGTACCTTCATCGGCAAGTATAATGAATCGCACACGTGCTAAACACATTGACCAAGTCGGAAACAATGCTTTATTGTCCCCTTAGCTGGGGACATCGGGCTGAATTATTAATTTATCCTTTCTTCTTAAGACTTATTGGACATTTGTAAAAACAAAAGAGAAAAGGGAAATCACTTTCTTGGAAACCATTTTTTTTGGTTGGCGCTAACGTACTCTGTTTACCGGAAATAGCGACAAGAATGTCGTCGTCGTTCTTTTAGCATTTTATTAAATTAATCCAAAATGTTTCAAAAAACTAAATGTAAAATGACATTTATTAAGAAATTATTAGAAATATCAGTTTTTACCTTTTAATCCTGATTGTAGTGTGGATTTTTAATTACTATCTATTCCCTAATATCGACTATTCCATCTTCACATATGCTCATGCCCTTCTGTATTAATTACGAACAGTGATCTCAGGATTTGTTTGCATTAGCTCTTATTTTTTTCAACCGGATGGGCGGATATCCGTAATCTTGTGGAAAATGAAGGGAGGGAAGCAACATGTGATGTAGACAAATTAAAAAATTAACAAAACTCATTCCCCTTCCCAGTCGGGCTTAAATCCGATGGGCCGTTGGAGACGACAGGTGTCCTGGGGGGGTGGAAGGAGGGATTCATGACGTCACTTCCGTTTGGGGACGATTCAAGAACCGGAAGTGTCCGAATGGTCTCTCTTCCTTCCCTACTCCTTTCTTGACCTCCGGCTTCCGCCACGGTGCACGGGCCCCGCTCGCATCCGGGCCCGATATACCGTCTTGGCGTAAATAATCGGCCTCTCCCATTGTCTTTAACCTGCTTTTTTTGTGTATCATGATTATACCGGAGGCCCGGGATATTCTGAAGGCTAACCGCCGAAGTTTTTTTTCTTCATATTCGTATTTTTCAGTGTCCACGTGTCAGTGTATGTTGTTCGTGTTTGGGGTGTGGGGGGGGGGTGAGAAACTATTGATAATTCGTTATAAATAGACCATTTGATGGTCTGAATTTCATTTCTTATTTCGGCCAGAGTAGACATTTTAGTATTTAACCTGAACATTTTTCCTTTCCTAAGTTTTGTTTATCATTTACACCCAACTCGAGTAACTCTTTTAACCCAATAGGCTAGATATTTTTTTATTTAATATTGCAAATAAATGTTTTTTGATAGACAACCTTTTGAATGTATAAGCGTTTTTATCATATTCAGTTAATCTTAACTAATTATTACGGTATCGAATATATTTTTCATCCTTTGATCTATAACCTGGACGTAACTTTCTAAACTCTCTTAAGAAGAGGACTAAAGAACGAATTTTATGGCGTCTAGACTTGCTGCCCTGTATGATGAAGTATCTGGTCTCGGATGCATCCTGTCCGACTGTAGACCAGTGCCAGTTTTTTCTTTTAATAAAAGGTGTTCCCCGAGCCCCCATCTCAATTTATATTTAGACGACTCGCCGGTAGGAGAACTCCTCTCTATATACGATTTCATCCGTCCCGGTGGAGAGATTTCATTTTTAATGATCTCTACAGCATTTAGTACCAGCTAACACGCTCAATCAGGCGAAAAAATTGGAACCGATTTACGCTTTATGGGCACGAGTTTATGATTTTAAACCATTAGATCTCTCATATAATTTTTTCTTATACTATAAAGTGCGGAATAGAAGAAGTCGTCCCATGACTCTTAGTATGATACACAGGGTTTGTAGCTTGAACTATCGTGGAACAGGGATTATTTGTTAAAGTCCAAATTTAGCAGTATCAACAGAAACTTACCTTCACACTTGCTCTCTTCTCTCTTCCCTTACTTATTTCATCCTACACCGGGTTTTCTCTATCGTCTGTAGCAATACGTTTGGTGAGAGCAACACAAGCATGTCAGTTGCCAAGCAGTCATTGCACTCTAAAAAAATCTTACTATCACTTTGATTCTAAAACGAGGAAAAGATTCCTCTACAACGAAGTTTTGAGGGGAGAAACCGACGGCAAGAATGAGCTCACGATGAGGAGGAAATAAATTAGCTCAGACCATAATTTTGAAGAACAAGTCGCCCGGCAGTTCGAGAGCGAAACTTTCGCTGATGCCAACCGGACGGGGGAATGGACTAAATGAAAAAAAATGGTGGAAATTCGAAACAGGTTTCACCCCGGTCACAATAGTCAGGTTAACCCCTCGAGAGACCTCGTTTTCAGCTTTTCTTCAAAGACATAACGGGCGTTCGATGGAGCCAAAAATAGACCCTGAAGACCCTCCTTGAGAAAACCTCCTCCGGGCGTTACGCCCCGCACTTTCTATGGATTAATTGGCCCAAAGGCTGCTGTTGAATCGGTTTTCCCATTTTCCTTCGGCAGTCGAGACTTAGCCAGCCCGGCTTTCTTTTCGAGATTCTCACTTCGGTTGAAAAGAGGGAGAGAAAAAATAATAAAAAAAAACCAAGTGAGAAGAAGAACGATTTCACTCTCCTTATATTTCACTTTTGTTGTTCGGTTTTCTCACACGTTCCGAAGGGTGTTTGTGATGACTGGGTGGCCAGGGGGGGGGGTGTTTCACTTTCTCCGTGTACTTCGCAAACTCGAGGTGCGACCCAGATTCCCATTGTTGTGACGACAATTAATAAAATTGAATCGCCCAATTAATGGAGGGCAGTTCAAACATAGGCAGTGATAGTTGAGGGGTGGGGGGGAGCTAATGCTAAATGGGGTTTTACGCGGTCCGTCGCATGGGAATTGAAGAAAGCCGGTCGGAACTTGGTACTGAAAACGTTGCAATAAGAGTGGGCGCGCGTAACACTTTTCGCGATTTCCCTTCAATAATTTCACGCACGCCGGCCGGACGAAAGAATAAACTCAGAACGGAAAAAGAAAATCTTTCGGTAGACCGGTTTCGGTTGTTCGCCATCTTCAGCGGCAGTGTGAGTCTCTTCGTCGTGAGTCATTTATTTCACTTATACTGCCAAATTTCCAGTTCAAGTTCAATCATGTTGCAAGAGATACAGTGTACACTGACACTGGCGCTGTACTGTCTGTAAATAATAAACTTGCAGTAACATGTTAACTGGCCACTGACTGAACACATCTGTTACGCTAGACACGCCCACCTTTCCCAGTTGTCCTTCGTTCGATGTGCTCTTTCCCGAAAAAAGGTCAGTAATAAACCCCCACGGCCATCGATATAACTGGCGAACTAACCATAACTTGGAAAAATTAAAGTTAATAGTTAAAGCCCTGCTTCTAAACCGAAGTTTCAGTGCGTAATGGGCGTTCTAATTGGGTTCTATTTTTTCTATTTCAAATTTAAGGATAAATAAGTTTATATTAGTTACCAATAATCCAGACATATGCCTAAGTAGCATTTTGCATTTTAATTACGTTGTTTAGATCCTTAAACATTTGTACACTATTCGTATACAGATGGGTATGTCACTGTGAAGTTTGCGAAAAAGGAAAATTTCGTATAACGGATTTTGTCGTATTTTTATTTTTTTTTTATTGTTTTAAACGCCCCGAATCTAATAATATGCCTATGAGGAGTACGCTTCTACATAATTGAAGTGGTTGCATTGTTCACTGAACACAGAATTACCCTGACCTAAAAGCTGATGAATAAAGTTGCAGTTATTATGCAAATAAGGGGGCAAACGGAGCATGAATAGTTTACATCATTTGATGTACAGCTACTTCGTTCTTTATTCACCCATGTACCTTGTTCTGTTTTTTTTGGCAAAGTACTGAAACTAAGTACTACTTAGAGAAGCATACTCGTATGTAAGGATTTGGAAGGTGGGTCATATAAGTTAGTAATATTGTCGGTTAGTAAAACCTGTCTATTATCTGTATACCCAGTACTTTGTCATTTGGAGCATGGTTTTTTATAGTAGTGGTTTATTTAAAAAGAAAGAATTACTGTAAAGTACGCAACTTCTTGTTAGTGCAAGCAATGAAACTGTAGGCTTATATTTGACAATGATACATGATATGATGGCAAGAGATCATTTGAATTGAATTTAAATTTTATGCACAAATCACTCCATTTTTTTAGTGTTTGATATATGATGGTTCATAAATTTGATATTCGTGATATTAATCGGTTGCACTAGATTTTTGTATTAAGATCCTGTATTGGTATGTTAAGTGTGTCCCTTTTATGTCATTATATCTCTGCAATTTTGTATTTACTAAAATATGTATACATTTGAATATTTATATATGGAAAGGGAATGGGTCATTGACATTTTTGCTATGGTATTTGAATATCATTTATTTTATGGTATTTGTAATCCAGTTAAGAGTTTCGAAATATTTTAATTTTATAATATAATTTCTCATTATTATCTGTTGAAATATTTTAATAAAATTAGATAAAAGAAGTCAGTATTTGTCTAGTTTCTTTTGGAATTAGTTGGTTAATTTTTTCACTCCATCTTTTACATTATTTTACAAGTAATTATAATACATAAAAAAATGTTGGTGCAAAAATAATTATCAGTGGTAAAATGATTATAAGATGTTTGTTCTGGTAGTCCAATGATTCTCCGCTAGAGAGCGTACATTTCCACTTGCCAACGCGTCCTAATTACGGCGTGTGCCGTGCGTGTGTACACCGTTACTTTAAGGACGATTAGTACGAGATTGTAATATTTATAGTGAAATCTCTGTTTTATACATCTTAATCAAAATTTCGTAGCGTAATATTCCCTACATTAATTAAATTTGGTTCATTAAAGTTAAAACGTCGAGACAACTTGGATGGAATCGGGAGGATTTTCATTTTTTTATTATTTTAGTTTAATGGCACGTTGAAGTATTTGACAAATACTAACAGATGATTCTTTTTACGTCTGATAACGAGATATACGCTAACGTCTTGTACTGCATATCTATTTTCCCTAGTGATAATTATTGGGAAGTAGTTATAAATCTAATTGATTTATCTCGTTCGGCAAGGTTTGTTATCTTCTCCGGTCTTGTTATTGCTCTCGGTTTTACGATTCCCGATGGACGTACGGCTCTGTGGTTATCGTGGCAGGCGCTGGGAGGGTGTGCAGATCGCGCGGACCGTCGTTGGCACCGCTTGGTACGGAAGTGTACTACCGCCCTCCCCTTGGGACTCGGCGCGGTCCAAACAACCTTATGTCACGATTAGGCCCTGCTGTTTGACCAGGCCGTTTGGTAAACAAGGCCTACGCCCAGTGTTTGGTTGTCGCCAGTATATGTTATACGGAATTTAATTGCTCCACTGCGACTCCACTCGGCAGAAATCTAGACCACTTTCGGCTACACGTTAGGAACAATCCCGTCGCAGCTCCACCGTGAACTGAATTATTTTGTGACAGTACGATGGGATAACGTGTAAGAATTTCATCTCGGGAAGTGATGATGCTACTGACGACGAATAGAGTCGAACCCGTTTCGATTAGGATAAAAATAGCTCTAGAACATCGTGACTTTATCAAGCTCAGAAAACGGAATTGTGGCTTTCGCTGAAAATAAAAGTCGGATAAGGCACTCCTCTATATGAAATTTATTAATAATAATTTTTTTTTTGTTTCAGGTGAGTCCAATTTCGTATCATTTCTTCAGCAGGATCTATTCTAGGTGACTTGTGTGCCCGTTGAACTGAAATCAGGGGTAAACATTGTTAAGGTAGAAGTTATACATATATTTTTTAATTTTATGAAGATTCTTCAGTTATATTAAAAAAATCGGTAAATATATTGCTAAGAAAATTTAATTAAAGTAAAATAATGTTTTCCGGTTTTAAAATCGGTGTTAACACTGATTAATATATACTACCTTGCAATTTTAACTTCAATAGTTGAACATTTTTAAAATATTGCTGTTTTTATAGATATATATTTAATTTCTATACTTGAAATCCGTCATCCGAATGTACATAATATTTGGACAGGAGAGCATTAGTTGTCGGGACACTGTAGGCAAGAGAGTGATATCCGGATTCTTAATCTTGGATTTGTTTAATTCGGATATTTATTTATAATGGGGTATCTCCTCCCCCCCCCCGTTTTAGAATTATTTATGTGTACTGTTTATAGAGGGCGGAGTGTTTATTTAAACGGGGAGAACAGTGTCAATAGATGAGCCTGTTCTCGATATCAGTCTGGTTGTGATCTGGCTGTGTACATGTGCGGTATGCGGTATGCGGTATGTGTGTGTCAGCAGCGGGGAGGGGGCGCCGTGCTGTTATCTCGGCTGTGTGTTGCTCCCTGGTACACTCCCACGAGCATTTACCAGTGCGGTTTCGCGAGCTATCCGCGAGTGTCGAGCCTTTATTACTAGTACCAGTAGTGAGATGTTACACTGTTGTTTCGCGAGGTCCCCCCTGCAAGCCTAATTAACGAAGATGGTGTTCTTCTTTGAACTTCTCAAATGGAAATGGCAAGTTTATTTCACAGTTCAATTAGCGATCGGGTACTTTCATAACATTTATTGATCAGGGCCGAATTTTTTTTTTTGGGGGGGGGGATTAAGCTAATAATTCATTTTATCGAATTAGTTCAGAATACCTGTTTTGTGGTCTGCGAGGGGTGTGTTTCTGTCTCCTCTCGCTGGTGTGGTCTTTTGCTAGACCGGTTTCGGCCTCTCGCCATCATCGGTAGCGGTGTTAGTCACTTTGGATGTTTTTTGGGCATCCTCACTGCACTGTCACTGTTACTTGTTGTGTGTGTGTATATATATATATATGTCTTGTTATTGTTTTTTGGTAATGTCGTTTGTCTTCTTTGAGTTTGGGTGGGGGGGGGGGGGATTTTGTTAATCAACTGAAGATGGCGAGCAGCCGAAACCGGAAGCAAAAGACCAAACCAGCGAGAGGAGACAGAAACACACGAAATCTACGAATTATGGCAGTGTTTAGTATTAAATATATACTGCTGTTTTTTCGACGTTCATCAGAAAAGCCTCCTATTTCCTGACTTCTCTTCTTAATATTGTTATTAATTCTTAATATTCTTTTTAATAGCTCTATCGTTACCACTTTGGCCTTATCGGCTTCATAAAACATGTACATATTGCGACATATTGACTAACTGCCTTACTCAGAGCATGTTACCCAAATGATGCCTTACAATACTTTAATCTCAAACGTATTGCAGCAATAATATTGAGAACACGTTTTGATTAAAATACTAATTTTCCTGTAATTAATTCCTCCGAAATTGCGGGGCTGTCGGATATGTGAATGTAAATTATTTAACATATTGCGATCGAAACGTTTAAATAAGACTTTTCAGCGCTGATTTGTTTTACGTTACATAATGATTGATTATATAATTCCTTCTGATATTGATGTTATTCGACGCGTCAATTAAATACCTGTTGGATTGATATGAATAACTCATAATCTGGTTGTCTGTTTGTCGTGTGTCTGAGACCGCTACTGAAGATGGCGAGCGGCCGAAACCGGTCTAGCGAAAGACCAAACCAACGAGACGAAATCTACGAAATAAGAACTGTGGAATCAGGATTTGATAATGTAATTTGAAATTTATCAGTAATAATAAGAAATTCTTTCTCCAGAAATTTATATTCACAGAAGACTCTTGGAATATAGTTCTCCTAATTTTTATTAGGCTACTTATCCGGATTATCGTATTTATTGAAAAGAATCGGAACTTTTTTCATATATACGAATTATTGCGTCGTTGTTTTAGGGATTGCTTCAGTGTATGCAATCGAAGCAAGAGCGTTTCGTTTCACGCGGTTTTCCTTCGATTTCTTTATCTATCGCGGTTTTTCACCGACCACTTTTCCGCCTTGAGTCACCCGACAGCCTTGTCGTTATCTTCACGGCTGGGTAAATATTTTCCGAGCTTGTTTTAGCCCGAACCGCGTGCGTCGTGGTCTTCACTGGAAGGAAGCCGGGTGAGCGGGTGCCGCCGGCCTTCGGGAGCCTCTGACTGTTGGGCTGAACGCGAGTTGAAAATTCTCACGGATGTAATACCGAATAATAATTAACTGCGGGGAGAATAAAAGGGAATTGTTGAGAAAATGAATTTAAAATGGAGGTCAGCGGTAATGACTAATGTCCATTCAATCTGTTCAACATCACGACCACACGCCTTTTGTCCTGAGAGGTACGATTCATGCTAAAATATATGATCTAAATTTTTTTAATACGGTAAAAATATCTAAGATTTGTAAATTTCCTTAAAATTAAATAACAGATGATTTAACAAGATGGAATTGAAAAGGTTTTTAACGATGATCAACTTTAAGTTCATTAAAAAATGAGTAGATAAATCTTGAGATTATTTTTCTCATAATTGTATACCAATTTTTATCAAGATACCAGTAGTGCGGTTGTTAAGTGGTACTTCTCATTTTTTTAATGCTCATGAATTAGTTTTCTCTGCCAATTGAATGTTGTAAATGTACAATTTCACTAATTGTTCTTACGAGTGCCTTTCATCAATAAAGCACCCACTATGGATTATTGTTTATTTATTAATTCTGTGTAATATTGTTGGCATAGTCAAATTGGGTAACATTCTATACTGATTATGAAAAATCTGACGATGTATTATTGAAAATATTTCAATACTTGAATCACTTTTGAAAAAATTACTATTACAATTAAAGCATGATTCATTAGCTCGTTTTGTGTTCAATAATTACAATTGCGAACGTTCGGAGAAATCTGCTTTGGAGAAGTCTTATCGAAATTGGGCGTATGCGATATATCTGTTTGCTGTCGTTTAAGCTGCTAGAGAGCGTTTTCCCTTTTTTTCAATTCAGGATGCAGAAAATCGTGGTTAATTCCAGTTATCTATTATCAACACGGTTTCAAAAAAAAAGCACCAGTAAATAAATCCTCGCACAGTAAACAGTTTCTGGAACTTACGCTTCGGCGGACTGATAACGCTTACGTCAGTTTTTAAACTCTTAACAGAGGACAACCATTTTAGAGACGTTTAAAAATTATTATTTTATTTTAGTTTAGGCCTTTTAATTTGAACTCTTAACCAGAAAAAATTAAAAACAACTTTTCATTCTTTCCATTTCAAATCTCCACACGACTAGGTCCTCAGCGAAACAATATTGAGACTTTCATTCCAGAATATGCCTTCCGTTATAGGTTTCTTGCTAAATTTTTTATGTTTTACATATGCGTACTACATGTAGGCATGTTCATCGAAGATCCCTTATAGTTATGTTTTTAGAGGCCTATGCATAATAGATTGGCTTATGTTGGGGGATCAAGGGGTTGAATGTTTTACCGAAAGTTGTTGTTCGGTAGGCGGGCTTGTTTGAACAAAACTAGTTTGTTTGTCGGCCAAACAATGCCTGGCAGGGTTCAAGTGAGGATATAATGTTCTGGAGTTTCTGATATTAGGACGGAATCCCCAGGTTCGGTACGCCCAGGGGCGTTGTTTGTTCTCGACCTGCGGTACCCTGTGGGCAATATTCAGCCAACCGACAAAATATGTTATCTTACCTCAATATCAATATTGTACGTGTATTTATAATTATTATGTAACTAAATAATTAATAATTCAAAATTATTGATCAGCTTATGAAATTACTACCTTAATTTTGAACTTGTATATATTGGCTACCGTTTTTTATCTATAAGCTATTATGTACAGTATTATGTGCAGGGAGCATTGACATCATCTTTTTGGTATTGATATATTAAGTTCCAAATATTTCGTCTGTGGATTATTTCCGCCGCTTATATTTGGCGATTATTACTGGTACTCTCGCCATAACAGGTTATGAAATAGAAATAAAAACAGTTTTATGAGCTATAACATGTATGTACTCATCTTTTCTCTTCATATTTATATCCACACTAACTAAGTCGCTTTGTCTGCCTGCGTTCGTATATGGGATGAAAAAACCGGACTCATAAATTGAGCGGACTTATTATTCAAACATTGGGCGATGAATTGTATGATTGAAAAATTCTATTCACCCGTCACTGCATCACCCAAGGGGCAGAGTTGGGAGACAGTGAATGGAAATAGTTTATTTGGCGAGTTTCTCCGAATTTCCGAAGAATATGTGTCTTTCCTATCCGCTTGCCTGTGTTCGGCGTATCGGTATTGAACAGCCCCCGATATTAGATAAATACTTTCTTCCTTTCGTCTTGTTTTATACAATTCTTGCTTTTATACTCTCGTCCACCCGAATGGTAATAGTTCAACTGTATTATTTATATTTAAATACGAAGCAATTTGCTTCATCCATGCTAGTGCCGTAAATAAGGGGGCTGAGAAAATTGTTAGAGCGATGATATAACATACCCCCGGACAACCCCCAACAAAATCCACAAATCTCTCACTATTATCACTAGAGCTTATTTATATTATTGGACAAATTAAGCATTTATAGTTTATGGGATCCTGTCAGTCCGTGATTTTTCCCTTGTTTGGAACCCACCCGAACGAGCTCTGTTTGAAAGGCTCGCTCAGTCGTTGCCAGCTTTTATTATTATATTATTTATATGTTACGGCTCGAAGCTATATGAAATATAAAAAATATTGATTGGGACGCATTGTCGAAATTTCCGTTTGATATAATATTCAACCTGTGTCCTGGGTTTGGGCCCAGTTTTGAGTACGCATCTGGAGTGACTGAATCAATCGGTTTCAGTATTCGTATAGCTAATCCGCTTTGAACGGGGGGGGGGTCCCCCCAGGGGGGTTGTCCAGGGCAAACAGACGCGTTTAGGGCCAACACTAACTGGACTATAAATCCGCGCGACGTCGTCATGTTGATTCCCGGTAGGCCTCTGTCCCCCGTATTCATCCCGGCTCTACAAATGTTTGGAACTTAGTACCCCACTCTATGGGAGGTGGTTTAGATCGGAGTAGCGGCAGTTGTCATATTCCCTTGACAGATGTACTGGTTAATTAAAATCTTCAATAGACCTCACTAAATGTAGTGAAATGCATAGCTTATTATTTAGTATATAAATCAGAGCATACTAATTATCTTTATTGTTTTTATATTCCCATTGAATGGTTGTAAACACATTACAGAACAATTAGTATTCAATATTCAAAAAATGCAAATTAATTTAAGTTATTCGCCTACCTCCCGTAATACAGTTTGGCGAATCTCGGATGGTCCTCGGTGTGTTTCCTGCTAACTCCACAATATAATATTTTCATTCGTAATGTAGCGCCACCTTCTCAACTAATATTCACAAAATGTATGTAGCGAATTCACAATTTCATACAGGAGGCATGGAACTAACTCTACGGTCTGGTGAAATGAACGAGTTCCGGAAACAAAAGTGTTGATTTGGAATACCTGTTTTGTGGTCTGTGAGGGGTGTGTTTCTGTCTGTTTGTTAGACCGGTTTCGGCCGCTCGCTATCTTCAGTAGCGGTGTTAGTCACTTTGGATGTTTTTTGGGCATCCTCAGTGCACTGTCACTGTCACTTGAGCTGTCTTGTTATTGTGTTTCTGGATAATGTTGTTTGTCTTATTTTGGGGGATTTTGTTAATCTACTGAAGATGGCGAGACAGAAACCCACGAAATCTACGAATTACGGAAGTGGATATTTCAATCCGTCACCGACCACTAATTAGGTACCTGTAAAATTTCACGGCACGTTCATAATTATGGCAGGGAAAGTCAGGCGTTATAAGCCGAATGTCTTCGGGGTAAATTGATGGGATTAGTTGGGATAGGAGGCCGCTTGCGGGCTTCCAAGGTTTAAACAAATTGCCAAGCCATTTCCCGCCCCTCCCGAATTTGCGGGCCCGGGAGGAGGAGGAGGAGGAGTCGATGGGGCGATGGGGGGGACCCGACATCGGAAGTAACTAACGGCGTCGCCCGGGCCCCATCCGGATATGAATCAATCAATAGCCTCATCCGCGCGCCCCGCCAATACAAATAGGGCTCACCCGCGACAGGCGACATACTCCGCATAACTCAGGCCGGAACCTGATCCGGTTTAACTTCTTCGACAAATCGGTCGGGCGAAAACATCAACAGTGACCTCAGTCTTCAGAGATCGTACATTCACCTGTATGTGTGAATAAACCTCGCTGATCCTATTTATTTATTTTTTAGCCATTTTTATTGCACAATCAAATACACTTATGAATTGACAATGCGACTTGAATTTGCCTGGGCTACAGCCCGAGGAAATCTCTGTTAATAAACTTTGAGAACTAAGTTGGTGGTCATTTTCTTAACATTTTTATTTGTTATAATATAATTGTACAATACTTATTTTTTGGTTTCGTTTCGCTTGACGAAAGAAACCACCCCTAAATTGTGTTCGGGGCAATCATGGACAATGAATTTGATAGGTTACCTGTCTATATTGCGGTCAGTTTGTTGTACATCAATGTGTTGTACGTCAATTCCGTTTCATGCAACGTTCTTTACGCATCCGAACTCTAGCAGAACGAGGCTAAGGTCGCCCCCCGCCCCTCGAAAATTTACATTTTATATATGTCCGGGGCCCTTTCGAAAAGAGGAAATTCATATACAGTGGGCGGTGTTCCGCGTATTGAGGGGGGGGCGGCCGGGTCATGTCGAAGGTTTGTGGGCGGGGGGCGGCGGATATTAAAAGTGAGCCCGGAGCAATATACATATGTATATACAGGGAGCACCCCCTTCCCTCTGACCCGTGTATATACCGAATATAGAAAAGGTGGGCGTCGTGAGAGGGCGCCACCTTCCGAACCAATAAGTCGCCTCCGCCTCTCCGCCCTCAGTTCAACTTAAATTCCTGTCCCGCCGCTTTGATTGGAAAAGAAAAAACTGTTCTCCAATTTCTTATTGGACGCGCAGTATTTTGAGTATTTTTTTAGTGCCCCAACATGAAAAACCCCAACGTCTCATTTCCGTATTGTCGGCTCTGCAATTGGCAATGCCATAATAGTACCATAATTAAAACCTAGTTACTGCCTTTGTGAATGGGTAACCTAAAATAATTCTTTATTTTAATGGGTTCACCAGTACCTAAATATAGCGGTTAGTTAAGAAAAACTGCATACTTACCCGAGACGCTTCGTTGATGGATCTTCTGGTACCTTCCGTTCACGAAACAATTACCGCTATACTAAGCAATATATAAAATATTTATAAAAAAATTCAACTAAAAGATAGCTTGCCAGGAGTCACGAAAGACGTCCTCGAGGGGAAATTTATTTCGCTATCAAAAAAAGATACTTTTTTTATAAATGCGGCTTAAGGTATGAATCCTTCGAGGTGAACATCTACCTAAGCCAACCATTTTCCTTACTGCCTCCCCTAATAATCATATCGAAAGCATTATCACACATGATAAGATATATCGATAACTCTTATGCCCTATAAGTAAAAAACGCGATCTGTAGGAATCGTATTTTACGGGCATTAAAACTGGTAGACTAGTAGCATGCAATTATGTGTAATAGAAATTCTGTCTCCGGCTAGAGTTTAATAGGATTAACTGTGAAGGGAGCGTTTCATGTTGCCGGCCTTTGGCGTCTGTACGATGATGGAGGGACTCCAGTAACACAGAGACATCTTTTATGAATAACCCACGCGTCGTCTGCCGAGTTATTTTCGAGTCTGACTCTTGGAACTTCACTGGAACAAATTAAGAACTTTTTTCCTTCTCAGTTTTGGCCTTATGAAGGCTGGATCGATTCAATTTTGACAAAAAAAGGTGCATACATAAACTGATAATACTCGAGGTACCGAATGTTCAAAATCTATTGGACAGATTCAAATAGTTCAAAAATACAATTTTTTACTTGAATTGTTTTTCTGTTTTATCTTATCCTGTACAACATTATCACGCTCGTGCCTTAATTTGAAGTTAATATTGTTTTATTTATTCACCAAATCAAAATAAATATACTGTCGAGTGACCAATAGTGCATTTATCGATTGTAACAAGTGATAATTTAAAGTGGGACTGTCATCGTTAGGCTAATCCACGAGTAATGAGGTCTCATATCTTTCTTGACAAAACGATTAATGAAACTCTCCTCATGTTGAGTTTAATGTCCATTCTCATGTCCGTTTCCGCTCGGACTGGATGAACAGATTGGATGATGATCTCGAGCGAATGGAATGTTACCAAGTTATATTTTATTATCTTGACTAACAAATATGAACATTCTCTAATTAAATAATACCGTAATTAGGTTTTGCTATAGGAGTTGCATTATATTACATTCTTACATCCATCATACGAATCTATATTTATCCTGTGGTTAACCCCGTTATAAGACTTTGCTACAATAAGGACTTTGCTTTAATTCCTATTTCGATTAGCCTCCCCGATTATCTTTAATTAGTCACAGGAAATGCAGTACCAGTGTGTATCTTGCTGTACCAATTAACGCAGCAAGAGCGTTAGACGTCGCTAGTGACGAATGTGGGAAAACGTTGCGCTTTATGATATCCGCTCGGTTATAAACTTCGCCACTGATGTAATTTTTATTTTTGTGTACTGAATCAATCACAACTGGGATTATATAAATATGTCAGTGACAAGCCAACATTAGAAAATCTATTCTAATAATAGAAAAATAAAATATAATATTCGGATATGGACTGAGGAATGATTCTATTACACTTGCTTCAAACAGCTTGTTAAACGACTTGTTTGTTATTGAAAAGATCATGCAATTATTCACTTACAATATCAGCTCAGAGTAAGAACGGCGTATTGACACTTTGAGTAACGAATATTGGAAAGAAGATAAAACTGAAGGTGCCCACATTTTTTAATGTGAAAAGAATTATTCCACTCCCTGAGCTGATTCAGATAGCGATAATTCCAGTTTGTAGGAGGACAAAACACAGAAACATCCCCCCCATTATACTAACGCGGTAGGTCGTACTTACTGGTTTTGGCAGCTCGCCATATTCAGTAGCAAATTAGCGCAAAGGGTAGTCGTCTATCCATTCTGCTGCATTTATGTGAGGTGGGCTCGTCGTGTAAATTTCATATTTGCGGCCAATTGAAAATTATGCCAGTTCAGCCTCGGCGAGAGCCGATTTCAATTCTTATCCTACAACTGTAATTCAGGGCTGTTAGAATAGTAATATTGTATTATTATTTTAGCAGCCGGTGTGTATCTGACAGTTCATTTCATGTTTGCTATCCCAGATTTTCATTAATGTTCAACGCGCTAGTGCTTACGAAAAACATCTTCAGTTATAATAATTTATTTCTTGTATTTTAAGCGGAAGTTAAGTGGGGAAATAAGGCAGGCAGAAGGAAATACAAAAGGGGACGTTATATACATTTTATAGGGGAAGGATTTTCACTGTCTTTCCTTCAAGCCAGGAGTATAATTGTATCCAGAATCCTTTTTTCCGTTCTTCGGCTTCAGGAATTCGTGTTGGGACGATAAAGATGGCCTCTTCACAGTCGTGAACGAGATCTGGTCCATTGAGTCATCACCGTCATCAGTGCGTGTCAGCAGCTTATCGCTGATGTAACCGCCGAGTCAACATTGACTCGGACCGGGCGTCAACTATTATTTTCTTGTTTCTTTTTTAGCCCGTTATCACCGCCACTCAGTCCCTTCGTTACAGAAGCGCGTTGTGTTTTACGCGCGGCCGCCTTTCTAAATAATTAATTTCGAAAACGGGGAAATGGCCGCAAGCGGGAGTTTATTACAGTTGTTGAATACTCAATTCATCTCAGAGAGATTATTCCCTCCGGTTTTTCTTTATTTTCCAGTGTAGACTTGTTGCAATCAGAAATCCATTTGTACAAAAGCAACGCATTTGTATCGCATGAATGTCTGAATGTCGTGAACCTGTTTGGAGAATGTTGATTTAGCAGCTTTGACAGGTGAACTTATCGCATATAAGTCTTATCGTCTTATCGCCGGGGTGACTGGCGTTTGCTCAAGACAGCTAAGAATGCGTACAATTCCGGTTTGTAATTTTCGGGTGAAATAATCTTCGGGATTCCGGCATAAAAATTATTTTTCTGATATTTTCACCGCGGTTTACTGAAAGTTCACGCTGAAATACTATATCCTTCTTTACGTGCGCATTTGAAATATTTTTTTTGGAATCAAAACACGAATAGAATTGATAAATTTATCAAATGTTTGTATATTATAGGAAGCGTACGTGGCGTATCCGCCTGTAGGGGGTCCGCCTGAATATTCCTCTCTTAGAAGGGTATCCCTCGAGGCTGAAAAGTTTCCTGAACCACTGATCTATATGATTGAATATCCCTTATATTGCGTTACTCCCTTCTTCTGCTCGCAGCACTACTGTTCTGGATGAGCCCTTCTTTTTTCAGAAATCCCTCTCAATCTAATTCTTGGCCTCTCCGTTCTCTGTCTTCGAGTTAAAATTTATTGCATCGGGCTTTCTTCGAAATTTGCAAAAATCTTTACTTCAGTAAATATATGGAGTACTATTTGTGCATGGTAATTTTAAATATTCCTGTTCGTTCGGAGTTCGAAGCACGGATTGTGTTGAAAAATCCACATATGGTATTCATCCATCAAATTCCACAGTGCCTGTAGCTGTTCTTCTGCTCTGTTGCCCTGAAGTCATTTGTGGTGTGGGATTTTTGAAAAAAAAATTTAATTTTGGGGGCGTTAAAGCGTTGAAGGAAGATAAGGGATGCGAATCTCCGGCCGAAAACGTGTTTGGGTTGGGCCCAAAGGAAGGTTCTCCCTTTTCCACCCCCCACTGAAGTGCTCCTCCGTCGAGGGTTACCGGCACCTGCTACACGCTCCTCACTCCGCATTATTTATGCTTCTACTTAAGCGGGTAAACTCGCCCCCGTCCCTACCCGCCCTCCGACGATTGCTTCTTTTTTTACATCCCCCTCCGGAGCAACCCCTCGGGAGAAAACCTCCGCTAAAGCCGTAAAATGAACTGGAAGGATCGACCCCTCGCCGGTGGAGACGACTCCTGGGGAAAATTCGAGGCCGAACGAATGATCTTGGTTTTCAACGCTCTTTCAAGGCTGAATTCATTCATTCTTTGAATCGAAATTTTAAATAATCGATAGTGACAGTGGAGACAGTTTGCGTACCTCGTTGCACACGCTTTCAGTCCCAATCAGTGGCAAAATAATTCCACTACCCCTCGTAAACCTCCATATAACCCCTATAATATTATTCGAACTAATTAACCATTTTGAACAGGCACTACTCGAAATTGTTTGTCCTATTCCCGAGAATTAAATTGTCATATTTGCAGTATTTCCGGAGACATTTCCTCGAAAGTCTAAACTGAAGCTAGTTATCTGCTTTTTGGCTATACTCATGCGTGTGTCATCATTATACCCCAAGGTATCAGACATCTTATCAGAAAGTCGAAAACACGTTAGAGCATTGTTTGTTTTGCGGAATAGCGATAACAGCATTTTTATTTCGTTTTTTGAAGTACAAAAACGAATGTTATGGTTTAGGGATGAAGAGTTCTGTAATCCTTCCCATACCCTAATGGCAGTAGAGTTTCGATCCTGCAGCAAGAAAGTTGCTACACTTTATACGCCAGATGGGTGGGTGGTCTTCTGGTCGGATACGTGACCTGCAAATACGAAATCATGTTTGCATCCCCTACGCATTCGAAAAATATACCACGAATAGAGTAAATGCGTTATATCCACGATTTTTCCTTCCAGCTCCTAGGGTTTTTACAAGTTCTTCCTGTTGGTTTTTCTCCCTTAAAAATTGACTACAGAATTACCCTTTTTACGGGCCATGAAACGCTCTCATAAATGCTGCTTCAATAATTTATACGATGATATATTAAACGAGGTCTTTGCTCTCATTTTCGTATATGCAGTCACGTTTCTAAACATCAACTGCCGAACTGAAGGTGGAATATATTGCTCGGCGTGAGACGAAATAATTTCAGAGAGAGAGACGTTGGCCGAGATAGAGGGTTGAGAAGTAATATCGGGGCGGCGTTGCACCCTCCTCGAAGGGGTCAGAAACCTCTCATATACCCGCGCCCCACCGGAAAACATCTCCCGGTGCCCTGTAAACTGTCGCTTATTGCATCCCTTGCGGAGGCGTTAATGCCGATTAGTGCCTTTATTAAACGGGCAGGGGTATGTGTATCGTCAGCCTTCTATCAGTGCCCCGAGGAAATGGACTACCCTAAAGGCGTAATGGTTTGGAAGTAATGAAGGTTCAAACTAAGTTTTCATTACCTAATGTACGGCGGATTAATAATACCAACATATTAGTGTGACTAACAAATTATTTTATATATTACCACAAGTAAACCGAGGGACCAAGAAGGATCGAGAAATAAATCGATCTGTAGTAACAAAAAATATATTCACTTTCGGAATAATATTAATATAATTTGATATACCTGTTTTGTGGTCTGCGAGGGGTTGGAATACTGTAGGTTCGTGATGTTTCTGTCTCCTCTCGCTGGTTTGGTCTTTTGCTAGACCGGTTTCGGCTGCTCGCCATCTTCAGTAGCGGTGTTAGTCACTGTTAGCTGACAGTACATGTGAAAGAGACAGTGCTGTGAGGATGCCCAAAAAACATCCAAAGTGCTAACAGTGACTAACACCGCTACTGAAGATGGCGAGCAGCCGAAACCGGTCTAGCAAAAGACCAAACTAGCGAGAGGAGACAGAAACATCACGAACCTACAATATTAATATAATTACAAACTAGCAACACAACATAATGATGTGTGACGACTGTCCCACTTTGATCTCGTGTATGATTTCAATTACTCAAATAATAAACCTGTGCAGTGAAGGTTAGAATTCACCGAATAATACCTGTCTACCGTAGCCAGTGAGATAAATCAATTTCACGATAATTACGTCAGTACCTAGAGTGAAGCCACTATTTGCAACACTGTATTTTCTTTCACTTTCATTTAAACTTATTGTTACAGGCCGCGGACGTATCGTTATTATTCCGGGCGTCGTCGTATCGGCGATGCCCGTTGATTCAATTAGGGACGGAATTTTATTGGACGCAATTACAATGTAAATTGTTCCATTCATAGCCACTTCTCGGGCGAAGCGTTGGGGGAAGCCCGGGCTACAATATGGCGAGGCGGGGAGCTTGCTCCCACGAGAGATGGGCGGAGGACGACATCAGCCGTGGGGGGTCGAAACCCCATTTCGAACAGGCGTTTAGGCTCCTCTCCGTGCTTCGAATACTTAGCCGGGTACAAATTAATTTATCCGCTCCGCCCGAGGGATAGGAAATAAGTTTAAATTTAAATAAATCCATAGATAACGTTTTACTTCCAGCCGGTACTTACCACAGAGATACTTTCAGTTCTTCAATATTAAGGGCTAAACTAAATTGTTTCCTCTTCAACTTGGGCTCATTCTTGCCGTTGGTCTGGTACTTAGGATTGTTTTATTTCTGAAATGCAATTTATTCGGAATTGTCGATGAGCAATCTCCGTCTCTCCCATTGGGTATCGGCTGTCCCTGCCGGGTTTCTGTTCGGGGGTCCGGAAATTGGGCAGACCGGTGGCCTCCGGGTGCAGCGGTGGGTCTCGTTTAGGAGAGAGGAGGTAGAAAAAGGTCCAGCGGAGCGAACAACGGGTTTATAGTGTTCCGGGTGTATTTTGCCCCCGGGGCCGGGGCCGGTTGGGGCTCCTCGAGTGTCAGCCCGGTGGGGGTTGAGAGTGGTCTAAGTGGCTCGTTACGCCGCCCCCCACGCCCTTGTTATTAGCCCTATCTCACTGCCTCCCGCTTTCCCAACTGGAAACTCCAGCTCCAAACTTTTCTAATATCGATAGCAGAATCGAGTAAATTTAGTAGTTCAGAATCAGACTGCTTGTATTGAGCTTTTTAAAAAAATAAATAGTTCAATTACCCCTCTAAAATTATTCATTATGGTTTATAAACTAGCTGAAGGTTCGTATCGATGACGGCAAAAAATATCTGTCTATAGTAGGGACGAGTGATTTTACTGATATATTTCGGAATAACAGAAATTATGTTTCGGACCTCCTATTTGGTTTCGCCCGGCTAGTTTAATGCTCAGTAACCCTTTGCCCCAGTAGCCCCGGAGGACTTTAAGATCGTCCGTATATCGTTGTATATTGCTAAAATGGCCTCGAGGATGCGCCGGGGGAAAGCGGGGGGACATTAGCGTTGGGCTTCCAACTCGGATTCAGGGTCGATTAAACGCAGCGGGCAAGATGAATGAGGGTTTCTCATCCCCCGGGAGGGCCGACGGCCGGCTCTGGAGCCTTGTAATTTTCAGTGTACTACCCAACCCTCTGCTGCCCTTCCACCTATTAATTCAGTTCGCTTTTCGTGGTGGGTTGTCCCCAATTTAAATTTATCTGTCGGACGTGCATCCCTAATTGCTTCGCGAGGCCGACTAGTGGTCCAGTTCTTGGTTCCAGATCGGAAACCAAAATATATTTATAGTAATTTTTGGTATATTAGGGTTCTCGAGATCTTATTATATTTTTAGCGTTTTCTTCGTTCTCTGTTATATGTAATTTGTTGTTGTGAACTTTTACTCCGGTAATGGTAATGGTTTCAAATTCTCGAAGAAACGGACACCTCAAACTCGTACTTGTTAAAGGCGAGACAACCAGATGGACCTGCTGTAGAATTAAAATAACGATTACTCAGGGAGGAGTGGGAACGAGTATAGTGTTCGGAAATCATCGTGCATCTGGCGAAGGGTGTGCCATCCCCCCTTTCCCCCCCCCCGTTCGTGTATATGAAGCAGTGCATTGCCGTTCATTGTTCGACGGCTAACGAGGATCGAATTCCAATTGTCGGTGGTGCATTGCACCAACACAAGAGGCGCGTACCCCATTCTAATTTTCGCTCCATCCCCCCCTATACAACTCTGTATTGGAAATGAATTCCTAGGGATCTGAGATATCCGAAAGCTAGAAATTTGAGATTTCCGACTCTGTTGGAAACAAAAAAAATATGAGGAAATAATGACGCAGAAGTGTATTCATTTCATTAAAATTAAAAACCATTGTAAATAAATAAACCTGTTTTAATGTTCAGCAACTGCTCAAATGAAACGTAAATCATTCACTGGATTTCCCCGCTAGTGTGATTTAAAATAGACTGATGTTAGGTTCTCCCCTTCGTCAATAACTTATTGAGCCCTGGTTGTTGTAATGTAAGCATCCTTTCATCAGTGTCACTACACTGTTACTGTTATTGACTCGCTAACGCTTGGCACATTTAAAGGGAATCCCTTCAGTTCGGCAAGTACTTGAATAGAGATCCAATATCGCACCTAAAATGGACTTGAATAAATCAATCGGGCGCAGGCAGCCGTGATTTACTGTATTTTCGAACAAACTTGTTTTCATATTATCGGACAGTAAAATATCACCGAATAGTAGTTTATTGCATACATTCCTGTTATAACTACTTTTCGAATGGCTATACTCTGAACTTTGCAAACGACCGGTTTACAGCGGTATCCGTCCAATCCAAATTTTTATTACCGGCCTGCTACTGACCGAAACGCTAGCGGCAATTCCAATTGCCGAAAACGTCCGCCCATTTGGCCGGGCTCCAATTGGAATATCGTACCGAACGAAGTCCAAGTTCTTAACTGCCTCGGGAAGTTAATTAGACCGGGGGCTCGGTAGAGGAATAAGGCCTCACAACCGCTCGAACCAACAGCAGCCGCCGGTTTAGACAAGATAATGGCTTAAAGGATCTACCTTTGTGGTAACAGACAACGGAGTGCGTGGTGGCAGAAAACCCTTTCCATCCTTATCGGCTTCACTGGGATGTATCTTAGTAATTGTGCACCATATTTTACCCGTCATTGCTGTTGGTTCATTCGGAAATTAAATGAATAAGTAAAATTTATCGTAATTAAAATGATAAAACATAGATAGTGTACAATAAAACCAGTAAAAATGGACCGCAACTCTACAGTGTTGTTATGAGTTCAAATAAAGATGTTTAATACAAGAAAAAATTTAAAATAAAAAACAGAATAGTGATTCGAGCAAAAACAGCAACTTTGTCCTCTCGTGCGTTTTGTCTCCAACTTTGCCAAGAGTACTTGGTTAGTATTATATTTCAGTGAGAGTTCGCACTGTTGTATGCGTAAGTGGGATTTCACAGTGGGAATACTACCGATGATGGCGGAAGGCCTAATAAGCGGGAAAACTGGGAGCTCCACTTTTATAGCTCCCCTCACCGTTGGAGAAGTTTATTATCGTTAATTTTCCTAACGAGAAAACTCTGGAATAAGAACATTGAACTCACCAGGCATTTCAGAGATGAATCTTCATCTATGCCGATATTAGCATTTCAGGAACAAAAAAAAACTGAAAAAGTTATTCGAGTTTTATTTTTTTCAGAAAATTTATTTTTGTTTTTAATATGCTATCAATTTTCTAAAATTTTATAATCATATGAAAGGCTATTATTGGTATTGCATTTATTGTTAGTTATTAATACGAAGGTTAAAATACGTCTTTTTCTTTGTTGTGTCAAAGGCAAACTTTACCTTTCCTTTGACCAAACCTTAAAAACTTCAGAGCCTAATATATTTGTAATGGCAGTATATACAACAATATATAGCGTAGTAGGCTACGTTGCGTAGTGAAATGAGGGTCCGGAAGAAGAGTAAAAGGGACAACCGTTCCATTCAGGCTGTGTGAACCCCTAATCAGGGGCTCAGAGAAAGCCGGCTGTATTGCTTGTTTACTAGCATTAGCTTGAAGGCGCCGGCAAAGGAATACCCGGGGGATGAATACACCTCCCCGGTTCGTGGAATTGCGCCCGGACCCCGCCGTCTGGTAATTTACCCAACTTCTGAGAGGGGGACTTTGCTGTCTTTGCCGGAAAAGCTTCGCAGTGCAAGTTGGGTGCACTTCGTTCGACTTTAAATAAGTAATGGCCAAGTTCTGAGCACTGCGGTACCGTCTCGATAGTTCGGTTCCTTTTTGAAAATAACTACACTTATTATCAGTATTGTGTATTGTCTTTAAATTATATAAAAAATAATTTATATACCGCAAAAGGCCTAGCGTAAGGCTAAATTAGCAGGGGGCAGAATATCGAGAATCATAATATTCATCATTCCTCGCGATGAGGGGGAGAGCAAATTGGTTCAGAATGCACGGTTAATGAACCGGTCTTGAGCCTCATAACTCGTATGACAATTTTAAATTTGGGGCAATCCGTTCGCGGAATTTTGCACTTTTCCCCGGCCAAAAAGAAAAACACACAAACAGCCCATTCCGTAGTCGCGATTGGCGATCCCTTAACCGAAACTTTTCGCCTACAACACCTGAAAAAGTTGGACCCCGGGGGTCGAAGTTCTACCCGGCAATATGAAGTTGGCGGGGCCGCCCCCTCGGAATTGGATACGAGTGGGCTCTTACCCTTTTCCTTATGACTTCTGATATTGGATTTCCTGCTCTCCCTCCACGACCCTTCCTCTCCCTTCGAGGAGGATTTGAGCCGCGGGGAATCGTGAAATATTTCGCAACAAGCCGTTATTGATTGCGACACAAACCGTAGCAGTGTACATATACCGGCCGCCCGCGCGGTATTCAGTGTCTTGTACCATGTGGGCTGACACTCATAATAATATGGAAATTTATCAAATATATCTGACGCCACTCGCATTTTTCGTCCATTGGGTTGCTCGTCATAATAAAATAAAGTGGTTACTTGGGACGCCGCGTCGATTCAGTAACTAGGCAGCTTCGTATACTAAACACTACATAAAATACTAAATCTTCTACTTGTATTACTGTGGTATTTTATATAGCATATTAAATTATTAATATTTATATATTATGTTCTCCCAGTATTGCCTATTAGGACAGTATATACCACCTGATTTTCTAGGTCAAAGCTTAGGGCTTAAGTCCCTGATTACTAGCTCATAAATTGTTTCGTATATAAAATTACTTTTGTCAATCTACGTTACATATAGCTCTTAAAAAATACAGTATTCATAAATGAGGAAGTGAATCAATTTATGATTAGTATATCTGATAAGCACACTGATTTGATTGTAAGAATGGAAAAATAATTTTAATAATATAACTGCTGTGTATATAAGGGAAATACTCCAAAAACCTTCTGCTGTTTAAAATGCGTAGAGATAATTAATATTTAAATTTAACCTCAACAACTGTGTTTACTAACATATTAATTACATGATATTCCCGGAGCGGCTGGACATATACAGGTTGGATGATTAGGGTATTTCCGGATTTGGGCGATAGGGTATCGCTATAGGTAATCCGGGACGCGATTATCCCCTAAGGCCCTTGAACAAGGGGAAGGGCGGTTTTGAACTAAGCTCAACAGGCACATTACACCAAGTATCTGACCTCTCAAGACAGTAAACTTAGGTTCTGCAGGCTTTAAAATTAGGGTACAAGGAGTTAATTTAATCAGTAAAACTCTCCTTGGGAATTGTAAATTTCTCAGTATCTATAATTATTGAACGCGCCTTAGTTTTCCTCAAATATGTACTCGGCCCCTTCATATAATCAAGATACTTTACGCCGATAGTGTATTGTTGAACTTGTCATAACATTTGAAATTATTTTACATAAAATGTATTTCAGATATATATATGATTTATTTTACATCAGTTCTTCAGTGTAGTGCACGTTCTATTGTGGAATGAATTGAATTGTGGACCCCATACAATGGCGCCGGTATTCAGTCGCAAATTACTGGCAAATTGTACTCGGGGATTGTTCAATAGGGCAGAGGTGGTGGTACATTCATGTTGGAACGTGAATGATCTTGAGGAATAATATAATGCTGCTGCGGGACTCGCAGAAAATGGCGTAGGGGTGGTGGAGTAAGGGATGTGTTGGGGCTTTCAAAAAGAGCGAATGAAGTCTGACAGGCGCACAGGTGTCCCACCCCCCGCCCGCTTCATTCATCCCTCCACCCACCCCCCTTGGGAAATGCCTACGTCCCTTCTGTTGTTTCATTTATCTCCTTCAATGTTATAGATTGTTACTTACAAATTATTTGTAAAATCTAAAGGGAATAAATATTCCCCGCAGTTTCCGGGCTGATAAATCCTGGTTAAGACTGGGAGCTTAACCCTCGTCCTAAAAGGTAGATTTAAATATTCCCCAATTAATAGGAGCGCCACTTTAACTTGCTATGACCGGAAACCGATTACAATAGAGTTCCGGGTTTCGGTTTTATCGTTTAATAAAAAAACCCCATAAAACCTCATAAAACTCATTAAATTTAAGTATCCGACAGATGTAAATATAACTTGACCCCCAAAGCCCCCAATTCCGCCTGTGTCGATTGTCCAATTTAATTAATATTCAAAACGCTCGTTATCTCCGGATATTCCGTATTTGTATGACCTTTCTCCCCTCGTTAATTATCAACAGTTGGGTTGTAGCGCGGGGGCGTACCGGGCACAGGCTCTGTATTAATAATGCGTCGACTTCAAACAACGCGCTCTCTCAACGAGAGCTGCCTAACGATCGATCTGAATTTATTCGGACGGAAAAGTTCCAGTAATTTGTGCCAGCGTCTGATTTTCATACAGGTTTTCATTGGCCCCATAGAATCATACTTGAGAATTCAGGTGGAATCGTGAACGTAGGTTTACATTCGCACCTTAATCTCCGGTCCTGGTGGATGCCAAATTTATGTGGGTAAGACTGGGTATAACATTGTTTCATGCTAATAGACAAAATTTTCATCCTCATTTCACTGCAATTACAAAGAAATGATAAAAAAATTTAATTGCATATAACAAAGAATGACTGCAGCGACGTTAGCGCTACTAGTGTCCAACTGCTCTACTGGGGAATTTTTATTTTTTGTTAATATGTGTGTACAACAGAAGATGTAAGTTCTCCAGACATCGTTCGGGACATTCAAATGTAATTTCTTTGTAAACTGTATAAATTACACGGAATTTTTGGTTTCTCTCTATAAAAGTAGGTAGAACATGCTAAGTATTGAAAGTTGTTGCTCTCTTATACTAACTTGTCCTAACTAATTTCCTCTGACTGTTGGTTCTTGGCGTAAGCGTAATTTTCCAGGGAATTATGCGCCGTGTAATTAACGCGGTTTCAACCCTCCACGCCACTAATCTCCCGTTGGGATTGTGATAGTTTGTTCGGCGCCCGTATATTCAGGGGCATCTCATTTGGTGGCCGGGCGGTAAGGAGCTCCTCGCGCCAAATCAAAGCTTATAAATGTCTGTATGTTCGGAGTTGAGCCGCGTTAACTGTGGAACTATCGGTTGATGATAACGCTGTAAGGTACACATTCGGGGGGAGTTACCCCCCCCCCCGTTTATTAATTAAACCTGTAAGGGCTGGGTGTTCGGCGTGGGGCCGGGGAGGGGTTGGAATTAAATTCAACTAAGTACCAATTTAGGGCTTAACTCAGCCCAGGGCCGGAACCCCATATATCGCTTCATCATCTATGTTTGTTATTGCATAAATACATTTACTCAGTGTCTAATATGAAGATTTGTTTATATATAGCTAATTTGTCTGTTTAATTTGGATAGGCTAATCTAGAACAGGTTAATTAATAGGTTAATAAAGAACAAAACTATTTTAACGTAAATAGTTCAAAACTATTGAAGTGTTGGGGCTTAAGTCCACGAGATGCCTTCTAGTGGTAACAGGACGCCCTCAGTTAAAGATAGATTACATGTTTCTGTGTTATATTTAGAATTTTAATAAAATAAATAACTTTTCTCGTTTTCAAATGTCAACAACATATTTATATTATGTAAATTATTATGTATTAATGATCGTTTTTTACTTTCAGGTGAGTCAAATTGCAGTAGTATTCAATCACTAAGGTTTCCAGAGTTAAGGTAGGAATGACTACATTTCTATTTATAGTTTACAATTTCCCACCATAATGTTACATAACGAGGCATTGTTTTTAATAAGATAGGTCTAACAGGAAGAATCAACTAGTCTGGAAACAGAAACTAGAATAATAGGAAGAATGTTAAGTAATTTACAACATTTAATTTTTTTAACAAAATGAATCAGGAAAGTAATTACGTTACTGATTTCTAAGACAGGGAACCACTGTGGCTTTTAGCACTTAACGGAGGTGTCATTTTTTGCCTTCAGCTTGGTAAAGTGCCACTTCGGAAGTTTTTCGATAATTCACCTTTTTAAAGTAAAAATTGATCATCGAATTAACTGTTCTTTTTTCTGGTTAATGAAACAAACCAATTTGGCGAATTTGTAGGCTGCCTGTCGTCAGGTTGCCTAATTCGATAAAAAATTACTCTGTTCTCTATCTCTGGTCTCTTCAGTAAACAGTAAGACAGTAAAATATTAGTCTCTTTTTAAGGATTTACAAGAACAATTATTATTTATGAATTATGTTACCGGTCAACAAATGTTTTATTTGCATATTTACTGGGAATTAGTGGATATCATAGGGTACGCTCATGATTCGTATAGATGACTTCATTGGAATTTTTCATTAGTTAAATTTAACGAAGGAAGTAGATCTTGGTGTTAAAGTAATTGTACGCTTTACGGTCGGTTGATAATAGAAAAAAAATGGTACGGCTTAAGTTCGAGTCACCTTCCGGATGAACGAAAATAGACCTCTGAGCCTACAAATTTTGGGGAATCGCGAGTGTTAACTGCCGCTATATTTTCCAGCAGTTTTTTGCCCGACGTCCGTCCTTCCTGGCGATATATCCGGTTTGGGGTGTCGCGGAACAATTTCATTTTTCCTGTTAAGAAAGTGCGATAGCGAGCCCTCCTGTCCGGACATGACGGACGGCCTCAGGAGTGAGCGCGGTCACTCGGACGTTTAAGGATGCATGACGCGCTGGCCACATCGGAATATAACGGCCTGATAAAACTCTCGGTTCAACGGCGTTTCCTTGTTCCGGCTTTTTCCTCTTACCGTAATTAATTTAGTTTATTTTTAAACGCCGGCCTATTCCAGCAGTCCGGTTAATTTCCCCTACCGCTCCCCGGAAGCGTATCTCAGATTCTACGGGAACTGCCTTCCTCCATTTTTAAGAAAGGGCTATTTCTAGCTTTTAACTCGGCCCTGTTCTGGACGCGTCCGTCAGGGTTTTAAATATTTCGATGCAATATGTAGACGTCCTCTTTTTATCCTGCAGTTCATTCAGCTTATTATTCATCCTGCAACTTCAGATTTTGAAAATTTATTCAAGAGCTCCGCCAGTAATCGAACGCGATCATTTTATATCTAAGGCCATTCTGCGTTTAGAAGATTAGACTAACATAATTAAAAGATATTTATATACTTAAATGAGTAAATAAAACAAATATAACAAATATATGTATCTCTTTATGGCTGTTGGATATAGAATAATCCTAATATAAATATGCATTTAAATCAACTAATAATGACTACCGATTCTCGAAATTATTACCCTTAAATCTGTAACAATAATATTATGAAAAGATTAATTTCGTCACAAATTCAACTTTGATTCAATCAAAGCGGAACTAAATCCGGTATCATTTTCTATACCAAATCGGATTACTCAGTTTTGCTTTGTAGGTGTCCTAACAAGCTTTTGTAGTGGTACGCTCAGCCATATTAATTCGATTTAATCTCAACTCGATAATAAAAGGATTACATCCCCCGTTCTGAAGGTTTAGTGCGTTATCAGTCATATGAAACGTCCAGAGCGGTATTGGCTTTTACTAATGAGTTAATGTTGACGGGGCCTAATTTGTTGCCCATTTATCGTTAGTCCAGGGCACTTGTTCGGTGCATTGTTTTATATCGGTATACCGATCGAAAAACATTTGTGTTATAATCCGAAAAAGATACTCTAGCTTAATCAGATATCTCATTGAACCGAAACATGAATACGTTTTTATTAGAAAATGATAAAATTAATGTAATTTACCCGTCGTTGCGAACGAATCGCCAGCCCTCTCACAAAGGTTTAATATTCAAATATAACTAAGTGTATCTTTAAAAGTTTTAGTTATTTATTTTGGTCTAATTTAAACGTTACAGTTAAAAAGTAAACCTAAATAATCATCGAGCGTAAATTAAGGTTGTAATTAATATAATTAACGGCGAACATTGGCGACTGGTAGATAGAGGTCGGTAGTGGTCTCCTGGCGCTGTTATCTGATAAGGGTAACGCTGGTGTCGCTTGCAGTTTTCGTTTGCTCGGCCGACACCAGGTGGCGCAACTTGTAAGTCACTCTCAATTCCAGGCTATTAGTCTCATTCGCCCCCTCCGCCCCCCCGCAGTGCAATTTGCCGATTGTTTCCCGCCCTCAGTTCGTCCCCAAATCGTGTCCCTTTCGACGCCAATATATCGCACCATTTCCGTGCACTTTTAATCCTGACCCGCCTCTATTCAACCAAGGCGCAGTGTGACACGGGCGATCGAATTCGTTTGATTTGAGATGTCTGCGAGACGATTCTCCGAGGGCTCGAAATGTCATTAATCACGGAGCTCAAAATGCGGTTGTACACGGCCGATAATACAGCGTGAATAGAATGAAATTGTAAACAATTATATTCCATGTACTGTACATGAATTACATACAATTCTATGGTGATTACAATTCTCAACCATAAGAGAACCCACTAAAGATTGGTGGGTCCTTATCACGGACCTATTCCAATTCTATACCCACTGCTATTGCCTTATTCCATTCATTTTTACGTTCTACTAATCTATTTCTGCTGATTATAATCTAAATTTTTGAAACAGCTTTTAAATACAGGTTTCGACTTAATTTCGGAACATTCCGATCTCAGTTGTATAACTCGAAGCTCCAACTCCCCAAACTAATTTCCACCGTATTGGGAAAACAGTCCCTCACTCGTGGATTAGACATCAATCTGTTCGATGGGAAATATTTGCCGGACATTAATCCTTGACTATCGTGATCGATACCGATATTGGGCGTGAACCGTGGACGAGCCCAGTAAATCTTCCTAGCTTTAATTGAATTCTTTCCACCGGCCTCCGAACAACCGTCTATTCGACGCCGGAAGGGTGGCAAAAAGCGATAGTTTATTATCACAATTTGCGGCCCAAACTTATGGCCGACCCCCCGGCGGCCGCTAATAAATTACGGGGGCGGTATTTCATTAATCTTCCCTTCACGTACGGGGACAGAATTTAAATGCGATGCAGCGGTGAGCGAGACGAACTTGAAAACCGCCAACGCGCGCTGCGCGTATGAGCATATTATTCATCCTTCCGTATACTCCAAAAAATCCAAAATACAAATGCAATATGGTAAATGGGAATTATGATAAGAAATTATTTAAGGTACCTGCCAAGTGGTCCGTTAGAGTTTGGAATACTATGACAGTTCGTTCTAACCTAAGACCTAAGAGGGACTTTCTTTCGCTTACCCCAACATCTTTTACAAATTGTCAACACTCTATTGAATTCAAGCAATTAGGTAATTGGTATTAGGTGTCGTGGAGTTTCTGAATTGTCCCGGTTATGTTATCCCCGGACCCATAGCGGACGGGTTTATTACGACGTTGGACGGACATCAGCCAACCCCTACGCTTGGTGGACCCTCCAAGCGTAATTGCAATTCCCGGAACTCCTCCACGAGGTCATCATTTCCCTTACACAATCTCCACTTCTCCTCACCGTGAACCACAAGCCACCGCCCGGAAAGTAACAAAATTCTGTGTAGGACACGTAGAATTAATTAATACATTTAAAAAAGTACCATAAATGTCAGGTATGTAATAACACCTTTGATTTTTGTACAATCTTACAGTTATAAGTATGGCGGGATGTTTATTTCAAACTTTGATTCTTTGATAAAGAAACCAAAAAAAACCTTTTGTTTTTACTTTAACCAGTTTCGGCTATAGTCCGAGGGAATATCTGGACCAGTGGCGTTTTGACTTATGAGTCAAATCAGTGAACTTTTGATTGGAATCTCCTGGATAATGGCGATCTCCGAAGTTTTAGTGGACTTCCATTCTATACGTCCAAATCCGTTCCAATATGTTTTTTAAATGATGTCAATTTAGATGTCTGTTTCAGAAATGGTTTTAGTAGTTCGAATTAGTAATGAGACAGTGGGGACCGGACAATGTGGCGATTTCATGTAATGGAAATATTGGAGACGATGAAAAGAGACATCATACTGTCATATCGACATTACTGACTTTTCATTGGCTCTCTGTTGGCGAGCAATTTCGAGTTCCACTCATATTTGGGACAACGCGCCTCGGTAATTGCACGATGTACGAGTGATATTCCCTCCTGTATTCCGTATAAACGGTACACACCGACTGTAAATACCCCGATACATATTCAGATTTGTCAACTCTCGTCTCTCTAATTATTACAGTATTGGATCGGGCGCTGCGCCGGAATCATTTGAATGATTCGAGCGGGGGGCTTCGTTTGATCTCATTGTTGTTGAAATCGAATCAACGATCCGCCGCGTTTCCAAGGCCCCGCATATAATTTTCTTTCCTCGTGGCGAAAAATAATTTTCTATTTTCGTCTGCGAGCGAGAGCATCTTCTATCTCCCAAATATTTAGCGTCGGGTTCAAAGGTCTGTCGGCTTTGTTAGTGCAATAGCCGAAAAATTGGTATTGGAAAATTGAATATTCTTTCCCTCTACATTTGACTAAATAGCGGACGAATATAATTGGTCTCCGAAAATGGTTTTTTGTAGTCAATTCGAAGGTTATGAAATAATCGTTAGGACTGATTCCCCACAAATATAATTCCCCGTACTGCACAGTAGGTTTCCTTAAAATATATAATTATTTCAAAAGTCGTTATGGACTGGAGTCGTACTAGATTGTTAGGAGTTGAAATCTACAGCCGGTTGAGAAATTCATACAAGGAAGACACTAAATCGAAAATGATTCTGTTTTTAATGGCGTATTCCTCCAGAACAATTATGTAACGACAAACTGGATTTACGAATTATGCAGGACGATTGCCATGTAACTAAAAGCGTAGAGTAATGGCGACGGAGGAGAGAAAGTTGTTCTTGAACAGAAGTTCAGTTCAAACGCCGCCCAGGATGTGTACGATTTAATAATACACTCGTGCTGAACGTGCCCAACAAAGACCGGGGCCCGCGGTTAGGGGAAGCCGATTTAATATTCCTCAAGAGCCCTTCTCGACATTTTGCATTAAACAATACATAATCGGATTTCGGCAATGATTACAAGTTTACGATGTATGAAATGATGCGATAAAAAAAATTACAAGGCAAATTTTTCATTGTAACAAGGACTGTTCCCTTGGTAACTCAAATAAGAATTATGGCAAAGGCTGGACTTATAGCTTAGACTGGAATAATAAGGATTTAAATGAAATACTTCTGCAATTTTAAGCTAATAAATGAGAATAATATTCAAAACGCAGAAATTTCACTTTCCCTTCCATTGAATGAAATAATATAAATCATTAATGAAAAAGGCTTAAGATACCCAACACTAGTTCTTATCATGAAACGATATGTAGTGTGGTATAATGTACTACATTTTAATACTATTAGAAATGTTAACAAAATAGATTCGTTGTATTCGTTAGAATTAATTTAGAAACAATCTGGCATAATTTGTTTTAAGATAGACCGATTTTGGTTCGTCGTAATTTTTTAATAATAACAGCACTCAAAGTAATGACTATTTAAAATAAACAGTTACAAAAGGTGCATTTAATCTCTGGTTCGTTCTACGGGTATTTAAATTGAGAGCGCGTTTGTAACACTGGAAGTTGGTTTATTTCGCACTTTATTACGCATTCTATTCCGTGCGATCCGACCCCAGCTAGATCTGACAGACCGCCCGGGTCATTGTTAACCCGAGACGCGTTGTTGGATGTTTGTATTCGAACGTGAATTCTATGGCCGTCTCTGAAAAGAGCCGATGTTGGTTTAGGATAGCACCAATAAACCGAGAGCACACGGGAAAAATATACCAGCTCTGAATTGTGTATATTTTTTTCCCTCGTACTGAATACGTCGTAATACCATTGGGGACATTACTGTGGTGTAGACAGTGTTATATGAATTGCAACGTTCTTAAATTTCTTTTCATAATATTTTGAAGAACGACTGAATTGTAACATTTCTGCGAATAAGATTAGTTGTTCTTTTAGGATTTCGGAAAATGGAAAATCCGTGTAAAACGATTTGATTTCGATTTGTTCCATTCGTCGATTTCGTTCATTTTTAAATCCTTCGAACTCCTCTATACCTCCCCGACCCAAAGAGCTACTCTCCAAATATGGAATGATGAATGTATTGAATTCACATAGAGAAGGAAAAACTTTAAAATGTATTATGGTAGGTAACATAAAAATAAATATATTACCGCCAACAGAAGCCTGGTTTAGGCATTCCATTCTATGTGCAGCTTGTTTTTCCGAAACTGTCGGCCGTAAAGTTTGTATTTAATTTGCAATGCACGGTCCTTTGACGACGGGGATCGGTATCTCTGGGGCAGACTGTGGAGTAGCAATTAATACAGAGAGAGGGAGGGAGGGAGGGATGGAGGGAGGGAGTGTGCTATGGCCGTGGAGGTGGAGCGTAGGCGGGCGGGCCCGGCCTCGAAAGGTCGCCAGGGTCGCCCATGAATATTTAGAACTCTGTTCCCTCCTCGTGCTCCTGCTCCTCATTCCCAGCACCCTCTACCACTTGCTTCCCGTCCCCAATACACACTGACACACACACGGACAAGCACACGGCCCGTAGATTGCTTCACGGTTGACGGCCCCATACTTACTTTCTTCAACGCGGCTCCCAACTTGTATAGAGCCTCTAGCCTGTGTAGCACAAAGTACTAGGTAGAATATTTACTTGGTCGTAATCATTGCACGAGAAATTTCCCCCGAATAATAACAAATATAGGGTACCCGATTTAATAAGACTACACCTGGTAACATGGCAAGGGGATTGGTAGTCCATTCAAAAGAAGAATGGTATCACGTGCTGCAGGAACTTTGTTTTAGATCATTCACTGTTTCGGATTGCATTTGTGTACTCCATGGCGGTGTAGAGGCTCTTTAAACTTGAATTGTGAACTAATTTGCTCTTCTTCTTCACATAGTTTGTGGAGGCGGTTCGCGTCATCTACTGACGGTGGGAGAAACCTCGCAGGGGGATGTGCCGGCGGGCGATGAAGCCGCACCGGTTCTCGCAAAATAAGTTCCCGTTTTTTCAATTTTGTTTTTCTTTTCAAGGAGAAACCCCTGGGGTGCCGCCGCGTTGGCCAAGTCACGTCCCATAACAAGCGTCACACGGTTCCTACGCCCACCATTACCCCCAACTTACCCCCCCCCCCGGGGCTCCGGTACTTTATTATATTTTAAGTCTGACATTTGAAGCGCCCCACTCTCCTCCCACTTGACTTTAGGTGCCCATTGTGCGCATATCTCAATCTCTCATCCTCCCGCCGGCATATTTTGCCACTCTAACGATCCTCCCTCCCCCACGCTCCTCCATTCATCGCAGCCCATTATTCTCGACAGTACACTCTGTAATCCAGAAATAGATCGCTGCTATATGGATTTTTAGAGAAGAAATATTATTTTTGAATACAGAAATTATTCAACTTGGTGTCTCATTTATGCTGAAAAACAAGGCCAACTGTCGCATTAAAATATTATTATGTTGTATTAAACGTGTATTTGTATTTTTGTCAAGAAAGTAGGTGATTTCATTATCACGAGAACACGTCGGGGCGATACTTAAAACAATTGAACTTATAAAATGTAAGATAGTTGATTGTGCTATAAAAAATAGTAGTAAATATTATTTTTACTGGTAAAAAAATAAATATTTTTTACTTTCACGCTTACTTAATTATTTATATTATTTGTTACTTAATTAATCGGTGTCGCCTCGACGAATCCTTTGAGCTCTCTGCTCCTGTGTAATCCGATAATGAGAAGGCACAGAATCGCGGTACCTTAAAAGAGTAGGCAAGTGGCGTACCTAAGTGGGTGGTTGGCGGGGCCAAATGAAGGGCTACTCCTCGTTCTCGTAGTCAAGGGCCGTCCCATAGGGGCGGCGGGGGGCTGTATGACGCAGGAGTCAGGCCGCCCACTTCATCAATAACGTCACGTTACGAATTGCAACGTCCGTTGCAAAGCCCCTCCCCCCATAGTCATTTAATACCGTGCCCATCTCTCGAATTCCTGCCCCCCCTCCCGGGGGGTTGTCGCGGCCGATGAAACTGATTTCGGGGCGACCGCCAAATTGCTTCCGACAAATGAATTCAATATTAGGCCGGAAGGAAAAAAAATATTGCTTACATCATGTATCTTACTCAGAAGTGGCAGCCTCTCAGTTTTTCTTCCGCTAATATTTCAATTCTGACAAGAATATATACCCATATTTGCGCTTTTAATATGTACATATAAATAATACAAATTCCGGTGCCGAAACGAATTGAATATTCCCGGGGGAAGGGTTTAGTTACAGATTAATAGGAACTGAAATTGGTTTCGGCTAATCCTAACCATCGTAAAAGGCCGCTCATCTATTTACCTATCCTTTTATACGCTATATGGGGAGTGGGAGAGAGGGGCTAAACGCAGGTGTTTCCGGGGGTCCCTTTAATACCCGCTTTGACGGGCCCGCCGCTATTGACAGAAAAGGTGAATTTCCGCAAACGTATCCTGGGCCCTACATGGGAATGGTTCCTTTTACCCTTTGACGCCACTTATATATTATATATCGCTAACTTATATATCACTTAAAGGCGGCTACCTCTCATTCTTTCGTACATTAATATTAATAAAAAGATTCTTCTTGACGGGAATATATATGCATAGGTAATAAAATAATAATTTCTTGTTATATTGTATTTATTCTTAGGTACAAAACTGTAATAAAATTTAATAATCGTATTGTCATATTGTACCAATTCTTTTACCTCTTGGGTATATAACCCAAGAGCTAAAGACCTTCTGGGTCTTTATACGTGCATATATAAATGAGCGATACTCTTGTTAAGCTGAAGTAGTCGTTGTCTTTAACAGCGTTCACAGTACACTAATGAACCTGGCTTCTGGCTCGAATGCTGAGTTAGAAATATCTGTCTTTGTTCATGTATGACCCCTAATGTCTATCAATTTAAAAAAAATTGTCTATGGGGGTGATTTAATGGCCCCCAGGTATATTTCGGTCGTCGCGAGGTATTATATTCTGCCGCACATATACGACGACGATTGGGAACCGAGTACACGTGACAGTTCCACGATGGAATACCACGGAGGTGTATCTGTGAGGAGAGCGCCTACGCGGGAGGTCGCTTTAATGGTCCCGGCGAGTTGTGGTGTGGGACCCTCCTTCATTAGGCTAAGTCCCCATCAAAACATCATCGACCGTACGGCCGTTCAATTCTCGGCCCCAGCTGACAGAGCTCCCCGGGGGAAGCTTAATTTTCGTTGTTTCGGCCTAGTATAATATCCTCGAGGGGTATAATATCCTTCCTTTCTTCTTATGGATTTTCCATTGGGATGCAAATGACTGAATTCACCGAAGGATAAACAGGGACCGTGTCGTTCTGTGGTGTGGTCTCCTCTGAAAGGGTTTTTTTTGCTCGTGCCGGAAGTTCATTTAAATATTCGGTGAGGGGGAGGATTCCACCCTTTAGCCCACGATTATAATTGCCGGCCTCTTATTACCGCCCAGTATTCGAAGCCTTATAGGATAGAATATTTTATAAACTACATATTTTATATGATACAATGGTAGACTTATGCGTGTTTTTAAATGTGGGATTCAAGTACTGTTATTAACATGTATGACTTTGTCAAGAGCGTTCATTCAGTTATATGTACTCGGCATTTGTCTCGTCTGTGACTAAACAGGTCTATTCGGTTTTTCTACAGTAATAGTCCAGAAATACTTTTATCAGAATGCTTCCTATCACTCATCATGCGTTCACTGTTGATTTTGGGGAATCCTCTGGGTTCATACCGATGCGTCAAATTATAGACATAAGTGCCTATTAATATACGTATATGTATTTAATAACAGAGATTAGATCTGCCGGAGAATGTGGGAGGATGTCTATGTTTAGACGCTCGGGACACATTTCGTGTTCATCACTTGAAGTTGGTTTATTTTAAAATTGGGAATGCGGACGCGTTTAAGAAATGAAGGCCGGCCTGCGTTGCTTTTCACGTGAAACGAGGATTTTCAAAGCCGAATGCTTACCTATGACTACGGGAAGAAAGGGCTAAATAATCGAATAAAAGTTGAAAAATTGAAATTAATTAACGAATACCCATAGGATTGGATCGCATAGAAATTAATTAAGGTTTATTGTCAGTAATAAAAAGTATGAGTTATAAAATCAAATATTCTATGTGACATTCAGCGATGAAATGTTTTTATGAGATGAGGTGAGCGAACTGAAGGAGCCGTGTTCTTGACGATAAATTAAAGTTCAAATGTCCTACATAAATTCCTGTTGCAGGAAGTTGCCGCATACCAAATTGGGTTCGTCATTTAACGCGTGCTATAAAAATTCCTTATATGGGCGCGAGGGGCCTCCCCGGGATATTGCAGATACGCCGATGGGACGGAAGGCGTTAGGAGGTCGTATATTCTGACCGCGGTGTTGGAATCGAACGGCCTTACGATCTCATAACACGATGTATATATTGAAAGCCGCTAAGGAGCCGGGCATTAAACAACCGGACTATTTATAGAGGGGCCACAGCGGGAAGATTAATCGATCACGTTCTAATCTAAATGTTGTGAGATAAGAGAGAAAGAGAGAGAGATTAATGTCTAAAATTTCATTCACTTCCATTAACTGGATTGCGTATCTTACGTTTTTACACGTGTCAGTCCCATGTCACTTCTGAATATTGATAATAATTTATGAGAGTATTAGAACAAAAATAATAAGTTTTAGAACGGCTACATTAATTCTTATGTTCAAAATTCTGGTGTCTTATAAAGCATAGCTGAGATTACCTAATATCAATCTTTTTCATTTTTTCCGGGGAAACGTTCGCTTGGCTAAACAGATTTCGCGGTAATTATGTATGTACATAACTGACATAATGCTGAATATATACTAGGCAATTGTCTTCCTGGTATGGTTTATATTTTGGTTTGCGATGAATTAAATTCATTTAGTGTCTTAGGTAGAAAAGTTTCGGAAGTCTCCTCTAAAGTTGGCACCCGGTGGAACTGTGATTCTATTAGGTAGTGATTTTCTGAGACTTACACGTGAGTACGGCGTTTTACTTTTTAATTCATCCCTTGATATTCCGATTGCTTGAGGTGACTCTCAGGCTACCGTCTCCAGTTCTGGAAAATGTAGTTTCAAATAAATTGTTTCCTCTCCCTCGAGGTAATTCATTTCCTCGGGGTCTATTTGAATTCTCAAACTACTACCGTTGAACACATATACGATCGCCTTACACTTGTTTAACTTTAAACATTGATCCTGCGGATAAACGAAAACCTGTGTCCGTATATTCAGAGGTAGCTCTTGAGATCACATATCTTGGTAATGAGTTGGATGATATTTACTAATACAATATTTACTCTGATTCGGGAATTATCTGCTACGTGCTATAGTATAAGTACGATGCCGACTGTAAACACCCTAGGTCAGAAATTACGAATAAATAAAAATGTCCTTATGTCTACCAGGTTGTTTTTTAAGGTTCAGGGTTCGTAAAGTTTCATATCCGGGAATAGGGCAAGGGTCCAGTCATTATCGAGCTGGCGGTGGACAGGATGGACATCTGCGCCCGAATTTATCTCGACATGAGTAATCCGGCTTACTGGAAACAGAGGCTTGGGTGCTCCCGCACCAGGATGTGGGCTCAAGCGGTGATTCCATATTGCTGGAACCTACCCAGTGACTAAGCGCTGCACGGCTGTCATATGTCACTTACTGTTGCTCGTATTATCGCGATACACTGTTTAAACCCTTCGATAGGATTAACTACATCGTACAGACCGTCGCGTAATGATTGTGAGGGATGTTCCACCGAAATAAAGTTGATAATTTATTCTCCCTTTTTATTCATTGTAAAATCAACCTTTATAGTTGTAGGTAGAATTAGGGATATGTCTCCCAGAAGATTAGCAGGATACTTCTCGCTGTCAGAAAAGAAGAAGTTAATTAATCTCTTCACTACTTCGTCACACTATCGTCAATAAATAATACATCATTAATACCACGAAAAATTTATGACGCGTGTTAGGTGTTTCGAGAGGGTTTGGAATGCGGCAGTGGGAGTGAAAATGTGAAATCCTTACTTGGTTTCGGCGCTTTCGTTCATTATCTCGCGCTTAGTCCTTCGACAATTTTACAGATACTTTTTTTTCTTTAAATGACGACTTTGGTCGGTACCTTCAGACAAGGTACATATTGGGACTTTTACTTCTTGTGAGAGGATTTTTTATTTTATTCCTTCTATTCTATTCCAGTGTAATTTTTCTGTATGTAAACTGCAGTTGACGCGTTTGCTGCCTATGTTTGTCAAGGTGTAGTTCAAGAGCGATGACTGAAATGTAATTTTTCACTGTAAAAATGCGTTGTAGATAATTGTCAGTTCATAAGAAAATTTGTGAGCAACTTATCATTTGTATTAGGTTTTTAACCGGTTGAGGGAAACATTTGGAACACAAACTCCAATTTAAATTTCCAGCCCTCTTTAGACTCACCGTATTTTTCCCCAACCGAATGTGTTCCCGCATCGGAGACCGGACCCCAACCGGAATTATGGTGATCAAATCTTTCCGCGGTCGCATTAAACGGTGTGTGGCCGATATTCAAATATGACGATCCAAGGGCGAGTCTGCCCCCTATATGGGATCAAACTCACGCACTGTTCCGATGCTTTTGCGGCGGACGGCTGCAAATTTGGTTATGAAAATGGCCGGATTTCAAATTAATTCCGGGTCCCTAGACAGATTTGAATTCAATGTATGCCAAATACGGATCCGGCATCAACCTGAATAAGGGAAAACGCGATTTGATATCTTATTCCATTTATAGCCCGCTACATTCATTTCGATATACAATCTGATTTCGTTATTTATTCACAATAGAGAACGTTTTAATATAAATGTAAATTTCTGAATATTAACACCGTTCATTCATACTGCCGTTTACTCCTTTCGCCATAAGTCAATGTTACGGGCGTTTATGTACAACTCATTTTAGCATTAGATATTTATAATTTCGATTTTTAAAATCCTGAAAAATTTAGCCAATATCTTTGTGTTATACATTTTCTGTAAGCCGAGGATAAACTGTCATATTTTATTGTAGGTTTTTATCACATCCATATATATATTTTATAGTTTAAGGTATTTGTTTTGTGGTCTCGGTCATCACTTTCGATTTTCCGTTCCCACTCGACCAAGGTAGTACTTATAGGGATTAAGGGATATCATCTCTCGTGAGCTTTTCCCGTCTCCACTATCTTATTCGGTCTTACTCTAGAGGTGTTACGGCTAAATATAATGAATCCAGTGCCGACAGGATGCTTCAGCCCAAAACAGCTGATCATGTGTAAATAATAATTCATTTGTCGAATATGACCTATAAGGTCGGTACCGGAATTTTCTTTCTGGAATTTTTATCCGTAATTTTCGGAGTAAAAGGTCAATTCAATTCGGAGCAATTCTCCGCGTTCGCCCACACGAAACGTGACCGATTGCCGAGCGTCCAGATACCGAATACTTTATATACCCGGTTATTAAATTATGATTATTGAAATCCGTTTGCAATTTGCCCTCTATGAGCGGGCCCGCGGTTAATTAGGGGGAGTGGACACCGACCCGGTTAATCGGCGTTGGCACGGTTATAGCTCTTGACAGGTTTAATTACCTGTTGTGGCGACAACTCTCCCCGGCTCCACACTAACGACGGAATCGAATAATTTAATTTTCAGCTCGTCAACTTCCCCGTCTATTTTCAGGCATCGGGTATATACGTTGCTCGCTTGAACAACGCTGAGTGTTCAGAAAGTCGATATCATTTCATAACTTCCGCAATGAAAAAGTTAATAAATTTCAGTTTTAATTCCAGTACGGTCGCAGGTAATAAAATCCGATAGAAAAAGATAGTACAATGGCGACTTTCATGAGGGAATTCGGTGTAAAGTATAACCCTAAGTAGAAAGAATCGTTTGAGAGCTCTGGGCTAAGATTAGAGGCCCTCGTCACTTGGCGGTGTTCAACAGACTCCGAGATAGCCAAGGAAGCGTTTTAAATTCCGTCCCCGACTCGAGAGTTTCTTTTGTTAGGGGCGGCGGCGGCGGGGGATGTTTTTTGGAGGGGGAGGGGGTAAAATCGAGTCCCAGGAGCGTCGTAAACCCTCCCCCCTTAGTAAAATCCTCGGGGCTCTGTTCTTTCATTAAATTTTCATTCTCGACGTCAGCTTTTGTGAAGGGAAATTTCGGGCCGGGGTAATTTGTAGCGCCTCCTCCACCCCTCCTTCCTTTAACAGACGACGAATATCGAAGGGGTCGGAATTTTATGGTGGTGGGGACTTTGGCACGCCGAGTTTTCAATGAAACTTAAGTAGCGGGTGGGGGGACAAACCGATATTCTTAATTTAAGCCTCCCACCCTCCGGAGATGTTTGATCTGCTGAAGGGTCGGGAAGGATTATTAAGAAAGTTCTGCTTAGTCATATTTAAGTCGTGTGGATGTTGTTAAACCGGGGTTAACCAAAACGTGTTCCTGTTTTGGTACAGTTTCTGCTTTCGCCAAGGCCAATAGCATTCCTTCAGTGGTTTAGTGCAGCACTTAATAAGTCGGCGCCGAATATTTTTCCTTATAATTTAGGATTCATTCAGCTCAGTTATCTTGAAGTATATATTATTGCCGCGCGCAAACTCTCTAGTAAGACAATGGTCGGTCCGGCCATGTTGACTGAGTGGTGGATCTAAATGGGAATGAAAAGTTTTAATTTGTTTCCAGCGAGAATTTTTCATCCCCCTCCCCCTGAAACTGGCGGTGAAACTCTGGCATTGCTGAATCGAGCAGAAAAACCGGTAGCGGTGGCACGTACGCGCCCGCCTCGTTCCAACCTAAGTTTAATTAGCTTTGGCCGGTATCTCGACTTTCCCGGATCGTCCGCCGATGAATGGGGAAACCGGGATACTCCATTAATAACCGGGTTGAATCACGAACGTTTATCTCATTCGAGAAACACGTTTGTGTTCCTAAATGTAGATGTTACAGGGAAACATTCCTTGCTGTTTTGCATTAAACAACCGAATTGTAACATTGCCGTTCATCTGTAATATTGAACTGCTGGTCGATCTGGACGATTCAGAACTAGATTATATCCTGGAGAGAATAACGTCCATCATCAAAAATATATAATAGTAATAGAAGAAACACAAATGAAGAAATCACCTTGACTGAAATAAGTTGCCTGATCAATCGTCACATACAATTCACTTTTTAAAATATTTATTTCGCGCATTTTTTTACTATAAATATTTACAAATCATTTCAAATTTGACTGTAACTTCTCGTTTAATCTAGTTCAATAGTAAGTGAACACAATTGAGAATCAATGTAGCGGCAGTAGAATATATAAAAAAAACCCCGTTGCTGGGTACATTGCTTCGGTTAATTCCCAATGTCATTTCTAACCGGATTTGTTCGCTGGATTGAACGTAATCAGTTTTTTGTCCCGCCCCTAATTCGGTTTCCTCCATTTTCAAACTGGAAATGCGTGAAATAATTCGGGGTTATCTTCTGACAAATGTAAAAGTCATTTCCATAATTTAAGGACGAAACGCCTAATGCCGTTTGCCTAAATAATGCAGACGCTTTTACCGAAAGCGAGGTAACCCGTCGGACAGATTGCTGGGGACAGGTGCTTTCATGAGCTAATTACATTTGGCCAATTAAGCTGATTTGACTGATGAAACTTTTCAATTGTCTTCTGATATTAGGAATGAAAATTAAGCAATTAGAATTATTGCACAATAGCCTGGTAAACTGTGACATTTCTAGTTTTCAGCGTAGTAGAATATGTTTTAACAAGGTTTGGTAAATATTATACGCTATATAATTTTTTTTTAACTTTAGATATTTTTTTACTGCCGCTTATATAACAATCCCAACCGGAACCTTACTGCGGTAAATTAGCGTGGAATTATGTTAAAGTGAAAGTTGGATTTGTTCGGAGCGACTGGTTTGATAACAAACATAACTTGAAAGATCGTTAATTCACTCCAGTAAGATGTTACAAATGTGGCATCCTCGAGATAAGGATTGAACATTCTGTCGGGAATACCCCATCTGGGGAGACGAGTTCCTCGCATTTCATTAGCTCTAAATGGCGTGTTTCTGATACGAATATTAAGATTTGTTCAGTGGGAATCGGATAGATATGTCGAGTGACTCGTAAGAGATAAAACATAAAAAGACGGATAACATTATCGATATCATTACTACTGCAGTTTACGACCAATAAAAAAAAAAAACCTTTCGTATCATTTATAACAGTATGAACTATATTATTACATTTGTTTGAAAGAAGTTAACTTGCAGGTTAGGTTGGAATTTAATTCATGTTATTCGTAAAACATGTTAATCTGTTCACACAAAAACCAGGCTAGTGGTCCTACAATGACTTACAGTAAGGAGTAGTTTTTGACTTGGAACTATGAAAGTTTTCTTTACATTCATGCTTCATATATAATTCAGTAGAGAAATATTCCATTTCAAATTTTCCAAACGAAAGGGAGGGTCCGCTTTATTGACGCAAAGCAGGTCAGAGACCTGAAATCTAATTGGTACACTGGAGCCCACGCATAATGAGAGCGGGTTAGTAATTGAAGGGAAATTCCGAGGTCGCCGGCGTTTAAGCGTGCTCCAAACCGGAATTCGATTTTCGTCGGACCGAATTTTCGTTCGTCGGAAAATTCGGATTTTCTAAAAATCCTCCGGCACACACCACCCAGGTACCGGCGTAAAACGCAAGCGGTAACAGGTTGTCACAAACAACATAGAATAACATGGATATTAAGCTACCATAAAACAATCCTGATACAACCAACAGACTACTAACATTTATAACAACCATGATAACTGATATAAATGATACGAATCTACTAATGTAAGGTATTGTTTAAAATGCCCTTTAGAATCAATTATTTAAAATGTTTGGTTATCCGTGAGGGATGTAAATTCCATCCATCCCGATGTCTCGTTTCATTAGCGTTCAGTCAGTGGTTGATTAATTCGTCGGGTCACTTGTAGAGTGCAAGGACAGTGCAGACAGGATGCCCCACCGGAAACTAATCTACAGGCACGATTACGAAACAAAAAATTGATCTATTGAAACATTTCAATTATTTCACTTTATTTTAGAACCAGCCTATTAGTATGTATTAATAAATAAATGGCCGATGAATAGGACTAATTCGATTTGAAACTATTATTTAACGTTGGAGTTCAGGTGATAACACATAAAAACCGGTTACCCGAATGGATTTAAAGCGTTGTGAGGGAAAAGTGATACCGTACCGTGTCTGGACGCCGGGGACGGTCAATTAGGATATAATTTGAATCGAATCCAGTTCTAACTGGAACACATTTTCGAGGGCCGCGATAGTGTTGTTGGCCGGCGCAGTTTATCTGCCAGGAGGACGGGAACCGGTAAATCATACCCCGGCGGCGTTTGTTAAGTCGTTAAAGTCTTGTCGAACTCATTAGCCCCAATTTATGGGGCCATTCAGCGGACGATCATTTACGTCGGCGGGGCCATTCGCAAACGAATCGAATTGCAAACGTGCGTTTCGCGAATCGGAATTGCTTTTCACGTGTGTAAGGATTTACTCCAGCCGCTGGTCCGATTATTTTTGTTGTTAAAATTCTCCGGAGAAAGTTTTCTCTCTGCGAGGAGAGAAGCTCTGAGAGGAAGCTAAAAATGTCGAAACAATTGACTTTCCGATACTGGATTTACTATTAGATGTGAAATTTTATGATTTAATTTTACATGAATTGGGAACTGGTATAGTGTTTATGACATCAATTGTTGGAGCGCGATACCATGATTCCATTCAATTCCATTGAATTGCCAACGGACGGCAGTATCCCGCAAGGGCGAGGTCACAGAAAATAGCTAGAATGATAATCACCTTCATCCTTCAATGAGTAATCCCCTAAAAGGACTGGCGAATACAGAAACGGTTAGATAGGGCGGAAAGAAGCTTTGCTTTAGTAGGGGGGTAAAGTGAGAGAGACCCTTAATCTTTATTCGTGGTAATTAAAATATGAATTTATTAACGCTAATTCTAAAAGGATAATGGGCCAAAATAATGGCTCTAACGTCCTCTTTAATTTTTATCGTTTGTCAGTAGTTATTTCAAGTGACTGTCTCAATTATATTCCATCCCCATTATAAATATTTCTTATTACTATTGTTTTCTGTTAATTTTAATATACAGTAATTAATTCCCATATTGATTAACATATAGATTCCCGTGAATTTGTCTCACTCGTGAAAATTTTATTTTTTTACTCTGTGTATTCCTTCCCCCTAATAAATAGTCCGTTAGTACCCTAGCGAGGTACTTCAGAAGTGTCTCACTATTGTATATATCTAACAATTTGTTTCATTCTCTCATCTTGTTGGCATCAGTGAAAGTTTTGCTCTCGCTCTCTTTAAAATTGATGTCCGACTTTATTAACTCGTAATCGTTAAATACGAGTGGGCAGCGTGAAACGCGCAAGGTTTTTATTATATATTTTAACGTGGCGTACCACGTCATCGCCGGATCATTTTCTGTCCCTTTTATCGTGTTCCAACGATCCGCATCAGAACAAAGGTATATCTGGGCCGATTGGAATGGGGCGCGAATCGTTGCAAAAGTTCTTGAAACGAGCGAGCGTCCGACGAATTTCTGACGGCTGTGAAGAAATCCGGTTGCGAAACGCTTCCCGTCTGTCGGTAGCGCAACCGAGTGGAAGAGGTGAAAATAAAAATAAAATAATAGTTGCTAATTCCCTTTTAATTGTTCAAAAGCCCGATCCACTATGCGATATGGCAGTCACGAACGTCTTTGCGAGGCCGGGAGACTGTGGAATGCTTTCGCTCCTACAGGTTGGGAGCTTAGTATCTGAATATCTCCGAGAATTACTAGAATAAGAGAAAAGAGTATATATTTTTATAATATACCTCGGTTAGTTGAATGTTATATTTAACTTAAAATCAATCCGGTATCATCGATTATTTGCGATGTCCAGACGTTTCGGCTTCTCGTTATCGCCCCTTCAGTTAATTATCGCGTACCCCATTTCATTTTTAGCGGCGGTCCGAACGCTCGTTGCGAAACGGAAAAGCGATCCGATACGGTCGTGCGGAAACAAAAGCAGAAAACGATCGGCCGGAGAATGCCCAACAATGGGGACCAAAATAGGGGCATAAATCAGGCCTAGGATGTACGGGACCGAAAGAGACACGCGCGTATACCCCACCCGCCCGTCTGCCATTCACCCTACAATGGACGCGGCCACGAAAGGAAAATCCGGGAAAGCCAGTTTTTGTTTCTTTTTTTTTTACATCGGGGCGGAGTCGGAAAAGCGGCACAAATCCATTCCATTTTTGGGACGGGGGAGAAAAAACAAAAAAAACATTGCGGGGCCACCGGTGTATTTAAGCCCCCGAACTTTAAATCCAATCTTCGGTTGCGCGGACCTTTGTCTGAAAAATGGACTGTCCGGGGACTGCCACCGAACGATAGTCCCGAACGGGTATTTTCCGATAATAAATTGGTCTTGTCCCGACACGAGAATGAAACGCGTCGCTTCTTGAAAAATTCCAAATATTAATTTCGGATACATTTCACAACCCGACATGGAAAGGAGGGCCCATTGTACATTAATTATTAATGATATTTTCAATTCCTTAATATCCCGTATGTTTTTGTTTTTATATAATAAAAAATGTTCACAAAAATAGTATACAACAACACTTTCTTGCATAAACCTAGGCGTTTTACGGTTTTGAACATGGCTATGACTGATGCCTATTCCGCCTCATAAACCTTCGTCGATATTAATTTCTGTCTCAATAGATTTGTGTTGAGACATCATTCCTCGCCACTTCCATTTTCACGTATATATGTATGTAAATATATATTTACACGTATGTATAAGTATTTCATGGTGTGAAATTAACGTCATCATATATCTGTCCTATGCTTCCGGCGCCTAACCTTCGCCAGTAGCATTCAGTTATTTCCGAGGGAGATGAAGCAATCTGTTCGCAACCTTCGCGGTCGACAAATACCTCCAAGTGAATTTTTTTTATATCCTTGTACATGACTATATCGTAAATATTTCATTAATTTTTGCGTTCGTACTCATTTTTCTGTGCTATATCGCGCTAATGGAATAAAGCCAGGGTTACCCTCACAAATTAGATAGTATGGAATTGCCAATTTTCTGGATTTTACTCCTCGTGTTGCATTACAATTATGGTGATAATAGCCCGAAATCCTACGGAATTCTTATGAATAATATGAAATATTCGCTCCACGAACACTCATTATTTCCCACTTTAAAAAAACCCCGCGTTTGCATCCCGTTTCTGGTCGATGGATGCCTCAGACACTACTGTCCTTGTCCCCCATTCCCCGATGCGGCATCGTTTTTAAGAATAATTCAAATTCTTTTATCGCCGCTCGCATAATTTTCTAGCTTGTTATTCTACTGCGCAAACTTGCCATGCGGAACTTGGTCCACACCTCGTTCGTCCGTACGATTCTCCCGATTATCTGGTTAAAGTTGGTTTATCTGCGAGCTTCTGGTCGAACAGTTCCGAGGTTATTTTCATGTCTCGTTTCTGTTATCGAGTTATCTATCGGCTAATGCATTATTCCTAATTGCACTTTGTTTTATTGTTCAGGCGAATTTGAGATTAATCTACTGGATACGCTCAGCCTAGTATTGTTTTTTGTTTCCTTTAGATAATTTTCAATGTTGGACAGTGTCTAAATTTGACATTAAAGTTTAGGGAGTTTAACAATGCCCTTTGGAAATAGCCTGTATTCCAATCCGATTTCGCTCAAAATATACAAATTAGAAGTTTAGAAGGCAATTATAGGTTGGATTCCTTTTCAAAGTTTTCAGTTGAATCCTAGTATACTAGGAAACTAATTCTGTCTACGGCTACCTTAATTACTGTCTAAATTTTGCATGCGCTTAACACAAAAACTAAAATTTTCAGCACACTATATTAGGTTTTTCCTCGTATATTTCCATTGTTCGCTACAGTCGCGCGTACAATCAATACACTGAATTCCATGAATCAGAGACGCCCACACGTTTGGCGGAATAAAAGCCCGTTCTCTCTTTCTCCCTTTATTAATGCAAAATTATTAATGCAATTTTTTGTTCCCCTGCACCGATACATTTTATACGAAATAGGAAACAGAATGGTTGAGCCGGTGATTCACCGACGCCCAACTGTTTCGTCGTTGAACGTGAATTAAAAAGCCGGTGCGACTTGAATGGAAAGTCAAACCCGGCCTATTCGTTCGGACGGAATCGGCCATTGAAGTGGCTTTCCCACACACACACATGGACACGGGACTAATTGACTGATGCGAAGTTGCAAGCTGCTAAGTACCGCCCCCGCCCCTTAGTACCTGGGTTTCCACTTACGGCCCAGACTAAATTGTTCGGTCTCAGTTTTCCAATTAGTCTTCGGAAATAGCCGGCCTTTCGTTGTTGGGGCGGGGGTGGGGCTCGGTCTCGCCTATTAATTGAATATACTGGGATCGACATTAAAACCTGTACGCTGATAAAATGCGACGCCGTGCGAGTAACGTACCTTCCTCCCAGTTGACCTTTTAATTAAAATTTGTTAATTAAAGCGTGGTTAATGTTGGCGCCGGGAGTTTGGAACATCGTAGTGCCATTTTCTGTTTCCGCTCCCTGTAACGATCTCACACCGTCAGTTATATAGTGAGTTACATAAACATGAATCAGCATAATATAGTGATCATTGGAGTCTTCATGGAAGTGTGTATATGTATACAGAAAATAAACCTTCTTAACATAATAACGTTAATTCCGCTGTCGTAACCTGCGATGAGGAGGAATAAATTAGTTCGGGTAAAGGTTAGAAAACTAGTCGCCGGGTAGTATTGAGAGCAAACTTCTTTCACACATTCCAACCAGAAGAGAGGATGAACTGAACAAAGAAATTACTTTTGAAACATTAAAAGGCCTTGTTTAACATACCTGATTTGTGGTCTACGAGGGGTTGGAATACCGTAGATTTCGTGTGTTTCTGTCTCCTCTTACTAGTTTGGTCTTTTGCTAGACCGGTTTCGGCTGCTCGCCATCTTCAGTAGCGGTGTTAGTCACTTTTGGCACTTTTGGGATAGTTTTCGGGCATCCGCACCGCATTGTCACTGTCACATGTACTGTGGTGGTTGTCTGTTTGTCGTGTGTTTATATACGTGTCTTGTTATTGTGTTTTGGGTAATGTTGTTTGTCTTATTTGTGTTTGGGGGCTTTTTTAAACCACTGAAGATGGCAAGCAGCCGAAACCGGTCTAGCAAAAGACCAAACCATCGAGAGGAGACAGAAACATCACGAACCTACAGTAGTACATTATACCATACTGCATATCGTTTCATGATAAGAACTAGTGTTGGGTATCTTAAGCCTTTTTCATTAATGATTTATATTATTTCATTCAAGGGAAGGGAAAGTGAAATTTCTGCGTTTTGAATATTATTCTCATTTATTACCTTAAAATTGCAGAAGTATTTCATTTAAATCCTTATTATTCCAGTCTAAGCTATAAGTCCAGCCTTTGCCATAATTCTTATTTGAGTTACCAAGGAAACAGTCCTCGTTACAATGAAGACAGAAACACACGAAATCTACGGCATTAAAAGACCTTATTTATTTATATAAATATTTATAGTTCCAGGAATACTGCTCCTTAAATTTATTAACGTCCAAAAGGTTGCCCGTTGTTCGAATTGGTGTAAATTTAACACGTTGTTGACATCTCGATTTGCCCGTTCCGTTCCAGGAACGTCGGTTCATTAATACCGATCGGCCGACTCCTCTGGGAATCGACCGTTGAATAATGTAATATCATTAGGTCGGCTATCTTCGAATCCAACTGCTGTATATCACCTCCCGGTAAATGTACATTTGCCGCTGGGCTTAGGCAAGTTTCCGCTGCTTTGTCTTACAGCCGATACGACGTCCTCGGTCCGCCATAAAGAAATATAACTCCGCGGCGGAAGTGCCGCCATGTTGCGAAACAATTTGATGCATATTACTTCCACTATTTCATATTTTTGTTGTATAAATTGTACATAATAATTTTAACGTTTTTCTTTTCTTTGTTTCAGGTGAGTCGAATTTCAGTATACATTTTTAGACGAAAACGGTGCTGGAGGTAAGAAAGAAAATATTTTTTTAATTTATAATAATCCACTTGTATATCATCAGTTCTCTGGCGATCGGAAGGATACTGACATGAATTTTGTACACTAACAAACAGTTACATGTCTGATTACATGAACCGTACAAAATATAGGCCTCTCTCTCGCTCGTGTGGTGAGGAAAAGATGAAAAGATTTTTCTCTTTTAATTGTGGCTCTGAATTGCGATAATCGGCGGGTGCCAGTGCTCGGTGAGAAGTGGCTTTCACTTTGTGCCCGCCGTCCACGTTTTTTTCTTTCCTCCTTCGGCTCTCCGCTCTGTGTTTCGTGGTTTTCGTGCCCACTATTTTTGATCACCTAAAAGCCACTCTGCTCCCGTTCTTTTGTGAAACCGGGAGCTTTTGGCTCTACGGTCGCCCAACTGATTTCACCGAACGGTCCGAAACATTTTCACGCTTCCCCCTTTCAGACCCGAGAGCAGCGTAGTTCTGATGAGGTTGCCCAAATGTACAATACAAAGCCTGTTCTATATAAGAAAATACAGCAACAATACAGAGTCATTCACATTTTAGCAAGTTCGATGGTGAATTTTCAAGTTTAAATATTTTGAAATCAATACACGCTGCAGTATCATAATAGCTATCTTGTAATAATAGAATGGAATAATAAGATTCGACCTTCGATATGTACTAAACTGATTCGTTTATCGAATAGTTCTAGTATTAACCATTATTGGGTTAAAATTTATTCCTAGATTTTTATGAGTGTATGTTCTTTACGATCCCTCTATGGGCACTTCGTACTGTGTACGCGATGATACTTTCTCCCAACATTTCGTTAATCAGAATACTTTATGGGCGTTAATGTCGCTATAAAATTTAAAGAACTTCCATTTGCTGTAGCGAAAGACCAAACCAGCAGGAGGAGATAGAAGATCGAGAAAATTGCCTGTAATACTACTCACACTAACTAGGTGGTATCTTAAATTTTATTCACGAGATTTTATGAGTCGTCTACTTCGTTTTGCCCGCGATCCAACTTTCTCCCAGCAATTCGTTAATCCGAATACTTCTTTACGGGTGTTTAATTTCGCTATAAAATTTAAACAACTTTCGCTATTCGAGATTTAAAGATTGCCCAATATCGTCCGGACAAATAGAGCGTCTTCACTTCTTCGAACTGAAGTACTTGCTTAAGTCCCCACCGCCCTGTCAGCAGGGGCGTATACAGACAGCGTTCCCGGAAGCACCCCGGGCATTGCTCGGATCCGGTATGGTCGCCCTGTCTACTCGCCAATTTAGGATAGAATCGAACCTGTCCGCGTCCCCGGTCTATATTTAGAGAGGGGTCGGATATCTCTTTTTTTATATTTTTATTTCCTCCCGCCCTCGCCGTAGCTCTTCCAGCCTTCGCAAACGGGAGCAATTAAAGCCTGCGCCCACGCTCTCCCGGCCCCAATTGCACGAATTGGACCGTCGCTCAATTTTTACGTCTTTTATTTCTGTCCGCGATCGGTCCATTTCCGGAACGGGATCAAGCAGGATTTTCGAACGTAATTCTTATTCCGGACTACGTGGGTTGTGGCGTGTGACAAATGGATTCGTCGGAATCGTAATACGTCATTGAGTTTTTTGCTGCCGGTAGGTAGTCGGGAGGGTTTTATACCTTCAGATACAATTGCGAGTCTATTATAAACCGAGTTACTCACAACCGGTAATTAAACACGTCGCCGGTTAATTGGAAACTCTTATTACGGAATCGCTATCATCGATATTGTCCAATCTACCCGTCAGTTAACCGTTAGTTTCTTTAGTCCAATCTCTCGTCCGATACGAACGCCTGACGACTGGTTTTGTAGCATGGACTAGAGAACTAATTTATTCTTCTTCATTGCGGGCTCATTCCTGCCGTCGGTTTCACGTCGCGAATCTTCGTTCGCGTATTCTGAAACTATAAATTCTATTACATAGAAAGATGTATAAATATAGTGTTGCAACACATCTACCTGAAAGTATAACAACCAACATGTTACTACGACATCGCCCACCAGAAGATGTTATCGTATTTTTTTCATTACAATGCTAGACGCAATTGGTGGGTAATTTCACAATAGAGAATTTCGTTATATTGAAGTTAGAAATGTTAAAAATTGTCTGTTAAAATGTCTGTTAGAAATATTAAAGTATAATATTTCATAGTTGTATCTACAAACATTCGGTCGTTTTTTTTTTGTAATTGTATTCTTCCCACAGTCCTGTGCCTGGTGAACGGTTTCGATACAGTTCCAGCCTTGGGTAGTGGGAGCATCGGTGGTCCCACTTCCGTCAGCTGTCGGACGTGTTCATTGTTAGATTGTTGGCGTTGGCAATTTCCGTTACCAGCATTCAATCCTCCATTAGATTATGATCTCGTTTATTGCAGTTACAACGGCGACGTACTGCTTCTTAATGTAATTTCACAACAGTTTTTCCGAAATCTGCGGTATGGAAATATTTCCGGCAGCGTTCCGAATTTTATCTTGAAATAAATAGGTCTAATGATGATCTCGAATTTTCAATACTTATTTTTTTCTTTTTGCGGTTTTATCGAAATTCTTTCAACTGCTGAGGACTGTTCGATTCATCATTCAGAATGGAAAAAATCTACTTTTCCGAAAGTTTCCATCTCCACTATATATTTATTTGTACGTTTCCTATCTATTTTTTTATATACGCAGTTTTCAAAATTGTTTCCGGCTACGAACTAACTGTCCGTAATATTTTCTATTCTGGTTTTTGGCGTCCACTCAATCGCCGAGACTTGGTTTGGCCGACGATTGATCCACTATCGGTTGATCACCTTGCATGTCCCAACATGAAGACCTATCTGGTTTTCCCCAAAGTTTTGTACAAACAAAATGCGGCCAGGATCCTTCCCATGGGCTGCAAAATGGGGCACCGCCGGCAGGCAGTAGGATTGTTGTGATGGGGGTCCCCATATGGGTGTGGCGGCGGTCGGTACCCAACTGAATGGGCATCTCGACATGGCCTCTCCCCTCTTTGTACACTTGCTCTCTTCTCTCTCTCTCTCCTACAGTAGTTTACTACACTACGCGCCGCTTCTACTATTGTGTGACCCCGTATGAATCGGTCGGGCCCGTAATTTTATAATGCCCCCCCCCATAGAGCTTCGAGTGGCCCGCCAATTACCAGAAGAGGAGGTAGGGAGCCCTATTATTCATCGCTCTAATTACATGCACCGGAACATTCTTCTTTTCCTCTTAAAAAAACAATATACGAGACATTATTTATCTAACATATTCGTTATTGAATCAATTTAGTTCAGCTTATCTGTCCAGTTAATTGGTAATGGTAAGATCGTGGTATTAATAGTACAAGTTACATAACTGATAGTTTGAATCTAAATATGTTTTAAAATTCTGAACAGTAGTATTTCATAGTTTTTTTCCTTACGTCTAATAAATATTGTATATTGATTGCTTGGATTGAGACGTGAAGCTTTTATTCACTATGTTTGTGGCTTGAGTTTTGAATAGTGTACTTTTTTTGAACTTCCGCGAGATTGAGCGAAAATATGTCACGGGAAAAGGACTAAGTTTGCGGCTTATATCTCCGAAAAAGGTTTTAAGGTTGTTAGGGGCCACTCCTGAACCAGTGGCGGGGCCTCTCTCCCAAGTGGGAACTATTAGGGTGGTAGTCTCCCCGAGGAAGGGCTCCCTCCCGGTAAGGTATACGCGGGGACTGTTGGGTGGGTGCGTGCGTGCGCGGTGTGCGTGCGTTGTGCGTGTGGTGGGGGTGGGGCGCGTGCGTGGTGGGGGTTGAATGGTGGCTGTTCACAGGAGGGATGGAGCGAGAGGAGCGAGGGGGGGATGAATAGAAAGGACTTCCGCCAGTACGCTGTCTGAGCGACCGCCTAAAGGTGCTGGAACACAGACGCCTTCTTCTACCCATCTCTACATCTTTTCATCATTGTTTTCTGTTTTATTGTGATTTTGGTTTTTAAGTTTTATCTCAGTGGACCGTTCTGTGAGTGCCGACAGGGTTTTGTGAGTGTAATGTTCGTCGGCCCAGTATGCCTTTATACGTAGGTCTAACTCAGACTCAATATTCTACCGTAATGTCTGGATGCCTTCAAAATGCTGTCAGGTTTTAATAATGGACGCCCATTAAATTTTAATACCCGTCACAGAAAAGATCGTTTGATCGTTAAAATCGTTTTGGATTCACGGAAGAAAATCGTATTAATAATGAGAACTATCGTAAACACCTATTTATGAGTTTCGCCTGTTACCTTCAGTGGTTTACCAACATTGGTTTTCTAATTATTGTGTTGAAATTAAATTGAGATGAAACACTTTCCTCGTCCTAGAGATCGCCCTACGCCGAAGGGGTTCCTTTTTGTCGGCGTTCACAAATTAGACTGTGACCAAAAATGTCCCGAAGAAACCCTTTCATTAGGCCGACAATTTGGGAAGTTTCAAAGGTAAAAGTCTGAAAGTAAACGTTAGGAAGAATTCCCGGAAGCTTTGCGGGTTTTTACTTTGCAATTATCCCGGCAATTGACGTCGAAGAAGTTATTACGGCTTATCTAAGAACGCTCTCTCGGGGATCGTGATTCTGAAATCCGCCCGCGATTGTGTGTAAAATAAGATTTTCCAATACTTCAAAGTTTACGTAATTCCGTCTATATTAACGTTGGCCATGAGATGAGCTATTGAATATGAAATTCATTCGCTAGTCTGAGGATCTTGAACCCACGCCAGATTGAAACGGATAATCTGGAAAACGTCGGTCTTTAATATGAGAATTTATTAGATTCTTAAAAAATTTGAAGAGCTTCGGAGTGATCGTTAAGCCTTTCCTCTCGTCTTCCCGAATTTCGAAAATTAATTCCTTCCGCCCGAAAGGAAGTTTGTTTCCAGTTTAAACTTTAAAACGTAGAAAAAAATATTTAATATTAAAAGGGGAAATTATCTATGGCAAGTGTTGTACTGTTGGGCAATGAGGGACTTGCATGTCGTCAATTGATGTTTCCCTATATATCTCATTCAAATATCTTCCATATGTTGAAGTGCTTGAAACAATATAAATATTTTTTAAATGCTGAACATATTGGACGCCAGGCAAGGCTTAATGCTTGTCAACATTATATAGGTGCATCAAAGAATTTTCCCGGAATAGTTTTTTTAACTTTGGAGATTAAACTTTTTTTAAGATAAACACTTGGCTCGGTGAAGCCTGGCTGATTACTTCCTGGTTTTGAAATTACCCGACTTTAACCGCGATATTGATAACTATTGATAGAAATAAGTGTCCGATCCATTCAGAGACTTTGTTCCCTGACGAATTGAAATTTTCAGGACTGTTTCAATGTTGAAAATAAAATTTAACTCCGATTAAGTCCAAATCCGGATCGGAGACCTTTCGGCGTTTTCCGGAGCTTACGCCCAACTTCAATGCAAACGGCCTTTTTTTACCGTCGAATCCGCCCGTTTCGAATTTACCCACGCGTGTTCTCGGTTCCCAAAACGGCATTTCCATTTTCTCCCCGAATACATGATATACATCGTTCCTCGGTTGCATGAAGTAGCGCCAGAGTCGAACGTCCTTGTCGAGAGTAAAAAAACTCAAGGGGGTAATAACTCAATGAATCGCGGTTTTTATCTTTCCGAAAAAAAAAGAACTGTCTCGTCTGTTATTTTTTATTCCGCCCGAGGAAAAAGGCGTCCAGTTGCGCTCCAAAGATGAATAACAGAGGCGTGAAAGGACATTATGGACGGGAATTGTGCAATTCTTAAGTCGTCCTTTTTGTTTTGTTTTGTCAGCTTTTGATCTTTGATCAGCTTGCAGTAAAAATTCTGTTGCGTAAAGTCGAAACGTTCTTCTGGCCTTTTCAAAAACCTGAAATCGATCCGCGAATCGCGGCCATAAACTTTATTTTCGCTGCGAATGCCCGTTGCAAAAGAGGATATTTATTGTGCAACATAAATTGTGTAGCTTCGACACAAATGCAGGATGCCCTCGACAAGTGCGACAATCTCAACGCCAATCACAGCTCCCATAAAACGGGCACACCTATTGCAATCCCTCGCAAATATTTCTTTCCATTGTACTACATTCGAGTAATTCGGGATTAAAATTCAGATAAATATTACTTAAAATTTAACGTAATTCTCGATTGAAATGTTGTCCGAATAAGAGCAGTAGGAAACAAGATTAATTTTGCCTGCATTAATTTTCGCCGTCTGAAATAAACCAGTTTGCATTAAAATACCAATAATAAAGTATGTTAATTTGTTTCAAACTTATTTACATTTTTATTAATTCGAATTATTAAAATTCAGAGGAGAAACTACCTAGTGGTTCGCACATTATTTGTCAAGTTAACAATGAGACTATTTATAGAAGCGACAATAAGGTACAGGTCAGAGCTTCCGTTCATAAGGACTGTACTGATATGTTTTAATTTTCTCCATTATGCTTTAAGAAACATTCAGTACTTGACAAACGTAAGATACAAACGTGGGATTGAAACTCTCAGCAATAATGGTAATTTTCTTTTCCGCTTACAATATTCTGAGGGCCATTTGAGAAGGGCATAATCAAATTAAAAGTGGATGACCTGAAAAACTGCGTGAAATGTATTCCGACGCAATTAACTAACTAATAATTCAATCGAATATGAATGATATTAAAATGAGCCGATTACCATTTATTGTTCACGTTGCGTACCATAAAATAGGCGTATGATGCTCGTACCAGGTTAGCGTTAAGAGTTTACTTACCGAGATCAGCGTTGGTGGGGATCTGGACCGAAAAAAGAAGTTTTAATCAGAGCAGAGCGTCACCTAGTTTTAAGACGCTTCCCCGTACTCTATATTCTATTTAAATTTTATAAATGTTCTAAATTAGCCGCGATATGGCTCGATTTTCGTCCATTATCCCTATATTTCGTCCCGATCTGAAAAATTGGGGAATAATGGGTCTCCACGTACGAGCGTATCGGTCCAATAAACCGGAACTTGTCCGTTATAACTTGTAAACAATATGGTCCAACCATTAACTATGTCAACCCCCGACGAGATCGATTCTCCAGATAATATTACAAAATCCTCGCAGTGCGGTCAGTACTGAATGCATTTTGTAACTGGGTGAAGTCGTTCAAAAATGTACTGACCTGCTATTTAAAAATTGTCTCATCAGTTTGTCTATTTACATTTAATCCAATATAATTATTTGTTACCATGGGTTAATTAATCGGCTCCATATTATATGTTCGGTTGAAAATTAAGCACCCTGTTTATTTATCCTTTTGTTTCTGATTTCTGATAGACTTGATGCGATTTCCATAATTTCATTCTCCTCGTGAACAATATGAACGGGCCCAATAAACCTGGTTTCGCATTGCACCTCCATAAACTTGAAAAATGATGAGATATCTCAAACTCATAATCTTCTCTCGGCATTTTTATTATCATCTCTTTGACGTAAGGTAATCCCATCCTCTTGCTATAGGTATCTACTCTCGGTTTCGGCTTCTCGCCATCTTCAGGCTTTCTCGTAGGTCGACATTGAGTATATAGCTTGGTATATAATCGAGGCAATTCTACTGATTGGTTACTAGTCAGCTTTAAACTAGTTCAAAAATATAGCGTCATCGTTTAGAAACTACTTCGAACTTGCTCTTAGAATTTAATTTAATCTCGGGAGGTTCCCAGGTCAGCTCTTCGATTACAGAATCGGTTCAGGAGTTCACTTCTCGGTCCCCCCTCACCGTATAACCCCAGTCCGGTTCTCTGCCATTATGCCGAAGTGGCGAACCGTGGGTTCGTACACCGTCGCCGTTCTTTCGGAACCGAGCCCCACCCTGGGAGGAACTTAAACCGTGAAATAGTAGCCGGGAAGTGCGGCCACGCTGCTAATTGGTGGGGGAGTGCATTGTACTCTCTCTCTCTCAGATCCCATACGGGAGGCCCGGGTTTTGTTTAGGAATCTACGACGAAACGAATTCTACACCTCGAGCGCATTACTCGGCCCGCTGTAATAAGAGAAGCGTGTAAACACTTTTCCTCATTTTCGGCAATATCATGTTACAACACAGTTTTCTGGCAGCGTTAGCTATTCAGACAGGAATATTTCTACTTCAGAATGAATTTTTGAAATTGCGGTTTGATTCGTGTTGACTGAAATTCGGGAAAATAAATACAATTCAAAATTCTCGCGGTTGACTGTCACGTTGAATTGGACAAATGAAGATGTAAAGGAGTTCCATGATGAAAGGCCGCGCATTTCTGGAAAATATTTCTTACTCGTGTGACCCTTTTGTGGTATCAAAGTCAGGCTGTAGTGGAGAGGAGATTAATTACACTTCGCATGTACCAACTTTTAGAGTCAATAAATCCATTAAAAGTGAGTTAATAATAAGGAAGCCGAACTGGGGCGATGTTCGCGTAGTGAATTATACGCGTATCGGTTTTAGTATAGTTGTTCAGAATGTTAATCGAACATTCGTGCACCTTTCGAATAGATTATGAGAATAAATTATTGTTAGAAATTAATAAAGGGCCACCTCATGCCGGAAGTTATCTAATCTTGAACTGTGTATATAGCTTCTAATACCCCTCTGGAGCCCTGTTGTGCTGTAGGCGGTATGCAGGTTTATCGTCAGCCTTAATGTCATTAATTATCATTTCGATTTTTCCCGTACCAGCAGAGAGAGAGAGAGAGAGGGAGGGAGAGAGTGTATTGGGTCGAGTGGAAAGTAGGTTTTATGATGAGAGCGGGGCGGGCGCGCTGTGTCAAGTGCAATGTACTCTGTTATTGTGTCCGTTTCCCCTCTCAATCGGTGGCTAGCAGGGCGGTAACAGCCCGTCATCCGAAACAACTGCTAATATCCTCCTTTATTTTTAGGCCCAGTTTCTACGTCTGAATTGGGTATTCTTTTGTTTTCTTTTTTTCGGTCGCGAACCCCGGTTTTGTTCACGATAGGTGGTCGCCCCCGCCATTATTACGAATGTTGTATATATAACACGACATTCCTGTATACATTACTTCATATTTGCCCTTTCTCGGTGTAATGAAAGCTTTTTGTTGGGGAACTCGTGCGATCATCTCTCTCCACTCTGTTATTTTGTCGAAATTTAGTAAATTTGTCAGAATTCTATTTTAGGCGTTATTTGTACAGGAAACGGGGATAATTGGCCTGTTTGATCTAACGACGATCTCTGTGTCCTGTTTATATTTTTCACGTGATCGCGTGAACGTTAACAATCCTTGTACAATTAGCAAAGTTTGTTGTTTTAATTTTATGTAGCGTTGAATCGGTTGAATTCTGTCGACACTGTCGTGGCACAGCATTTAGCATGTTGTCAGCACAGTTACACGTTTTTCCACTAGACTATGTGTTTCTTAAATCAGAGACGTAACGTTGATAGTGACAATGGTCCATCCTCTGAATTGCTACTACCCGTATAATAGTATCGATATAAATCGTACGTTTCTCCTACTATTCGGCCCGCAGTTGGACCGCCTCTGTAACTCGTCCATTAACCATAAGTCGAATTGAGAATCGGTCCGGCGTACTGGAGTTAATTGAGATCAACTAGTTTTCAATAACAATTGCCAAGTTTGGCCCACCGAATGAATCGAACCCAACGTAAGATCTCCCCTTCGTGGAAAGCATATTCCTCCCGAGCTTCGAACCATAAGTTTAATTGAATTCCGGATGGGGTTTTGAAATTTCGAGGGCTCGATTCACCGCTTCGAAGCCCCCAGTTCTCAATCGCATATTGTAAGGACCCAGTAATCTGTATTACCCCCTCAGTCAGCACGTCTAGCCGCCTAGTTACGTAACTGCGTTGGTCGTCAGCGCGTAATGTACGCAATGGAAATATATTTTTCCTATGGAAACGTAAACTTTTCGACGCTTTCGTACGTCATTTTCCGAGCTGGCCCGTCATCCGTGATAGAAGGAACGGGAACTTGCGATTCTGCTCTCTCCGATGAAGCGTGGAGTTAACGAGTAAATAGACCGAAACCGATCAGATCGCAGGTCAAACAATATTTTTCATTTCTGGCTGAAATTCAACATTTTGGCTATATGAAATCTGTAAACGCGATATTTATGTAATGTATAAAGTATATAATAAATTTATAAATTATTCTTTTTCCGTTCCCATTTGTACGCAGTTAAATATACAGGATATAGATGCAATTAATCACTATTTCAGAATTAAGTGTTTACAAAGATAGTGCTAATTGCGGATTCACTTGTATTACATCACTTGTTGGATTGTCTGACTGCTCGCTTCTCCGGTCCTGTTTCTGCTTCTCGCCGTCGCCAGTAGCATTCCGTCAGTAATTCGCCTCAATAGGTTACTGAAAAATCCAGGAAGTAAACGTTACAGTGTACCTGTAATGATCTCGAATGTGTCGAACTCATCGTTCAGAATCCTGATTGGCTTAAGGACAAACTAGGGCTTCTGGAGGCAGAAAATCTCAAGACTCGTTATTGTAAAGTGGGAAGGATTAAATTTCTTCAGGCTCCTTCGAGACATCAATCAGTCCGTTAATTAGTCAACGCATTTCGTGTTTATCCGGCCCTCGCGGTCTGTCTAATGAACGCCGAAACGCATAATGGGGTCGAAGCCGAAGGAGTAAATATTGTTTCAGTAGCGGCGTGTTGTTTGTTTTATTCTGCCGGGCCCGACATTGAGTAGAAAAATCCGCTTAGCCAGCCGCTCTGTTTACAACAGCGCACTGATCCAAGTTCACTCTCGCCCTGCTGGAAATCGCGGTTACGCGCATTTTCGCTCGCGTTTCAACACAGTTTACCCAGCACGATAAAAATTAACTTTCAAGATAAAGATTCGGCCATTCGATATTTCTGCTATTGTAATCCACAAATGCACGTTCAATAAAAAACGCTTACATTTTTGGCAAGTCTGCCGGAAGATCCTATGATCTTCTATCATTGGTACATAATTCGATGTAAATTGAATTTACACGGAAATTTGAAATTTTTTCATATAGCCCAATTAGGCTTATATATAAGGCCGGACCCAATCAGTTAAGGTTATGATAAGTGACCACTAACATGCATAGTAATATATCTAACGTCCATGGCGTATGGACGGATTCGAACCGCCGGCCTTTGGCTTTCCGGACTCAGAAATATGACATGGCTTTATTTAAGTGTAATTCAATAAATATTTGTCGCCATGAGTTCTAAATTTTAGCATTTGAAGTGTTATTGTTAGAACCTAACATGAAGTTTGGCCCTCAAATATTCTTTCTCTCATTTATTTTCAAAAATCCACGGGGAACTAACCCGAAACCTTTTAGGCGAGAACCCATTTTTATTCGGTGGATGCTTTTTTTTGTCAATTCTACGGTCCCGTTACGAAAGAGGTGGAAAAAAATTGCGGCCCTTGTACTTTCAGCACTTCGTAGATTTAAAACACAGTTTAATAACCCGACATGAGAGCCCCGGTACAATGGGAAAGTAGGGGGGAAAATTAAAATCTGTGTTAGCTCGCATTGAGTTTTTCCGACTTGTTGGAGTGCAATTGTAACGTTCCTTTCGGGGGACACAAATCCGGTATTGGAGCGTGGAGGATTCACACAGCGGCCGTTTAATATATGACTCTGTGTGTACAGTCGGCGTTGTGTTTTTTTTTCGTCCCTCTTCTGACTTTTCTATTATCGCCGCGGCAATAATGGTGGCCCCGGACCGTAAATCATATCTGGAATTGTGGAAGGTGCTCATTGTTAACTGGTACCGGTGTCTCGTATTCCAGTCGGCGGGAAAAGAAACAAGAACCAGTTGGCTCCTCTCAATGGTTCCGGTTCTCTCTCTCTCTCCTCTAATATACCGAGCACAATTCCTGAAAGAAATTTTACATTCGGTTACCCAATTCTATTTTGCAACCTCTCTAACCCTAATTATCGTCTAATAAAAGAATACTTACTAGATTGTGTTCCAATTTTTTTTAATTTCAACAAAAAAATATTCTCAACAAAATATTTTAACCGACCGATATTCGGGTCCACAACACTTTCTACTTAGGTATTATTTGTTATATGTATTGCATACATAAAACTGACATTACTAGTTATTAGCGATATTATTTCAGTTCTGAATACCCTAGTTCGGCTCCATATTTGTGCCAAAACTCTGGCATCATATTTATGAATAGGAAGCGAGCTTATATCCCCGGCGGAATTCGCGCGACTACTGCCAGCACTAATTCAATTGGTTTCAATCAATGGGCCTCTCATTAATATCCGCGCCCGGTTTGATTTATTATTGATTGCCCTTGATTGAGCCCCCACTTTCGAGAAATTTAATTGTTTTTGAAACATGTAAATCACCTAATCAGCACAAGGCAGCCTGTAAGTAGTAAGTGAAAAAGCTAGTAAATCACCCCTCCCCCTCTTATTACCGGTTTTATTATTAAATGGGTTGCTGTTTTAATTAATTAACTCCAGTCCTTTACTAAAAGTGGCTATCTACTGGTTGCAGGGAATATTTTCTATTTTCTTCTTGCATTGAAACTGTTTACTGACCGCTGAGTTTTTTACTTTTCCCAGATTGACTAACTTAATTTAAATATAAAATGTAATACATAAAACTATTATACTAAAGTATTAGGCCCTGCTATTGATGTCATTCAAATATGTTTCATCTGTATGCAATATTTCCTTTTTTTCTGGTAATTTCGAATATCTTTGGGGGTAATACATATATGTAGTGAGGATAAATCAAATTTGTTGTCGTTATTAATTTTTGTCGGGATTGTCTAAACTGCCCAAATTTAATATTTTAATTCTTTTTATCCTTCCAACGATAAGGATTTATGAATGGATCTACTATGTGAAATGAACATAATCTTTTATACAGTAATATCAACACGAGTCGTGTAAATTTGAATATTATCGGTGGTTGGCTTCTATGCGAAATACTTCAGCTCCCTGAATTCCGAAAAAGCAACGCGGAGAGTGTAAGCGTCCGAAAAGGAATGAATGATGGATGAAGCTAGTCGTAGGCGTTGTAGTAGAAGGAGTTTAGGACTTTAAAAGCCTAGAATGTTTTGAAAGGCAAAAAAAAAGGTGGGCACTGGGGAAGAAGGAGCTCCAGCTCTCTATCGAGGGAGGATGAGAAGAGTTGGACTAGCGGTACTCCTTTTTTTAAGAACGGTCTTTCCCACTCTTCGAACCAGAAAGAGATCTACAAACGGGAGAAAACCAATTTTCAGTCCCATCACGTACCGGTTTTCGGAAGAGTATTGTTGGAAGTATTTGTATCTTAACGGTTAAGATTTCTGTTTTATGTGAACAAGTGTTACTTGTAGTACAAGATGTACGATTTGTCATAATTGTAAAAAGCGTACAATATATTCTAATCGAAGTTGTACCGAAGTTTGGAGGGGCCCATGAAAACGCTGATTTCCCCAATTTACTTCCCGTATTAAACTTCGGAAGCGCGGTACATCCCGCCGTCATGACTTTTACCTCGGGCCCATAATTTCGCCAATAGGGCGATATTGCGCCAACAGTTATTGGCAATAGCGTACTTTTATTGCCGTAAAAGAAAAGGTCAGAGTATGAAAACGAAACGTATTTTGAAGAAAATTGAGACCGAAAACTAGTTTTCCGATTGCACAAGCTTTGTTTTGTTTAACGGTCGGGGGCCGCATTATGTAAATTTATTTGAATGTGTTTTCCCTGTAAACGTTTGAGCAAACTGACTCCGTTTAAAACTATAACTGAAATTACACGGCTATTACGTTTGGTTTTGGCTTTGAAGAAAATTATTTCCCTAATGTAGGCGATTTTCCTGTTAAATTTTAACTTCATATTATATGTAAAATTGTTAATATCCAATTTGTATTAACTGGATATTAATCTAATGTATAATTTATATTACCAATTATGGATTTTTGGAATCGTTATAAGGTGTAAACCCTCGTGCCAAGAATAGCAATTTCTTTTGGTACTAAGTTAAAATCAGCCTCTTTTATAGGGAGATTAAATAAATGTTACATTTTACACGATTTTGTATTAGCGTATTAGCGATTTTCATTTCTCGACTTATTATTTCATCATTTATTAACGTGTTGGTGCTACTGTAGCTCTGACGTGCTAACCTGTGGGGCACTTACTCAATTATCATTTGTTTTTATCATTAACCCAATAATCAATGCGTCCAGGTACAGTTTCGTGATCTGTAAAATCGAATTTTGTCCTTCGCTTAACCGTCTTATTAGCACCTTATTTCGTGTAAGGTATTTGTAATTCTAATTGTCTCGACTGAGTGGCGTCTAAAAAGCATTGACGTTGCACGCGATCCGTTTCGGGGCAGAGGGTTGTGGATTGAAACAATTTTAATTCTTCTGCTCCATTTCTGGCAAATTTTCTTACGCAGACTCCGATAGACATTAATGTTGAGTGTCCGGAAAGCGATAGTACACAGCGCTTTTACACTTGGGGCATTCTTAATGTTATCGAAAGAGAACTGCCCGTTTTGTGAGTAACCGCCTTATTTACTTTGGAATTCACTTTTTATTGAGTAGGGGAATGGTCGGGGAGATAAGCTGGGGCTGATTTCCTCTTGAGAGAGGTTCGATTTCAAAGCCCCTTATCCGGCTTTGCTCAACCCCCCACCGTTATAATAAGGTACCGAATTTCCGGCCGGATTTTCAATTCGAATCGCTTCCGTCTTATTCCCAGGTCTTATCTTTCGGGAATTATTTATGCTCGAGAATTCGCTGCTCCTGGGAAGTTCATTTATCTTATTACGTTTACGGTGCAATTCCCCCGCTACCTCCAATGTAATTTCTGAAAGAGTTTAAGCTTTTGAAAGTTTTACAAACTTTGTGAATATCATCCTCCCTTTGCTCGCGGCTAATTTATGGTTTTGTATAGTTAAAGGAGCTTAACAAAAGATTCGAATGTATTTTCAAGATTTCAATCAATTATAATACAGAAACCTCCAGTCTTATCTTTCTTTTTTCTATGGATTAGAAAGATTTAAGAAACTTCAAGTCGTGAAGATTCGACCTAGCCTATTCAATAGAATCGAATAATTTAAAATTATGTATTCTCGCGTTCCATTTTATTTTTCTGGGCGTCCACTACTAAAGTTTCGTCGGTAATTTTTACCTACAGTCGGAATTATCGACTTTCGGTGGGATCGCGTAATACTCTGTTAGCAGAGATTTACTCTTCGGGATGGCCCCAGGGGAAAAGGGCAAAAATCCTTACTCCGGGTTACCCATGCTACCCGAAGTCTTTCCCACTGTATTACGCTCGTGTAAAACTCGGAATTGGTAACATAATTTTTAATCGGGCCGTAATTTTGTCGGCATCCAGAATTACACAGCGATCGCGCTATACCGGGTATAAATTCCGGTTCTTCGGCGTCACCCCGAATTATTCTTTTTAGCCGTCGGCGTTCTCGAGCCGTAGCGTCGGCACTAGGCCGTGCGAGCGTTTAGTTCGGTACTTCTTCTGCTGGAATTGAGGGTCTCGGAGGATGCAGAAGCACAGCGAGGCGCTGCGCTGCCGGCTGGGCGGCAACACGAACAAGGAGCCGATCAGGAGGTGGAGCAGCCTGCACAACCCGAGGGAGCGGAGGTCCTCCAGGGCGAGGACCTATTCGGACAGTGGCAGCGGCCCTCAGCAGGCCCAGACTGCTGCCAGCAGCCCGGCACGCTCGTTGCCGAGGGTGCAGGCCCTCAGGGCCGAGTCCCTATCACCGCCTCCCCTCTCCAACTTCCCCAGGAGGAGGTTCTCCGTATGGTAAATAAATCGTATTTAGTACCAATATCTGTTCGAATACAACTCGCCTGAAGAAAAACGTTTTTCTCTTCTCCTTTTATATAGAGAAAAATTTGATTTGCCCTTTTTCGTAAATTTTGCGTCACGTATATGTAACGAGGTATTTATATCACCCGATTAGATCGGCTTAAGAAAAACCATATTAATTATCACGTAAGGCCCTTTTTATTGTCCTTGTATTTAATTCATAGTGATGATATTTGCTGATGGATGTGATACCTATTATCGTTTGCTACTAGGAGTTAATTTAATTTATTCCTAATTAATTGGGGCGTTGAGTTCCACGATTGCCAAATATAGACCTCTCTTTGTTTTGAATCGAATACTGGTTATTCTCTTGTCGACCAATTTGCATTTATTTTAAAATAAAAGCGGATTTAAAACGAGTTGCGTATCGCCCTTCTGTAATTTTCCTCGTTGTTTCTTGAAATGTACTTTTAAATACAGTTTAATTTCGTATCGCAGCCTCTTTTATGCGGACAGAAATAGCCTCTCCAGGACTGGATAAGACAATGGCCGAATTGTCTTGCGTTATTCACATCCTTCCTCGCTCGATAAAAACAATCGTTTGTGCATTATCTCGCAGAATTTGTATTACAAGTGCTCTTGGGCCAGTGTAGAGATACACACACCCTATTCTCTGGATTCTTAGCCTCTAGCCCCAAGCACGGTTATTAGCAGCTCATTTTTGTCACGGTAGCGGATAATAAATTGGATTGGTTACACTGTTGGTGCATCGCATTGTTCGGCCGAACGCTGCAACGAACGACCTCGGAAATTCAGATTTTTTAATCCAATATGCCTGGAAATGCAAGACGTGTTACATGTCCTGTTGACTGGATGTGTGCGACATTGATGTTAAAGTAGTACTAGTCAAAGGACAAATGGGATTTAAAGATCCTGTATATGGAATGAGTTTGGAGGCATAGTAGAGTGCGTTAGTTATTTTCCTTAATATATTGGACTTATATCACTAGGTACTGTCCAGTAATCAGGTATTGGTGATTGAATTGGGATAATGTGCCACGTATCATCTTTGATTTGTACAGTGCGATAATGAAGAGAATGCAAAGAGCAAGGCGTGAATTCCTGTGCCACTGCGGGTCGGAGAGAACGCTTACTCTGCCAATAACTTCACCAATCAATTTCCAAGAACGGTACGCCCATATGCGGACGGGCCCATTGTTCGACGACCGCGGCTACATTCAATTACCGGGGACAGTTGTATCTATCGGCTGTATCAGCTTTTATTTGACCGCAATGCAAAAAAAATCAAATCGCGATATCTTCACCTTGTCCCGAAAACAGCCATTAGAAGCCGAAACTCCTCGTGGCGGATTTATTTCTAAATATCTGACATCTGTGCCTCTTATATTCTCCCTTATGGGACTACATAGTAGTCTATTTAATTATCCTTTTATTTATTTAGCCAAATATTACATTAATGGAATTAACTCAAATTGGCCTTACTGCTAGTCGAAAATGAATATTAAGTTACTACACTATTTATGGAATATTGCATAGTATTAGAGTCGGCTTCGTAGGTTTTTCAGGAATGGGTTTGCTAAATTTTGACGCTTACTACAGCGGCGCTTTACCCGGAAAACCTGCTAATTAGGTCCTCCAATTAAACAAGGCGTAACGTGGCTCCTCTGTGAAATAAGCCTGCAGAGAATTGCAGGATTATTGTTTGCCACTTAAGCCCATTGTTAGAACGCCTGTGCAGCCCTGTAAGCGGTAGGGAGAAGAGACGTGTGTACAGCATTACATATGTATGATGTAAAGACTTGGTACCTCGGGAAGAATCACTGTACCCCACATTGTCTACGATCTTTGAATAGGCGAAATTTAATTTGCTTAGAAATTCGGCAGTTTTTTCTTTTTTATTTATGAAAAAATTATTTATAAAAAAAATCCGAATTTATTCGTGCTTTTTAACTATATTTTCAAATTTCAACTCATCATTGTTCTAGGTAATTTTAAATTCCTGCAATAATAATAATCTCAATCGTAATGTTCTCTCAGTGAGCCTGCCTTCCTAGCTTACAATTCCACCTTAATTGCGTTGACTGTAATTACAGGAATATTGTCAAATATATAAAAGTCCAATTCGGAGAATGTTTGAAGGTTTTTACGGCTGTATAAATTCTGATTACCCTCTTGTTTACAGCGGAGCAGGTGGATAACAGCCTTGTTGAATGAAAGCTCGCCCAGAGTCTTGCCCCGTCTCCGTTTTTATTGCCGTTTGAAGTGTGTTTTATGGGCTGTCCGGTCGGAAACCGAGGCGACGTTAGTTAGGACTCGCCGAGTATACGAGTGAGCGCGACTCGAATAATAAAACGTGATCGGGGACGACATCCGCATTGTTTCAGTACAACAATGGTTGTTGTTGGGGGTGCCAGTAGTGACGAAGGGAAGGTGGAATGGAAACCCCGCCTCTGTTCGTTCGGTTCGGGCAACCTGATCAGGGTTCCGCGAGCATCTGACGTTTTTCCACGTCCGTTCGGGAGATTCAGCCATCCAGACATTTTCCAGGATTATTGAGCTACTAATAATTTTGAAATGGTCGCAAACTTTTATTCTTTTTTCGTTTTATATTTCCCATTTGATTTCTATGATCTCGATGAGGCTCCCTCTTCTGAACTAAAACCGTTTCAGGACAGTAACCCTGACGTATCATTGTTTAATATTTGCTGTGTACGTAGTCTGAAGTATTAGTAACTTATTTATTTAAATGCGAATTTTCTTATTTATTAATCTAGATTTTTTTGTTAATTATCAGCACCTGTGATAGTTTTGGTTGTTTTTAGACGGTTTAGCATTATTCCCTCATTATCATTTAAAACGGGTATTTAAAATAAAATGAAAAGTTGTCCGTATTTAAAAGAGTAATTGTATTCATAAATTGAAGACTGTGGAGCATTCATATAGGATGTTTCGATTCATTTCTACTCCCTCCCCTTTGATATCGCTTTTTCGTGAGAGTTTCCCACGAAACTCGCCCAACTCCGTTCCGTCGAATATTAAAACCTCCTTTAAAGGTTACTCCATTTAGTGAAAGGTTAAGAAACGCTTTTACGGCCATCGGAGCGCTAAACAGCCGGCCGGGGTTTGCGCTAATTCACTTAACAGTTGGCCCAAAGGTGGAACCGAGTCTCCATCGCGCGGTATACTTATTCAGAAAATTGTCAGTACGACAGCTGCACCACGCTATATATACTGCCGATAGGCGGCAGAGGAGCTGATAAGAATTTTCGAAATTTATATATTAAATAATGACGTTATCTACCCTCCCCGCCACCCATTCGTAGTATTTACCCGTCGATAACATCGTCGGAAACCAGATTATCTGACGATACCCTGGCGCTGCCTTGAACCAAATCTATAATGTTGAATTCTTTTTCAGAACGCGACACTATCTTAATTTTAGATGCACGGTCGAATATAGATGACCGATATTTTCGAGTAGGCCGATTTTACTGAATTTTATCGGCCTCGATTCGAGTGCTTTAACCTTAAGGATTGACCCTGATTTTCCACGCATCGATTGGTGTAGGCAAAGTGAATTCATAATTATTATAAGATTTGCTTCTAAAAATGTAATTGACGTTCTTGTAACAATTTGTTTCTCTACATCAAACATCTTCTTAGAGGAGATTCCAACATTTCGGAATAACAATTTCAGAATAAATTGGCTTATTGTGTAGCGATAAAACTAGGTGGCTGTGACCTACATAAGTTGAGAAACACTGCCGGCTACTACTCGACTAAATGACGGTATAATGTTCAACTCCCGCGGTTTCGTATTACTGGAAATCGATGCATCGTTGACCTCAATACTCAAGGTTGGCTCGTGTTTATTCAATTTGATGTTTATTTACACTTTGGCAATTGATAGCAGGTGTTATGAACACTCCTTTGAATGGTAGTACGTAAATTTGATCGGTTCAATTAGGCAATATTTTGTTATCAGTGACATTGACATTAGAAGGAGTTGAAAACACAGACAGTTAATTGACAATAATTTATTATATGATCCTTCTATGAAGGATTTGTTTGGTTCGAGGTTAATCGTTGTTGTGAAATACTGTCGTAACAATGCTCCGATTTTCAGCCTATTTGAGGGCTTTGACTACTGATGAAGCATCCCGTCAACACTTCCAAAGCTGTAACAATACTGTATTACTAACGGAACACTGTCGAAAAATTTACTTAGTATTATTACAAATGAGCAAAGTTTCTCTGTTCACCGTCTTCTGTTGGTTTTTAGACATTACACAGTTTCTTAACGCTCGAATTAATTCTCTATCATTATACCTAGGGAAATACAGTAGTATTTGTACTGATTTCCCATTACTATACTTAACGCTTTCTATGATTATTATATTCAGAAAATTCCAATGAAATTTTCGCCTATAATCGGCCTTTTGCTTTTAAAATATTCCTCTGGCGACCGGCCTACCGGTTTCGATCAGGAAACGTAGATAACAGAAGATAAATATTAATCCCACGAGCGTTTTTATCTTTTCTTTGGATAATATTTGTCCAACCCCGCCGTTCTCTATAGGAGCGGTATGGCGGTACCTGAAACTGAATTTTATGACACTCTCAGTTCGAGTTCAATTGCTCTTTTTATGTGTGTGTTTGCGGCTAAGCTCTCTGGGATATTAACGAAAATTCCTTGCGCTTTGGTATGTTCCAAATTTCGTTTTATGCGGGTTGGTTGTGCAATGTGTCTTCTATTTGTTTATAAAATTCCGAGTACGATTGTTAACTGCGGAGAGTTTACGATCCTCTACCAGTCTTCTGCTCCTCATCGACTTCCCGGAAAAAAATGTAGCCTTCCCTGTTTAGGAATACAAATTATTCGAGTAACTGCGATCATGTCGGAATTTGAAATCGTTTTCTTTCATTGCTTTTGGGTTAACAGCATTACATATTGATTAGGAACGTTTGAAACAAGTCTGTTCTTTCGTGTCGGTTTTTATCAGGTTTTAACGTATGCTTCAAGTATTTTAAAATTCATTGCCACTAATAGCAAGTCAGAAGATTAATTTAGGAAATAAATATAAATATATATTTATATTGCGGCATAAATATTTTTTTACATCATATGCCGCCGCATACAATTTGTGTTAAATTGCGGGAATTTCTGTATGGTGACGTGTTCCAGTTTTTCTTCTGTAGTGTGTTATTATGTGTTGGACATAATCTCAGAACGAAATGCTTTCAGCGTAGTAATACGAGAATTCAGAAATTGAGATAAAAATGTGCTCGCGGTTTTCTGCTGCGATACAGCGAATTCCTCTCGCTACGAAATTTGTAAACATTCGGCTTATTGGAGCCCGATCAAAGGTCCTGTTGTTTCTGATTCCATTTCGAGATATTCCTGATCGCGAAGAATACACGTGCTGATTTCACCCGGACTAAGACTGCTGCTGGGGTTAATGGAATTATTAATACGGATGGCTGCACTGTCACCTGCAAATATCGACTGTGCAATGAGCGAACATTGATATTTACATGCAAATCCTGTATTGATGCAGACATGTTAATAATTTATTATAAAGCTAATGTCACGACTTTTCCCTTTTATGTTGACATTTTCCGAGATGTTTTTGAGGGGGAAGAATATCCTTTCTATTTTCAGCGTGCGAGCGTGAGAGAGCGTTTGTACATACAACCTTCAGTAACTATTATGGTATGAAAATATAGTTTTTTTAATTATATTTGTAAGTGAGTTTCTAGGTGGGGCCCCAATAAATGAATATTGGACCATAAAACAGCCTGTCCAGAATTGTGTAATTTGTTTCTCGTGTTAATTATAGACTATTCAGAATGCGTAATTCGTATCTGAACCGTTTAATCTGTACGATAATTCTGTTATCGGATGTCTTATATAATTGGGACATCCCTTTTTCTTTATCTCCAGAAACAGATTCTGTGTTGTTTTTTTTATAATTATTAACTCTATTTTTTGTCTTATTTCTTCCAGTTTTGGAAAACGGACGGGGGGCAGCGCACGGAGACCTAATGAATGTTTTGTACTGGAGCCTTCTGAAATGATAGTGGTAAGTGCATGTCCATATTACTATAATAACGTTCTAATAATACTATCAGTAACTGTTATATGGTTTGATATATGACTGAATTGTGTAAAGAACATAATTAAAAACAAACTATAGATATCACATTTATATACTCACATCGAAACAAATTTATTGTCTGTCTATGAAATGAACATTAAATATTGGATGTAGGGTTGTGGTCAAAGGGTTACAGCTGGGAGGGGGACAGTATAGTAATATTTGTCCTTATCCTTTTATTCTTATGTTAATGATTTTCGACTGTAACTAATACACATATTTCGATCATATTCTGTAGCATGCTTCGAACATATTTCTTTGAGTATATATATATTTCGGAAAATTTCGTCCGCCACTGGAAAATTGAACTACTGGTTAAATAACGTACACTACCATAGTGGCCGTTTAAATTGCACTTTAAATTAGAATCACGACTGATTCTAATCAGTCAAGACGACTCTTGACGATCAACTGTCCACCCAGAGTATTCAATATTCATCGAAAAATAGTCTGAATGAAAACGTAGTGAATCATTACATTCCGAGTTGAATGGAATTCCGAACGCCAGAGTCGAAGGCCGAGCCATTTCCTGTGGTTGGTCGTGGCTTTCGCCTTTTGGCGCGCGTGCATTCCTCACTGATAAGTTAGAGCTTAAAACGAATTGGAACACCTCCCAGAGGTGTTGTCTGTCGGTGGGGAATGGCTCCCCCAAAAAATTTGCTCAGTTTGCATTAAGATAATATTACAGCATAAAAACTTCATTTATTTTTCAACCGGGATTTCAGAACCGAGAATTATTCCAGGAAACGTCGAAGGACCGGTTTTGGAATTCGTGTGATGAACATTATTGTGAACATTTCGTGCCTGCTAACGTCTTCTCTTATGAAGCATGAGTTCGGCAATCGTATGATATATGGGAAAATCGACTGGCCATAAATAAAAATAAATTCCAATTTCCTCGCAACAACTGGTTTGTTCGACGAACCTACTAACTGGTTTTAGGGGGATTCTTATATGATGTTCGGAATGTCAGTTGCGTTCTGATTGAATTGGGTCACTACACTGTTATTACTTGACCAAACTAGGGCACAGCATATACACAGATCTCACGTTTGATTTATATCTAAGTAGAAATGAATTTAATTAGTATTTTACACTTACCGAATAACAAGAGTTAATTGTAAAAATTGAACATAAAAAATTTCTTTTGAACACACATATCTTTTAATACAGTTTTGGAAAGTGGAAAAATTGTGTCACGTCTCATGAATACACTTTCGTTCTCAATACACACTTATTATTGGGGCCTCTCGTGCACAAGATCCGAGAGTGTTGTTGGCCGCCTCATTGTGATGTTAATGCGCCTCATTTATTAGTAAAACCCGTTCTTTTCTCCCCATAATAATAATAATTTTTAGTACGGCGCGGCGAATGCGAAAGTAACAGGCGACTGGGCCTCATTGAGGTCGCGGGCAATGGGATGGGGAGAAGTGCTTCGTAGGTTAATAGAAATCGGTGGGCAAATATTAAAAATATAACAGAACAAAACGACAAAACTGTTAATATGTCATAATGAAGCAATTTCTTCATTATAAACTCTTGCACAATCAGCAGCAAATGTGCAGATTTAAAATAATGGAAATTAAGTTACTTTCACGGGGGACCATGGTGGTTGGAAATCATCACTAAATTGCTTTTAAGCTAGACCTCATTTGTTAGTAGAAATATAGAGTTTATTACACATTTTCCTGACGCCTATAAGTGACATTTAATTAAAAATAATTTTATCTACCTATTTGTTAACAGGTAAAACCTACTATCAGTGTTTCGATTCTTAGAAAAGTTTCGATTTTATTCTGGCAGTTCTCCTAGCTTGTGGTGCAACCGTACCCATCTGTACGCTTTACACGGGGTTTTTGTTCCCGTCCCGGTCTCTATAATTATGTCCGAAATAACCGCAAAGTGTCGGATTACACTTAGACGGTCGAGCTGGTGTTATATACTGTGTGAATGTGTACCGGTGAATGTTGGCGAAGGGCAGAGCCATTGTTTCCCCGCCCCCGCTTCCATCCACTGTCTGGGAATTGAGATCCTCCCGCCCGTGTTTTATGGCCGGTTGGGAATATTTTCCTTCGGCTTTATCGGGGTCGCAGTTTTCTCAGGCGGCGAGCGGCTCTTCATGTTCCATTCATAGCTCTCTTTCATTTCTATCTCGCGTTTTCGACTTCCGTTTTTCCTCCCCACGCCTTACCGAAAAAGTACGTACGGGATATATCAGGGGTATTAGAAAAGATAATTAGATTATTTTTTAATTGGTCTTCAAAGTGGTCTTTTATTTTCAGGAGAAAAACCTCATTGTTTTTGCAGACAGACAATGCGCGCATTTCCACCTCTTGGGTATCCCAGAATTTATTGGTTAGATAATTCAGTGTTTATTGCTACGAATATGTACAACATTTTCGTGACCTACAATACACAATGACTGCGGCAGGTTTTACATTAGTTTATGTATTTTCTATTTTTACTGTCCAAATAATTTTGAAATTATTTTTATAATTGAAATAAAAAAGACAAAATTATTGAAATATCAAAATAAAAACTATAATAAGTTAATGTAATGACACGGTGAAATATGTGAAATTCGAGTGTTATCTTGACTACAGTAATACTAAGAGCTTTATTGGCTCGTTACTAATTATTAACTATCTGGAATCGTTCATTCCGATCATGCCGGACTTTATGTTGCTACTTATTTTCGATTTACCCCTGCACATTACTGTTTTCAGTTCAGGTTTTACCGGCAAAACCTCGAGTAATTCTAGTTGCCCGGATAATGGACGAGGTCTTCGCCCCCTTTTGAATACTGTTTTAACAGTGTATCAACCCTGCGCTACTCTACAGTAATGTTGTGTTGTTATTCAGTGGCGGGGGCAGGAGGGAGGGGGGGTAGTTTGGGTTTTGGGCTGTTCTAGGGCCAAATTAGATTATCGAGTTGTGTGCTGGTTTTGAACGGGCGGGCAGTGCCGCTAACCAGTTTAGCCGAGCTGCCTCCCAGCCGTAGCCATGGCAACGAAAACTGGCGTATTCATCCGTGCCGAGGATTTTTGAAAATTGAAAACCCCGGTCCGTTGCCCGGGACAACAAAAATTCAAATTATTGCAACAGGCCTTGTCTAACACTATCTCTACGGGACCCGTAATTGTGTGAATTTCGTATTTCATTTTCATCCATTTAACGAGAAAAATATACACCCGGATTAATTTTCGATCTTAAATCGTAAATTTGCCCAATTTTAATACAAAACGTTGAACTAAAAGTCAGTCGAATCTCTGACCTAAGCGGGACGTCCATCACAAGAAACCGTATATTAAGGAGAAACTACCGAGTGGCAATCCTTCAAAAAGTTATTGTACGAATATAGCAATGCGTTCGCGCAGGGACGCGGGCTATTATTCTCAGGATATTTTCCTTGAGCACGGTTTCTAAATTAGAGTCCCTCTCATGACAGGAGCCGGTAGCTTTTAATTTGCTTAACGATCCGGTGCGAGGCGGAGGAGTGGCCCCTCTCTAGGCACTAGAAAACAACCTCTAACTGAATTGCAGTTCTGGCCAAGTTGGAGTTGCTGCGGCCAAAAACAAGATTGACCCAATTTGGTTGTTCGGAGGGCGGCAGGTAATTCGCGGTCCTAACAAACCGCCGTTTCGAAGAAGAAAAACAACGCGTACATCGCAGAATTCATAATAACGTTCGTTCAATCGGCCGGAACGTAATCCCAGAGCCGTCTAGGCTGTAATACTGCAACATTTTAAAATATTGCGAAACATTTTTATTTTTTTGGACTGCCCGATGGGCAGTCTCATATTATCAAAGTTCTCTTATCAAACAACAAAAAGAAATATCGACTACTTAACTTCTCTGGCCGTTTATTAGCCATATCCAAATCACGTCCGTTGGTCTTAGTCTCGTAAAACGTTATAGTCACATAAAGATTAGGACGTTTCAACAGTAAACCCGTCTTCAGGAAAACATAGGAGTTATGTGACTGATAAGACCGAAGAGGGGATATGGATTTATAACAATATTAACTGTTACTAGTAGTTGTTATTTCAATTTGTGAATGTAATTATTCGAAGTTTACCAGATTTTTCATGATCAAGAAGGCGTAGTTAGTCAAATGGCCAACTCTTTAATGATTGGTCGTACAGGGTTTCCTTTACCGCTGTAAAGCTTTGATCTTCATGTGATTTGGCCAAAGGAGGTGAAAGGGATATATTTAATAACCGGTAAAGAACAACTAGATATTAGTAGTAGTTATTTAGTAGTTACTTTAAAATTTGAGAGTGTTGCGCGTAATAAATGAAGTTAAAACAAAAGTTTCGTGAGGATCGTGTAAATTATGTACATTTTGAATGGGCAAGAAGTAAAAGATGCTTCGTCAGAATGTGATATTATATAGGAAGCTTTCTTCTGGTATCTCCCGTAAAAATTTATCTTTCCAATAAATTTTCCTAGTTTATAGACAAATTAACAGAGGCAGAAGGCCTTCTCCTTGTTCAAGAAAAGGGCGCTGAGCCGACCCCTCCCTTATTTAAATTGAGTCTCGACCATCGGTTGAAGACAATTAAGGCTAACAAGCACGTGGCCAATTAACGACTTCCTAATTATAAAAGCACTAACATGAGATGGGAGAACCGTTAATGCAGCCGGCTATCGAGGAGAAATCTGTGCCAACGAGGAATAGCGCGCCTAAAACTCTTTCTTAACTGAATTTCGTTATTATTAAGAAAAAAAAATGAAGCATCTCCCGCCAGGAGACAGTTTACGTGTAGCAGCGATACACGTTTTAATGTTTCAACAATGTGACAAACCCAGTGGAAAATTCTGTTTTACAGAAAATTTATGAAAAACCTTGGAACGGGGTTCATACGGTTTGGAAAGGAGAGGTTCTATTTTAGTTATACAATTTGTAGAAATAATTCATAGTGATTATCTTTAAATAAGCTCACCCCCAATAGCAGTGAGTAAGTTTTTTTCACTTTTTGAGTTCTACCTTTATGGACTTCTATTTTCATTGGGAGAATTATTTTGTGCAAATTCTAGTATTAAAAATATCAACAAAGTATTATAATAATTGACAGAACTGAAATTTAAGATTCCGGCTAGGTTCTGCATAAATACACCCTTTCGGCCTTCGGGGTTTTTTTACCTTTCCGATAATTAGTATTCAAAGAAGTGGTAATACGGTAGGGTAGAAAAAGGATTTGAAAGAAGAATTCAAAGGAATCGGAAAGAATATTGGTTGTAGCTTCTCCGACTAATGAAACTAAAGCCCGGAGGGCATTCCGGAGCAAAGGGACCCCCGTCGCTTCGCCTTCTGAAGTCCTCGCCGATTTCTTTTTCCACTGGGACTTCAAGCAGAGGAAAATTGTAAAATAATTAATCTTCGCTAAGGAAATGTCCAAACTGGGGCTTCGATTAAATTTGGATCGATTTCCAAAGCGCATTATGACATAGCGGCCTAAACATTTTTGTACCCACTGCAGTATTTGGTATTTACCTCGCTTATTATTTCTTGTATCACACCCTTCGAACATGTTAACGCATAATACCGCAAGCGGTGCAGTGTACACTCTAGGCCCACACAATACCGCGTACTGTCTGTTTGGTAAGCTACCGAGTCACTTGAAGTGCTAATTTAGCAGGATAGAAATGTCTTCTGTGAAGGGCTTTAATCAGCCCCCTGTATAGCGGTTGAACAGTCCCTTCTGAGACGTTCTCAACCCTCAAGCTAGATTTTCCAGTTAACCTATGCCACATCAAATTAGTAACTCCGAATATTATGCTTCGGATAATTTGATTTGCGAGACAGTTGAGTAGAAAGAAATTAGAAGGATATAAATAATTGCATCGACTGTGGAAAATATATCTTTCGCAAAAATAACTATCCTATTTAACTTGTTTAAATTAAATTGTATATCGTTTAATATAATGGGCTTAAATAAACCCACTTGAAAATCGTCCGCCTCGTAAGGCCAAAACACAATAGTGTGTGAACTTTACGACCGAAAGATTTAATCGAATATTAAACCTGCACGCAGAATTGCCGTTCCCCGGGTGATACTTCCCGGTGTCGTTTATTTAAAGACCGTTCCCTTCGTTTGTTATTTTTTATTCATTTTCAAGTCCCCCCCCCCCAGTCGTCTGTTTACTCCGACCACCGAACACCGGCAGGAGAGGAATACAATTTCAGCGAAAATTCAACCAACCTGCAGTTCTATTCTGGGCAATGATGAATATTGGTAATTCGACGCCGACTGCATCGACGGCATCGACGTTACAGTTGGGCAACGTTCCCTTATATACGATATGCAGTTTTCATTCGTTATGACGCCATTAGTAGTGGCGCCAATCCAAGATCAATGTTCGCCCAAATGTTGCCGAATTAATGACATAACTTTTTTTAACACCACTCATTGTGATTTACAATTCTTCCTACATTAAATAATTTTTATATAATTTATACCTGTATTACATTATCCGTATATCTCGGAACTCTTGTGTTAAAATTGTAAATTGGAACCGATCGTCCTTCGTAAAATTGTTAACTTGATTTGGTAGCTTTCCTGGCACCACCTCCCTGAAAATCCCGAACGCCGCCTCAAGATGGCTGGAACAGGATATTAAATATAATTTAAAAAATTAATTGCCGTGAATAAAATAAAAAGAGGAAATAAATAATTTATACGGAATGGAAAAATTTGGACTATGCGGGGATTTTTACTATATTTTCGGGAAGCTGTAGATAAAAATACATTTTACTAGCGACATTACAGAATGGTCAACAACATAGCCGTTTATAATGGAGCCTCGAAACTAAATTGAATCTCCCGTTGGTCATTGCCGGGTGGAAATGTTAGTTTTTCCTTCCAGACTGAGCCTCGATATATCATCCTCCGAAATATCCGAAGATTTTCGACCGCCCCGCTCCCCCCCGTTAAAATATAGTCCGCTTTTCCGACAACTCACTTTATTGCCGTTCGTTGTCTATTTTCGGCGGCCTCGACAATCCCCCAATCCCGACCCAATTCTCTCCTCCGGCCGGGACATTTATTTCTGTCCTTTTATCCGCAACCTGAAAACGCGATTTGGCCTTTCGCGTTAGAGATAACTTAGGCGCCGGCCAAGGAAAAAAGGCGATGTCACAGGGGGAGTACCTAAATTATACCCTTCTTACTGAGGTTAAAATTAAGTATTTAGTATTTGGGCATTTCGCATTTGGTATTCGTAAAATTAGATACTGCATATTTTAATTTTATTAAATTAATTTTGATTGTGTAATTCAATAAACAGGATTTCTCTCAAGACATCGCCTGAATTGCAGTGGCGGTGTGACCGTATGAAAGCCTTTCCCTCTCTTCCAGATTATATTCCTAGATTATTCTACCTTTGCACTTTTGTTCTCCCCGTGGGGGTTGGTCCCAGCTTCCTCAATCCTATTACACGTCTGGTTTCAATCCCCTTTGCCTCTTATTGCTAATTGAGTCCCTTTCTTGGCGGAACAGTAGCGGATTGTGCCCATCCCCTCTTCCAGTGAAAAGCCGATTTCCACATTCTCGGCGATCTGTCCTTCGATAGTTCCCCCATTTTATTTAACTATCCTCCACTCTGATAAAACTGGGTTCTGATTTATCTGTAGAAAATTTCCCCGTTCCGATATCTTCATTAGTACTTGCCCAGAAATTACGTTCTTATTTTATTTAACAAATAAGGTTTATTATTTAACAAATAAGGTGTTATTTATTTAGCGACCCCACCTGTAAAGTTGTGACTGCCCGGTTAAAAAATAAACCCATTCCCATTCAACTCCCCATTCAAATAAGGTTTATTTGAACCCGTGTTCTAATGAATAGAAAAAAAAACGTTAATTAAAGGACGTTTTAATTATAGGGCGGGACATAAATAGTCCCTCCATATTGCTGTTAAAATACATTTTCGTACCAAGACAGAGGAATTTTGCATCCGTCGTCACTATAATTTTTGATTGTGTCATATGAAGACCTTAAAATTCTTAAAGTAGGATCATATCCACTAGCACTCCCTTAGCAAAAGTGTATTTGGAATGATTGGCGTTTAATAGAATACTTAAGTAAATAACGGTGCCATTTTTGACCAGGGGCAACGGTCGGTAGATTAAGGGTGGACAGCTCATTTAAAAGCCATTTTCTACTAATTTTCAGGAACTTTAATATTTAAAATCTGCATTTCCCGATCGGCTAGTGGGGCGTATTCAAAGGTGGACGTGGTCCTGTGTACTTTTTGCGGCAATAAGCCCTCGTGCAGGGGGATAGATTGCAGTCTGGGCGATGAAATATTTTATGATGTTAAAAACGCAGGGGTTGAATGGGGCCCGGCTAATGGTGATGGCGGGGGCTCGCGTTACTTAAAATCCTCTTTTTTTCTCCCCGCTTCCTCCTGTTCCTTATTCAGGAGTGCAAGTGGCGACCCTTTTCTTCCTATTTTTCGGTCCCATTTCTCCCCCGCGTCCGCTTTTTTTTTATTTTAGCATCAAAAAGAAATGTTAATTAGTCGGCGGTCGTATTATGCTTCCTGTGTGCGAGTGCGGCACCCTGCGAGCTTTATATTACCCGGCACCGAACTTATGTAAAACAATTTCGACCTTTACAGGAAATTTAAATCAACCGCTGTTCGAAACTGTCTTCCACTAGTTTCTTGTTGCCGATATGTGCACTGAAGTGTTGGTGCAATTATGAGGCACACGAGTTTGTTTTTTTCGCAATCCAAGAAAGGTTATCGCAACATTTCTACTCGGTATTTTCTGAAGTCGAAACCTGCACGCCCGAGTAACCGAATTTGATTCTAACTGCAGTTAGGTGTTAATATTTCACTCAATCTTGAAAGCGTGGTAAAGCCTGACAACTGTGAGAACCTCACCCACCACATCTGGCCGGCCTTTCCTGTAGACTGAAATATGAATCTGAAAATTCAACTATCCCCCTGAGTCTTCTTGAGTCTCTTGAACTATTCGATACGCTGAAGAAATACACGGTTTCTTTCTTATTTCAATCTTTCAACTATTTGACTAATAAAATTCTAATGAATATATACCTAATGCTGGATAGCACCCATCACACTCACTGGACAAGAACAATCGGTACTTAACAGAGTTGGAGCAAGACAATTGGCACTTCAACTTCAACTAACAACTCTCCCAACAAGCAACCCTTTTAGTGAATCCCACATCCTTCATTACTAAATGAACATTACATACAGACAGGACTGCTCTTACGAAATACATCTGTACTGTATACAAATAACAATTTGTAACAGTTTAAAACATTAAAACACTTATTAATAGGTCACTCGTAGTTTAAATAAACTCAATATACAAAATATTTCTAGTGAAAAGAATAGTACACTGGATTTAAAATGGAAATACGTCCGTTCGTGTTGGGTCGATTGAAAAGCTAGACCTGTAGGCGCCCGTGCATACAGTTTGCTGATGGTGCGGAGTGATGCTCTTGGCGTCTGAGTGAGCAACTATTAAGTGGTTTATTCCTGAACAACCCAAAGTGCATGTTGAAAGGCCGCCGCCGCTCTGTTAGAGTGGCCATTGAAGTATCGATTACTGGATAAGGAGTAATAGGAGGTGAATTCCGAAGTTGTCTTCGTCGGGACTACGGTGGCGGAACGAATAATCCTTGAATTACAAATTTCAATTGACTATTTTAGTACTCGGTGATACAATTGTTATTAATTGTTCCACCTATCCCATAATATTCCATCTGTTATTAAATGTTACGGGTTTTGAAAGGAGTGCATTACAATTGTTATAAAAAAACGAAATTCAAGCTGTGTGGGCGAATGGCTTTCTGGAAAGTGCCTGCACGACGCTCCGCTAAATAACCACGCGACAATCTGTTACATCCAACCCCAACCGCCCCTCAGTTACTGAAAATCAATCTCACCGTAAGTTGTTAAACATTTAATGCTCGGTCCCCGTGTATATATGCCGAGGGACCGTGTATATATATACACGTAGGGAGGGTCCTAAACACCCCCTCGCCCGTTAATAGAGTGAAATATGTCCCCCCTCCTATTTCGGGACGGAAATTTATAGGGATGAAGTAGCAGGGGGTAGTTGGGGGTGGTTGGGGGTGTCCCGTCATTTCCCTCCCCACCTCACTCAATAACCTGTGCCCGAATAAGGACCCCTCGTCGCCTCAATCGTTAATCAACTTGATAATTACTTGGACAGCGTCGTATCGCGGAGGAAGGCAAGAAAAAAAATTATGCGGCTCGATTAATAAGCTCGAAAACAGAGCGTCGTCCATCTTGTTTCCCTCCCGCGTCCCCAAAATGGCTTTCACCTAAACCTGGTACAATCTGAATTGATTAATTGAACCGTAAATATCCATTTAGCGGTCCTGTTCTTTTTGGTGAAACGATGTTAAAACCTGGAATTCCAGTTGAACCTTAAATTAAGTAACAAAATCTGCGCATATACTTCAGTAAAAATCGCCAAAATTATGCATTTATGTTTAATGAAATCATTGAGTTCAGTGTGTTGAATTTAAATCCATAGCACTGACTAATATGTACTGCGTGGGTTGATATTGCAAGAATAATTTAGTTAGCAAACAACATTGGCAGATAAAGTAATAATAGAAATGCCCACCGATGTGAAATTGAAGAGGGATAAACACAAAGCGGGACTTCCTTGTCTTCAGCTGTTTCATTTATTTTTTCCGTTTTAGATTTCACCAGAAACCAGAATTTTGAAGTAAAAATTAAGCTTAAAAACCTCCGCGCAGCGATATCAATTCGTTTTTTAATCGGTGTAGGAAAATAACATTTCTTACTTAAATTATTTTCCTAAATCTGTTCGTATTTCTTAGAATATAAATGAGGTCTGACACAAAATTAGGCTCAACGACGTATGAATAAGAATATAGTAAGCTGTTTTGGGTACTCGTGTTTTCCTATTTCAGATAGGTGCAGGCATATTCGAAGTATTTTTACTTGGGCAGACCGCATGTATCGAAGTGGGACGTCTCGGAATTAGCGTGCGGTGGGGGAGATATTAGGAATTTTTAGATTGCGAGGTCCCCCAACCGACTTGTACGACTCGTTAACGATAATAGATAAGCCCGATTTTAGTTTATTTGTTTAAATCTCTGCACAATCTCGGTTGCCGGTGGCGCCAGTTCTCGACGAGATAGCGGTTTTTTATTATTTTTTATTTCTGGGCACGTTGTTGGACCCGACCGCGTACTTCCTAAAAACAAAACAGGGGGAGGAAGCGAGCCTGTACTCGCCCGGCGTTTCCCCTATGTTTAGCCCCGGCCCTGCGGTTAACGTCGCCTATTTTTAGGCCAATTTTTTTTTTTTAATATTTTTATTTTATCTTTTCCACTCCCGGCAGTTCGAGATCTGGCTGGAAATACGTCGGATTCGGTTCTAATACGGTTGTTATAAATTTTATTGAACAGCATCGTCGATCATGAGAGGTATTGATTTACCTCTCACCAGGTATTGTGTCTGTCTTAGTACAATTCTGGTATGATCAAGGATTATATTGTTCTTCGAAGGGATAATTCGTGCATTATACGTAGACATGTATAAAGATCTATTCCATTGCGAAATGGAAGTCACAAATTAATTCGCTTACTGATGAAACTTTGAGATGGAATTTTTTATCTCGATAAAACGACATTCGATTTTCTGTATACAAATGATTATTTCGAGAACGCTTCCTGTAAAATAATGTTTGTTGTCGCTAACACGATCTAGAACTGTAACTCCGTGAGGGAATACATTCTCAGAGTTGGGACAAGTCCAAATGAATCGACGTCTAGATATATATGGATGAATGCTTGGTCCGTAAAACTATGATATGGTCATATATACAGTGTTATGGAAAACCAAAGTTTGCATTATTCATTTGGAAGTAAAATGTTTTGGTCTGAATTGTTTTTCTTCACTTCAGAAGGTCCGCGTTTGTTGCCTGCTGTACTGGGCTTTCTCCATAATTCTGCTTTCTCCGATCTAAGTTAGCGGCTTTTCCCTTATACTTACTATTTCATTGGAGAATATTGGTCTTATATAATATCGGTATTTATCAATTTCAACCAGTCTCTCGTTACTACTTGCAGTGGAGGATTACTCAGTAGAATCGGCAGTCTCCTACGCCCCCTAAATGACGAATCGATTTTCACTTTAAAACTTCTCGCAATAATAATGCTTTAGACGTGATTTTAATTTCTCTTTTTTTTATTCTTCGACGGTGGGCGTCTCCTCCGTCTTTGTCCTGTTGACTCATTCCCGGCTGGGTGTAGGCGCGACTCCCACATACGTCGTAGTATTTTATAATTCGTGTACTCGCAACACGATGCATGCGTACACGTTACAAGTATACGTATCACATGTATATGTACAGAAAATTATTTCAGTTTTTTTGTTGAATTTTTTTTCGAATAAATCAATTCAGGGTCAAAATAATTTAATTTGGACGGAGGGACCTGATTTTTTGAATAAAACGTTGAAAACTGCGCAGTTATTCGTTGGAACAAAGGCTGGAGTTTGTTCGAATTTTCACTACAGTCAGGATCATCCTGTTACTAATATAATTAGGTCACTCATGGATAGGTTACAGGATAGCCCGGTGTAATCTAGAGTACGTGAGTGGACCTTTATTTTTATCTGATCTGCAGCTTCCGAGCTATGGAGTACATGGATTTTATCCGTTATTAGCCTCAACTGTAGTAATGTTGTAGAAAGGTATTACAATTCAAAAATTGGAAAAATCGTTATATAATATTTTATTTCACTATATTGCGAGTTCTTGCTACGTCCTTCCTTTTTATTCAGGTAAAAATCGTTGCTTGGGAACGACATGAAATAGGTCCAATAAAATCGCTTATGCACTTCTTATTAGCCTTTTGTAGGCTCCATCTATCAGTAAAATTTTAAACGCCCACAAATTGGCAGCATTCAGGGAATAAGTCGTACACCTTCGGTTTCGTGGAATATTTATTTCTATCGGAATAATTTCTTTTTCCTCTGAATCGTGTTCAGTCCTCGAAATTTTAATAAGCGTTGGCGGCGTTTCCAATGCCTTAATTGGAGACGTCGTTTAGCAGTGTGGCCCAATTCTGTTCGTCTATTAGGCGCGTCGAAATTCTTCAAATTACACAATTATTCTCGCTACGTTTGTTTATTGCTCGAACAACCTTTTTCTTACGAATGAGGCTGAACTAATTTCCGGGGGGAAATTTTTAAAATTCATAAATTTATGCTTCGTTCGGTGAAATTATCGGTCCGCCTGATTCGATACTCGATTAATGCCCCTCGTTTATCTTCACCCGCGTGCAAACTCCCATTGGCAACACTTGCTAACACAAACAGCAATGTAATTTATGCAACGCTCTTGGTTATATAACTAACGCAACCGCATGTCTAAATAATGGTGTGCAAATACATTTGTAACTAAAATCGACCTCATTGGTGTAATTGTATAAAATACGATTAGCATATCTTCTGTATATTATTAATATATCGGGCATTTTATACGGTATCCGATAATACGGCGTGACAGTTGAACTCGGAAATGAAGAGCGAAGTCTGCTCAAGACTTTTCGGAACCCTTGCTGTTTCCATCGTCACAAGGTCGGACAGGAAATACCGAGATTCCTCCCACAGTATTACGCCGTCTTACCGGAAGTTAGCGATAATTCAATTTATTACCTGATAAAACTGTGTGCCGGATTTGTACTCCGTCCTTCGGATTAGTGTCTACAAAACAGCAATAAACAGTGTTGTTACAGCGTGAATCGAACAGCTCTCAATGCTTATTGTTTATTCTGGGCAGGTTTTTGAATTTACTGCCGGCCTGTGGGAGGAAAGCTAGCAATTTATTTTATACTATATATTATGTACTTTAACATGGTTTTAATTCCTTTATCTTACTATTGTTTTTTTCTGTTTCAGGTGAGTACACTGATTATTCTTTCATGTCCTGAAAAGTGGCCGTCAAGGTAGGAATTTTATTTCTTTAATTCCATTCTGACATTTCGTGTATGCGGGGTGCGATCCGCTTCGTTTTAAATGCTACTCGTGTCCGACGCAGCCATTTTCGGAGTCTTTCCTTCTTAGGGTCATATTTCAAGCGCTTCGAATAAAAAGCTTCGTAAATGGCCTGGCGCCTACGAAGTCGCGGGGGTGGGAGGGTGGGCTTGCAAAACTGTTTCGTCCGAGACTGCTATATAAATTGAAGTGCGAGGAAAAGTTCGGAGCCGAAATTGAGTTCGGTTGAAGTTTTTCATTCTCTGAATACAATGCTGTGTCCTAAGTGCCGTCGCTTTGAACGCCCCACTCGATCTGAAGCGGATTTACTCATTAAATTTTACTTTTAATTAAATTCGGAAGTACACGAACGAATGAATGCTGTTGAAAGCTAGTTTTGACTGTTCAGATTCGGATACTTGGCAAATTGAAAATAAATTTGTTGACGAATTTAATGTTTAAACCTACATTTTTGCCAAAGGGACATTATCACTTCTATAATAGCATGTTATAGCGAAATAATATTCCTCCATCCATTCGATAATCAATATGAGTTATAGAAAATTAAATCTATGTAGAATTCTATTTAGAAGCACAGTTCCCAAAGCAATCTATAATATATATTTATAGATTATTTACTTTTAGTATTCCTAATTTCTGTAGCACCTAAGCCTCAACGACTACAATTTTTGAATTTTACTTAGTGACAGTGATGTGATAACCCTAATGTACTTTTGATGTAGAATCCCATTGATGGTACTCCTGCTCCTGTCCTTACTAGGTCAATTTCATCTTAAGGTGGCGCTCGGGATTGACATAATGTAAAAGCAAATTCCTACTCCGTGCAAGTACCGACTTAGCTCCTTTGAAGTGGTCTATGACCGGCCTCCATAATATCTCGATCGCAAGGCAGCCTATAATACCCTAAAGCTAGAATTATCAATTAGACAGGAAAGCGAGTCTGACACGGTGAGAATTTCAATGTATAATAATGAATGTTTTTATTGCCATTGAGCAAGCCGCGCGGATACGCCCTCGGTTGGTTTATGGGGTCGAAAGTTGAGGGTTGAAGTGGTGGAGGGGTTGGCGGGGGCTTTCCTCCCACGCGTTCCCCCGCTCCCGAACCCGTTCCAGTACTCCGGCCCGCTCTCACTCTCACTTTCATCGATCCCACCCATCCCTCGGGAACTGCCTTTCAACAAACACAAGGGGGTAGGGGAGTGGAGGGAGGAACCTCGGGAACGCGGTCTTACTCTCCCTTCAGGGGGTAAACATTCTAACCCCCTCCCGGTACCAACCGCTATTTCTTTTGAGCTGTGCCTTTTGGAACACTGGGAGTGGGGGCGGTCCTCGGCCCGCGGTTCTTCGTCTTTTTGTATCCCGACGTCGGAAATTCGGTATCGTCCCTGACGACCTCTCGGTCTAATGGGGGGAACGACCGGTAAACAGTGCTCGCTGCTGGCGACATGCCTGGCATTGTCGACGTTCCAGTTTAAAGGGGCATTCCCCCCTTTTTAAGCGATATTTAGGCCGCCTCGCTTTATTCATCGGCGGGATGCTACTGAGGACAGCTTGAAGCGGAAACCGGTCTAGCGTTCGACTGCAGGATACCAAACGTTCGAAATTTCGTTTCACCTGTGGGTTAGACTTCGTATGTTGGTTTTATTTATTTTTTCTGGATTATGTAGATCTAGGGAATATTATTTTTTCTTTATCAATATATCTAATTGTTGTTCAGTAACGAACTGGACAGTGATTACGTTCCGATGACAAACATAAGACCGAATTAAATATAAACCTCACGGATACGTACGGAGATGTATATCGTAAAATAAAAATTACACTAAACCAGTTACATGTGGCTGACCGTATTCAATAAACATAATGGCTACAATGGAGCGGTCCAATTTTCTCCATTCTATCCCAAGTTATATACCGATCGATCTTTCTTTTTCAAAGAATATATGCTGACATGCCGGTGATTGAGTGCGGCGGATATATATATATTATTAAACGCTCCCTTTTCACGGCCACAAATCCCGGCGTTCGGACTCGCCTCCCTCGAGCGGCTTCCTATCTGGGGCAACCCCGGCGATGTTCGGCGCGGAGGGGGCCGCAATGCGACGCTCGTAAAAGGGGAAAAAGTTTCGGGAGTTTCGGGAAGATGTTGACCTCTCCCGGTTGGGAGCCAACCCAATAGAAAAAAAAAGGAAGTAGGTGAAGTCCCGAGGATTGATGACTTTCCTCCAATTTGTGGCCTATTCCCTCTCTTACACAGTTGACACAGTATACTGGTTGACAGAGTTGGAAGTAACATTAATGCGAGTGACGACGGACAGTCGTAACTTATATAATGCCACTAACCTTCGCAGTTACTCCTCTAAACCCCCACTGGGAGGAAATAATTCGTTCAGCAGCTTCCTGCCAGGCAATCGGGTAAAAATTGAATCGCCAATTTTGAAAAGCGTTGGCGTACGTGATTCACTGTTGTCCGCCCTCGTTTTTCTTTGTGACCGCTGCTTTCCTTTTATTTTTTTTAAAGGGAGACATTGCCGGACATGTTCTCGCGTCCGAAACGGGAAGATTGACGGTGTCGCTAATATAACTCAACTATGTACGTACTCAATGGGCGAGAAGACGTGGGTCGATCCCGGGAATCGAACCTCTAACCAAACTAAAATCGGTCATCAGAACTATCCATTCACAATTCATCAAATAATATTTATTTATCATGGACGAGCGCTAAGTCAATAAAAATTATTTGTATATCTTCCCGACATTACAGAAAATTAATTATATTTATAATAGTATAAATGAAGAGTATGAATGATGTTATTTTTCGCATACAGTGATCCGTCCTGTTTCCTTTGACATAATTTCATTCCAATTATCTTAGATATGAAATTATTAACCGCCGCGAGACTTCGACCGTGAAATAAATAGTTTTCCCAATGATGAAAGCCCTGTAGAGATCAGATTCGTATTCGTATTGGAAAATTGCCGGTTTTCACTCGGGGTTCTGTTGTGAGGTATATCATCAGTTTTGCTATCGCGATTGATACTCTGTGGGAACCAATCGAAATGTCTTCGGATTCCTCGTCATCGACGAGGCGTTCCAAATTTAAAACGGCCGTGTAATTACACGGGTCGGTTACGAGAATTGAATTTCCGGAACGAGGAAAACGGAACGGGCTGAATATTTCTAAGCCTGAAATTACTTTCGTTTAAGCCTTATCTCTCTGTCCCGGTCTTTTCTGCTTCAGATTTCTTCGACTTGACGTCAGTAAGCGTTACTAATAAGGAAAGGTTCTTACCAGACGAAACCGTCAGATGAATATCGTCTTTCTGACGATTTTTGTTTCTAAAAATAAAAATGCTAAAATACGATTGACGCGGCTATTCTTAAAATATTATTTCATATTTTTAAAATACGTACTATACACTAGACATGTGAATTTTTAAAGTGTGTTTTCAATAAGAGAATAGGAAGGAATTATGGGGTCCCCTAATTTTACAAGTAAGGACAACAACATATAAATAACTAAATAAACCGTGTTATGATAAAATTGATAACGCAGATAGTGAACGACTGTTGGTTGATCAGTGTTCCATAAAAACACTGAACATAACAGCAATTCTTGTCAGCATCCCGACAATATTGCTTATAAGTTAAAATAATTATTTTATTAATTATTTTTGAATATTTTCTATCCGCAGTCTCCTTTAAACTACAAAATAAATGAAATCAATTTTATTAATATAAGACCAGTATGTGGAATACTCATATTATATAGAGTATAATAAATCATTTTAAGTGGACGTTGCTTAATTCGTATACTTGTCCATAGTCATTGAATTGGCACACAATTGTCTATCTACGGACAACAGTACTAATTTCATCATTTCAATCATTTTTACCCAACTCATCACTTTGCAATATGATCTTAGTCATCAGAAGCTGAGCCAACCGAGTTAAATATGTTCTGTTCCCCGTAGTATCTGTGTCCGACCGAAAGATGGCAGCAGTCGTAGAATGTACTGGGATGACAGAGGAGATCTGTCCCAGTAGATATGAATGGAAAAAAACAGTCCCCCAGAGCCCCCCGGATATGAGCTAGACCTCCGATGAAAGGAAAAAACTGTACTATTTTGTGTTTTTATTTTTTACGTAAATTACCTCCAGATAACTGCCGGTGATTCAGTCTGTTTCTCCATAGTTATCGAACCCGCTAAGTGTATACCCGTCTGGTTGTATGAATCAGTATGACTATAGACTGATTTAAAGAACTTACTCTCCGAAGACAACTGTTGGGTGGTTCGGTGAAACTTTGGACAATTTTTCTGTCCCCGTACTTTCTCTCTGGGCGCTATAAATTTGCCCCCGGCGGTCCCCTAATTTATAACATGATTTAACACCGGAGCTGGACGGGCGCCCCCCCCCCTCCCCTTTTGCGAAGCTGCGAGGGTACCGATAATTTTTTATTTCCCCATAAAATTCCTGGCAGAGTTCCCCTTCATTTTCGGTTGTGCCTCGGCAGTGTGAATTAATGGACTTGTCGGTTGCCGAGAACGGGAGCCCCCTGCAGGTCCAATACACCTAAACGCCGATTTCAATTATAATCCGGCTTTTAAACCACCTGAGCCAGCAACTGAACACGCTACGAATAGGGAAATGCCGCAAAAGGCGTTACTACTTATTGTTGTTTGGCCGTCTAAAGCTTGGCATATATGAATGGAATTACCTAAAACACTCTTAGAAGCGTCTCAACTCCTGAAAAACCTTCAGGCAAAGTCTTGCTTATTCCCCTCAATCTTCAACCATCTTCTCCAAGACTTTTTCATTATTAAAATTTACTATTTAATTTTCTTTTTAAACGGTATCCGAATTTGGGAAAATATTAAACTATTCTTTTTTATACAATTTATTTTGTATTTCCCAGTTTATTTTATTACTGTCTATTGTTCGACGTGAGATAGTTTGCACCCACGCACACACGAACAAAAATTAAAGTGGCTCGTTGAGGGAAATTTTTTTTTACAAATCCCAATAACGATTACTGCCTCCTTATCTATATCGAATATCTGACTCGAATAACGTAACTCGAGATAACAGGAAAAAGGGGGGAGTCGGGCGCCGCTCGAGAATTTTCCTCGAGTGTTCTCTCAATTTTCCCCCAAAGTTATCGTTGTAGGTGATGAAAACGAATCCGTCGGCGATTACGTCCGACCCTCTGAATTTCGTGGGCGACCGACACGAACCTAGAATGACATTCCTGTGCGAATTGTAATTTTTGTGTAGATTTCGCGAACAGTCTTGTTTTACACCAAACTCTGATCTGATTCCCCCGCATTTTCGCTTTCGGGTTTCACACAGTTTTTCCTACGATTCTTCCTACTATCGTAGTTTTTTTTGTTCCATAAACAAAGGGACATTCGCGCATCTAATGAAGGAAACCGACTTCAGTATCTCAAGCTTTGATAATTGCTTCCTCCAAAGAAGTTTTACACCATGATTCAGTGAAACCCCTCCAGCAGTTTGAAGGAAGAATTGGCTCATGCATATAATTTAAAAATGCGTTTTTAAACGCACACAATTGGGATATGGTTGTAAATCACCGGAAAATTCTTGAACAAATTGAGATTAATAAGTTTTATTTTCGAAAATAATTTTGATATAGGGTATATAGTAGCATCGCGTTGGTATTACAGTGGGTTACTTCGTGTGTGAATTTTATAATAAGTCTTCCATTTAAAATAGTGGTTTTCCCTAAGCCGTCCTGTGCTTTCGAGTTGAGAGTAGGACGTTTTTCAGGTCGCCAATCCAGTCGTCTGAAAACCTTGGAGTCCTGTCGAAAATGTTTTCGCTATCACCTTCGTCTAAAAATAGTCGCGGTCTGGATATCTGTTGTCCCTCTCTGACCCAATTATTCTGCGATAAACTCACCGCCCAAATATCCTTCCTCGGAGGGGGGAACTTGCTGTTCTCTTTTTAAAACGCATTTTGAAAGAGGTTTTTCTACCGGGGAAAGAAATCCTGCAATTTTCGGGTTCCCCTTCGGATCTGTTTCTACCGTGACGGGTCTCTGTTTTTCCCCGACGATATCCCGTGTCGATGGGGGATCAACTCTTCTCCGGTATATTATCTCTTCAAGCTATTTTCCACCTTTCACAGCTTTTCTTCTTGGACGGGGACGGGGGGCTTTCCTAAGCGGATAGGATTCCTCCTCCAGACTTCAATACTAACCCATCCTACTTGCCCTGGATATTGAATCCTGCGGCCCCACCGTTCTTCTCCCGTTTATTTCCTGTTTAGGACCTCTTTTCATCCCCCCTCCCCCTTTTAAATAAAACTTTTCCTTTTAAATTCCCAGTTCTGTGTTCCCGACTTGAAAAAAAGTTGCTGCCTCGAAGAGAAAAGCGAGTACAACTGATTCTCGATAAAATTGATCTGTGTAATTTCCTATTTTCACGATAGGAAATGTTTGTTATATTGAGTGCACTAAGTTTGGTCTACACCTAAACTTAATATATCTCAATTAAAACTGTAATAATTGGTGTCTTAATTCCACTCTTCGTGATACCTAATAAAATGAGAGGTTTAAAAAAATTTCCTTTAGGAGTGTAATACCGATAGTAGAATATGATATATGACTTCTGAGTCATGAGGACTAATGATAACAGGTGATATTAATTGCAACGATGTTCAATATTTGTTACTTATATTGCAATGGTGTGAATGTATCATAAATTTATGGGTGTTTATTTTCTTTATGGTCTGCACAGTAAATATATTATTAAAAGTAGCTAAATCAAAGTTTTAGCTACTTGATTACCGACGTACGTATTCTCTCCTTATTCAAGCGGGAGAAATTCGCCGGGTAGTGATCTTCTTCATTGGCGCGTGGATGAAAGTTTAATTTTTAATCAGCTTTGAAGCCACTTGAAGTCAGTCTTGCACTCGGGGAAGTTCGAAGTAAGGCAATATCTGGACTAATGGATTGTTCGCGATGGGTTGCACGGAGGAGGTAGAGCTTTGTCTACTTTTAGCGAGGGTTATCGACTAGTAAAGACCGGATCGGAATCAGACGGCCTCGTAACTAGCTATAACTTTGTTCCGGAGGTGCATTAGAATTGTAGTGAATTTAATTTGAGCTTTATGTTCTCCTGTATTCCAGTTACTCCAGTCTTTCCTCTGAGCACCTATTTCTCAGCTATTTTTCTCCTTATGCCAGGATTTCTCCGCGTATTCCTCAAGTTTTATACCGGGTCGAAAGCCGCGAATTTGGTCCGGCCAACGAGGAATTATTAACTTGAATTCATTAACTGTCGGTTTAGGATAATGCCCATGTGAGTGAACACACATTGAATGGAACACACATTTCTGCGAGATTCCTTAGCCTTATTCCAAAACATTTTGAACGATCATCCGATTGAGGCAGACTCTGATAAAGCCCGATTGAGAGTTAACTCAACTTCGTTGGAGATACAAGATCGGTGCCACCTTCATGAAATTCCTGTTCCCTTATATGGGCCGCGAGATAAGAAGAGTATCAACATCCCTAATTGGCGATAAGTGAAGTGCAACTGGAGTGTTAGTGGCCCCCTCCATCCCTCTTCTTGATTTCTTCTCGGCTCCTCGTTTATACTACGCTAACGCTCTCCCCCTCCGCCAGTTTTGGTGAGGCCTCTCTCTCTCTCTCTCTGCTCGTGATAAGAGATAAGGAGAACCGGGGACGGAAGCACCACTTCCCACGTTGGAGGAAGTCTCTCCCTTCTCTCGGAGCCTTACAGTTGCGGGTATTCGTCACTGTCGCTTAGTGAACAGCCGAACGCGAGATCTTGATGAAATGTGCTCCTCGAGTATGTGAAGAAAGTGTTTACACGCCTTGTGTCGGACCGAGTGTTCGTTTTGAAATTTTCGTTTTGGGATTTTCACATTTGAGCCGATAGAATATAAATAAAAATGCTCAAGCACAAGTGGACTCTGAATTCGGGAAGGAAGATAAGCGGTCAGGGCTTCAGGAGGGAAAGGTTTAAATCGTCGTCCTGCCCGGAACTTTCTTCGGATGTACCTGTAAGCCATTTTTTAATTTGTTACATGTTTTACGCTAATATAGGACATGAAAATAATTTATTTCCGAACCGGTTGTCCAATTCAAATATACTATTTAAATGGCTTCTGGTATTAAATTTTCAATAAGTACTAAATTGAAAATATTCGTATTGTAGTATAAAAAATCCCCAAAAATTCACTTATTATAATTTGAAGAGGCATTATGCCTATATTATACATCTGTACAGTTGAAAATGAAATATTTTTGTTATCAATCAAATTACCACAGGGTACAATTACTCTTCCAGCTTATCCTGGACGTTCGCTCCATTTATTCGACTTTGGCTTTTTTCTGGCCCTTCCAGTCCTAACAGGAACCATTTGTCATCCGTAATTACGTCCTAATTATGAGTAATTTATAGCTGGTCGTACGGGTGGGCGTCGGGTCCCCTGTTATTGTTCCAAAGGTTAACAACTCCCTAATGTAAATGCAAATGTTGTTTAAGCGATGTTGTCAAGTTTGAATTCGACAACAAAATATTTAGTTTCCCAGACAGGTGGTCTAATTTGGACGTGAACTTAATTGAACTGATCCGTTCGTAGCCTAGTAACTTTTATGGACGATTTTCCGAATCATATATTGTAATAATAAATTATATAAAATTTTTTTATACTATTCCTTCGAATTTTGGGTCTAAAATTCTTTTCTAAGTCTACTTTTACTGACTTTCCTGGTGCAATGCTGCCGCCTACAGTTATCTCTTATCTCTGGCAGAGAGCGTTGTCGTCACGGTGACCGAAAGCCGTTTCTGTTTTTTCGACTTCTTATCGCACAAAAGGAGACCGTTAACAGTCGCGATTGTGAAAGGAGTTTCCCGTTTTTGAATTTAAAAAAAAAAGAAAACGTTTTTTTTGCCCCAACAAAAAAATGTACTCTCGGTCGATTAAAATCGAGTTCACTCACCTGAGCGTTCACCATATTCATTTTAAAGATTCAACTTGACGAGGGGAAATCGGTGGACTATTAAGAGTTGAAGTATTCTTAGAATAATAATTTTTTTTACCCGAGTAATTTTACCCGGATAATAATTACTAATTTTGTCTAATTTTTTGATTACGGTTTTCTTGTGTTTTTATCCTTGATTATCCGTTTGGCTACCTCTATTGGAATGAACGTTTCGTGGCCGAAACATGTGGTTTACGTAGTCCGTTTTTATGGTGCTATTTTGAATGGCTTTTATGAGTTTTAATTGTGCCACCCGCACAAATTTCTGATACATGTTTAACGTATGATTTTGTGCTCGCTTTGTCGGTAATTGTTTTTGGACGTTGGTGCTTAGTCTTTTCCTAGCCCCCGGTTACATGCTCTGTGCGCGTTCAACTCGGTCCGGATCCCGCTTGTTCCGCGCTAAGTACATTTATCCCGGACATGGAAACTCTCTTAGTGAATAAAAAATGTGGAACCGGGCAAAAGCTCCGGACGCTCGGGGGGAAGAGTCCGGTTCAATTATTCCGCTCGTGGAGTTAGAAAAACAACTGGATTTACCTTCGGTCAAGGTCCCGCAGGATGACCTATATTGTTAGTTATAGCGGGGAAAAATCACAGCCAACAGACACTTTCCTACGAACCAGCGTATCGATTTTACAGGTTGTCTTTCGTTTTTTTGTTTCTGAAAACATTACCTCGTTCAACCCCGGCTTTACATTTCGGAATTGAAATTTCTCAGTATTGAAACTCTTAAGCATACATATACTAATAAGTCGAGGATCATTATTGCTTTCGTTAAAATTAAAATCAACGAATTTATCTACCTTCGGTAGTTTATTGTTTCTCTGATTTATTGAGGATATGAAAACTTATTTATATTATCTTTCCGTTTACAACGCTCAAGGACTTCCTCTGCGATTGAACGTTCCCTCCTGCAGTAATGTAAGACTTAAAAACGTTAGTCATTCCAATACTCTGTACTGAAATAGTCGATTGAAATTTGCAATTCAAGGATTATTCAGTTTCCACCACCACCCCCCCGTCGGAGAATCAAACTGCCGTTTCCAATGGATTTACGCCTTTGTCACTTACCGAGCTGTCGCCGGTATCGACGACGACATCCAAGTCTTGGGGTACCAGCAATTTTAACTATTTTCATTAATACAACCTTCAGATTTTAAATAAATTACATTACTAAATTCCTTGTTTATCCTTGACCCTCCGAATTCGCCCTAATACTACTCGAGAGAGCCCCGAATATTGAAAGGGCGACCGCGTTTGTAGGAGGTTTCAAACCAATTGAATGAATATAAATCGATTGACTCCGGCCTGCGTTTGCGAGGTAAACCCGCTTTTATACGTAGTCAACAGCCTTTAAATGGGTCGCGGTTCAAAAGGGATAAGGTGTTTCCGACATTTCGAGATAAACAATTGAATGGATACCAGATAACGGAATGAATGGGGTCCACCCTGGGATTGTGCCCTTTTATGTTGTAATTTCGAGTTGTTTGTTCCTCTTGCCATCGATGGTTCGTAGTATCGATACTCCTATTTGTAATTCTCGAGTCCAACCAAAGATTCACTGTTTTTTTTTCGGTTGGAATATCCATATTTCATATTCGAGGGATTGACCTTTGTACTGTCATTTCAATGTTTTTATGGGGCACTCGACGGTTTGGAATGTTATCAATATCGAGCATTTCGACCTCATTTCCGTTTTGTTAGTTTGGAATTTGTTTACGACTGCGTTCTGAAATTTATTCATAAATACAATTACATCTGTTATCGTAATTTTTATCGACCTTAGGCCCGGTAAGGATATGACCGAAAATTTCAAGCAATCACCTTCTAGAAAGTGCGTTCTCTTCCATGAAAGTTTTAAGGTGAAAGTCACCATTTCCTTAAGCGGCTGATAGTTCAAGCCCGAGTGGTTTTAACTCGCACTGTCTCCCGTTAACGTGAGAACGCTTCCGGTCTTTAAACGCGTTCGTCCGCGACCATATAGCCCGCTAATTTGGAACGTGCGAAGGAAAAACTGTTTTTAGCCGTTCCTTTCTTTTTTTCTTACGATGTTCCACAGACGTTTAGAAGTAGGACGGTCGTCTGGTATTTAAGAGTGTGTGGACAACCGAAATAAAAAGTATAACTGGACAGCTGGTTTGAGCTGTATTTTCTGAGGCGTTAGAGATTTTTATCTTAACTTTCTTTTATCTGCCTGACAAGTTGAAGACTTAAATTATGCACAGCTAATGACAGTATATATATATATATATATATATATATATATATATATATATATATGTTCGTTGGTTTTAAATAATTTTAATGTTAGGGCAGCTTACGAAATAGCAGGTTAACTCCGATAATAACAGAAACTTGACACTCTTTGACGTAAACATGGATTTTCAGTTACTTTCTTTGTTAAATCGCAGGTCGGACATGAGAAATATTAGGAAAATATTTCGACCGGCATTCATGCCACTGTTTATTTATAAAATCGTGGACGAATGAGCTTCGGGAAATTGGTCGAATGTTTATCTGAGTTGTTACACACTCCCGATTAATGGTTTAAATAACGCAATTAGTTGTATTATATATATATATATATATATATATATATATATATATATATATATATAAAGCTGGTATTTAATGGGAAATAAAACGGGGCTGAATAAATGAGAGCGGAAGATTTCATGGAGGGCAGTTAGAGCCATTCGCGGCAAGAAATATTGTAGCAATTTGGGATGTCGGTTAGAGGGGGGGGGCGCTGTAATAAAGGAGGCCCCCCTGCCCCTCTCTCTCTCTCTCTAATTAAATTGCCAACGAGCGTTGGTCAGAAATCATTCCCTAGCCAGGACCAAGAATAACATCCCCTAAATGTTTAAATAGAACCCCGAATGAGACACGTGTCTAGGTGGCGGCGGGACCATTCAAGACTCGTTACCGGGAGAGTGGGGCCCCCTACCCGGTATATTTTAAGTAACCGTATTTATAGACTCGGACCATCGGTCTGTTAATCTAAATTGCCGAAGATAGCGGGTGGAGGGGGGTGGGTGGGTATCGGTTTGAAAAGATCACCTTAATTTAGCGCGTCGGAATATTTTTATACGTCCGCTTCTAAATAAACACTCATAAAGGAAGTGGGAAAAACGCGTACCGAAAATACTTGCACTTATACTAATGGTATTTATCGGTCAAAAAGTGTTAGGAGTTCTTTCCGGCAACTGACAAGCGGTATGAGTCATTAAATAAATCAAATATTCCGAACTATATAAAGCAAAAAATTTTATGCACCCCATATGAATAACAGACGATAAAATTTGAGATATTCGAGATAGATTCGGCAGGTGGGGTTTCGGCAACAACGATTCAACATTAAACATAAATATTCAGTAGTTTAATGCTCGAAATAATAGACTTTTAGAAGCATATATGAATGTTTATTTTGTCCCCGCCCCCGAAGTTTTATATCTTGTCAATATTGTCAGTTAAGTCAGATTGAGTTTTTAGAGCGAAGCACACATATCTCGTTTCGGCTGCTTATCCCGTCTTCCAGCGAATTTCCTTATCGTTCCCCCCCATCTACGTCCACGAGCCCGGTCGGCGGTGTGTTTATCGGCCGGGAAAAAACGCGGGTTCTGAAATATTCTATAGGAATATCGTTGCGGAGCAAACACAGGAAACGCGTGCGATCGGCTTTAGTTGCAGGCTTAAAGGGAATCGTCGATCACTTCATCATAAGTGCGATATCATAAACTATCCGTTCTTTAGACTATAGATGATTAATATTTCCAGTTTATTAGTCAACGGTGTACTGTTTGTTGGTGGATTTGAGCGTGTTTGTACATATATGTTATTTATGGAATATACAGTATGCAACGCACTGTATGTCATTATGTCATATCCTAGTATCAGTCTTGGTTAATGAAACGGGTCTCGATTAAAATATGAGCTCATATTTTAGAAGCATTTCACTTCTCCTCTCCCCCTCATTCTCCCTCGCCCGCCTCCTTTTTTTTAATATCCTCCAAACTGGAATGAAATGAACCAATTTCAGGGGCCGGAAACTGCGAAGAGGAAAAATTAAGAGCTTATTAAGGAGGAGGACGCCTTGCAATATGGAAGACTCCCACTCCCCTCTCTTTTTTCCCTTAGACCAATTTGTACCCTCGAAATATTGCGAACTTTAAATAATCAGAAATAAAATTTAATATTACATTATACTCTGATTATAAATTATGCGTTCGCATATTAAAATATCAGACAGTCGGTAGGCGGAGTGTACTCTCGAAGAACTTATATTGTTTATAGACAAAGGGTTTGAAATATTACCCGCATTTTGTCATTTTTTCATATACTTTACCGGTCCTTGAACTCTGATAGTACAATAACGGCCTGATTTAATAATTATTGTGCAAATTCCGCATGTTAATTTAACTGAAGTGATTCCGAACCTATTTGGTTTTCTGGGTCTTCAAAATTTATATGCCGGCTAAATAAAATTTGTCTTGTCGCAACACATAAGCCTCTGTCTGTTCGACAGGACCCCGGAACTTAAGTCCATGGCAACTAATCATAGTCAAGTTTGTGTACACCGATATTGGCTGATGTGGAGGGGGGTGGAAGGGAACAGTCTGCAAAGTTTAGTAGGGGCATCGGACGTCCACTGTCACGTTCCATCTTGGCTTCTATCTCACTTAACTTCGTTATTCAGTTTCCTCCCGCTACGTGCCCGCCTATAATACCGCCCAACAGGACTGTACAGTAAATACAGGGTTTTGGATTCCTATTGAAGATTTACGACTTTCCTAGATCGGAAACGCGGCTCGGTTTCCCGAAATAATTTCCAGTATTTACGTTTCCGATTGGTTCAATATTCCGGTTAAACCGGCATTATCGCAATGGAATATCGTTACAGGTGTTATACTGCGGTTACTAAAGTACTTCGGCCATACCGATATGAACTCTGATTGCCATTCTATTTCATGTCTCCCCTTAATGTAATACTGTATTTCCATACAACCCCAAGTACAAAATGTTAGCCGTATTACCGTAAATGTAAATATACTTGGCAGAATTTATATAAGGTGCTGAAATTATACGCTAGAGGGCATGCTCAAGGGATGAGAAATTGAACCATCGTCCTTTTATATAATTTTATTTGGACCGAGTAAATAATTATTTCTACTTTTTTGTGGCAATTATCCTTTAGCCGTATTACAAACCAATTTACGCCGGATTTTTTTTCCGTTGTCCTCCTACGAATTCGACCGAATCGTCAATTATTCACAATTACTGAGCGTAGACAACAGTGTGTTGTCGAGTTGTAAAACGTGGACCAATAAAACGGGGCGATGATGTCATTAGGCTAATGGGGGTGGGGTGGGGTTGGGGGGGCTAGCGGGAGCGCACTTCTTAATTAGGATGGACGGACAATTTTGACCGGCGGGCCAAATCGACGCCTATCGGATGTTGGACGCGCTAATAGTTAGTTGAAAAACTAGTATCGGACATAAAACGACTATAGACATCCGGCGTTAAAGGGAAAGCCGGGTGATCGCACGTCGGAAAGGATTTTCACATTTTCTATTCATTTTTCCTTTTTCCGGGAAGTCAGTGAACTCCAGATGGGATTTTAAAGTGTACATTGTTGTTACGAGAGAACTATTTTTCTCAATTTAAATAGAATGGGGGCGGGATAACGGGGGATAATTTATAACCATCGATCAACAGTATGTTCAGGATGATTCGAATGACTTTTGATTGTAATCTCTGGAGCGATTTCGGATGTTTCGGCGGGACCCCATAGTTCTATTGTAAATGGTTAGCCAAAGTTAATTTCGATGTCTCAAGCCTTAGTAGGTCTAAATAGATTCTTTTTTAGTCGCATATGGGGATTCCACATTAGTTGTTGGTCTAGATGAATCCCAAGGTGGCGGTTCTGCTACTCGGTGGATACTTCTGCAGTGGAGAAAAATCTGTTTCCTATCAGCCGAACCGAAGGACATTGGTCTTTTTTCAGCTAATTTTAGGTACCGAAAGGAGGCTCCCCATTACCGAAGAAATGGGTTCGTTTTGTGCCATTTTCGTGTCGTCCCAGGTCGGGTTGACATTAAGGCTAACCAAAAGCACGCCCCCCTCCTCCCTCTATTAGAACTCCTGTTTTACCCCGGCCATCTGGTGTTCCCGAGACCGGATAATACGGCGAGAGCGAGAGGGAGCGAGGGTGAGAGAGGGTGAGAGTGAGTCTTTCCGGCGGACAAAAACTTCAGCCACCGACCCACGACCTTCATACCATCTCCTGTACTCCGTGTTCCCTTTTGTCTTCATTCCTTCATACCACCCCATTCATACAGCCAGACCCGCAGCTCCCCTATTAACATCATTGTGGGGTCTCGCAAAATTTTCTGCCCCAGGTACTCTTCTATCTTAAGGCCGTGGCATTACCCTCCAGCCTATCGACACTCGAATAACGTTGTTTCGTACTGCAGAAATTATTGGTGATTGCAGCCGGTTACAAATATAAATCTAACTGAGAACTGTGACTAAATAATGTACGCTTTTATTAGTATAAATAACAAATTATTAAAAATGTCTATCGCATAATAATAATAGCCTATTACATTATACTAACTACCTGGTAGAACTGTATGCAAGGTATTAGAGCAGCGGGTAGTATAGTTTGAATTGTAGCAACGGCTATACTCATATTTTAGGTATACAATACAGTGTGCAGCACTGTTTCTGCCAAGTGTCACAGCTCTGGTAATATTCCAAACTGCCTGTCTGCTCACTACGCCCAGTTGCGGCTTTGATAAATGCTCAAGTCCTTCCCCCCCCCTCCGGCCCCTTGTGGAGATTACTGGGAATACCTAAATTTAAATATTAATGGCCGCGTTTTCGCGTTAATTAGGTACTCCGGCGTTGTTTGCGTTGGTCGAGCCTGCCGCCTTCGTGATGTTGATTAACGCTGGGAATTAACTTATGTTAAATACCGATGGCTCTCGGCGAACGGTGATCGATCGGGTTAGCCTTGCAGTTAGATCACCGAAGTACTCAACAATCGGTTGTGAGTGCTTTTTATTAACCGTATTACGTACGAGGTAATAGTCATAGCACTGCCACTGCTAGGTTGTACTCTATAAATATTCATATAGTATAATATTTTGAAACTTGTGTTACTTGTTAAAACCTTATCATTTCTGAAATATAGCGATCATAAATTTTAATCACAAGTAGCTCATGGAATGACACTTTCGTAATCAGTTAACGATCGGACTGCGAAGTTGTTTGGCCATTCCGTATCCGTTTGGCGGGTTCCGCTCCTCCTTCTCCTCCTCCTCCTCCTCCTCCTCCTCCTCCGCACTTTTGCACTGCCGTAAATTTCCAGTCGTGTTTCTGTTTATCAGAATATTTTTCATATCCTCCCAACAATCGAGTTCCTGTTTCCTCCGTCGCGTTTAACGAGAGGGTCTGATCCGGCGGTTCACCCACACACGTTCCTGGGGGGCGGGGTTAGAGCGGTCCCCTTATCGCCGCCGACCTGCCCTATATAGAACTTCAGAATGGATTGTTTTTCTTTTTTTTCTTTTTCCCCCCCCGCGCCGCATCAATGGGGACCTCTACCCGCCCCCCTCCTCCCCCATCAGTCTTTTTTTCATTCATGTTGTCGCTACTGCAAACCTTCGTCCGCCACCGACCACTGTACCGAAGCTGCAATCATGGCCGAGGTCCTTTTGTTTTTTCAGGAGGTAAATTATTTTCTCGTTAAAAGATCTTTATTTTTACACACAGATAGATATGTATGTTTCAGTGTATACGACAAATACCTGTACCTAACTACGATTCATATTGAAATATGAACTTTCATTTAATATCGAAATTTTTATATGAATATTTTTGATATTCTGTGTACTTTTACGACGTTCGCGCTCTACAGATTGCTCATTGGTAGTTTGGTATCCCATCGGGATCAGTTTACAATTAGTAATTGGTAATATAAAGCAGGTATAACATATGTACACGGAGCGGTCTGTTTGAACCTGCGGTCGGATCGAAGTTCGTCCAATTGCAAACGGGTGCTCGAATAATGGGCCTTTTCAGTATATAGAATCGCGCTTTGCCGACGCCCGCTCATTCGACATTATTACAACGTCTAGCGAAGCTCTGAAATTGCAATAGTTGACTGGCGGTAGTTCGTGTAATTCAATAATAAGCAACGTCTAATGTGATAAACGACGCTGAATCTGTCGCGTCCCCAATTTCCGCATCCGACCTCGAATATTGCGACCGACCTTTTTAGTTTATTAGTCGCAACAGAAAAGAAAAAATTAATTACCCTCCAATTACGCTTTCGGAGCCGGTAATAATGATAGGTCGGTAGGCATTCTGAGCTATGATTAATAGATAGATAGAGGCCGTATGATAATGACCGGTTATATGTCGTAACGGTACCGGGTTTATTGTTGATTTTCCGTTATATTGCCATCCGGCGGGCAAATGCAATGTTCCCGTTTCGGTCTACATATTATGTTTTATAAAACGGTCATAATTTGAAATTAAATACTTGAAAATATATATTCATAAATACATCCGCCTATGAGGAACTTTAAACCAACCTATTGTAGATATAACTCACAATCATCGTAATTTGTCAATATCTATTAGCTCAGCCATCTTTTTCGCCCTACAAAACCTACCATAAATTGTCAAATTTTTTTTTAACTAAGTTTGTTTTCAAGTTACATCGCTGTCTATCGAGACAATATAAACTTCTTTAGCGGACACTGAGATTCGCGGGTATGGGAGTGACTCTGTTTTCCGGAACGGGAAATGTGTAGACCGAAAGCCGGTCGCCATCTTTGAACATTGTCGGGATTGTTGGGGGATGGTTGCGGGGGGTGGTTGAGGCTCAAAGAAAATGTCTCCAACTATCTGCCTTTTGTGTCGAGCGCGAACTTTGGCCTTTGACTCGAGCCGAAGGGGAGGGAAAAAAGTAGGGGGGAATTGGGCTTTTGTGCTCCTCGCTCCTGAGTGTGTGTGTGTATATGTGTACACGTGTGTGTGTTCTGCGCCTCTGTCATTAAGGTGACCCTGGTCTGATGCCGGCTTCCATCGTGGACCTCTTAACGAGTTTCGTTCACCCTCCATTGTTGCCTATTGATTTCGTTCCAGAAATAATTAAATCTATTGCTTTAATTGCCAGAAATTTATTTGGCCATCGTCCATATGTGTGCGGCATTATGTTTCTCTTATCTGGTCAATAAAACGCGTATTTGTTATTTACATAATTTATCATAATTTCATACATTCAGTAGCGGAACGCCAGAATGCCAAATCCGGACTGGCATGGGACCTGCATCTATATAAGAGGTCAAAATTTAGATTTTATATATTACGCAACATTTTATAAGGGCATTGAAATGGAAAAAAAATAATGTTAGAATAATCTGCTCGAAAATTCTTTTAAAAACGGGAAAGTCTGATTGAATCTGCAAGTATTACTTCCGCCGTAGTCGGAAATTACTTTCTCGCTCCAGAGGACAAAAAAGCGGAGCGGCCTCTCAAAATTCCTGTCGGCTATTCTTTAAAAAAACAAGAAAATAACTAAGATAATCGCGCAAAACTGTTAACTGAAGCCGGGTACCCTTAACACCGGTCCCTTTCGCTTTAACACCCCGCACCGAAGAAAAGGGTCGTCTATTATCAAAGGAGCCCTTCTACTTCATCCCCCGCCTCCTCCTGTTTGCTTACTTTTCCTTAAACCTTTTCACTCCTTCTCCTTGCCTCGTAAACGATCCAATTTATATACACTGTTCGGACAAATTGAGAATGAGAAAGGGGCCGGGAGACAATTACAGGACGACGAACGCACTCTTCTGAAGAAGAGTTCGGAACAGTTGGGAATTCTGGATCACAACGGAAGGAATATTTTTCGATAGAACAGTTGATCTACCTTCCCAATGTACTTTGGCTTTTAACCCCTTTCAAAATCCTGATTTTAAGTCCCATCTGAGCCCGATCACGAATATCATTAATTATAGCTTCTAATAAATGTTTTATCGTTTTTTGTTTACGAAAAAACTAATTTTATTATAATGATCATAGTAAAAACACAGGTCTCATTCTCATCACTCTGGCAATTGGTTGTCTCCACTCTTTTGCCTCTATCCTAGACCGTTTTCGGCTACAAGCCATCGTCAGTAGCATTCAGCAAATCATTGAGTCTGCAGTTTCTGCAGTATCGCCTACTGAATAACGACTTTCGACCGAATCCCGTCTGTTGTTGAACAATAAAAAAAACGACCCATGTAATGCATCGGATACGATGCACTCGTTGTTTATCTGAAAACAGGACGACAGTTACTGTTTAAAAATACCAAGTTATAGAGTTAATCGGAGAAGAACAACATACCTAGATAGAAGATAGATGAACAATCTTCTTCCTTCTCTTGGTTTGAGTGTTATGAATCACGGTGTTTTTCCTTGAATTGCGCCTTGTAAATATTTGGTAAACAAAAATTAATTGTGTTATATTTCAAGATAAACCTATATGTTGGGGTAAACAAGTTTAGAATTACACGATGGAATGCCATGTAGAAATCCTCCCTATATTTAACGGCGTAGAACTGTTTACTAAATTTACTCCATAATTTGATTTTGCACGATTTTATCGACTCCTGAAAAATTCTAAGCATTTTAACCGATAAATCCAGATTTTTCCACTTAATAAGTTCCGGTTTACATATTTCTGCAGGGGATATCGCCCAGAATGATATCAGGGGAGGAGTGTTTAAAGTTTCACCGGGTTTTTGTTTTAATAGCTAGTACTAATTGGTGGTACTTTGTTCTAAATTTTTTTTCTCTTTTTTAATTAACGGATTATATAAGGCCCTACAAGGAACGCTTGGGTTCACCCGAGTGGAAATTTTTAATTTTGCTTTTGGGTTGTTTTCACGTTCCAAAATTTCACTCTAAAAAATACGAAACAATTTTGTTTTATTAAATTCATATTGTATTTAAATTGCGATTTAATTCGTATAAATGTAGGCGGAGAATTTACGATGAATGAAAACGTATTTCGCCGCAATGGTGGCAAATGCATTCGGCATAAATGACGGCCACTTCCAAAGTAGCAATCTTTCGTACCGTGAATTCGATTGTCGCCGTTTTTAAGTAGTTCATAAAGCATTCGAAATGTCCTTTTACTCCCACAAAAGATTCTTTTGAACTCGCGGAATTTTAATAGCCGACCGGTCGCCGACGAGTGGCCATTTTTTTTCGTTATTATTTCATATACACATTTATAACTTTATGAATCTCCCGTCATTTGCATGCCGTTAAAAATGTATTATACCCCGGACCGTTCTTCAACCTTAGCTTTACTCTCGCTGCTCTCTCTCTCTCTTTCCTTTCCGCTCGAGATATTCCGAATCGTAAAACCTAATCCAGGGAGGAGGGGGAAGGGACCTTTTCTCTCGGGGCGTTCATCGCCATAATGAAAACTGTGCCACGCGAGGCAACCGGACTTAAACTCGCTCCTCCATCCAGTTCGAGCAAAGACTCGACGTTTCGATCCCAGCATTATGGAATAATTAAGTTTCTCCGGGTGCTTGATGGCGCAGCGCTGTGAGCGAATTTAGGGACTGTTCCTAGCTTCAATTTACTCCAGCTTACAACGTTTTAGTTTGACTTGGCGTTCCTAATTATTACTCTCAGTTCACGGATTTATAACAACCCGGGATGCTTTTCCTCGTTTATTTTTCTCTTCGATTATTTATTGTTATGTCCAAATTCATTCATCAATATTTCATCCTTAGAATGCGCGACAAGTGTATTGAGAACTTAAAATATGACGTACTAGTAAAGTTGAACTATGTCTTGTTTTCCTAAAATGTACTTAAAATGCATTTTCCTTCAGTTATTTCTCATTATTTCGTAATCTCATTTATGCGAACAGTGCCTTTCACTGATCAAAAGTGAAATAACAGACGGAACATTCTTCATGGAAAAAGAAAGCGTGAAGCGTTATTTGTTATTGGCACTTCCTTGGAAATATGTTTTTTTTCTGTGTGTATTGAGGGATGTATTATTAATAATTGGACGTTAAGTTTTATGTTTAAGTGTAATTATTTTTTAAATATTTTTTTCAGATTGACTATCCAGAGGTGGGAGCACGGACCACCAGGCTGCCGGTCACGATGGACCGTGGGGTTAATCTGGTGTTCGACGATACGGTAATTTCACCATAAATTAATGTTTATCATTATAAATAGTTGTTTAAATTATACGTAAAATAAGGTTGATTAAAAACGACGGTTCCACTGAACGTCACATTAGACGTTATTGGAGACCTCATCGATGTTTTTATATCGAAGCATATTCTGAATATTAAGCGCATAACAGCCAAATCTCCCAATATAAGCAGAGAAAAAAAATTCTTAACATTTTTTACTCGTTTTAGAGATTTATTTTTAAAAAATTATCATTAATTGTATAGCAGTAAGAAAGTAATTCTTACTTGGATAAGTATAAGTACAGCCAGAATATTATCAGCATTTTTTTCTCTTGAAACCATCTTCTTTTATTGAAAATTATTGCTGAGTTATTATTATTGTACCCGAGAGATTTTTACATTATTATAAAAAAAAACTTGATGTATTCAAATCTTCCAGATGGACTCTAAATAATTTAGTCAATATTAAATAGGCAGGCTTTAGACCGAAAATTTTTCAGGGTTACAACGAGGGAACTTAAAAACTTAATTCCAGTAGGGGCCTAAAAATAGAAGTCGATTGCCTTCTTCTCTGGGGGTTCTTTTTTTTGGAACGAAATGAATATTGATACCGAAATCAATTGAGGCAGTGGAAGTGAAAAAACAGCTTTAATGGGTTGCGAAGACCTGTCTGTTGAGAGGGTGGGTGGGGGTGAGGGGGCAGAGCGTGGGACGCCATTAGCGTTCACCTCTCTTCGTCTTATATCACTTGCAAAGTCTTCTGGATATTCATATGAACCGTCAAAACGCTGTCAAATTTCGGAAAATATTTTGTTAATATCGCACTGGAAAGAATAGCTTTTGGAACTGGATTTATCGCAATTTTTTGTTTTGACCGGGGATACTTTTCAGTTCGAACATCAGATTGGACGTTCAGTCCGAACCGAGCTTCGACCATAAATCAGATAATTAAATAAATATGAAACTTTCCGTCTGCTGGAAAAGAGAGTGGATTACAAGGGTATTGAGGGGAACTTTGAAAATTCTTTCCACCCCCGTCCACCCTACTATCCGTGCCATCACTGTCATTTGCATATTCAAAACCACCCCCCATTGGAGGGGTTTTGGCTCTGGGGGCGGTTTTATCGCCCCCCTCCGAAATTTCCCTCCGGTTTCCTATTTAAAGCGCCAAAGCTTCTTAGTTTTCCACCCCCGTCGGCCGTGGGTCCGGTTTAATTTATAGCCCGGAGGCAGAAACCCGAAGAAGAATCGCCGAATGTTCATTAAGCATAACGAGATCCTCCGCCGAGTGAATTAATATCATCAGAGTCACTCCTCAGCGCCATAGACCATCGGTTGGAACGGTGGGGGGGGGCTCCTTCTGTTTGTTTTCCGATTTGAAGCGCGCTATCAAATAGGAAGGCGGAAACGCGGGCCCCTTCCAGATAACCAGTTTCTTAGTTCGAAACAATAAAATATTTAGTCCAGCCAACTATTAAAAAAAACACTATAACTAATAACAACTTCGCTTCCCATTTTATATTTTGAAGTAATCGATGACAATAATCATTAGCTTTTCAAAGCAACGATGCCTGACTTTGCGTAATGTTTAATATTAAATATAGCCTGCGATTTGTTCAAAATTTAATTTAATCTTCATACGTCGGTTTAATAATAATTGGCAGGCTCCATTGAATCTATAATCTTGAAAATTCTCGACTTATATTTGCCCTAAAATTTGAGAGATCAAAAATGATTGATGCTGTCCGGTGGTGTTTTTACTCCCCGAATACATCGATACAACGCGTATCGATTTTTATTTCGGATCAGTTATTTTTTTCTCTTATGATTTGTTTCCGTTTCCAGTTCGGCGTTAGGGGAGAAGTGTACAAATCGAACAGGAGTTCGCACTCGTCCACGTCGTCGGCGTATTCGGGCAGCGACACGATGACTTGCCACTCGGTCGAGGCCGAAGAGGTCGATCTATCGGGCCTCGTTGAATCGATAGTCGATTCGGACGAAGAGGATTTGGCCGAAAGCAGCGATGTGAGTAGACTTTTTTTAATAAACTCTACAGCCACCTACTTGATAAAAATATGGGTACGAATTAAGTTATTCAAATTATTAACATCCCCTTTGAATATAAAAAATGACTCATCGAGACCCTAGATTACAGCTGAAAAAAGTGAACTCTGGGATGTGTGTATCTATATATTTCTATTGTAAGCATGACTCAAATGTAATGTACTTAATTAAGTTCAAAACGTATAAGGCCATTTTTTGAATAATCAAATGAAACACAGTCATTTGTGATTGCCCAAACATTCAAAGATACAATGCTTTGTTACAATTTGCCTCTCTTGTTTACATTTACATTTCTTTTCAATGCATTGTTCGTTCTGGAGAAAAAGAGGTGACATTTGCCCTTTCCAGTTGACAAGGGAGTTGATCCATTCTGATTTTGTTCTTGAATAATGCATGGGGTCTAGAAAAGTTGAAAAAAATTCTTAAATTTGCCACTTAACCTTCTTCTTGTTGTGACCTATTTGTGACAGTCAATTTGTATCTCATTTTTAGAACAGGATGACTAACTAAATACATTGTGAGTTCATTCACTTCGGTATTTTATCGAAGTGTGTTCTTTTTTAATATTGGTACATTTCAAATTGTAAAGTATTTTGTCAATTACTAATAATCAAGCATAATACATTAATTTTTTAACTCATATCAACCCCTCGAGTAAGTAATTATTCATTATATTCACTTTATTTTGATAGATGCACATTTAAAACATATTCTACAAAATAACATTTTAAAACTAAGCCACTTATTCTGGTTTCAAACATTTTCTTCAAATTCATTGCATCATTTCACAAGCAGTAGTATTGAAAAACTTCACTTAAAAAAAAGAAACAAAATATTTTTGAAGCTGTATTTTGTTTTGTATTCTGCTATCATTTTGCAGTTTGTATTGTTTACTGTCAATCAAAATTGACAAGATTAATCTTGAACATTTTACTTCACCATTTAAAATTTGTTTGGTGGAATAAATGTTCGTTTAAAAGTTTTTCTTTCACTCAGCGAGGGATAGGTCACAACCTATTGTGAGCCTCCAAAAAGTGTACCAATCAGTAGACCGGTGTAGCCCCCTCCACTTTTTACATGACTAAATATAGGAGAGAGAGAGGTAGAGAGAGAGAAAATGAGAAACTGAGAGAATCAAGGTGTGTGCCTTGGCTCTCTCTGTCTCTGTCTGGAAAAAGGTATAATTGAGTGGGATGTCGGATTTGTGTGTAGGTATGTGTAGGTATATATATAGGTTTTCTACTGTATTCATGTGTGTGTGTGTGTGTGTGTAGATGTTGGCCATTGAGATGAGGTGAGGGGGGCCCACGTTTAATGTCATTATAAACTCCCCAGTATAAGCAGAGGAGGCGTACTACTCACACTTGGACTTTACCATATTGGTTACTCTCTGCGGAGATCAGTGCGAATATTGTTTGCGAATTATGAAGAAAATTATTTCCAGGAGTCTAGTTTCTTGTTAAAATCTTTTTTTGAATGTGCATCCACTATTATTGACTGATTGGTGTTGTTACAATTAACATTCACAGGATGACAGTATGGTTTTGCCTATTTCAGGTACATAACATTTTACCTCAGGCCCTTTTACAGGAATTATATTTTCTCTGACCTAATTCATGAAAATAATTCTTAGTTCAAACGTCATTTTTTAATTGTTTTGGTTGAAATACTGAGTACGTATTATTGTTGATATTTAAAATTCATTCAAATATTAAAGTTCATATTATAAATTATATTTTCTTGCTAATACATTTAAACAAAATTATTGATTTTTACAATTCTGCTGAATAACTTGTTGCTTATTTATATAATGAAATTAGTTTAAAGTCAACCTACGTATGTTTTTAAACTGTTTATGTTTAAGGTTATGTTTATCTGTTTTGGTGTTTCTATCACTGGGTTATTAGGTTATTATTATATCCATACTTATGATTTTTTAGTGTTAATTTTTCATTCATAATCCTTAATGATTTAACTTTTAATTTATATATATATATATATATATATATATATATATAACATGATGTTGATAGGAATAAATTTTATATCTGTTGTTTTATGTCTACATTTAGTAATATAATTACAATTATAATTTGTTCATTCCTGTATTTTGGTGAGGCATCTTCCTTGAAATTTTCACATTATATATATTACTTAATATTTACTTAATCTTCTTATAATTAAACAGCATTTCTTCTGATTATTTTTTTATTATAATGTACAATTTTTTTTGTTGCAGAGCCTGACAGTGAGGGACACCGTGAGAGAGTGTCTGGAAAAAGACCCAACAGATAGGTGTGAAGAAGATATAGAAACACTGTTGGAATTCACACAGCATCTGAAGGCTTTTACTAACATGACTTTGGCAGTCAGAAGGGCACTGTGCAGTGTCATGGTATGTTAAAAACCAATTTTTTATAAATAATTATTGAAGGTATAATTGTTATTAACTGATTCCTGTTTTGATTTTAATTAGTTTATAGTTTACTCAGTACATTTATATACACCTACTTAGTGATCTTTTTTTTATTAAATAATTCTTAATTTCTATAATTTTTTTTTAAATTTCAGGTGTTTGCTGTTGTTGAAAAAGCAGGCACTGTTGTGATGAATGATGGTGAAGAACTAGATTCGTGGAGCGTTTTAATCAATGGCCATGTTGAAATTGAATATTCGAATGGGCAGACAGAACAACTTCACATGGGTGACAGGTAAATAATTATTTCTTGAATTCAGTTCAGCCCTAACTCCAATTCCAAAAAAAATTTGCAATTTGTTTCTGGATATTTTTCATATTAAATCATACTTTGTTTTAATTGTCATTTCAGTTTTGGCATACTGCCTACGATGGAGAAACTGTATCACAGAGGCGTGATGAGGACAAAGTGCGATGACTGTCAGTTTGTGTGCATAACTCAGACTGACTACTACAGGATACAGCATCAGGGACAGGAGAATATGCAGAGACATGTTGATGCCAATGGTGATTTAGTTATGGTGACTGAACAGAGAGGGGTTGAAGGGGGCAGGAGAGGTCATGTTGTCATTAGGGTATGTGTCTGTTATAAAATAGATATATTTAAATTATTGTATGATTGAATTCATTTTTTTAATATCTGACATTGAAACATAATGTAAAAGTTTTAAAATAGGTTAACCCGCTGAATTCCATTAAAATTGAATTTATTCTGTCATGTGTTTGTCAATTAATTTTTTTACTTTGTATCATTTTAAATTCATTTAGGGTAATAGATAATTGTTTAATGAACATTTTTTCTTGTTAATTGAAAGTGTATTGGAATTTAATTATTAGAACCCTTGTAGTGTATTAGAACCATGGTTTGCTTTTAACTAAAATAAATGACATCTGTTTGCTCAAACAGGGAACTGCTGAAAAACTGATGCAACAACTGATCGAAGAGAATTCAATTATAGACCCGACATATGTTGAAGACTTTCTTTTAACACATAGGACGTTCATCGATAGTTCTGTTCAAGTTGCAAATCAACTTCTTCAGTGGTATGTCTCTTTTAATGTTCATTGCAGATACTCTCCTTCGATTAAGTTTAGTATTAAGCAGTTGTAAGGAGCATTATACAATTTTCTTTACTCGAAATAATTATTAAATGGCGTACAATTGTCAAGGGACAGAAGACCAGAAGCAGTGCTAACTGATTGAGAGGAGGTGGTATGGCCATGAATGTTGTAATTTAACTGTTGTGAAATCACTGTTTCTCACATTAAATTGAAATGAAAAATTCATGAGATTGATGTGTCATATTAGGGAATATTACATAAATAATTTTAATGTTTTCATTGAGACAAAGAAAACAACTCCATTGAATATAAGGCTGAAGTCAAATAAAGCAATAATTCAAATACAAAGACAAAATGTGATTCTAATAAATTAATTGTTTATCACTTTAGTTTGTCTTTAAAGATTGTTTTAATTTTTAATCTTCTATTTTTCGTAGGTTCAGTGAATCAAGTGCCAGGGATCGGGTGACAAGGGTAATCCTTTTGTGGGTCAACAACCACTTCACAGACTTTGAGACAAATCCTGCTATGATGGAAATACTCGAGGTTTTTGAAGGTACTTTGAGGATATAAATCAAATTCTTATGCCCAAAATATTATTTTACAAATACTGCATTTAACAAATGATATATTTCTTTATAGGTTGGCTGGAAAGGGAAAGAATGGTAGGACAGTTGAGGCTCTTGAATATTGCCTGTGCAGCCAAAGCTAGGCCGAGGTGTATAACACTGGCCAGACCCTCACGAGATGATGTTTTGCATTTCTCAATTCTTGGAGGATATGAAAGGGGATTCGGGATATTTATATCAAAGGTATTTTTCCCCAAAAGATCATCCAGAAATGATTCAGATTTTGTGTTTTATTCGCATCCACCGTTAAAACTGTACAATTTTTTCAGGTTGAGAAAGGATGTAAGGCTGAAGAAGTTGGCCTCAAGCGAGCTGATCAAATCCTCGAAGTGAACGGCAACAGTTTTGAACATATTAGCCACGCCAAAGCATTGGAAATACTCAGATCTAGCACACATCTTAGCATTACAGTAAAATCTAATCTACTGGGTAAGTTTTTATTCCTATATACTTAAAATTAGTGATACTGATAATTCATATTTAATTATTACTATTTGTTACAATATTTAGTGTTTATTTGTTGGATTATAACTTCTACAAATAATTATTTTATGTTAATAGTTCAGAATTGTAATATTATGTTTTTATAGTTGTTATCTCATTGCCCTGACAGCTCTTCTTATTTTTTTATGGTTTCTTCTATTTTATCTTTATTTATATTTTTGACTTCAACATACTGGGGACTTTATTCGGCATTGAACATAATAACTATCATCCATAGACACTTATATGGAAGGTAATAGGGTTCTGTTTATATTCTCAGGTTTCAAGGAAATGGTGGAAAGCTCTTCAGGGCGAGGTAAGACGACACCTCGGAGGATAGAGCCTTGTCCACCACCACCCCATCCGCCTCCTTTACCCCCTCCACCTGTCACCACTCCTATATCTCCTACTAAACCTGTCAAACAATCGTTTATGACATTGGCGCCCAAGAAGAGGCTCCAGAAAGCGCTCATCAGGATGAACATACTACCAAAAAATACCATTGTGTAAGTTAAATAAACAGAAAATTATTTTATTCCTATCGCTATATTTGCTGTATTTGATTTTTTCTGATTGGTGATCTTTCTTATTTATCTACAGCGACGGACCTTGCGATGAATTGAACCAGAGTGGTGACACAACTCTTATGACTCAGCCGGATTTGGTGAACCTCGTCTACGATGACCTGAGACCAGCGGATTATCCCGAGCATGTACTCAAAGTATACAAAGCTGATCAGACTTGCAAGTACCTGCTTGTGCATAAGGTAAATGCTTTTCAGTTTGAACAGTTGAGAGTCTGTTACTTAAAAGGGATACACTAAAATACCGCCTAAAGTCTAGAGAACAAATTTTCTAATCCTAAATTGTTTCTTTAAGGAAACGACAGCGCATGAAGTTGTAATGCTGGCACTCCAAGAGTTTGGCTGTACAGAACCGAGTTGGCATTTCTCCCTTTGTGAAGTTTCAGTCTCCGAGGGAGGAATCATTAAACAGAAACGCCTTCCGGATCAGTTGCAAAATTTAGCTGAAAGGATAGGTCTCAGTAGCAGGTAATATCATAGACCAAAATTGAATGTGCCCAACAGAAATTAAGTTTTATGTTTTCCTACAAAATTTATTTTATAGATGTTGGAATTTTACTCTATTTTTCTAACTTTTACAGGTATTACTTGAAAACGAATGGAATCACAGAAACACTTGTTAGCGATGATTTGGCTACAGAACTTGTCAGGGAAAGTAATGTGCATTTCCTCCAGTTGAATGCTGTAGAGGTTGCTGTTCAACTGACGCTTCAGGATTTTTCAATATTCCGCCAAATTGAAAGCACAGAATATGTCGATGACCTTTTTGACATTACAAGTAGATATGGCACACCAATGCTCACACAGTTTGCTGAGGTCAGATTTTTAAAATTTCAAATTTGTGATAAAGAAAAATTGAATTTTTGAAAATATTACAGAGTTTGTATGACAAAATGAGATGTAATGACAAATATTTTTATATTTCAGTTGGTGAACAGGGAAATGTTTTGGGTTGTTACCGAAGTTTGTTCAGAACACAATTTAGTGAGGAGATCAAAAATCATTAAGCAGTTTATCAAAGTAGCAAGTAGGTATTTTTTGTAAAATAACTCTTCATGTGTACACTGGGGTACCTTATTACAATAATGAACTAATGAATTATGAAAGTCATTCTTGTTATGTATTTTTGCCTGGTTACTTATTAGTTTCCTAATATTTTTAAGGAATGGACAGTTATTAATTTTAATTCTATTAAAACACAGTCCAACAGTACATTGCTGGAAATCTTTTTACACCATAGAAAATTTGGGTAGATTTAATAGGGCATTTTTATGGAGTTTATTGGCAAATTAAATTAACTTCTAATTTCCTAAATATTTTAAATTTCAGGACAATGTAAAGAGTGTAAAAATTTCAACTCTATGTTTGCCATAATCTCTGGTCTGGGCCATGGGGCCGTAAGCAGGCTGAGGCTTACTTGGGACAAGTTGCCAAGTAAGTACCAGAGGCTCTTCCAGGACTTGCAGCAGATAATGGACCCTTCCAGGAATATGAGCAAGTACAGACAACTCGTCAATAGCGCCACACCACCTATTGTAAGTCACTTTTTCTGATCCATCGTCCATTTTTATTTTCATTAAAAACATGTACATAAATTACATGATGCACATAAATTATATATCAATATTTATCAGTTGGTTATTTTGAGATTGCCCAAGTTTGGACAGATGTGCTTATCCAGGGTTGACAACAGTTTAATTTACTTTAATTTTATTTTAAATTTTGTGCTGATGAACATATATCCCAATGCAATTCTTACAATAGAGTTTCACTTTATTTCAGATTCCATTTTACCCCGTAGTCAAGAAAGACCTCACGTTTATTCACTTGGGAAACGATTCGAGAGTCGAGAACCTCATAAATTTTGAAAAGCTGCGGATGATCGCCAAAGAAGTCAGAACACTGACTAACATGTGTTCGTCCCCATACGACCTACTGACCATGTTGGAACTTGGTAAATAAATTAAACAGTATAGTTTAAACGCAAATTTTATTCAAAATTTGCGAATGACCAACTTGTTACACCAGAGAATTCGCTTTGTAAAGTGATTTTTCTATACTAATTTTTCAGGCGGTCAACCTCCTTCTAACGCGATGGTGGCACTGAACCAGATGACCACTGGTACGACACAGCAGGGAGCTGCCACTGTCAAAAGAAGGAAGAAATCAACAGCTGCCCCAAATCCGAAGAAAATGTTCGAAGAAGTATGTAAAAAATATGAATTTATTTTATGTTGACAGCTAATATAATAACCTTTAGATGGCCTTAGACTGTCTAGAGTTTGAGTGGTCATCTCTGTTTATTTCGTATCTTTTTCCGTCCGCAAATTTTAAAGATTTCAGGGGGAGAAGTATATTTATATTGCCATTTGTTTCACTGACAATTTGATGTTGGGCTAGGCACAAATGGTGCGACGGGTGAAGGCGTACCTGAATAGGATGCGGGTGTTGACCGATGAGGAAAAGCTGCACGAGCTCTCTTTGGAGTGCGAAGGAGCGAGGGAGACGGGGGGCGGTTCGATGAGCGGGCCGATGAGAAAGAGAAACCCGTCGCCGACACTCAGCACAGCGTCCTCAGCCAGCAGCGCTTCTGAAGGCACGAGGAAACACAATTCAACCAAATTCGGTAAGTTTTCCCCACAATATATCTCACCTTCTCACACATTCTTATTCTTGATTTTCACAAGTTGGGTTTTAGATTTAGGCCAAGTTTTTTTTTCTTAATACCCTCATTTCCATAATAACATTTCTGCATCTGTGAATATTACTTTATTAGATCCTTTTCCATTTTTATTTTTAAAAATATAAAAATAGTATTTATACGATATAACACCTATGGATAACATTATATTGATAATCGGATTTTTTTTTGTAATTATTCATTCGAAATATAACCAGAATGTAATTTGAACATTTTTTTAATATTTCACATTTGCGTGTGATTGATTATATTTGAAATTAATAAGTCTTGAATAATGATAACATTTCAAACTCTACTGTTAGATGTTTTTAAAAATTAATTGATATTAAAAAAATTACCTGATTTTTAAACATTTCATTCCCATTATCCTTTTGCTTTTTTTCCTTATAACAGTTTAATTTATGGCCTTAAACATGTAATTTCAATTATACATGGTGTCATCACAATGTGTGTACAAACCTCTGGAACATGTTCCTTGGGCCTAAAGAAAAATTATGTTCAAAGTAACTGTCTTTCCTATTAGAAATTAATTTTTAACTTGAAATGGACGTTTTTGGGGATGATCGTAACAGCATTTTGTTTTTGTTTTTAATATTAGTGTAAGACAACCTTATTTTTAGTTGCCAAATTAAAATGTCGCTTTGATAAAAATAAAAATTAAACAAACAATACTTATACTAACAAAACTGAAAAAAAAATAGTTATTGCTGTATTATCCGAGCTTTTATCTTAGTATTTCACAAATTACTTTTCTAAACAGCACTCTTTTAATTTATGCAATCAGTATTATTATATTCACAATAGCAATTTAGAAATTTAGCAATAAAATAGTTTAGGCAGCTTTGCAAGTTTCCAACACCTTAGGTCATGCACTGTCTTTATTAAGAATTCATAGTTATTAAAATAAATCTACCTTTTGCAATTACACAGTGTTCATCAAAAGATTCATGTCAGGTCCATTTTTACATTTTTGTTTTCCACAAACGTCTTTTAAATGATTTCCAAAAAATACCATAGACAGACAGACACAACATTCAGCATTGAGAAACTGCTAGTTTTAAAACTGCAGGCGACAGAAAAGTTTTAAAATTCTGTGGTTGAGAACATCCAAGAATAAAATGTATAAGTTGTTTCTTTCCCTGATTTCCGGACAAAGAAGTTTTTTTTTCTATAAAACATCAAAAGTATGTAAACATTTTTTATATGTCCAAGTAACACGTCCCCTATGTTTGTACACGGGATTTGGGAGGACACTGTGGTGTTAGTGCCATTTGTTTAGTATCCTCATATGCTTGTTGAATGTGTTGTATTGTTGTATCCTAGTTGCATTTGTAATGTAAACTGTTTTGAGACCAGTATCGCTTAATGCTATATTCTAGGCAATTCTATTATTATAAATTCTACTGACTGGTGGACTTTATTCATTTTTCTCAGAAACTGAAAAGGGTGTTTAGTGGGATCCAAATCAGGAAATGTGTAATCACTTTCAAATGTAAAAAATATATCATAACGCATCGGCAAAAAAATTTTTGTTGTAATGAGTTATGGACCTATACCGAGTTCAAGATTTTTTAAGGATTCAGTAGAGTTGCAGACCAGGAGGGTTTAGAATATTTCCAGCCAGGATTTTTGTTTTCTCGTTACCAATTTTTCTGGTGTTGGATAGTTTTGTTTCAATCAGTAATTAAGGGTGAAATCATAGTGTAGCCACTGAGGTTTCCTATTGGTGATATCATACAAAGGAGAAGACATATCAAACATCAAATTTTTTTATACACCAAAATGAAATTATTACGTAATATAGTTATTTACATTAAATTCAAGGATATTATTCGAGGGTTCTGCCAATCAAAAAGTTGAGAAAGAATAGAGTTCCACCAGTGTTAACGGCAACTGGGTATAACAGTACTTATAGCGCATAGAAACCTTAGGCATATGTGGAATGCTGCAGAAGGCGGTGTTCTCCCCCAGTCCCAAGTATTTTAATAACATTTCGGACACTTTATTGCAAGTTTTGTGATTCTCATATTGGCAGGCTCAGCCTCACCACAGGCTGTGCGGAAACTATTGGCGCTGTCAGAGACGACCAAAACGCGTCCGCACTCTCGGCAAGCGGTGGTGGGGAGCAGTCCCGGGTGCGGCAGGAGGGCGGTTGTGGGGGTGCCGGTGGCGCGGGCGTGGGCGGGGCGGTGGCGGTGGCGGAGGCGGGGCGGGGCGGGGGCGGTGTCGGGGCGGCGGGGAACAGCAGGGCCCGCCGCTGCCCAGGCAGTTGACCCACGAGCGGTCCCACTCCGATACGCCGCCGCTGCCCCCGCCTACCACCACCACCACCACCACCACCACAACAACCACCACCACAACCACCCCGGCCCCCCTCCCGCCCCCACCAGCCCGGCCTCCTATCTTCGGTCGACCTCAATGCCGAGTCTTCCAGTGTCACTAGTCTGTCTAATTTGCCCCTCAGGAAAACTCTTACCAGTGGTGAGTCCGCGTTCGCCCTACATTTTAAATTACAAATAGTTTAAAATACCTGTTCTGTGATCTGCCAGGGGTTGGAATACCGTCGATTTCCTGTTTTTCTGTCTCCTCTCGCCGGTTCGGTCTTTCGCCAGACCGGTTTCGGCCGCTCGCCATCTTCAGTAGCGGTGTTAGTCACTTTTGGCAGTTTGGATGTTTTTTGGTGCATCCTCACTGCCCACTGTCACTGTCACTTGTGTGTTGGTTGTCTGTTTGTTGCGTCTCTTGTTATTGGGTTTTTGGGGGACCTCACCTGCCCAATTTTTGACCGACAACCCGACAAAGACCTAAGCCGATTAACGAAAATCCCCCCCTTTTTGAACGATAACCCAACAAAGACTTAAGCCGATTAACAAAAATCCCCCCTTTTTTTTACCTGCAAGCCAACAAAGACTTAAGCCGATTAACAAAAATCCCCCTTTTTTTTACCTGCAAGCCAACAAAGACTTAAGTCAACTAACAAAAATCCCCTCCTTTTTGACCGACAACCCGACAAAGACTGAAGCCGATTAACAAAAATCCCCCCCTCAATTCAAAAACAAGACAAACAAAATCCCCCCCGAAACACAATAACAACAGACGCGTATATACACACGACAAACAGACAACCAGCACAGTACAAGTGACAGTGCAGTGAGGATGCCCAAAAAACATTCAAAGTGCCAAAAGTGACTAACACGTCTACTGAAGATGGCGAGCGGCCGAAACCGGTATAGCAAAAGACCAAACCAGCAAGAGGAGACAGAAACATACGAAATATAAGGTATTAAATTACATATTGAAGATTATTAGGGTTTGGAATATCGTTGCGATCTCCCGTCTCCGCTCGCGGACACCATCCGGTCACACCACACCAAGTGTCAACTGCTCTCTTAACATACAAAACCAGATCTCGGTCTTTACCCCGAACTTTGAAAAGTGCCATCAGTGAGAAACATTAAAATATTCCACAATGTAGTACAAAAAGAAAAAAATCAATGGGAACAATTACGAACTGACATGACACTCTACAGCTTCCCTCATTACTTCAGGCCCCTGAAAACAATCTTAAAAGCGTCATTGAGAAATCGTCCCTATGGCAACAATTAAACTGAGAAGTCAGAATTTGAAGAGCTGAATGGAATGGAATAAATATCTTTTCACTGCTTCTCACCATCATCAATTGCATTCCATTGATGAGGCATCGATTGGGTCATCCTGTCTGTGTTGTTACTCTCAAATGAAAACTGAAACCAAACAACAACAACAAAAAATTGTAACTCAACAATGGTGGTAACAGTGCAGACAAGTAACCAAACATATTTTTGCCTTTTACCGATGTAATGCTATTTGAAGATGGCTAGAGGCTGACACATAGTGGAGACAGAAGATCGCAAGAATAGCTGCCAGACTTAACAAGCCCCTACTTGGACCTAGCTATGAGATTACCCTTGTGTACCTGATTTGTGTACCTCTCGGCAGGGAGTGCCCACCTTATTGGTTTAAATACTACAGATTTCATGCCTAAGAAAACTTCTTACAAAAATTAAAGAAATAAGTGGTCGAATAGAGGGTTATTTGAGATGTTGGATCTAGCATAGCTTAGGTGTTAGAGCAGTCTTGCACTGAGATACTTGGGTTTGAATACCGGTGGTAGACCAAATTATTGTTCAATAATTGATGAAATTTACTAAACAGATCTATTTAACTGCAATTAATAACTAATTAGCGTTCAGGAATGATGAATAATAACATTTGTTTCCTTAACATATTATTTATTACAAATAAATTTTGAGAATAATCACAGCTAATAACTAATAAGTTTGGACTAACTGTGCGTCACAATTAGTTTCCATTTTTAGTCTTGTACAGTTCAACTCCTTAAGGTTCATACTTAAAAATTTGTCTACCTGTTTTCTATACCACTGCCAGGTTCAGCTTGAGCTGTACCTCACACGATGTATGGAGCACATCTTTGCAAATACAAACACATGTAATAGGGAATAAAATATAAGGTTAATAAAATTATCAAAACCTTTACTGTGTCCTAATAAAATTGGAGCAAAAGTTAATTATTTTTTATTGCAGTCAATTTAGGTTTTCTTTTTTGTTCAGTTAGCTTTATCATTATTTGTTGGGTCTCCAATGAGCTCTAAGACCCAACCTGCTATCACTCACTGCCTGTTGCACTTTTGCAATAATGCAACTGCCTGTGTCACTGAATTATTATATTATTTCATCGAACTTAAGGCAAATATGATCTTGAAATTCATTTGAGCAGAGTACAAATGGAATTCTCGAAAAATACTTCAACTATAATTAAAAAATGAAAATACAGAGCAATGGTGTTTGACATTTGTATTATTATTATTATTTGTTCAAAATATTAATTTTAGTATCTTTTATTAAGCCGTATGTTTTATATTATCGCAATATTGCTGTCTTAATTAATTACTACCCTAAACTAGGATTTGATTATAAATGATAAAAATTAATATTGCTTCGATATTTAATGGCCAAGTGTTGGAAAATATCAAAAACTGATCACTTATGATAGAATAATACAATGGTGAATTAGTCAGCAGGGTATCTTAAACAGGAATAGTTTGAAGCGTTAATTTGATTAGGGGTTATTATTATGATTGAATTCGGTTCATCTTAACATGCATCATCAGAACAGTAGTCGCTTGCATGGTATTAAAAGCGTTGTTTCGTAAAATGGAAAATAACAAGGTGATCAAATTAATCGCTTATATCCTCTCTAATTAATAAAAATAAAAGAGCGAAAAATCGTATTTTCGCAAATATCTGCAGACAATAATGTGACCGACGAAGGTAGAGTGAACATAATCAGGTACACATGTACAGGTACATATGAGATAATTATCATAATTGATGTTGAATTGATACAGTGTGATTATTTTAATGAGAACTTCCGGTAAATGCATTTTAATTTATGAAAAACCTTACATTTTGAAAGATAAAAATGATTCGTGGAGAACGCAAAATTATATTAAATTACTCGCAGGCAAACTTTTTATTGTTGAAACTAAACATATACTGTTTGAATCCTTGCGATTAAATTTTATTGGGTTTATTTATCAAATATTAGAAGCGAAATATTGGATTCACGTTTTGATTGGTGTACAACTTGCATCCGCCATTTTTTTCCCGGCATTCGATGCTTTATAAATGTCGGCCGCCGCGCCGGCCAGCCATTACGCCTTCGGGCAGCGGTCGAAACGCGTCTCGGAAAAATGCTTAATCTTTTCAGGCGATCCACGTATAGACCCAATTTTTGACTCCTTCGTAGGCCGAACGAGTGATAGTCTGAGGTAACAATGTCTGGAGAATACGCCAATTTGCAATATCACTGTCGCATCTCTCCTCCTATAGCGACCATTTTAACTCCAATGCTCGCCTCGAACGCGTCAATTACTTTCGATAAGGAGCGGCCGCGATCGTTTCCGTCGGTTTTAGCAGCTCGTAATACAGCTCACGACCTTATAGCTGTTAATAATATTCGGTTTGGCCGTACGTTCATTCGCTAACACCGCTCTCGCCATAGGTATTTGGTTTGGGAGCGTTCGACGACTCTCGGCCGAAGATTTCTTCGTGTTGAAGCGGAAAATTAAAACCTCCCTCAAAATTACGATATTTCGGCTCGTAAACTGACGTTTTCAATCGAGGATAACTTCACGGAGCGGACTTAAATCGACCAATGTTTCGATGGGGTTATGTTGACAATTTTCCAAGCTTATTGTAATAAGGTCTACATCCGTTTATTTAAACACCACTTAGAACTAAAACCATCTATTGTAAAATGGGGGAAGGCAAAGTTGTACACCTAATATTTTTCCGGTAAGTTCAAATATTTAAAAAATCTGGAGCCTGGTGCAATTTTCATAAGACTCGTAATCGTGTTTTCTGCCCGTAGCGAATGATTGAATGTTGAATTTAATTGCATTTATATTGCGTTATCGTCCTTCTCTTTTGTGTGCGATATATAACTGAAACTGTGTTTTAGGTTCAGTTACAAGTAGTGACTCGGGGCACTCAACTGCACTGGATTCGCATTCAAATAGTTCGGCTGAGACTCCTCTCTGCCCTACATCGACATCACCTCCGTTTCATCTCAGGAGGCACTCAGCCATGCAGCCAGGTAACAATAACTATTTACCTACATTTATATCTCTTCTGTTCGCTTTTTATTATAATTTAAATTTAATTTACGAATGGATTCTAAACTGTTATAAGAATCAAAACGATATAAGACTATTGCTTTGAATTTGATATTTAACACGTTGACTGCCAGGCGCATTTTCCATGGTTCGCCCAACGCGCCAACGTTAATTTTTCATTATGCGATGAAAAAAACACAAATTACAGAAATTATTTTTGTATGTTCTATATTGCATTAATTTCTTCAAACCATTATAGTAACAATGGTATTATTGAAAAATGTATCAGTATCGATATTTACACTAATTATGTACTTTTATCATTCGCTGCGGTGGCCCCCACGGCAGTCTACGTGTTAATGTACAATTATAAGCACCTTCTAGATAATTGAAAATAATAAGTTATATAGGTAAAAGAAAAAACTTTTTTAAATTATATATATAATATTAAAGAATCTGATTTATTTTGATTAATGTAGTCATATTTTATTAAATGATAGTTTATAAAGAATCCTATCAATTTGAATTTGAGCTTTTCATAAAATATTTTGTATTTGGCATGTTTATGTATCAAATGTTGGTGGATGTATGCTTATGTTGGATAGAAATGGTTTTAGGGTAATGGTGTGGTGGTTTGTCTGGCTTTAAAGCTTGCCTTGTGATTGATGCATGTGATCTCATTGTTCCTTATTTCTCTGTATTGACCCAATAATCATTTTCATCCTTTCTCACTGCACCCGAAACAATATATTTCTTCTTTTCTTGAATCTTAACATTGTCCTCATTTTAAAAAATTAACTAGTACTAGTGACCATTTTTTATTCATTATAATCTTGTTTATTATCTCACTTAATTTTATTTTGTAATACTTTCGTGAGTTATCGTAGTCTACTTTTGAGAATGATATATCATTAACCTTTTAACATAACGATGATAGCACGTGTTTCTTTAAAATCGTTTTCAACTAATTTTTTTTTTTAACATATTTTGAATGCTTTTTGGAAACTAATAACTTTAACAAAATTATAAAATCATTTGCCCGAAAGATGCAAATTTGTTAATTCAAACAACTGAAAATTGTCTTTAGGGAGGCCTCCTTTCTTGCATGCAGTTCCAGTGTTACCGCCTTTGCCGAATGGTGAGTGTATGCGACGATAATTGAATCCTTCTTAAGTAAAATATATTTTGGTACAATTTAGAGAGTACGATATGAATTGTCTCTCTTTGTGTGTTTCAAATCTGTGTATGTATATTTGTTTATGAAATTAGTTGGGATAGTCTTTGTTAAATCTGTAAAAACTGTCTTTTATTAGTAATTTTATATTGGGTGGATTGTGTGGAGAAGTTATCTTCCTTTATTCCTTTTATTTACAACCGAATGAATTTTCTCCTTATTGCTATTGCTGAATTTAAACACGAAAAACGAGATTTAAATTCAACAGATACATTTAAATGTTTTTCGAAAGTGTAAATTATATTTTGATTAAATTAAGGATTGACTGTGTGAAGTGTTACTCAGAAATGTAAAAATGTAATATTTTCTGTTTGCCAGGATTGTTGAAAATAATATTTGGGCTCGATAAAACATTTTTAATGCTTAAGGGAATAATACGGGATTTTTTACTGCAAGCTGAGATAAATAAAATACAGCAGCCGTGTGTCCTCCAATTAGCGGAATATCATTTTGTGTTTTGTATCGCTTACTGTTTGTGTTAATGCTCATCGTACGCCCGATGACCCGAAAAGCACTACTTTGCAAGCTAAGCTAGAGCAATTTTGGCCAATGCTCTGTGACATGTGATTTGCTTACGTTTCAATATGTCATATGCATTAACAAATTGACTGCCATATATTTTTGAGTTTAAGTCTTTTAATTTTTTTCGGCCACTTTGTTCAATACACAAAGAACACATCGATATATTATGTTTTGATTGCCCTTATATTAATGTCTTCTAAAATTAATTACAATGATGATTTTTCTATACGTATATTGTTAACAAAATTTTATTTGTACCCTAAAATTTTGTAAAATTAAAATATTGAAAAATCTAAACCGGATAAATTCTCCTTGCTGTTTGGCAGTAAATTTGTTGACTGGCACCTGCACCTCTTGCCTGTGTAATATAGGCTTTATTTATCTGTCTTTTTAAAAACTGATTGCCTATTAACAATGTTATTGTGGTTTGACATAATAGGATGTGTATTGGCCCCACCGCGGATGGGTCCAACGTACAACATGGCCGCTCAGGTGTCGCAGATGTCAGCGAGATTCCACAGACTTGGCAGGGCCCACTCTCACGAGGGCGTCACCCACCCCTACTACCACGACGAAGATGGTGAGTATGCACTCAGCATAAAGAATGCGCTTCATATCAAATCTATATAAAAGATTCGCAGTATAAACGCATCTGTCTTGAACCTGTAAGACTGTTAACTAACAGTGTGGGCTCGACATACTCTCACCGCGTGAATTATAATTTTTTTGCCGAATCCATCGAAATATGCTGACAACCCAATTGTGAATTGACAGTGCCCAAAAACATTAAAATAGTTTAGAATGCCTGTTTTGTGGTCTGCGACGGGTTGGATTTCGTGTGTCTCTGTCTCCTCTCTATGGTTTGGTCTTTCGCCAGACCGGTTTCGGCCTCTCGCCATCTTCAGTAGCGGTGTTAGTCACTTTGGACGTTTTTTGGGTATCCTCACAGCACTGTTGTGACGGTGACAGTGCAGTGAGGATGCCCAAAAAACATCCAAAGTGCCAGAGTGACCAACACCGCTACTGAAGATGGTGAGCAGCCGAAACCGGTCTAGCAAAAGACCAAACCAGCGAGAGGAGACAGAACACATTAAATCTACAACATAACAATAGTTTTAGGTATTTCACAGTTGTATCTATAGTAAGAAAATTTATAAAATGGAGAATAGTAATTAGATTTAGAATTTTTTTTTATTCTACAAATTTTTTTGCTTCGTCTTTTCCAGATGATGAAGAAGCTCAGGTCTCCGCCGTTTAGGCACTTCCATCTAAAAATGTTTCATCTGGACGATGTCTTACTTAGTGTTGATTATTGCACAGGATTTTGGAGTCTTATCAAGTTATGTAGTGGCCGCAGAAATATTGTAATTTTGTTTTTTGTTTGTTTCTGTATGATCTCATAGCATATAATTTGTGTATTTACCGGTTGTATTCCAATTTATATGTGCGTTGTTTTTGTCTCTCAAAAATAGAAAAAAAGGGACTTTTTGTTTCTGTGCTGAGTTTTCAAACTCTATTGTCGACACTATAGTTTGATGAGATTGTGGATTCCTGGGAGTTTAGAATTTTACTTTTCAGTTATTGAAGCGAGGAGACTTTTGTCATTTCTTTTAATGCTTGGGAATCCACACAAGCATTACTATTTTAAAAGCTTGAAATGTAAAAGTTTATTCATTCCAGTGCTCTGAAGAATTAACGTTCGAGTGAAAGAAAATAGTCCAAAGAATCTCCGCCAACTTCTGTTTTAAATGGAAGATCTGAATATCTGTTTTTTAATTTTAAAACGATATATTCATTCAGAGAAGTACTTAATATTCAGGTTGGTGTTGTTCCATTGGAAATTATTTGTTAATGAAGATTGGCAAACATTTTCCATTTTTCATATTCTCTTCTGCTTTTTCTGTGAATCGGTTCTTGCGAACTCTTTTTGCAATTTTGTTTGGATCTCTCATTTGGGAGAAAGCAAATTGAATGTTTTAAATTTGTTCAAAATTATGTATTGTGTCGTTTGTCGTCGATGTTTGTTTATTGAGTCAGAATAATGTTTGTGGTGGTCAGCTTGTGAAAGTATTCAGAAAAGATATATGAAAAGCTTTTAATGATTGCATTAGTAGTTTTGTGATTGTGTATATTTAGGTTTGTGTGAAACAAAAGTTAAACTAAGTCATATCAAATTATAAATTTATTTTTGTTAAGAACACAGAGGAATTTTCTTCAAAAGTAAAAAAGTCAATATATTCTATTTATTTTGGACATTTATTTTTTAAATACATTTTGTCTCGCGACGTATAGAAAGTATAATTGAATGTTGTTGAATAAAATCTGTTGGGGAAAAAGTAAATTTTTAAAAAAAATATCAATAACAAATGAATTGTATCGTGATTGGTGGATTTATATTTTGTGAACAGAAAAACTATTTTGGTAGGATTGGGCTGGCTGTGTCTCTGTTTGCAGAGTGAAATGTTTTTCGAAGGCGAATCTAATAACAATGTAGGAATTGATTTTTGTATGCTCATATTTTTGCAATTTAAAACAAAAAAAATATTGTTTTCGTGTTGCCATTTTCCTTGTGTATATACAGACATATATTTATGATGTATAGGTATGAAGGAAATCAAAAAAAGGTTAGAATTTCATTATTGATACTCCACATCATGATGTTCCATTTCATGAATATGTATAACCTTTCTCAGATGTTTCATGTGTTACCTTTTACCTCAGAATGTTCAATGTTTGCCTTATATCTCAGTGTCAAAAAATGATTTATCTGGCTAATAGAAAATCGTATATAAGAAAAGTTATTGCAAACTTATCCTTAAATGTTGATGAATAGACTTTGTTTTGTTTGTTGTTTTGTGTTTCTTACACCAGTGAGGTATTTATTAATACAGTGATTTTGTAAAACTGATATTTATATTTAGTGTAATTTACATAGTTCTGTGAACTGTGTAATTCCTAAATGTTTACTTTTTATTTTTTAATTTTGTGCAATTTTTTGTAAATATATTGTTTTTTTTTGTACAAATTAGTCTTTACTTATTATTTTTTTTAATGAGTGCAGAGCTCTCTTCAGCTTTTGTATTATCAATAGGTGGATTAGTGATGATCATGCCCTTATAATAATATTAATAATAATAATGAAAAAAATAATAAAATTTGAAATGACTATCATGAATCTTGCCATGAGTATACTCACAAGGGGCATTTTTGTTATAATGGGATAATATAAAGAAAAAGACAGTGTATAAATAATTTATTTAAATATGTATAGTATCAGTTTTTTATAACCTGTACAACAAGACTTTGTTTTATTTTTTTGTCTCTTTGTGTGTACAATATATAATATGTGTATATTATTTGACCTATATATATATAGATATATATATAATAATCTGTTGTAAATGTGAAGCACACTTGAGTGTCTCTTGTCTATCTGTCTAATCAGAAATTATTGTACAAATTATGCAGGAAAATAGTAAATCATATCTCAGATAAATTTTTAATTTCTACTTGTATGAATGTAATAAAAAAATATATAATAAAAATAGTCAGTCTGTTTTAATATCCATTAAAATGTTCTTGCATTATTTATGACATTCCCAGTACCATAATTAATACAAACAGATTTGATGAATCTGTAGCGTCATCGCGACGCCAGCGCCCCCTGAAATTGGTGCGGGGATGCACTGAACTAAACTTCGTTGGGTACGCGTGCACAGCGACGCCAGCGCCCCACATAGGGTGTTGCGGCAATGCACTTAACTAAAGTTCGTTTGGTTCACTTGCACAGCGACGCCAGCGCCCCACATAGGGTGTTGCGGCAATGCACTTAACTAAAGTTCGTTTGGTTCACTCGCACCGCGACGCTAGCGCCCCATATAGGGTGTTGCGGCAATGCACTTAACTAAAGTTCGTTGGGTACACGTGCACCGCGACGCTAGCGCCCCCTTGAGGGTGTTGCGGCAATGCACTTAACTAAAGTTCGTTGGGTACACGTGCACCGCGACGCTAGCGCCCCCTTCAGGGTCTAGCGGCAATGCACTTAACTAAAGTTCGTTGGGTACACGTGCACCGCGACGCTAGCGCCCCCTTCAGGGTCTAGCGGCAATGCACTTAACTAAAGTTCGTTGGGTACACGTGCACCGCGACGCCAGCGCCCCTTGAGGGTGGTGCGGCAATGCACTTAACTAAAGTTCGTTTGGTTCACTCGTACCGCGACGCTAGCGCCCCCTTCAGGGTCTGGCGGCAATGCACTTAACTAAAGTTCGTTGGGTACACGTGCACCGAGACGCCAGCGCCCCTTGAGGGTGGTGCGGCAATGCACTTAACTAAAGTTCGTTTGGTTCACTCGTACCGCGACGCTAGCGCCCCCTTCAGGGTCTGGCGGCAATGCACTTAACTAAAGTTCGTTGGGTACACATGTACCGCGACGCTAGCGCCCCCGGAGGGTTTCGTGGGGACGTACTTAACTAAATTTCGACATATTAACGATGGAAAAAATTTCACTGAAAAACTTCATTGAAAAAATTATTTAAATTTTGAAATAAATTAGTATAATTACGTCATTTCCATGTAAATTGTTTTGTGTTTGGTTCAATAACAAAGTATGTTCTTATTTCATTTTTATTTTTATTTAATTTAAAAATTGTTACATTTTTATTCTGACAAATGATTTTCTACCTTGCTAAGGTGGAGAGGAGACATAAATTAAACACAACACTCGGTTTTAATAATAATAAACGCTAACAATATTCAATAATAAAATGTAAATCATTAAAGTGAAATATAATTTGTAATGCCTAAATATATGTAAGATTTTTCAACTTTCGTTTATAGGACAAGTGTATCTCACGTTGGAACTGCTATGGACGGAATAGAGGATGAAAAGGGCCAAAATAGCATTTATATACGGGCGTAATAAAAAATAACCACAAAAAAAACACAAAGTGATGGCCACGACACTTACACAATCTCCGAATACATTACATATTCCGTAAACTAGAATTTATAATATCGTATAAAACAATGAACGAACTAGAAAAATACCTCAACACTCAACAACAAAACAGACACAAACAGAGCGGTGTGTAAAATGTAATATGAGAATCCTGCGACGGAATATTCTCTGTATACTGGAGTATACATCGGCCTAACCGGGCCGAATATACAGGACATATACAAAGGACACATAAAAGCAATAAAATATAAAACCGAATCCAACTTGGCCAACCACATTCAAAACTCTCCGAACGCGAGAAAATGAGCATCAACGAATCTTTAAAATTAATAAACCCAGGCAAGAGAGGCAAAGAGATGTGCACGTAATGGAGAATATAGAGATTTTCGAGAACAAAACAAAGCAAAATAATCCAAAGTGACGCTATCCCGTAGATTACTGAAAACACAATAACAAGACACCGGCACAGTAGAACTGAGAGTGGCCGAAGAACATCCACGTGATGCCCTCCAGAAGGTGACACTTGTAGTTTAGAAGGTGACACCTTGAAAATATTAATCTCAATTTCGTTAATCAGAAAAGGCGTTTATTTTTCTTTTGGTTCCGCGTTATTTCGATTTCGTCTCAACGTCTTGCAATTACTTCTTCTGCTTCTTCTTTTTCTTGTTTTCCTCTTCGAATAGGAAAGGGCAGGGCGGCGCCGGCTCACGGTTGAACTCCAAGTTGCACTCTGCGACTGCCATTCCCAGACCGTATCCAAGGCCGGCTATAAATGCACCTCTCTGCCCTACAGGACACAGAGTTTAAAACAATTTTAAACAGACGGAAATTCACAATCTCCCTCTCTCTCTCTCTCTCTCTCTCTCTCTCTCTCTCTCTCTCTGTATTTCTATATCAAAGGAGAAAGCGGTCTGCTACTCACTCCTGAATACGACGGCCGATAAGAAAAGACCGGTGAGGGCGCCAACCGCTGAAAAACAAAATTTTATTTTAATATACCTGTTTTGTGGTCTGCCAGGGGTTGGAATACGCTTCTGTCTTCTCTCTCCGGTTTGGCCTTTTGCTAGACCGGTTTCGGCCGCTCGCCATCTTCAGTAGCGCTGTGTTAGTCACTGTTAGCACTTTGGAATGTCACTGGACAGTACATGTGAAAGTGACAGTGCAGTGAGGATGCCCCAAAAAACATCCAAAGTGCTAACAGTGACTAACACAGCGCTACTGTTCTAGCGAACTTGTGAAACCGGTCTAGCGAAAGACCAAACCGGCGAGAGGAGACAGAAACATCACGAACCTACAAAATTTTATTTCTTATTCTCTCCGCTCTGGGCTCATAACAAATTAAGTTTAAATCCTCCCGTTTTTATTATATAACAATTTTTTTTAGTCCTTAATACTTCTGCACTTTTTAACTATCAAAATGTGTGTATCGTCTACGATTCACTGTGTATATTCGCGGAAAATTTAATTAATTGTAATTGCCCAAAAATAAATGGTCAAAAAGGCGGAATAGGGCCCCCCCCATCCACTGATAACCTGATAGGGGAGGTTATATATCGATATCTGTTTCATTCGATATCGTGACTCTAATGCCTCAAATTCGTGACAAAAATACAGACTCAACATTTACATACCTAGAAAAATTCTATAAACTAGACTATAAGCGAAATAATAGTAATAATAAAAAAAAATAGTCGCCTACAGCGTCAGGATATCGATATATAACCTCCCCTATCAGGTTATCAGTGTGGGGGTTATTCTGCATTTTAACCGAACGAATAATCGCTAATTCCTGAGCGAATTCGATATTAAGTTTTTCCAAGTTAAATTTAAAATGACTCACTCAATTTGGTGAGAGTGTGCTTAATGCAGCTATCCCACTGTCGGCCCACCTCCTCGCCCCCCTCCAATAAACCGCTCATCTTTATATAATAAACTGGCGGCCAAATACAAATAAATTTCAATAATTATATCCAGCGACGACACAAGCTGATACCGGATCGGGCGTCATCTGCTTTAAACAATTCAGTTCACTATTAAAATAAACGAACAGAGCGTTTAAATCACATTGATAAAACAGATTGTGCGAACTTACATTTTACGATAAACTAGCAGTGCCCTTGGGCTTTAGTCGCGTCGATAATTTTCGAGATTTAAAATGTTTTCGAAGCGATTTCAGTTCCGAAAATTCATTGTTGGCGATCAGATGATATTCAATCGACGGAGGATTCAGAAACTACAAATCAGCTTAATATACCGTGCCTATGTTTTATTTTGACAAAAAATTGGATACATCAAATCGAGAATTTTTTCTTGTTTTCACACACCCAAATATATTCAAGTTGTATATAAATTTTATTGCTTCCAATAATATAGGTTTTTAAAATTTAATTGTATTTATGGCCGATGAATCACAGCCGTAAAAATGTCTAAACGGGATGTCGACGCCTGAATATGAACATCAGAAATGGTATCGGGAGAAGGAACCGGGTGGTTCCCCCAGCTGAACTTACTTGTGCTGCTCTCTAGTAGCGACATTGTGAACTACAACCGACCTAGCCTGTCCTCTAGCGGAATTTCTATGAACTACAATAGACATAGATTCATTAATTGGATATTATTTCTCCTTTTTTAATATCTCTGTCCACAGTTTAACATTTATTATGTACTATAAATTATTTTTATTAATGCTGAAGTGTTTTCAAATTAGATATAATGTCCAAGTTTTAGCTAGCCAGTCATTTTTAGCCACATATATTTTATTTACAGACCACAGAAATATATATTTATTTACAAGATATTTGGGTTTATGACAGAGACTATAGTTCTGAGGGACACTAATAATTTATGAATGTTGTACATTAATTTATAGGCATGTATTTTATTTCTATCGATTACTTAGGAATGACAAGTGGAATTAAATAGATAATATACATTGTACATTTAATTTCAAACAAAGTATTCATGTAACGGAGACTATTAAGAAGGAAACTTCAATTGTTTGAATAAAGAAATAACTTAAAATTATTTTAAAATAAATGATTCCTGTATTGTCAGATTGAAATATTTTGGATAATTTATAGGTGAATTTAATGACAGAAATAATTTTAATATTTAGACATGTTAATGAAATGTATCAGAAATGTGTTGAATTGGATGACTATTATATCTTACCTAATTCTCTGGCTTCATGCATAGAAATTTACTAAAATTCTTTTATTACTCTTTTATAATTATATCCTAATTGAAAAATCATATCTACTGTCACAATCTGCTGTATTTGTCTATACAAATTTAAGCTGCACCAGATTAATGGTAGCATTCCATTAGCAATAGAGGGTATAAATAGGATCCTTACATATTTTTTTAAGGTATTTCTAATTAATTTCATGTAATTTCAAGGTTCCTTTACTACTTTTGTGTCACAATTATTATTTAATTTATTATTTTATTTCTGTTATTTTTGTTTAATGCAGCATCTAAATCATTAAAGAATTCTTTTTTTGAGGTCAGGATGTATGTTAAAATTATCATTAGAGTCAGTCCTTAGCTGGATGTTCATCCATTGTGCACTCAAGTCTCACTGTATTACTGACGAATAGGGCACATGTTCCCACATATGAAGATACTGGTGCTGCTACCTTGTAGCGAGTGGTGGAACTACAACCGACTACCCTGTGCTCTAGCGGAATTTCTTTGAACTACAATATATTCATTAATTGCATATTATTTCTTCTTTTTAATAATATCTCTGTTCATAGTTTAACATTTATTATTATACTATAAATAATTTTTTTTAATGATGAAATGTTTTCCAATTAGATTTTATGTCCAGGTTTTAGTTAGCCAGTCATTTTTAGCCACATCAATAAGAACAAAACAACACAATTTTACCCACATATATTTTATTTACAGATATAAACGTGTAGAATTGTACACCACACAAATATATATTTATTTACAAGATATTTAACCTTGGTTTTATGACAGAGCTATAGTTCTGAGAGACACAAATCATTTATTGTTAAATAATTTTATTTGAATGTTATACATTAATTGATATGAATGGTTTTTATTTCTATCGAATACTTACATTGCTAAGGAATGACAAGTAGAATTAAGCAGTAGATAATTTACTTTGAATATTTAATTTCAAACAAAGTATTCATGTAACAGAGAATATTAGGCAGGAAACTTCAATTGTTTGATTTAATAAATAACTTATAATCACTTTAAAAAAAAATTAGTACTGGCTGAAAATGTTTCCTGTTTTGTTAGATTGTAATCTTTGGATAATATAATCTGAATTCAATATTATAGTTGAATTTAGTGACAGAAATTATTTTAATATTTAGGCATTATACTTTTCATCTGAAATGTATCAAGTTGGATTATTTTACTGAAAAATGTTCAAAGACCAATTGCAGAAATTTATTTGGATGAAATATTAAAATATTATGTTAAATAAAATGGCTATTATTGATATAATCTAGAAATCTCTTATTAACATATATCCTATCTCATTCTCCAGCTTAATACATTGAAATTTACTAAAATGCCTAGTATAGGAACTGAAGGATCCTATACTCCTGTTGTTTGCACATTTATACAAGTGTGCCACTGGGAATTTACTGTTTGATTTGTTATTTAATTTCTGTTATTTTTGTTAATGCAGCATCTAGATAATTAAATAATACTCGTTTTGAGGTCAGGTTGTATGTTACAATTATCATTGGAGTCAGTTCTTAGCTGGATGTTTATCCATTGTGAATTTAAGCCTCAGTGTGTTACTGACAGAATGCTAAGCAATAGGGCACATATGAACATACTTGTGCTTCTCTCTAGTAGCGAGTTGTGGAACTACAACCGACCTGGCCTGTGCTCTAGCGGAATAACTGTGAACTACAATAGACTTATTAATTGGATATTTTTTTCTTCTTTTATAATATATCTCTGTTCTTAGTTTAACATATATTATGTACTATAAATTATTTTTATTAATGCTGAAGTTGTTTCCAATTAGATTAAATGTCCAGGTATTAGTTAGCCAGTCATTTTTAGCCACATGAATAAGAACAAAAACAACACAATTTTACCCACCTATAGTTTATTTACATATATAAATGTGTAGATTTGTACACCGCACAAATATATATTTATTTACAAGATATTTGGTTTTTATTTCTATCGAGTACTTATATTACTATGGAATGAAAAGTGGAATTAACCAGTAGATAATTTACATTGAACATTTAATTTCAAACAAAGTATTCACGCAACAGGAGAATAACAGGCAGTACCTTAAATTGTTTGAATAAAGAAATAACTTAAAATCATTTTAAAATAAATTGGTCCCAGCTGAAAATGATTCCTGTATTGTCAGATTGAAATCTTTTGGATAATTTATGTCTGAATTCAATATTATATTAATTGAATGACTGATATAATTTTAAAATTTATATTTATTTATTTTTTCATATGAAATGTATCAAGTTGCATTATTTTACTGAAAATGTTCAAAGTCCAATTGCAGAAATTGAATTGGATGAAATATTAAAATATTATGTGAAATAAAATGGCTATTATAGATATAATTTAGAAATGTGGTATTAACATATATCCTACCTAATTCTCCTAGCTTTATGCATTGAAATTTACTAAAATTCTTTTATTACTCTTTTATAATTATATCCTAATTGAAAAATCATATCTACTGTCACAATCTGCTGTATTTGTCTATACAAATTTAAGCTGCACCAGATTAATGGTAGCATTCCATTAGCAATAGAGGGTATAAATAGGATCCTTACATATTTTTTTAAGGTATTTCTAATTAATTTCATGTAATTTCAAGGTTCCTTTACTACTTTTGTATCACAATTATTTATGTGTGCCACTGGGAATTTATTGTTTGATTTATTATTAAATGTCTGTTATTTTTGTTTAATGCAGCATCTAGATCATTAAAGAATTCTTTTTTTGAGGTCAGGATGTATGTTAAAATTATCATTAGAGTCAGTCCTTAGCTGGATGTTCATCCATTGTGCACTCAAGTCTCACTGTATTACTGACGAATAGGGCACATGTTCCCACATATGAACATACTGGTGCTTTCTACCTGCAGCGAATGGTGGAACTACAACCGACTACCCTGTGCTCTAGCGGAATTTCTTTGAACTACAATAGATTCATTAATTGCATATTATTTCTTCTTTTTAATAATATCTCTGTTCATAGTTTAACATTTATTATTATACTATAAATAATTTTTTTTAATGATGAAATGTTTTCCAATTAGATTTTATGTCCAGGTTTTAGTTAGCCAGTCATTTTTAGCCACATCAATAAGAACAAAACAACACAATTTTACCCACATATATTTTATTTACAGATATAAACGTGTAGAATTGTACACCACACAAATATATATTTATTTACAAGATATTTAACCTTGGTTTTATGACAGAGCTATAGTTCTGAGGGACACAAATCATTTATTGTTAAATAATTTTATTTGAATGTTATACATTAATTGATATGAATGGTTTTTATTTCTATCGAATACTTACATTGCTAAGGAATGACAAGTGGAATTAAGCAGTAGATAATTTACATTGAACATTTAATTTCAAACAAAGTATTCATGTAACAGAGAATATTAGGCAGGAAACTTAATTGTTTGATTTAATAAATAACTTATAATCATTTTAAAAAAAAATTAGTACCGGCTGAAAATGTTTCCTGTTTTGTTAGATTGTAATCTTTGGATAATATAATCTGAATTCAATATTATAGTTGAATTTAATGACAGAAATTATTTTAATATTTAGGCATTATACTTTTCATCTGAAATGTATCAAGTTGGATTATTTTACTGAAAAATGTTCAAAGACCAATTGCAGAAATTTATTTGGATGAAATATTAAAATATTATGTGAAATAAAATGGCTATTATTGATATAATCTAGAAATCTCTTATTAACATATATCCTATCTCATTCTCCAGCTTAATACCTTGAAATTTACTAAAATGCCTAGTATAGGAACTGAAGGATCCTATACTCCTGTTGTTTGCACATTTATACAAGTGTGCCACTGGGAATTTACTGTTTGATTTGTTATTTAATTTCTGTTATTTTTGTTAATGCAGCATCTAGATCATTAAATAATACTCGTTTTGAGGTGAGGTTGTATGTTACAATTATCATTGGAGTCAGTTCTTAGCTGGATGTTTATCCATTGTGAATTTAAGCCTCAGTGTGTTACTGACAGAATGCTAAGCAATAGGGCACATATGAACATACTTGTGCTTCTCTCTCTAGCAGCGAATTCAGTGGAACTACAACCGACCTGGCCTGTGCTCTAGCGGGAATAACTATGAACTACAATAGACTTATTAATTGGATATTTTTTTCTTCTTTTATAATATATCTCTGTTCTTAGTTTAACATATATTATGTACTATAAATTATTTTTATTAATGCTGAAGTTGTTTTCCAATTAGATTAAATGTCCAGGTATTAGTTAGCCAGTCATTTTAGCCACATGAATAAGAACAAAACAACACAATTTTACCCACCTATAGTTTATTTACATATATAAATGTGTAGATTTGTACACCGCACAAATATATATTTATTTACAAGATATTTGGTTTTTATTTCTATCGAGTACTTATATTACTATGGAATGAAAAGTGGAATTAACCAGTAGATAATTTACATTGAACATTTAATTTCAAACAAAGTATTCATGTAACAGAGAATATTAGGCAGGATACTTAAATTGTTTGAATAAAGAAATAACTTAAAATCATTTTAAAATAAATTGGTCCCAGCTGAAAATGATTCCTGTATTGTCAGATTGAAATCTTTTGGATAATTTATTCTTAATTCAATATTATAGATTAATTGAATGACTGATATAATTTTAAAATTTATATTTATTTATTTTTTTCATATGAAATGTATCAAGTTGCATTATTTTACTGAAAAATGTTCAAAATCCAATTGCAGAAATTGAATTGGATGAAATATTAAAATATTATGTGAAATAAAATGGCTATTATAGATATAATTTAGAAATGTGGTATTAACATATATCCTACCTAATTCTCTGGCTTCATGCATAGAAATTTACTAAAATTCTTTTATTACTCTTTTATAATTATATCCTAATTGAAAAATCATATCTACTGTCACAATCTGCTGTATTTGTCTATACAAATTTAAGCTGCACCAGATTAATGGTAGCATTCCATTAGCAATAGAGGGTATACATAGGATCCTTACATATTTTTTTAAGGTATTTCAAATTAATTTCATGTAATTTGAAGGTTCCTTTACTACTTTTGTGTCACAATTATTCATGTGTGCAACTGGGAATTGATTGTTTAATTTATTATTTTATTTCTGTTATTTTTGTTTAATGCAGCATCTAAATCATTAAAGAATTCTTTTTTTGAGGTCAGGATGTATGTTAAAATTATCATTAGAGTCAGTCCTTAGCTGGATGTTTATCCATTGTGCACTTAAGTCTCACTGTATTACTGATGAATAGGGCACATGTTCCCACATATGAAGATACTGGTGCTGCTACCTTGTAGCGAGTGGTGGAACTACAACCGACCTAGCCTGTGCTCTAGCGGAATTTCTTTGAACTACAATATATTCATTAATTGTATATTATTTTTTCTTTTATAATATCTCTGTTCATAGTTTAACATTTATTATTATACTATAAATAATTTTTATTAATGCTGAAGTTGTTTCCAATTAGATTAAATGTCCAGTTTTTAGTTAGCCAGTCATTTTTAGCCACATGAATAAGAACAAAAACAACACAATTTTACCCACCTATAGTTTATTTACATATATAAATGTGTAGATTTGTACACCGCACAAATATATATTTATTTACAAGATATTTGGTTTTTATTTCTATCGAGTACTTATATTACTATGGAATGAAAAATGGAATTAACCAGTAGATAATTTACATTGAACATTTAATTTCAAACAAAGTATTCATGTAACAGAGAATATTAAGCAGGAGACTTCAATTGTTTGAATAAATAAATAACTTAAAATCATTTAAAAATGAATTGGTCCCAGCTGAAAATGATTCCTCCATTCTCAGATTGAAATCTTTTGAATAATTTAGTTTGAATTCAATATAATAGTTGAATTTAATGACATAAATAATTATTAAATTTGTACATTATATTTTTTATATGAAATGTATCAAGTTGCATTATTTTATTGAAAATTGTTCAAAAACCAATTGCAGACATTGAATTGGATGAAATATTAAATTATTATGTTAAATAAAATGGCTATTATTGATATAATCTCGGAATGTTGTATTATCATATATCCTACCTAATTCTCTGGCTTCATATGTTGAAATATACATTAATTCGTTTATTATTCTTTTATAATTATATCCTTATTGAAAAATCATGTCTACTGTCATAGCCTGCTGTAATTGTCTATACAAATTCAGGCTTTTCCTGATTAATGGTAGCATTCCATTAGCAATAGAGGGTATACATAGGATCCTTACATATTTTTTTTAAGGTATTTCAAATTAATTTCATTTAATTTCAAGGTTCTTTTACTACTTTTGTATCACAATTATTTATGTGTGCCACTGGGAATTTATTGTTTGATTTATTATTAAATGTCTGTTATTTTTGTTTAATGCAGCATCTAGATCATTAAAGAATTCTTTTTTTGAGGTCAGGATGTATGTTAAAATTATCATTAGAGTCAGTCCTTAGCTGGATGTTCATCCATTGTGCACTCAAGTCTCACTGTATTACTGACGAATAGGGCACATGTTCCCACATATGAACATACTGGTGCTGCTTCCTAGTAGCGAGTGGTGGAACTACAACCGACTACCCTGTGCTCTAGCGGAATTTCTATGAACTACAATAGATTCATTAATTGCATATTATTTTTTCTTTTTAATAATATCTCTGTTCATAGTTTAACATTTATTATTATACTATAAATAATTTTTTTTAATGATGAAGTGTTTTCCAATTAGATTTTATGTCCAGGTTTTAGTTAGCCAGTCATTTTTAGCCACATCAATAAGAACAAAACAACACAATTTTACCCACATATATTTTATTTACAGATATAAACGTGTAGATTTGTACACCACACAAATATATATTTATTTACAAGATATTTAACCTTGGTTTTATGACAGAGCTATAGTTCTGAGGGACACAAATCATTTATTGGTAAATAATTTTATTTGAATGTTATACATTAATTGATATGAATGGTTTTTATTTCTATCGAATACTTACATTGCTAAGGAATGACAAGTGGAATTAAGCAGTAGATAATTTACATTGAACATTTAATTTCAAACAAAGTATTCATGTAACAGAGAATATTAGGCAGGAAACTTTAATTGTTTGAATAAAGAAATAACCTAAAATTATTTTAAAATAAATTGGTCCCAGCTGGAAATGATTCCTGTATTGTCTGATTAAAATCTTTTGGATAATTTAGTCTGAATTCAATTTTATAGCTGAATTTAATGATAGAAATATATTAAATTAAAATTATATGGTAGAAATTATAAAATTTATATATTAGATTTTTCATATGAAATGTATCATGTTCCATTATTTTACTTAAAACTGTTCAAAGACTAATTGCAGACATTGAATTGGATGAAATATTAAAATATTATGCTAAATAAAATGGCTATTATTGATACAATCTAGAATTGTCATAATAACATATATCCTACCTAATTCTCTGGCTTCATACATTGAAATTTATTAAAATTCTTTTATTTTTCTTTCATAATTATATATTATATCTACTGTCATATCTTGCTGTAATTGTCTATAATAATTTAGGCTTTTCCTGATTAATGGTAGCATTCCATTAGCAATACAGAGTATAGAAAGGATCCTTTCATATTTTTTTTAAGGTATTTCCAAATAAGTTCACTTAATTTCAAGGTTCCTGTACTGCAACTGGGAATTTATTGTTTATCTTATTATTTAATTTCTGTTATTTTTGTTTAATGCAGCATCTAGATCATTAAACAATTATTGTTTTTGTCTGGATGTATGTTAAAATTATCATTGCAGTCTGTTCTTGGCTGGATGTTTAACCATTGTGAATTTAAGTCTCACTGTATTACTGACTGAATGCTAAAGAAGAACTAAATTGTTCTATTATATAAACAAATAGTGAAAATTCTGTTTTCCAAACCTTTTTATACCTCACCATAAATAACTTACCTACACTTTTATATAATATTTTTTTTATGTGCTTATCGCTATGAAATTTAATATACTCTTCAACACAGAAAATATAATGAATGTACAGACATTTCTTTTTATACACAAAGATCGCTTCAGTGTTTTCCCCTCATATTGACTTTTACATTTTTATTACTCATACAAAAAGATATTACACACATGTAATATTTAGTAGAATAGAATGATTTCAATAAAATACTATGTATGTACATTTTGTCTTAAGTATGCTACTTTGAAAATTTCCTATTTATAATATGAATTAAAACATTGATAATAGTAGTTCAAAACGGTATATCAATATTAATAACTTATGGCCTAATATTGTGCAACTACGGGTCACATAAGTATTGTGGAAAAGAATGTGGAAAGAAATCTGTATAAAAGTTTAATTTAAATATACGATTTCCAATGTTTGGAACTGTTGTAAAAAACATTCTTTATGAAAAATACATTCCTTCAAAGAACTAATTTATTGAATTAATTTTGTAATCAGATTTTAGAATTCTTCGATCTCAAGAGTAATTATTATTTATCCACTGATAACATTAATAATTTCCAGGAAAAATTACTTCATTATACAACAATTTTACTATTCTACATAAAATAGATTCATGAAAATAGTTTCTTCGCGCAAATAAAAATAATTAAGTGACGCAAATTTGCACATATACCTTTCATTTATACAATTTATATACAGAGACACGGTTAAAACATGTAACAGCATAACATTTAAGCATGCAGTTTAACAATTATTTTTCCTTTTAATTAGACAATGGAAATTTGGGAGATTACACGCAGATAATATTAAATTTAAGTTTTTCTCCTCCTTACGGGCTGCTCTGAAGAAATTTCAATTAAGTCGAAAACAGATGAACGAAGTAGTATTTATTAAAACTCGGAATTCACTTAAATCCTTTTCCTGTTTTTTTTTTCTGAGTTTATCAATCAATTTATTTATAGCCTCTCTCCTTAACAGTTGCCGCCAAATTCTTGCGCATTTTTTTGCTTCCCGAATTTTCTTAAACTAAATCACAGCCACATCTGATGAGTGAGAAGATGTCATATCTCGTTGATGACCGAAAAAAGGAACGGAATATGAAAAGAAAATAGCGAAAGCAAATTCAATATTCAGTTTTTCCAAGTTAAATTTTTTTTATCGAGGAATCCTATTGATACTTTTATCGTTAGTGGAATGGATATTTTATATTTGAAATTAGTCGGTATCGAATTTGAAGCTTGTTTGTTTAATATTAAAGACACAAAGTACTACTTGTGAGTGTCAATATATTCCTCAAATTGTTACTTATTTACTACTGAATCACTGTCAACAGAAACATTTATTTTGGCTTTAACGTATAATTATTATTTTATCTTTTGCTGTACCGAAAATGGTAACGACATTCTCGAAAAGTCACTTGGATTTGGCCTATTCAAAATATGAATTTAAACACTTATAAACATGTCTAAATAATATGTTAATCAAGTATTTTATTACCTCTGCAAAATTTACTCATAATGTTATAAATCCGTTTCTATATTATGTAATGGATTTTTGCAGTGTTACAGTCGTTACTGTAACACCCTAATTCGTTGTCATCTGTATCCTTTATTATATATACTTTTATTTTCCTGAAGTATTAGTACACAGAGAATTAAACACAGAACGTTGAAAGTTCATAAGCTGTCCTATTATTGAATATGAGTGCGATGTCGTCTATTAACGACAGTATCGCTATAGTATACAAAGCCTAACAGGTAGAGTAAAGACATAGAATACACACAACATTAGTTATCGACCGTAGTTTATGGACAATTTCCCTGTTTCGAGCAACTGTTCTTGTCATGACTTTAGGACAAGAAGTTTTAACTTCGAGCCTTTCTAATACTGAATTGTGTTAGTACCCCGGTAGACTCAGAGGACTTACAGGAGTGTCGGGAAAGCATCGGGGACTTCAATGAGTCCTGGGTGACACGAAGGGCTTGATCGGAGCTCGCAGATCCGAAATTCATGTCGTGGACAGTTCAGCTCCTCCAGCTGAAACGCTCAAAGAAGCGTTTGAAATTATATTTTTCTCATTTTGCCTCGAAGACTGTTCTTTAGTCTCTGACATCCAGATATTTCAGTTTCTCGAGAAGGGGGTTTAATTATTATAGGGGACGGCTCAACACCAATTGAGTGGTAAACACACGATTTTTGAGAAGGCCCACTAAAGACACACCGGAAACAGGTCCTTCAGGATGAAATTCGGACGCTCTCCGTCGGTTTTCGAGACGGGTGATCCTAGTCGTAGAGGGAAGTTTCCCAACGCGTCGACTATATCTGGTGTTCGAGGTAGGGCTTGTCCCTCTGTTTGGGCCTGCGCATGCTGATGTACGTTGTGCACGTGTTGATCCTGTTGAGGAACTGGTCGGGCGGAGGCCGGGGCTTGCAAGACAGCCGCCTCAGGACGACGCAGAACGCCGATCTGAACCTGCAAAACGTTCATTCATCACTTCGGTATAAACATCTAAACTGTGAAAAACAAACTACATATTTTCGTTCTACTGAAAAAAGATGGCACTTTTGACACAAGAACAATTATGGTCTAAGGGCTAAGAAGATCTCTAGGCCAGCGTAGTTTAAGCCGATGCGGGGGAGGATAATGGATGGGTAAGAGAGGAAAGGGACTGAACGAGTGGATTAGGATGAGGGGGAAGGCGGGAGTGGGACTTCAGGAACCGGGATTTTGTGACTTGAATGTCGGTATGTTGAGGTCATGGTGGATTGTGTGGTTAGAAACACACAACGGGGAGCATTAAGGACTTTTGACTGGAATCTCTGGAGGGGAGCGATGTCAGATGTCTCGGTGGAACCCCATAGCTCTATACCGTATGTCCATGTCGGTTCAAGTATCGCTTTGTATATTGTCAGTTTGTTACTTAAGGTCAATTTTGGTGTCCGTTTTAGTAATGGTCTGAAAAGTCCAAATTTTCGGTTTAAGTCGATTCTTTTGACTCGGGTATGGGGATCGTCTTTTACTGTTAAAGATATTTTTTTCACTCTAAATGCCCCGTTATTGCGTCACGTCTAGTCGACTGAAATTATGCACTGGATAGCTCTTAAATTCCATATTGACAGTGCCAACACTCTGCTTCATCAGTCGCATAAATGCATGCGTGAAAATTAATTTGAAATGCTATGAATCCATTCAGCGTTGAGGATTACGGCGCTTACGGCCCTCCTGACCTTCACGACAGAAAGTCTTGCCGGCTTTAGTATCTCCGCGCCTTCCATTCGTAATTAAATTAAACCGCCATTCTTCCGCAGAATTTCTCCTCTATTTCCCCAATATTTTGTGTTCTTTTTGACCGATCGGTAACTAGAATAATTAAAAATCAATAAAAGGTAAAATTATTTGAATCCTAACAGTAAATCGGATAGGAAACTGCGTAGAATATTCTACACCATTAACTGGGGGCGTGGACCCATTAGTTGCAATTAATGACTAATTAGTGTTCGGGAATTATGGCTATAAACTGGTGGTTATAAAATAATTAGTTTAATAGTAATAATTATAACTAATTAGTTAGAACTGGCAGTCATAATTATAGTCTTGTCCAATAAACTTAATCTATCCCTCTAATATATATATATATATATATATATATATATATACATATTAACTTTGATGCCAATTAATAACAACATTAACCTTGGAACAATGGGCTATCGAGTAATTGTAGAGTGCTTGTAAAACTTGTCAAACTTCCCAACTATTCAAATTTACTAGATTTAGTTACTAGTTCCTAGAGCTTGTAAGCCGTTCATGCGTCGTAGAAGTAGAGGAACACTAGGGCTAATTGGTGCAACAATCGGGGACTTGAGTTTTGTTATTTGGCGAAGTGAGGGCTGCCCCCCCCCCCCCCATCCAAAGTTCTCGGGTAACCCGATAATCTAATACAAGAACAAAGTCATTATCAAAGTTTATTTCTACAGCGTCTAAATTTGATCGTAAATGCGTAGGGTGAATACTCCGGCCAATTAGTTGAGTTCGTGTAGCCATAAATAATAAAACAGTCTAATTTACTTTAACTTGTAAAGTAAAGCGTTTAGTGTATTCTTTGAGTTTTACATTTGCAATGAAGATAAACTGTCTAGGTCTAACGTAAAAAATGTTTTGCAATTTACCCAATTTCGATACGTGATATACAAACCGACAGTGTGTATACCAACGGTAGGCCCACTTTTCAATAATTTTCAGTCATTTATACCTTCAGATAAATCACAATATCAATCCAATAATAGATATTGATTTATCTCATTGAAAATTATGTGTAGAGACGGCTGTGGAACGGAAATTCGGGTTGTAATATCGCAAAAATATACTGCGGGGATTCAATGAGTTCTGAAAAGAGTTCAGTAAATTTGAAATGTTAGTGTATTTTATATTCACATTTTCGCATATGTAATGTTTCCCCGTAATGCGTGCAAACATGTGTCGACAGTGAATTAGCTATTAGCAATTTAATTATCTCTAATTTCCGGTGGGATCGATTAATACTGCGGTTAAGGAGCTCGGCGTTGTCCGCTTCCGACGTTTCTGAACTCTTAACTGTTCCGTCGTCAGGATCTGACCGAATTAAACCTGTTAAATATTGCGCGATCTTCCCGGAAGTCGGTGAATAAATAAATTGCGACTCAGCAGCATTAGCGGTCTGGTGCAACGACCGTGGGCCTGCGGAGACGGAATATTTGAAATTCCGAATTATTCCTTCGTCTGTAATGAAATTTAGAAATAATAAAAAGAGACTGTGTTTAGATATAGAAAGACTGTTGAACCTAGCGTTCAGCCAACAGTAGATTAGCGGGTTGTAGCACGAGTGGGACATCGCCAGCCAGTGTAGACCGAAGAAGAGAAAAGGTAGACCACTCCAGGAGCTTAGACCAGGATCGGCTTCCGCCCATAACTGAAATACAGACAAAAATTAATTAGTTTGACACACCTGTTTTGTGGTCTGCGAGGGCTTGGAATACCCTAGATTTGTTGTGTTTCTGTCTCCTCTCGCTGGTTTGGTCTTTTGCTGGACCGGTTTCGGCCGCTCGCCATCTTCAGTAGCGGTTTTAGTCATTGTTGGCACTTTGGGATGTTTTTCGGGCATCCACTAAATAAGAGTGCAATGCCAATAGTGACTAACACCGCTACTGAAGATGGCGAGCGGCCATTCTATATTATTGATGTGTCTCATTATGCGAGATATATTGAATTGTGATAAATAAACATTCTTCTGTGGATTTGTTGTGTTTCGGTCTCCTCTCGCTGGTATGGTCTTTTGGTAGATCGGTTTCGGCTGCCAATAAGTGCCAATAGTGACTAACACCGCTACTGAAGATGGGGAGCGGCCGATAACGGTCTAGCAAACCAGCGAGAGGAGACAGAAACACAATAAATCTAAAAAGAATTAATTAATTTGATCAAGGCAAACCGTAGATTGTCAAGGATTCCGTAGATTTCGTGTTTCGCCATAGCGGCTTCTGTCGTTCGCCACAGCCTTCAGTAGCAGCGCCTGTCACTACCTGGCCGCGGCCGTGCCGGCACTGCTACTGAAGGCTGTGGCGAACGACAGAAACCGCTATAGCTCGGAAAAATGATTTTCCCTACTCACCAGCAGGATGTTGAACGGCAGCCAGCAGACTGTGAAAACCACGACGACTGTAACCATCATTTTGATCATCTGAAATAAAAAAACATAAAATGAGAAAGATTAGAAAATCGTTACTCGAAAGCTTTCACACAGAAGAGGCGGGATTCGAGAGTTTCGCCTTCGAACCTTTCAACACTCTCATTTCTCGGAGAAAATACGTCTTATTCGTATAATTAAATTGGGGTACAAACCCCTTTCAAGAGTCATTAGGGAATAGGGATGAGGGGGAGGGTTTCCGAAGGCCTACAGCAAATAATCGGATTAAGTTATTTTCCCAAATTTAGAATGTTTGGGTCAAATTTTGACTAAGGGGGAGGCTGGGTTTATGGAAAAATCCAAATCATCTTGAAGAGGCTAAATTTCTTATATTATCCAGGCTACTTTCACTTTATATCATTCTATTTTACCAGATTTTTAAAGGTTTGTTTTAAAGGGAATCAATTTCATTAGAAGTCATCGAGGATATGACTCCGTTACAAAAAAATCCTGTCCTATCCACTTAATACTTTTTCTTTAAAGTCCTTAAACCTTGGAAACTATATAAAGGGATACTGTATAATGGGCAATATGTGAGCCCTCCGCACTGCGAAATAAGAAATTATTTCTTATTATTATTTCCGCTGTTCTCCTCATCCTAATCCACTCTTTCAGTCCCGTTCCTCTCTTACCCATCCATTATCGTCGGCTTTAAACGCCGCTGGCCTAGAGGTGTTCTTAGCCACCTATAACTATAACTGTTCTATAATACTATAATTGTTCTTGTGTCAAAAGTGCCATCATCATGGGTGGTTCCTTCTATCACGACATTATAACATTCAATGCTGATTGTACAACATAAAAAAAGTTTTTATAAAAAAAACGATTATAGGAAATCTTCTATTTTATTTCTGATTGCGTTATGCCGAAACCGGTCTAACGAAGGACGAAAAACCGGACTGGCGGTCTGCAAATCCGATAGCGTTCAAAGGAGAGTTCGTATTCATTTTTTTTTTCGGTCGCTATTTTCGTCGTAGCTTGAATCGAGAGCCGAAACTCCCATATGCTCGGTTTCCATATTTTAACGACCTGTCGATAATATAGACATGAACCGTCCTCTGAGACGAGGCCTTCCCCCGCTCGCCATTTCCTCCGATAACGATTACCAGGAATCGCTTCAGCCTCCCTCTCCCTTCTGTCTGCCAACATTCGAATTTCTACAAAAGTAGATCACATTTTCAGTTTTTCTTCGTGCGTTTTAACCGACTGATTTTTAAATACTTTAAATCGAGACAAATATATATTTAAACTTGAAACCTAAATATAATTTATTGAAAATGAAGAAAAGTGTTTCGCCCCCTAATAAAATGCTGCAGATTTAGAACATTATTATTATAGTATAAGCGTGCAATTTATATATTAAATTGTTTATAACGTGCAATTAGGATGAGTGGCTGTTATGAGTGTCATCTGGCGGTTTTATTTGGTTTTACTTTGTTAGCCGGCTTTACGGCCGCTATAAAACCCCTGCAGGTTTTTTTTTACTGTTACTGGGCGTGTTATTTTTGAAAATTTTGAAATTTCTAGTCGGCCAAAATATATTTTTTACTTCGTACAATTTATTGTATTTCTGTGTTTCAAATTGCTGTTGTATACGGTCATTTGCACTCGACGTTCCGCCTCTGTAAGTCCTAGTCCGCTTACGCAAGTCCTATTGGGCAACGTATTGCTATTTATCTTACGTTGTTTTAAGGCATACAATTGTGCAACAATTATATTCGTAGTTTTCAATTAAAGATAGAATATTGTTTATTTCAGTCTGGCCACAATATGGGCCCTACTTAATTTAATGTAGTTGCAGGCTCCATTCATCTTATTCCCCCCCCCCCCCCCGGCGGCGCCTTTGAATAAGAGACCTGTCTGTCCTATATACCTATATACTCTGCGGATGCATTTGTCAGTTTCAGGTTCCCAAAGGCCGCTATATGGCACACGTAGCCTATTTCCCTTCAAGCACGACCCCCGGCTATATTTCAACGTGCCCGTGGCCCTATTGGAATAATAGGCCTAGCGCGGGAGCCTATTTAAAATGGGCTTTTCCCGCCCCTGTAGCTTTCACCGCCTGGAATAATAAACGGGCCGCCGTGTAAAATTATCCTTCGGAGACAGGAATATTCCATCCGACTACGCCAACTTTATGGGGAATAAGACGGATAGGTAGGGGAAATTTTTATTGCGCGTTTCTGTTTAAATTAGTTAGTAACAGGCCTATAGCCGGGGAGATATTTTTACAATGATAAGGCCATTTTGATAGAGGTGTTGGGTATAATATCACTTAAGTAATGGAATCTCACCTATATTTCATTAAAATTTAATATAATAGTAATGATAATAAATATAATAGCATTTAAAAAAATAAGGGAAATACCACAGTTTCTGTGCGTGAAATGAGCACAGCAGTTCTGAATAAATACCAGAGGTGGCGCAGGCAGCACCTCTCTGTTGCTTTAGTCCACTTTTTTCCACTCTAGACTTTTTTATGGGCTTTTCTGGATTATTTTATTCCGTTATGGCGAAAGAACAGTGGCCGAAAAAAAAACAGCGATGATTTAGAATGAAAAACTACACAGCTAACGTCATGATTTAGATGACGTTCACCCCATCTCGTTCGGGGTATATTCGGGTATAGTTGGGGACGAAATTTCGCCCTAATCGAGAAATAAGGCAGCCACATTTTTCTTTTCGCAAGATCGTCCGCCATTTTTCAAGTTTATTGTACCACTCAAGAGATACAGAAATACGGGGCCTGAAGCCTCTTTTTCCTCAGACGTTTCGGAACCGCTACCGGTTCCGGTACATCATTTTACGCATCGGAGCTTCGTCCAAAGTCTCGGCGAATTGGCTTACGGCGCTCCCAGATTGAAATCTACAGCGGTCCGACCGGAATGAAATGTGTTTTCGAATTCCATTTTCGCCAAGTCGGCGCAAACTGTCCAAGTTCAAAGCGCGGGGTACAGTTTAAGACTGTTGGGTTTGTGCAGGTCGAGAACGCCTTCGGGAATGGCTGAATTTAACGAGCGTCCCCCCCCCCTCCATTAATCGGAGCTATACTGACTAATTGCAGCCACCGCCCGTCTATATGCAGACGCAGCCAAACTTTGTCTTTAATACCCGATACTTAGTGCCAAAGCCCCCTATGCCGGTTTGAAATCGGTTCGCTCGGTCCGAATTCTGCAACTCTTGGATTACAGCGTTAACAGAGAAGAGCTCGCAGTACCGATTGAAGCCCCTTTTTTCTGGAATTGCTAACTATTTGGACGTATTATATCGTCTATTTTTTAAAACGTATATACGCTGGATGAACTTCGGTATGAATAATCAGAACGTAAGATAAATTCAATTCTCTAAAACCATTCAGCGGTGAGGATTGTACGGCGCTCATAGCCCGCTTAACCCTCACGACGCAGAAGTCTTGCGGGCTTTAGTATCTGCGCCTTCCATTTCCAGCAGGTTATAGAATTAAATTTCTTCGATTACTTTACCAAAATTTACATTCTTTTATGGCCAATTAAATACCAGACTAATAATTAATAAATGGTAAATATTTTTATCGCAAAAGTTAAACGGATAAGAAATATTCTATATTATTGATGTGTCTCATTATGCGAGATATATTGAATTGTGATAAAGAAACATTCTTCTGTGGATTTGTTGTGTTTCTGTCCCCTCTCGCTGGTTTGGCCTTTTGCTAGACCGGTTTCGGCTGACGATAGTGCCAATAGTGACTAACACCGCTACTGAAGATGGCGACCAGCCTATACCGGTCTAGCAAAAAACCAGCGAGAGGAGACAGAAACACAACAAATCCACGGTATTCCAACCCCTCGCAGACCACAAAACAGGTACGTTAAATATTTTTCTCTTGACATCTGAGCTCCTCTTTAGGACGACTGGTCGGCCGTTACTGAAGGCCTCTGCGGATTGCCGGCCTCAGTGGTGCCAACCGACGTTACGTTAGAAATAAAAATACTGTACCGAATTTCCCCGGTACGCTGTCCGTACGCCGGCCCCGTGTCACCGCCATCGCCCCATTTTTATTATACGGCGGCCCCAGTCTTGCCAAGTGTGACAAATTTTCCCCGCCGTCGAGTCGAAATGGGACGTCCGAACCGCGGTCTTTCTTCTCTCCCCTCCCCCCGTTTTTTTGACATTCTGTTAGCATAAATTAGAAGCTGTTTTTTTTGTTTTGCCGACGGGGAATTTTTCATAGCGACCTGTGAATAATGGCGGAGCTGTGGGCGGACTTTGAAAAAACCATGGGACTTAGTACTTCATCAGGCAGGGGGGAAAGATAATTTGTTACTCCGCGCCGGGATATATTTAGACGGCAAATCGCCGAACGAAAAAATACTATTCATTTACTTACAAACTGCTGGCTATATTTTACATTGTTAAATCCTCGAAGTTCCTCTAACTCGTTAATTAATTTATCGTATCACTCTTTCCCATCATAAATGTTTTTTAAACCTTTTTTTATTTTGTAGAATCAACATTGAATGTTATAAGTACAAATGCTGTAATAAATATAAATAATGTAACGTAATAATAAAAATGCCCTGTGACAAGCTTTTTTTAAATAAAGAACGCGTTAATTATACATTCTGAAGGCTTAGTTGATCCTCAATTCCTACGAAAGTGGCAGTGATTTTGTCCGATACGTGTTACGGGAACACGGAAAGTCTCTCTACTAATTGGGGCATTTTAGGCGGTGGAAAAATTCATTATGGTGCGGCAAATTGTTTGCCCGTCCAACTTAATGAAAGCTTAAAAAAAAAAATCATCACCACCGCCGGCAGGTTAAATTAATTTCGAAGACAATTTAAGTACTCGCGGGACCTTTCGCCTGTTTACATTCACTCAGTTTTGTACATAGACCCGCCACCGGGGAAAACTTGCGCCTGAGTGCTTACTCGGAGCGGAGTAAAGTTGTTTCCGTAAAAATGAAGATTTTTTAAAAATATTCCGTAATCCGTGTCCTATATAGAATTTTAGAATTAAGTAACTCTTAAAAAGTATCTACCTGTTCAAAATTTCATCGCACATATTTTCCGCGGTGTTCATTTAAGGAAATTATATAGTTAGGCTATGGTTGTAAAGTGATAAACTACATTGTTTTTCGTTAATAAAAATCCGTACATATACATTATAATGGGATTAATTGCGGAATAATAAGACGGAAATTGGTTTCGGTTTTCTTTGGCTAAAGACAGCTCATTTTTTACCGTGTCCTTGAGGTCAATTTCAACGAACGTTTCCAGCGCTCTCTGACGGTTCCTTTTGTCCTTTCAGGGCAGTGTCGATTCCGCGCAATTTCGGCTTGCAGTTTCGGGCTGAGGCTCGAAAATCTTAAAAATCTTGCCTCGGTAGTTGTTTCTCTTCTCCGTTAATTACGCCGCATTTTGAATCGCAGAGCGCGCTAATTGAGACCCACCGCGATCCTCGGAGTTGTCTTAGAATACAGCATTTTTTCTTTCCGGCTTTGCGCCGCCTCGGAAAAGAGTGCATTTTCGAAGCCGCCTCGCGCTTGTACCGAGTAAGTGTAGTTTTTAATTCGACGCCCACGAGACGCGGACATTTCTGAAGACAACTAACAAGTGCAAGCAATTTAGTAGGGGCTGGGGCGACGTCTCCCTAACGAGTTCCATTCTCCCAATGATATCCTATTATCCCAGCCCTCGCTTCCGCCTGCCCACTGCGGCATAAACACTATACACGTTTCTGTGTATTCCGACGAAACTTATTCGTTTATTTGTACGGGAGCGAGTTTAAATTCGGAAAAAAATTGGATATTTGTTTAATACGCCGCGCTCACGATCGCCATAAGTGGGGTCCTGAGGGACGGGGTGAAACCGGAACCGGCCTTTCCCCTCGGGGAATAGCAGGTGATTATTTTTCCTGCCCTTAATTAACAGTAAACTCAGGGTACCACCCGACGCTAACGAGCCATTCAACGCCCAAGTGTTACAACTCGACGCGAGGTCGTACCACTGATACCATTTTACATGCTTTTCTTTCTTATTTATTACTGAATTTTAGCGTCTTTTCAGAGCTTATATTCGGCCCTAATGATATTGGCAATACATTTCGAGTAAACAAAAACTTTCAGTAATGTTACTAATCGGGATATTGGGTATATTAACGAAGCGATAGTGGGTTAAGTTAAATAATTCGAATATTTAGTACACTAGGGAGGATGAGTATTTAAAATATATACTTACACAAATATTTATAGGTTAAAAAAGCGTTGTTTACTTTGTCCCGTGTTTTTTCATTAATTTAAATAAAATAGGCGTAAAATCTGTCGATTCTGTAGGTATCCATGTACTAGTAGTATGACTAGTGATACCAAGTTATAATGTCATTCAAAGTTCAATGTTTCGAATTTACATTCCTTGATCACTTTCCAAGGGCTGTACCTGAGAGGGTCCTTTGGCGGGACTGTGGCTAACTTATTATTTTCGGCGAGAAAAAAAAAATTCAGTACCACAAATGATTACAAAAGGTTTTGTGATCTTACCATCAGAAGCCGGGGAATACCACTCTTCGGCGGGCATATTCCCCTCCGCGACGAGTCTAATAAATCGGCAACCATAAATATTACTTTCTCAGCCTTTACCAACATATATACATGTATATAAAATCGATTCTTCGTGTCTGTTTACTAATGACGTTTTAATTGGATGCAATTGAATGGTGGGCTCGACACTGCCGGAAGATGTACCCTCATAAAATTTATCGTTCTCCTAACGAGGCCCCGATAATTACTGGGCATTAATTGCGTTTCGGATTATTCAACGCCGGGATAATTGGACCAGAAGGGGGTCCGTTGCAGAGAGCGGATGAGAGATACAGCGACCGGCGAGCGATGGAGATCCCACTGCCAGTTGTTGTACTTATGCGCTCTGCCAAACCGTAGAGACCCGAAATTGACGTGGGCAAATTTGAATCCGCAGTATATTGGCATTACTGCAGGCTGCAGACTGTTCGCGGATTATTTGGACGGCACTAGCCATCGATCCGGCTGGATTAAATAGACATACAGTGCATGGTACGGTGTTATAACTGTAGATTTAGTTTGAATTACCTGTTATTGTGGTCTCCGGGGGGTTTGGAATTATTTTTTTCGATTTTCAGCCTCCTCTCGCCGGTTCGTTCTATTTCTAGACCGTTTCCGGCCGTCTGCCATCTTTCAGAACCCGAACGGTACAAGTGTGTTGGATGCTGGCGGGATTTCCAACGTGCCAAAGTGACCGCTACTGAAGATGGCGAGCGGCCGAAACCGGTATTGAAAGAGACCGAATCAGCTAGAGGAGACAGTAGAACACGAAATCAACGGTTTAAGCAGGGGTTACCTCAATTTGAAAATAGTTTTTTTAATGAGAGATATCGCTAATTAAAATGGAGTCCCACTTGAAGTGAATCCAAAACTCCGGCCAAGCGGACCGAGCCCACAATCTCGTTCTGTGATACTCTGAAGATGTTTAATTACTTCTTTAAAGTTCTATCGGTCCCCGGCCCGGGGGTAAATATTATTTTTGCGACCGTCGATATCGCCGGGCCTTTGATTTAGGGGCGGAAATATTAGGGGTGAATATTGTGGAACATCAAACGGCAGGTAAAGAATTCGACCGGATTCACCCCACTTTTTACCAATAACGCACTCTGAACATTCTCCGGACCGAGATTTAAACGTGGATTTTTCCTGAACCTCCTAAAGAAATAAATATAATTCGATTCGACCTACAGAATATAGAGTGCAGGAAAAATACAAACAGGCGTCTTTGAAAGTCAGGAACGGCTTATTTTGTGTGTTGATTGTTAATTTACGTGGAATCGACTTAAAGAACTGACATCATAAGTGGCCATAACCAAGAAACTCCCCGATATGGACGTACGGCATAGAATTATGGGGTTCTGCCAAGACATCCAACATCGCTCGCATCTGGAGATTCCGATCAAAAGTACTTGGTACCATCCTCAATGCTCCCTGTGTTTCTGTCTCCTCTCGCTGGTTTGGTCTTTTGCTAGACCGGTTTCTGGTGCTCGCCCTCTTCAGTAGCAATGTTTTTTAGGCATCCTCACTGCACTGTCACTGCAGTTGTCTGTTTGTTATTGTGTGTTTGGGGGATGTTGTTTGTCTAATTTGGGTTGAATTTGGGCACTCGAAAAATATCCGAAGTGCCGAAAGTGCCAAAACACCGCTGGCCAGAAGACCAGACCGGCGAGAGGAGAAACACTGGAAATCTACGGTACATTCCAACCCCTCGGAGACCACTGAACAGGTGTTCTGAACTATCTGAGGATGGCTTTTGCCGGTGGCTGAGAATGGGGGAATTTCTGGGGCATTTAAAACAGGGAATTGGGGAGCCCGTTTGGAAAGTGCCTCAAGATTGAATCCGGATGCCGACGGATGATTCATTTCCTGGCTGGGATTGGCGCGACACGGCCGCCCCAAGCCGCTACGAAAATTATAAAAGACTAGATCAACAGAGAGATAAATGTAGGCCCAGCGGAAATGGAGCTATCGTTCCGGCAATTATTATTAAACCGGGTGAAATAAACTGACTTCCGAGTTATTACCGCGGCGACCCCGCTTAGGCGTTTCGCCGATCGGCCGTAGGTACACTACTGCGGACGGCGAGAACCGTCATCGTACGTCTCTTGTACTGTCCAGACAGTGGTAAGTGAAGTAAGTGCGGACGGGGCGCACACCAAGTGACTCACACTGCTACTGAAGACAGGAAGGCGGACGTTATTCCAACCGCTCGCAGACCACAGAATGTTCCAAAAGAATATACTTGTGAACACATTTTTTTTATTATTTTTTCCAACGTTCTTCCAACGGGGGTTAATAAGTCTCAATCTAAGGTCCGAATATTTAATCATTACCGTGGGCCAATCATTGAGCGAATTTTCACGACCGAGTGAATTTCCAACGAAAGATCGGGCCCGGGAGAAGCTTATAGCGGGAATAATCCTTTCCCACGGCCGCAGAAAGGTTATTAATCCCTCCCATTAGATAAGAGTGAATAGATTTACAGTTGGGGGCAATTAGTCCGAGTGGATGAGTTACTTTACTCAAGGGGGTCCTTTTGTCCTTTAAAAAAGTTAAAGTTCGCCGGCCGAAACCGGTTCCTGAAGATAAAAAGCGGCCTTTGTCTCTGCCGACAAAAGTGATGTGGCCACTTATGATAAGTCTCTAATACGTCTCTAATACGATTTTGGGTCGAATAATTTCTCGACCCCGGTGGAGGTTTTTCCTCCTTCGGCTAATTGACGACGGAGAAAACTCTTCCTTCAAGATTCAAACTCCGATCCGTTCCACGGCGTTTGGACGTCGAAGAGGTTCTGTGTTCACACTTGGTCAGCGGCAAATTAAAAGTGGCCTATCAATAAAACTCGGCTATTTCCTATTGTAAACGTTAAGAGAATTCCGAAAATCGGGGGCGTTTGATTTATCGAAGGAGTTCACTGCATTGTTCTTTTGTACGCACCGTAAGTGGAGCATTGCAGCAATTCTACATCATCCATGGTGTAGTCGCGATATTCCTTAGTATATGTAAACAAATTTGAATCGGTGAAACATATTTGAATGATGCGAAATGGAAGAATGAAACGAGCGATTGATTGGATTCACAGATTAAAAAGGCATTGTTGGGCCGCACTATACAGGCCTATTTGCAGTTTCCGCCAAAATGGGTTCGACTAAATCAAACATCATCCGGTTAATTTCATTTCCTCCCACTAAATAAACCCCCCCCCCCGCTTACGGCGGCAGCAATAAACGTGCTTAAATGCTTCCCGGCCCGTATATATATATTGTTTGTCCCGTGACCGTGACATTGTATTTTTAGAGCTTGATTAAGTCCCGACGTTTAAACGTCGGGAAACGGTCGTTTTTGTCAGAGCGTTGTGGAGTTTATTCGCGCCTGTATATTGGAATTGAACAAGGGACTCCTCCCAATCCATTAGTCTTTCATCAATACAAAATCAGCCTACCGTACAGCGTCCGCTTTTATCCCAGATGTCACTCTCAGCGCGAAGGAAATTAGAATCGAATAACAATCAATCGGATTTCGTGTTGATCTCTGCACTCTTTCGATGCCTGCCGGACACTTTAGCGGTAGTGCGATATATGGTACACTCTCGGAGCCAATTTAAACCGATATTTATTGGCAAGTTCGAATATCGCGTTCCATCTTTGAATCTGTCCATCATTATTTATCCCAGGGGTTGAACCTTTCAGAGAACCTAGAAAGGGCGAAAACCCTTCCTATTGTTTTACAGACACATGTCTGGAGTTAGTGACAATTCTAGTTCTGGCCAATCTATGTTAATAACTAGAAGTATTCTCCACAGATTATTCCAACGATACCGGTAGTGTACACTTCGACCGTATCCACTCCTTTTTGGAACTTACAATATAGTTCTGTCCGACTTACACTGACGTCATAACATGGAAGGCGGTAATTATCTTCAGGTTTGAGTTGGGGCCGGATAACGGCGTACTCGTTAAATTATGAGCAGTTTAATTAACTGATAAGTGGCGTTGTGTCCCTTTGAGGGGGCGGTGGCTGGGAGGGCCCGAGATTAGGGCCCTCGTTTCATTACAAAGGCTCGTCAACCTCAACCCGACCGCGACAATTTAAATTTAAACACCTTTCCAAAATGTCTTCCTCCCCCACCCAACAGTTTTCTTGCAGAAAGTAAAAGCGGTTACGAAAATCAATCGGCCGTAAATTCCGAGTTTCAACTTTAGGCCAACAATTGAGATAAGTCCCCCCACCCAAGCCTGTACTTGCCCTTTGAACAAAGGGACCCCGTTTCTTTTTCGAAAATCAATTTACACTGTGGCGAAAACTTCCTTTCACGCTTCATTTAACCATAAACGTCTCAAAGGCGCACTAATTAAATTATATTATGTTCTGTGGATAGAACTTAGGTAGAAAAAAAACTCTAACTTTATTAAACTAAAGTTAGTTTGGTGAACTTGCACCGATAAACTAGCGCCCATTGAGGGTAGTGCGGAAATGTACTTGACTAAAGTTCGTTCGGTGTACTTGTACCGATAAACTAGCGCCCCCTGAGGGTGGTGCGGAAATGTACTGAACTAAAGTTCGTTCGGTGAACTTCTACCGATAAACTAGCGCCCCCCTGAGGGTGGTGCGGAAATGTACTGAACTAAAGTTCGTTCGGTGAACTTCTACCGATAAACTAGCGCCCCCCTGAGGGTGGTGCGGAAATGTACTGAACTAAAGTTCGTTCGGTGAACTTCTACCGATAAACTAGCGCCCCCTGAGGGTGGTGCGGAAATGTACTGAACTAAAGTTCGTTCGGTGAACTTCTACCGATAAACTAGCGCCCCCTGAGGGTGGCGCGGAAATGTACTCAACTAAAGTTAGTTCCGTGCACTTGCACCGATAAACTATGTTACTTAAATAAAATCTTTTATCAATAAATTTTGGGTCAACAGGAAAACTTTTATGATCGTAAATACACAATACCAGATAGGTTTCTGTCATATATTTGGAAATCAAAACACGAGTGCTAAACACTCGTTTTAGCCGGTTTTCCAAATGGAAAATCCGACAATACAGTCATGTGACAAGGCGCATTTAAAAAGTTTAACCTGCATAATAAAAGGACAGAAACTACAGTCAGTTCTTGAAACACAGAAGCTGATACGAACAATAGAATTTGCGTTCATTACTTAACATTATTGACCCTTCCGAATTATATTATGTATTTGTTATGTACTCCACAGTTGGGATCGTTTTCCCAATGCATTTGGGAGGAATTGAATTTCGCCCGAAGAAATAATTTTAAGAGTTGGTAATTTTGAAGTAATTTCTGGAGTGTGGTCCACTTTTAAAGTGTAATTAATCACGACGGCGTCTGGGACTCTTCAGTTATGAGGGAGGCGTGTCCTCGGAAATTATCGGTGGCGTTTATTCGTCACAAATTTCGTAATTTATTTACCCCAACCGTCTGGCATGCCTTTAAAATTAAGAGCAATCCTCCTATTAACATCCTAATCAAAATAGTTGGACTTGAATTGTAGTTACAGCACCGATGTATGTAGTCTCATGCGGGGTACTGAAGTCCTCGTATTTCTAAAAAATATTCCCGATCGATTATATCAAGTTTTATTATTTTTTTATTATTTATTGTATTTATTATTAATTTAAAGTTTGCATATAGGCAATGTGTATTGCTCTCCCAGGACATAAATTCAACCGGTGGCCTTGAACATGTACCTAAATTGGATTTAGGCTTCCAATCAGTGCGTACCAAGTTTATTGACAATTTCCACTTCGATCGATATACAATCAACACGCTGGAATGGTAAATAGGTAAATTGGACCCATAATACCAAAACTACCGAGAATAGTACCAAGGATACTACTCAAATGCATTTCCTAAATTAATTGAAATATGGAATTATTCCTCACTTGAAATTTGGCCCAGATACAGGAGCAATAAAAACTCAGAATGTCAATTATACAGGATTAAAATGCCCGAATGTATCGTATTTTATCTGGCCGTCATTCCATTGCTAAAAACTTTAATATATTTTAATTGTGTGACTCGTTAAAAATATATTGTTTTAACTAGTAAATTAATGAAACATTTATTCGAACAGCTAAATAAAAAGGACATCACTGGAACGGAATTTTAAATTATCCGTTTCTTAGTGTTTTTTATTATTCACGCCTAAACTATCTATTTCTTTATTCTTCTAGCGCAATGTTATTGCTGTTTATTTAAATTCTTATTTAATAAAGGATCTAAAATTTTTTTTTCATCTTAGTTAGGAGGATTAATGAGGATTTCAAACATCCTGATTTGTATAATTGTGATCGCAATCCTACCGGATTAAGCGCTTATGTTATGGTCGAAATAAAAGATGCTGGAAGGCTAAAAACGGTATTTTACATACAAAACAGTATTCTAATTTTATTTGAGTCGAAAAGCGGTTTTAGTTTAATACAGCGAGCTTTAATTCGTCACATTTCGTAACTTCTTGCCGGCTTTGGAGTAGGCCGAACTGAAAAACGCCTGCGGACTACAGCGCGGCAAACCCGCAGAACAGCGCTCCAGTGCGGTTTAGTCGAGTCAGCTTGTAGCAGGAAATTTTTGTCCAGAACGTTGGCGACCTTACGGAATGTACCGACGGTCGGTTTGGAACTGAAGAAATGTTCAGCTTTATAACATTCTACCTTCTGAATAAAGAATATTCGGACTGTACTTTTTTCTAACGCAAAATCAACGTTTAAACGCATAAAATATCAATCTATTTAATCATTTCGTGTCGTTTACGTCCCCTCCGTATTAACACTTTATATCCTCCAATTCTTGTCTAGGATTTATTGAAGGTACGTAACTCTCAGGTCTTATCCTCAGTCACTAGTTGAAAGAATATTAAGTAATAATGTACGTATAATGGTAACAGTAATGTTACAACCGTTACGGGCGTCCGTCATTTCTTAATTTGTGAAAATTGTAAGGGGATTGAGGATCAGATGAAGGAAGCACATTCACCCGAGTGGAAAATTAGAATCCTGATAACAGGATACGTTCAAGATACTCAATAATTATCTGTACACGAAGGACCACCAGGAATTTGGCCCGAAGGGTAGTCCAAGTACTGCGTCACTGCTCCAAGCCCGAGACGCTTTGAGGCACAATTTTTTGAATTCAGGAACGAATGAAATAAAAACCTGTCCGGCTTTCCCGAGACCTGCAAATATGTAAACCTGCCGCCTCAAAGGGGCACCCAATATCATTGACGCCGCATTGAACAACTGTTGATGAGAAGCGACGATGATAGAGAGAGAAAAGCGTATCGATGCCCCTTCCAACTGTCCGCCGCGGCGCCCGCTCCTCTGTTCCATTACGGGGCCTTTGTTCCTGCCCCTTATTTTTTGTTTCTGTTTTTTTTTTCCCCCGCCTTTTGTGCCCCTCGGAAGGGCGGGACTTTTAATACCGCGCGGTGGAAAAGCCGGCGGAATCTCATTGCGGCCCCTCGGGCTTTGTTTCCCGTCCTCTCAAACTTCGAGTGTTATGTCCCATGGCTGGTCGGAACACTATTTGGGGCACGATAAGCCCTATTAATTATTCTCGACGCTATTTTTATTACGGCACTACCACTGTCTTTGAACAATTGAATTCTTGAGTGGTAAACGGTCCTTCAGAATATTATTATTAATTCCGTCGATTTCGTGTGTTTCTGTCTCCTCTCGTTGGTTTGTTCTTTTGCTAGACCGGTTTCGGCTGCTCGCCATCTTCAGTAGCGGTGTTAGTCACTTTGGCACTTTTGGATGTTTTTTGGGCATCCTCATTGCACTGTCAGTTCTATCGGTTTTAATGATTGTGGCTATCATGTAGATAGGTGTATATGAAGGTCTACTGCGACTGCAGGCCTAATTACAGAATCTTTTCAAAATTACAGATCTCCTCAGAATCTTGATGTAATAAAATTTCAATGTTTTTTTTCAACCCGTCCGATTATTTGAGATTTCCCTCCAATAGATATACTCCTAGATTAATAGATTGATATGAGGGTTCATCAAACGAATGGCCCTCATAATTGAATCTTGACGGGGCCGAGAATCGTTGTGTTTAAGGCGATTTTATTACAGTATCCGCTTGTTTCCTTCGATAAGCCGGGTGGTAAAAATAGAGTAGACCGATAATGGAAAACCAATCGGCCCAATAGGAGAACACAAATAGGCCGAACCATTAATTACCATTATCGCTTTTGTTCGACGAACGGCTGACAAATGATTTGGCGCTTCCGCGTCCCGCTCACTTTTCCGGAACAAACACCGGAAAAGTGTGTCTCACCTGCTCGGAGATTGAAGGCCATACCGAGGGCGTTACACGAGAAGCGCATTTCCCTTCTCCACTGTAGGGGGTAGGGGCGCCGATGGAAAGGACATTGCAAGAGCACTCGAACCCCCTAAGGGTTGTTCGTATCCTCCGGCTAGCCAATTTCGCTTGGCGGGGGGCTTACGAAAGAGGACTTTAAACGCTTCCCCACAAAATAGAAGTGAAAGCCCACCCTCGGGCGAGACAATACGGTACTGCATATATTCAGAAAAATACCACGTTTTATACCTACTTGAAACCGTATATATTTAAAATATTTTCTTTCGGGAATACCAATTTTCATTCCGGCAAACTAAAAGTTGGACTGAAACTGGTTAATAATCATATTGATTTTGATTTAGTTAAAAGTTGATTTGAATTCGGCATTGAATACTGATATTCTAGAGCAGTCGTCATAGGGTAGATTACACCAATTGGGGTAGAAATCCAGCAGTGTCGAGAAAAATTGCAAAAATTAAAACTTGAACAGCCGTCACAAAACATCAAACCGGGATATGCAATATAGGCTGGGTGGAAACCGCTTTTTAGCAGAATATACAATTTTAAATGGTTTATATCGAGCTCATTAATGGCAAATCGCGAATGGACTTGCTATAATTAAAACCCTGTAATGACTTTCGGCAGGAACAAAAGCAACAATTTCTGAGTTTCATATCCTGTTCTCATAACGAAATTACCTGACGGACAGTAATAGACCACTGTCGGTAAATGTTTTTGTTATCAATTTATAATTTGATTATAAGTATCTAAAGTATTGGTTTATCTCGAATATTGTTATTTTACAGAAATACTTGGATACTCTCGACTGTCGGTATTATATTTCGAACGATCCAGAATAAATTTGACTCTGCATAACAGGAAATGGATGCTTGACCTCAGATTAAAGCGAAGTATGAAGTATGGCCGGTATCCACGAGACGGGAACGGTCCCGTTTATTGTGTTGTTTATCGGTCGGTGAGCTCGGGTGTTGTGTTCGACGCTCCGTTTAACATCCAGGAGGTGATTAATGCCCCTCCTGTACCAGCACCGGCTAAGACGGCCCCCCGCTTAATGATTTTCGGCCTCGCGGGTAAAACTTATTTATTGGGCCGGGACTCTTCCGAAAACAAGACTAGCGCGATTTAAAGAGTAAGGAAAACACTGTTCAACATTACAGAACAGTGCCAACCGCGATATACGAGTTATTATTTATTTTTGAAGCCGACGTTTCGGAACACGCACTCGTTCCGGGTTCAGGTGAAGATCCGTTTATACGATTGACCCCCACCTGTGTTCTAATTGGCTATCGGAAAATAAAAAATGGAATTCAATATTTTTTAAAATTATCGATGTCTCAACTTTCGTTAATGGGTCAACCTGTGTTGACGGAAGATGGGACGAAACCGCGAAAATTTTAGAAATTTTGGTCAAAATGCAGAATACGGGCCCCCCACTGATATCCTAATAGGCGAGGTTATATATCGATATCTGTTTCATTCGATATCGTACGGTGTAGGCGACTGTTTTTATTATTATTTGGCTTATAGAAGCATTACGTCTTTTTGACGTTTGAAGTTGAGTCATGGGTTTGAGGCATGAAAGTCCGGAAAGAGTGACTGAGATATGTACGAATCTTGGATTGGTCGCGAGAGAGTATGCGTGTCCTGAATGTGGAAAGAATATGTCTCTCAGACCGGGTTATTTATTGGAAGAAGCCAGTTGATATTAGTTAAATTACAAAATTGAACCTTTTGTACAATTGATAGTTTCCAGGGTTATAACAACGGTTGAAATAGACACGTCACGATATCGAAGTAAACAGATATCGATATATAACCTCGCCTATTAGGTTATCAGTGGGGGCCCCCCTATTCTGCATTTTAACCGAAATTTTAAACAACAACGACTTGTGGGCATAGATTCTCTCTTTCAAGGAACAATGAGTGAAATTAGTAATTTAGTAGTTTATTCTGAAATTCGCACGAATCTGATAAGTTAGCATTAATTACGCTCGATTGGTAGGTCGAGGTTGGGACATCATCAAATTGCTGAAAGAACGTACTTTCGGAAGGTACAAGACGTGGCCCTTCTTCCCCCCTGTAGCTAATGGCGTTCATTTGACTTCGTTTCAGTTATCTGTTAGGCCGCGGCGATCGTTTATCAAGCGGACGGGGTCGGAAGCAGGCCGAACTTATCTCGGTGCTGAGCGCACCGCTAGGTCCTTTAACCCCTGGAGCTAGACGAATTGTTAAATTTCCCCCCCCGAAGCCTCCGCCGGGCAATTTAGGTCGAGGACCGTTTTAAATTCGTCCCCCTTCGGGGATCCAACACCTGAGCCGCTTCCGCCCCCGCCTAATGAAGTTGAATGTTTGCGGCAATTCTTCCTTATAAATGCCACGGTATGCCGAGCGCCGGTAATTGCCCCACTAATTATCCGGAGTGGTACCGGGCTGTTAAAATGAAGGCGGATAATATTTATTGTCTCTATTAAATGTGGTCGCGAGAATATATTCTCCGTTGAAGGAAAATATAACGCATGGTATAAAGCAATCTCGCGATTAGTGCCGTTAATTGATCCATGAGATATACCTCATAATTCAATCATAGTAGGCGATAGCAATAATTAAGAAAAAACCATTGATTTCGTGTGTTTCTGTCTTCTCTCTCCGGTTTGGCCTTTTGCTAGACCGGTTTCGGCTGCTCGCCAACTTCAGTAGCGGTATCAGTCACTTTGGCACATTGGATGTTTTTCGGGCATCCTCACTGCACTGTCACTGTAACTTGTACAAAGACTCTAAACTATGAAAAAACTTTACTCAAAATATTCTGCAATGTATAATTCTTGAATTACTAGAAAGTATTAAAGGACAAAAAGGGCGATTTAAACTTTATTTCTGGTAAAAACCTTTTCTAATTTCAATTTCAGTGGTAGAAACGGCCAGTAGCTGAAAGCGCTCTCTTATACCTCCGATTCTTCGAAGGTTCGTGCATTATTTCGAGGGATGGTATCAAAAATTTGTTCCCCTGTCCGATACAGAACCGACAGTGTAGAAATCCGGCCGGAGTAAAAACCGTGCGGCGAACGGCATTTGGGTTTTTTACGAATTAATTTTCCCGTCCACAATATATATATATATACGAGGGGGGGAGGGGGCTCATCCCGTTTCTCGATTGTTTGGACAAGGCGTTGATTGAATTGGAAAGGGTTATAAATGGATTAAATTTACAGCGCGCAAGTAAAAGTAAACACAGGGTTGGGTCGGAAAGTGGGGGCGGTTTCGGTGGAGGGGGGCAGGAAGCGTAACCTAATTAGATGCCTCTTGACTGAATTAGACTGTTGAATCAGAATTAGGAAAATCGTTTTAATTATTTTCGACGGGTTAACGGAACTTGTATTTTCAGTGAACTGTGTGCTTTCGGCCAATTGCTATTTTTTTTAAAGCATCCATTATACTATAGGTATTTATTTAAGGCCAACAATAAATTTAATAAAAAAATCAGTTAGAAAAACCAGGAGATTGTTGTGATACACTACTGTGTACTGTTTACTGCCAGCAGTAAGTCCAATTAGATTTACAATAGTTTCAAGTCATTTTAAATTCTTTAATGCTGTTATTTGGATACAACAAGCTAAAATTGCGCTACTGTCCGTACAGCAAACGGAGCTTCGGTTAGTCTGAATATTTTCGAATTGTCGAGGTCAATATCAACCAAGTTTAATATTACTATTTGAAGGAATATATCGGTTTTTACCACGACATTCGGACAACAAATGAACAGCTATTGTTAAAACTAGGAGGATTTATCGGTGGATATTGCGCGACCTCTACAGTTGGACGGGCTCCAATAGAGAGAGCTTTATGCAGCCCGGAGAGACATATATTATAGCATATATGACCGCGTGGTAGCATATATGGCCGCGAATCATAGTAGAACCGCAGAAAAACTAGAGTGGCGACAGACAATTTTACCTTCGATAGGTAAAATGTAAACGGCGCGCGTGTTATACTAGGCCGGCAACGCAGTTCTGTATCACCGGCCTAGTGTACATTTTCGCCGTGCGAATTTACCTTATGTATAAAAATATTTCTTCGGAAATATTTTTTAATTAATTATAATTCAGTACTAATATGAAATTACCGTTTAAAACTGCCAGTACCAGACTATCCATCTCTCTGTTTGGTATTCCAACAGTTTCCCACTTAACTCTAAAAGATGTAAATTATTAATGGTACTTTGCAGGATTATATGTGACAAAAAAACGTTTTATTTGAGCTACTATTGTATTGTTCGGGTACCTAAAATACCGAAAAAGTGTGTCATATACTATCCATGGGGGGCGCCTAAATAATTCAGACTCTCAGATAGTTTTATTACATTTCATTCGAATCGCTGTTCCACCGGCAGAAACAAAACAGAAATAACAGGGGGTCGGCCGACATAAAGTTCAAGCTGTAAAAGTGCTTTTTCACCGCGTGAAATCTACGAAATCCGGCTTCGTGTTCGGTTTAACGCGGGAATAACGGATTGGGCGCGCCCCAACTGTAAATTGCCGGGAATCGTTTTTAATCATTCACGCTGAATTTAAACCGTGCGTCCCTTGTATACAATTCAAGTTTGCTCTGTATACAATTTTATGGCGGTTTCTGCCTCGTACAAATTCAGACAGGCAACAGAGCAAGTTTAAATATTCATCCAGGAAATATTTCCTGCGAATTGAAAGTCAATCTTAAAATATTGTTCGGTACATTGACATTGTAATAAGTCCACTTAATAATAAGCCCTGATAATGACCAGCTTTAAAAATTAAAGATATTTTGAAACTCAGCGTGGACATACGCTGTATCGAATTATGGGGATCCAACAAGACGTCCAAAGCTGCTCGCATCCAGAGATTCCTATAGAAAGTCCTTCGAACCATCCTCAATGTCCCGGTACGTTTCCAATCTCTTCACCGCGACCTCAACATACCCGCAGTCGGCCTAATCATAAAATCAATTGCGCCTATGACATATAAGATTGTTGATTGTGCAATAAAAAAAAAGGTTACGCAATTTGATTATTTTAACGTAGGCTGTTTTCGCAGAATGTTTTCTATCCATCGGTTGATTTCGGAAGTGGGTTGTCGGGGCGATAGTTCTCCCCATTTTTCAAAAGGCGTCAGACAGGAAATTCAGTGTCCTTTCTCTTTTCGAAAGTTTCGAATATCGTTCGGTAAATCATTCGGACGCCTCCGCCACCCTCCTCCGGCTCCTCATCCTCCTCCTCGTCCACCGACAGAACTTGTTAATATTTCTTCGGGTGCGTATCTGGGACAACTTTCTCTGGTGTCGCCGAACTAACGCCGGAGGGGGAGGAACATAATTTCCTGTCCTTTGGTGGGGGCGGGGGGGGACTTCGTTTCGGAACAATTGCCGAGGTCTGATAGTCCCGAATCGTCCGCGGAAGTCCGCGCCGAGGAAGTCTGAAGTGTTGAAGTTTCAAATGCAGTTGGGAGTTTATTAACTGATAGTGCAATGTATTTCATACCTTCCAATGAAGTTGACGGACAGTATTTCCTCCGGCGTTTATAACTCATTCGCCGTCCATTTGTTATCTCGTTTATTTTTCCTTTTAACATACTTGTATAACATACCTGTTTTGTGGTCTGCGAGGGGTTGGAATACCGTAGATTTGTGCGAGAGGAGACAGAAACACAGCATTATGATAGTGAACCAGTTCCACTGGTTTTTCAGTTTAAATAAAATTGGGTTAAACCTATCACCAGTTTTGAATACCCGTTACGCTGTCTGCGATGGTTCGGTATACCATAATTTTATTTTTAGACCATCTTTTTCAGACATCGTGCGTATCCAGGTAAAAAAAAATTTATTTAGTTCCGCTATAGAATAGGAAAATGGAATTTGACAGGCGCGAATCGCGTGTGCGAACATCCTGGATTGTTGGCGTACTAATTAACAGTAATTGTACTGTTAATTCAGCAGGAGGAGCCTCGGAGCCGCTATGTTGACAATCGCTCGAATTACCGACGTTGACGAATCATATTACGCGTTTATTTATCCGAACTGAGTATAAATTAGTGTGAAACTGTTGTGACAAATACTTGGAAACGTGCGGCGTAATTACATTAATTCGATGTAGGTGTTCGATAGGAACACAGTCATTTATAAACTGCAATAGTAGAGGATATTGTTATAAGTTAAAAGTATGAAATTAAAATTCGGCAAACATAACATCTCAATAACAAGATATCTATGAGTTAAAAAAAACACTTGGCGACACTTTTTTTGGTCGGGAAGGATGATTTGAAAATGCCGATTCATTTTGACCAACGAAACTTATTAAGTCTGGAGATTGAATTAAAATTTAGAAAGATTCGGAGAAAATTATGTTTAATGTATTGTAGGAAATGAAAAACTCTCTCCTAGAAAATGCTGGTGCAATGGTTTATGTCTCATTCATGCGTTTTATATAGAAAAAATTATAGAATAAACTCAGAGTTATGGACTCCTTTCCTTGAGGCTGGGTAAGATGCCGCGTCTTTGCTCTTACTGTTTGGCATCCGTTTGCACCGACAAAATCCCCCCCTTTCATTTCTCTTTATTTTTTCATCCATTTTTTCATCGGGGGACCGTCCAGATGAATTTCAGACACATCTGAGCAGACCTCTGAGCGGACAATCGATGCCGGTAGATGAAAGCCTTATTCCGCCCGTAATGCTACTTTTTGAAATGAAAAAAAACCTACAAAACTATATAAAGTGCCAGAATTAAAGATATAGTTGCAGCAATCGGAAAACTTCATGAGAAAATGAGTTATTCAATGGACAGACCATCTCGTTGAAATTATAGTTAATTGCTTATTAGTTTCAAAAAATATTCTACCATTAATTCCAACATCCACTATGTCGTTAAATGCATATTGGACATACTAATAAATGCGAAGCTGTATATTTGCGCCGGTTCTCTTTTTAAATATTTTCGGCATATTTCCTTTCGACGGTATATTAGTATCGAGTTGATCACATGCGGACGCCAAATTATTTTGTCCCAGAAAGGGGCCTAATCAGGTTTTTTCCGACGGGAAATTGGATTCCGTTCTGGGCTTCGGAAAAGTGTTCGGTCGGCGGAAAACTTTCGCGGGCGGAAAAAAACTTTCGATCGCGCCGTTTATTCGAACGTTCCGAGTATTCCCACTCTGCAGTGATAGCGAGACGCGCATTAAGATTATTGAGTTTGGGCCAAATGAGATCCGTTTATTTGGTTAATTAAGGCTAATTATTATTATACTCTCCGTTATTGCTGCTCGCCTAAATCAGTCTTGGAATAGACCGGTTTCCGGGTCTCGGAATCGTCGACAGCAATAAGCCTTAGGTAACAAGGCCGGGAAAACAATGCTAATCGATACCTGTTCAGTACCTGTAAGTAGCAGCCAACTTGCATCCCGGCTTGATGAATAAATTTAAGTCCTACTGTATTGCGAAGAAGCATTGTATTTCTTAAGTAGTCGCGGTTTTGTCAGCCACAAATGTAAGCTTCCTCCCACTGTTCGGTGTAACAGAAACACCGAAAGAGTGATTATTTGTTAAGTTAACCCACTATTTCAACCATTATTGCGACGCTGGTCCATTCGAGATTAAGAAAAACAGTATGTTTAGACCACCATAAAGCATTCATTATAAATAAATATAATATATATGATTATTTAATTAATTTTTTCGTTACAATATTTATTTGACTATAATAAGGTGGGTAGGGATGAACTGCCAATTTAATGAATTTTGTATTCCCTTATTACTTTCTACGAGAGTCTGCGCTATGGTTAACGGTGGAATACAGGGAACGAAGCCGAAACCGGTTTCGTTTATTGTTATAACCGGCACATTTTTTATTATAACTTGTATTAAAAATAGAGCTATGGGGTTCCGCTAAGAAATCCAACATCGCCCGCATCCAGAGATTCCAATCAAAAGTCCTTCGTACCATCCTTAATGCTCCCCGGAATGTTTCTAACCGAACAATCCATAATGACCTCAACATACCGACAGTCGACGAAGTCGCAAAATCACGCTTCCTTAAATTCCACTCCCGGCCTCTCTCTCCGCATCCAAATCCACTCGTTCAGTCCCTTTCCTCTTCCACCCATCCACTATCCCCACCAGGACGGCTTAAACGCCACCGGCCCAGAGATCACCTCACTTTTTAAAACATGTCAAAAGCGCCATCATTGGGTGGTTTCTTTGTCGTGACTAACACGCCGAAATAATCACATGTATCAATTGCACCCATAACTGTATAGGTTGATTGTGCAAAAATAAAACAGTTAAAAAAAAAAACTTGTATTAATATTTTCACGCGAATCATATATTGCAGATTTCAGGCGATACTCCGCCAAATCTTGTCGGCTCTGGGGCGAAATCAATTCGGAGTGAATTGATACCCCGGTACCGAATAGCCTCTCGGCGATACCTCCAGCCTCCGTCCATCGCCATCGGCGTCGCGGACAGAGGTCATAAATGGAAGATCAGAGGAGATTGGCCATAGGTCCGACTGTGTAATGGGCACGTCAATACGGTACCGGGCTTTGATCTCGGGCCGGTCACAACAGGCGTCGGTTGGTTTTAATGAACGCGGCCCCCGAAAATTCATCAATTTCTGATGGCCGCAGTCCAAAAACGGCGATACGCGCACTAATTGCTGGGGCGAGCACAAAGTTCAATTGTGCCCATAATTATGAAAGTGGTCTAAGTCGAAATTAAAAAAAAAAAATTAATTCATCACTTACTCCACACGACATGATTTTAAACTAAATTTATTCAATGTAATTTTTACGATATCGTCGAAAATGAACTTTTAGATAGTAGTTGTAATTACAACGTTATACGGAATTCATTAAGTGTTTATTATGAAAGTGGTCTAAGTCAACAATTTAAAGAAATTATAGACGAAAAACATAAAGATCTTATGTGTTTACTACCATACATCCCTCCAGTTTTTCAGGAATAAAATTTATTAATCATTTTTAATAATTAAACATTCTACTATGTATACATAGTATACATAGATAAAACATTTAATGTTTATGAATTATTTCGTTAAAGTTGTTGTTTCAAATAAAAATCACAATTTTTATTACTTTAAGTCAATTATAGGACATTCAGTTAATTTTGAAAATGGTCTAAGTCAATTCAAGCTTTAAAAACAACATTTTCCTATGAAATTCAAACAAAATTTCATATCTTTAATAAATTTCCATTAATCGACAAAGACTCACGGGGTGAGACGCCCTGCAAGAATGTCCTTAAGACGAAAACGATTATGTTAGTTCCGGGCAAATTTTCAGGCCTACCACCCGGACTAGAGAATGAGTTAAATGAGTGATTAAACTAGATACTGGCTACTGTATCATCTCTTTGTACTAGTAAACGGATACTTAGAGACGATTCCGAGACACCAAATATGAGATACCTAATTTTATTGCATTATGTGGAATCCCCATACCCGACTCGAAAGAATCGACTTAAACCGCAAATTTGGACTTCTAAGACCATTACTAAATCGGACATCGAAATTGACCTTAAGTAACAAACTCACAATATACAAAGCCATATTAAAACCGACATGGGCGTACGGTATAGGACTATTGGGTTCCAGCAAGACATCAGACATCGCTCGCATCCACAGATTCCAATCCAAAGTTCCTTAATAATGAACCATTCATAATGACCCCAACATACCGATAGTCGACGAAGTCGCGAAATCCTCAAGTTCCATTCCTGCCTTACTCCTCATCCTAATTCGCTCGTCCATTGTCCCCACCAAGACTACTTAAACGGCCCATAGATCACCTCGGACAATAGTTAAATCGTGTCAAAAAGTGCCATCTTCATCGAGACAATACGTGAAAAATATGCATGTATCAATTGTACTTGTAACTGTAAAAAAATAAATATGCAAAATTAACACAAAAAAAATTATGGCTGGGTAAAAGTTTCAGGTGTACTTCCTTCATTAGCAATTTCGGTTTGTTTTGAAACGGCACCAGTCGTCCGGAATCTTGAATACATCCCCGAGATAACTATTAACTACAGGAGCGGTTGTGAATTCTGTGGGTAGGTAACCCCCGCCCCTTAGTCCCTCATCCCGAGCCCAACTCAATTAACACTTGGCCAAAACTGACGGAAACCCTGGGAGGAGGCCTCATACATAAACATCGTATTCTACTGAGCCCCCGACGGCCATTTGTAACTCAATCGGGCGCAAACTCTCCCGGTTTAATGGCCGTCCCAGAATTGTTATACTTGAGACTATCTCCCGGACGAGTTTATACCTTCCCGTAAGGTACTGAGGTACCACAGCTATCTTTGGGTTCTGTCCTGTATACCTGCGAACGGAACATTGAATGAGGTGCAACGGGCGGTGTATTCTCGAGATTCGGTCTTCAGTAGTCGCGAACCTCCGCAGTAAATGTGGTGTGACATTGGCAGACAGGCCAACAGAACCGGTCTAGCATTTGACTTCAGAAGGGATAGACATTCCCATATCGCACGTTTCAAAGCCCAAATTGGACTCATTATTATTCAATTAAATAATGGCAACGACGGGTAACCGCAAACAATCCGAACAAAAACTAAAAAACTCTAGAGAAATTATTTCCATCAGGTCAAAATATGAATCGAGTGCTTTTAGGTGAATTGCCTTTTCCTTTGATTCGAACTCAGCAGCTCTGGTACATCGAGAAACACACACACACACACACACATATGTTCTAAACCTTCTATATTTTGAAACGGGTTTCAACAGAAAGGAAAAAGAGGGTTTGCTTTTAGTCCCAACTTTCCACCTAAAATAATTGCTGAAGAAGGAAAACCGTTGAAAGGAGGAAAAATACTTTGCAAATAACGACACGGAAATCTAATATCCCAACGGATATTCTGGCCAATAGGTTTTATTGATGGATAAATTATTTGACGTTCCGAATTTTCGACTGAAGTTTTCTAGTTTTCATTCTTAGATTCAACTGAATAATTCGGATAATTAATTGATATTGAAGGTGAATTTGAAACCAATTAGTTGCACGCGAATTTTAAGAAATGTGTACGAATCGCAATACTATATTCAAATGTGCCCAACAATGCGGCATAATACGGTTTTGGACTGTGTATTTGCTCACAAAACGGGTACGCTTATATTTAATTACACTGCCTGAAATACGCATAATTGGAATAACCGGGCAAATATAGTCCTTGTAATAATAATGTAATTATTGGCCGCACACTAACTTAAGTTTGAAATCTAAAATATAAATTTTCGGATCAAATCTTGTATGCATTAGTAAAATAATATATTTAGTTTGAAAAAATGTGGTATACATTTTTATTATTCATTTATTTTGCATTGAATATATTTAATGGGCACTACTTTTTTTTTACAGTATTCACTACAGTTGGCAATATCTTTTTTACGTACATGTATGTTAGTGGGACATGGAAAATTTCGGGATTTCATATTTTCAGGAGGCTCGTGTAACAGAAACCTTCAAATCGGAGTTATTTATTGCCTTCGCTTTTCGAGGTCTAACCGGACCATTTTTTTGTTTTCAATCCAATTTGTAGAAATACCATTAACGCCGGCGCCGGAATTGTGGATACAAATATTTGTTCGAAGCGAATAATACTTTATATAAACCTTAATATAAAACATTTTTATGCCACTGTTTGTGTCATTAAATATAGAATCCGACTTCTTTCCAGTAACAAATGACCTAAAGATTTTTTTATTGCCCAGTCACTTCTCATTTCAATCCTTATTCGAGTGGCTTTGAAATAATTGCTCGGAACAATTAGGATCGTAATTGCCGTCCTACTCCTACTCCCTTGGGCAGAGGAAATCGATTCCGCCTCTGAATTCTATTTAAACTCTTAACCAACTTAAATTGAATCGCGTATCGCCAAATTACAATTAGAATATTATCAACTTCGTTATAACGAGGGTTGGGATAGGTTTTAAAAACTAGCGGCCGCTAATATTAATCAGTAATCATTACGTGATTAAGTTCGTTCGGTGTACTTGTACCGATAATCTAGCGCCCCCTGAGGTTGGTGCGGAAATGTACTCAACTAAAGTTCGTTCGGTGAACTTGCACCGATAAACTAGCGCCCCCTGAGGGTGGTGCGGAAATGTAGTGAACTAAAGTTAGTTCGGTGCACTTCTACCGATAAACTAGCGCCCCTTGAGGGTGGTACGGAAATGTACTCAACTAAAATTCGTTCGGTGCACTTGGACCGATAAACTAGCGCCCCTTGAGGGTGGTGCGGAAATGCACTTAACTAAAGTTCGTTCGGTGCACTTAGACCGATAAACTAGCGCCCCTTGAGGGTGGTACGGAAATGTACTCAACTAAAATTCGTTCGGTGCACTTGGACCGATAAACTAGCGCCCCTTGAGGGTGGTGCGGAAATGCACTTAACTAAAGTTCGTTCGGTGCACTTAGACCGATAAACTAGCGCCCCTTGAGGGTGGTACGGAAATGTACTCAACTAAAATTCGTTCGGTGCACTTGGACCGATAAACTAGCGCCCCTTGAGGGTGGTGCGGAAATGCACTTAACTAAAGTTCGTTCGGTGCACTTGGACCGATAAACTAGCGCCCCCTGAGGGTGGTGCGGAAATGTACTTAACTAAAGTTTGTTGGGTTCACTTGCACCGATTAACTAGATTACTAAAAATAAACTTTTTTCAATAAATTTTGGATCATCCATATATTTGGAAGTCGGAACCTAATAGTTGTGACCAGTTGTGTGATCAAATATATATTTGGCCGATAATTTAAACCGATTAACAAAATCCCTCCCAAACCAAATAAGACAAACAACATCCCCCAAAAACACAATAACAAGACACGTATGTGTACAAACGACGAACAGACAACCACCACAGTACAAGTGAGGATGCCCAAAAAACATCCAAAGTGACAAACACCGCTACTGAAGATGGCGAGCGGCCGAAACCGGTCTAGCAAAAGACCAAACCAGCGAGAGGAGACAGAAATACACGAAATGTACTGTATTCCAACCCTCGCAGACCACAAACTAAAAAGAAAAGTATGTTCCGGTTTCCTCTATCGCCTTAGATCATTTTTGGTTAGCACATTTTCGGCATCTATGTAGGGGGTGGGGGGGGGGGGCAGCGTGCGTTCATTTGTCGAAGAAGCGATAGTAAACCTCGAGGTGTTACGATTTTTCCAGAACCTGAATTGTTTGTGACCCGATGGTCCACTATGTATATATTTATTTCGTATTCGTCGTCCTGAGACGTATTTCCGGGGCCGATTTATATATCCGGGTACCAATAAATGAATGAATTGTGCTAAAACCGTCTGCCGGTCAGTAAACATGGCGGTGGCTCGGTCTAGCCGGCAATTACCGGTCGGATGGGGCTAATTGGATGCGCATTGATGAGTCTAGACGCGCGTTTTCCTCTCTTCTGTTGACTCGGGGTCCGTATGCCCGTGTCGTACATTGATATTCCCTGGACCGGGACGCGGCCATTCAATTAAGCGCCGCTTCAAGTGCGGCCCCGGCACTTGTCGCACTTGACGGGACGGAGAATGCTTCAAACACGGCCGGTACCAATCCGGTAAGCTGTTTCAATTTCTTGGCCATACCGTGAACTAATATTACGTCTAGTCCAATGCGTTTGTTTGGGCCCAGGGATGATTCGGAACACTATCCGGCACACCATCTCTCTCAATGTGCCCAAATAATTTCTTTTCTGGGCGGTATTTGTGAAATTTTTGTGGATACCGGAGGATTTCTACTGGGCGGGTAAAGAGGCCGGGGCCGCCGAGAGACTTTTTCCCCAATTTTCCGACGGCGCAATTTTCACCCATTTTTCCGACCCCATTCTGTCGCCTGAAAAATAACCGAAACAACGAAACAAAACCGCACGCCGCTTTATTTCCATTCAGCCCTGGACATTGCCCCCCCCGCCGTTTCAAAACCGAACAATGCCTCCCGCCTTTTCACCTTTGCCGAAGTAAAATAATTTTTCAATCAAAGGTTGCGACAAACGAAGGTGGAGGGAAATAGAAAAGGGCATTTATATAAGCGATCCAAGTTTATTGTACCGGCTATTCAATATAGTTACCGATGACGGAAATCTAGTATACCAACTTTTTTGAAAGGTAGAAAAAATATTTGCAATTTTTTAGTAACTCTCCTCATTTCTGTTATATTTTTTTATATATTCTGCATGATACAGTAAACGTAAAGTTTCGATGTTTTTTGATCTGCTGTTTAGTCTTTCGTCTTTTGAGGTTTTTCTCTTTCCCTCATTTTCTTGTTCTTTCATTGTTTACCAGAGATAGAACTTGAACTGTCATTTAGTTTCAACTGCAGATATTTAATAAACAATCGAACCTTATAACTGCACTTAAAATTAAAATAAGTGTATAACTTCATATTTTTTCCTCCCTCTCCAGGTATAAAAGAATTAGATTAATTAACATCATTTAAACATTTTTATAGGTTTTTTTGTGTAAATATATTATAAAAAAAATTGTAATGCAGCATGTTCGTCCTGGAATTTGGTTTCTCAATTGATTTTCATTCGGCGATAACGAAATTATTGTTGAAACTTCCGGGTCGGGGAAAATTCCTCTTCGGAAAAGCCGAAACTTTTCTAACAAGTTCGGGAAATTAATACTAGTTTGAAGCAAGGCTATTCGTGACGGGTGGGGAGAAGAGGAAATGGAAGAGAGGGATGAATTGTTAAATTAGTTAGCATTCAATCGAAGTTGACGCCTTAGGGTTGTCCTACCGAGGGCGGGAAAACCTTAGCCCACTTGGGCCGGGAGAAAGGTGATGCGAGAAAACCCCTGCGAATTTTCCTACAAGTCACGATTTTCCCCTTTCCTAAGGAACAACTAAACGCGGATCATAAATTTGGTACGGTAGGAGGGGTGGTAAAAGGGTAAAATTAAGCATAAATCTTATACGACGGTAGTGCGTCTGATCATTAAAATATTAATGGTCAGGTAAGGGGGGCGCAATCTTTAAGTTTGGGGCGGGAAGCGGAGAAAAAAATAGTTTTCCCTTAAGTGGGACACATGTGTTGTGTTGGGGCACAGGTGTGGGCTATAAATTGAGGGTAAATACGACTCTCGAAGACAATTTGCGCTCCCCTGGGAATTATATTAAATTTTTTTGAACCGTAATTGGGCTTACAGCCCCCCTAGTTGAATTTGCATCATACAAGATCTAGAATTAGTAATAAATAAGACTATTGTTTAATATAGTATTTATGTACTAGAATGAAATGTTAAATAGTGAGAAGCCTTAAAGACTACTTCCCTTTTAAAGTCTAAAATTAGATCCGGATTAAGGACCAATTGAAGTGGAACTCCGAAGCAGCTAATGATTGGGGTGAGACATATTTTAATCCAAAATTTCCCAAACTCACTTCACTATTTCAGATTATCCTATTGTATTAAAACAAAATATATATAAACATAGTAAGACCAGTTAGGCGAATTGCATATATATATATTAGGCCTAATTAAGTACATGCAGAAAAACCCCCCTCTATCTCTATGCAACACCATATAACAATGAATACTTAAATTATCAAAAAAATTATGACGGTACCTTTTCATAAGTTATAACAGGTCTATATGGCTTATAACATGCCCCATTGAATTTATGCAAAGTTTCATAATTTTATGAGAGTGACTTCAGTAAACAATTTATTTCTTATGACGTGAATTGAATTTTGAAGTGAACTATGAATTTAATTATATTCCTTTTCCTAGGAAACCCGTAGTTATTACTGTGCGGGATTTACCACGCCCTGTCCCCAAGAAAAAGGCGTTAACAATTTCCTACACTTTTCTTTTTTATTATTATCGTAACCACCTTTTATTAAATCGTGGTGTGTACACGCTGACCTTGTTATCGGGAGTCTTCAAGGCAGTACCGCAAAAAAAACAAGGTTTTCGAGCCGACCGCGTAAACAACAGGCTATAGCGGCCGAGATCAATGCTGAAGAATGGATCGGCAAACAGTGTGTAAAAATTGACGAAGGAGGGGGAAGGGCGCGTTCGTTTAAAATAAAGTGTTCCTCTAAAACCAACCCTTCGGGAGAAAACAACATTTGCCTGCCGACAATATCGCGGCGAATCTGCAGGTCTCTCTCAATATACTTCCGAAATGAAGTAATTACCTATTAACGAATAAAATAAACAAATGAAATGGATGGACGCGAAACAACGTTCGGACCGAATACCCCTTCAATTGCTATGACCGTTAAGTTCGAAGGGAAGGGTCAATAAATATGCCTAACTAAATTATGATAATTATGAACGGCCAATCCTCTCGCCGTTGTACATAATTTCTGATGCCAAATTTATGAAGTAATATAAATTAGCACCCCCATACGCGTCTCAAAAGAACAGACCTTAACCGCAAATTTGGACTGCTGAGACCTCTATTGAAAAAGACATCAAAACTGACAGTAGACAACAAACTTACAATTTACAAAACCATTTTAAAACCGACACGGACTTACGGAATAGAGCTATGGGGTTCCGCTAAGAAATCCAACATCGCCCGCATCCAGAGATTCCAATCAAAAGTCCTTCGTACCATCCTTAATGCTCCCTGGTATGTTTCATGCTAATGACGGATGTTCCCTCAGTTCCCTTATTGACATTTCATGAAACGGTTTTTTATTCGCCTTTATTAGCTCCGAACGCCGGGAGAATTTTTCAATAAAACAGTATTAAAGGAAAGAATTTTTTACCCAACGAATATTTGAGTAATAGGCACTAATTGATTACTGAATAAAATGTAGAAGATAACCCTGTTTTCATAGAAATTGCTGGTCTACAATTCAGGATCACTTAATAAAGAATACTGATAATATTTGTTTTCACGGGATTTTACTGGAAAATATTCCACTCATTCCAATTTTATTCATACCATTCCTAGTCTCTCGTGCAATAATTATAGTACAATTAACTCTTTCTCTTAATATAGTTCTGATTTCAAGCTGGTTCAAGATTTTCAAGTGCTTGTAGGTTTATGCCTGGTGGCCTTGTTATAATTATATGTACAAACTGAATAAGATTTATATCGCTTAGCGGAGTGAAAGTGCTATGGAAATGAAGTTTCGGTCTCGCGATGTGGGCCTAGGGCAAATGTTTTCCGTCCCAGTTCAATCAATTTCAACGGAATGCGTCCAGCCGTACAATTAGGTCGAGTTATATTTGTCCCGCCCCCCACCTCCAATTATATCGGGTTCAACGCGATCCCGTCTCTCGAACGGCTTCGAACTATATAAACGCAAGGCGGACTTACACCAATTTGGGGCTAAATGGGCCACAGTGTCGGCGGGGTGGGTGGTTGCAGCCGCGCGGAAACTTAAGGGTTCACCCGTCATGTAAAATTTGCGTATGGCAATTCTAAAGGTAGAAGGGGTGCGAAAGGATCAAACGCTTTTGACGTCCGGAGGTGGAGTCGTTCGTGATAACGAGCTCGCGACAGAAACGAGCGAAAACTGCTGGACTAAGTCCCAGTTTCCTCGAGGTGGGAATACGAAATCGGGAGCACTGTTCCACCGGATATTGTCCTGGTTTACTTCGGGAATAGCAGTCAATGAACGTCTCTCTATTGCCCTCGACATACCCTCAATAAACCGAATTACCGCGAAACATAGAGCCAATCTCCGAAGATGCCCCAATACCCCGGCACATTCCTGTCAGTTACCTCAAAAACTTGAACAGATTGGGAGTTCAAGTTTTGATGGTTAATTTTTCAAGTCATCAAACCCGACTTCTGCGAACGTTATTCATTAATTCGAAAGTCTTTTAAGATGAAAGATCAAACTTTAAAACGAGCAAGACTTTAAACCGAATAAGTCGAAATGTACCAGTGTATTGAATTACGCTCCTTTGGCCGCGAGCGGTGTCCGATATAGGGCCCAATTTATATTCTCTCTTCAATTCGAAATTCGTCTGAAATCCTCGTTAAACCGCATCGATACCAATTAATACACCGATTGTACTTTCCCGACTGTAGCCCTATCCCAATGCAAATAACTGGTACATCCCCGAAATGTATGTATACATTTAGACTGTACAGCTGAATAACTCCCGATCCGCCCGCGGGGGGAATTAGTTACATGTAAATTTGAATTTTCGACTGTTCCTAATTTCCTTTTCAGCCCGGGCTATTGAATGGCCGCGCGGAGGATTCAAACATTATTATTCCGGAATATATTTTTTAATTAACCGATGTCCGAACGCGTTTTTCGAACGAGTTGTACGAACAAAATGATATTTTGGAACGATTGATTGCACCTGAGCGATTTCGAATTGTCCCAGAACACTCGTTAGAATTAAATTCCACAGTTTACCGCGTAACAGATAAAATGAAGCGCTAGAACGGAGGCTCGCAATAAAAGTAACGAGATTCACACGCCCATACGATTCTGCTTTTAAGGGTCTGGAAGAAGGGTTTAATCACTGAATAATAACAAAGAGATAAACTTAAGGGAGTAAAACAATAGTTTGTGGCCGATCTAAACATCTTGTCGTCCAAGACTCAACTGTGTTAATTGTCCTTTTATATATTGTATTATTGTAGGGAGAATGGTTAAACCCTGGCATCCTTTGATGACTGGATATTGAAGTGAAAGGTGACTTTCTGTGTAAGTATATCTGAGTAGGGTTTGCTTTGTTCTTTTGGCTGCACTGTCGCTAACTTATATATATAATTGACCACAAAATAATAGTTGTTTTTGAAAGTCACAGAGAATGGGATTATTCTACTGAACCTAGATTTAAGCAACATCTGTGTGTATAATATTAATTTATTCGTCTTTGGATTCATTTTTCAGCGAGATTACTGAAAAATATTTAGCGATTTGTCGTTTCAAAGTTAAAATATTCCATTATTTTGTGCGATAGCTGTCCAGGTCAGATCTTGGTACCGGATGCTCTCCCGGCTCTACTTCGGCCGGCGGTTTCGATTTCGCCAAACCAATTTTGCCGTTTCTCCTTCACCGTATAATTACCGGACGTAGTGCGCGTTCGGGCCGACACTCCTGGAAATGAGAAATTAACTGCCAAAAACAGGTATCCGCCCTTAGGACGATTAATGTTCGAATTAAAGCGCGTGTCCCCGACGACGCGACGCTTTCATGCGTCGAGACGGACACATGGAAATAATTCGTGCGTAAATTTCTAATTACAATTATGTATATACAGTTTGGGGATCCTGTTTTGCGCTCTGTGAGGGTTTGCAACGCCACAGTTTTTCCGTACTTCTCTTTCCTCCGGTTGGTTAGGTCTGTTGAATTAAAATTTAAAGGTATACAATAAATTAATAAATATACCAGATATGGAGGGAAGCCGCCTTTTTAACTCATTTTTCAACGGATAAAACCACTTTAATTTTCCTACAGCCTGGTTAGTCGCTGTCCAATTGTGTAAAATACGAGTAAAGCGAGCTCCCACTCCCATCATTCTGTGTGCTGGGACAATATAAAAGGACAGTTTAATAAAGAATGGTTAGTTAGTGGCTACAATCTAGTGACGCTAGTTCTGTGAGTTATGATCCACAGTGTTGTTATTCTCTTCCTTATGTTATCCACCAACAAAAATTTAATTTTAGTATATTAGTATATAAAAAATTCCCGGTAACAAAATGACTGGTATATTATATCAATAACGGACTCTAAAGAATCGTGTAACTTCATGAAACTAAAGTTCTTCCCGCTTCTCGTTTTATGATTATTACAGACTCGTCAAGCCCGCCCCCACCTCCGGCATTACAAAGCCCAAAATGGACTCGACAATTAAATTTCTACAGCGAACTCCTTTCGGCCTTTATGGCGAAACAAAAGCGGGGGCGGAAAAGGGCCTTTTTCATTCGGCTCTCGGTCCCAATCGAAATAATCGGATTTGGGGAGGAGCCGCGTCGTAGAGATATCGGGCGACCGGTTCAATCGCGGCCGAACCTAATGGGGCCCGTTCGAACTTCAGACGCGGCAAGTTCGCCCGAGAACTTTCTCCGTAAACGAGGTTAGGGTGAATTTGACTTTCGGCCTTCCCCCCCCCCCCCCGGTGTTTCGCACGTCCGCGCTCCACTCCTTCATGCGCTATCACTGCAATTTAGTTGTCGACATTTCGGTTTCAACAGCCCCCGATACGGTTATTAGGGACTTTGATTATTTGATGAATATTTCCGGAAGAGCGAAACACTTACTCTCTAATGGCGTTATATTGAAAAAAAACCTAGCGTTCAAAGCCGGCCTAGTGGTTAATAAATTCAGTCGAATAAGCGGCTATTCGTAAGATTCGTTAGGGGGATATTTCGGTCCGCGGTACTCAAAAATTAATGAACCCAAATCCCGTAAAAAGGGCTCTCCCAGCAAAGAGTAGGTATTGGGAAGACCCCCTCGGATTTCTCGGGTGGCGGACCGGAGAATGAATTACCCGGCGGTTTTCTTTTTTCTAATTTTTCCCCCTTTTCACGCCTCCCACGCGCTGTTTATAGAGAGAACGAGGCCGGAAAAACAGGGATAATGATGAATTTTGCCCGGCTTGGGCGCGTGAAAACCGCCTAAGTGGCAATAAATCGGTTGCTGTTGTGGAAAGGAGCCGCCGCCTATAATTCATCTTGTCTTCACCGAATTTCCCGACGCTTTTCCAATTACGTTTTCAAGGCTCATCCCACCCCTCACCGCCCAGCGGTATGGGAGGCTCGGAAAAAGTGTCTTTTTAATTCGACGGGGTCTAGCTTTATTCATTATCGTGATGACCATCTTCTTTCTTTTTTTAACTGTTTTATCGCAACAACCGTACTACAGAGTCAGTGAAATTGATGTTAAAGTAGTACAAAAATAAATAAATTTCTACTTTTCTATGTTTAGATCACGCGGCTACTTCCTTTTCAGACGCCTTTAATCGGGATTTGGAAGGCGAGCATCTTTTAAAATATTCATTTTTCACTCCAGGAACGCTATATTTCGAATAGACTCGAAAGTTTTTATAATAACGACCTTTATTCGATAACGGCCCGAATTATGAATTACTGAGTTTGCCGAATTTCGAGGGAGAAATTTACCGAAATTGGTGAAATTGTTTCCTGAAGAAAATCCCCCCCCCCCATGCCGGTCCGATCAAAGGGACGACATTTCCCAACGAACCAATATAGGGCGCGCCCTTCCGTTTAAGTAACATTTAATACAAACATAAATTAATTTTCAGGAAGCCTAATTGAAGTCAAAGTTGGGGCCGCCTAATCGGTCGAAGATCAAACGATTAATATTCCGGATTGCCCGCGAATTGTGGCGTTATTGGATTTCTTAATTTAATCCGAGAAAAATTGTTTTCTCGACACTATATTAAAGTACTGGACTCGTTCAAATTGGCTGGAGGAGGCGGAAAATCGTACGAGTGACACTCCAAAGCCTCGATGAAAATACTTAATATCATTAAAATCTTAAAACCACAAGGCTGCGATCTTTTTAAGTTCATTCACTCTCATGTGTCAATTTTTTCTCCAAATACATGGTTCTGTAACATTAAATTCAGAACCAATTTATTTCTCTTCATCTTGGACTCCTACAAAATCTTATCCATTATGTTTCCGATTTGAAAGCCTCGTTTGTCCTTGTAATAGTAGTTGTGACATGAAATAAATGAGATGCAGTGAAAAATGTATGGATTCGAAATTTTCCGTATTTGGCCGTACCGAAAGTACTGAAGACGAGAAAAATGATTGAAACGATGCCGGGCAAATGAATTCTCGGCTCTCTGCTTCGACCCCTCGACCGCCCTCGCACTTTCAAACTGCAATTAATCTCGGTGCCGGCTGGTGGCCGTTCTGGCGACCGGCAAAAACCGTCCACCGGCAGACAAATTGCTCGCAATGAATCTCCCTTGGAAAATTTCTGAAAATAAACCCGCCCTCTTAAATCGTAAGCAACCGGTAATATTATAAGGGTATTAATGAAGGGCATTACCGGGATCACTTACAGTGAAATAACAAGCAAGAACACTATTGCATTGAAAGTATCATGGACACTATCATATTTTATTTTAATTTAAAGTCATTCAATATACAAAGCTATGGGGTTCCACCAGCAGGGGGACCCTACCTGGGACTCTACAGAGACATAAGACTCACGTGGAACCCCCATACGCGACTCAAAAGAACAGACCTCAATCGCAAATCTGGACTGCTGAGACCTCTTTTGAAAAAGACATCAAAACTGACAGTAGACAACAAACTTACAATACACAAATCCATTTTAAAACCGACACGGACATACGGTATAGAGCTATGGGGTTCCACCGAGACATCCATCAGTCGCATCCAGAGATTTCAGTGAAAAGTCCTTCGTACCGTCCTTAATGCTCCCCAGTATGTTTCTAACCACACAATCCACCATGACCTCTCAACATACCGACTGTGGACGAAGTCGCAAAATCCCGGTTCCTGAACTTCCACTCCCGCCTTTCTCCTCATCCTAAGCCCCTTTCCTCTCTCAACCATCCGTTCTCTCCCCCGCGTCGGCTTAAACGCCGCTGGCCTAGAGGTCTTCTTAGCCCTTCGAGCATTTGTACTTATAACGTTCAATGCTGATTGTACAAAATAAAAAAACAATTTTAAAAATTATATTTATTGACAGTGTGACTTGACCTAACACGAATGTACTTTTGAATGTGAGGAAATCAGACATTCAGTGTCCTTTCGATATCCTTTTTTCCAGGACGCCCATCCGGTCGGAGACACGAATTTAACCCGACACGCCTAATAGATTAGAAAACAGCTGGGTGCGGGGCAGAAGGGGGGGGGCGGTAAAGTGGTAACCGGAATGGGTGGGATCTGTTCCTTATCGGAAAAGCGCAAAATGGGTTTAATTCGCGGCGGAAATCAATGCCACGGCGGCAATGCCCGGCCTAAACCACCCCCGCTTCAACCCTCCGCCCCCTCCCCCGCTGCTACAGTTCCTCTCCTTAAGTAATCCCGTTAAAGTCGCTGGAAACGCTGGAAAACGGGGACTGGAAAATTGGATTGTATAGGGACAACGGGGGGCCAAGAACTGCTACTGAATTAAACCCCAGTATTGACGGCCGAGGAATGAGTCCCGATTGTCTGCTCATATTATTTGAAGGCCCAATATATATATATATATATATATATATATATATATATATATGCAATTTTATACACCCCATTTTAATCGAATGAATTTCTGAAATCAGTATCGATATTGAAATTGGAACAGTAATTGGGAGAATGTATAGTGTTTGGTTATTAGATCATATATTCACGTGGAACCCCCATACGCGTCTCAAAAGAACAGACCTCAACCGCAAATTTGGACTGCTGAGACCTCTATTGAAAAATACATCAAAACTTACAGTAGACAACGAACTTACAATATACACAACCATTTTAAAACCGATAAGGACTTACGGAATTGAGCTATGGAGTTCCGCTAAGAAATCCAACATCGCCCGCATCCAGAGATTCCAATCAAAAGTCCTTCGTACCATCCTTATTGCTCCCCGTTATGTTTCTAACCGAATAATCCATAATGACCTCAACATACCGACAGTCGACGAAGTCGCAAAATCACGCTTCCTTAAATTCCATTCCCGCCTCTCTCTGCACATCCAAATCCACTCGTTCAGTCCCTTTCCTCCTCTACCCATCCATTATTTCCCCCGCCTCGGCTCAAACGCCACTGACCCAGAGATCTTAGCCCGAAGCCGTAAACTGTTCATGTGGAAAAAGTGCCATCATTGGGTGGTCTCTTTTACCGAGACATTCGTGTGAAAAGAAAACACTCATCAGTTGTACCCATAACTATATGTAGTTGATTGCACAAAAATAAAAAAAGGTTAAAAAAAAAGTTTCAAACTGCAATTTATCAGTCTGGATGCAGCCGGGTGCTGGACCGGGCAAGATAAAGCCCGAAGCGTCTGGAGAACTTTTTATCGCCCCTTTCTGTTTATTCTGTTTATTTTCGTCTTCATTTTATTTATTTCTGATTGGCAGAGGGGTTGGGCTATTTTCGAAATTCAATATACAACTCATCGAGATCAGGAGAATGTATATAATTATTAAATATTTGTTATATTAATAAATCGATGTTCGGTAGCACACAGCTCTATCCGAATGATACAGCTCTAATAAATGTACGTATTACATATGTGAAATGATGTTGTATTCGACACAATTTTTTCATTTATATATCCACAGCACAATTGTAATTAGAGAGAATTATCGTCGAACAATAAGAGTGAAGGTATTGAAAAAATAATTTGCATGCGTGTTGCGGGGAAAGATGCTCCTTTTCGCGAAGCACGACACCTTACCTGAAAGTTTTGTAATAAAATGCTCTTTCCACCGGAACCGGGAAAATCCCTTTGTTTCGTCAACTTTATCCGCCGTGGGAGAGAGTTAAGTCCACGCAAAAACAAAGTTGGGACCTGCGTATTCAACCCAACTTTTTTTCTTTTTGAGTTAGAAATCCAAGTTGTAGAATGCGGGCTTAAAACAAAAAAGGAGACCCGTCACTTTGTTCCTATTTTTCTTCGGGGAAATCGTGGTTTTCTGGGTCCCTGAGGCATTGCATATATGTATATGTATATACATGTACATGAATATGTAGAATATTTAATTAGGATAACCTTATTGTATATATAAAAATATTAATATACCGCTGCGGTTTTTCAGTATTGATGATATGTCTGCGATACTAATTACGTAAATTATGTTTAGGTGATTTGGTTATTTACCGTCAGGATTAATTATTACGGCTATTAGTTATCTATTTGTTATAAAGTATATATGATTCAATATAGAGTAATGAAATTTAAAATCAATTTTGAGGAAATGGGATCCCAGTCGTAGGAATCAATTGGGAACTGGAAACGCTTCAGATTTGAAAATGATGATCGAATCGTTCCCATTAAAACTTACTTCGAGTCATTTGTATGAATTGATTCTCATTAAAGCGTGAAGGGACGAATCATATGGATGATTGGAAGTAAATCCAGATAGAAACTTTCTGATAGCCTAACTCCGGAGTTGAGCCATTCGAAGTTTCCCACACTTTAGCGATACCGCGGCGCTTCCGATGCTAACCATCAACATTCAACTGTCGCCCACGCTAGGTATCATTAGCGCCGTACTTTTGATCAACTTCGGTAGTTTATCAAGTACCACAAAAGTCGTAATGATTAAGTCATGAGCCAATTGGTTATTCCCAGAACAATATACTTCATACATCAAAATTTTAATGGGCAATCTTACGAAAATTCTGGTAACATTTATGGCAGATAGTGTTTAGGTCAGTACGATCAGATATTGATCCAAATTTTCTTCGTAATATATGTTATGTTTTTCTAATCATTAACATTAAGATATGAATAAATAACTCAAAAAATAGGTCGATGATATAAATCATGGCGAAAACACCGATAAATAGTCGAACTATCGCCAAGAAAGTTCGGTCTGAGTTAGACAATTTAAGAGATTACCAAAGTCCCAGAACTGACCCACGTTTTAAACCCTTGAATATTTAATAATGTAGCCCCATAAACCTTCACAGTTGTATTAAATGTGCCGAGAAAGAATAGCGGAAGTGTGGAACGCCCTCGACTAACCACAAGTAATTATAAAACTGTTTGGGCTGCTGTAAACCAGCTCACGTGCTCTATCAACCGCAATTTAGTCGTGAAATTATACTGGGAAGTTGGATTTAATTTTAATTAGCTCAATAAAAGCAGGGCTGGAGGTCAGCTTACTTATAGTCACCCTGAATGATTTATTTTTATACCGTAGATTTCCTGTGTTTCTGTCTCCTCTCGTTGGGGGTCTTTCGCTAGACCGGTTTCGGCTGTTCGCCATCTTCAGTAGCGGTGTTAGTCACTTCGGACGTTTTTCGGGCACCCCCACTGCACTGTCACTGTCACTTGTACTGTCTTTAATTAATTAATTAAGTACGTTTCCGCACCACACTCAGGTTGGCGCTAGTTAATCGGTGCAAGTTTACCCAACGACCAAACCAGCGAGAGGAGACAGAAAGACACGAAATCTAGGGGTATTCCAACCCCTCGCAGGCCGCAAAACAGGTATTTTAAGGAAGCGTGATTTTGCGACTTCGTCGACTGCGGTATGTTGAGGTCATTATGGATTATTCGGTTAGAAACATACCGGGGAGCATTAAGGACGGTGCGAAGGACTTTTCACTGAAATCTCTGGATGCGACTGATGGAACCCCATAGCTCTATACCGTATGTACGTGTCCGTTTAAATATCGCTTTGTATATTATTCGGTTAGAAAAATACCCTGGCGGAGCATTAAGGATGGTACGAAGGACTTTTGACTGGAATGTTTGGATGCGAGCGATTTCTTGGCGGAACCCCATAGTTCTATTCCGTATGTCGGTTTTAGTATAGTTTTATATATTGTCAGTTTGTTGACTATTGTCAGTTTAGATGTCCTTTTCAAAAGAGGTCTGAACAGTCCAAATTTACGATTTAGATCTGTTCTTTTCAGTCGGTTATGGGAATTATTTGTCCCTACACGCAATTTACAATGGACTCAAGAACGCCGAATTCGAGTTTTCGTATACGCGGGCGAATTCGACCATACGCGTATTACCGGGAGGTTTCGGGAGTTTTCCCGATATCATCTAACGAGGACAAATGGCCACCCACCCGCCCCTAATACCTCGGTCCCTGTGCGCATAACTTTCGCTCGAAACGGGTTATATGAGTTCGCTTCGGTTAAATTACTCCGCCTTAGTGAGTCGCAATGGCGGCTGTAACTTTAAATGGGACGGCAACGCTGTTATACCGGATCGTGTTCGTCCGATTTGCCGAGGGAAAAAACTATCGCGTATCGATATTCAACCGGTAATGGTAGACTATCATTCCGAACAATGAGGTGGGTAGGGTTACACTCCGGATAAATACGGTACTACCCAATTTATATGAAAGGTATACGAATTTTTCTGAAAGGTGAGGAGTAGAACTCGAAAATGCACGGACATATTTTCACAATTAGGGACATTTTTGCAAGAATATAATCGTAGAAAAAATTATTTAATCGCTATAATTATATTGAAAAAATAATGTTCTAACTTCGTGAACGGTACATTTTTAAAAAATCTGTTTACACTTCGGAATTTTTATTGTCTATATTCTAGTTTCATCAACAGGCTCACCTCCTTCATATATCAGATTGGACTGCCCTCCAGTCACTGAATACAAACCTTATCAGTCCTAAGAGACCTAATTATTGATCAATTGACTGTTCATTGGTATTCTTTTGTTCATATTTAGTTCATTCTCTATTTTCTGGGTGGCTTTCAACACTGCCTGCCTGTTCTTTAACCTTAAATACTGAAGTAATTTGATCTTCTTCATCGATGGCTCATTCCTGCCGTTGGGGTTTCCCTCCAGGAATCCAAATTGGTTCCGTAATGACATCTCAAAAAGAGTCATAAATTCTCTTCTGGTTATCACGGTTTCGATTCCGACTAAGAAATACTAGTACTAATTTATGCGTTTGCGGACTCTACGGTCTATTTTCGCCCACCCCATCCCAAGTTCGAAAAGTCACCCTCTCATCAAGGGTGACCGAAAAGGGGTCGGCGACTTCTGGCCGGTTGCCTTTGGGGCTTGAAACCGACGACCTTTGATGCTTCAAACGGTGGGACCCACGACCGAAGTTGGAGCAACAAGTTAAAGCCGGACAAGGACCAAAGCCCGTTGAGGCCGTTCCTATTTCCTACGGCTTTGTGTCACCTCGGTAATGTACCCACTCAACATCAGTAGATCTTGATGTTCAGCTTGATGTCTCAAGCAATGTTATTTTTTAATCCCTTCACTACTTACAATATGAAATAACCGTGGCTATTAATTAATAAAAATGCTATAGAATTAAGGAGTCAATGAGGGAATCTGCCACATATTGGGAACCAATTTAGAACAATGAATTATCGGTAACCTTTTCTATATTAAATTGGGATTTTAATACGAGAACTGTACAATTCAAATTGATGCTAATAAATAATAATCTGATTGTAGCGGGGTGCTACTGAAGATGATAAATGAACCGATCTAGCGTAGGACTTGAGAATGGAAACAAGAAATCATATATTCTTAGTTTAGAATACCTGCTTTGTGGTCTACGAGGGGTTGGAATACCGTAGATTTCGTGTGCTTCTATCCCCTCTTGCTGGTTTGGTATTTTGCTAGACCTAACCTAACCGGTCTAGCAAATCTACAGTAATATTCCTGTTTCACCCGATCAGTAGTCACTACAGTTAAAAATCGAAACAAAATGTTCAATGTCCAATCCGTGAACAGTTACCGCGTAAATAACGGGGAAATTCATTTAGGGGAGGTAGGGCATGGGGGAAAAAAATTAGTTCAACCCCAAGTTTATAGGCGCCCCGCTCAGCGTTTTCATTGCACCGCCCGCCTACCGGCTGTGCGCCCCTCGCTAAAACCCTTTATTAGATATTGTTTAATAAGCGTCCGGTCGGAAATTACGATATCCAGTAGAGTGAGCCGCGGAGCTAACCGGATTAGTCCGATAACCTATAGGCCTTGCCGCCCCCGCAAGCCGCCCCCCGCCCTCCCGCCTACCGGCTGTTAGCCACTCCGCACACGTTCGATTATGCGACGGGCAAGGCGTCACCACCGAACGCTCCGAGCTTTAATTAAAAGAGGACCGCAGATCGCTACCAGATTTACAGTTCGAGGGAACGAGTTGGCCAAATTAACGTGAAGTTGCCCGCACGAATATATTCGGTGCAAAAAAAAAGTGTTCAAACCAAATTGTACTCTGTTGAAATATTCACCTCATCCATTTAATAGACCTACCTGCCCAAGCATTATTAATAACAGTCTTCAACTGAATTGAAACTGAACACGGAATATACTCATCGTCCCAATGAAATATACAATGAAATACAGAAAAATGTATAAATTCTGATATTTATTGAGAAAAATGTTTTTGGTAATACATTATTATAGCGATAATGGATTCGTTAAAAATTTATTATCTTTACGCACAATATTTTACTCGAAAATTGTGTCTGAATTCTGATAAGAAAGCGCATAAATATCGAGCGTGTATGAAAGTATTGTGTCCGTAATATATTCTAGTTAAATTGCGGTAATTCAATTTTATCGACTTTAGTGACATTGGCGGAATATTAATTTAGTTTTCCATTGTACAGAATAACATGTTATCGGAGTTCTTAATAGTGTAAAGGATAATCAATTTACACTTCAAATTTTTTATCTCTCATTTCTTCACGTCGTTATGCGCTACACTATACTTTTAATAATCTATTAACTGGAACAGAATAATAATTTTCCTGTTATGCGCATACACAATATACCTATGTGCTATTAAGTCATGCGGAATATACAGACAAGATAAATCTACACAGCTGCACAAATACTCGAGGTTTATAAAGTACGTCTATAAATTGAGTATTTATATGTTTGAGTTGTACACTGGTTAAATTACTATTGACTGTGTGTTCACCTCACAAGCGGTAGAGCCGTTTCCTCAAATCCGAAGTTATAAGTATAAGGCGCAATTGGGTCGCTATTTGGGCGCTGTTGAATCAAAGGGCTGCGAATCGAAATGGCTGGTATAAACGAGATACAGATAACGATACGTCATCCGTGCTGATGAGGGAGGGTGGGAAGGAGGGAGAGAGGGAGGGAGGGAGAAAGGGAAGTCGGAAAATGCGTGGAGGGATGGTGGGGAATGGGGCTCGTTATTGCGCCAATCGTGACCAATCACTTGCTAATACGGCCCCTCCGGATGGCACTAGGTCATGTAAACGACACGAGGCATGATAGATCTAAACTGTTCGAGACAGAATTGGGAAACAAATTTATTCACCGACAGTGATTCGTAGCTTAAGAAATTGTTCGCGATAAAAACATGGGCGTCCGAACAGATTTTCAAATAAAATTAAGTTTACTGAAGTAACAACACTATTTTACTGAAGTAATGCTACTGAAGATGAAGCGAATGACAACTATATCTCGAATTATCGTTTTACGGCGCTTTCGATACTAACCTTCGACATTTCTCTGTCTTGCCTGTTTAGTATCGGTCGCGCCGTACATTCAATCAAAAATCACTGGGTAATTCGGCTGTCACGGGCGTGACCGTGTCTGAGACGAGTTTGATGATTCTAATGACTATGTTATAATGATTCAGCTTGACTAATTAGATTAGTTGAAACTTATAATTTAGGTATATTGGGGTTACAAAAGTGAGAATGCACAATCCACTGAGCTGTATGTCCACTCACTCAGTTTTTTTATTATATTTTATGTGTGGCATCTGTGAAAGTTTTTCTCTTAATACTGCCCGGCGACTTGTTCTTTAAAAGTCAAGTTCCGAACTAATTTGTTGTTCTTCATCGCGGGGTCACTCTGATTCATTTCCGAGCAAAATTCCTGTCCCACGCGACACGTGTATTGAGGGCGTCTCATGAATTGAGCGCGATTTCGAGATGTAAACTGATTCCCGTAATTATATAAACGGCGCGTAACACGAGATGTCACAAATTTAATTTCGCCGTCCATTTTTGTCGCGGGGAGGCGGACAAAGTTTTTTTTCCCCGCGGTACCTTTTTCCTGCCTCGGAGGCCATTCCGGGTAACTGAATGTAATCAGGAGTTGAGGCGCCTCTAATGAGACGCCTTTCACGTTTTCACTCCGCCGGTCGGGAAACGGGAGCTTCCAGAAATACTTGTTTTATTTACAGCCTGATCCTTCCCCCACCCCACCCCCTAGGAGGAGAAGCTTACTCTCCGCTTTCTCAAATATTAAAAATTGCATTTAAAATAATTGGAAGCAGGGCGGAGATGGCGGGCTGGGGGGTAAAAAAGCATAGTGAGCGAAAGTGAGACCCCGTATGGCCGCATGAATTTAGTATAATAACCCAGGCTGGCAATCTGCTCCCTTCATTAAATACCCAGACGAAAATGAATGTTTATTTTAGTCCCATCCGAAATGCGGAGTTTCTCTCACACAGGCCATTCAAAATGAAATTACAAGTACGGAATCCTTGTTTAATACGAAAGGAAATTCAAATTTAATATCCTATAAAATACGGAAACAGATAGTAGAATTTAAAACCGATGTAATACCGTACCAGAAAATATTTGTCGTTATAAATTCTGACTGTAGGAAAATTAGTCGCTGTGCTATTTTCAATAATAATTAAAATAAAATAAAACTCATTTCCCTTTTCATACTTTTTGTAATTCCATTCCCGTAAATAATTGCGGCAATTACGTCCTACCTTAAGTGAATAAGAGAGACGATTAAAAATGAACCTACCCCCACTTAAATATCATTTTTTGCGTGTTACTTTTTTCCCCCGTTTATCCCCGAATTGGGGCACTCGTTTATTTCGTGGAGTGCCGGAGAAAATTAAATTATCCCCGCAGGACGTCCGAAATAAAAATTCCGGAAAAATGCTTTCCGGATCTATCCTGCAGTTCGGTTTTAATTTTCTTCCAGTCGCGGTCATTTTCAATATTCGCGGCCGGCCGTGTCTGTCTGGGACGTGGGAAAGCGATGCCGGGGAAATTTTCCCGGGTGAACAACCGAAGGCGACAACCGGGCTTGATTAAAGGGAAATGTCAATAGAGAGGTGCCGCAGAGCAAAGAGAGAGAGAGAGAGAGAGGGATAGATAGAGAGAGAGAGAGAGAGAGAGAGATAGAGCCGGGCCACTCCAAAGGATTTTCTGACCCCCGCATCCGGTCTACGAGGCCCGCAACGAATTCGAGGGGCGGCGTTCAGGACGGGGGCGGATGCGTTGTTCACGGCCACCTTTATTAAATATTTCCCCTCCCGCCCCCGCCCCCGCCCCCGGCCGTTGTCGCGACTTCAATATGCGGGTAGGGAACGTTTTGCCTGTGCCCACTCTGAATATTTAAAGGGGACCATCACCTAGGACCGGGTGGGCGTCTGAATATTTGAATAGGGAAACGGTGTAACGGTAATCATTCGACCGGCCGGCTGTTGTTTTATAACCGGATCGAGAACGCTCCCGGTTTCGCGACGTCTCAGGGTTCTTGGAATCGGCCGTAAAAATTTCAATTCTCACCGCGCCACAACTACGCATCTGGCGGCACCAAAATAAATTAATTTCCATATTTATTGAAGACAGTTTCTTTCAGCCCTGAATCACGGTCCTCGTCGATATTTTCCCTAACAAATGTACTTAATTTATAACACTATTGTCATTGCTACACAGTTAATGACATTGCAATATAAACATTCTATTCTTATGTAATCCCCATACCCGACTCAAAAGAATCGACTTAAACAGAAAATTTGGACTCCTAAGGCCATTACTAGAACGGACATCAAAATTGACCTTAAGTAACAAACTTACAATATACAAAGCGATGCTTAAGCTGACATGCACATACGGTATAGAGCTATGGGGTTCCACCGAGACATCCGACATCACTCGCATCCAAAAATTTCAGTCAAAAGTCCTTCGTAGCATTCTTAATGCTCCCTGGTATGTTTCTAATCAACCACACTAAGTTCCACTGCCGCCTTTCTCCTCATCCTAATCCACTCGTTCAGTCCCCTTCCTCTCTTACCCATCCATTATCCCCCACATCGGCCTAAACTCCGCTAGCCTAGAGATCTTAGCCCTTAGACTATAATTGTTCTTGTGTGAAAAGTGCCATCTTTGGGTGGTTCCTTTTATCACGAAATACATGTGGAAAAAAAATCAGCACTTGTACTTATAACATTCATGTTGATTGTAAAAAGTAAAAAAGGTTAAAAAAAATTTCGCCTATAATCTACCAGTGCTCTAATATAGATAAATTGTTCTTATTCATAAATTAAAAAGAAGGAACGCAAATTATCCAAGAATGTCCACATAATAGCGGACAACTTTTCAATATTACCGGAAAATTGTTTCCCCCCTTAACGGTTTTTCGAAGCTGTTGTTAAATGTTTCTACAGTTTCAGGGCGATTCAAATACTGGAATCGGATAAAATAAATGGCCGGGAACACTTGGAAACGTCCCCACTACAATTGAAGTTCACGGGCAAAAGATAGCAGGGACTGCAAATTGCTAATTCCGCAGAAGTAAAATTTAACTTGAAATAATTTCCGGTGGAATATTTCAATTTTCTCAGAACGTTATTATCAGATGAAATTGTTGTCGAGATAAGATCCTTCACGGAATTGGGATAATAAAGTAACGCATTTAATTTAACTAGATTTTTTTCTAAAGGGAACTCAGGCGCGGTCCGGGGCTTCATTCTTCACTCGCGTATTCAAATTACGGGACATTTTGCCTTTAATTGATTCGTTATATAAACGAGTTTTCCTCTACGTTTCTTCAGACGCGTCTTTTAATTTACAGAAGTCTTTCTTTCCCGAAAGGAGTTCTACTGTACAAAATATGTACTTGTATTCATGTATTATACCCACGCGGTGCACGTTTTTCGTTCTACCGATTAGTAATAAATATACAGAAGAAATTTTTTGAAATAAAACCTGTTGTCCAATGTTTGTAGGTCAGATGGTACGGACTGCAGTATGGAGATCCACCGCCGAGAATGGAGGACGGAGCTGAATGAGATGCAAATTTGAACTGAAGGCAAAATCCCGAGCGCCGATCTGTTACGGGCCAATTCCTCGAGGTCGGACTTGAGACTCGGAAAATATATATTTTATCCAAGGCCCGATTGAATACGGAATTCAAATACTACATTATAGTTTCCAGGGTGGAGATAAGTTCAGATTACAGACCTGCGAGTTCTAGACCACTGTACACAGCGGTCGGTACAGTCAATTTGCTGAAACTGGGGCATCGAGAGCGGTCGGCCTCGCCGGCGGGCTCGTTGCCCTAAGGTAATAAACCATAAAACAGTGTCATAAAACAGTGGGTCAGCGTCAACACATTCGGCTAAACCGCCACAAACACCTCCTCTTTAATTGTCGGTCCGTTTTGAATCCGGGGCAATGGCCGATCCGCAATTTAACATTTCAGTTTGGGTACAAGCTCTGCCCAGAAAGTTATTATGATCATTCCTGACTATATTCCAGACAGTAACAGTGCATTGACACTGAAGATACTGCCGCTAGCATTCGCAGTTCAGGAACCGAAGCTATCATAGGATCAACTTTCAAATTGGCCGTATTATTATTTACTGTCATCGGATACATATCGATATCAGAAGTTGAAACTATCATCGGCACTAAAGCGCGGCACTACTGATACTATCCTTCAAGACTCATCTGTATTGCCGGTCTAGTATCAATCGCGCCGTACACTTTATCCAGATTTTTCTCTCATGTCATTTAAAATCAATTCTGAATTTTCTCAGAACATTGATACGTGTCTTTTTTAAATTTCTAACGACAGTTATTGTCTCGGATGTAAATTAATTTTTCAGTACGAAAACCACAATCGGTATTGCATATGATCAAACCAAAGCGTGGGGACAGGAGGTCGCTTTCATATTTTATAATTTGATATTATAATATATAATAATTAAATTTTTATAATTGTATTAGTTTTTATAGTTTACTTTTATAGTAGCTTCACAGTTTTTGAAAATTATTGCCCGGTTTTTTTGCGGCAGTTTCTCGTTAACGTGCACGGTCTAGAAAATCCTCTGTCGGCAGTTAATTCGGCGGCATGAAAAATTATAGACAGGCTCGCGAGTCGTGGTTAGGCGGCGGGGGTAAGTGGAGAGGGGAGTAATGGGGCGTGAGAGTATGGGGCCGGCCTAATGGTATGACGCCGGTAACGGCCGCTAGGTACACCCCGGCCCCACGCCGCGCCTTGGACGTCCCGACTGCCGAAATCCTCTTCGCCTGGAAAACGGGCGGAAGGAAATCTGATAAGGGGCAAATCCTGAGAATGGGGCCGTCCTCGTATATCGCTGACGATAACTGGAAAATTCCCATAACGGTCCCTCTTTTATTCTTCTTTTTTATCGTTTTATTACAACAACTTTAAAATGCGGCGACATTGATGTTCAAGTAACACATAACGGAGCAGAAACCCACTGGCTTTTCCCACTTTTTCAATTATTTTCTCGGATAAAAAAATCAGCACTTGTACTTATAACATTCATGTTGATCGTACAAACTAAAAAAGGTTAAAAAAAATTTCCTCGGTACTTCTTTTCAGGTATAAATTTATAATTATGTCTCGAGAATCAAATATTTTCCACTACTTTGGAAGTACTAAATATTTAAAGTGATAACCATCGAGTTCAATAGTCATAGAACTATAAGCCTGCACACAGTGCTAGGAAAAATCCTAGAAACATCCCGTACCCAACTAAAAGGACTGTTTAGGATATCAGGATTGAGTAGGGTTTGTGACATAGGATCAGGGTAGTGTTTAATTCGTGAATAGAATTTTGTTATATTTTTTTATGTCAAGTTGATGGACAAACAAAATGTGGCTCGATGGAGAACTTGAAGTTCTCTATGCGGGGTGAGGTTGGAGACTTCAAAGTACCCATCGTACTAACGTTTGCACTGAGCTCAGCTCTCTAAATTAATTCAAATTTATAATGGAAACAGAATACAGTCACCGGAGAAGCCGGTGATTGATTGGGTAAAATTAACTTTATGCACGGCGCCTGTAATCGTCCAATATATTCGACCAAATTAATAGTATTTAAATCGAAAAGCACAATTGGAGTAAACAGTAATTAGTGACTCCCTTTTAATCAATTTTAAATTAACAATTTGAAGTGAACTTCACTGGAGAATCGAACTCCGGTTGCAAAGCTTTGAACCTGACAGTTACCTCTAAACTGTGTAACTTTCCCTTGTATTATTCCTTAATCTGAGTTCATTATTTTTCAGAGTTTTGCTGAATTGAAGCCTTCCTCTTGATCATTATATCGGCTTCAATCGTTTTCACCGTCCAAATCTGTTCCAGTCTAATTTCACCTCGTCGGAAAATATTGAATGAGACGGCGGCCATTCTATTATTCCCCCAACCCCCACCCCCGAGGCTGTGGTCCACTGTCTAGGGGCTGTAAAGAACAGATTCAATCTTGTCATCCCCCATTCTTCAGCATTCACGGTAGGGTGGTGTCCCGCTCCCAACCAAATTGGGAACGGGAGAAACGAGCAATAGTAAAATAAATTACAAAAATCGTTTCTCTATCGCCTGAGTATGATCACGAACTAACTTTCTGTTGAATTAATATACTGAAAATAAGCGTTTTTGTCTTGATTTTGGATAGTGCTGGAAAGATGAAAGCGGGGATAAAAGAAATAAGACAAATTATATAAAAATCCGAACTGAATGATGGTTTCGGAAGCCATTATATAAAAAATAGGTCAAAAATAAATATTAATGATAATTCTTTTATATTTTTGTCCTTTCTCGGCGTTGTAACCTGCTGGCAACAAAATTTCTATACTATATATTTTTTTTTACATGTTAAATTTTTCACACGTGATCAGTACAGTTACGCAAACTCAATGCGTTCTGGCTGATACAATCGAAAATATACCAGTAAAACACTACAATGAAAAAAGAGAGTAACAATAATATCCTGCAAGAATTCTCTCTACATATAGAGGACGCGGATATTTTCTACAGCTAGGAAATTGAATTTGATAAAAAACGAAGAAAAGTTATGGAACGTTTCGAGAGCACTCAGTTTTGTTTCAAAAAGCAGTTGTAAATTATTAATTTTTTCTTAAGAATAGTAGTGCAAATAACAGTTTTCAGTTCATGAGTAATTTCGTGAATTCACGAAATATGAATGGCAGTCAACACTGAGGGAAAATAAACCCTAAACAGTGTATTTCTGAATTTTATTGCTGTGTATTGCTGGTGTTATAGACGAGTGGCCGAAACCGGTTTAGCGCACGATCGAACAGTCGTTACTGGAAACGGTCCGGGGTAGAGCCGCTCTGTATTAGGTTCTAGGTATTAGGTATTAGGTCTTTTCTGCGAGACACCGTCGGGACAATTGGCTCTGTCCGCATCCGCGGCGCCGGAGCGCGTGTACCCGATTAAGGAGGCGGCCCCTCCTCCATTCATTAGTCAAGTCCCCTGTTTAAGTCCACGGCGGGATGAGCGATGGAGGGGCGGACGGTTGGCGGGGAGGGGGAGCCGCCATCATAATAGTCGAAGGGAGCATAATCCAGGAGACTAATTCCCGACCATTTGTCAAACGGTGGAGATCCCGACCGGCTCCTTCCGCCCCAAGGACAACCTATATTAGGATCCTCGGTCCTCAGGGGATGAGAGGGGGCTTGGGTTTTGACGGACGCAACACAATTGAAACGCCCCATTAATCAAAACCGATCGCAAATTGATTATGATTTGAATTGATGAAACTCGGTACTGGGCCTATTACCGCGAATTGTTCGGTGCAGTTTACCTATACTCCCATTGTTAAATGACAAATACATCTAAATGTACTATATACAGTATATACAGAGAGAGAGAGAGGCTAGAAGAGCCAGATGGGAGTGGAATTATATTCTTCAGTCGTTTATAGTTACTGTTGTAGTTTAGAATACCTGTTTTGTGGTCTGCGAGGAGTTGGAATACCGTAGATTTCGTGTGTTCCCGTCTCCCCAGCTGGTTTGGTCTTTTGCTGGACCAGTTTATTTTAAATCTGATTTATTTTCTTAAAGTATTTCAGAGAAGATCGCATATTTTCCTGCCGCGGAGGAAACTGTAATAATAATAAAAAAAGGAATGGGCGGAATTACGAAAAATCGAATTCTCGGTCTTATAATTCGTTCGTGGGACGGGTACGGGAAAGAATGGAACGGCACTCGAGCGTGTACACATTTTCACCCCAAAAACCACTTTGATGTACAGTTTTGTACTCCTAAAAGTGTTTTGCGCCCTAAAATTTTCTGAGAGCATATTGAAGAGTATGAGGTATAGTACTAAGGAAATTCCTGTCACTACCATTAGGGAATCACGGAATAGTTTTTGTTTCAAATTCTACTATGTAGTATGGAACGTATTTTATCAATTGCAAACTATCTATGCTATTAAATAGAGGTCTGGAGTAACAGTAATATATAGTAAATACAGGTGTCGGACTACAGAGTGAAAGCAACTTGTCAAGGCTTTGGCGTTATTATTTGTAATCAAACCATTTATGACCCGCCGAAAGGACCAAAAATATATGCGTCCCCGCTCAGTCGATTCACGGAAGATTTCCGAACGAACGGGCGGCGTTCCTGACTGGAAAATTCGCCTTTTTCCACATTCGGATTTCGAACACGTATTGATAGAAGACAACTCATCTGTCCCACGAATTCCCGGAACGGACGTGGACCCCCAATCCGCACCTTGATGACTTCCGGTTCGAGGTGGGCGGAAGCTCAATCTGGGTGGATTACTGGCTATAACCCAGTTCAGGAAAATATCAAAGCGGAAAATATTCAGATTGTGTACTGTATTAATGCTTGAATAGTTTCATGCTTTACTGTATATTGTTATACATATACAGAAACGGATTTAATCTACAGTGTAAATCGAGCAAACAGAACTCCCCAAGACGCTCAACACACCGGGAGATATTAAATCTGGGTAACGCGAGTTTTAATGGTACGGCATTAGCTGAAACCCTCCACTGAGAACGATACCGTTTACGCCTCCGTGTGTTGCTGTTTCTTCAGGTATAAATTATGGACACTTCCGGTAAATGGACGACAAAACAAGGGATTGTGTTCACGGCCGTTTTTTCCGGACGCCACTGGAACGCATCATAAAGATACTGATTGGTGTAATTGCGGGAAGTTTGTATTGTACATGCGGCGCTCTTAATACTAACCCGCAATCCAATTGTGCTGCCCGAGCTTACATTAGCGCCGTAAAAGTTTCTGTCAAAATTACTGTTCAAATTCCATTTGTATTTTTTACAGAATTGAGTGGTAATCTTTAAAGCTGCAATTGCTTTGAGATAAATAGAATTATAATGTATTTACGGGATTTGGGGTTTTGGGACGATATTCTGCCGAATTGTTTCATAGTGTAGTGTATTAGATTGTATATGCGGCGCTTGTGATGCTAACCCGCACTCCACTTGAGCTGCCCGGGCTAGCATTAGCGCCGTAACATTTTCTCTAAAAACTACAGTGCTCAAATTTCATTTATATTTTCAACAGATTTGACTGACTATCTTAGATAATTTCTACTAATAATATCATAAAATATCATAAAATCCCGGCTTCCCCCGAATTTCATTCCCGTCTTTCTGCTCATCCCCCCGTATTTACCTACTGACGATTTGTGCGGAAAACGGTTTTTCTGAATATAAAAGTTATTCAACCGAGCAGTCGTGTCTATGCACATAAAATTAACAAACCTCTCAGTTCTGATACTCCCGGTATAAAGTATAGGCGGCCTCATCGAATTAGGCGACCGCCGCCGGCGGCCTAAATAAATCAGTGGCCGGGAGCCGTGAGTGTGTCGTACGGGGGCAAAAATCATATTAGACGCGGCTTTGCCGCGAGTTTTCGGTCAAACCGAGTACGAGGGTCGTACCGAATTACCGCGTATACAGTTTGTTAGAACATCGGTCGGCGGTCACAAAAGCTTTCCGAATGCAAATTTCAATCTCTCCCCTCCGCTGGTTCCGTCGCTCTACATTTTCGTTACAGAACTTTCCGAAGTTGGGCCTACCGAAAGTTGTCGACGGTGTATGTCGTTGGGAAAAAACAATTCAATTAAGCGATTCAGGAGAACACACACACACATCTTAAATTCCCTCCTGACGATAGTGGAAAGCAGAAAATATTCAAGATTGGATTGGATAGGAAAATACTGTGGCATATTATTTTAATTACGCTGTTTGATTAATGTTTGATTATTAAAATTGACCTTCAGTAAGAAACTGACAATATACAAAGCGATACTCAAACCGACATGGACATATGGTATTGACATGCAACATCGCTCGCATCCAGAGATTTCAGCTAAAAGTCCTTCGTACCATCCTTAATGCTCCCTGGTATGTTTCTAACCACACTAAGTTCCACTCCCGCCTTTCTCCTCATCCTAATCCACTCGTTCAGTCCCTTTCCTATCTTACCCATCCATTATTCAATGTTGATTGTACAAAATAAAAAAAGGTTAAAAAAAGAAAAGATTAATGTTTGGCAAAATTAGATCGAAAGTAAAAGGACGCTCTATTTTTTTTAAAGTGTCTGCGAAGAAGAACATATTTGCCATTGCATTTGTGACTTCCTACTTTTATTTTTTGCTACTGCAGCTGAAATAATGCGACTGAGCTCAGACGGTTCGATAAGCACTTGATCGGTGGTGGGCGCTTTACAACGGCCTCTAAACGGCGGACAAATACACCCCAACTTGCGTCAAAACCCGCATCGGATTTGCCCGCCAATTGAATAGGGATAAGGGTGGCCGATCATTGAATAATTGAATGTACAAATTGGTTCAGGGCCAGTTTCAGGGTTTCACCCTCCCTCCCTCCCTCCCTCCCTCCCTCTCTCTCTCTCTCCCTCTCTCTCTCCGGAGTGTTAATATTTAACCGCCAACGCCCGAGCAGAGGACGAGTCATTAAATCGTGAGGAAACCGGTGGATTTTACGACTCCGTCGTTTGCATGATTAAACGATAAAGATATTTCGAGAACAGGGCCCCAAGAAATATCGACTGGCTGCAACATCCCATTCCGGAAAATGTACAGCGTCGGACGATAACGTTTATGCAAATCCGCACCGCGTAAATACACATTTTCAATATGCGCGGATAAAAACCGTCATGCAGTTACTATTGTAATTTACAAGACCAATTTAAATCGGTGTTAATATTTTTTCGCCGAACAAGCTACGCCAAGCCGAGTGAATTAAATTATATGTAAATGTAGTCTCAAACAAACTCTAAACTAAATACCCAGAGGTACGCGAAAAACGCTATCGTCCCCAAGCATATACCTGGCCATAATTTACGGTCCCCTGTAAATAATTATTTTGCGCGTATATAAATATATTATAAATTCTAATCCAGTATACTGTCGTCACGTTTACCCAGCCAGAAATTTGATGGATGACATTATAAGAGTTATGATAAAGTTTGGTCCACAAAATTCTGTCATTTTTCTGATTGCACAGCGGTTCACTTCATTTTTCTACGGATTGAAGGATACCCGGGGCCGGACAGTGAAAAACACTTTCTAGATATGTTGATACGCCCTTGAGCTGTCTGTCACAGGCAAGCCGATTGAAGCCGAACCTTTAGACGCGAATCCTACATTTTCGGAATCGAGAAAACTACAAGAACTATGCAAGCATAGAAATACTTGTACAATATGAGAGTGTGATATATATTTAGTGAAATTCTCGCCCTCCTCCACCCGCCGGCTTCAATACGGGAGAGATCGAAAATGGAAAACGGAAATTGCCCACTTTTTTCGACTTCTCTGGCGGCGAAAATAAAAGTGAAACTGAGTTAACCGACGACTCGAGTCCGGATGACTTTCGTGGCGAGGGGGGGGGGCGAAATGCAACAATGCGGGCCACGGCGGAAATAGATTTTCGCGAACGATTTACATCCACTCTGCAGGCCCTCGAGGACAAGTGGGATGGGCCGGAAACCTACGGCGAAATTGGACTTTCAGATCCGTCCCCGCGTCCAACAGGTAATGGATGGTGAGCATGCTCGGGACTTGATGGACTAGATGAAATGCATAATTTTTATAGGGTCTTCGAGGGTTATCAGATATTCGATTAGGCCTATCGAGAGACCATTTTCAGTATGACGTCATCGTCAGTAGCTAAATACAGCGGTTAGTTAGGAAATTTGATATTGTAGAATCAACCCTGAAGATTAAATTTTTCATGTCCTCCACTGAAGGCACTACTCGATGTATATCTGTGCTACAATCCGAGAACACCGCTAAATCAGTGTCGTTTCAGCCTTTTTGCTGCTAAAAATTGATTTTCTATTTCTAACGGCTCATGCGCGTAAACCAGTTTTCCCCTTCGGGTATTTTTCATGATGCTCTTCGGATAGCGACGGGCCAATTTTCCGCTATTTTTTTTAGCCCGTATTGATAAAAATTATAAATGAACATAATATTCAAAAATGTTTCTACTATTTAAATATTTAACTTAAAGCATCGGCCTTATGCACGTCGATGTGGGATGAATCTATAGACGAATATACGAATTAATCGTGTACGGTTTAATTAATAAATCAAAAAGGTTATTTTTCGAAATAATGCTTCATTATTCTGTTTTTAAGACGGCGGCAGAGAATTAGTTGTCTCGATTGTTTTACAAAGAATAGCTATGAAGGCGCAAATTGAAATTGTGGAACGAAAACATTTGTAGTCTGCAGTTATGAATAAAAGAAATTCAATATTCTTGCCTGACCAAATTGCTTTATAGCCACTGAACAAAACGCACCGGGATTCATACGGGAATAATGCGTGGGGCTTCGAAGCGATATTTCATCATTAGGGCAAGATCCGGCGGACTACCTATGCATCATTATAATTGACAGTCCTGGTTTTAACCTAACGTCATCGATCCGGATTCGTTCCCAACCTGCCGTACATTTTGGGTGCCTGTCAAGGGTTTACCTTTTGTCTAAAGTAAATAGAGGGATAGCGAGAAAATTTATTATGAAAACAGAGGAATTAAAACGTAAACATATTATTTCTGTGCTATAGCTCCTTTTTTTGAATCACTTTCAAAGGATAACATAAATGGCGTTGATGACAAATGAACGGAATAATGCGATATGTGAATGCTACCTTCTGGAACCGAGTAGTTCGCCCGCTTAGGTACTGCAATACTAACGGAATTCTACTGCTCATGAAGTAAACTTAATTTCAACGTCCGATCGTGGACGGATGAAAGGAGGGTAAATATTTCATCGTATTATTTTCGACAAAAGGTTAGTCCGTAAGGCACTCAGAATTGAAGATAGTAATCACCTAGTTAACGTTGAATGGGGCGAAAAATTGTTCCATAAAATGATTTAACTTTTACCGATCGAGGCTATTCAAGTCGGTGATTCAAAGTTGGGTTTGCTCATTAGCCCAACCCTTGGCTTTTATATTCGTGGTCTATTAAATTAACTGCGAAATGTGAGCGTTCATTGTTCAGAAACCCTGAGTTTGCCTAACCAAATTGAATGTAGTTCTTGTAATATAATTCGTTTAATATCGAGTGGATCCTTTTCACTTCCTCCCCTTTTAATAATTTCGACCGCCATATGATTTTTACCGGCGTGAAAGAAGAAATCTTCATTTCGCTACATCAGCGCTTTAAAGAACATAATTAGCAATTATGAAAAAAAGGTAAACTATAAAGTAATACATTTTTAGAAGTTTTAATTGCGGGATACCGAAAAAAAAGCATCTCGTTTAATATAAAAGTTTCAACGTCGTTATACGTCTTAATTAAACTATCTACACCGAACGAGAAATTCTTAAGATGTGAACGAATAAAGGGTTAAAATTAAAAAATATTTCTTTAAGAGATTTTTAAAAGCGCCGTCATAAAACCGGAAAATGTTTCTGAGAAACTATAAGAATAACTCCCTTGAAAAATAATTTACTTTACGATTTGAATAGCGGTGACGATGCTCCTTTACTGTAACCGGTTTTTTGCTTCGCGCCTATAAAAGGTATCGTGAGAGCGCAAGTCTGCGTTATTGTTCTGAAATTGCCGATTACACGAATTAAACTAATAGCGCAAAGTAAAATTCAACTATGAGTGAATCTAAACTGACCCCAAGGCGTTGTAAATCGGTCATCTTTTTCTCAAATTTTCAGGCTAGAATATGCTGACGGAATACTACTGGTGGTGACGAGAAGCCGATATACCAGCGGGTGGAGGCGAGCGGTCATAATGATTGATGTTAATGAATGGATGATTAGTATTCTAAATACTCGCGGATATAAACGAGTTTTCGCTTTCTCTGGAACGTGAGTGTATTGAATTTATTATGTTTTCTATATTTTTGTCTATCAGTACCATTTACTGATTAAAAAGAGACGGGTACAGAAAAATTGGGAGCAGAAAACTGTGAAACAATCACTCCGCAAGAGGTTCTAAAATAGGTTTTAATAATTAATTGTAATTAGGTAGTCATAGGTTTTAATATTTTATTTCAATTAGGTAGTCCGTGAATTTGATATAATATCAACTGTTGATATAATTTAAGCGGCGATAAATCATGAACAATGGGGGTAAAAATTTTCAAATTTTGTATGTCCCAAGAGCGGAAAAAGAAAGGAAAACTACACAGGAAAAGCATACCGGCTCCCTGCAAGAGGCCTGAAATATCTCGAGAACTCGGCACGAAATTCCACTTATTTATTGCATTCCTTCCGCGTACAGTACGAAAGGGATTTCGTCCAGAATTTCAGTCATTTTCATTATATAGTAAGCATTTCTTTTTAATTGGTCTGGAATTGGAAATTTCAATGCTGCTGATATTACGATATTCTTTCCGGAGGCAACTTTGAAGCATCTGATTTAGGTGAGTTTCAAGTTCCATCGAAAGAAATAACAGTCTGTTCTTTACTTTATTAAATTATGCGCTATTTTTTTGTTTTAAATCATTTTATATTAAAGTACAACTTTAAATTTATTGCTACCTTAAGTCGAAGGTATATTTTTGGTACAATGATTGTGGCATCATGTAATGTTCGCGTAAGTATGTTACACTTTTCAGGACCGTATAAACCACTGGTAATTTCACACTCAGGAGGTTCACATTATCTGCGGTGTCTGTGAATTATCTGATTTTAAATTTATGGGCCCGAGAGAGATAACAGCCCTCAGCCGTAAAATCCTGTTCCTCCTCGTTTTATTGCGAAATAAATCCGCGCCCAAGACAAATGGAAGACGTTAATTTATATTTTATGTAGAGGGGAAGAAATCGCTCAAAGGGTGGGCGGAAATTGAAAGGGTTTTCAATTTTGAAACTCATAAACGGTAGAACCTTTTGACTCCGGGCCCGGTTATTTTAGACGGATTATGTCGGATTATTACAGTACTTATCGTCGATACCGAAGGATCTGCTTTATTCAGACAGTGCTTTACGTATATATTTATTTTGAAAGGAGTTGGACGATTTTAAGGTCAAGAGGCAAAGCCCAGAAGCTCTACCGAGAACATGTACTCTAACCCTAATTTTACATTTAGAAAATAATATTTCAAACTATTTGCCTATACCATGATATTAAGAGGATAGTTTGATAAGTATGGTATAAAAAATTGTTTTAATACCGTTTCTTTTTGGACAAAATATCTTTATTTTTCAGCATGATCTCCGTTTTAGTGAGTTTTCAATGATTTCATTTTTAGTTCTTTACTACTGGGATTTGTTTTCGAGTTATTAATATTTCCGATCAATAAATTTATGAACCTTCAAGTTTCAATTTTGTCATGGGCGATCATTAGACGAAAAATCGGTAGGTCCTTCGCAAAAATTCCTAGTGGCGACGTATCGAACCAATTTAAAATTAATACCCCACTTGAATTGCAGATGTACTTTATTGACCGCAATCCGAAATCGGCCTAACGCAGAAACTTGGGGACCAATTAAAGCTCGGTCCCCAAATTCGCGTTGTAAACTTCCGCGTCCAATTGGAAACTGAAACTTGGGAATGTTGCCGCCGCGGCAACTGCGTACGGCAATCTGGGCAACGTTCCGATAACAACCGAGGGCGGATACGTAGAGCTATCGAGCTTTCTTCCGAATGGGATTTCGCGAAATGGAGAATCAAATTTATATCCTGGAAATTCTTAGCGAATAGTTTGGAATTAGAAGTGGAGGAGTGTTCATCCCCCAACGACTTACTGGGAACAGTTGCACCGAATCAAGTTCCCGGACTATGTATTACAGTGGCTTGCCTCTAATTGGTTCCATCCACCCTTAATCCTTGTCCCACGTTTCTGTATAAAAACACCCCCTTGCTACTATCCAGCTGTGTGAAAGCTTTGACGTACTGGATTTTTTAAGGAGGAACAACCTGATCCAATCGAAGAAAAAATCCTCCCTCTCTTTAGGAGCTCTTCCTTTACTTCTCTCATTCGTCTCATATGTGATATTTTCTAAATCTTAAAATTACGAAGTTACTCATCTTCCTGCCGGATTATTCTGTATCCTTATCTCCTTGACAATAAAACAGTTAAGAAATGTCTTTAAGGCGGCGTAGGACAAAATCGTTATTTTGAAATCAGCGGCTAGAAGTTGTAAACCTTTTTTTACCGCAGATTTCGTGTGTTTCTGTCTCCTCTCGCCGGTTTGGTCTTTTGCTAGACCGGTTTCGGCTGCTCGCCATCTTCAGTAGCGGTGTTAGTCACTCTGGGACTTTGTTTTGGCACTTTGGCAGCAGTGAAAGAAGGAAACCCGAGAAATTAATCCGCAATATATTTCCCGTTGACGAATATCGGGGCTAATTAATTTGAAATTAATTCCGAGTAAAATCACCAAGCGGGTCACCTCCTCAGGGCGAAATATCGGCGAAATGGTCCCAAAATAATTTCCGCGATGACGATCAAGATTGGTTTTTTCCTTTGAAGGTTTACCGTTACAACTTATTTCAGTTTATCCTTCGGCCGGTCGGGCATCGGAATAAATATTTTAATTATATTAAATCCAAAAATTACTTTAATGTAGTGCAATGTTCAAAAGACCTAATTACAGGGCCTAATCACCCCAAAATTAATTAAGTTCAATATCAACTCTTCTTTAAATATATAAATTTAAAAAAGGAGGAAATTATTATGAGGAAATTATTATGAGGAAATTATATGATATAAATTCCATATCATATTTTATTAAAACATGCGAATATAAATACTTTTCTGAATTTTGTTTATAGAAACTTCATAATGTTGAAATAATATAGGCTCCTAAATTATTCGAAAGGTAACCCGTTGTTACTCACTGATTCATCTAAATCTGGATATCCGAGCAAAATTGTTCGCGTATTTAGATAACATTTTGAAGAATTTCGACGCTAGATCTCGTTGTATTTGCCAATAGATTCTATATATATATACAATAGATTCTAGGAAGTTGAATAGGGAAGTTCCTCAATACATTCAAAGCACAAACTAGCTGCAGTAATCATCTAAGTTTCCGGAGAGGGACTTTATCCTGCTTTTAGAATTGTGTAGAGAATATTTGAACAAAAACTCCGCCATCAGATATCCGTTTAATCGAACATTCTGACAATGAAACGTATTTTTGAATTCAACTGAACCCATCGTCAGATTCTTAGGCTGCCTACAAAGCATTCTGGGACGGGGGGGCTTTCCGCCTGCGTGAAAAGGTCAGAGTCCTTTTCGAGGAAAAGAACGCGCGACGGAAGAAAGAATTCAATTTTGATCAATCTAGAGCCTGGGGGGTGGTCTCAGGTGTTTTCGGAATGCGGAAACCGTATTTCCCACGCCTCGGCCGGATATTCGTAAAAGCCTGCAGGTTTATTTTTCCTACGGGTAAGCGGGGGTTAGTGACGAATGGGGGGTTCGCGGGGCGGGGGCGGCGAGAATGGGGCGTTTTCACAAACGTATAACGGCCCCATGCTTTGGGGCGATGGGGGTTGGGGCTCTTCATCACCCGCCCAGTTGATTGTATCCATTGAAAATGTCCGGTTCGAAACAATTTTTCAACCATTCCTTCTTGCCAAATCAATTCTTGGTTCCGTTGATTTTTGATATCCCGAACACGCCCTGGCAGTAACAACTTATCACAATTGATCCTATCAATTGTGATCCATTTTTCTGATGTGCTCATCCCGACTTCAACAATGCCGAATCAATTACGGATATTCATGAAAAGATATATAATTCAAAACACAAAATTGTATTTCTTCTTTTTATTCCACCTACCGAGTGATGCGAGTAAAATCAAATTAAAAACTGGTATCCTAATGCAGTGAAAAATGCACAGTATGTTCGTTTTCCTGAGATGGAGATCAACTGGTGGATTTGAACAAATAAATTCTATTTTAACCAGCCCGCAAGGCCACAGGTGTTTACTGAAATGCACGGGGGCGGTTACCCCCCCCCCCCTCCACCCAACAACCAGCAAAGGGCAGGAACTCCTGGCATTTTTATTTCGTACGGAGTTCAGGAAATTCAGGGGTTGAATTGGTGCTGGGCGAACCCCCGCAGCCGGAAGTAGGGGGCGTTTCGGTAAATTGTTCAACTGCGGGTGGAATTTCCCCCGTGACACAGAAGGAAGAACACCGCAGTAACTGAATTACACAGTAGTATTGTTCCACTACTTCCTCATTGTGTAAAAATAATTTAAGAGGACGCGATCTTTTTGGGAACTTATAGCGTTTTATAATGGTTTATCTTCCTCCTTACGACTTGGGAATCGTTTAACTGCGATTATTTTATATATTTTTAATCAGTCTAATTTTCCAACCAGCTGAATAGTTCACAAGAATCGTAGGCGAAACAAAACTAACTCAAATAATAATTCGTAGATAGGTAAATACAGTAGAAAATCCCTAGGTTAATGGCTTCAACGATTGAATTAGGACGAGGAGTGAGGCCGTATTTTATTAATTTATCAACTGTTGCTGTATTGAGGTCATGGTGAATTGTGTGGTTAGAAATATACCGGGGAGCATTAAGGATGGTACGAAGGACTTTTGATTGGAATCTCTGGAGCGATGTTTGAACCCCACAGTTCTGAGGCATGTCGGTTTCAACATGGCTAAATTCTTATGTCCGTTCTAGAAACGGCCTCGACGGTCCGAATTAATGACAGTTCAAGAAAGCGGAGAACGAGAAATAATTTTCATGTTCAGTTGGCAAGGAGAGTTTTCGCGGGGCAAAACCTCAAGCTGTTCGTTGATTAACGCGAGCGCGTGGACTCGGGTCGACGTTCGGGGCAATTTTTTTTTTCGGAGTGAGAAATTGATTCGAGTCACAAAGGAAAAAGGCGAAGCACAAAAAGGGGATTGGCCGACTGACATCGGGGATTTACGAGGGGACAATCTCTCAATCAATGTCCCAGTCACAGGATAAAGTCCCCGGACATGGCGAAATCCTGTTGGGATTTTTCCGTCGGAAAAATTTTTCCGACTCCCAGTAACGGAAGCACTTTAACAGCCCGTGTGAACTTAACTCCTGAAGTTAATTTAATCGTACAATTCTGCTCGCCGTGAACTTTTTTCCAGAACTTCGCCAGAACCAAATTTGATCTGAAATGTTTTTTTTTTTAACTGTTTTATTTTTGCACAATCAACCTATACAGTTATGGGTGCAATTGATACATGTGATTATTTCGGCGTGTTAGTCACGACAAAGAAACCACCCAATTATGGCACTTTTCACATGTTTTAAAAAGTGAGGTGATCTCTGGGCCGGTGGCGTTTAAGCCGTCCTGGTGGGGATAGTGGATGGGTAAAAGAGGAAAGGGACTGAACGAGTGGATTTGGATGTGGGGAGAGGCGGGAGTGGAATTTAAGGGAGCGTGATTTTGCGACTTCGTCGACTGTCGGTATGTTGAGGTCATTATGGACTGTTCGGTTAGAAACATACCGGGGAGCATTAAGGATGGTACGAAGGACTTTTGATTGGAATCTCTGGATGCGGGCGATGTTGGATTTCTTAGCGGAACCCCATAGCTCTATTGATCTGAAATGTAAGCTCGGAATTCGGAAAAAGGGCGATCCAACATCTATCGAATTTAGTAATAAAGGAATTTCAATTACAGACGAAGGCCTTCAGGTAATTTCGGACTTTTAATGACCTCGTAAATATAACAATTCAACATTGAAAATAGTCTCGTTTCAGTCTGTTAGAGTTACATAAATATGTATTTTTACTTAACGTCTTGACGGCGACTGCTTTAGTACCATTAATTTATAATTACAGCACGTATAAACAGCCGTGCGGAAATCGGGCCACCGCATCGGGAATTATCAATTCGCGTGTGATTTATGCGACTCGAATATCTTGAGCACTGTTCCGCAAAGTTTCACTAGCAGTTGTGCCAGTTCCAAATATTCTCGGAACCCGGCCGCAGGAGTTATGCACTAATTGAGGCGTCGCGCCCTCTACAAGAGGGATATCGATAATTCGGAACAGACGTCGGGTAAGGGACGGAAAGCTTGTATCATCCCCATTAAAAACTGTTGTAATTTACAGTGAATATAAACTTTTTTTATTGCAGCCTGTGATTAGTTCAGGTCAATGTGTACATTGTAGTAAATAAAATCCATTAAATACGTTCAATGGAATCACAGTAACATTAGAAAAAAAGAAGCAATATCATTCTCTCATGGTGTGTTATGATGTACGTATTCTTTTAAAACTATTATATATGATATTAGAATAAGAATATTTATTTTTCACGAGTCTAGAAGGAGAGAGCTCCTCTTGCAATTGTGGTACATGATCTCCCCACTAGAAATGTGAAAGGCGGCCTTTATGTAATCGCACTTCAGTGTTACGGAACAAACTACCGTAACGAACTGTTCCGTAACGAGCACTCGTCGCCTAAAGTTATACGGCCGCCGAGGTGAGATTACATAATAAGAAAACCGGCACATAATGAGAGCAGTTCGGTGTTCGGCGGAATGCCCCAAAAAATTGTAATTCAATTAACGGACTTAAAACGCCCGTAAAGCCCAGATGAAGTTGGGCCCGCGGTCGGATTTTTCGCGGCGGATATTTTACGCCCCTCGAAAAAGAAAAACAAGCGCTAAAAACCCCATTGCAAATTCCGAAACTATCGGTGATTCATATTCGGCTTGTTCGATCGTTATCCCCATACACAACTCATAAGAATCGACTTGAGGCGAAAATTTGAATTTTTAAGACCATTACTAAAACGGACATCAAAATTGACCTTAAGTAACAAACTGACAATACACAAAGCGATACTTAAACCGACATGTACATACGGTATAGAACTATGGGGTTCCACAGAGACAACAGCATTTGTACTTAAACATTCAATGTTGATTGTAAAAAATAAACGGGTTAAAAAAAATCGATCGTTACACTCTCGGGTCTGAATCTGTCCGATAATTCTTTACGACTACAACATCAAAAATAGGCTCCAGAACCTCCCACCCCCCAAAAAAACTAGTAAACCGATCGTAAATACCGTGGATTTCCATCCAGAACGGGAAATAGAATTCGGTGGATATAATTTTTGCCCGGATCCGGTTTCAGGTTTAGATTTAAACATCTCGGTACATTATTCCATCCGCGTACCATTATAGATGGTTTCTTTTGGCCGGATCTGAAACTATACGGATATTAGAATTTGTGGTTCAGGATGTAAACAAATTTGACGCGTCCGGTGTTTGTTTGTTTTTGTGCGGCAAAAATGTTGAAAACCTTTTTTAAGATTTATCCCTTTCGTACACGCGTAAATGTAATCAAAACCGATCATACGATTTACTATTAATTATGAAAATAAATACACTGTACAGTCTAGGTTGATTGAGAGCAAAACGAGTGAACTTAACAAATTTTTAATCATATTTAATTCTTCCAATCCAAGAATGATGCTAACCCGCAAAGTAAATACGTTGTGCGGATCTAGTATTACGCCGTGCTCGTTTTGAATATGCGCGATATTCTGTTCCCACTCACTTGGCTAGGTTGAATCGAAATTATTCTTTTGACGGCCGTGCTACTTTCTTTAAGTCCGAATTATATCATTAATCGAATATTAAGGAATAGGTAAAGAAATCAAAACCGTACATAGACTAAATAGCAATAGGCGAGAGAACAAGAATAAAAAAAGAGCCTGATTGAGAAAAACCAATAAAATAATCCAAATGTGCCAAAAACTAATTCTTTTTAGAAATATAAAATTTTCACGTTTTGTGTTAGTACGGATACACTGTAATGTCGACGGGGGTTATTTCCACTATATATTTTTAGAATCTATTTTTCCCCCGTATTTTTTTGACACTTGAGTTAACACTTGAGCTAACACCCTTTTTATGGTATCGCGGCCGTTTCTCACACGCGTCAATTTCCTCGAGCAATATTACCCGACGGGCTACCCCGTAAGAATGGACTTTTTGAACGTGAATGAACGTTTTGATAGAGCGGCGGGGTTGAAGAATGAAGTTCGGCCCCCAAAAACGGACAATTCCCGACCCACCCTTTTCGTCACATCTCCAATATCAGGCATTAAGAAGGGGCATTTTCAACCCCCTCCCCCACGAAATCCTAGCGAATGGTATTATTCGGGGTTGAATTCACGGTTGCATAAGTGGTAGCAATTTTTGCGTTCACACCTACCCACAGAATTTTTGTTAAACTTTTTTTATTTTGTACAATCAACACTGAATGTTATAAGACTTCGGTATGTTGAGGTCATGGTGGTTTGTGCGGTTAGAAACATACCGGGGAGCATTAAGGATGGTACGAAGGACTTTTGACTGGAATCTCTGGATGCGGGCGATGTTGGATATCTTGGTGGAACCCCATAGCTCTATACCGTATATCCATGTTAAATATCGCTTTGTATATTCTCAGTTTGTTACTTAAGGTCAAGTTTGATGTCCGTTTTAGTAATGGCCTTAAAAGTCCAAATTTTCGGTTTAAGTCGATTCTTTACCCTCAGAATTAGAGAGCTACTTGTATTTTGCGCGTGACACTTAGCGCCTCCTTGAAGTTATACAACTGAACTGAATCGATAAAGAATAAAATATATGGTGGAAAATATTTTATTACAGAAGGAAAAATGGGATCTTAATAGGTCAGTATAGTCATAAATGGGAAAATAACATTCGTTTTTTACAATCGTAAAATCACTATATGATATAGCAAAATTACATTTTCAATGGCAGATAAAAAATTATTACTGCGAATTATAACGCAGGACAGGACTACCCAATTCATTCTAGTTAAATATATATAGGAATCATAATTATTTCATGTAGTCATCCGTCTCATTTTATAGATGAGAGAGAATTGTTAATAGGGAACAGATCCGGTATCATAAGTACATTATCATCACCGCCCGTTACGACTGAGGTCAAAACTTGCATATATTTGAATATTCAATGTTTAATGTATGAATGTAGAAAACTGCTGTTTTTAGATATCTCATGTGGGCCGTGCGCCCTTTCTCCTTTGTACTCCGAACGGCTGTTTCTCATTCGACATTCTTTCGACTGGAAAATTCAACAATTACTGCTCGTATGGCGGCCGCAAGCTAATTGCATTTTATTATTACTCCTCGTAGACGGAGGCGTTTCTGAAATCAAACCTAATTGCCGAAACCGCGGTTTTAAAGGGACTACAATAAATATATTTGTATTCGTGTCTCAGTGGGCGTTATAGATAACAATATATCTTAACCCTTTGCACTCCGGACCGTTCCGGATGTTGGCTACCAGCTACTCCTTGGTGGTTGGCCGATGTCACTGTCACTGCTATAGTTTTCGTCTAGATTTAGTCTTTCTAACGTATCTGTATGAAAGCCTATCTGGAGCTCATCTTCACTACTACTTGTATCATGAGACTCAATCCTGTTTGAACGTTTTGCCATTGTTCTAATAAAAAAATGAATAAATCCGTGGGTTGAAAATTTCTAATTGTTATTACTAAATCTGTTACAAAATGATATTTACCAAAAGGACATATTTACCGACAGAAGAATTACTCGTTAGATCTATCTATACCGCTCGACGCTTCAAACCGGACTGAGCTCAGCTTTGAAATTCAAAACTCGCTGACATCTCTATTATGTATCTTAGTAATTTTACTATGTTTTGATTAGACGTATTGCACCACATTTCAAGGGAAAACACGGGCAAAACATGCACGTCTCAAAACGTTGCGCAGAAATAACTTAATTCCCCGTAATCACTAATAAATTTTAATGTCCCCTCAGAGGGGACATCGAAGTGATAGGCTGCAATTACGATGTCCCGCGAGAGGGGACAACGGAGTGCAAAGGGTTAAATTAATGCCTATTTAGTGGAACAAAGTGTTGTTTGGTGGTAAATAGTTCATTGCAATAAGTCATGAGTTCGTTTGTTCTGCGGCTTATGTTATCGCTGCGGCTGATCGTGTTAGCGCAGTGGACCGCGAATTGCGCAAAGCCCGAACGGCCGGGAGGCGTCTAAATTCCCGTGTATCGAACGGCCGATTGGTTTCTATTTGTTTCAGGAGGGTATCGGCGTAATATCGGGAGCGGGGGGGGGGGTGTGATGGGGAGGGGGTGGTTTTGTCGCTCGGTCGGCTAAAATCCTATTAAATTCAACCCCCAAACAGCAGACAGGACGCCGACCGTAAATTATCGGCAAGGGCCCCATCCTTGTCACGTTCTCGGGCTAGGAGGGGTAGGTGGGAGCGAGAGGGGTTTCAAACCCCGCACGTCCGGAAAACGAGTAAAGATGAATCAGCTGGGTTTTCAAGAATGCGGAAGGATAGTATTTTAAAAGCGCACCCCTTTAACTAGTTCCGCCCTAATGCTCCCCGGTATGTTTCCGATCGCAACATTCACGATGACCTCAACATACCGACAGTGGACGGTAGGAGTATCGCGGGATAGTATAACCTGGTTTGGTAGGCGCTCGGCGTATTGCGGGATAGTATAACCTGGTTTGGTAGGCGCTCGGCGTATTGCGGGATAGCATAACCTGGGAACGGAAGGCGCTAGGCGTATTGCGGGCCTAACCGCCTCACCTAATTTGCTCGTTCAGTCACTCTCCTCTATTACCTTGAAATTATACTGACTGATTACCAGAAATTTCCTCACGTCTGACATTTCTTCTTCCACGGTTTTTTTTGTCATTAGTAAACTTTATCAATGTTATCAAAATAATATTCTCTTTGAATCCGAAAAGTGTTAACAGAAACCTAACCGAAAACGTACACTCGGCAGGGAAGTTTCTAATTGTATTAAAAAGAGTAAATAGTCAAACTAACTAAAGGAAATGTATTTATTTTCGGTACTTATTATCGTTATGCTCAATATCTTATAGTTAGTTAGAGGGGGGAAATGTAGCAACACGTTACACAACCGGGATCAGGCTCGACAATTGAGATCTTATGTTACAACAGGAATTTAATTGGACAATATAATATTTCTTTTCAGAACGAAACGAAATCCTTCCAGTATTATTATGAACTCCCACAATGGGAGTACATAATAAAGTATAGAAATTGCTGTCCAATCTATTTTCATAATAAACAAAGTTGAGGAGAATTAAAATATCGAGAAACAATGGATGTAATCAATACCACGTGCATTGTTTGTTTATATTCAACCGCCGTTTATATTCATTAATGTTATTAATACGATAGCGGTATTTAGCTTCATTAATCTGATCATTACATCGGCTCCCCCAGAATACAGGTTAGCAACGCTGTACAGGTACACACGTTACATATACAATAACGCAGTTGAAACCGATAAGCCAAACTTTGCTAATTGATATCCTCCCGCCCACGCATCCAACTTCCCAAATCGGGAAATCCTGGAATTGATTTAGCCCACGGTTGCCAGGCGACGTTCCACCGGTTTTATTGTGAACGCTCAGTGACACTGATATGCGTCTTAATGTACTGCAGTTGTACGTACAGTTGTATTTATTTAGTAGAGCCCTATTCTCATTATTCATCACATTTACCCGTCCAACCTATATGTAAATAAGGTACGATTGTCCAGTTAATGCGGTACTAGATCAATAGTAGTGGTGACGCAGGATTGAGACCTGAAATATTTTACCTATGATTAAATCAGAGTTACAATGAATCTGGTATAATAATGTGACAAAAGATAAATACAATCGAAAAAGGCTTTATTGCGTTTATTTATTGCAGTTCGGAAACGCTCTCCCTTAAATTTACGGCCAAATTATGAACCTTGTCGATATTAAATTATACCTAACGTAACCGATACGAGGGCAAAATCAATTTACGAAACCGTAAGCCCTTAAGTACTCCTGAGGGATTAATTCAACCGCGAGTGAAACCGTAATCGTCGGATTGATAGCGAAGTGTCGACAAATTAATTGCAAATTAATTATTATACTACTTAGTGTTCAGAACTTCGGCGAAAATCGTATCTCAACACTCAGCATTGGAAGAAGTCGAGGAACAAAGCGCCGTAAAGAATTACTGGAATCCACAAGCTCAGATATCCATGATACGGATAATTTGGACGTCCGAATAACTATTTCCTGTATAGCTTCTTTTTTTGGTCACTTATTAAAATCATTCATTATATTCTTTTGTTTGTTCTTTAATATTTCCGTACTCTCTATTACGTCCATATCTTTGCCTTTCCTGACTGGGAGTATTAGCTCTGAAGATTTGTTTTTTGTTTCGTGGCCTAATGTGTTGGAAATTTGCATTTCGTTTTCAATTAAACTGGGCCGGTAGTTTATCCGCCGTCCAACAACAAATTCTGCATGAGTTGCGTCTACGAGGGGGTTAAGTTCGCGTTTACCCTTCCACCCCCCACCCCCCCCTTAAAACTCCCCGAGCCGCCTCCCGTAATTCGGGCTCACTTAAGTTTACTCAAGTTGGTACATTTTCAACTGGGTCCGTACGTTCGGCTGTTCGAAGAAGAAGAAGAAGAAGAAGTCCCCTCTTATTCACAAAGGTGGATAGCGCCGGCGGCATTGTGGGCCCTATCCGCCGTGATAATTTGAATGGAAGCAAACAAAAGGGAAGTTTCGCAAGCGGCAATTAAAACGAAAAATAAACCTGTGTTAGGGGGTTCGTTAGGTTAAACAATGTGTGACTTGCACAACTTGTTCATACACTTTCAGGCGATAACGAGGCTTATACTGAACACAATATCCGAAATAAGATATTTGCATAACTACTTGAGATGCATAAATAAGAGTATCACATAACCTTACCCTCAAAAACAACACTGTAAATTGTTTGAAAGACCATTATAATTATGGTCTGACATACATTATTAAAACTTTTAATTCTGTTTAATTTTTCTTATACTAGTTTCAGAAAAAGAAAATTTAGGACAGAAGACATTTTATTAAATATTATCTTCATAAATTCACCTGTGATATTTTTTGCCACTTCCGTAACATTTAAGAAGAAAAATTTTGAGCCAAACTTTGAAACCGACTGAAATGTGCTTATCATGTTCACTGAAGATTCTGGCGAAAATGGAGAGGGGAAACGGGAAATGAGGTCTTTTTATTTGGAGAATTTTCCTATTCAAGTCCCGGAATTGCGGCGCCCTCCCGCTGTTTAATTATTCCCGGAATTCCCGTTCGTACAATCGGAAAATCTAAAATAAATCCCATTACTGCTAAATCGCGTACAGTAATAAACTCCCGAATGTACAATTCGGAATTTATTCTTATTTATATATATTTATCGTAGATTTCGTGTGTTTCTGTCTCCTCTCGCTGGTTTGGCCTTTTTCTAGACCGGTTTCGGCTGCTCGCCATCTTCAGTAGCGGTGTTAGTCACTTTTGACACTTTGCATGTTTTTTGGGCTTCCTCACTGCACTGTCACTGTCACTAGAGCTAGAGTCGCTGTACTCGTGCACCCAACCAACACAAAAACACAATAACAAGACACGTATATATACACACACGACAAAAGGACAACCACCACTGTAAAAGTGACAGTGCCCAAAAAACATCTAAAGTGCCAAAAGTGCAGCCGAAACCGGTCTAGCAAAAGACAAAACTAGCGAGAGGAGACAAGACAGAAACACACGAAATCTACGGTATTCCAACCCCTCGCAGAGAGAGGTATTCTAAACTATATATACATTTATGTTCATTACTATCAGTAAGGCAGTAACAATTTCCGGAATTACATTTCTCCTATGTTTTCGGCAATTTAGTGAATGCAGCCGATTGCAAATTGCTGGGTCGGTCTTAACGATTGAAATTATTCCGAAGACTCGCGCCAGTTGGACAAGGAAATCTGAGACTATTCGCATTATTAAAAGAACGTTGAGAGGCAATAAACCTAACGCCGGGCCGTAACCCGAGTTGGCTGCCAGTAAAGCGTCAAAAGGCCTATTTAATATATCCTCGGGCATACACGCCTACGCACACCTAAAAGGGTGAAAGGGTGAAGGTGGAGGTCGTCACCTTATCGCCTAGGCGTTACCGATATTATTTTCCGTCCGGGTTTTACTGCCCATACAATCCTGTATATTATTACCTGTATATAATAACTATATTTTTTTATGGCGCCCTTCTCGTTTTCGCGAGAAAAAGTCCGGCTCTCGTCGATGGCCGATACCCGGTTAACAACGTTATTACCGCCCATTGGGAGGATTCCAATATTGCCTTATGAGAATCGAAGTATAAGAGTAAGAAGAGCTTAGGGCCGTTATGCTTTCAGATTTCATCCGTCCTTAATTCCCCTCCCACGCACAATATTCGAGCTCGGTCAATAATTATTTTTATTTAATTTCTTATTGAAATAACCTCGGATCATGGTTCTTATAATGTACGGATACCTCGCCACTTCTAGTGTGAACAGTGTGCTCGTATAACTCCCGAAAACACCTCAGAATGTTAGTTTTTCTGTTACCAAGAGCAAGGCGAACGTTATCCTGAATTTTAGCCTTCATCAGTTACTAGGAGAAATGTACTTTCGAAAATTTAATTAATCATACGATATTCAGTTATTAATCAATAACAGTCCAGGTACTAAGAATAAAAATATGGGCCAATTGAAGTCTCGTTCAAAGTTAAAATTAAATTTTGTAATTCAATGTAAATTTGGTTCCACGCCACGATTAATACTAACCGAACGGTCCTTTAAACATTGAATATTCATTCAGTTCCCGATTTTGACTCATCAGATTTCGACGTAAATTATAACGTAATTAGAGACCTAATTATTCATAATAAAGGCGGTACGTCGTGTACGCTGTGTTCAACGTTCCGCTATTCTGAACCGTTTTAATCCGCGGTCAGTTCAAAGGAAAGTCAGTGCGATTTCACAGACCGGTGCGCGTGAGATGCACCGTGTTGAAAAAGATTAAATGGGACATTTGCCACTGATAATAAGGGAAAAAATAATGGGTAGGGACATGCATTTTAAAACGGCTAAAGAATGAATAGAACTTTATTCATCATTGAGAATGTAACTGTTTTTATTCTCTCCCGTAAACAGTATTTAAGGTTCAAAATGAAATAATATTAAATTTAACTTAAATATAATAACCAGGATTAATCGTATTCAATTGTATCATGTTTCTGTAAATTTGGCTTACTCCATTCAACCCCAGTATCGCTGAACTTTGTGTCTGTCCGCATTTATTAGAAAATAAACAAAACGACGATATGACAAAAAACAGGTTTCAACTGATACACGTTGTTGAAAAACAGGTATTCCGAATGTTGATTTTTATGAAATTAATCGTGTTAAGAGATGTCAACGCGGACAATATCAAATGCTCTTAATTGAGCAAGCCGAGAATGGGAAGTCGGGTGGATTTAATACTTCAGCCGGCGCTCTAAAAATTTAATCATCCCGCGTCCCCAAACGAATTATTTCATTTGTCCGACTCCTGTTCAGCTTCCGCATCCCGGGACGGGACGGAATCCAGACGGGAGAGAATTGTCCCCGCTCCTAATGCCAAAAGTGACTAGCACTTCCCGAAAATTGTTCATTGTTGGCCTTGCTTGGGTTCGGCTTCTCGTCATCGTTGACGTCATCAATATCCGAGAATGCATATGTCACTCCATAAAGTCGCCCAATATGTTATCGAGCTAGTGACAATAATAATTACAAATAGTGAGAAGGCTCTTAAACCATTAAATCGTGAATTTCATGTCCGATAATCACTCATTAGGCTCTCATAATGATTAATTTTTTCAACATTTCGAATATAAAAACTCCACCGAAATCCTTATTCATTACTGTAATGTATGTACCTTTAGAGAGCTCGAGAAGAAAATTCGGCCAGATTTTATGTTTTACGATTCTTTAACACGCTGCAAAGTGGAAATAAAATTACCAAAATTATTTCTGTTTGATTGAATTTCTAGTGCTCATTGATTTGCTCGCTGTTAAAAAATAATTAAAATCTGATTTTCTCCATGTATGCGCTTCGACTTCTAGTTTTAGTTTTCGTGGGTGCTTTATATTGCCACTTTGAATATAATATTCAACGTTGAATGTAAACCCTATTTTTTGGTGAGATATCGGACTGTGTCATTCGATCGACGGCCCTAATTCCCGTCTAAACAGTGTTCCAAATGAACAATTGTGAAACGCGAGAAAAATCGGAAAAACGGAGGAGAGGTTTTTCCGAATCGAACGACGATTGGTCCCACACAACTCCAGGGGAAAAATTATTTATTCCGGTCTCACGTATATTGTCCGCCGGCGAAATATCGCGAAATAATCAACCGCGAGTTTTCCGAAATTCGGGCAATTTTCCAACGGAAACTTGATGAATTTTAAATGTTACTCGTAAGAGCAATTCCCGCCGGCTGACACATTTCCCAATTATACGGTAGTCCGCTGGACGCTAACGGTACTTTTCATTGGGTCATTATTTTACATACAGTATTTGGAAATACTCTTTTTCAAATCTCTATTTCCGAATAGATTGGTAAATAAAATGTATTTGTTGAAACATAACAAGAAACCCCACAAAATAATCTCCAGTAAATTAGGTAAAGTATCGACAGAAAAAGTTATAATTCAAATGTATATAATTTATATATTAAAAACTTATTTTTCTACCCCTCGTTTAGAATTCAGGTGTCAGCGGAATTGACTGGTGCATGGATTACCCCGACGACCGCTAGACCAGGTCGACGTTCCAACCTCAAATCAATTTTTAGAAAATAGAAAAATTTGAATTTAAATTGAACTCTAACCGTTCATTTTTTTCGTCAAGGTACAAATCCCGAATGCGGAATTGGCGGACGGTGCGTTTAAATTCTGATCCATTTTCGCAGATTTTCAATCCGCATTTTTATTTTTATTTGCGGTGAAATTTAGTCGTATTTCGGGTAGCTAAAAGCGATGTGGGTAATATATTTAAATTCATGAAACAACTAAGAACATAAACTATGTTAAAAGAAAATATTAATAATTGACGAACGAAGAAATACGAAGAAACAATGGATTTTAATCTCAACACGAAAGTTAAACCCTAAGAAAACAATTACTATCAATTTTTAATTTCGATTCCAATCTTCGAAGAAGGATCGTATAAGGGTTTACTAACCTTAATCTTCTAACCGACGATGGAATTGACTTTCACAAAACGCCCACCACTAAATATAATAAAGCCATCCAGAATTTATCGGCTATAATCGACAGGCTCGAGATAGGCAAAGTGCCCCATCGAATGCGCATACGCTGCAGCGTATAATATATATATGAGAATATATGGGCGGAAATGGCAGTTTCTGTTATGAGACGAAATTCCTGAACGAAACTTCATTGGGCGGAAGTTATTTCTCTTCCTCGCTGGGCGAATAGCGCGGTATTATTTTTCGTAGACGGCTATTCGATCGGTTTATTAACACACGTTTTCGTACAGTCACCGTTTCCCGTTATTCATAAACTTTGGGATATACCCTTGAGGGCTCCCCGGGGAGGAACCGGTAGCTTCGGAGGGGGTCGTAAAAAATTTAATAAATTTTTGGCACTTTCGATGTTTTTTGGGCATCCTCACTGCACTATCACTTGTACTGTGGTGGTTGTCTATTTGTTGTGTGTACAATTACGTGTCTTTTTTTGTGTTTTTGATATTGTTTGTCTTATTTATGTTGAGGAGGGGTGGGATTTTGTTGCTTTGAGAATGAATATTGAGGCAATTCATTCGGTAGAATTAAAATATTAACACTCGCAAACGCGAGTGAAGAATACGGTAGTTAATATTTTTAAATGTAACGGCGCTACTGATACTATCCGGCAATACAGGCGGGTCATGCCACCTTAGTATTAGCCCCGTTGCGCCGTGATTAATATTATTAATTAATGTTATTGATTTGTTGTTGTTAATAATTAAAGAAATTATTTATTAAAAATTAGTTAGAAATTATAACTAATAATTAAAACTAAAGAACCTCACCCGCCCAACCGCCCCCTCCTCAACTCAAATAAGACAAACAATATCCCCCAAAAACACAATAACAAGACACGCATATATACACACAGACAAACAGACAACCACCACAGTACAAGTGACAGTGACAGTGCAGTGAGGATGCCCAAAAAATATCCAAAGTGCCAATAGTGACTAACACCGCTACTGAAGAAACCGGTCTAGCAAAAGCCCAAACTGGCGAGAGGAGACAGAAACACACGAAATATAAGGTATACCAATATTTAAATATTACTATATTAAAAAGTACCGCATAAGCCTTTACCCGAATCCGTTTTCTTCAGGTGATTTCGACTAGAAAATTCACGCCGGAGTGGACGTGGGTCGCCGAACATATACGGGGGCCCTTGCAAAAAATCCGGCCTAATGACGGAAGAGTCCATTACCCGGATGGGTTTGAAAAATGGCCCGAAAACTTTTTCCGGAAGCGGGATCGAACCTAGGAAAAAAAATTGTGTAACACTTTTTTTGCCCGGATTAGTGCCTGTGTAAAAGGGCCCCCCTTTGGCCCTTCTTTCTTTCGATCGCCCCCCGAGAAATCGGTTTAAATTTAAATTGGATTCGGAGTTTCTTCGAACCTATTCGAAAGCCGGGAGTCCAATGCAGCTTCGTTTCACCTCATGAGCATATAATTGTTGTGCAATCAACAACAACAGTTATTTTATATCTATTATTTCTCTACATGAAGCCACCCAATTATGGCACTTTTGGCGTGTACCCGGGCTACAGAAAACCAATGGGATTTAGGCGTCGTTGGGGTGGATAATGGATTGGTAACAGAGGAGTGGGCTTCAACTAGTGAATTAGGACGAGGAGTGAATAGCTTTAGGGCCGTTTAATATCACTCTTAGCTCTCGGCGTTATTGATGTTCGGAATTGATTCAACAGGCCTAACGTGACGTACAGCGCAGGAATAACGTGTACGGAGTCAATAAACAGAAGAGGAACGGAATCAATTCCGGCTTTAATAAACCCTTTCTCATGCAAATTCGAGTCTCGAACATGGGACTTGTCGGTCCTCCCTTTGTGGGCGGTTCATATTCGATGTTATCTCGGCTTTTAAAAATTCCTAGACCGCCTCCGGCGGGGTTTTCGTGTCTGGGGAGCATTCGTACCTGTCTATTCCTGGACGGTCTTATCCGCCTTATCGGGGATGACCGTTTCCGGAAGGCTAGTTAAGGCCGGTTCGAGACGTCCTTTCTGCTTTACGAGGCCGACAAAGTCACTGGGGACTTGTTATTTTCGCTTCTCCGTATCCGATCCCCGATATTATCGAAATAATTTAGGTAACACGACACTGAAAGAACACAAGACCTCCATGTTCTGAAATCATTTTAATGAGAAATTAAAAGCATTAAGAGCATTAAAACATGTAGGGAATGCTGCATATAAAAATATGTTTTATTACGGGAATACTACAGGGAATAATTAATTATTATAATGCCGGCCATTAAATTTTTAGGAAAGTGTTTTGAAATAAAATATGTGCCATTGAATTCACATTCAGTTTACTATAGCGGCACACAAAATTTGAATATTTCGACCACTCTGAGATGAAAAGTCGAGAAAAGAGGACTGAAAGAATTCTAAAGGGTTTCTTTGTTGCACGTAAGAACTTATTTTCAATAATAGAAAAAAAGGAGCTGGAAGCAAAAAACCAGACAGCTTATTTGTCAAGGAAACCCTTTGATAAGTCGGGAATAATGTCCTTGAGACATTTTCATTGTTTTGCCGACAATAAACGGGAGAGACCGACGGAAGTTATTTAGCGACGGGGAGGACGATCCAATGTATAATATCATTTCCTTTACACAGTTTCTGGTTGCAAACGGAAAGTACTGCACGGGCCTGGGATTCATTTTTTTGAGCCGCTTTACCGCAAATATTTTTACAACGGCTCAAAGACAAGTAAATTATAGATATAAGGAAAACATTTGAATATATTCTCGGTAGTTTCTCATGAGATTATGAGAATAAGGTGAAAAATATTTTAAAAGTGGTACAGACGATCTTGTTAGTATTCCGGAAATGCACTTATAGCTAGGAAAAATGAGGGAACATTGTTTAAATTGACTAGTTACTTGAAAGTAACTAATTTAATGGACTTGTCTGCGTTGCCAACGTCGGATTAGAGATCCCTTCAATATTCATAAATCTAATGCACGATGTTAACGCGAAATCGGGGCGTGACTGAAGATTGTAATTATTACTTAATATTGCAGTTTTTGATGGGGCGCGTTAGTGTTTTAGGACTGGGCTTAGGTGGGAAAGTCCCACGGCTCGATTAAGCTCGTTCGTCCTAAGTCCACCGGCGTGGGAGTCGGGGATGATGGGACCGCCGAGCGCAGAAAGCAGTACGCTTAAGCGGTTTACTCCCCCACGCACTGCTTCCTGCCTCGGACGATCATAATGGACTCACCAACGCCCACTATACACTCGGGTCAAGTGTATAAACCGCAAGCGTGTAGAAAACACGGTCATTGTAATCGTATATTAAAAGGAAAATATCTCGGAATATTAATATCTCTGGTAGAGCTATTAGTTGGCGCGACCCGTTTATTTTTAATTGAATCTCAAGCCCCGTTATCGCGGCAGAAAAAAATTATTCGACCCCTCATACTTTGTTAGTCATCGTCTGAAACTGATAACAAACGACTGCATGTGGGAACGTTTTGCCCTCAAAAATTCCATTCTGAACCAGTTTATTCTTATTAATCGTGGTCCTTCCCTGAAGAGGGAGGTCGTGTTTCTCTTTTTTGATCGCTATGGGGATGGACAAAAATAATTAAAATAAATTCTTAAACTTGTTTTCTTTAAAACAAAATTTGTATTTAATGAAAATAATTAGCCTATCTGAATATAAGTTATATTTTAGGCATTACCATTCGGCTGTTGACTGAAATTGGGTAAATAATTCAATTCCTTATATCCCTACTGTTTCCCCTCTGTAATTGCGAGTTGTGTTCGCCATCGTCAGTAGGCAGAAATGTGCCAGAGGACATTAAAGTTAACTCTCCGTTTGGAAGACTAAAGGCCTGGCATCTATTAAGGGGGGGAGTCCCGGGGTCCTATTTTGAATTAACAGTGTTAATAGTTCCTTCCGCCTTTTAAGTCGTCCCCACCGTCACTTCCTTTGCAGGGGGTTGGACGGGGGGGGGCCAACTTTATAATCCCGGTTTCAATCCAATTTCCGCTACCAGCCCCTACCGGCTCCAAAACGCGGACCGGTTGTTTACACATTAATGGCTTCGTCTTATTTCCCCCAACAACGCTGAACACGCACTTAACACTCTTTCTAAGCCCAAAGCGGAGTCTAATTCGTCCTGAAATCTTGGAGTAATGCAGGTCTCCTCCTAATCGAAATCTATGTCTTAAATTGTCAATTTAATATATATGATAATATATGATATTTATTTCATAGGCAAAAACAGTACGTAGATTTTTTTTGTGGCTAGCAACGAGTGGGAAACCAAGTTAACATAAGGAACGATAAGTCATAGAAATAAATCCTGCGGTACGAACTTTTTCTACCATACTGGGGGAGATACTGGTAGGGCTCGGAGCACACGGCCCTTTGCAGATACAGAAAGATTTTCCCAGCGGCCCAGTATTGTAGATGATTAAAGGATGAAAGGGGTTTTCCAACCCCACCCCCAACCCCCTATGGGGCTTCCAACAATGAATAACGAGACCCGAGATAATGGAACTGCATGACGTCAAGCCAACCGTCAAGGAAAACGCTAGCAAACGATTTGGCCGCTAGTGAGGTCTGAACTAAGAAAAGCTCTCTCTCTATTTCTCTCTGTTCAACTACTGGAATCCGAGGGTGACAGTAAAAGTGGACTGACTGTGCCGACAGGATGCTCCATCGTGTAGACGATACGCGGAAGTATCTCTTACCCAAAATATTAATTTCGGTGAGAAGCCGAAACATGAAAATAAAATAATATTTGGAACGAACGAAAAACATACACAATTACGGCTAACTACCAGCATTCTTCCTATTGTGTTTTTTCTTCGTGATCTACCACTGTTTTTCAATTGATTCGGTCGTAAGTTTACATTCGTACCGAAAAAAAATTTGCCTACTTATGAATCAAACAGAGGAAAACTGATACGAACTTTTTCTCGAAACGGGCAAAAAGTTCTTATTCCAATAATCCCGAAGTTTCTCCTTTCGTAATATTTTTCGCCAAATACGAAAGCAGTCTTTTATTCAAGCCCGTCTTATTGCATATCTTTTTAATAATGTGCCATCTCTCATCTGTTGCCCTCACTTTCATTAAATCGTTTAAATATTGCTGCGTTCAAACGGATAAAGCCGGCCGTTAACCCTCGCCGAGTTGCAGAAGACAGGGGCTACGGGGGTAATGGTCGCCAACAGATATGTTGATCAACAGATGTCTCTGTTGATTAATTCAACACCTGTCCCGGTTGAAATTAGGCGTGGATGGCGGTTGATGGGATGGGGGCGGTTCGGCTGTTGACTATTGACACAGGGGTAGTTTGGACGCCAATCAAATCCAAGCCCCGGAACCAAACACTGACGACCATTCGGAAGGGAGATACCGACCGGTCTAGGAAATGAGCCGCCGGATTCGAGACCCTATTGAACTAACTAATGAGACCATGTACCCTCCAGCTCTGATCACCTGTTGATATATACAATAGGTGATAACACCACCTATAGGCGGTGGGAGGAAGTGTTCGAGGATAGTTTGCATTATGAAGAATTTTTATTTTTGAATTTTACACCCGGCGGGCAGGAATCATCAACACATTCCACTACTGCACGTCTGGACCTACATAAAAGGTAGTTAGATACGACCTTCACGTGGAACCCCCATGCTCAAAAGAATAGACTTAAACAGAAAATTTGGACTCTTAAGGCCATTACCAAGACGGACATCAAAATTGACCTCAAGTAACAAACGGACAATATACCGGTATAGAGCTATGGGGTTCCACCGAGGCATCCGACATCGCTCGCATCCAGAGATTCCAGAAGTCCTTCGCACCATCCTTAATACTCCCCGGTATGTTTCTAACCGCACAATCCACCATGACCTCAACATACCGACAGTCGACGAAGTCGCAAAATCCCGGTTCCTGAAGTTCCACTCCCGCCTTTCCCCTCATCGTAATCCACTCGTTCAGTCCCTTTCCTCTCTTACCAATCCATTATCCCCCGCTGGCCTAGAGGTCTTCTTAGCCCTTAGACTGTAAGTGTTCTTGTGTCAAAAGTGCCACCTTTGGGTGGTTCCTTTTATCACGAAATAAATGTGACAAGAAAATATATACAGCAGGTGGCGAGCAACCGAAACCAGTCTAGCAAAATACGTGAAATTTAAAGAATACATGATTATCTAAACTATGCACAAAATACTATTTTATTTTTTAGATTCTGAGGTATGTACACTAACTGAGTACAAATATGAATTTCACTGTTATTTAAAATATGATAATTCAGTACGCCGTGAAAGAAAATTTATTTTGCGGGATTCCGACTGCTGAAAACCCAGTTGGTCTATTTTGAAACAGTGGGACATCAATCACCGAGGTCTATGATCCCATTCGGGCAAAATGGTGCCCCCCCCCACTATAATAGTGGCCCTATAAGGGGGGCCCCAGACACACACACGCCGCGTAATTTCAAGACCGCCAGAGACTGTCATTTAACCGACAGCCCTCCGCCGAAAATTTAATACGGGGATCATCCGGGTTTCAATTTCAGTTTAATAATGCTTGAAAATCCCGAGCGGTATATTAAGAAAACAGTCCACGGCGTATATCACTTTATATCGGGTTACTTAGGGGAGCCTGATATTCCTTTCTCTCGCGCACTAATGTAAGTATACATACATATATATATATATATAAGGGATATTTGAAAATATCTGTGCACGCAAATAATTCGCATGACGATACTTAAATATTTATGCAGGAGTCTGAGTGTTCGACATATTGGAAATAAGATAGCAATGGCATACAGTAGATAGTTTTTCCGTAGGTGTTCTGAATATAATTTTGACAGAATATTACTATTGGACAGCGACTAACCAGAATATTGGTAGGATACATTTAAGTAAATTAATTCATTAAACAAAGAGGGAGAACTGTGGAATTCTAGATATGATTTGCAATTTATTAATTTATTGTATATTTTGAAATTATAATAAAAAATACCAAACCATGGAGTGAGGAGAGAGAAGATACTCTATTCCAAACTATTACTTATATAAAAGTTAAGAATGTCCGGACGATAGGGTAAAGAACAAAAGAATAAGGGAGAAATAAGCTGTGGAGGACAATTTGGGGTCTATACGTACCAGTCTCTAACTGTCCATTCTTTTTATTATACTGCCCTTTTATAGTGTCACGAGAAAATGGTCGGGGGAGGGAAAAGGGTGAACTGGGGGATATGAGACACAGGTGTCCCGGGTAATACCCTCTTTGGCCGGTGACCGCTACAGGTACACGCCTCAACCGCCGTCTCTATTGTCCCTTGCTCCCTTTATTTAAACCATCGGTAACATGTATACCTATATAGTTAAGGAAGGTCTAGAAGAAGGGTTTAATCCCTGAGTAATGACACACGACCGTCGACTAAACTAATCATAACATGGTCTAGAACTGTCTACTTATTTATTCCCAGTGTGAGATGGGGAATTATGGGGTGAATGGTTCCTTCTACCCTGTCGCTTAGTGTATACGTACACATCATTTACACACAGTGACCGTGGATCGTATAAATGTACGCCAGAGTTTATAGTTTAATGAACCGCGTTATTCCCCCCCCCCTGCTCAACTATTCGGTCTTAAATTGGATCGTCCCGTCTACAGTTTTTATTGCACGTATTTTGTTCGGACAAACATATATCTCTAGGGGGATCACTAAGCGTATTCCGGCAAGAACTGGAGCGAGCGTTTAGGGCGAAGAGATTTTTAAATCTGGCGTGATGTATATATAGAGATATATCCTCCAGTCGTTATAATGCGGATTCAACGGGCCGATATTAAAATAAATATATATCCGGCAGTCAAATGCCGGTTTCTTTCGCTGGGGAGTAGCGTAAATCCGGAAGTGCAGGAAGCGCGCGGTGAACGGTCGCGGGGCACGATATATATGGCGGATATCCTCGTAAAACGGGGATCCGTCAACGATAAATAAAACCGGAGGGGGTACCAGACCGGGTAAACAAGTTAAGGCTGCGGGGGGGGAGCAGGTTCAATATTTTGACGGTGGACTGCCGATCGAACCCGAAAAGCCCGGGTCGTCGAACCTCGAGCAGAAAAGGACCGAAATCGGTCTCGACGTATTGGAGTTAAGTAATAAAAAATTCAATGTCCAAAACGAATACATGGATCTTTCTGGATATCCTACGAACGCTGTTAAACTGAATTTCCATACAATTTGCCAATAGCACAAATGTCGACTGATATTTCCTAAATAAAACGCATTGAAAATTGTCTATATATAGGACGGAGTTTGTCAAAATACATTCTCTAGATAAAAGAAGTAATATATTTCAACAAAGAAGTATTTCTAAATGGTCTGTTGCAGCGCGATTCATCGATTTGGAGTTGATGGAATTTTATTTATTGTAAAATCCGAAATTGTGGTCGTAGGTAAAATTGCGGAAAGTTTTTTTTCACTCGGCTTGCTGCTCCCGATAAAGAATCCACGACTGGCGTTTAAGAAGCCGTGGGATGGGGGAGGGATAATTTTTGGGGCTAACCGGATTTTTGTAAATTCGATTGTTCGAAGGATTCGAATCTCTGTATTGGAGTGATGTCGGATGTTAGCTATGGCCAATTTTGATGACAATGTCCTCAGTAGTCCTAATTTACGGTTCGGGTCGATACTCAATTAAAAGCGAGCAAACGTCCATACTTAATTTGGACAGGATATTCCACGAGTTGATGTATAAATTTTCTTTTTAGTTTATTTACTTTTATCTAATAAATTTATCCGGTGAAACGACATCCGGTCGTTGGGCTCAATCCAGGCTCCGCTTCATTCTCTCTTCGATAGGAACAAAGGTGGGAAAAATAACGTCCAAAGTAATAAATTTATGATCTCCTGGAAGTTTTTAAACCGAAGTTATTGCAAGTCTTGCCTCGGTCAAGAGGGTTACGCGTGTCGTAATTTTCTAGCCCAGTTCTTCTTGGAGTAATTCGTTGTTGAGGTACTGTGAAAGTAATTTGACAACCTCGGACCGAACTACGGTCGGGTGCAGGTTTTTCCGAACTCTGTTTACGTCGATTTTCCGATTTCCCACTCGCCTAATTGGGCGGATCGGGTTCAGCCGCTCGTCATTAATGTAATTACCGGGATGGGCGTTCCGTCAGCGCTGTTATTTCTATTATTGTTTTCGCTGCGAAACCGTTTTTCGAAGAGTTGAACGAACTCCTTTGGGAACTGAACAAAGTTTCGTAAGAATAAATAGGAATACGAGCCTGTTATCAAATTGATATAGTCTGAGATAAGAAATCTTTATCAGTTATGAAATAATAATAAAATATAAATAATAAAGTGTTAAAAACAACTACTTTGTATTGGATCATCAAGAAAGACAACGGCCCTTATGTACATACCTTGACTTTGGTGCAGATGTTGGGAAAAAATCGAAATGCACGTACCTGAAAAATAATGCAATTTTACATTATCACAATATTAATAAATTTGACATATTTTCCTAATTTCAATGTAAATCCTAACCTAGGATTTTGTATAATAATTTAGAGGAGCCAAAATGATGGATACACAATTTAGACAAGGCTGGAAACTTATTATTTTTATTGCAGCGCTACCGTAGCGAGTTGCCGGTTCTGATGGCCTCGTGCGATTCTGATATTGACAGGGTGATATTGACGTTGACAATCCCGTGGGCACTTTCCACCCGAGATCAACGCCACAATTGAAGCCCGGTAGTCGGCCGCCCATTCACAGATAGAACTGTTAATTAATTCTGGCGATCGCCAGAGCGTGTAACGTGGACGCTGCAGACAAAGGCGGTGCAAGCAGCCAGTTCTCGGGGCAAATTGGCTGCCATCCCTCTACTCTGGACACTCGATAAATACTCACACGTTGAATCCATTTTTTGATTGCACTACCAAGTAATAGTGTCAACATTCAATCTCAAATTCGGTTCCAAGCAGTACCAACAGGTAAATATAATTTTAAAATTGTACCTGTGTTTTTGGTCTGCGGGGAGTTGGAATACAAGTGAAAACAAGTGGCATTGCTAATAGGATGCCACGTGAGCATCCAAAGTATGCCAAAGTGACCGACTGTCACTGCTGAAATTTCGGACCAAATATAAAAATAAATAATGTAACAAAGAATATGCGCATAAACCTATGCCCGGGGTTTGGATTATATAACATAGTCTGTGTTGTACTATAGATTGCCCCATTTTATGTACTGGTTACTATTGTTTTAAATACTTCATCCTGTTCAAAATATTCTTTAAATAATTCCCTTGCTATTTTCTGTTGTTTAATACATGTAAACGTCTTCGCCTAACAGGAGGGAACAGGAGACATGTTGTTCGAAATTGTTGTTATGAAACAATGAAATGAAGAAATATGAGACATCCAACCTGTACCTGTACCTCATAACTAAAATGTCGATTATAATTTCATAATTCAGCGAATTTTATTTTACTTAAACATTTTTTTATTTCCTTTATTTTGTATAGGGTGTCCCAAAATTAACGCAAGATTTGAATCGAACTGTGGCTGCCAAACTTTCATTATTTTTGAAATATTGTTCTACAATGAAAACACGTTGTTCTATCGTGTAACGCTCCATTTGTACTAACCCCCTAAACTATCAGCTGTCAAATGGTTTTTTTTAATAGGGTTGCCAACTTTACTGCAAGAGTGGTGGCAAATTCAAATCTTGCGTTAATTTTGGGACACCCTATACAATCATCTACTTATAGTTGTTAGTAAAATGGTTGGGTGAATTGTTTTGCGCGTGAAGGACTTGATAAAAGAAACCACCCAATGGTGACACTTTTGGGACATGAGAATTGACTTAAGCATAAAATTGAAATCGCGCCCCAGCTTAACAATGTTCAAAAAGGTTGAACCATCCGGAATATCTGTCGCGATGAAAATGTTCAATTCTCCATTTGGTATCAACTCCAAATCGATTCCAATTTGAACCCGAACGCGATAAATCTGCTGAATACTGGTACATTGACGCGTGGCGCCGTTCGCGAAACAAACAGCCGTCACATGCGGGGCTTAACAATGCGACGAAACAGTTTATAAACTTGAAAAAGTCCCCGATGTCGGGATTATTTTCAGCTTTCGCGATTCGGCCGATCGTTGCGCCGTTGAAGGGAGCCGAATTGAGTTCGGATTCCCTTTTGCGCAAATTGCCTAAATTCCCAATTTTCAATAATAGATCGCATTCAATTTTAACGATAACGCTCGGTACAAATTAACCGAAGCTTCCGACTTTTTCAAAGCGACGGCCCCGACGGGTTTTATGACGCCGGTTTTCCGATGAAAGCTTTCTGTGAAAACGTTCACGCAGTGAAAGGAAGCAATATCTGCGGTATCTGAAATTCAGCTCCGGTCGCGACCTCGATATTTGTACTGGATATATCGTGGAATGCCCTTTATTGGAGTTCGGTGACGATTGCTTTGTTCTGCTATTTTTCCACGCTATAACTTCCTTTCGATAAAATATAACTAAATTCAGCCGCTTTCCAACTTAATTTGTCTATCAGAAATTATGTTGTTGCTATTATTATTATAATTTTCTTAACGAAGTGGAACAACGCAAACGTCCCCTTTGGTTAAGTTCCTTTTTTTATTAATTTTTCGAATAAACAGTGCAATTTGTTCAAATAACAGTCTCAGCGATGTATATAACATGCTCAGTAACAGTGCAGTGTAATTATATTACTGGGGAATTGCCACTGACCTAATTTACGACCAATAGATGGATAAGCTTTCGATATATACTATGTAAAAAAGACACCAAACAACACATTAACAACCTCAAAAAACCATACAATAACATAGTTTTATTGTCACATCGGCAGCTGGCTCCAATAAGCAACATAATTGCGTAACACTTCTGTTTGATTTATGGAGGCCGAAGCCGGTCCAGCGTAATTAGCGAGTGATGTAACATTCAACATTTCGGATAGGAATCAGAAGAAAATATATACCGAGTTTAAAGAAATGCAATAAAAGAACTGTAATCACCGTACTATCTATTACCGTAAGTTAGTGATAGTTGGAAATGAGTGTCTATTAAACGATTTCCACTGTGTACTTCATTTATAGACACTGTCCTCCGAATTCATCTTCCGGTCGGTAAAATTGCGGTATTGAGCCCTGAGTGGTGGGCAGAAGCGCATACTTTACGGCCGGCCTCATTGTATTGGGAGGGGGGAAATTTAATATAGTTTTTACGAGGACACTAAGCGCTTCCGGACACTAAGTCCGTTCACTAAGTCCCCGCGCCACCGTGGCTGTGGTGCGAGCCACCGCGATACCCGGCAGTGCGGGATTCAATTTCTTATTATTAATTGAATACGGTCGCATAAATGTCGATATAATGCAGAACTTTACCTATCGGGGAATTGAAGTGTCGTCAAACTTTACAGGCCTACGGTAGGTTCTATAATATAGACGATGCTACTCCGAAGTGACTCTCTGATATACGCCATCAATTCATTCTTTTCAAACCCAAAAAAATATCTTGAATTTTTATTTTATCCAGCGATTAAAAAGACTGCCCTCTTGCAGAGCGTAAAATGCCCGTCCCCGCTAATTCAATTTCACCATTTATGACGCGTGTCACGTGTATGAATATCGGATTTCGCTCCGCCGAAAGGACGTCTTCGCTGTTACAACGCGGACTTTACGACTACTTTGGAGATAGAGTCGCTGCTTGGGGCACAATTTATTATCCGCCGAGAAGGAAAGGGAATAGGGACAATAAATATCGGAATGGTGGCGAAAGTTTAGGATTTCCGGTTTTATTGAGCGAGATAAGGCAGGATTTTATGATTCCCGGCCACTCCAGTACCGATCCGCGGTTTGTTCGAAATTAACCGCGCTCGATTAAACAGTTGCCGACGACACTTACACTGGAAGTTTCGAAACTTCAAACATTCGGAATTAGTACAAATATACAATGAATCTAGAGGTGGGCACGGTTATAGCCCTGATTTACTTCTTATTTAAAAAGTTTAAATTATATTAGCACTCTCAAGTTGAGATAGTTGAAGTAATCGAAATTGTATATATAATTCTGTATTTCATGACAAAGCCAACTTTTATTTTATGAAATAATAGAATTATTTTTCGGCGTAATCTTGGGCGTTCGGCCAAAGATTTTTCTAAAGAAAAAAAGAGCAGCCCAATGAAAGCCAATAAGCCTTTATTTATTATAAAGGCGGACGGAACCGCGATCTGGAAACCGTTCATATGTCTATAATAAACGCAATGTATATTTATACAGGCCTCTCGGGGGATGAAAGGAGGCCACTGAACAAAAGGGATTTGTTGACTCAGAGTGGAAGGGTAGGAGTTTATCGAAAGCACACCGACCTACGAATAATTCATGGAAAACCCTCGCGTATCCCGGATATTATTTATACATTTATTTATAAATCATTGATAAGGCTGAAAATGCTGCACTTGGAAAGTTACGTTTCACGTATAGGTAATACCTGAACGTAGTATAAAACGGTTGGTGGGAGGGTATAATATTGAATTAATAGAATTACATAAAAATAATTGTAGATATCGTGTGTTTCTGTAGTTACCAGGATTAATAGGGCCAAAATCGCATTTATCAATCGCGTTTTTTATTAGGTATTCTAAACTAATAAAAATAATTGTTTTGTTAAAGCATAACAATAACCGTTGTACCAAGCCTCAAAATATGCGTACAGTGACGGTTTAGTGCGTCGCCTGAAATCGTCTTTCGTTTTCGATCAAAGGAAACAGGACTCAAGCCTAATTTGTATGTTCATGCCTAACTTTATAAACACCTTATAACACACTTCGAACACATTTGTACAACTTAATCCTATTTTCTGCCTCCGTCTCCTTGGCTGAAACCGCTTAAGTGAGCCGAATACATTTTATAAATGGAATTTCTGCCCGATGGAAGCAAAGTACGAATATTTAGTACTCCGTTAAATAATATCATACCAAATCAATATTGCTGAATAGTGTGCGCTATTTAAGTCGATATTATTTTTTTGTGTCCGCCAGATCCGAAATTCCCTTCATCCACTTCATTCGGTGGGTCAGACGATTAAGTGCGTCACCGTATTATTAACCGAGCGTTGCGGTAGATAACGCTGAGAAATGTTCAGAATACGACCAAATAGACGAGTGGAAGCAGAAATGAACGCTATAAACCGTCGCCACACACCCTGTAAATAAATTGTATATCAAAAAATTCCGTTTAGCTCAAAGCAGTTGTAAAATAATGAGACAATAGAAATAAAATTTGAATAATGAAAAAATTTAGGGCGTGTAATGCAAGCCCGAGTAGCAGGCGTGGATTGCGGGTTAGTATTAGAAGCGCCGCATATACAATCAAATACGCTGCACTATAAAGAATTTCGTTCTGAAATACAGCTGCAAACACGATTTGACTCAACGGTATCTGTTTAAGACTGGTTTCCTTTATTAAAGGATTAGGCCTGAGTGACGCATAATCGTATATAATTTAGTTGTAAAAACTATTCAAAATGAAATTGTAAAAGACCAGTTTTAAATCCGTCGCGAATACTTACTCTCAAACTTACTCAAAAACTCAGTTTCAAATAATGCGTTTTAACTTGTCAAGTGATGCCTGTACAGTTTAATGAGAATTTGTCGCAGTTAACGGACGTGTTATTAGTTTTTCGGACAGGGTACTTGACGGGGGGGCTTAGTGTCTTGATAAGGCCCGGGACTGCCGCGTGCTATGCGGGCCGCCAACACAGCATACCGTCGGGGAGAATGCCAACCGCTAAAACTTAATTAAATTTCGGTCCCCTCATGCCCCCCCCGTCATCATCCCCCCACCTAACGCAGCCTATCCTGCCAAAATGGAATTCAATTGAGTTCTCTAGGCCCATCGCCTTTACCGCTTGTTTACACAGCCATTCGTACGGCGCCCTGTGCCTATTCCTGGCACCAATAGGTCCTGTGGGGTGCACCTGAGTGCAATTCTTCTGAAATATCAAAAATTTGAATATCCGAACTAACGGCTTTCAGAATATCACGTATATTCTATGCATTTACTTTAGCGACGTTGAGGCACAAAAGGAAAGCTTGGGTAGGGCGCAGGATACGTTCTCGAAAATTCACCTTTTATCCCAAAATTGGAGGCATGTCGGGGGTGCCATCAGACAGAGGGTATTAACGGGCCCACACAACCCCGTACACCTGCGTTAAGCCATCCCCCACCTCCCTATTGTATTATAATTTATAAAGGACAAGAACAATATAAGAGCAGGCATTCTTGGAAAACGCGCTGGTTAGGTTAGTCGTGCTCAGAAGTACATTTCTGTGCTATTGTCCGGTGATTAAACCCTTCCTCGAAACCTTTTTTAATTACCTCATAGAAAACCCTCACGTATTAGTGATATTATTTATATTAACAAATAGTAAAATATATTTTTATAAAATTTACTCATGAAATCAAGCTCGGTAAATGTATTGCGACAGCGCACAGAGGATAGTTCATTAGCTCGTGATATCCATCACCGGCGAATCACACAATACAGTTTTTATCTTAATATGAAATCTTCAATTATCGCCCAATCGTAAATTCCGTAATGAACGAAACTGTCCACGTCGTATACAACGGGGCGGATTTAAAGATAATGGCGATAAATTTATTCCCACTTATTAATCGCCAGTAACGTACATACTAGATGAATCGGATAGTTTCCATTGATCGATTGGAAGTGATAATTAAAATTCAGTTTTATATTTACAAAAATTACAATTTCATTTTTCATTACATGATGTGATGTTTCCGTTAGCGCGCTGAAAATTCGTGGAATTTTCACTCGTTTTATTCGGTCCCTTCGCCGCAGCCGGCCGCGTCAGTGCTGACGAGATGCTTCACCGGCAGGTGGTGCGTGTTTACGCGTCTGTAATTTATAGTCCGATGGCGTCTGGACACACACAGCGTGGACACAATCCTTCCAGCTGAGTGACATACAGCTTCGGTGATTATATTCCGAACCGTACCGCGGACAAGTAAGTGGTGCACTTCATCTCTCTCTCTCTCTCTCTCTGGACGCTGTCGCTACCGATTAGAGGGCTTATATGAATTTCCTCAACCACATAATATATTCCGTGACACTGTTGGAAATAACTCGGTTGGCGGGGGTTGACAACACCCCCGCCGTTCCGGGATTTTCTTCCACCCCCAACCCTCGGGGTGTCCTCTGCTTGCGACGTTTCGCCGCCGCCGCACACGGTTCCGTCGTCGGAAAAGTTTCTTTCGTTTCGGTACAATTTTCCCGAACTTTTCGGCGCGCTATTTTCAATTTGAATTAAAACTTTGCACGCGAGCGCTTTTAACGGCTCCACGGCCGGCTTCGAACGAAACTTTTCCGACGCGTTTTCACGGAACAGCCGGGTCACCGCCGTTCGGCCGAAACTCGTCTATTAACTGATTTCCTCCAGGGACAATTAGGAAAGCCAATTAGCCGAGTGGTCTGGAGCGAGGCTCGTGGAAACCGCCAATTTAAATAGTTGTTTAAACCGACGTTGTTAATTATCGATGGCCTACCGGTGGTGAGGCGGGGGTGTGGGGCCTGATAACGTTGGGTACCTAAACTCACCCCTTAAACTCCCTAAGTACAGTACCGCATGCTATCGCACGGTGGGGGATTCCCGTAACGACTACTTGTAATCAAAGTGGGATCGTTCGTATATCCTTTTTTGACCCCCCGTCGTTCCTATTACAAGGAAAAAATTGAACGATTTATTTCCGTTGTAATTTCTCCAATGTTGAGCACTATTATACCACTGTATCGCAGAGTAATTAAAACAACAACCGATAAGAATAAAATAAATACATAAAAATTCATTCCTATTAAAAAAGATAGCCTTTAAATATTACAGGTTAAAGATCCGCCAAAGCCATTAAATGAAATATAAAAATAGAAAGAATTAAGCAGTAATTTTTCCAATTTGTACTACTAAAATATTTTTATATCACTGCACGAAAGAGTAAGTAATACAATTGAATATTCCCGAAAAGAATTAAATGAAGACGAATGTATAAACACATCCATACATTTTTTATATGTTCTCCTCATTAATAGTTATGTAGTCAATAATGTTGAACAGCAGTTATTCGTAACACTCGTAAATAAAATTACGAGCCACGAAATCGCACGTTAGTGACAGAACTCACTAACAATTTTTTCAGTACCACCCTGTTTCTATAAACTCCTGAACGATAAACTAATTTCAAATAAAGTCCGGAAGATGGGATTATAAATTATAAATGTACGTTTGGAAACAGCGTAAACCTTAGACGGGATGCACTTGCGATCGTTCACCTCGCTAAGGACAACACGTCCGGCTTCGGCATATACCGAGGGAGAATATGGAAAATATTTTGATTTATTCATTGTGTTCGCATGACAGTTTTTTTCTTCCATCGGGACGACACGGTCCGCTTCAGTTTCCCCGTAAACAATCGCCATCAAAATGTCGTCGACTTTTCAAGACTAACGATTCAAACGCGAGTTGAATTTATACCAATCCAATAATAACAGACCGTTCGTGGACAATGGACCGCACTGGCGGACAATGATTTATGCCAATTTGAAATATTTCAGGATTTATACGTATACTATTACACGGTTAATTCCCAATGTCCGGTCCCACCTGACGGAACCGATTGGTTTGTGACAATTCTATTCTCTTAAATCATTAATATAGTACTGAACCTAACGTGGACATAGAACCCGTGTTATAAGTTAATTATAAGATACTAAAAGTGGGATTCATAAAGATATAATGAAATGCATGATTTATCAAACGAAATCCGTCGTAGGCTGAAAAATAATATTTTTGTGGGAGCTCCCGAGGCGAAGGGCTCCGTGACGTGCGTTGGCGGGTTAATGAAAGTGCGCCATCCCGGGAAGTAAGTGTTTGATTAATAATTAATATAGAAAATTAGCACTCCGGACTATTAGCAGAGACGGCATCTCCCGGAGGACATTCTGCGACCGACGAAAAAAAGGAAAATGCGAGGAAAAACCGGAAAATGTAAAATCTCTATCCATAAAATCTATCTATCAACGTCTGAAGGAAGTAAGAGAGAGACATTGCGGAATGTTATGACGATAAATTATTCCGAAAATCTGAATAAATACGGACAAGGAAAGCGATATAACCGAGATCGTAATCGGTTTACGATACAGAATAGATTCAATTCTGCTATGTAACGCAAATGCAGTTAATACTGGTTTCCGATATAGGGTATATCTCAAAGTTACGTGAATACATACGCGCATCTTATTTGTAATCGAATTAATGAAATTTAATTGTAAGAGTTAACGTTCTAAGTCCCCTAAGCGTTATCTGGTCACTGATTCGGTTTCTGGTTCATAAAAGAGTCCGAATTTTCCTTCAATTCTAAATTTTAACCTTCAATTTTAATTCATTTCTTTAGCTCTCATCAAAAGTCCCACACAATGATCCGGATAAAATGCAGTCGTAGCGAAATATAAAAAGTATGATAGTAATTACAGGTCAACATTATTGCCAACATGAAACAGAATGGCAATCATGCCAAAGCCATTAAATGAAATATAAAAATTGAAAGAATTAAGCAGTAATTTTTCCAATTTGTACTACTAAAATATTTTTATATCACTGCACGAAATAGTAATTAATACAATTGAACATTCCCGAAAATAATTAAATGAAGACGAATGTATAAACACATCCATACATTGTTTATATGTTCTACTCATTAATAGTTATGTAGTCAATAAACTTGAACTGCAGTTATTCGTAACACTCGTAAATAAAATTACGAGCCACGAAATCGCACGTTAGTGACAGAACTCACTAACATTTTTTTTTGAGTACCACCCTGTTTCTATAAACTCCTGAACGATAAACTAATTTCAAATAAAGTCCGGAAAATGGGATTACAAATTATAAATGTACGTTTGGAAACAGCGTAAACCGTAGACGGCTCTTTTTTTTTTCTTTCATGTCTTTTTGTCTTATGTTTGAGACAGAAGAGAAATCCTCTAATTTTACAGTAGACAATATGACGACTGTATTACCGATTTACTATCGGTAACACATTTTTCCCTTTTAAATACTGGTGTTCATCGAATATATTTTTGCTTAACGCACGCTCTGCGTCTATGAATGCCTGTAAATATGTTCAAGGAAACGCGTAAGAGAAATGATCTACAGCATACAAAACAGGCCGGAGCCCGAGCATCATTTGTACCGCGCGTCAACGTCAGGCGGTAATCTCCACACTCGTGTGGGCGTACCTCGCGCGCGCGCGCCTGTGTGTGTGTGTCCCGCTAATGCCCCGTCGCCGTCGCTACATCTCGATGACGTTTTTGAAGGGGGTGGGAATTATTAACGTCTCCGGTGCCTCGGTTGGGGCGAATAAAAATTCGGCCACCGAGTCAGAGTTGGGGGGCCACCGGTAAAAACAAAAAATTTTCATACTGCATTACAGTTGAGGGACAATGAAGTTTTCCTCGTACACATTTTCGAGCCCGGCAGATTAAAAAGAAAAAAATAAAAGGATAAAACACGACAAATATGTAATATATTAGATGTTATTATTATGTAACAAATTGTGTGTAATACATACAATTAAAGTTGATGGCCTGACTTAATTTATTTTTAATCTTAAGCGTACAATTATGTATCATTGTTACATTATGGATTATATTTACAGAACGTATTTTTCCGACTGAAGAGAACTGTGAAGGACGATTTTTGATGAATTTTTTTAGTTCAATCTGTGACGGTAATTGCGTAGAAAATACGGCGCTTCTAAAAATAACCCGCAAGGCTGATCTGTTGTGATGGTCTAGTATTTGTAGATCGAAGGAATATTTGTAGAAATGAACGCGTACTTACCGGCAAAATTTGATCTATCAATTACTTAGGACATAGAAATTAGGAAATAAATAAAAGGACATTAAAATGAAATACAGGTTTAATATCTATTCAGTTAATAAGTACCGTTATATGTGTAACAAATAGTGAGAGTTCCAGCATCGGTGAGATTTAGTATAGTTACTTACGGGGCTTTATTTCTTATATTATTTATTATCACGCTTATTTGGTGTTAAAGCAAGACCGGTTTAGTGCATCTGTCCAACGTCTTTAAGAGTCCCTCAGTAACGCAGTGATTGCAAATACGCATGCAGCCTCCCTTCGAGGCATCACTAACATCCATCTTTATTAACCTGGCATTCCACTGTCGACTTGTACAGTTGTACAGTGGTGGAACAAGAAAAAGATTCGTTAGACTTCAAATTGCATCTCTGATCGTAAAACAGGGTAAGGTCCCGTAATGGGGGGCGGATTTTACGGCCTCGTCTGCCTCAATTCCTTTTCGGTTAACGAAGCCCTCCCCACACAGCCACTAGGACTTGAGGGTAGGACTTACACCACTTTTAACCATCCGGAACGTCAAGTGGTAACTTCAAGAAAAACAAATATTAAACTTTGAGAGCAGGAGATGAGTTTTCTTTAAATTGATTTAAACTGGTACGTTTAAATTTTGCTTTTTAAAATTTCTTTTGTCGATATAATAATTAATTTTGATTGACTGAGTAACATTTAATCTACTACAAAACCTTGTAGATCTTACTTTACAATTGTAGATGAAATTTATTTGTATTATTACGCTAAACTTGTTGCAATAATTCAACCTGACACAGAGTTGTTCAACTGTTAATTCGTTCTGTTAGGTCAGAAAAATAACTAAAAAGGCGCTGCTTCCCAATTTAACGCAGATTCCAAAAATTCTGGAATTTCAGCAAAACGAGCAATGTGAACTATTTTCACAACCCAGCAGCGAGAAGGAAAAAACGACCCATTTTAGCACAACTGATGAAAGTTTAGTTCGTGTTATAATTTGGAACTTAAATAAAGTATTTTGTTTACACAGTATAAGTTTTGCTGTATAAGTTGACCTTATAAATTTACACCGTGTTAGCACTTGCTCAGTTTTTAAGACTCATTTTCAAGGTGATAAATTCAATTCCGAATACACAACTTCATGTCTATTCTTAGGGTGGTTTGAAATTTCTAAACATTTCCACGAAGTCGACCTAAGGCCGAAAGGGGCCAATCGGTTCTAGGAAAAAGTCCTCGGGAACTTTGTTTCGAGGATTAAAAACTGGACTTACGTAGAATTGAAGTTTTCCCAGAAGTTACAGCTTGAAACACGTAGTGGACAAACCTGGTCTACCGGCCCTGTTTATATTTAAATGTATTCAGTCGCGGGGGCGTTGTAGACTCCCCGCTGTCTGGCAAAACCGAGCTCACGGCAAACTTCCGACCGCATTAGCAGTCTAGAGTGGACGACTTAGTCGCTCCCGCTGTAAGTGTTTCATTAATAATTAATGGGCTGATTCAAAGTCATGGCCGCGGCTCTATCTCGGCCCATTTAGCGAGCTGAATCAATAGGAGTTAGTATTCAAATGGTCGAATGAAGAATTAGATTCGTCGGCCGGCCAGGAATTGGTAGTCCTTAACTCCTGATTAAGAGGAGGCACAGTAAAAAATAATATACAATACAATGTTTCAAGGTAAATAGGAGTCGGAAAAATGGTGGGAAAGCAAGAAAAGGAAATACTATAGTTTTCTCGAACTTCTTTCTCTGTCTCTCGTTAGACCGGTTTTGGCCACTCGCCATCTTCAGTAGCCGTTTCTGTCAATATGGTGAGTCACGGTCACTTCAGTTGTACCATCTGGCGTAAAAATAGACCGGTGAGAGGGGACAGAAGATTGAGTAAAAACTACGGTATTGCAATCCATATTACAGGATTGCACAAAAAGAACAATACAAAACCTTCACAATTTTAAACACCTATTAATTTTAAACACATATTAAAGGCGAAATTACATGTTTAAATTATAAAACAAGAAATATGGGTCCTAATTAAAAGATCCCTAATAAGTGTTGCAATTATAAATTAACGAACTATCAGCGAAATTGTGCGGTAAAAAAGTAGTAAAAAAATTAACGAACTAGATTTTTATTCATTAAATTTTCACCAAGAAAAATTAGACTTAAATTCATATAATTAGTATTCAATATTAATTGCCGTTTTTTAGGTTCTTCAGCGCATAATATATTATAATTAAGGTATTTTTAAAGCGGTCATAATCAATAATGCGTAACATTCGGGGCGTTTTTTTTGTTACAAAGTCATCTCCGCGTAAAGGGCAAAAACACTGATATTCTTGAATCACTGAACAGTTAAAATCAACAAAAGGTAGTTGGATTAAATTCAAAAATCGTGGCCGGACCTCCCGGAACTCTCCGGTCGTGAGATGTCATGAAAGGCCATGAAACCGCGCTGATCATTGCTATTTATTTAGTACTTTTAAATTGTAGAAAATTAAAATTATATTTATAGATAGTGCGATTTATTTATGGTACTCCTGCTCCGGCCCTTGCAAGGTAGTAGGGATTGTCAGAAAGAAGAGTTGTCGAATCAAAGGATTGGATTTTGTGGGATAATTTTTAATGATAAAATTTATAATGCGAAGCTGCCAATTATTCATGAACAAATGGGAACATTCAAATCGGAATTGATCGGTTAGAAACATAAGAAATAAAAATTCAAAACGTTAGTAAAGAGATGGTTATTGATAATAATGGTTAGTAACGCAGAAATTTGATGAGTCATAACATAGCTACTTATGAGTACCTATAGTACATAATGGAATAAATGTTAATTTAAATAATGTTTATTTTTTTATCATTTTATGATGGAAAATAACTTGTGATATTTTCGTCCAAAAGTTCTTTTTAATTATCCACATATCCGAAACTTTAGCATTGGTGGAAGTGAAATTCACTCGTCCGGGGAACTGTCTCTAGAAGGTTTTTTCTGTTGGTGAATTTTTTTCCCCCCCATCGGGCATTTAACATGAAGATCCGCTATCGGAAGTTTTATGAATATTCATGAATAGGTTTCATAAGAACCGCTTCCCGTTCAAATTCCTTGAATCGTTTTCGTCCCCCTTTTTTCACTTCGCAATCCTATTAAACTACCTTTTTAAAGCTTTCGGTGGGGGGCTGGGGGGAATAAAACGGGGGTAAATGTCGTCGGAGATTAGGGCTACTTCTGCATTTATGCACTGCCTTACAATTCGATACCCTCAGGCGGATTATTTTACAACACTGTTATTTTATCGCTCGGATCTTGTGCTTAGGACGCTGTCCAGTGTTCTTGATACCTGTAATAAATAAAAGCTCATTCGTTTCCTTCCCGACCGCCGTAAAATACCGTCTTCCAATTGTCGGGCATTTAAGACACAACTTACAGATCAAAACAATCGACTTAACCGTAGTTGACCTGTCGAATTTCCTTTCTGCGCTTATATTTAATCATTGTCTAACCGCTGAACTCAGCGGAGCGCACAAATGAAATGGATAGATGAAATGAAATTCCTCGCCGAAAGGGTCGAATATGCTAAAGCGTTTATTTATCGCTGCGAAATCAAATTTCAACCCAGCCGTACGTGCCATCGACGTTCGCGTTTGTTGAACGGATTTACACTGTTTTCAGGGGCGGCCCGCTCTCTCAGTGGCTGTTTGTCAGCCCCAACGATACGCCGTATTTAATTCGACGAGAAAAATCATTTTTCCCCCCCAAATAACCCGAATTTCGCTGTTTTCTGAAATGAAATTTTCGGCGCGAAAACTTGGTTTGCAGTGCAAATCAGTGCCCCGGCTATTTGCGCGTACAGGAAAATCTCCTACGCGATGAGTACGAAATTTGATAACTCAACTCGTTTTAATTCACAGATATTAGAAACACAGTAAATATATTAAAAAAATTAATTTACATTAGGAATCACATATTTAATCTCCCGATGGTTGCATAAACAGTATACTAATTTCGTTATATTATACGTAATTTAGATATTATAGAGTACGAATACGAATAAATTATTATTAAATATGTATTTCCGGAATATTTTTAAAATTTAATATAGATGTTGTACGAAGTAATTAATATTGAAGTAATACGGCGCTCCTGATACTAACCCGTCATCTCTGCCGGTTAAGCGGGTTTAGTATTCACTGAGCGCCTGCAAACACCCACTGTCTCGTGTTCACTGTTAAGTTACCCAACGACAAATAATACTAACCAAAATTTTATACTGACATATTTAATAGTTGTGATTTTATTTTTAATAAATTACGGCCTTCTGATGGGTGTATAAGTCGGGATTCATGAGATATTTACTCGTATTAAAATTTCAGGACCAGCACAAACGACGAAGGTATTTAGTTCGGATTATAACGTAGTTCGTATTCTTTGTAAACTCACTGGGACATTTACGCAGTTAAATTTGGATACAAACGTTGTGTTGACCTTCAAACTTGCGCCCCCCCCTACGGCTACGTCCGATTGTATAGTCACCTTGGCAACCATTGTCGGCGTAGCTTTGACGGCCGATGTTGTCAGCCTGCGGGGGCGGCTTAAGGGGGTTACCGCAACCCACCATATCGGACCTCTAGGACGTTTTCGCGGAATTGTGCACGTCTAATTACGCCGGCCGGTGGTCCGTTGATTAAGCGCGAAACCCGAAACGAGATATAGATTACGCAGTATTTTATTTAAAATTATTTTAATTAGCAGAACTAAAATGCCCAATATTGAACCAATTTGAAAAATTTAGTAAACTAGGCAGGCATTCTCTTCGAGGAACAATTTTTATGTTCCTCGATATATATAAAATGTCGACTAATCCACGAACATTCTTTTAGTCCTCTCTTTAGGGTTTCGCTCACAACCCTGGCCGGCGACTGTTTGTTTTAAACTTAATTTCTATATTATCTATTAATAATATCTATTATACTATCTATTAATATCTAACACAATTATTGGAAGCAGAATTACATATGAAGGGAAACAACTTCGACAGTGTAAACGCATTGAAAGATTGTGTTTCCCAACTTCATTAAGTATATGTTATAAAACCGTAGATACTTTTTCTATGGGTTCAATCCAATTTTTTATACATACTGCGTGTGTGCCTATATATATATATATATATATATATATATATATATATATATACGAGTGTTAAGTAGACAATTGGTTTGGGTACGGCTGATGTGGATAGTACAAAAGGAAGGGGCCACTCCGAAATGTTTTAGAATGAATAAACGTTCGGGCACCACTCTAGTCCCTCTTCTTCCCTACCCTCGCTTTCCACCTCCCTTATCCTCGTACTCTCGCTCTCTCTTACCGAATGGGAAATGCATTAGCAGGAAGCGACTCTCGCACGATGGGGAGGATCCGAGGACGGGGTCGGGGGCGCTGAAATGCGAAAGGGGGAGTTTCCGTACCAATAAAATAGGAAGGTGGGGCAGACGGGAGGGGGCGTGTTGGCCGACTGGAAGCCCGGACCTTCGACCGATTCATTAACAGAGAGCCTTACTGCCCATCACCGATGATAGAGTCCGGGCTAGAGCGGGGTCCGAGGGGGGGGGGTTGAGCGTTTTAAGGTTTGTAACCGGCTGGGAGTTTCACCTGGGGGAAGAATTTGGCCAGATTAAAAGAAAAATCCAATAATTAAAATAGGCTATATCGGAAAAGGAGATGCCTCATGAAAACCTACTGTATAATGTATTAAAATGTACGTAAAGTATTAAATATTATTTTTGTATAACAAATTCTACATAATACATACAATTAAAATTGTCCACCTGACTTAATTTATTTTTCATTTTAAGCCTGAAATAATTTGTCGTTGTCAGACCATGATTTTACAGAACGTATTTTACTGACTGAAGAGAACGGCCAAATAGGATTGGCCAACTGACGAATGAGAAAATGAGGGTAATTTTGTCCTTCAACCTTTATTATACTTGAGAGAGAAAATTCTGTCAGTTAATAGTTAAGTAAGAAATAAATTGCTCCGATAAAATACACAAATAAATAAGCGCTGAAATTAATTTTCAACGCATAAAATACAGTTTTACCACTCGTGCAGTTTTCTCTGATATTCCAGGCGTTTCAATTCCCAAGTGGTGTTCAAGAAACTATATTATAATTTACGGTAATTACGTAGACAATGCGGCGCTTCTAATGCTAACCCGCGTGGCGGATCTGTTGTGCGGGTTAGTATTGCGCCCGAACGAACATTCCCAAATTTAAAATAAATAATGCATGTATCGATACATATTATTTACAATGTTTGTTTATACATTCGTCATTAAAATTGTCAGACTTAAAAATTAGAAAATGGGAAATAAATTTGAATGTCATTGTAAGTTAAATTTAAAATATTGGATTGGCTAATAAGTAATGGCCGTTTCTTGGCACTCCATTTCAATGATCTTAAAATAAAAATTAAGGTCAACAAAAAAATCTCATATACTATCTTATAGAGAAAAGAAAGCTCTTTCGAATAACAATAAAACAATATGCCAAAACACTTTTTTATTCACGCGCTAATTCAAATTGAAAAAACGGCCATTACTTATTAGCCAACCCAATATTTAAAAACTCAAAAAGCTGAAAATTATAATTTTTCTTGACCCTCTTTCAGATTAAATTTCATAAAACTGTACTACCATTGCAAATCTAATATTTCCATCACTGTTAGGCTTTTATATCAATTGAAAATTGCGGAAGAAGGTGCCTATTATGCACATTCCTAGGCGGAGCTGTTGGACCGTCCATATAACTTGAAGTGGGTACGGAGACTGGTTCTTATCGTGCGGGTGATTGATAAGAGTTGTCTTTCACGGTCCCTTCTAGGTCGCTTCGCGGCGCCCACCATCAATCACGACGGGGCCTCTCGGAGGGAGGGTGGGCGGCAAAACACAGCCCGGCGGGGGAATATGATAAATTCCGTATGCGTATATTATTCAGGAAGAAGTGTTGTCCCGAGTGTGGGGGCATCATCAGAATGGGGCGAGGAGGTGGAGGAGGAGGAGGAGGAGGAGGAGGAGGAGGAGGAGGAGGAGGAGGAGGAGGAGGAGGAGGAGGAGGAGGAGGAGGAGGAGGAGGAGGATCATTTTCCCCGGATACAGGAGTTGACCCGGTTATGGGGCATTTTGACTGGCAAAAAACGGTCCATCCTCGGCAGATTCCAGTGTCAGAACATTCGAATAAACGAAACTCTAATGTCGTATCAGTTTCCTGTTTTTACTCACTAGAAGTAAATACTCACAATTTAAGTGCACGAAATCATGTCAAAAGCGCCATCATTGAGTGGTTTCTTTATCGAGACAAACCCGTGAAAAATATACATGTATCAATTGCACCTAAAAAGTTAAAAAAAGAAAAAAAGGCACTGTATATATGTTTATTACAATTTTATTGGTTTTTTCACATAACCACACGGAACTAAATAAAATGACTACATGATTATTACAAAAAACACAAAAACACATTGACAAAATTATTACATCATTAGCTTAAGATTAATTAACATTAAATATAGCTTTTAACTTTTTATATTCTGTTTTCTCAATACTATTTTGCCGTTACCTTCTTTTACATTGATTACTGTAAGCGTATTATTCCTGTACTCCAACTGTGTAAATACTATATTTATTATTGGCCTTAAATCACCAACTGCGAAGTTAATTGAAAATATTATTTATCTGACTCGTTTATCAGTTTAAACCATATCATCAATTTAGGTTGATTTAGAAAGCTGAATTATCGTAGAAAAATAATGAATGCATCTATTTCTTCCATAACTTCCGCATTATTTAACGGAATACTCCGCATACTGAACACTGTGACCGAATGTCTATGAGAAAACTGGTTAAAATAAGCTTCAGTTTTAAAATTATGAAACCAAAATAAGTCTAATGGTAAACCTAAACTTACGCGAATAACATCGTTCCCCGTTTGGCAAACATATTTACACTGCACACCATGCATAAGTACACATACTGTGTTAATTGGATTAATATAACATAACTGTAATATCAATACAATTAATAATTTAATTTAATAATCTATTTTATTAATATAAACATTATTTCGCCTCATTGTTCATGACTGAATTTCACAATTATTACCCGCGAAATGCCATATATATTGTTTACAGACATCTTGTTTTATCAGTCCAGATTGCCAAAACGAAATTCCCTTTAGGGGAAAAGATAAATTACGTTATTGTATTATTATTCAGCGAATAATGTTAAGAGTACCGCCGAGGCTCATTTGGTTCTACCGCGTGGCCGCAATCCGTGTATTCAGAATTGCGGGCTTCACATTTCTCGTGCAAGTTTCGCCATTATTTAAGCCCAAGTTCTGAATGTTCGCCCGCACTCTACACAAGGAGCTCTGATTATCATCCCCTCTATCGGTTATTTCGTTCAATTATATTCGTCGAGTTTCGGTAGACCGATAAATGCGGAAATATAACGCGGCGGGAATACAATTAGAATACAAAAAAGATTTTAAGCGAATATAAGACTGAATGTTTTAAAATTTCAACGCCATAATAGATTACCATAATTATAATGCGATTGAAACGAAAAATTTACACCGAAAAAATATTAACGTTAACGTATATGATGCAAATGTATACTTGTTAAAGGAGTGTTTTCTGTTAACACTTATTATCAGCAGAAGTGTATGCCTGAAAATTGAAAAAAATTAAATATTTTATTGATTGTAAAAATTTCTTTTATGTGTATATTATTACTTTTATTGTTGCCAATTTGGCATTTGGCAATTTATTTAACTACTATCTGTCAACATAAAACATTAAACATTGGTCAGTTTCTGAATTATTAGTTAATATTTTACTAACTTTTATTTAGTATCAGTATTAACGAATTAAACGTTGAAACTGATTGTTGTATATTGACAAAATTGATTGAAACGCCCGCCCGAATTCTAGCTGAAAACTGTACCGAAGGATTTGGACAAGTTATTATGTTTCGTGTAACAAAAAACCTATTTCAGAAATTGGATAAAAGCAAACGGCGGAATAGTCCAATTTCAGTGGGGCAGGGGTTCGCCAATACGCTTCTCTCTTCCCTCGTCGGTTTCGGTTTTGAAATCGAATTCAAATTGTTCCCCCGGACGTGGGGGGTTGCTCTAAATTGATTCAAGTCGCCGTTTGGGGGGTGGTTGTGGGAATTTTTCCCCATATTTTCCAATATGGTAAGCATCCCCGATATATTATTACCGTCATTTTCCACGACGAGATCCGGATTTCCGAGATATTGTCTGAACGGTAGCCGAATCGCGTCCCAAAATCTGCGGTATTTCAACCCTTCGGAGACTACAAAACAGGTATTGCAAAAAAGTCATTATAATCGGTACAAATATAAACTTATAATTCAGTATATAACGAGATTTCTATCAATAGTATAAATACTAATCGATATTGATGATTCTTGGGATTGAAATTGAGATGAATGAGACTTGAAATTGTTGTTCCCCGATTTTATTAATTGTTTTTAAATACCGAGCATTTTCAAGGGGTGGAAAGAAAAAGCGCTGAGGCCTTGTTCTCGGCTAAAAGCGTGCTAATATTTTAAGGTTGAAAAAGATTGTTTGGTTCCGGAACGAAGGTCCCCGCCTGTGTGATAACAATGGGCGAAAACCTCCCTCTCAATAGACTGAAACCATTCGGTTTCTTTACTTTGCCGTCAACGGAGGGGGCCCTTCGGTTGGCATTTCAATGGAGGAACTGAGGAACTTCGGCCTGTTGGCCCCGCTCAAATAAAGTCCCCGATATTGAAGCCCGCGGAAAGCTCCGACTTTCGACCTCTGGGACGCTGTTAATTTTAATATCTCCCCTATTGGAACGGGACTTGAGGATAAAATAAAAAGAATAAGGATATATTGGAGTAATCCCTCGGCGAATGTTTGGTCCTGCGAAAATTTTCTTTTCATGCGTTGCTCACTCATACAATTTTTATTTGATGTTTTCGTATTTTCTTTAGTGATTTTTGAGGATATTACTGTAAAATCATTTCATTTGGGTCTTTTCAAACGATCTGCAATTAAAATTTTCGATCCTAGATTCTAGATCTTCTGTCAGTTACAAAAACTGAATTCCTCAGAATGATTTATGCACACCCGGAAAATATTAACGGCGGCTTTTCGCCCGTCCGATTAATCCGAGGCAATTAGGCTCTGGGAAAAATCCGAACATATTGCGGATGACACACAGCTTGAAGCTGGCGTTTCGCTGATAAGTTGTTTGCATAAATCTCATTTTTGTCGGCGGGCTAGTTTAAGGGAAATTAAATGCTAATAACTCGAGGCCTCCGGGGGTAAATCTATCTCGAGGGGGGCCCCAGACGGGTTTTTTCGAATCGGCTTAATCTCAATTCCGCCCACATTATATTATAAAAGGTTTGTGATAAGAATAAATTACTAAATTACATATACTATTCTGTGCCGTTTTATCTTTTATTTATAGTTTATCTTATTTTGTTCTAACTAATATAAACCTCTAAGAAATATTTCATCTTAAAGCAGGTATCGTTGAAATTAATATTAATTAAAATAAGGATTAGGAGAAATTCAATTACTCGGAAATATTGATTGGATACAAAGCCTAACCTCCTCTCGCCCACACTCCGAATTAAACCCCACCGCGTATTGGCAAGGAGTTTGGCGCAGGGCAGACGGAAAGTTGCAGGAAGTTTCGCAGTCGGTTCGACAGTTACTCTAATTTAGATAGTTTTCCCCGGAAAAATAGCGCATTTCGGTCGTTGTTCGCGATGTGAAAAACTGCGCCGTCGAATTACCCGGCCGGAAGTCGGAGAAGGTCACACTGGAAAACATCTTTCTCCATTGTTCCGAGCGCAATAATTATGGCTTTTGACTCCATTCGTTGGTCCAGATATTTTTGTGGAAAATGTTCCGTTCAAAAATTTGATATTAAACACCTAATTATACAATACAACTGACATTTAAATAATTAAATTACAAGTTAGAGGAGATATTTTTGTTAATTGCAAAATAAATTAAAGGCATTGTATAATTGAATTGCGGAGTTGGGGGGGGGCTGGATTGAATATTTATAAAAGTTTTGGAAATTTCGAAATCCCTTTTAATGCCCGGGCACTCTTTTCCAAATTGGGAATCGATTACGAAATCCCACTTGAAAAAATAAAAACTCGAATTACCGGTGTTTGTCCAGGACGCTTTCAATCAGTTTCCGATTGGATTTGTATGGGATTATTTAATGGTTGACTGCTTATGCGTATATTATTATAAATGAATTTATTTGTATTATAATAATACTACTGAAATAAGCATTTATGTTTGTTACGATCAGAATTGTTGTAACCTCATTACGTAAAGCGTTAGGTATTAGGAAAAATATGAAACAGAAATTTCTTGCGCTCCCATTTCGAAATAAAAGGGAGATTATAGCTTTTATGAGAAAATAATACCAGTCTGTCGCAAGGCAGGTTCTGTACAAAATTGACCGGAAATTTTGGAAGGAATTGTGAATATTTCGGATTTAAAACCAGACGTTATATTAAAGACAATGGCCGAATATTTAAAATTAAATATTCTAATTTAAAATAAATTTATTCCACCTATCCGAGTGCCGCAAATAGAATTTCAGTTATTCCGATGTGGTTGTAAATTTAACCCCTTGACGCTTACCTCAAAACACTGTCGTGCGCTCGAACAAACCTGAAACTCGTTTCAGAATTATAATGGCGTCAGATTAAATGTAATTTATGGTCGAAACGGAAATTAATCTAATAGTAGGCGGACGTTGAAATGAGAGAAGCGATCCTTTCGATTGCGTTCTATCGGAAATTTGATTTATGCCGGTGTATTTAGGGCCGAAAAGTTTAGGAAACATTCGTCCGGCTCTGTTTTTTTGTTTTTCTGTTTTCTTCTTTCGGAGGGGGGGACTTTGTTTTCGCATGCTAATACGACAGAAACGAAAGTACTTGATGTTTTCCCCTGGGACTGTACGAAAACGTGCGTGTGCTTTGAGTTCGGCGAGCCTGGAATATTTTTAGTTTTGCATATACATGAGCCTATAACAGCAAGCCGACTACGCGTACAACAAATTCGCAGGGGGAGGGGATGGTTTGAAATATGTCAGTTCTGAAACAGAGTTTTTCGGAGTTTAGGAGGCAAAACGTGGCGTGCGAAACCCTCGTTATTATTTCGCAATACAGAATACAGAGATGAAAACGTTGTTTTAGCGAAAATTATTCGAACAGTACTAGAAATTAAATTGTGTGATATAAATTGTCTGTGAATAACACGGTCCTAATTAAATTCTATTTATCGGTAATTATCCGAAATTAGTTTTAATGATTTATCGACCGATGTCGATTTTGTGGTTGTGATATCTTTATTCTTGTTAACCTTTTTTTTCCTATTTCGGTTTTTTAGGACCGGACAAAATTTGGGTTTTCTGTTATTTGACAATAGATTTCAGAATTATTCGGAATCATATGACTACAACGCGTTTAATAAAATTGTACTCCGTTTTATTACTATGACAACGCGGTTTTGGTAATTGAGATTCGGTAACTCTCGGAAAACTCCGCTCGCCCACGTGCTTCGCAGAAAAGTTCTGAGGGTTCGGAAAACCCCCGTGGAAATTTCATCCGAAATCTATAAATATTCAGATTCGGGGATTTTTCGAAGAGTTTTCTTCAATCTTACCGCAATCTCGCGGCGGGCCGTATCCCCGAAATTACTGTCTCGGAGGAGCTCAAGTTTTGTAATAACTCCCCCCCCCCCCTCCGTACTTTGTGGCCTGGTAACAAGAGCCGGTTTCGGAAAACGGGGGACTTCTTCGAGTTTCGGATTTTCCGCCGGCTAATTCTCCTCCGCCAATAATGAAAATGGATTCTAAATTCGTACCGGAGTCGGACAGTCGACACTCTTGCCGATCGTATTCAGCTACCGGTTAAATAAACGAAGCAGAAATCGCTGAGATTTACTCACCTAAAATATGTATAGAGACAACCCACAGAGTAATTTGTTATTTTCTTGTAATGTTGTCGACATTTTTTTTTAGACGCTGTTTTAAACTCTATGTTATACTGCTAAGTTTTTAAATGCTATTTTTTTAAAGGATTGTGCTCTTATTCAACTGGGTTCCGTTCGGGATGTGCCCGAAATATGTCCGCGTGATTCATATTGTATCAATCATTATCACTCAGTTGGGCGGCTAACGTCAAATGGAAATCGCGATATTTTGGAAATTGGATTTAAAAATAAATTCAGAGTTCCGGTGATTTATATTTGGTCAATTATTCTTCTGCCGTCGAATTCAAAAACTCGTGTCCGCAAGTTCCCGATGAAAGTCCAAAGTGCCAATAGTGACTCACACCGCTACTGAAGATAGGTGAGCGGCCGAAACCGGTCTAGCAAAAGACGAAACCAGCGAGAGGAGGGTTTGTTAAACTCAGAAGTCTTTTTTCCGCGTATCAGATTTTTCGAAATCGTTCTAAACACTATTTTTACAGGTATAATCTCAAAAATGTATGGAAACTACTCGACTTTCGTTTCGCCGGAACGAAATGTACCGTCGAAGGTACAGCCGAAGGTATGAATTAGTCATGACAGCGGGCAAAAGGCTGGACGTATTTTGCTGGACGGCGGTCCCAGGAAATTGGGAGGCTTCGGCAAACAACTGGACCATTTACTGTTGTCGGATCGAATACATATTAATAAGTTGTTTACCCGGCAGACCCCCAGCATGTTTGTCATCAGCGAACCGAACTTGTCCTAACCACTTCGGACCAATCAGTATGTCTCCGATACGCTGTGTCCTTCATAATAAGTTCAGTTTGCATACGCGGAAATTTCACTAGGCTGTTTGAAATAAAACTCAACTGTCGTACAGATTAGATAAAGAGATTTTACATAATATAAAAACTATTTAAGAAACCGATAGTACCTGAGAACTTTTCACATTTATTCTATATGAGAGACCATTCAATTTTCCCACAAACTCTTGTTTAACTTCCCCGCTTTATTAGAAGACCATATAATAACGATTCTACTGAAAAACATTTTTGTAATATCCGAAATTCGTATTCTCGGAAATGTTGTAAGGGAGGAATTTTTTTTATACCAATCAAACGAACCAGTGTACCGAATTCATATATATATTTACAAACTTTTAATGTGACCCAATGCAAAGCAGATGTTATAAATTGCGCCAATCTTTGTTAACCCGAAATGCCCGCTTCGCAGAGATGTTTACGGTATTAGCGATATTTTACGAAATTAAAGGCAGAATAACGAGGCGAATATTACGAGATATAATGGTGGGGGTAGAAATAATATTTGCAGCTGTGGGCAGCGGTAGTTTTTAGATAACGAATGCAATTATGCAAACTAATCCTTTCGGGGTTTAGGGCAGAATTAATGAACTTATCCCGGCGGGCGGGCGGAAAATTGACCCGAGCGCGCGTACTTGGGCGTGTGTTGGGTACGCGCGAGGACCACACGTGCCGACCTATGTAAATGAAGACGTCAACAGAGCCCGTGCTGAAGACCGGGGCGGAAAAACAGAGTTTGCACAGCCGGTGAGCGAAGAGCGTTGTATAATTATGCCACTCGATGAGATTGCCCATTAGCCCGGGGCCGGTTTCGGCTTCTCGCCATTGTCAGTAGCGATCCGTTAGTAATACAGTTGGGTACCCGTATGCAGTCGCTAGTACTATGTAACAGGAGAACGCAGGAAGAAATCTACAGCAAGAATCCCCTGATGAAGAGGACCAAATTAGCCCAGAATTAAAGGTTGAAGAACCAATCGCCAGACATTCTTGAGAACAGAAACTTCGCTCATTCTCACCAGAAGAGAGGATGAACTAAAATGAGTCCTAACGAGCATTTACTAACTTCGGATCTCAGTCTCTCTTGTCATAAATTGTCGTTAAGACATTTTAGATAAGCGCAAAAAATATTACCAGACTCGGGTATATCCAACATCGTAGCAGATAAATACAGAACTGCGTTATAAGTAATATTAATTTCGTGTTTTTTTCGAGATAATAAACTCGAGAAAATTAATAGAATCCGTTAGGATATTTCTGTTTCTTGTTTCCTCTTAAAGCAGTGGTTTTCCGCCCTCAATTTTCGTAATATAATTTGACTAATATTGTCCCGGTTAAAAATAATCTGGTCCGATAAAAATTAAAATTAAACACGATAATATATTCTGTATATATTCGGTCATTAGATCAGGGTGGCGGATGTATTAAAGGGCGACCGTTTGAATGTTGAAATATCCAATTCGCCGTTTGTGTTTCGAAGAACAGTTGTCATTAGTTTGGCTCCGCTTATATAGGTTGTCCAATTCCTCTATTTATATTAACGAGTGATTCCTCTCGGACATTGTTGGATGCGGTCGGTCCGAGCGATATATTTCTGTGCCGGCGGAACTGAATGGGAAGCGGGCGTCATTAGCGACCCCGTGGGTAGGGGTGGCTGTAGGGGTGTTTTGGGGGTGAATGAAGCGGGTGCGGGGGCGGGGGCGGGCGTATTTGGTAAACAAACGAAGCGGCTCAGTGTGCTCCCGGACGTGTCCGCAACCAATTTGACGGTTAATTAAATGTCTATTCGTTTGGGCTCCAAACATGCCTCAAAGTCATTAATGTCGCCCGTCTAATTACACTAAATACCCCTTTCGCTCGGGCCGGCCAACCGCTCCGAATTATCGCCTGTAATAATCATCCCATAAAATAGTAGATTTCGTGTGATCTTTTGCTAGACCGGTTTCGGCCGCTCGCCATCTTCAGTAGCGGTGTTAGTCACTCTGGCACTTTGGATGTTTTTGGGCATCCTCACTGCGCTATCAATGTCACTTGTACTGTGGTGGTTGTCAGGGGGTGCTAGCGTCGCGGTGCACGTGCACCCAACGAACTTTAGTTGAGTGCATCCCTTTAGTTGAGAATAATGGAGGAGAATCCCGTAGGATGCGTTAGTTATATTTTTTAGTATTTCAGATTGTATAATTTGAATTTTATTGTTTTAGTATTTTAGTTTTTATGAATTGTATTTTATTTTAATGTCTTAGGTTTGGCCTAAGTCCGTATGTCCAGATAGGTTTCAGTGTAGTATGGTATAGTCATAATTCATAATAGTTCAGATTTATTATTTATTTTTTGTACTTTGAAGCAAAGTCAAATTCTCCGATTTGGTCCCTTTGCCAGGATTCTCAACAGTATCGAGCTCGACGCTTTCGTTGGACTGAGAACTGAAAAAAAACCTATTATTATCTCGGACAAAGATTATGACGTTAACGCGCCAGCCGTAGGGCAGATCGATGGCCGCCATTGTTTCGGATTAATTGGACGATTTGAAGTGGGGGTTGGCCGCGGATGACCCCCTCCGGAGGTGGGCAAACTGCCCATTGTTCAAACTTGGACCGTGCAGTGTAATGAACTGCACCCGTTGGGGGCGAAGGGGGAGGGTGGACCAAACACTGGGTTTAACACTGTTTAGGCTTCGGTCGGATGCATGCGCCACAGAGTAGCGGGGGTGTGCGGGTGGAGGAGGGGGTGGTGTTGTGTTTGCTATCACATTGTTAGTGCCTTCAATCACCGCCTCCATAATAGTTCATTATACCAAACAGTTTTCACTATTCAACAAACGCGAAATCCGTTCTTAAACGCTGACTGAAAGTTACTTAATAATGTCGAAGTTATGAACACAAAATATGCTTTGTCCTTGTTTTTGTGTGGGAATGTAATTTTTGTTTTCGAATCGGAAATGACAAATCTTGATCATAAATCTCTAGTTATAGATAAACAGGTTTTATATAACCTGATGGATTGTTGATGGCTTCCGAAGGGTACTCAAGGAAGTGACGCTGGGCACTAATGACTACAGGAACTTGACATTTACTTGATGGATTTACGGTAGAAATAGTTATTTGTCAGGTTGATACCGGTGATTAATGAGTAATGATAATGTTGATAAATTGTATTATCGTATTTCTGTTCGATTCTATCCTACAGTCTTCATGCTATATAAAAAGGATGCCTATGGCAAGTATATAGGTATATTATCCGCGTATTTTATTCGTTAGATGCCCGTTATGAGGTCGGCGATGTTTCGGATCGGGCTTCCATTAGCGCGTAGGGTCGAACGCTATTAATCAACGCAAATCGGATACGGTTCGACAGTCTGTCGACCCTCGTCCGTTCCCCGGTGTGCTATACCGCGTATGTCGGACGACAGGTGCTCACAACTATGTTTCTGTCGTTACAAAATTCTGGACGAGGACGTAAAAGCAGCAGTGAACTCCTCAGTTATATTCCGAACCGTCTCAATGCATCATTCAAATTCTGTACAAATATAAAATATAACAGTTTAGAACCCTCTACGATAGGTGGGGATGAAGCCGAAACGTATCGAGTGTCAGGCCAATATGTGAAAGAAATAAGTAAATAAAATATTAACTATTCGAGGAAAAGTTTTGTGTCAATGGGGAATTTACATAAGGACCAGTTGTGTTTTGAACATCGAAGAAAAAAAAATACGTGTTATTTTTAACGCCGTTTTGATTGTTGGATTTCCGAGCGGTTCCAAAAGCCGCCAAGCCTTCCGCTGTCACCGACAGATTTCTGATATATAGAAATTATGTGCGGGGCTCAGCGACGTGTGAATGGTGGCCGACAGCCCACTCGCTGAAATATTGAATTGTCGGGCCTGAAAATGGGCCCTGCTTCCTGTTGTTGTAAATTAAATTTTCCCTTCTAATTATTTTCGCCCTTCCTCCCCTCACTAAACCATTGTTCTCTATCTGTTGTGTTCCGCAGGGTTCAACTACCGGACACGAATTCACGCTACGACAAAAGGACAACTCTCGTTTCGTGTGTATTTCGATTTTCGTTAAATTTAATTCCCCGAATTTGGCGAAATGAAATATTTCAGTCATTAAAAATCCAATGTCGCCCCCCAAAGTGTAGTCACTTTGCCGAAGTAATAGAGCGGTAGGTGTCTCGGTAGTTAACCATTATGTTAGTACTGAGTTAGTTCATACAGCGGTAGTTGCTGGATTCGACCAATCAACATCAAACACCACCAGTTTAATGGGTGCTCAAAGTACACTATAGTCTGATGAATACAGGATCTTGTCATTTACTTGTTGGATTTACCGTTGAAATATTTATGTCAGTTTTATAAATAATTGTAACGACGATAAATAGGTGTATTTCTATTGACCATTGTAATTCTATTGACAAAAATGTAAAAAATTGTTTTTTTTTCTTATCGTTTTTCCGTATTTTTACAGACTACATGTTGGAAATTTACAAACCAATCAGCGGTACCAAATGGCATGGAGATGTAGGCCATTATTGTATTAGGAGTCCAATGTTAAAGCCAATTCGGGGCGACGTTCCCAATACCAATTAGGACGGGAAACGGAGGGTGGAGCCGAGGGTGAAATCGGAAAGGGATATTGAAACGTGACAAACACGTAACAACTGCAGCGATGCGAATTGGGGGTACGTGACACGTGAGGCATGTACAGGATCCACGGCAACTTCGAATCCGCGTGACTACAGACTGACGAGCACGAATACGCGAGGTTGTCAACACTGCCACAGCCTGTTATATCCGGTTGATTGATTATAATTTTTCTAGTTGTTCAGGGTACAGAACAATAACAGTAAACTTATGAGCATCAATGATCCTCCGCCTTCGCCTCCCCTGTTCAGTCCTCAGGAACTGTTTCGGCTTTTCGCCATCATCAGTAGCGAACATAACGAGAAGGATGCCGTCAGCACAGCAGCAGTGATATTATTAAGAGTTTCGCGCTCGTAAAAAGAAACGAGCCCTAGGTTTAGCAACGCTTTAAACAAGAAAATGTTTTTCCGACATGCCGTTTCTTGAGATTGATTAATCGTATAGCCTCGCCGGAATGAATCAAAACTTTTACAACGGATGCCTACTGAAGATGGTACAAACAAAAACAGATTATGCCGACCGGGGGCGGATTTTCGAAGGTGTCCAAAACGGTTCAACGTGAAAAGGGGAACTTCCATAATTGATCATCGTTAAAACGGTCGACGGTTGAACGGTTCTTAACTTTGGTTGATTCGATTTAAAACTTCACGGGTTCAATTCATTGGACGCAGTTCCACACTTCGGTCCCGTGATTAATGCTTCTGTCGTGGCCAACTTCGCAATATGATTAAATCGCCGGCGTCTCTGGAATTATGCCATATTTTTAATCTTGTTAACGTCGAAGGTTCGGACAGGTACGGGGGATTTTCGAATTCGAGCTGTAGCAGCAAATAGCAGGAAAACATCAAAAATAAAAACGGCAGACCAATGGCTATTCGTTTCGACTGTTTTTAGTAAATTTTTTCTAGACCGGTTTTATGCGTTGCATAATTTGTCGGGGAGTCACTTTTGCCGGAAAATTTGCCCGGAAAATCTTCAGAAGAGGTAAATTAAAGTAGTCAGAATGTTAATAACGGGTGGGCTAACAAAATTCTGAGTAATGACCACGTAAAAAATACAAAGATTCTCTTTTAAGTGTAAACAATGCTCGGGCGAGTCACGGGCGCAGACCGTAAGCGGCTTTAATACAAAGAAGTTCTTTTCTGCTTTAATTGGCGGCTTTAACCGACAGCTCGGGTTTACCTCCCGCGTTTACACTGAACCTCCCGGAGGGCTTTGCCAAGTACACACCGGGTGGAGTTCACTGGGCGCCCACTTGGAACAGGATCAATTTGTCTTCAATCGACGGATTGGGTCCGAAAATTAAGTTCGGGTCTTCAAAAAAAAAAACTTCCCACCGCAATTCGGATGCTAATAATTCGAATTCCGGTCGCGGCGGTAAATTCTCATCTAGATCGGCCTGCACTGTCTTTGACGCTCGATTAATTTTGAATTGCTCCCAATACGGCTCTCATTATATAGCGGCGTCTGGCAACTTCTAATGGGGGCGGCAACGCGCCTTCTGCGTCTGCACTTTATGGGCGTAAGCTGTTGTTAAGGAACAAACTGCCGAACTCGAAGCCCAGTGTATGTGTGAGTGTTCAGGAGTTATGCAAGCTTAAATTATTGGTACAATTGAAGGAGCTCGCTGGCGGTTAGATCACACTCAGGCGCTAATGGACAGAGCTATAGAACCGGGCCTTAGTAATTACTTCAATTACATATATGAAAATAATTTGATTCCATAAACCTGTACAGTATTGAATTCTATTAAAATAATTGCCCAATTAGGGAGTAACAATTCATAACTAAATTCCCTAGGTACCGCTGATATTTATAAATTATCAATATGACCTTCTGTAAAACACTACACACAATAAAAGCTAATTTTAACTACAGTAAACCGGCTTCAGCAGATCGAAAAAACTGGGGCAGTTTCCTTTACTTCTTACAATTATTTTTATGTAATTATCAAGACTGTGTCCTACTCTTGTTGAAATAGGCCCCGGATTGAAACACTTGAAGGGATTTGTTCTGTTAACTTATTGTTATGAACCTGGACCGTTAACGTTGTAGAGTGTTGTTACAGTGTTGACGGGATCCTGTAATGGCGGCTGGCCTACTTAAGTATCGGACTTCAATCGATACTCACGTGCTTCGCCTGTACTTATGCTTCGCGTGAAACTCCAGGCATTCGTTTTGCCGTCCGAAAGGTTCCACCTCGTGGCGATACCTCATTGAAGTAATTTGAAGGGGACTGGGCGCTTATACTTTTAAATGAAGGACAGCATCCGTTGGAAAATTTCACAGTGAAACCTCGTGTTTCTAGATAATGATAACCGAGATAATGAGAAAGGACTCAGTGATGCAATACAATGGCGCCTAGTGGTGGTTGGGAGGTGAGTACGCTTAAAATACCAGCCATTTAACCACAACAGCAAGTCATTGAATGAAGAATGAACCCGAGCCCCCGATTCAATATTCGGGACGCATTCCCCCACCGTTTAGAGTTTATAGACGTCGACAATACTTCTAAAGTTTTACCCCGGATGCCAACTTTTTTCTACCCCCTCAGCCGGCGAAATTTAATATATTCATAGGGCGACTCCATCCCCGAGCGAAACCCCTTCTTATCTTATTGCAGGAACTCTGAAAGGGGGAGGGAGTACTAAGAAAAAAAAATAAAAATAAATAATAATAGAATAAACCTTTTGACCGCTCAGACAGTTTACGTGACCTTACTTACTTGGGCTCCCTTTTGTCTTAGGTCGCCAGCATAAAGGGAGGATTCTGATAAATTATGCTTTGGAAAAAGCCAAAGCGACTGCTTCCCAGCAGAATTTCCTTGTAGTTGCCATCGCCTGAATTTATATATTTAGATATCCATACGGAAAATTTGATACACACTAGGATTAATAACATTATTTAAGAGCGATGTTATATTTATTACGTCCCAGATTTTTCATTAATTTATATTTATAATGTTTTCCTGAATTATAACATTCCTTTGTTTTTACATATAGAAATCATTAGTTAGTTGCATATTCCAATAATTAAAACAACTTTATAAATAATTTAATATAAAGTAAAACTTTCTTGTCATTGATTACGTTTCTTTGAAGTATTGCTAAGGTATACAGGCTATATTTATGATAGAGTTGCCACATATATTTCCGAGAGATTGAAAGTAATGCTTTCTTAGATAATAGGTCATATATGACCGTCAGGTAGTATTATCATATAATTTGTAGTTATATCATGGTTGGATGGTAATTGTTTATTGCACTTTTCTTTTCATTATTCTACTGAATTTTGAATGTTTTTCATCATTAACTGAATATACCCTCCGTACATTGAGGAAAAGGGTTTTCTGTAGGAGAATGGTATATTATTTTACTGGGTGGTTTCTTTGTCGGGACTAACACGCGGAAATAAATACATGTATCAATCGCACCCATAACTGTATAGGTTGATTGTGCAAAAATAAAAACAGTAAAAAAATAAATATTTATGACGAATATGTTTATGAATATTTTTCTTCTGTTGCTCTTATTGGATTTGATGGTACCTTAATATTTTGTACGGAGATATTAATGTCTCGTTTCAGGTGTGAAGGTTAGTTCGGGCGGAAGTGTATTGAAATAATGGTGTACCGAAGTGGGACGTACCTTCCTCTTGGATTGTGCCATTCTCTGGTCCCTGGAGCTCTGGGCCTCGCCGGGCGTCGCCTTGCCCCAGACGACGACGGCGATGCTCGTGTAGGTGTAGACGAGCACGACCAGAGGGACGACGTACTGGAGGCTGAGCAGGCTCAGCGAGTAGACCTGCCTCGCTTCAGGCGATGACCATATTTCGTTGCAAAGGCACCTGCCGAAGAATAAATTATCAAGTTGAGAAAGTTATTTTCGACGAGAGAAATTCAATTTTAAAAATATATAATTCAGTAACGGAAATGATGGAAGGTCATCAGATTTTACGATTAGAAGCCGGGATAAGAGACACTTGGATGGGCCTATCCTCCTCCTGACAAGGGATGAACGGAGTCTAAGGCGGTAACCATAAAAGTTACACCCTTAGCCTCTTCTAACTCATATATATATATATATATATATATATATATATATATATATATATATATAACATACGCACACCCTTGATTAGTGCGGTTAACGTATCCTTGAGATTTTTGGCAAAAATCTTTTCTAATTTTGGGTTGATCGCGCTGTCCGGAATCTCCAATTATTCCGTAGGCTTGCTTTGTTAAAGAAAGGCGCAGAATACAGAACGGTATAAAAAATTTGCGCAATTGCGCAATGATTGAAGTCAAATTTTTTTTCAAGGTTTTCTTGTTTACACGCACAGATTAATTGAATCGGGCCTTTCATTACGTTCAGGACAACAGAGATGATTACATTATAGAAAAATCATACCAAATTTGTTTTAGGCCCTTAGGCCACAGGTCCCCCTTGCGGGTCGGGAAGTCTAGCATTCCTGGAAAGTTCGTAAACGAATTTGGTCCCACGAAATTGGCCGGACAAAAGGTCTGCTGTCTCTCGTTAGCCGGAAAGTCGACCTCATCATGTCACCAATCTCAGGGGGGGGGGGGTTATACTACTCTTTCTCGTTTTAACGCCTCCCGGACGCCGCCTCCGGCACAAAGCCGGATCCCGGCCCTCTTTGACGAATAAACGAATCGAAATCGAATTCCACCTCCCGGAAAAGGAAGGACAAAGAAGGTGGCCCGAGTCACGACACAAAAGAAACTCCTCCCCGTTAACGTTTCAATTATTTTTTAAGAAGGAATTGATGAAACTCTTTGTTAGCTCGGGAGGGGAGGAGGATTTTTTCTTTAATTTTCCGGCCAAACGTAAAAGGCACCGGGAAAACCTAAAAAGGTCTTAGAGGTTGTATAAGAGGTTGATATTATTAGAACATTAGAAAAGAAGGTCAATTTTCCTACGGACGTCAAAATTGATTCATAGACTTTTACACTATTTTAGAATTTAAATTAAAAACAGATACCAATCTATAACATTATCGATATTTTTTACTGATTATAAAGTAAGTATAAAGCAATTCCTTTCGTCAAATTAGAATTTTTTTGAATTTGATGCATTAAAAAAATTCTTTTCCTCTTCCATTATGGAATTTGAATATTATTAAATATTGAATTGAATAATTATAATCTTAAACAGGGTTTAATTGAGTAATTGGCGTTTCTGTGTTTCGCTTGCTGGCCAAATGCCGAAACAAGGTCCAGGACCGGGCCAATTGAGCGGGAACAACGGTTGAAACCGATCGGCGGTAAGCGGTAGCGCACTTCGGTTACACGGCGCTGCTAATGCTGACCCGCAATGCACGTCCGATTAGCGGGTTTAGTATTACCCCCCGCGGGCAATACCAATACGTCAATTAGTGCCCGCCATACGGCAGTGACACTCATAATATGCGTTAGTAACAGTAATAAAAATAAATATTAGATACGAAAATATTGTATTGTAAATTTGGATCTGAGTCGGGAAACCCCAGGTTTGAATTTTGGCCTCTGGGACGCCTGCAAATATGAAATTGAATTGCTGAAGAGGTCTCTTGAAGTTTAGAGACACATTTCAAGGAATTATACCATTAAATATTTACTTTTATCCGAGGTAGCTCGGCGCTCACCTCAAGTTATAATGGCGTATATTCGATTTTTCTTATTTCACGTCAAATTAAGCGCAGGCTTCAGAGGGCCACCCCAAAAGGACGGATGGCGAAGCCGCGATTTTCCAATTTTATGCTCGGCTTGCATTTACCCGCTCCAACATTGCTTTATAATTTCACTTCGCCGAAGTGAAATTCTGTCTCGGTGGAAATTTTCTTGTTGCCACCAAACTGCGGTACCGACGAGCGATATATAACATTTTAGAGGACGTTGAGGGGGAATTAGCGAAACGACAAACTAGGCAATTTTACCTTCACACTTATGACTTTACATCCTTGGAACAAAATGTGGTATCAAACATAATTAAGATACATATGAGTTGAAATTTTATTTACATCAATTTAAGCATTATTTATATCTTTAGATATTGAATGTCTTTTGACTAAATTGGCCAATATCGAAATTATAGAAGCGTCATTTTTATGAAGTCTAATAAATAAATATTTTTGTATGTACGAAAAATACGTTTGGTAGGTATAATTGCGCGAATAACACTGCTATATTTGTATGATGGAAGCTTGTTTTTGTCGAGAGAGATATTCATCAACACACAGATAAAATCCTACAAAAATAAAAAGTGTGATTTACCGAGGAAAATTTCGCAATGATTATTCCCGTATGTATCCGCCATTCCCAAATAAACTACAATTGTTTAGAGTAGGAAAAACAAATTTCCTGAAGGATAATACACTTGATGGCCTTTCTGAGAGCCACTTTCGGAGTTTTTGTAACAGGAAAAATCCAATTTTCATTCCAGTTTTCAGATATCTGGAGCATCGTTTTTCCCTTCACATTCGCGCGAAACTGTTCCTAAAGGAACGATGCAATTTCCTAATTCTTTGGACCAGGGTTGATGAGATATTTTTCGAACTTTTATTATTCTTTCCTCTAATACAACTCGACTTCAGAAACCGTCGTCCCACTTCCGGATTCCGGATAGATTCCGGGATTGGAAAATTATTTTAAAAGACCATTCCATTAAAATTGTAGTCTGTTGATCTCGCGATGCTGTTAAAGTCAGGGAAATTTTCAATTGTGGAGCATTGGAACATCACATCGATTTGCCGGCTGGTGAAATCCTGTAGGAATCAGTTCGAAGTACAATAATTTCGTCGATTTTCCCTCTTCAAATTCGGTCATCCGAATTTTGTACATTCTTCTATATATGCACAGTCAAATAGAAACTATGTAGTTACAATTTCAGTGATTAGACCGATCAGAAAATTTTTGAACAGTTCAATCGGCGAAGCATTTCTATTCGGAGTACAGAAAACATTTTCCAGCCTAGAATCATTTTCAGCCTTTGGGTTATACCGACGATAGACCGGTCGCAGTTTGCGGTGTGACGGGTTCGATATTTTAATTGGATTGTCAGGAGCAAAATCCGCCCTTTCGGTGTAGGCGCCGTTTTACATGATAATGAGGCCTATTTCGGCAAGTTGGTTCCAACGGCTTGACAGACCTTTCCCCCCCAGTTTTCGCGGGCGCAAACGTCAGCCCAATATCTGCAAATTCAGTTCTCGACTGTGTGCCAGTTTTAAATAAGAATTTTTCACAGCTTCATCCAATATCGGGCTTGCAATTGACCGATTCGGGACGATAATTTAACCACATGACTTCTTGTAATGTGACTGATAGAACCAAAGGTGCTAACAAGGTTTTTTATTTTGTACAATCAACATTGAATGTTATAAGTACAAATGCTGTATGTACTTTTTTTTCACATGTATGTCGTGATAAAAGAAACCAGCCAAAGATGGCACTTTTGACACAAGAACAATGTGTAAGAGAGAAGAGGGACTGAACGAGTGGATTAGGATGAGGAGAAAGCCGGGAGTGGAACTTCAGGAACCGGGATTTTGCGACTTCATCTACTGCCGGTATGTTGAGGTCATGGTGGTTTGTGCGGTTAGAAACAAACCGGGGAGCATTAAGGATGGTACGAAACTTTTGTATGAAAGCTCTGAATGCGAACGATGTGGGATGTCTCGGTGGACCCCATAGCTCTATACCGTATGTCCATGTCGGTTGGCAGTTTGTTACTTATGGTCAATTTTGATGTCCGTTTTAGTAATGGTCTTGAAAGTCCAAATGTTCGGTTTAAGTCAATTCTTTTGGGTCGGGTATGGGGATTCCTGTAACATGAAGGTGCTTGAAATCTGGATAGATTCACACTATACATATATACTTACCTAGTCATCACTGTTTTACAATCGAACATTACTAATAAATATGTCAATATTATCCATGTATTTAATTTGAGGCTCTTAACCTATTTGCCATTTCACTTAATAACTTAATAACATTTTAGTTTCTAATATCGATGTACCCAATCGTCAGAATCTTATTTAACCGTCTTTGTAAAGTAATCACTCGCTTCGTTATTGAAATTCTCACAAACGGGTACTTCTCCACTCGCGATAGTTGGTTACAGTAGAAACAAACGATTGAAAGTATTCGCCTCAGTGTAAATCATCCGCTGCTATTCCTAATTTAATACAATTGATTTCTTATTAAAATGCATTTATTTTAATTTGTCGAACTTCAGAGACTAGTAAAATTATATTATTCAGATTAATTTTGAGAAATTGTTTATAAAATTAATTTTTTTTAGGAAATGGTTCAAACACTTGGCGTAAATATTTCTTGTACACGCATTTTATAATTACTCGTTTGAAGTAGGAGAGATTGAGGATCTTAAATTTATTAATGGCCTGCGGTCTTAGTTCCAGCGAAGCCCAAACGGCGCTCGCGGAAAAAGAACTTTCCTCGGGCTTCAAGTGGTTTTCCGACAGCTCTGAAGTTTCCGAATTCCCTTGGCGAAACTAAAACAGTTTAAATTCCCTCCGCGGTGGGGTTTTCACGCCAGACAACAAACACAACGGTCGGCGGCCGATTAAAAGTTCCGAAGAGCGGCTGGTTCACAACAGCTATGTGTGCTCAGGGTCAACAGGCACTTGAAATATATGGCCCTTCCCAATCAGAGATCAGGATAACGTTACGTACATAACGTTAACAAAGGTATACGTTAAGAAAACAGAAATTTGTATTCATACCATCATTCAACAAATCTTATGAAAATATGGCTTTATTCCGAATCTAACTAAAGACAGCTAAGTTCAATTCAGAAATAAAGTGAATAGAAGGCATTTTATATTATTTATAAAATAGACCATCTCGATGAAGGAATTTTAAAAATAATAATTCAGTCAATTCTGTTCCTTTATGATAGGTTATGAAACAAATAAAATAATAACATCGATATAATTTGTACCTTGTGTAAACTGTTGGGTTTAAACAATGTTTTGAATGAAAATTCGAATTAAGCTAAGAGCCACTTTGTTTGAAGAAACCGCGAACGGAAATATAAAAGAAACCCGAATTAATTACACTTATTACCCATAAGTGTATTTGTAAAAATAATAAAAAAATAATATATATAATATATAATAATAATATAATAAAAATAATTTGTAAAAATTGTAAAAATATTTGAAACCAAACGGTGAGAATATATTTGCACCCTTGGTTTACATTCACCTTCCTGACAAAAGAATTGTTAGATCCGCATTTTCCACGAGAAATTAGTCTCTGACTTTTACGCCGGGCGATAAAGGGACCAGTATAATTGGAAGCAATAAAAGTAATAAGAACCGCCTGTTTTTATGTGAAACGAGGCCTCGTTGAAATAATACTGCGGGGCCTTCTCCTATTTCCTAATAAATCCTTTGTGCAGTTAATGGACGGCGGTCTTTTGTATGGTGCAGCGGAGAATTTTTTTTTCTCGAATAATACAGCATCTAGGTCAGAATTCATTTGATTAGATTAAACAATATACAGCTTTGTTTGAAAATTATATTTGAATAACTCTTCTCAATGGGTTCGGATCGATTTAAAGCATTAACAAAGTCTATACTCTGTATTTAAACTACCTATTCTACTACCTCTTCCGAAGTTTTAGCTATAATTATATAAATTTGATAGTTATTTCAGGTTTTGATGATATTTATGAATACATAAATCCCTGTTTAGTATTAATGGACACTCTACATAAGCCTGAAACTGTATTTCCGGCATTGACATTCGTTTTGATGTACAAGACAGACGGATTCATAATTGAGCAGATGCTCACATCCCCCGGGATAGGAACATCGATGCTGATTCCGTAATCAAAGGTGGAAACGGGAAACGAACTGGTATTTACAATTCTTTCAGAACGGTCTCCGACGAATATGCTTAAGCTCCATCAAACGTCTCTGTCCAGTTCGATATTGGCGAATCGTATAAACGGAAGCACTCGTACCTGCGTTTTCGGCTTCTCGCCATCGGCAGTGCTATTCGCCAATCTTGTCTGGCTATACAGAAATATCGGCTAGACTTTATCCACCTCCTTTATGGTTATACGTACAGAAAATCTCTAGGCTTTTAGAAATATATCGGAGAGCATTAACCGTTTTAGTGACAGGGTTTAATAAAAATCCGTGTCGGATTGTGCCATTAAGCGCGATAGCGCTTCTTTCGTTTATTTGCGAGAAATGCACTTTTCCATCTTAATGTGCTAAAGAAAGACAGCTAATTATGCAGGTTGTTTACGATTATTTGAAAGAAAATTTGTAATTACGAGAGGAAACACTGACTCGCGACGAGATACATTCTGAACCGAGCGCAATTGACGATTGTGACGATTCGAAGGGATGGAAATTATGGACGTTGGTTATCTTGAGTACCCCATAGTTCAATGCCATATGTTCACGTCAATTTCAACATGACGTTACTGGTATTGTATTATGATATCCATTCTACTAATGGCCTTTCGCAATCCTAATTTTTCGCACCCACCCAACAGCGGGCTCGCTACCTCGGGCTCTATATAGACAAACAACTCACGTGGAATCCCCATACCCGACCGAAAAGAACAGATCTGAATCGTAAATTTGGACTGTTAAGACCTCTTTTGAAAAGGACGTCAAAACTTTCAATAGCCAACAAACTAACAATATATAAAGCCATACGGAATAGAACTATGGGGTTCCGCCAAAAAATCCAACATCGCTTGCATCCAAACATTCCAGTCAAAAGTCCTTCGTACCATCCTTAATGCTCCCCGGTATGTTTCTAACCGAACAATCCATAATGACCTCAACATACCGACAGTCGACGAAGTCGTAAAATCACGCTTCCTTAAATTCCACTCCCGCCTCTCTCCACATCCAAACCCACTCGTTCAGTCCCTTTCCTCTTCTACCCATCCACTATCCCCACCACGACGGCTTAAACGCCACCGGCCCAGAGATCACCTCGGGCTGTAGTTAAAACATGTCAAAAGCGCCATCACCCATAACTGTATAAGTTGATTGTGCAAAAATAAAACAGGTAAAAAAAAATAATTTTTCGCAGGTAAAACACACTTTCCCGAGGAGTAAACTCATTTTTCGTTCGTTTACAAACGGGAGGGGCTATTTTCAGACGGGCTTAATGGACGAAAACTATTAAAACCGACGAGATAGGCGATACGGCGGGGTGATCTAATGCCTTTCAGAAGTTAAGGACAAGCTCATCAGCGATTCCTCCTGTTGGGGACGCGTAGATCGGCGCGTCAGCCCATTAAACGGCGGTAATGCACTTCAGTTTGGCCGTCGTCGTCAGGCCGGCGGCGAAAGCGGATGGTTTCCGCAGTGGGGAGGCTTTATTACCTGGCTCCGCTGCGTCGAATGGGAGGCCTTTAATCCGAAGTCTGTATATAAAGCCGGCATCAAGCGCAGAGAGAGTCTCCTCAAACTCTCTCCGTCGGAGAAACACCTGAACTAATGAGTTCACCAACACGGGTTCAGCTTGAATTATGTTTCCATAATTCTATAAAAATAATTGTATTTATAATAATATATGATAATATAGAATATCCGATTTCCGGTAGATGTTCTCCGTTTCCTTTCGTTAATTCTGTTAACGAATTTTTTTATACTTTAGAACCATCTGCTTTCTCACATCTCTAGCAACTTTTGTATTAACTCGACATTCGCATCGACAGTGATATAGCTGAACATTGTACACCAATCTGTGGTTATCACACTGTCTCGCAGGGAACACCCGAACTTAATAGTTATTGCCTGTTGGATAGCATGAAAGTTTGTGTCGTAGTCCGTATATAACGCTTTAAACGGCGTACTATCGCGAAACCGAGGTTAGGTAGAGTCGCATTTATTTCTACATCCAGTTTTGATATTATATTTTCCTAAACAATCCCCGCCACCCGAATCCCCCTACTACCATAAGGGAAGTGGTAAGATAGATTAAAAGCGAGAATGTATGTAACAAATAGCTGGGTTAAAATTTACTGTAGGGGCTACGGAGGTTATCGGGTGTATTCGATATATCGATCTATACGGGTGAATCGATGTCGTTGTACAGCCGTTGTTGTTTTCACATCGCGTACCTTTATTAAGGCGTCCGACTTATATATAAACTCTTTTCGTGTCATAATTACTTTCTTTCGCTTTACTAAAAAAAATAACCCGTCGGACGATGTGAAAACAACAATGGCTGAAAAAGTTGACGACATCGATTCACCCGTATAAATCGATGTAGCCCCTACAGTAAATTTTAACGAATAACTGTAATATTTGTTATATTTTATGTAGCCTAACCTGGCCTTGGTTCTTGAGATTTGTACAGCTGTCGCGAAAATGTTGGACGCGAATATCAGCTGGAGTCATATGACTTTGGTAAAACGCAAGGAAAAAAAATCTCGAATTGAATGTTTACTCGGTCAGAATGCAAGTTGGTAATTTACGCCGCCCTCCTCGTGACTCCCGTGCTTTGCGTACGCGACGGTACGATGGGTAATTACGAAATTCTGTCCCGACCTAATAAGGGGGCCGAAACTAACGGAGGTGGTAACGGTCGCGGTGGTACGTCGAACCGTAATCAGGGGAACAGAAGGAGCAGGATGGCGGCGATGGGAAGGCCGTACGCCGTAAGGCCGGCGTCGTACAGGGACATGGAGCTCAACTATTACAACAGGCAGCCAGCAGTCCGGGAGGAGGAGGAGGAGGAGGAAAGCGAGTATCCCGTCTACGCGGGGGAATCGTCGCCCTTCGGCCACCGGGTGAGGGAAACGTCCGCCGAGCCGGAGGCCGGGGTCTTCGACAGGATCAGACAGGACATGGCGGCCATAGCCAGGCTGCAGGAGGCCGGAAGGTGTCACGGAGGGGGCGAGCGCGCTGAGGAGGAGGAGGAGGAGGAGGGCCGCCGTCCGGGGCACACGTGCGTCGAGCACATCGACCGCGACACCCGGGAGGAATCATACAGGTGGACGTGCCCAGAGGGAAACCCAAGTCCAACAAACATTGGCGACAGGCCAAAGAAAAATTATTTCCCGCCGAGAAATCCGAACCATAACCAAACATTATTTACACCCAATATCTTATATATTTTTAACACCGGAATACAAAAGTGCAATAAATATTTTCATTACCTGATTTGGATTAGTGAATATTAACCCTTTGCACTCGTATTAATGTTTAAGTAAGTTATCTATCAACTCAGAGATTTTTTTTCACATTCTATCAAAAATACATTTTTATAGTAACATATTTCATAACAACGTATATATTTACTTCGACATACATATTTATTTCGAAGTTAGTGTCACCGTTTCTATCGCTGTCTTCCCTACCACCAAACGAGTCCGTATAAAACTCATCATCGCTACTGTGTCTATCTCATTCACAATCTCACCACGGAAAACCTTTTTTCGGTCCAAATTTTAGCAGAAATTAACGTACACTGTGTTGATAATTCGATTGAGAAGTCGTTTTTCACCGCTGAATCAGGGCTAGAAAACGGTTTCTAGACCACAGAAACTGTTCTGAACAGCAGTTGTTTATGGGTAAATTGGTCTACCGAAAGTGTTATTACCGCGAAAGTGAGGCTAAAAAGCGGTTGTTTAAAAAATGGTCTAGTAAACAGTTTTTCAGTGTATAATCAGGGCGAAATGGTGCACTTCACCGCAAAAACATGCTAAAGAGCGGTTTTTCATCGGAAAATCAGGTCTACCAAACGGGTTCTTGAAAATTGAAGGCGTTTTAACCAGTTCTATGCATTCTAGGCAGCCCAGATTACTCTGTTCAACGCCCATAGATAATGACACGCGAAACCATGCGATTAGGTGGATGCGAAAAATTATTTTAAGCAATATTCCGAAATCGGGTCACCTTATTGGACGGTAAGTGCTCAAAAAGCAATCGAAATCCCAACCGACCGTGGGCAACTTTGAAAAATGTTCACCGCATTATATACAGGTAAGTTACTTTACATTGAAGTTCGTACTTTCACTATAAGTACGGGTCATTAAGCCGAAGGCCGACGTTCCCTGAGAAAGGCCGAGATTAATGGCAACAAAGTTATTTGCATTATCGAACCTCGGATTACGATATTGTCGAAATATGTCGAGTACATAAGCAAATATGAAGCGTACAAAATACGCCAAACAGTGAGATTTAAAAAATATTTAATTTACTCATCGTGTAATTAAAACTAATTTTGTATTACCTCGAATTGGGGTGGGTGTCCGTAGACATCAAGGAATATTATAAAATAGCCACATGCTACATTTCTTTAAACAGTCGCTAAATCAAACTAATATTTTAATATAATGTTGACGTTTAGATTTATTATATTTATTTCTATTATATTTTGTTGTTCGTTAGTGATATTTTCTGTATCGGTTATAGAGGACAAAAATGAATGTCGTATTTTAAACTACGGGCTATTAGTCAAAAGCCCCGAAAGGAAATTGTCTATTTATCGAACGATGAACACACATTTTTCAGCTTTACAGAACCGAGTACAAGCCCTTTTCACGGAAGCTTAGGAGGCCGTCATTTATCACTGTATTCAGTCCCAGGGGCCAATCAACTCTCTCTCTCTCTCTCTCTCTCTCTCTCTCTCTCTCTCTCTCTCTCTCTCTCTCTCTCTCTCTCTCTCTCTCTCTCTCTCTCTCTCTCTCTCTCTCTCTCTCTCTCTCAACAGTTTATTCAGAAATGAACTTTCAGAATCAATTGAAGTTATAAAATCTTCTTTATCCGAGAAGACAGGGAAATAAAAACTAGTTTAGATTACCTGTTCTGTGGTCTGCGAGGGTTTAGAACACCGTAGACTGTCACTGTCACAGTACCAAACTAGCGAGATGTGACAGAAATACACGGACATAAAAACATTTCGCATTTATGGCTATAACCATAAAGGTACATTGTTCAAGAGATAAAAGAAAAAAAACAGAAATTTGGGTATATAAGGCGTCGATGAATTATATGTTTGCACTAACAGACACATTAATAAAAAATAAATTTCTAGCTAATGTCAAGAATCCTTTTTTTTAACGAGGCAGCAGTTCCATTCCTCCATTTAATGATGAAGAATTGTATCTTCTTTTCTGCAGTAGTTACTATATTTATGAATTGGAATTAAATTGAATAATTTGAGTTTTTATATTTAAAGTGAAATATTTATGATGAGCGGTATTAACGCTGAGAGGCAATTCACGAGGAGATTTTTAAATGAATGGGGTGGGGGGGGGAATATTAAGCACGACCCCGCTCTAATGGTCCATTTAGTTCGGCCGAGGATTACTCTCGGCTGTTTTTGGCGCAGATTCGTAAACCGGCGAATGAATGAAGACCGGGGATGGTTGAGTTCGTGAAAGGGCTTTTCGGACAGCTGTTTATCCGGACTTAATCGGACTCGGGGGAAATAGCTGGCCGGCTCCGGATTCCTTTCAGACCGTTTCCCGGAACGCGCCCCCGGACTGCGGGATCGGGGCTGGTCGAACGGAAACGGCGAATCCTATTACAGATCGAAACAAATCTCGAGTCATCGAAACCGGATCACGCTGAATAATGTATTCGCCAACCGGAAGATTCGGTAATGTCTGGGCGAAATCCCGTCTTCTAGCCACCGGTCGATGCTTAAAAACAATCCTATTAACGCCCAGAATATTGATAGGATTCAATCGCCAAAAAAATTTAAATGCTGATTTTGAATTATTAAATTCTTGTTACTTTGAGAAGAGCAACACGCCCTCCTGTCTTCCTGAACCGGTCCCGACGTCCCCGTCACATCAAAAGATGTAGACTTGTGTCCAGTTTACCAATTTTGCAAACCGTTTCCGGAATATCGAAAAAATGTCCCTCATTGTAGGCTCATTCAGGCACTGGTGAATTTCGCAATATCGTGAAAAAGTCCTGACCAGGTTTATAATAAACCGGGTAATTTATAAAAATTTATTTAGTTACGGTGAGTTGAATGCTGTTCAGTTTCGAAATAAATAAAGTAAGCGCGAATCTGAAAAACGGTATTCGTAGTCAAAAGTTCAGGAGGAAATTGTTATTGTGTGCGTTAAAAATATTACTAAATTTTTTTTCAGAAAGGCGGAATTTCTCATTAACTTATTGATTATAATAGGTGGAAAATTCTTACCTATGTATTTCGTTTATGTCACAATTTTTTTTTTATATCTGCCAGAACTAAAGATAAATTCATTGAAATATTAATAAGCAGCGGTCGGTGACCCGTGGGAGAGGAATTTCTTCGGCAATCGTTTAATTTAGAGCCCCCTCGTCCGGAATCCAGTTTTTCACCGCCCGTTTTCCCGGCCCTAACGAGTGGCGGGGAAAAATTCCGGTACAATAGCCTGGGACAAAGGGCTCCTCGGCCCCGACCCGCAATACACGCCGGCCCGCACACAATGCCCAGGAGCCTCATATGCTCATCTGTGTGAGTATTTATGTGTGTCTATGTGTGTTTGTGTGTGTGAGGGGTGGGTGGGGTTGAAATGCCCCACAACGCCCAGACTAGTGACCGCATATTTGCCGGACACCCCCTTTCCACCCCCACCCGCCCAACAGTCCCTAAGCATAACTTTCGCGGCGCTCATTGTCCTTTCAAGGTCTCCCATCCACCCCCAACCCCCCCCATAAACTCTGGCATTGTTCAAGAAAATTTTCCCTACCGGCACCTCGGACATCGGATAATGGGTTAAGAACTGAGCAAACACAATATGGGTAGACCAATAATAACATCGGTGTGATTGTTGTTATCCTAAATATTTATTCCACTTCTTCCATTTTTAAGAAGGCATTCTTTCGGTGAATGTTCTTATAATGCCTGTATAAGCCATAACTTAATCAGTAAAATATTTATTGTTATTAACATTTAATGCCCCACAACACAACGGACACAATTCTGGTTCTCAGGTACTAATTCGATGAACAACCCCCCCTCCCACCCACGTATCATAAATTATTGAAACAAATAAGGGTGGGCTGTGTGAGCAAAAATTATTTCTGGGGAAGATAAAAGAATACCCGGACTTTTTAGGATTAAAAAACCCTCGAGAACCTGAAGATAGGGCTCAGATAACTGATTTTTTAAATTTATATATTCAAGTCTTTTGTTGTTAAGTCTACTTCTTAGACTCATTTTTCTTCTCCCCCAAATCTAACTTATTCCTTTTAACTTATTTCTTCTCCTCCTTATTTATTTCCTTGTCTTTTATATTTTGTAAAATAACAAGGAGAGGGAGATGGCTGAATGCAGATGTTCAGGGGCAGAAAAGGTGAATTTACGTGTACGTATCCACTGCTCTACCTGCAAAGGGTTGTTTCAGTCCTTCGGCGGTACTGTAGCTAATTTATAGATTCATATTGGGCTAACTTCTTATACTCAATAAGAACAGTAGTAACTCAGTTATGAGAACACTGTAAAGATGTAAAAGTGTAAATTCTGTAAACTGTTCAAAGTATATAAAGCTTTCACAATGGACACAATTCTGGTTCTCAGGCACTAATTCGATGATCAACCGCCCTCCCCGTCCCACCCACGAATCATAAATTATTGAAGCAAATAAGGGTGGGCTGTGAGAAAAAAAAATTCTGGGGAAGATAAAAGAATACTCGGACTTTTCGGGGTTAAAAAAAACCCTTCGAGAACAAAATAACAACGGAAAAAAGTGGCCTTTCAACTCTGAATAATGAGTCCCGAGAGCGGTACAAAGGATCCGACTCCGATTCCCCCACGGCTTTTGATCCCCGAATACAGATGATTCCTATCAATTCCGTGGAAAATTTTATAAGAACAGAACTCTGCGCGTAACAACTCTTTTGGAAGGGATTCATCAGCAGGCTGCGGCCTTCGACTCTTTCTTGGATATCGGGAACGAACTGGATTGTTTTTCGTGAAGATGCGGTGAAGGTGAGTGTTTGATCTTCGCTTCGGGGAACTAAGCCCCGGACCAATCTTTGCGCTTTGATATTGCGGAGCGATTCTGAGCTTTTTTTCTGAGGGGGGAGAAAAAAAATATAAATGGCTCTCTTCGATAACATTTTAATAACAAAGTTTTCTCGGACTCCTAAGTTGGGGATTTCGGGAGTCACTAAGGGTTTGGCTTTAATCCGGTCTTTAAGACCTATTTATGATGATAAGTAATGAAGTTTAATTACTGTAGTATCCCAGATCCATCTGCAGATAAAACTCGGGCTTATATTATTTAGCTTCTGTATAAAGCTCTTTCTTACTCTCCTCCGGCAGTCTCTCCACGACCAGTAGATCCCGGTAAAACTCATTATCGCGGACATTCACTTTTATTACTTCATTACTTTCTTGTAAGAACAATTTTCGGGTGTGTTACACTGAAGAAAAGGGGCGGTCTTAATCACTAATAGGGCTCAACCAAAGCCCCGTTTAGAACTTATTTAATAAAAGGCGATTGACCTTTTCAATATTAATTCGTGGAGAGTTTCTTACGACCGCTTCCCTTTCATTTTCGGCCACAACCGGGCCCACTCTAATAAAGCGATGATATTTTTAGTTTACGATAGGGCACTTCCCCGCCTCAGTGGTTCTCCAGAGTTTTCTTACTTGTAAAAACTATTTTATTTATATTATCTTAATGCTGCCGCGCTCATTAAAGAATGCCGCAAAAAACTATGAAATTTGTTAGATGATTCATTCGAAATTAGCTATACCCTTTTGAACAACTGATTGAAATTCAATGAAATATTACGCAATTGAACATATAAACGTAATAAAAAAACGTACAGCAATGAAGTAACTGCCTGTGCCGAAACTGGGATGGGGGCGAAAAAGGTGCACAAAGGGAACGTAGAAGAGTCTAAACCAATTTCAAATATTGCTTTATATATACATCGCGATTCGGTCGGGGGGCCTCGATTGAACAGAGGAGTCAATATTTGGCGGTAAACATTATGCCGAATACAATTTCCACCTTTCCCCGCTTGAGATTCGAGCACCGTAGAAACTTGGGTGTGGGGGGAGCTGTGGGCGTCTTCTCCGGGCAACGGCCCATTTGAAAGGAACGAGGGTCTGAAAGGCAGATCTAGGCTAGCCTCCAGTCCCCTCAGTTTATGCTAATCGGCCCCGGTCTCGTTTACATAAAGCGCGTTTACGTTTCATACCGACTAATTGACCAATCTGCGCGACTGCCATAACATGCGCGAATGTGGACTGAGAAATTATGCCCGAAGTATGCTCAATCGGGACCGCGTTCCTGTAAATATCGCATGGGTGAGCCAATCGAAATTCCACTTCGCGATAAAACAATTTCAATTTTTGCATTGCAGTATTTCCATATAGCAATAATTATCGGTGAAAATCGGAATCAGTACAAGTTTCCAGACGCATTATCCGCACCATCATTCAAGCCATCGAATAAATATATTTTTTACTTCCTTTCATTTATTGTACAATCCCCTTATAGTCTATAGGTGTCTTGCTTTTCCCGATAAACAAATCGCCCACTGATAACATTTCTCGACGTTTCAGAACCAACCACTATTGTCTGGGCTACAGACCGAGGAGATCTCTAGACCGGTATTAACACTAGTATCGAGGGTTGAATACAGTTGCCTTAAATTTTTACTTTAATTATTATAAACTTATACAGCCCAAAAGCTCCAATAATGACGTTTAAAACAGGGAGGATTTAAAATGAATATTTAAAAATAAACGAACTTTTACTTAGGTACGGTGTACTAAATGGGGCCATTAATTTATCTGAAATTTGAGGGCCAATAAACGTTTTCTTGGCGCAGTAAAAAAAAAACGATGCCGAGGTGAAAAAAATCCCTTAAAGGTCGAACAGCTCCATCGTTACTTTTATTTTATGATTTATTTAACATATTCTCTTTTTGAGGATCGTAAAAATCGGAGTGTCAGTAGGACGTTAAGTTTTATTGGCGACTTATAAAGGGGTAACTTTATTTTGGGATCGTAAATTTTTTTTTTTTAGGTATTCAGCAGGCTGAAAACAATTGCGAATTTTTCAATTAGGCTCCTTGTAAAATTCAGGGCTGTATTATTGGGACAACAATCAAATTTGCCTACGGAATTTTCTCTTCGACTGTTGTTTTGCAGAATGTCCTTTTTGAATAAAGACCGTTCTACTATATGCTGTATGTTAGTGTATATACGTTAGTACCTCTGACATATGACGTGCCAGGGTGTTGGCTGTTCGAGCTCTGAGACGACGGCTATTGGGACGGCGGTGGCGAGGGCTATAACCCAGACGGTGAGTATTATGAGTTTGGCGATCCTTTTGACATCCTGGGCTTCAGCGGCCAGAGTATGGCCATGTACCGGTCGACGCTTATAGCGACCAGAGTGTAGGCCGAGACCTGTAACAGAAAGGCGAAATTAGAAACTGTCGGGTCGACTCTTGAAGAAAGCCTCTGTGTCAATTCAAAATTAGCGAACGAATAATGAACCTAGAAATTATTTCAAGTCCGTTTAATAAATTATTCATAAATATGAAGTGAAACAAAATAAAATCACTTCTATCAGAGTGGCCAAAACAACAGTAAAATGGGACCGACAAAGGTAGAAATTCTATATTTGGGAAAATTTGGAATTGTCGCTGAAATGTTATCGCATTGTCAAACGGGCTATTAATGAAATTTTTTAAATTTACGCAAAATTCCTAGACCAAAACTGGCGACGAAATAATGTTTTTCAGTTATTATAGTACTTTGTTTAATTTAATTCTTATTTTGTACAATATACTTAACAAATATAATGATAATGAGACTATTTTAGTCAATCCTCCCTTAGTCAATTAAAATTCGCAATTGATTTAAATTCAAGGGGGAAAAATAGTATTTCATTAGCCCCAAAGCCTTTCCGCTTTTGTCCGAGCGGCTCCACTAATGGATTGATCAGAGGATGCGGTATAACTCGTGTAAAAAGGCCTAAATTCAATTTAAAGCCGGCGCGAATATTGGCCTAATCAAGTTGCCAAGTTGAATTTCACGCCTCCGCCGACAGGGGCCCGCTTTTAAATCGGGGGGGCTGGCAAAGGAGGTGCGTTTATTTGGCGCCGACCGGTATTTCCGAATTTCAATTTCGGCATTTCCGAATTTCAAAACGGCTCGGGCACGCGTTGCCCCACTCGAGTTGTTTACCGAAAATCCGAACGAAAGGTTGGAAAAACCGTTGGAGATATCCGGGTCCCGACGATTCCCGATCCCGAAGGTTTAAAATTTGGGACGGACCCGAAAATACCGGTCAGCTTATAAAAGGATAGAGTGGGCAGTGGTTTTCGAAATACGAAATTTCGAAATACCTCGGGTAAAATTTGGCCGGCCACGTGACCCGTGTCCGCTGCCAGACAGGCTGCGAAACACAGCACTTTTACGATCTATTCCTGTTATTTTATCGATTTATTCTTTTGCTTTACGATCGATCGCATTCGTTTAGTGCCCTTAAGTAAAGCAAAAATACTAAAGTGAGACTAACCGGATCGGTTTTAAAACATCTAGCCAAATGTGAAGAAACACATTCGTAAAACCTAAATTCCGATAGAATTTCGAAGGATTTCGTCGGTAAAAGCGTTCGGATTGAACCCGGAGTATTTGCTGCAACTGCATCATCGCATTTTCTTTTCACCCAATCCTCTGATCCATTGTATTATAATTCTGCACGATAAATGCCGTTTTACATTCATTTTGTATATCATTAAATGATTCTCCGACTGAATTGATGGAATTGGGCGCTAACATTATACTTGATTAAACTCGTTTCTTTACTAGTGTCGCTGCCAAAATAATCCGCATAAACTGCCTGGCATAAAGTGTCCATTAATAAATAATATTATATTTGCACCTTATTACTCTCATAAATGCAACCAGCCGGATATTTTACTGCGACAGGATTTTTATTTTTAGGCAAACTTAGTAGTTGTTTAATGACTCGTGTTGGAAATTCAAATGAGTATTTATTTATTAACTAAAATATTTCGTATTAAGTATGGGGGATGTCGAAAAAAATAGATGTAGGTATTATCGAGCGGGGTAATATTTGAAATTTCTTTCTCTTTATTTATTTAGGCCCTATTGTTCGCGGCCATTTCCGCTTGTGTAAACTTCAAACGGTATAATATAACAATCGGAATTCCGTATTTATTCTTTTCGATCAGTTGGCAACACGAATGTGGTTTATATGGAATTATGCATTCGGTTGGGCGTGATATTATGCCCGCCTGTGTCCTGTTTTCAGAGACGCGTTCTCCGCATCCCTCTGCAAAAGTTGAGAAAACGCCCCCACTTTGTATTCAGTTTTCGTACCGGCCCGGGCTACGTGTTCCGCCCTCCACTACCTACGTCCCCGTACGTCTATTATACACACCCTGTATACGATAAACAGTGTATTAACTGTTTGAACCGGCACTGTGAAGTGTGGGGTTGCTTACGCTTCTCCCGCTAAGACAGGTGAACGCCGGTACTAAGTAAGAACACCGTAGATTTCGTGTGTTTCTGCTAGACCGATTTCGGTTGATCGCCATCTTCAGTGGCGGTGTTAGTCCCTTTGACACTTTGGATGTTTTTTGGGCATCCTCACTGCACTGTCACTGTCACTTGTACTACGGTGGTTGTCTGTCATCTGTATATATATGAGTCTTGTTATTGTGTTTTTCGGGATGTTTGCCTTCTTTGTGTTGGGAGGGAATTTGTTAAGGGATGCACTCAACTAAAGTTCGTTGAAGTGCAATAGTATTACAGAATTACAACAGTTTAATACAACACAAATGTGTTTCTTCACATTTGGCTAGATATTTTAAAACCAATCCGGTTAGTCTCACTTTGGTATTTTTGCTTTACTTAAGGGCACTAGACGAATCTACGGCTTTCGGGCCGCTGACGAAATGCAGAATTAAAACAGGATCCAAAATAACTTTTCACTCAGAGAAAATGCGAGGGGCTTAAACTTTGCCTAGACCCAGCGTTCTCCAAACTTGTTAAGGGCGTCGAAACAAAAGACATGTCGGGGACAAAGGCCTGTTGCTCGCCCCTAACGACACTTTGCCGATAAATACGCTCTTTTGAATGAAGAGAAAGTGACGGGATTTTGAATAGTTTATAGACCGGTTAGGTTTTGTCCTGCTTCAATAACAACGGACTCGGTTAAGTGCATTTCGGCTTTATTAGGAAATTATTCAGTCCTGGGTATATGTCGTGCTTAGTTGGGCCGACATTACCAATGGGGTGCCATGTACTTTGAAATAGCTTATATTTTAGATTACTGATAAATAAATAGCGATCATACCTACAGTCTTCATACGTGTTCGTCCCTTTATTTTAAGGCTGGAATGTTTATATTTACAGCCTTATAGTCTGTATCTTTGAACGAAACATCCGATTTCTTAATTGATATAATAATGGCAATTGAGGTAACTATGCAGCAATGTGTTCCTATTCCTGTAACTAATTAGCTAAGGCATTAATCCGCTGTTATCCTTAACTGTTATCTAATCGCCCGTAGATCAATAGCGTTCAGAGTCATGGATCCGTGTCTGTATTCCTCCGACAGCACACGTAGGTCTCCCATTTGTTTGAGTACAGAGAGGGGACTTACAGTTGCCGCGATCCGATTACTCTTTCCAAAGCCCGATTTAAGGGGACTCTGCGCCCCTGAGAAGGCGAAGTCCTACCGCCTGGCAACTTAACAAAGTCAGGTTACGGAGGAGACTATATCCCCGATTCGAGGTAATGACGGATCGCAGTCCGTCATAAGAGAAGTTTTACTGTCGCGTATCAATATTAAGTTGTGAAAAGTATTACAGGGTATAGTGGAAAAGCGAAGCGAAATTCATTGATATTTCGTGGTAGTGGTATTACCTGTGATCAATACTTAAAGTGTAATAAGACTGAAGTACCTACGTTCAGGCATGGTTGAGGGCTTAAAAAACAATATTGCAAAACTGAAGCATCGCTGAGTCACAGGAAAATTCGACACCTTCAGAGATAGTGCCGTTTAATATGTCATTATCTCATAACTATTGAAATCAAGATACCCTCTTCAATATTAATAATAATAATAATAATATACTATCAGCGAGAGGAGTATTTATAAGTTAAGAAATATTCTGACATAATGTAACCGACCGAATCACTTAGTTGATTTGATAAGAATAAATACCTAAAACTCCAGAACACTAGCTTTTAGGTTTTAATGTGGAATAAATATTTTATCATTGTCCGGATTATTTTTTTATTAAGAAAAGCGTATCCTGGAGTAGGTGATTTCGACGGGAGACCGTTTCTGCGTTCCTTCGGCAAACCCGGGCTAGTTGCAGGCAGGAAGGCGCAACTCGGGCAAATGATCGAACTCGCCTAATCACCCTTTCAATAAATTAGACTTGGTTCCGTTCCCGAATTATCTTCCCCTCGTCCTCCTCCCACCCGAGTTCCCAATCGCTAACAGGAACTGGGATCCTATTTCGCCTTCCCCAACGGCCCTAGGCTCGCACCCGATTAGTTAGCCCGCAGATTCAATAAGCCAAATAATATTAAAGTTACGACCCAACGGACGGCTAATGTAATAATAATTCTCATCCAATCGTCCGGCCCAATTTCTTCGTCGGAAAATTGACCGATAAAATTATTACCGAATCAGACGTCCCAATTGACGAGCGCCCGAAGATTTTATTTCTATTCATCAACGACTATGGCATCGCGAATAGCGTCGTTTTCTAGTGAAAACTACAGCGTCGGCAATATTTCTGGATATAACGGCCTTTTCCACTGAAGTGGTACAACCGCTTAATTAATTAGTTATGTTTTGCTAGACCGGTATCGGTTGCTCGCCATCTTCAGTAACTGACACATGGGAAGATGCCATTGTTAATGTAACTTCATATCTAAATGTTACTTACAATTTTAGATCGAAACCTATTCATTTATCACTATGCAACGTTTGTATCGAACCTAATTATCGTAACTTAATTTTTTTAAATAATTATACGGGTTAACCGTTTTTTAAGGGCATAAATAGGGCGGAAAAAGAAATTGATTGCGAGTTGTTTTTAAAATGTTCCGCCTCTCACGCCACAGGTAGAGGTAGACGATACATGCCACTTGACGTGTTGTCGATGCTTCGTCCATAGTTTTTACCAGGTCGGAAGGAAATTAGTCCCTCCACTTCTTACCCAGCCCTAATATCGTTCATGAAAAACGGGCTAGTTCACGGAAATGTACAATGCGGCTCGTCCAAAGGAGAGGAATCGTTTTATCACACGCCATAACAATGAGGGGGGCAATTAGGTCGTGCTCCCTGCCAGTGAAAAACAGATGTAACATATTTCACATTGTTTTCATTATAAAATACTGCACGTAATTGATTCATTATTCTATTTTATTTAAAAAGTTTCTTTAGACCAATTTTCGTCTGCAAGTTTACTATCACCTGAATGAAGATCATTCCGTTGTCTTAAAGTAATACAAATATATTGCCTAAAAGTGTTGAAAGAATCCAATTTAATTGCTGTTCTATGTACTATCGCGAGGGAGAGAATTCCTTCCAATTTAGGGCAACTTTTAGGTTTTGAAAAAATGTATTAGGTAAAATTTAATAACGAAAAATTTAGCCTAGAATCGAGGAAAAAATAGGAAATTAAATTTTTGAAAATGTATTCCGTTTAATTATTTACTAACGTGTTCACAGTTTTAATTATGATACTACGTTATAATAAATTTATTTTTATTTTATTTTCCCCCGTTATTTTAGTTTAATTCTGAAGTGAATGCATACGTAAATAGCGAGTGCCCGGGGCACGATCTAACTTTTATGTTGATGCTTGCTACTTTCTGCGAATGCATAATGCGGCTTCGTTGCTAGGTTTTGGTTGAACTCCGGCTTTCGCCGAAATCTCCATATATTACCCGCTCGACATATTCGTCTTTAAAAATAACCTGGTCGCACACGCGACTATCCGGTTCAAAAGGAGTTGTACACACCGCTGAGCACGGGGGAATAATTGGAATCCCCACCGTACGGGCGTTCGGAATTTACAGTGTATTCAGGAGTCTCTAATAAAACTTCAATGAAATACTCCGACTCGAAAGATAATTTTCAATGGTAAAGCTTCATGCAAAAAAAATGAACTGTAGTTGTATTCAATAAAAGCGGAGAAATGAACAAACGTCAATGACTCAGTCTCTTGAGTCACAGAATCTGTCTCTTATAGAACAGAAAATTTTATTTTAACATACCTGTTGTGGTCTGCGAGGGTTTGGAATACCGTCGATTTGTTGTGTTTCTGTCTCCTCTCGCTGGTTTGGTCTTCTGCTAGACCGGTTACGGCTGCTCGCCATCTTCAGTAGCGTCACTGAAAGTAGCGCCAGTGAAAGTCACTGACCGTACAGGTGACAGTGCAGTGAGGATGCCCGAAAACCATCCAAAAGTGCCATTAGTGACTAACACCGCTACTGAAGATGGCGAGCAGCCGAAGCCGGTCTGGCAAAAGACCAAACCAGTGAGAGGAGACAGAAACACAATAAATCTACAGAAAATTTTATATTCAAAAGGCCCCCAACTTAATTATAATTTATAATGAAATTGTACATTGAACACACAATTATTCGGAACTTAATTAGTTGTTATATCTATTTTATTTATCTAAGATGGCTAATCCCCTTATTGGAACCGTTTCAACTTTCGTACTCAAAAATGCATTATTAACGCAGTCCGATATTCTCCGAGCCCAACTGCTCCAGATATTAATTAAACCGCAGAATTTTCAGGGGTAGAAAAAAGTTTTCCTTTATTTTCCCCGAGTTATTTTCAGCCGCAGGCCGATTTGAATTATTGGACTTGTTTTAGATATTACAGTTCGCTTAATGTTTTTAATAAAAGCCGGGGAGTTGTTTTATTGATTGTCAAACGTAACAGCAGTTGAAGAACATTATAAATCGAATGAAATTTCGAGTTTTCGATATTAAAAAATTTTATTGGACACAATCGGAAGGAAAGAAATTCGAAAAGAGACTTGATGTAATTAATTCTTTTTTTTGATTTTCCCGAACATCGAACGCAAAACATCCGATACACGGCTCGCGTCCAGGGTTTAGAAAAAACGCAGAAATTGAATGGGGGGGCTATTTTTAGACGCATAGCGCACTAAAAGCCGCACACACACACACACTCAGACGCACTATGGAAAATCGATAAAAGAGGTTTCGGTGTCCGCATAAAACGTTCCGCATGAAGGAGAACCGGGGTCCGGTAACCAATTTCCATATTTACACACTCAAATGCACACGAGCACTATAAAATTGAGAAATATTGGGGGTATATTTTTTTCTGAAAACTGCTCTTCCCGCAGTCTCTACTAAGATTAGCACCGGAATTCTGCTTTAAACGTAGATTTATTCGGAATGACTGTTCTGGCGTTGTTTGAATTAGAAGACCAATGTATATTAGTTACTTTCGTGATTCTTGAAAATCGGATTTCACCAAGACATCCAAAACAGCTCACATTCGAATCGAAAGTTCTTCGAACCGTCCTTAATGCTCTCCCCGGTATGTTTCAAATCGCACCATCCATAATCCATACCGACAGTCGACGAAGTCGCAAAATCCCAGTTCCTTAAGTTAAATTTCATCCTAATTTGCTCTTTCAGTCACTCTCCTCTATTAACCGTCTATTATCCCCACCGCAACGGCTTAAACGCCATTGGCCAAGAGATCACCTCGGACAGTAGTTAAATCATATACAAAAAGTACCATCATTGGGTGTCTTCTTTATCGAGAAATGTGAAAATCAATTGTACTTATAAAAGTAATGTTGATTGTGCAAAAGTAAAAAAAATCATGATTCTTGAAAAGAGTTCGGAATTTGCCTTTTTCATCGCATAATGTGCACATCGACGTAAATACTTTTCCTTACTAATTAAATTCTGTACCGACCGCGTAAATACACTCCGCGCCAGTTTCATTTCAGTATTTTCCCAAACAATTGTGTTCCACAAAGGACAGTTTCTTGTGGGAAGTGCCCAGAGGGCCAGATACCGCGTTATCTAGGAGGCGGTCCCGAATTGCCGGTTTACAGCCGCGGAGTAAGTACCTAGTTTAACTTTTCCATCGTACCCGGGACTTATTCTCGGCCAATAACAATTAAGTACCGCCGTTTCGTCGGGTTATGCGAAAACGCGTTAAACGTCGGCCGGGGGGGGGGGAGGACTGCCCAAACTCCGCCTTCGCCCACTGCCGCTGAGCTGAAATATTGAAAGCCCGTGGGGGAATTAAAAGTTCGGAGGATCGAATCTCTGCCCCGGTCTCTTGAAAAGTTGGTAAGAATGGAAAGAAAGTTCTCGCGAAGCTCAAGCTACTCACCCTCCCCGCCAAGGGGTGGCCCCTCTTTTCATTAAATGAGACTGTAAAAACCTGAACTCTTTAAGCTCTTAATTGTTACCACTTTGGTTCGGATGACGAAAGAAGGAGAGGGGGGTGTAGAGAAAAAAAAGAAGTTATGACGAAGTCCTCCCCCCCCCGGGATTATCGCCCAACTCTCTCATTAGCCGCAAACTTTTTTAGCCCAAAAGGTAAACGACTTAATTAAACAATTTCCCCCCCTTTTTTAATTTATATACCATTTCCTTTTACAACTTTGACTACAGTCCGGTCTAATTCAGTATTCGGCCGAAATAAAGCGAAAAATAATTAATTCATTTACAAAGTATTGTGCCTAATCTCTAGCTATTAATAAAACAAATGCAGCCATCAATTTGCCTGGAAATATATTTAAAAGAATATTATGTTTTATATAATAATATATATTTTTAAGGCTGGTAAAAATGGAAATGAAATCATTGAAAAAATTACACAATAACCCCTAAGTATTATATTTAATTACAGTTCATTTATTTACGATTAATAATTTAATTAAGATTAAAAAAGATGTAGGATCAGTGTCCGGGAACTATGGCTACATCGCCTAAAAAAACATATTACAATCTTAACTGAAGGGGGGTTTACAAGGGAGTAGATAGCTACAAAATATTGTTGTGGGGGAGCTATATATTTATTCGTACCGGGTCAATTTCAGTCCGGGGGAATCTAACCAATTACTCGTTCAATAATTAGGACGGCCCCTTGCCGTTAGGAATGCGTTTAACCCCCCCCCCACCCCCTTGACCGAGTATAAGTGGGTTCAACCCCAGGCGTTCTAATCTTTTAACGAGTCTGAGCCTCTAAACGGCATTAGCATTTAAACGAGAGCCTTCTCGCCACCCCCTCCCCCGCGGCCCTTCCGGATTGTTGTAGAACTCGAGAATTGGAAAACGCAGTATGCATACTCGGTGTAATACTGCCGGGAATAGATATTGATTTTTTAAATTGTCCCTCTGTGCTTCAAATAATTACCCGAACTCAACGTTCTAAATGAATCCGTACACTTTGGACGTAGCGAGAGTGCAAATCCTAACTTGGCGCTCTAAAAATCCCGTATCTAATTCCCATATTGTTTTTATACGACGTTCAGATCCACAAATGTTTCGGTTTTAGTTTTGCCCCTGAAATTAATAAAAAAATAAAATATAATTTTTAAAAATTAGATTTTATCACAATAATTTGTCAACAAAGTAGAAATCAGGTAGAATTGTACCTTAACATTCGATTTAGAAAAGACGAAACTAGGAAACTTATTTACTATTAACCATTTCAATGGACTATATGAAATAAAGAATACTACACTTCTAGATGAGTTTCAAGGAGTGGTGCTAGGATGGTTGACATAGTGATTGACAAAATAGGCATTCGGTGGATCAAAATAAACGAGAATGGCCTTCTTACGAAGAAGAGGAATAATGAGAGGAAAAGAGCCGAAGAAATACGCCCCCAAACACCAAGCCGAAATCAGGAAAGTAAGGGGGTCGTAAATTTTCACGCTGTAGCCAACGCGGTTACAGTCGGAATCGAAAGGCGCCCTTCTAATTTTCCACAATTTGGCGGCTCCTCTGAAATGGTATTAGCATTTAAACGAGGAGTGGTATCGATCTGTGGTACGCAAAAGAAATTCAAACGGGCGGGCCACTGGGCTGTGGCGGCAACGGGGGGGGGATGGAGGCATTCCGATTTGGCCAATTACCCGTTCGCCCCCCTCACACCCGTCACGCCCGTCCGCTTCGTGCACCTGGGGGATGAAACGACTTTAAAAAAAAGGGGAGGTTGTCGACCGCTTATGAATAATTCAGGCGGCGGAGGGAGGACGTTTTGCACGACGGTCAGCGGGGGGGTGACGGAAAACAAGCGCGGTATCTGCAAATACACAGTCAAAAAGGCCGGGAAAAAAAGGTGAGACTCCGGCCCTTGTTTCATCGAAAAATGGACAGAAGGGGACTTCTCATCGAAGGAAAGATATTTCTTGAAAAAAAAGCCGCAATACTAACCCGGCAAGTCGGGGTGTAATGCCGGTTAGTATCAGTAGCCCCGTGCTCAGTTAATTAACGATTCAGTGTAAATAATTCTAATTTTTTAATTTTGTTAATTCAAATAAATCAAACCAGATTTGACCGGAGGGGGGTTTAAATAAAATTCACCTCAAATTATATTCAATGAATTTCTTTGAGAGTTATGTTAACCCTTTCGCTGCTCTACACTTATATATTAGTAAAAAAAAACTGTGACCCATAAGCTCCGAACAAGTGTTTTCGCACCTTGTTTTAAATTAGTTTTCTGCTCCACACGACTTTTTACGCTGGTTACTATTATTATTACTAGTTTAATCATACGCGTACACTCAATTGTCCTTAGTATTCTGAATAGGACATGTTGAAACGTATTAAATCGAAATATTTATATTAGTTTTATAAAGTTCGTTATTTTTAATATTATTTATTTATATTAATAATGAATATAATTTATTAGGCAATTTTTATAAGATGGCAAAATCGTGAAACTGCTCAACACGAGTAAAAACGCAACTACTAAAATATGTGCGCACTGCTAGCACATAATCTCAAAACGTGTTGCCCAGCGAAAGGGTTAATATGCAGAGAGCATCGTACACACGCATGCGTTATGAAACTAATTTAAAATAAAATTAATTACAACACAGGTATACAGAAACACAAATATATAAATAGAGTTATTAAAATCGAAAGAATTTTGAATTTTTGAAAAGGATTTTGATGAAAGGAAATAGGACGCTTTGTGTCCATTTTTTTCTTATTTTTTTTTTCAAAGTTAGTAAAGTGTCTGTAAAAGGTCTCGTTCCTATTACCGGCGTCGGGAAATGGAACGTCTTCCAGAGACGTCTTGGCTCGGTGCCGCTACATCATTTATAGAGTTTGAAAGTGACCGATGAAACCACCTGCCGGTCCGATTCCGAACTCCAACCGACCCCCTCCCGGACGAACTCTGTTATTTTTTCATCCCTCAACCCCCCCCCCTCTTCTTTTTTTCCATTTCCGCCCCCAATTCAAAGAAACCGCCTCTTAATTGAGATATCGGACTTCAAAGCGGAGTGTTTTACTTTCCGTCTTAATTACAGGGAAGGACAAATACTGGAGAAAGCGTTGAAACAAAGATCGTGGGAGGAAGTCCTTTATTTTTTTTTTCTCTTACTTCATACCGCGAACCCGGTTCTGACTAACGGCGCCTTTATAACCTCGATATCATTACGGACTGGAAAATTCCAGAGGCGCATTCTCGGAAGTTGAAGACATTTCTGGAAAATAAAAAGGCGCAATACTAAACCGGCATGTCGGGGTGTAATGTCGGTTAGTATCAGTAGCCCCGTACAATTAGTCAATTAAAAATTCAGTAAAAATAACATTGATTTTTATTTTATTTTTTATTTTGTGTAATTAAAATGAGTCTAATAATTATAAAAACCATAAATTATAATTATTTCTTCTCTTACGTATGTTATATATGACACAATTATTCTTTAATTACCTTTCAATATTTCCCGCGTCTGGGATACCACTGTATCTCTTACGTTACTGTTACCGTGGCTCACTCCCTATAAATCCCGATATATACACTTGCATGTATATCACTATCCCTGAAGTTTCTTCATGGCACCTTATATTCTACGGGAATCCTTATCTCTTCCAAATGCTTAAACCTACGTATAAACTACGGGGGGCACTACTCAAACACAAATATCTTTCCCGACCTCGCCCAACGTCCTATATTCTTTCAGTTTACACCTCCAGTTTATTTCCGGGGGGCTTTATTGGCGCCCGCGCTTTCTCGTCAACGGCGCCGTAACCACGTAATTAAAGGGAGATCGTCGTCAGATTGCAAAGTATTCTACGAGATGGCAAATGGGTAAACTCCGCCAATGTTCCTCTTTAGCTTTTTCGAATGATGCAGTAGTAATTCCACGACGAGAACAGAGTATTTGTGTAGCTAAAACTAATGAGTTATTTATTTCAGGACATCTTACGGAGACTCCCTGTCAAAAATCCTCTTGATCTTTCAAGAATTTATCAATCACCATCAAGGAAACGAGGTAAATAACTAACACTGCTTTCCCTACAAACCATTAGAGCTGTGTTAATATACCTGTTTTGTGGTCTGCAAGGGGTAGGTTCGTCATGTTTCTGTCCCCTCTCGCTGGTTTGGTCTTTTGCTAGACCGGTTTCGGCTGCTCGCCATTCACAGCCGAACACCGCTACTGAAGATGGCGAGCAGCCGAAAATTTTTGTTTTATGAAAACAAAAATAATATTTAGAAAATTTTGACACGGCCCCACATAATACGGATGTATTTAAAAATGTCGAAATCATGATTTAAAATAATTTTTGTCGCTAAATCGTTCGAATGGTATAAATTATTTACGAATTTATCCTAAATTCATGTTATGAAAATTACATTTTCATTAAACCTTTTGCTCCTCCATTCGAAGTTACCGGCTGACTTCCCTCTTCGGAAATAAACGCTTCAGGGGTCATTTTTTTTTATTTTGTACAATCAACATTGAATGTTATAAGTACAAATGCTGTATGTATTTTTTTCACATGTATTTCGTCGAATGATTCGAAGAGCTTTCGATTGGAATCTCTGGATGCGAGCGATGTCGGATGTCTCGGTGGGACCCCATAGCTCTATACCGTATGTCCGTGTCGGTTTATGTATCGCTTTGTATATTGTCAGTTACTTAAGGTCAATTTTGATGTCCGTTTTAGTAACGGTCTTGAAAGTCCACATTTTCGGTTTAAGTCGATTCTTTTGAGTCGGGTACGGGGATAATTCAGGGGTCATACAGCGAGAGATGGGAACAAACGGGGTCGGTTGAAAAACAGAAAAGTTCAGTAGGCCGGCTTTAACCTCCCAATTTAAATATTTGTCGTACGTGTCCACGCCGGGTTTCGCTTCGTCCTGAAGCCCCCCCCCTCGGATCAGCCTCCCGTGTTTCGGTCATCAACGGGGTCGTACCCGGGGTCAATATTTACGCTGTTTCGCCGGGTTCTTAGGGGCGGACACGCGTCAACACGATTTTACTATTGAGGTCCTGAGAATTCGAATTTTCCGTTTTGTTTTTTAATTTTTGCCTTTCAATATTTTTAACTTTATTTATTGTACAATCAACTATATGCCAGTTATAGGTACAATTGCGGTTTGATTGATGACCAGTTATGGAACTTTTGACCTGTATCCGGCCTACAGAAAGTCTCTGGGCGTTTAATTAAGCCGACGCGGGGCTTGATAATGGACGGGTAAAAGAGGAAAGGGACTGAACCAGTGGATTTGGATGTGGAGAGAGGCTGGAATGGAATTTAAGGAAGCGTGATTTTGCTGAGGTCATTATGGATTGTTCGGTTAGAAACATACCGGGAAGCATTAAGGATGGTACGAAGGACTTTTGACTGGAATGTTTGGATGCGAGCGATGTTGGATTTCTTGGCGGAACCCCACGGTTCTATTCCGTACGTCCGTGTCGGTTCTAGTATAGCTTTATATATTGTCAGTTTGTTGACTATTGTCAGTTTTGATGTCCTTTTCAAAAGAGGTCTCAACAGTCCAAATTTACGATTGAGATCTGTTCTTTTCAGTCGGGTATGGGGATTCCACGTGAGTCGTTCTTCTATATAGAGCCCAAGGTAGCGAACCTGCTGTTGGGTGGGGATAGGAGTACTGTTAAATAGAACAGGAGGGCGAGGATGCCAATATAAAAATAGATTGTTATTTCATTTAGTTTTCTCGATTTTCTGTCTCCTCTCTTGTATACAGAACCAAAAAGCGCAATGACGAGTATAATATCAGCTCAAAAAACCATAAACAGCCGACTAAAACTAATAGGCAAATGGACATAGTCTAGAATAGGTCCAAAATATTCAAAATAACAAACAAAGGAAAATAATAAATGAGAAAATAAACTTCCACAGTGACCCTATATTCGACGGGGGTGTGAAACCCCATTTATTGTATTCAAACCATTGTTTTATTTCCATAAGGGGTAGGCCGAAGTAAAACAATACTTTTGTCAGTATTATACGCGTTCTTAAGTTGAGTAGGGCGGATTCCTCAAGTGGGGGATTCTCTAGTTCCGTGCCGGCTCCCGGAGGTCCCTTAAATCGGCGCCAGTGGATTACCTCCCCTTTTTCTTATTTGGGGTCTGCACACAAGATCGGCGGCGGTACAAATTGAAATTTATAATTCCCCGGAGGAATTACACGGAAATAAATTAATAAAACCGGGGCTCCCAAGCTAGGGACTCTCCGATCTCGGCGAACAAACTTATTCCATTAATAAATCGAGAGACCATTTGTGTCGCAGAAGGATGAATATAAATGCCCGTGAATTTATCCACTCTTAACTTCATACGGTGTGCCATCCGTAATTTCTCGGTGAATGCGTTTTAAATTAAAAGAAAATTTTAAAACAAATAATTGATTCTACCGTAGATGATTTTTCCTTGAGCAACTCCATGTTGAATGGCGTAATAAACAGGTTTGGTGGGGGAGGATATATCTCTGCAAATGTCCATAATGGTACACCATTTAGCTTCCTAAATCACTTATTATTATTATATCTTAATTAGTAATAAATTTATGAGAGTTTGACTTCCGGGAAAATTTCGTTTTTTTCGAGTCAACTGACTGGACCAAATAATTAACCAAAAAGTATCAATAAATTTCCTAAATCAGATTAATTAATAATGTATTGGCTTAAAGCTGTTAAACATAAATATTATTGTACTAGTTAATATATAACTATGTCTATTTACCTGGAAAATGGCTTTGGCCGGAAATGAACTGGGATTCCGACTTGAGCGACTTTCTCAGGGGCACGGTACGGACCCTCTCGTTAAGATTTCAATTATTTCCTTCCGTCCAATCAGTTTGGAGCCCTCCTTAACTCGTCAGTTCTATTCCTGATAGTTTAAACCTATTACGAATTCTTTCGCAATAATTGAATTAATGTTGCCCCGGTGAAGTTGGTACTTCGCGATGGAAGACTGGAGAAAATTATAGCGTGCGCTCCTGTTAAATCTTTAACAGATCTCTTTAACAGAAATCTTTAACTCTGTTTAATTCTTTGGGTGGGGGGGTTTCCGAAATGTAGTTGAAGTGTCACTGCGCTGGCAGTTTGACAGTAACAGAGCTGTGAAACTTGTGACAGTAACGTACAAACTTAAGTAGACTTGGTCTCGATCCCGTGACCTCTGGAATTTTAGACCTATTCTCGTTTATCCCAAACTACTCTCATTATACCGGATATTCCACCACTTCGAGAGCGTCATATTTGCAATTGCACTGAGATTACTAAATGAGATTTAAGTAGAGAATTAGAATTATTAAATTTAAAATTCATATTTGCGGTCATATAGAACACTTAGCCCAGCTCCTGTCCGAATTCGAATCGAAACCTCAGTTCACGGAGATATTGAGTAAAATTCGTGTACATTTTTACATAAATAAACTTGTATTCATTCGGAATGATTTCACCATTGAATTTCAGTGCTGTAAGGAATATTGATATTTAAATTAAAAACCTATTCTGCGTGTCCTCAATTCAGTGTATGCATTCCCCTGGGATATGCATTGCATTTCACGCTGTTATGGCGGCCTATTATTGCCGCCGTCTCATTTCCATATCGATTAGCGGCATCAATTTTCATATAGATTAGCCAACCTGACACCTCGAATGAACGAATTTCAGGACTCTCAGTTACAAAATATCATCGACAGATCCAAGATTGGCTGGGAGAAGACTGAAGTACCGCACTTATAAAAACGGGCTGAATTTTGGCTTATTTGAAGCCAACACTGATTCAATGGTGGAAAGGATAAATGCATTATAATGTCTAAAATCTGTTACGCTTTATTCGTCTTGTTCCGCACCTCTTTAAGGCCATCTCAAGTCCTGCCCGAGGTGCACATCCGTTTTGGCGTTTCGATCCCAATTTATGTGCTAATTAATTACAATGATAAATTTATTAAAAACGTCCGGTAATAATGGACATGATGAATGGTATGGTCGTCTTTAATAGCAGTAGTATCTTGGCGAAGAGAATTCTTCGGTTTAAGCCTATATAAGAGAATGGAGGGAGAAAATTTTATAGAGGCGATGCTTTAAACCCTAAAAAAACTATTATCCTGAAAATAATTAATTAATTGTCCCTAACAAAATATTACTAAACTGTAAATAAATTTTTGTTTAAACCGATCTGGTGTTAGATCAAATATAGCGAGTGGAGGCGGAAGAATGATCGGAATAATACCATTTATTATTGAAGTATAAGCGATATTTCTTTATCTTCGGATTCGGAAATTGTGACGACAGGTGGAAATAGGAGGGTCGAGAATTGAAAGGTTCGGACTCAGCTAGGCCGAAAATAGAGGGTAGTTTGGTCGTGGGGGTTTTCCTGCGAGGGTTGAAGGGGTGACGGTCACGTCCCCACGTGCAAGGCCGGCCACTTTTTCGTGCCCCCGCCGGATAAAAATCATCCCCCGAATCATATTTTTCAAGTTCTATAGACGAGGGTCCGACCCTTGAATAAAGGGGCCGGGGGGGGGGGTTAATATCGGCGATATTTCGAATACGCCGGGTATGTTAGTTTTGTACGACATGTAACCTGTTGAGCGCGCTTAAAACCCTGATGCCTTTGAGGCTCACATTTCAAACGATTATATCTTAAAACCGTAATATTTATTTCATTTTATCAAAACTCTAATCTCACGATACAGACTGTTGTAGTTCTGTTGATCATCTAATTCATGTTTTTTAAAAAGTACTTGTAAAAAAACGCCGAGAGGAAATATAGTCGTTTTCTTTTAACCGAGTAATTAAGCGGAAGACTGAGTCATCAAGAACGCTGTATCTATTTTCATGAATTAATTACAGGAAAGCGATCACGGCTTCTCGTTTCCAAGAAACCATTCCGGCATTTTTTCTCCTCCGCGTATTTCATCGGGCTTTTAATCGAGACGAGCGAATATGATTTTAATTAGAAAAAAACCTTCAACATCTGTTGTATAACCCTCATTTCTTCGGTCCCGGGAACTGTCACACCTTGGGCGGAGTGGCCTTAATTGAACCCTAAAAATAGACCTATTTTGAAGTACTCAGGACTCTAGACCGAGAGTGCATTATGCATATATTATGGGGGTCTTTAGGTGGTGATAAATTTATTAAAAAAAAATATTTTTAAGATCTATTTGGCGCATAGCTGTTTCAAGTCTATGAATTAATTCCGTTTCGGCGGTTTATTAATTGTAGAGGGCCGGGGGGTCATGGCCCTTTGACAAAGACCCGGTCAGAGACAAGGGCAAAGGGCTGACCCCCGCAGAATGCGACAGGGACAATGGGAGCGGCGGTAAGACGGGGTTCACTTAGAGGGGGTGTTTGCCTACCGCCGGGGGATTGTGTGAGAAGGGGCCCATCTGGAGTTAACCGACCTGCACCTGCCCAACTTGGGACCCGAACATTTCCAGAATGGGCCTCGAGATGGAATCGATAATCAGAGGTCTCCTGAAGCAGGAGCACACACGGAAGGGGGGGGGGAACCCACTCAGCATAACATTCCCCGAATTGCAGCGACATTAGGCATACATACATAAGTGAATGTTCTCCTCTCAACACTCCCCGGCAACTGGTTCTTGAAACTCCCTTTAAAGATCTAACAATTAATCAAAATAACTAGAACCCTGGAAAAATCACCACAATTATCCATTTCCGGGAGAATATTGAAGAGCCGCACTTATAAAATCTATCTGAATTATGGCTTATTTGAAGCCAAGACTGATTCAATAGTGGAAAGGATAAATCCATTATAATGTCCATCATCTGTTATACGCTTTATTCGTCTTTTTCCTCGCCTCTTTAAGGCCTCTCGCCATCTTCAGTAGTGCCCGAAGGTGCACATCCGTTTTGGCGTTTCGATCCCAATTTATGTGCTAATTATTGGCAATGATAAATTTATATTATCACAATGGGCCTCGAGATGGAATCGATAATCAGAGGTCTCCTGAAGCAGGAGTACAGGGGGGGGGGGGAACCCACTCAGCATAACATTCCCCGAATTGCAGGGACATTAGGCATACTTGCATAAGTGAAATTTCTGCTCTTAACACTCCCCGGCAACTGGTTCTTGAAACTCCCTTTGAAGATCTAACAATTAATCAAAATAACTAGAACACTGGAAAAATCACCATAATTTTCGATTCTGGGTGACATTTGTGATAATTTAACCTTATATTCTGAACTAATTCGCACTTCGTCTTCGTCGGCGAAATACATGCCCACAGAATTCTGCATTCCATTTTACTCCTATTCGATATATAATTGAATATGATATATTAGTTAATTATTATTAACCAATCGACACTAATCAGTATCGATCTGCTTCAAAGCGGCGTTGAAAGCGTCATGGAAATGGATTGTGGCGGAAACTAATTACTTATGATGTATGATCATTTCGCAGTAAGCGGGCGGCAGTGACTGGAATTGTACATGTCAGAATGTTGGCCGAGTAACAAACCTGCTGTAAATTTTTGTTAAATATTTTCAGTGACTCCCCCCCGCTTTTCAATTGTCCGTTTCCGGAATTCAGAAAAAAGGAGCTCTTAAATTCGAGTTGATCCAATTTGCGCGACGCCATCAACTTCAGATTCAACGCCCAATATTGAATTTCAACTTCTGACCCAGAAGTTGGCGAGAGAGGTAAAAACGGGGACGGGGTAAATTAAAGTCCAAGTTATGATAGGGCCCCGGGGTTGAGCCCCCCAACTTCTTAAATTATGGCCCCCGATGTCGAATCTTTTCAGACAGATGTTATAATCGTCTTAAACTTTTCTCCAACCGGTTTCAGTCATTAAAACAGGCCTTGGAATCCTTATTGGAGAACGCGTCTCACGATTTGATACGCAGGATCAAAATCCTAGAAACTTACTCTGATTATAAATTATAATTTTTGTTTCCTTCACTTATTTATTGTTAATACAATAAGCGACATCGATATCCGAGCAGCACAATTATCAAGTCATCAACTCATTTGTAAATATCGATACTTTATATAACCAATACAATAAATAATTAATTCATTTCAAAGGTGATACTGGGCTGATTGTTACAGGAATATTCCTGAGCATCTTGAAGTAACTAGGAATTCTAAATTCTTAAGAGTCCACAGATTCATTCCTAGAAGTCTGAAAATAATGTCATTATTTAAAATTATTTCCGCCCCCCCCCCGCCATCACAGGCTCGCTCTGACTTTAATTTAACTTGTTAAACGCGAATTAAGCCGGGAAGAGGTTTAAAAGTTTTAATCACTTTGTGTAAAAGTTTAACTCCGCTCTGATCTGCTACCGGCTACAGGGGGAAGCACTAGCGGCTGAAATTCTTATTAAATTTCATAACCGTTTTGCCGAATTTTATCTCATTAAAACATCTCGGAATGCGGTCATTATAAAATTGGTTTTCAGTTCGTATAATTATTAAGCTTACTAAATATACTCCTTTTATGATGTCTAGTGTATATGAAGCTAGAATGTACATATATTTATGTGAAAACAAATCGCCGTATATAAACAAATATTTTTAGATGATTATAAACTGTTGACTAATTGACAAGCATAAAATATTATGACATATTGCGACGGCGTATCAAATCCCTAATTCGCAACTGAGTGAATATATTTGGTTGTATTAAATAATAGGTGGATAAAGTTGTTAATAATGAACTCGAATAGAGTTATATTCAAGGAGATATACAGAAATATGAGCGTTAACATAGAACGAGTTTAGGAGCAGTAATGCGGATCAACTTAGCGTTAGGACGCCTTTATCAAGGGGGGGTGGGGGGAGGCGGAAGAGTTCTCTTCTGACAATTGTCAATGCCCTCCACGAAAAGGAAATACGCGATTTTCTCCAATTGTCAAAGGCCTTATTCAAATAAAAGCATAGCGGGAGATTTTTTTTTATTTATCATCCAATGTCCGGGCAAATATTGCCGTCGCGAAAAAACGGAGGAGTGACTTTCGCTTCGGGTAAGGCAGAAAAATATCAATTGGGAAATCGAGGCGGAATATATATATATACTGAGGGGGAGGAGCGACTTCCGGCCCCTTGACGTTGCAATATCCGAACACAATTGATGTATAGAGAAACCAATTTTAAAACCGAAGCATATTCAATTCGGGATGAAATTATATTTAAACTTAAATAAACACTGTCGCTTGTACTGTCTACAGTACAGTGAGGATGCCCGAAAAACATCCAAAGTGACTAACACCGCTACTGAAGATGGCGAACGGCCGAAACCGGTCTAGCACAAGACCAAACCAGACAAGACAGAAACACAACAAACCTACGGTATTCCAACCCCTCGCAGACCACAAAACAGGTATGTCAAACTATTTAAATAAACATATATTGCAGCTGAGGTTATTCAACCTGTGTAGTTTTTTTTATAGATTTTAGAGTCTCCCAAACATTATCTCTGGTGTATTTCACCCCCGTTTGTAAATCGCAAGAGTGTCAATATCAATTTCGTTCAATTATTTCGTCAAACTTGAGGTTTAGGAAAATTTAGGACCGGAGCCGGACGAGGTAGATAGCAGCTTTGTCCCAATCAATTACTAATTCGATATACCCCCCCCGCGTCCTCGATGGACACCTCAAACGAACGTGTATAGATCTTTTTTCGAGTACTACACATGTTTTGAGCAACAATTAACTAACTAATAAAAGATGATTGATTAGAAATTACAAATATGCGACTGGGATAGTTCAAAACTCAATGAATCCCTGGTCTTCAGATGGAAGTATGACTTTATTAATATCAGAGTGTTGAATGGTATTTTTGTTTATGAAAGAGTATATTATACGTGTAGATAATTTGAATAAGAATTATTTCATAATTTCGGTCTCCTAAATTTCCACTTGCCGAGCGCAAAAAAGGCATTGAGATATCAAAAGGGGGTGGAACTGGGCCACAGACTGCTTTTGCCGGTCTTTTGCCAGGGGGATTAAAAACATCCCCTTGAAGAAAACACTCGAATCGTCCGGCCGGCGTACCCAAACTCGACGAAAGTTGAGAGGGCCGAAGTCTCTAATTACACCGGACCCGTTTTTAAGCCCATTCCGACGGCGTTAATTCAAATTAGGCGAAATTGTCGCTGACTGTGACATATTGGAGACTGAGTGCGGGACTCCATTCCTGAATACAGCGTACAATCATACTTCGTAGCGATCTAAAAATATCATTTACTTCGGTTATATTTCATATTTCTGTAGGCGACCTGATAGCCAAGTGCTTCAATTCAGTTTCAAGTTGGTAATCAAAATTAAATTTCGACGATAATTAAGTAATTTATATAACTTACGCTTCCAGCACTTTTTATTCGATTATAATCAAGTATACCGATATATATATATATATATATATATATATATATATATATATATATAATTAAAAAGGAAAATAATAATTGATGACTGTCCGGCAAAGTACTACCGCTTATGAAATTTCAATAGGCAACCAATCTATAAAGAAATTGCGTACCTAGCGAGCCGCCCATGAATAAAACATTGCTATTAGGGACTCTGAACAGAATGAGCTCAGTAGGGAACATCGAATTTTTTTCCTTTTATCTCGTAACTTTAGAGTATAATTGCATTTACATTTCATAATTTTAAGGGGGGGAAATGTTGATTTACTCCCCTCGGCAGTACTTCCGAAATACGTGAGTGGGGTTTTGCATAAGATGTTTTCCATAAACCGCGTCTTTGAGTTTAAAAGCCGTTAATCGTGAACAAAAAAATGTCATTTTAGAAGACAGACGATTTCAGCGACTGTATACGAATTGATTAAAGCCGGAAAATTATTATTATTATGCTTCTAATCGGATTTCAATACTCGAGGAATAAAATTCAGTTGAACTAATCTCTAGGGACTCCACTTTAAGTAGCGAAATCACCACCCATAACGTACAAAAAACCGCGACGTAAAGAATAACGCGATGTGAACAATAAGATCCTTAAAAAATACCAAATTACTAAACAAACTCTAAGGAATTTCCATATCCCAAGGAGTAAAATTGCGCTTTAAAAATTAAGTAAAAAGTAGCAATATTAGAATATTTCATTCACTATTAATATTAGACTTATGGAATTAATTGTGGCCAGCATAGACATGTGTCCAATGGGATATCAACATTATTATAGACTTTCCTATTATTCTGAATCATCAATTATTTACCATCATCCCTGTAAGTAGATAAATAGATCATACGTTTGTCCATACAGCAGGACGTCTAATAACTTGAATAACCTCAAAAAATTGGTATAAAGTCAGAATTTATTTTTCGCAGGCTAAATTGAGTTGCCGGGCGGTAATAAAGGTATGCGGAATAAAGGTGCTCCGCTCTCGATTTGTATTGAAAACTGTTAGAAAGTTTTTTAAAAATAGAAGTATACTTCGATATTATCTGGGGGAAAAATCTGCGAGCGGGCGATTTTGCCTGAGGTTAAATTACAGGGCGTTGTAATAACTCGGTTATTAAAGGGGCAAGAAAGGCTTATCGGGTGGGTTTTAGGAATGCGGCTATTAAGAGGGGTGTGGGTTTCGGTTTAACTGGCGATCGAATTTACTACCTTTATCGCCCCGGCTCGTTTTTCTCATCCGCTGGGGCAAAAAAAAAATATAAATTTCTATTCGGTACACTCATACGATATGTAGGGCGATGAATTCAAATTTAAGTTCCCATAGGCCACCATAGTAAAAAATAAAATTTTAAATAATAATAATACTGAACCCAGTCAACGCAGCTCGATTCGAAATGTATTTTCGGGCTAAAAATGATATGAAAGCAAAATTCATGGACATCAGAAGAGGAATAGACTAAAGAACTAAACGTTGGATATATCTGACAACCAAAAAGCACGGAAAAGTTTTCAAACATTCCCTGATATTTTTATTTTAAGATCAGAAATATTATAGTCTGTTTTCTGATGATTTGACCGTTGGAACGGAAATGGGATTCGTAAAATTGTTTTCACAGGAATAACCGAAACAGAACTCACGCCCAGTAACGAGGCTGGGGCAGGGGGGGGGGGTTTCAAAATTGAAAAACTTCATCTCGCCCCGATCGGCACTCGAGAAAAAGTTTTCCGGAGTTGGGAGAGATCGCGGTTCGGGGATGATATCCGCTTTTCGCGAAAGTAATCACCGATCCAACCGATACGGCCAACGTCCTCAGTCCAAACACAATAGTCGCCCCATTAGGGCTTTTTCCGGATAGTGTTGTTTCGACAAAAAAAATGTGTAACCGGTTCCGATTTCCGGTTTCGGGAGGCCGTTTGAAAAACTGGATCGGAACTACTGCGGGTAACCGGTTGTGTTAAAAGCGCGCAGATCATTAGGGCTTAATTAATAAAAATTATATTTATAAAGGCTCAATATTTATCTTTCAAACGTCCTTACAGTATACGGAGTGCCGACAAAGAGGAATTGTCATTCTGAAAAAATTATAACAACAAGGGTAATAAAGTTCGATTCAAGGATTTAGCTCTGGTAGAAGGATAAATCACAAATTTTTATAACAAAAATTTTAACAATTTTACGAAGAATTATAGATTGAAATTTTGTATGAGCTGTAGGAGGGATGGCCTAATATTTTAGGGGTATCGTAATAAATCAATTATATTTTGTATGATACTTGATAAAATCAAAGCACTAGTTTTGAATGTCTTTAAAAAATAGAATAAAAATAATTACAGTAAGAAAGGTAGCAGTAGAGATACAGAGGATGCAATAATTTATTTTCTGGATATATTTTATTATCTGAGTATTAATTAGTTAGAGATTAATTGGGTATAAATATTTTTTATAGACTTTTTTTTGTTTATTCAAGAAGAAAAAATGAATTTTGAAAATAAAATTTATGAAATTACATATCTCTCCAGGGCAAGACGTGAAAGGGCGACATTTTCTTTGGGAACTTATGAATTTGTAATAGTGCGGGCCAACCGAAACTGTGGGAATAACGTCAGCCGCTGTCAACTTGCCACTCACCCGTCTCCGTTTACCCCGTGCGGGGGTGGTAAGGGGCGGTAAGGGGTAAGAAAATGAAACGAAAAACAAATAAGAGAAAAGGGAAGGGAAAATTTGGGGCTGACGTCCCCTCTCAATGGTAAGAATTCAATATCTATGAAGATCAGGGACCGCCCCCCCCCCTAAAGGTAAGATCGATCATCACACCGCCTTCCTCCTACCTTCGGAACTTCGGGCTTCGACTTAGTTTCTAATCAGGGACTACTTCCAGGATTTCCCTTTGACCGTTATTCAGGGGTGGGGGGCGGCGTCAAAGGAGCCCCTTTGATTATGCGCGAAGGGACAATCGGAAATGACAGTGTGATTCTTTTTGAGGCGAAACGAATCTTGAAATTTCATTACACAATTCATCCTGCAATGATAATTTTCTGCGTTTGCTTAAAACCAGTACTAGAAAATCCACATCCTAAGATAATCAGTAAAATAAATTATGACATATTTAAAAAAAATACTGAATCGACTGGTTAGTTTTGTTTGGACGGAACAAAGTATGGTTCGAAACGCAGTTAAAATTCATTTAAAAATTTTTTAAAATAGATTTAGTTATAGAATAGTTCGAAACATCCATTGTGCGTAATTTGATACAATCCATAGACATATAGTGCGAAATTTCATTGCGACGGTATGAGCGACTACGGTGTTATTGGTATGTCATCATACTGTCTCTTAAGAGTGGGAGAATTCTCTCTTGCCCAACGGTACAACACCGATTGAGTTCTATTCGTTTGAATGAAAGTTGAAATTGATTGAAAAGTTCGGCATTCAATCAAAACTCAGCCGCCGGGAATCGACCCGGGACAGTTGCAAATAGCTTTTCAATCGCAGGAAAACTCGAATTGATTCCCGGTTGAATTCAAATAAAACCGGATCCGTCGAATTCGGAAGACTGATTATTTCCTTGGGGGTAAAGACAGCTCGAAACCTTGGCTACTGTGTTACCAATTAATTACAGCCACAGAATTAGTGCAGTAGATCTTTAATAAGCAATGGAAATAATAATGATAAATCCTAAAAAATATTAAACCACAAAATGTACTTATATGTACTGCACAATTCTTGAATTAGTAAAGGAGATAAGTATTTAAAGGGTCATTAAACTTTATTTTGGGGGAAAAATGTTTGCGTCGTTAAAAGAAGGTGGGCAAATAAAAATTTGTAACATATATTTCAGTGAATGGTTTCAAATTTTTAATAAATGGTGTCCTTCCATGGCGAATAGCCTAAGATTAGCAAGATTGTAATACAAACTTCTGCAGTCCTCCCAACCAGAACATTAAATTAGGGTGACCGTTTCATTATCTAAGTACAGACGTAATGAGAATAACAGTCCAGAACTCAAACAATGCCGTAGGAAACTTATTTTCTTCCACGACCGGAATTTCGGAAAATTGATTCTAGCACCGCCGCATTTGTTCGAAACGGCCTATCTTTACGTATTCTATTTATATAACAAGATCGTATTTTATAACTCGCTTCCCACCCAGTCATTTAACACCTTGTTGAACCGATATACCGGTGGGGCCGATATAACCGGCCATAACCGACTTTTCTGGGTCAGTGTTTCTCGAGCCGTCCCGCAAGTTGATGGCGCTATACTTCGCAGAATTTAGGGCGGGCCGCCTCCAATTAAGGCCCGGAATAAAGTCACCCAGTCTGTAAAGTTTAAACTTTGAAAGGAGGCCGAAAACGGCTCAAAATAACGACAAATTGTTCTCATTCCGACATCTGGTTTACCTTGAAGTACTGATCAGGACGTCATTACATAATTTCATCCCATTCATAGCCACTGCAACTTTCCACAGTGTTCATAATATGCAATGTAAATAAATAATAAACTATAAATTTCTATGGGAACAGAATACGTAAGAAATGCGTTCTAATGTTTTCCTCAAAATCAAAACTATAATTAATTGTAATAAATAAAAAGTATTTGTCCCTTTGATGAGTGTAGCATTTGTAGAGATAATAATAGATATGGACGGAATATTGGACGGAAAAATGGCCAAAATCGCATTTATATACGCTTAAAACCGATAATTTAAGCGTATATGAACGCGATTTTGGGCCTTTTTATCATTTTCTGGCTTTTATTACCGCGTTTTTCGCGTTTTCAATGGTCTATAAACGATTCTATTCGTTTGTATCCTTCTAAAATTTCTCAGTAGAGGTTTTTACAAAAGACGCAATCATCCACCAACAATCCAACCACTCGCACCAACACAATTAGCAGCCCTGAAATACCTCACAGACCGATTAAACAAATACCTCCGTCTCCAAAGAAATATACGGTAAGGTACACAGAGCAATCCTCCGAATAGCGAGGAATAACGGATATCCCACCAGTATAATAACCGAACTGATCATAGAAAGCCACGAAGAACCTCACGAAACGGCGCCTTATGCCCGAAAGGAAACACGGATCTGCTCCCTAGGAGGGAAAATTGGAGTTCGGATTTTCCACTGTGCAAGATGACCGATGGATATTCATTTTTCCGTCTTCCCGACGCGCTTTTCAATCGCCGGCCCCCCGCCGAAGCCGAATTATCGGCAAACCAATTTTCCCGGTAACCTTATCCATGAGATTTCATTTACCCAATAGCGTAGTGGGCGGTACCGCAGAAATCAGATTTCCCTTCAAGGAAAAACTGACAGTAAATCCTTTCATCTGTCGCGAAATAAACTCCCTTCCAATCCCTTTGTATATATACTTCTATACATATATATAAACGTGATGAAAATCCAATTTTCCCCCCAGATGCCAACTGATGCATGCATGTCGTCTTTATTACATCTTCCGCATTCTTTTCAATGTTTCCACTGTAATTTCACTACACGTGCGCTCCTTTGCCTACACGCTTGGTTTACTTTGCACAAAGTGCCGGGAAGAAATATGTAAATGGCCGTATTATGTTTTCATTTCGGAAGTTTGAAAATCCGCTGCCAAGCACGACTGAGTTTCCTCAAGTGTGCGCGACTAAATAATTGCAATAATAATAATAACAAAATGCAAAGGTTTAACAGCAATTCTGAGTTAACAGGAACTAACTACAAAGCATGAATATTGATTGGGAGTAGCGGAAATTCAATCTGTGTTCAGAATTCATTCAAAATTATGATCCCCCGTAATTGTGGATAATGAGACTCCTAATTAAGTCATATATTATAATTAAGTTTTTATAGCTACAGCTATGTAATTATAGTCGGTTTAATTGCATGCAAAATTCTTCAAATTTTAATATCAGAACTGCATATTGGCGGTTTTCGATTTAATTTTAGGGTTCGGAATATCATTAATTTATGTCGGTAGGAATGTATTGCAGTTCCCTCTTCGCAGAAAACACGTTAACGCGTTAATTCGCAATTTCCTGGGGAATTTACTTTTATAGTTTATTTCGGTACGATTTAAGGACGGGGCCGATTTAACGAGCGGGCATGACGCAAGTGTTATCCATCAAATATAAACGTTTTAGGGTTGTTGGGGCAGGGGAGGAATTTTACGAGTACGGGTCGTGACTCCCTTTACCGATTTTAGGACTGAAAATAAATTCGATATTCAAATGAGATACTAAAGTATATAATAAAATTATATATATTTAATAAAAAAAATCGTTACGTACGCTAGTGATGGTGGGACGAAGCTGAAACCGGTATGACGTAAATCAGAGTTTCCTACGAGGTATCTTAAACTGGTATTTATAGTTGGAAATTACAATTCGATATATACGGCCCTGTCCGCAATTATTTCCCAAGTTGATCGCGAACTTTCCTTCGCCTCTCGCAAAGTTAAAATTTATCAGGCAGCCGTCATCCGGATGAGAGGACGGACCAGCTTTTCGGACGTGCCCGTCTCAGATATTAACGCGATCCCAAATTACAGGGGAAGGCCATCAACGGTCGGGAATTCGGAGGGAGGACTCTTGACGCCGTTCTCTTGACGCTGGTCCAAGAGGTTTAATATTCCAGTGGTCGCCAACTTCTCCCCCCGGTCTTCAGAAATTGGCGCAGTCCGAGATGCGACACCAGCTTAGGGGAATCAGTCAAAAGGGGTTATATCAATAAAAAATAACCGGTTTCAAATATTCTCTAACGGGCAAACGGAATATACGAGATGTTTATTTACGAGATGTATATAGTTAAATGTAGGTTATATATATAAGGTTGACTGTTACTAACGTACTGAGGTACATAAAATAAATGAGAAAGGGTAATAAATATTTTTACATACACAATAATATAATATATGATAAGTTTAAAAACAGACATTAAGCCATTAAACATAGCAAGGAAAATTTGCCATTGGAGAGTTGACTTTGGTGAGTAATGAACCCAGTTCAACAATTACAAAAATGAGTCCGTTTTAACCCATACGCGACCCCCCGATGTGTTTTTAAATTGGTGTTTTTATTGAATTATTACATTAATAAGAATTAACATGAGGAATGTACAACTTTCGGAGAAATATAATTCTTCCGGGACAATTCAATGGCAATGAACCTTAGTGGATGTTTAGCCGTCACGATGCTTTTTCCTTATAATTAACCCTTCATCTAGTAACTATTAGTTAGGTATTTTCCTCGCCAAGTGGACGTTTTCCCGTCGTCTATCGCTACCGCAAGGGAGACGGGGGAAAGAGCTTAATCCACCTGACCGTAGATAGGGGAAAAAAACCCCTTTCCGGGAATTGGAGACTTTAGCTACAAGATAACGTCCGCCGGCTAAAACTCCGGTCTCGGGGATCACTTCCGCAACCCCGAGGCTTAATTTACAAAGCTTCGACCGTTGAACACCTTTTAATTTGGGGCCACCGAGCGATACGGAGCGGAAAGGAGGTCATTCGGAAAATTAGGAATATAGAATAATATTAAGATACGTACGGTGGGATCGCTTAATACCTCGGTTAGAGGGGGGTCGACACCCTGCTAGTTGGGGACTTTCTTCGCCGTTTTCCGGGTGCTTCCGAAGTTTCGGCTCCGTTAGGGCTCCGAACAGGTGTCGGATAACTTTCGCCCACTTTACTACTGAAATAACCGTTTGTCTCATAACTTATTGAATTATGATTGGACAATCATACAGCGGATAGAACTATTCCGAAAACTGGTGTTGACGAGCGCTCTTCGCATATTCGAAATTGCCCCAATACTTTTCGGACGAAATTCCGCTCCGTTCCGGGTAGTGACCTTAACAGGAGGACCTCTGGAAACGACCTTAGGTCGGCTCGTGACCGTTTGCACGCCCTATCTCGATCGGGGTTCTCCAGGGACAGTTTATCGCAGTCTGAGGGGGTGAGATTGATAGCCCGAATATAAATAAGTCTAAGAAGAGGGCCTGGGTTTGGAGGGACTCTAAATCGTTGCGGCGTTCTTGTCATTCCACCGTACCCATGCCACTGGTGCATTCCCCGAATTCGACATCCTGCTGCCCATCTCCGCAGGTAAACTCAGTTTCCCTATCAAAGACTACTAGTACCAGGTACTAGTATTAGGCCATTTCATTTAAACATATCAGAAAAATAAATTCAATTTAAAAAATATTTTTTTTAACCTTTTTTTTTATATTGTACAATCAACATTGAATGTTATAAGTGTTTTTCACATGTATGTCGTGATAAAAGGAACCACCCAAGGACGGCACTTTTGACACAAGAACAATTATGGTCTAAGGGCTATGAAGATCTCTAGGCCAGCGTAGTTTAAGCCGACGCGGGGGAGGATAATGGATGGGTAAGAGAGGAAAGGGACTGAACGAGTGGATTAGGATGAGGAGAAAGGCGGGAGTGGAACTGGAAAATCGGGATTTTGCGACTTCGTCCACTGTCGGTAAGTTGAGGTCATGGTGGATTATGTGGTTAGAAACATCAGCTGAAGGATGGTACGAAGGACTTTTGACTGGAATCTCTGGAGGGGAGCGATGTTGGATGTCTCGGTGGAACCCCATAGCTCTATACCGTATGTCCATGTCGGTTTAAGTATCGCTTTGCATATTGTCAGTTTGTTACTTAAGGTCAATTTTGATGTCCGTTTTAGTAACAGTCTTAAAAGTCCAAATTTTCGTTTTAAGTCGATTCTTTTGAGTCGGGTATGGGGATTCCACGTGAATTTACAAAATATGGAAAAACCAGTGTTCTCTTCCATTATGCTATTACATAAACATCGCGACGTTGATGTTAAGAGCGTAATAATAAAAAGACAGGAAGTCGACAGACTTACAGATCACAATGGACAAAACTAGATTTAAACAGTAAATTATTATTGTACAACGCTCAAACCAAATTGGGCATACGTACTTGAACGAATATTAACGAAATTCAAACCTTACAGTCGTAAATCAAAAGAGTAAAGAAGGTATATTATTTTCGGGACTCTTAAATTTTAGTTTCGATAAAATAATGCTGCCCGAGAAACGGGTAAGGCGCGGGGTCGACACCCCATACTTTTTTCGGAACCATTCCCAGTATTCTATGCTCTCTATGCGTGATGCTTTCTTCCAATTGTTATGCGCCCCTATAAGACGGACCCCATATTCGTCCTCCCTTTTCCTGTCCAATTTCCAGAGATCAAACGGCGCCCGTTCCCCCCTTTTCTGAATTCAATACGGGGCCGTTCGTCCGTCTAAAATTGTTACCCTCTAACCCCGCCCACTGTATATTCGACCCTCGAACTGTCCGTTCCCTATTTTCCCTCGGGAAAATAATGGTTTCCTAAATATTTCTTTATTCCCGGTTTTCTCCCGCTCGTGTCGCACTATCTCCCACTACCGTCATCGGAAAACTTCGATCATCCCTGCGTTTCTATCTACAAATAATATCATCCTTCTGTTCCGGACTGGAACCGAAGAATTCCGATCCCGATAATATGCCCGTGTAACTGGATTAAAAACGCGTAAATAACACAGTCACATCGCAAATTTGGACTATCCAGACCTCTACTGAAAAGGACATCAGAACTTACTATAGCCGAAAAATTAACAGTTGAAACCGACGTGGTTATCCACCGAGACTTCTGACCCCTGGTTTAGCAGGTAATAATTTACATAAAGTAAAGTTTTCTATACATATGATGAAGTGAAGACATATAAATTCTGAATAACCCAAAACACTGCATACTGTATTTTGAGAGGACGAATTTATCGTAAGTTTTGAATACACCGAGTTGAACTGGAATTGAATGGGGGAAACAGAGCGGGACGACCAACTTTTTTGTTTTTCCGGTTTCGTAATTCGGGAACGACTTTTGAATTCGGCGTTCCCCCCGCCCGAGGGGGTGGATCCGGTCCTAGCTCCGTGCCCGACTTCCGGCGCTGAGTTTACAGGAGTCGAAAGAGAAGAAGACAGTCGGGCAGTCGAAGGGTCCTGAGGGCGGCGAGGGCAACTTTGGCCCTGTGAAACTTTCCCTACGGCGATTTTGTTGAAAAACTTCCATTGCGAAGCGCTCAACCCCAGTTCGTCGATCGCCGCTTATAAACCGGTTTTAAACGGCCAATAATTCACGGAAGATATTCGATTCAAACCGCCGTTCAATCCTAGAATGTTGTAATTAAAAGTAGCTTAAAATCATTTATAAATGAATGAATCACGGAAAGATTCCTCTCCACGAGGAATCATCTTCTATATTTCCTAATAATAAAATGAGGAGTAATTTTCTAAAGGGTCTGACTCTCCTAATTTCATCGCCTGCCGTATTAATATATATCAGTATTTCTGAATACGGGGCGTACTGTAAGTTCTATCACCAGTTTTCAGTTAGTAACTCCTTAATTATCGATCATACTGTGTAATAGCTGTTCCGACAGACTGTTCCATCGGAAGCGAACACCTCGCTATATAGACGGAACGGAGAGGAACCGAAACCGGTCTATTTTCGAGCCGAATAGGCGAGCCAGCTTCCGGAAATAGCCCAACGGATGATATACCGAGATTGCTATCGGGTCAAACTAGTTTCCAATACCTTCACAGGAGCTGATTTTATGTATATAAATTTTCTATTACATACATATAATGGAAGTTAAGCCACCCCATTGGAGATTGGTTACTTTATTCCTAGTTAAGGGTAATGGTTCGCGAATCTATTTAGACTCATAAACCCTTTATAGCCGTACTTTTTAAGTACAATGAAATTGAAACTTACGTTTCCGATGAAATATATAAATTATTATTTTCCACAGATTTAATATTAATTTAAAATTACGAAACAATATTTATCTGAGTGAAACTCAAGTCGGAATCAAACCAATCGGCAGTAACTCGCGGCCCTAAAGTCAATGATAATGCGGCCGGGTACTCGCAGTTTTTCTCAAATGAGACCGATAACGATTTTCATAGAAAATAATGTGGCGATAAGACCTGAAAATGGTTATTCGAAGCCCCCGAGGGAGTCGTACTTTATTGTGGGGTTGGGCTGGGGGTATCCCAAGATATTTCTGCCTTGTTTTTCACTGGATATTGAGCATTTAAGAATTTATCTAGCTCATGAGAGACAGACAGACAGGGAGAGAGAAAGACCGTAGGCTAAGCGAGCTGCGTGGGCGTAGGCCGGGGCTTGGACGAAAGGGACTTGCGATTAAATATTAGTCAAGCTGCAGCCCCGTCCACCCACTCCGCCCCCGGAGCGGGGAAATGTCAACAAAGTTGAAACAAGAGAGAATTGTTTTCTCCGACAGTCTACTCTGAACTGTCCAAACTCAAATCCAAGGCTCCAATTACGTTATATTACAATAGCGAATTTCACCGTGATTAAAATTTGAGGGAGGCGGAGGGTACATGGCGAAAAAACCCCTTGGAGCGGGGTAAAATCGGCCACAAATATTTTGGCATTGTTAAATATTTTAAGCTCGTACGTGTTCAGTCTTTCCAAAATTTATTTTTACCTATTCCCAAATAGAATGTCCATTGTTCGTCTCGATTCAATTCATTAAAGCATCCAGTGTCCTAACCCGAATTGCCGTTGAATACCCAGCGGGAACGCATTCGTTCATCGCGAACTTTTTACTACAATATAACACTTTACTCATCCCCGAATGGCGTTCTTCGTCAAAATTCTGCGAACCGAAAATGAAAGTTCAGCGGATGAACTTCATGGACGTATTGCGGTTCCGTATTATCCGCTGTTATAAAATTTATTGGCGTCGAGCTTCACCCGGAACTCGGCCCCGACTGTTTTGCGCTGTTTACGTTTGCGAACAATGAAAAATCTGTAGAATATTCAACGCCGGTTTGCGGATTTCGCTTTCGGATAAAAATTTCCCGGAGCGTTTCCGCGGTAAAACGACGGGAGGTCTCGGTTTCCGAAGGTTGACGCAGGCCCGTAAACGTCGGTGGCCGTAAACCCCTACCGAGATTTTACGACTTTCGGCACCCACGAACGATTGTCGGTGGCGAAAAAACGGGATATTTTATGGAAGAATTTACAACTAAAACATTTCCCTTTTTTCTACGCGCAGGTATCTTCTACGCGCAGGGCTTGTACCGTGGTTATTTCATTAGAAAAAAAAACCGGAACAAATCAATCCTATAAATATTGCCTCTTAAATCAAGTTTTCTAGTCCTTCTGTCTCCTCAAGCGAAGACCAAACCAAACTACTGTAAACCCTCGCACATAACAGTTATTCCAAATATTACCTAATATACTTTTAAACAATTAAGTAATTTAAATTATCTCGGTAGCATTCAACTTTGACTGTCTCCTATTTCTGATTAGAACAGTTTCAGTTTATTATCATGAATAGAAATGCGATTAAGCACAGTTTTTATATTTTATTCATATTTATCATTCTTTTTACATTTGTTCTATATACTTCTATATTTTTCCTTTTGTTTTCTTAGTGCAGTATGTGATTGATCTTCTTGGTTCCGAAACGCTAATGGCTAAGACCATAACGCCGAAACCTCTAGGTCAGCATAGCGCTGACAACAGATACAAACTAGAAGAATTATAAAATATAGTCTTTCGCTGTTGTTTTTAATTAATCGAGCGAGTGCGTGCACCGCTCTCACGCGTTTGAATATGATTTACGGCGCTCAAAAGTATTTCCGGATGAATTCCGAACATTCCCATCTGAACCGCGCCATTTTCAATATGAGCGAAATATTCCACTCCGGAATTTCCCGTCTTGAGGAAAGTAGAGGGATACAAATTCCCTCCGGGGAATACTTCCTCGAGACGGAGTAGTGCTCCAACAGAATTCGGAATCCGATATTGATATATTCATGTCAATTTATCTACTTTCTTTAAGAAGGAAGACTGTGTAATCAGCTTTGATTTTCTTTCAATCAAAGTTGAACGGGAAATTGCAGGAATTTGCATTTCTCTCCCCGGGCGTTATATGGAAATACAAATCTGATTTCGGAGCTGGATCCCGCTTTTTTTTTATTATCAGAAGTAAAAATTTGCTTCCGGAACAGGGCTCGGACGCCTCTGAACTATTGTGAGAAAATGTAAGTAGAAATGAATTCGTTGTATAAATAGGCAATAAAGAATTAAATCGCGGTAGGAAAATTAATGACATTCAAATTGGTCCCCGTGAATCCTCTGCATAAGTAAATGAATCCGGCTCATTAAACTCAAAACAACGCAACTATGCTAATTAGATTGAAATGTCGGGGTACGGATCGTGTATCATAGCAATGATGATTTGACATCAATTTAATATCGTACATCGAATTCCAATTAACTCTTACGGTTCTGACGGCGGCTGGAATTTATGCGGCCCGTTATAAACTGATAATACAGGCCCGGCATTAATTAATGCGTCGGACAACTTACCTGATTTCTATTATACGAATTGGGCTCGTACGCGAAATCTAATAACGCTGCGGGTAAAACAATAGGAAAGAGGGGGGAGGGGGGCGCGGGCCACAGTACCGCAGTCGGAATTCACGGCCACTTTGATCATACAGATATTGAAATTTCGATTAGAAATTCCCTCAAACCGTGCAGGAAATCGGCGGCCACTAATAACTTTATGGCTGCCGGTCAAAAGACAACCATAAGCTGAAAATATTTCGGTATCACCTCATCGCGAAAGTGAAAAAAAAAATATCCGAAAAAATTTATTATAATTTCCAATTTATAGCTTATTATTTATATTTCACAATATTTTTTCCGTGCAAAATAAATATGTCAGATAGGGTACTTACTAACAACGTAATTTCAAACTATATTTGGATCATTCACAAGTACAACAGTACTGATTTGATTTGTTATTCTCCACCGTGAACAGGAATTTTAAATGAATCATTCCCAAGATAGAATTGAAAATTCAACACTGGGTCGTATAAATTTTATAGAGTTATTAAGGACGAGATTCTATATTGAGATATTTATTTGTAAAATGCATATTTGTAGATATGCAACAAATGCATATGTATATAGGTATATATAACACTCGTTATTTTAAAATAGTAATGCATCAAGGTATATATATGTGGTGGGAGGTTATAGAAGATAACCAATAGTAGGGTTGCCAGCGGGGCTTATATATATATTTATTTGTAAAATGCATATTTGTAGATATGCAACAAATGCATATGTATATATATATATATATATATATATATATATATATATATATATATATATATAACACTCGTTATTTTAAAATAGTAATGCATCAAGGTATATATATGTGGTGGGAGGTTATAGAAGATAACCAATAGTAGGGTTGCCAGCGGGGCTTATATATATATTTATTTGTAAAATGCATATTTGTAGATATGCAACAAATGCATATGTATATACGTATATATATATATACACTCGTTATTTTAAAATAGTAATGCATCAAGGTATATATATGTGGTGGGAGGTTATAGAAGATAACCAATAGTAGGGGTTGCCAGCCGGGGCTTATAAGCCGCTATCCTGTGGGATCCGTTGGGGCGGAAAGGATTGTTGGTGGGACAATGAGCGTGGCCGTAACATAGTGCCGGGATCTAGGCGACCGCTCCTCGAGGAGGACCCCGATCCCGTTGATCCGTAAGAAATGAACTGACCGGAAATGATCGGAAAACGAAGACGGACGGTGGAGCCGGCCGGACGTTGAAAGAAGAATCCTGTATTTTTCAACTTTTTTTATGCGCTCGCTACAAAAAATATTAGGGTGTCCCATTTCTTTTTTTCCATCTCTGGATCTGGAAATTAATACACAATATTATGGATTCACGTATCCCATCTTGATTAAATGCTTAAGTACCGTTGTCCTGGGAATGTTAGTGGCATCCACTGTATCGCGGATTTTCAGCTAGTAAAGTCCGCTATGCATCGTTGCTGGGAACTGCGGTCTTCATCTTTCAACTGAAAATTTCCAGCTCTAAATTTCTTAAACCAATTGCTGACGGTTCAAATGGTCGTAGTGCCCTTCCTATAAACGGTGCAAATCTCGTCTGCAGTGACCTTAGCACTATTGCCTTTTTTAAAACAAGGAAGTTTTTTCATAACATGCTTCTGTTGGGCAGGATTTCGCGCAAGGGTTCAACACGCTCTAAATCTTCAAATTTATTTCAAATAAAATGCAACGAAATTAATCCTTCAGTGGAAAATAGTTACAAAACTAATATTCACCTCATTTCAGACTATATTTTCTATTTCAGTACACCTGTAAAATATTCTCAATGTACAATGAACGAAAATTTTCTGTGAGAGTGAAATTAAGAGAAACTGCCAGAAAACGTAATATATAGAAATTTCTATTATATGATTTCCTTTAACTCTTGATTGTTTTCGTGGGAATGAATGTAAAATATCACTATTATGTAGGCGTAATTGTCACTCGGTATACTCGGTGTGATGATTGCAGGCCCGCGGTGTCGATTTGAGGCGGGAATAAATTAAATTAATTACGTTTGATTCAAATTAAAATACACTTGTTCCTTAATTACGGCTGGGTGCGGTGGGCACTTGACGGGGCTCCACTTCCCAGAATTAATGATCCGACTTGCAGTGTGCTCCTCCATCGTCGCTCTCCGATCCGGTAACGGGAGAAAATACGTCATATGAAATTCCTCTCGATACTTTTAAACCGGTTTAAATTCCTTACATTTTTCTTGTAGGCTGGAATTCCCGACCGAAAATATCGGTCGAAAGTATTTTTTTTGGGTGGGAATTGCATGCGTAGGACGACAGTAAGTTGGTATCGAGAGGAGGGGCCGATGCGTATTTTCGACCGACTGTACTCTGTTTTATTTTATGCTGGTAAATTATCTTCGTGACTCAATCGAGCTTGTAAATTTTAAATTTTCTGGATAATTTAATGTTTCCCTAACGAAGATTCCAGGGGGAGAAACCGACGGCAAGAATATCGGTGAATAACTTAGTTCGGAAGTAAGGATTAATGAACAAGTCCCCGGGCTAGTGAATTTATTGTATATTAAATGTCGCATTTAATGTAAATATGCGTGATATTGAAGCTCACCGTTCAAATATTTAAGCTGTAATCCAATATTTATACTTTGCTCAATATAGTGTTGAAATTGAAAAAGGTTTTATAGGATTTAAACGGACGGATATTAAATCGGGCCCCCCCCCCCGATTACAGTACAGAAGAAATATTGAATACGACGACATTAATTTGACGCATCCTTCACAAGAGCTACGCGAATGAACGAATAAAACCGATATGGCTATCAGGCCTCGCTCGTTACAATGACAATAATTCAAAGCGATTTCAGGATTTCAATCCTTCAGGGCCATAACTCAAAACAGGACCAGTCCAATTGCCGCAGGAGGAGTTGAATTCTTCTGGAATTTCAAAAAGAACTATACAGTATAGAATGGAAAATTAAATAGAATGAAATAATTGTGTGAAATATTCGTGAAGAAAGCACTATGATCATTACAGCCCCGATGGCTGGTCTAAAAGAAATGCAGGTTGAAAGTAAATAAGACAATATTTTATTCACTCGTTCAGTTTCGTGACCGATAATACAAAAATCTTTCCGGCCCAGTTCCCGATAACTGAAATACCGGCGAAAATGTGAGAGTTGGTCCTTGAATTTGAGACGAAAATATAAACTGAACGTCAAAGACTGAATGTGAAAGAATGTAAAAGAGAATTGTACCGTGTTCCGCATCGGATAGAACAATTTAACGGAATTACAACATTACTTTTTCCTTTAATCCCTTCAAAATTCGGACGCACATCGTGTGTGTATTTTGTCATTCCGCTGTCATGCAAATAATGTTATTTGACTTACAGTTAACTTGCCGGATCTAATTTTAATGGAAACTGTTTCATGCGTCACGTACTTCACTCTCTAATTTCAGTTTTATTATAATCTGTGATTGAGCTAAATTATTTGGTTTCACGGTTCAAACAATTCGATCCGTTAGAAACGTCCGCCAACCATACGCCCGTACGGTGTAGATTCGAATAAATTATCGAACAGGTTAAAAAATAGTGGCGTCCGCAACGGGAAAAGTGCCCTCGCACAGCGCATTGCGGAAAAGCGGATTACGCGGTTCGAGTTTTACCGGGTGTGGAAAATTCGCCCGCCGGATATTGTCGGACAGATTTTTCGAAACGACGCTTTTCAAAGTTTTATATTTCCCCCCCCCCCCAGATTGAACCTAAAATAAAAAAATTTCGCTACCCTTTAATGGACTTGACGCGATGAACACAATTGTAAATTACCGGTAATGGGACCGATGTTATTTCACAGCGGGGATATGGCCCTGAAAATACCACCCAGGGCAATGCTCATGTTTTGTCCTTACAAAAATCACGGTAAATTAAAAAAATCATTAGGCTTTCCATTACTTTTTCAGATTATTTAAGAATAACAGCTATTGATTGACATTAAATTTCAAACTGTATTCTTCTGTTAATATGGCACAAAGTTTTGAACTAAAACTGCGTCTTTCCCAATTGGTAATTGGGAAATTTTAAATTTTGTTGGCACCCCCGTGGAAAAAAGTTCGTCACCGAAGCAGTGGACCAAACGGCAATCGCTTTCGGAAAGTCTCGAGGGCGATATTTCAAACCTTCCGAACAAACACCGTTTGAAACAGCTATTTTAACAACAAATCCAGATCTGACGGACACCTTCGACGGCGCTGAGAGGCCCGAGTCCGTTGCGTTATTCAACGACCGCGGCTAAGTTCAAGGGCCTTTGGCTCCACTCCAGAACCGGATCCCTGGACACCTCGACGACTCACTCGACTTTATTTCGGCCGGACGGAGTTGTTTGCCGGCCGAAAATAGATCAACGAGGCCCAAGCCAGGCGATTAGTTCGGAGAACATCGACGCTTACTACAAAACATCGCAGGGAATAATACAAGAAAGCCTTTAAAAAAGACGCGATATCGGAGCTAAAATAATAACATTAAGATTGGGTGAGGGTCTTATACGTGCGTAATTTAGTCAGACCGTCTGTAATTAAGAAATTGAAAGGCGCTGATACTAGACCGCCATAACACGCGTGCGTGTAAATTAGTTTCACTTAGCGCCTTGTTAGTAAATACGAATACATTTTGGAACATCTCTTTCATGTTCCCATCTTCTTTCTAATTAAAATTCTTAACATTAATTTATTATTAATAAAAATAAACTAAACTCTCGAACCGATAGACAGTGAAGCGGGACGCGAGAAGCCGGTAATTTATTATAACGCAAATAAACCGGGTTTAACAAATTAACATATTGTTCCAATCACGCCGAATTGTATGAATATTGATGAGACGGTGGGTAGAAAAAAACAACGGCATTCCAAACCCTCGCTGATCAAAAATAAAACAGAAATTCCAAACTGAAACCCTCACTTTGTTAACAAGGCGCTAAGTGAAGCTAATTTACACGCACCAGTGTCATGACGGTTTAGTATCAGCGCCTTTCAATTTCTTAATTAAAGATGATCTGACGAAAGTTGTTCTGTCAGCTCTATTTCTATTAAAATATGTCTGTCAGTAACTGTATGAACTTATAGAATTATGTATGTATAAGAGTTTTTATGGACATTAGCAAAATCAAAATTAACAGGCCCCCGCTATTTATAAGAATTTTTCATGTTTTCTTATTCTTCAGATTTCTGATTTCATTCGTCTATTGCTTGCTCTCATATTTATATAATAATCAATTTCTTTTTGTGATCCCATCCTAATTCTTACTTATTCGAAATTTAACTTAGGCCTAGGGGTTTCGCTATTCTTTACCCTTTGTAGTATTCAGCGCATATATGTCCGCAAATCCAACTTGAATATTTTTGAAGTAATAATTTTTCTGTAGCGCATTACCACACTATCTCAGAAAATTTCAATTACCAATAATTTGTGGAAAAGTGTAAAACACCGCTGGAGTGGGCCGGAAATATTCCCGAGGGAGGCGGGATTAAAGAGTGCGGGATGATGAGCACCGCTAAGTCGAAGCCGTCTGTAAAAGTCCCTCCCGTACTTAATCCCACATCCTTCTCCCATTCCCCCCGGGACCCAGCTATCGACAACCGACCGCCTCCTCCCAAAGTACCCTACATCAACCTCCCGAGGGACCCCCCTTTGCAAATATAACGCGCCCTTAAGCCTATGCGCAATTCTCAAACATTTTTACAACGAATTCACGGAGAGTCACTCAAGGCGCTGTATTTAAGATTCAATATTTTGAATGGAATTTCGGTCTCAACTAATGCTTCAATTATAAATGTATGCTCTCCTGTATGATCGAGTCTATTCAAGACCAGTTTCAATTTCTCGCCGAGGAGAGGTATCGGGTCACAGAGTATTCCCCATACGTCGGAAACAGGTTACACCCTGGGGAGCTACAGCAGGGAATCGAATAAACCTTTCTATTGGAACTGGCTGAAGTTTTCTTCAAAAACAGGAAGTATCTCAGACGTATAAAGATTCAATACCTTCTTCACAGATCGCGCGATATTACCGTTTAATATTAATAATTCATAATAATTCAAATTGTACATAGTTTTATTTTGTATTATCTTAAATATTTTGATATCGAATTCAGTTTACCATTTGTATTAGTTAATCAGAACTAATAATGAAATAGTGATATTTACTCTCATGCCAAGGAAACTAAGGAATACAATTTCCTCCCAGATTGTTTTCCTATCTCCTCCAGAATATTATGGCTCCTGTTTTCCGTATCGCTGTGAGGCGTGTTTCGAAATAAAAAAAAAATGAATTTATGTCTATAAAATGTTTATTTCATTCGCAACGGGTGCACAGCGCTGCAACCGGTTATCGGTTTATTCACTAGCGTTGGGTAAAACGGTTGGCTGCTGCCTGAATTCGCAAATAAAATAGACAGTCGACACTAACGTCGGCCTCGCAACGAACACTGAACACTGTTGTTGACACAATTACTGATTGAATTAATTAACATTCTGAGCGCGCGGACAATCATTATAATGGCCAATTTAATGATAACAAGGTATAATATATCACAAACAACGATATCTCGCCGGCGACAGCTGCAGGGAAACTGAACGGTCGCTGAGCGTGAATGCGTGCAATTTTCCGTTCGCATTTAATATTTCATTACGACGCTTTTCTCCGCCTTCTTCCGTACGGTTTCGGCTGCTCGCCACCTTCGGTAGCACTTTTCGCCACTTATTGGTTGCCCTCTGCCGCCGGGGAAAGTCTGCCATTAGCGCAGAACCATTAGCTTTCACGGTATTACCGCCGAGGCTATTCCGCTCCGTTGACAGGACGTGTCACACGACCGGAGAGTTCAGAGAGCTCAACTATGAGCTAATAAATTGGATTTTAGTGGAAAATGAGTTTCCCAACCAGAGTATCGGGGCCTAATGAATTTTCACAGCAGTTTATCACCCTCTGGCGTCACGAATTTTCTTTACGGACGCCTGAAAAGTTGCCGCGTGATCTAAATATACCGGAAAAATAAATTAAAGAACAAGAGGAATCCTTCATATTTGTTATTACTACTTTAAAATGAATGAAGCTGATACATTTGTGGCATTATAATAGTTCAAAAAAATGTATCACTATCCGTACGAATGTCTCGGAATTCTAGTCCATTTCAATGCGAGAAATGCTGCGATAATTCTGCCCCGGGGGATTAATAGAATGCATTAAGTTGGTCCCGGTCGGGCACTTAGCGCGGGACTCACGAAGTCCCGCTCCCGAGGAGCTTACAAGATTGTGAACCGCATAACTCATCGCTTGAAAAGAGAAAGTTGTAAATCACCGTCTGTTGCACTTCTCTATGGGGGTCGGAGCTAAGTGGACGCTTTCGTGAAAGGATTATAGATCATGAAATCGGTACAACAAAAAAGCTTTAAGAACAAATCTAAATTGAGGGTCTAAAGAACTCGTTTATTAACCCGCGAATATGCTAAGTGTTCCGCGATATTAGGAAAACTTATTTGTCCCGGGAAAACTCAAAATAATATAGACGTTATCCGAGGAAAGGGAAGGAAGATATTTCGACAACCGACGTTAAATTACCTACATTTCAAAGAATCTCATCTCTTCGGAAGAAAATCGCATATCATACGGAAATTTTTCATACGCTCCATTACAAAAATGTGCATTCCCATTATAACAGAAGGTTTGATACTAATCGAAGATCTTTTTCTCTTTTATCTCACATATTTTTCTTAGAATCAAAAAGGTTTCCATGTCGTCAAAAAGGTTAGAGTTTACGATGTCTGTTCAATTCAAGATTACTGTGTGATGTGACTGTAGCGTCGCAACTGTAATTTTATTTTAATTTAACACACAATTTAAATTGTTTAAATGTTTTTGTGTTTATTTAAAAGATTGGACGTCTTAAATGTTACATTAGATGGCGAAACCTGAAATTAATCATCCTCCGTTAAAACTAGCATTAAAAATAGATACTATGGCTCTGATTATATGATAAAATTTATTTATTTTTTTAATGATTAGCTTTTTGAATTGTTCAATTTATACCGTCCTATAAATAAGCGGAGCGGAACAAGCTGGCTTGTTGTTCAACGTCCGCCGGTTCATTCAAAGAGATTTACTCCGGGTCCTCTTTTTACCCCCCACCGCCCGCCCAACGTATTCAGAGCCCACAATAGACAGCGGCGGAGGAGGGGCGCTTGTCCTGTTGGGTTTGCCCTGTAAACAGATTAGGTCGAAGCTTTTACCAGTGCCCCGTAGGTGGGGTCCCTCCGGCGGCGTCCTACTCGTAAATCCCGAAGTAAATTATGACGTGTGCCCTACTAACGAGATTGTTCCCCCCACCAACCCCGACGGCGTAAGGGATTCCCTTTGCTCTTGAAATTCCGAATCTCGGTCCGAGATTAAACCGGCGTTTAATAAAGGCTCCTTCTCCGCCAAACAACACCCCCACCCCACCACCACTGGATAGTTCCTTTGAAGCGTCCCTAAAGGGACGTCCCCGATAGTACAGAATTTATATTTGTCTAATATACAGTGCCCTATAGGGCGGTTTATTCGGGCGTGAACCATAACCGAACTAAATATGGGTGGAGGGTGGGAGTTCGTCCTTAGTATCGGATATCTAGATTGCAGTTCAATTAAAAATCACTGCAGTAAACGCGGTGTATTTCTTCTCATATTCAACTAATCTCATCCATTTGAAGCTACTCTTGTCATATACCAAAATCGACGTTAATGCTTTATTAATCGTCTATAGTCAGCGGGAAATATATATTCAGAATAAAATATCTAATGTAAAATAAGTGATATGGAATTTATTGTTTATACAAGGTTCTAGATTGCCCTACAGCAGTCCGATTCATGTACGGCAAGGAATGAAGAAATTAATACTAAAAGACCAATAACTGGTCTCAAATTACAGGGTGATAGTAGAAAAATGTTGACTTACTTATTATCAAAATGATAAACTATTCCTAATAGGGTGTTTCAAACGGTTTTCCTGATTATCGATAGCTGACAGAAGAAATATTGTCGTTATCGATTATCCGACTCTCGATTCAAACCGGAATAACCTCTTGTCGCCCGAACGTTGTCATGTACTATAAGAGAATAGACTCAATTATATTATCGAATTACAGGAAATACGATCGAGCCCCCCCCCCACCCCCGACCATTTTGTTGTCTGCTTGTTGTTTGTGAAGTTAGCCTAATGCCCGACGGTCGGTTATTCAAACAACGTCCGATACGGGGAATTCACCGACGTCCGAAATCGTGTCCGAACACTCAACACTCAACAACAACCCCCTGCAACCGCCACTACATAAACCCCCTGTCAGTTGCAAGCGTAGAGGGCTGCCGACCCCGTCCACCGCCTAACCTAAACCCAGGTTCGCTTTCCGATAAGTTATTTCGGGAATATCTTGTCACGCGAAATCGGAAATTTCCCAATTAAATTCAACGGAAATTCCAAATCTGCCCGCGTTCAATGCGATCCAGCCGCGGGGGCCGTCAAAACCGGATTTCGTTACACTATAATTCATTTCGGCAATATGTCCTTCAAAAATTGACTAAAAACTTTTTGGACCGTAAAAACGAGTTAAATTGCGCCTAATAATAAATAATGAAAAAACCCTCGTTAAAACGGAGTTCAAAATTGACCAAGACAACAAAATTACAAGATCTACCGTATTGAGACCGACATGGATAGAACTTATTGGGTTCCTCCAACACACCCAACCCAAATATTAACTACAGCAACATACTATTTAAGTCATATTTCGTATCGTCGGAATACAGCGATTAGGATCTATAAAATTTCATGGAAAGCCTCTTTTGATGCCTGCGAAGGTGGCCACACCGCAACTGAAGATGGCGAGTGGCCGAAACCTGAGGGGGGGGGGAGAAGAATCTACGGTATAATAATACTTAAGGGAAAGAATCTTGGATACAGTAAAATGCGGTCTGGTAGCAGGATATAAAATATATATAACGCTCCTTGTTGATCGAGGGGGAGGATCAATTTCAGAGTCTGGATACGGGGGAAAATTTCTCGGAAATCGCTAACCGAACTATCCATTATCCAGCCCCTACCGACTGTAAATAAAATGCGGTGGTGGGGAGAAAATGAAGGCGACTTACGTAACTACCCCTGACGGAGGGTGGCGGCGATGAGCATCGATCCGATTTTTATCTAGGTTCACCCCCATCCCTTCCGAAAAAGGGTGGAATTCTCCTACAAAATACGTTGGCTAGACCACGACATTGAACTTGAACCTCAATTTATTTATCGGTTAACTATAGAGACTCCTTCGGAAGAGGACAGAAAAACTGTAGCTTCCGGATGGCTACCGTGTTGTCTATAGAGTAAAAATAAGTAACTCTCAGTAAACTATATAAGAATACTTAATTATCGATGCCAAGGATTAACGAACGCTTTTCGAGCGAAATAAAAATTCCCAGCTTCGGTCGTTCAAATTAGGCAGTTCAAAAGCCAGTATATATTAATTATTCGATCAAAATAATTGTAATGCTAAAAATTACAACAAATACCTTAAAAAGGCTGAAAATGAATGAATAAATTTCGAGAACAGTAAAAATTGGAGCTCAATAACAACAGAGTTCTGTAGCGCAAAATAATGTTGATCAAAATGTTGCCCCTATTCATAATGAATGTATTCACTCAATTCAAGTAACGCTTTTTTGGAAACATCCCAATTAATGTTGAGCACAATGAACAACTCGGACTGCCGGGCTAAAACGCTTTTCGGAGAACTCAATTTCAATTTAGAATTAATATTAGAAACGGCGGAAATATATAAATCGTGCGATTGTTTAATTCTGCTCGACATAAGCAAGCCCAAATGCTGAATGTAGTCAAAAAAAGAGAAAAGCTACCACGGACATTTAATTCGTTAAGTAAATTAATAAAAGAAATAAAATAACCCATTTTTATAATTACTTCCATTAATTTAATAGAAATACACTTAGTTCTAATTATAGTAATTTCTGGTGATAGCGGGAGTGGTAAAAGAGTCATATCCGGGACTGATCTTGTCAATTTAATTATAATTTTAAACATTTATCGGTATTTCCAGGGTTTGTGCGGCGAAAAATGTTAATGATAATTTGGTTTGTAAATCCTGTCTTATTCGATTAAAAATTGCGTAATAATTCACACGGAAAGAACCAGAGAGCATTATTGCGACATTATGAATATGAATAAAGGAAAATCATATTATATATAAATCTATTATATTGTAGTGATTGGTTGTGAACTGATTAGGGCCATGGTTTAGAATGTAATTAACATTTAGGATCTGGTTTATTATGAAATGGAAATTGTCGATGGAAATCGGTCTCGAGGGCGGGGACAGCAATCAGTTCTGGCCACAGTCCAAACAGCGGTTTCATTCGATTTTATCCCTACAATAAAACCAGCTTTACAGTTCTTGTTTATAGATATAGCGCCGTTTTAATGTTCTACATGTATATACGTAAGGGCTCCTCCTCCCCCTCCCCACAAATGTCTTAATGGTAAGGCCGTTTCCAACATCCGAGTTGACGCGGACATTGTCTTCAACAATGGGTCAAAGTGGGGTATTAAGACCGAAAAATAGGATAGTTGTTGTTGGATACTACTCAGGGCGTCTTAATTCATTGTATTATGTAGCGCACAACGTTTTTGATAACGGATACGACAAGATTTTCTATAAAGGTAGTGAAAAATATCGCATGAAATTACACTATCACTGGGACAGAAAACCCATAAATTAAAAATATGTTGATGTTTAACATCAAAACAGGAATAGGTACCGGTGCGTATGCACACCATACATGGTTGGTTTGTCGCAACCTATTAGGCGGGATGGATCAGTTTAGATTTCAAAATTAACCACAATTTCATCGCTTTAAAATTAACATGAAATTTTTAAATCTAAGAAAATTTGGAACCGGAGTTGACACTTCAATGCCGGATCCTAATTATCGCTGACCTCGGAATTCTAGTTCGATTCTTTTCGGAATTTGGATAGAATTAGTGGATAACGTATGATCGAAGATTGATATATGGATGGCCGGTGCTTTTAAATTATACCGTAGACTGGTTTGGTCTTTTACTAGACAGGTTTCGGCCGCTCGCCATCTTCAGTAGCGGTGTTAAGTTGGCACTCGGCACACTGCACTGTCACACGGTCAGTGACTTAGAAAACGGATTAACAAAATCCAACCCAAATAAGACAAACATAATTCCCCAATAACAATAACAAAATGCGTATATATACAACTGACAAACACCACAGTACAAGTGAATGTAACGGTACAGTGAGGATGCCGGAAAAAGATCCACAGTGCCAACAGTGACTAACACCGCTACTGAAGATGGCGAGCGGCCGAAACCGGCGAGAGGAGACGGAAACACCACGAACCTACGGTATTCCAACCCCTCGCAGACCACAAAACAGGTACAGGAATTCTCCCAGGTTGCCTCTACTCACCAACGAAGGCTGCAGAGGGGACTGGTGAATACCCCTCTGCGGCCGGTTTCAGCAGATGGTCAAAGGAGAGGAATCGGCCACTCTCAGGCGACCTAAAACTGAAATTGAACAGCACCATCGCAAGATGGGTCAGGGGGGTTTTTTCCCGGAAGATTTCCACTGCGACCGGAAGGTTTCCCCTGAATGACGAGAGTGCAGGGTGCACCTGAACAGAATGTAGAGCGGACACCGCCGCGTGGTGGGACGCGGACAGGGTGCTGGAGACAGCCAGCGTCCCCGACTAAGGTTCACAATGTTCCGTCAGCTCCCAGGTTGACCTGATTAGAATTTCGGCGGTTATAAGAGGTAACACTCTTGCGTACGCCAAAACGACAACAGAGTCAGGAGTGAAAAAAAAAAACCGGTTGAATTATAGATGGTCGTTTGTACTTCTTCTCCTGTATGTACTCGGTCCTGGAACGGCGGTGGTATAAAGGATTGTACTCACGAGAACTGATACGGCCTGAGTGTAGCTGACGAGGCGGCACATGTGCGGTCCGAAAGGCCAATGCTGGAGGAGGGTGTGGACGCTGGAGAACGGCACGCAGAATATCGCCATCAGTATATCGCCGACGGCCAAATTGCCGATGAAGTAGTTGGTGACCGTCCGCATCCTGGGGCTGGCCCTGACCACGTAGCAGACGAGGCCGTTGCCGCAGACCGCAGTCACGAATATGACCAAGTAGAGGGAGTATATCGCCGCTTGGAAGTAGCCGCTGGACAGGAGACCGCCGGGACCGATAGCCGAACAGTCCATCGACTCGTTGCCGAAACCGTACGACCAGTTGCCCTCGTACTCGGTTCCGTTCGCCCACGCGTCCATCATTTCCCCTTCCATTTTTCTCCACAATCGTATTCAATATTGGGCAACGGTTGTCCGTTCGGCAGGTCCCATACTGCAACAGAGAATCACAAATATTCCTTTTTTCTTTTTTTTAACTGTTTTATTTTTGCACAATCAACCTATACAGTTATGGGTGCAATTGATACATGTATTTATTTCGGCGTGTTAGTCACGACAAAGAAACCACCCAATGATGTGTGAGGTGATCTCTGGGCCGGTGGCGTTTAAGCCGTCGTGGTGGGGATAGTGGATGGGTAGAAGAGGAAAGGGACTGAACGAGTGGGTTTGGATGTGGGGAGAGGCGGGAGTGGAATTTAAGGAAGCGTGATTTTGCGACTTCGTCGACTGTCGGTATGTTGAGGTCATTATGGACTGTTTGGTTAGAAACATACCGGGGAGCATTAAGGATGGTACGAAGGACTTTTGATTGGAATCTCTGGATGCGGGCGATGTTGGATTTCTTAGCGGAACCCCATAGCTCTATTCCGTAAGTCCGTGTCGGTTTTAAAATGGTTTTGTATATTGTAAGTTTGTTGTCTACTGTCAGTTTTGATGTCTTTTTCAATAGAGGTCTCAGCAGTCCAAATTTGCGGTTAAGATCTGTTCTTTTGAGACGCGTATGGGGGACAAATATTCCTGTTTGGAAAACCCGGTTGAAAGTGACCCCACGAGCATCCAACCTGCAAACGTGACTAGCAAAAGATCAAACCAGCTAGAGGAGACAGAAATCTGCGTCAACGCCCATCTTCCACGGTTGAATTTTGCCATTATACTTTGGCAGTAACGTAAAGCTACTGAATTAGTTCAATATACCTGTTTTGTGGTCTGCAAGGGGTTGGAATACCGTAGGTTCGTGGTGTTTTTGTCTCCTCTCGCCGGTTTGGTCTTTTGTTAGTCACCTTTGCAGGTTGGATGCTCGTGGGGTTTGCACTGTCACTTTCAACCCCCCGCAGACCACAAAACAGGTTCTCTAAAAGACTAGAAAACCTACGGTACTGAATCCGGTCTTGCGTTGGATCGCAAGTACTTTTACGTCGTTAATTTATTGTACTATTCAATTTAAGCTAACAATGAGATAAAGCAATGTGAGCAGTGACACCTCCGGTACGACGGTATGAGTGCAAAATCATGTATAAACAGACAGCCGCCACAGTACAAGTGCAGTGACGATGCCCGAAAAACATCCAAAGTGCCAAAAGTGATTAACGCCGGTACTGAAGACGGCGAGCAGCCGAAACCGGTCTAGCAAAAGATCAAACCAGCACAGACAGAAACGCACGAAATGTACGGTAATAAACTAACTTATTTCTGCAATAATACGGACGATAGGGCGGTTTGCTCGGAACCTTTCGCGAAACACTGATGAGAAGAAACCCCAGCGGCAAGAATGATGAGAATGATGAGATGTGAGAGCAAAACTTTCACAAATACGTATCAAGAACGTTGTTAATACAACCACCGGTTGTACAAATTAATTTTTAGAACTCTAAACGTAGTTTTTTTCTATTAGTTTATCGCGGGTAAAATTTATCGCCTGATATTTCTTCACCTGCCCTGTGGGTATTGTACTCTCTGTTCTAAATTGAATACTGTGTTTCGTCGAGCCACTCAGCGGTTAATGGCGTTTCGCTTTCGTCAAATGATGCCGGCCTCGGGAGAAATCGTGGAAATAAATAAGAAAAAGAAATCCGTCCCCAGCCCCCGCCCCCTCGGGGAATGAAGAAAACCGTTTTAAACTGCTCCCGAAACGCTGGGGCTGATATTAAAATTTTCTTAAGGGGGAGGGAGGTGCTCGAATCTCGCTTAATTCCCCGTTTCGTCCCCGGCTCGGTTCATTTTTCCGATTAGCCCTCGGGAAAGGCGAATTTCCGACTATTATATTTCTGTCCCCCGCCACTCCCGCGTTGGCGAAGGGGCTACATTTTAAATTGTTATTGATTCCCGAGCGTGAAATTGGCCCTTCCGAATATAACCCGCCGCTCTTCCGGCCCATTTTAAAACCGTTTCGGGGTCGGAAAGATTCATTGAAACTGCCCCAACGAAAAAAAAAACATTTTAATTTTACGATTCGAACGGCAAGCCAACTTGTTGCCGAGTGGGGCGTCGACACCGCCCTGTGGGAACCGCACATTAGCTTAATGTGGAATGCAAAAGATAGCGATATCAGATGAATATTGCGTATCACATTTCATAACGATTCGGAAAAACAATACACTTGGTAAAAGTACAATATAGATATTCCAGGAAATTCTGGATGTAATATAACGCATTCCATCTCTAAAATACTTTCATTCTTTTATATTACCATTTTCAGATTTAAAAGAAATTTAATACTACCGCAAAAATGTAATTTTCCCTCGCATTTAAACCGAATAACTGAGTTGACCTTTGCGTACCCTAAAATTTAAATTTCAATTGTTGTCTTAAGATATAATTCAATTAATTTTATGTTGTATATGATTATCACTGCTGCCGTAGTACATAAGTTCGGGTTCCAATTAGGGCATCCCGCTGCCCTGTATGATTCATCTCGATCATTGTCGGGCGGATTTGGCAATAAACAATTGTGATTGGTCCGTCGGATGATTCACGGTTATCCCACCATAAATATCGTGACCTAATAAATGATACATTCGATGTGGAAGCATAATTTCGTCTCTACTATATGAATATTGATTGTGCAACCCAAATTCACGACTGTAAAACGTTCGAAACCGAGGGGGGATAATAAATTTTTAGGCATTATCTCAGCAAAATGTTCGGCTAGAGGAGACAGAAACAGACGAAATCTACGGCAAAATGGTTTTGTTATGGAGCCTAGTGTTTATATTTTGCCACGAGTTTAATAACCGAATGAACATTTTTGTGATATTCTGTATACAGTATTGTATTTAATATGCGTTTTTTAAATTATTTTTCGCACGCATGATCTTGCCATTGTCTGCAGTGTCGACAATGGAGACCGATAACAAGGGTTGAACACAACCTACCAAAGGGTCCACAGCCGGTTGAATACCAAGTTGTAGATTTGGTAGACTTCACCCCTTTGCTGTTGTCCGCTATCGGAAAGGCGTTAAATCACAAGGGGGGAGATTAAGCACGGACTTTTTTAAGTAACGAGTTAATTTCCTCTACCCACCCCCTCCCCCACAGAATTGTTTTAGCTGTAAAGAAAGAAAAATCCAATAACTGTAGCTGCGCTAGAAATCAATTCCAATTTGTTGTAATTGAAAGAAATTTTCGTTGAAAAAATAATTAATGCGATCCGTCGCTTAATTACTGAAATTCATCCACGTGAAAGTTATCAACGACATAATTTTTGGTACATTTTTAATGATTTTCCCTAACCCGGTTTCGTCTCCTGTAAGTCTCCTGTGTCAGTAAATCGTGCACTGTGCGTACACTGTGCTCAGTAATTTACAGACGGATTCCGCATATTGTTAAATAATAATTCGGTGAACCCGATTCGGTAGCCAAAGTAGTTTTTAATACGACGAAACAGGTTTTCAATATTCAAACCGCTAAAAAATTACTCTCCTCCGTATGTTTTTGTCATTACCTTGTAATATCTCATCAAATACATGAAGCAATCCGCCTAAATGTGCCAAGTAATTACATGCATTAATTTGGAGTAGTAATTTTTTTTTATATTGGATATAAATTAAACTAATTACATACTGTATTACCAAGTAATTTATATTAGATATAAGATATTATTGAAGGCGAATTTCGATGATTATATTGCTGATATTTCGAAAAAATTCCTAACACTTGATTTTGGCGTTCTATTCAGGGCTATAATCGATGACCTACAGATATAATAGGCCGACTAACAGGCAGATATCGAAGCAGTGTAAGGGACACTCAAGTTAAGTGCGATGAAATTTTAATGCCAAACTGAGTCCGAATAGATTAATTTGTGGGTATTTTATTACCTACTTCAAATATATTTTGGAAACATTCAGAATAACTAAAGGTACTGAACGAACTGAAAAGCTATACACTTAAAAATCAAATTACTTACGGAGTTGATTAACAATTTTCGAAGTTGAGGCGGTTTAAAGTCCTTTTAAAGGAAAAATGAAACATAAAGTGGAAATTTAGTCGAAGATGTGAGAAATTCACCATCTTAGAAGAACTCAAAAATGAAATTAAAATTCTGTACGGAGGCGTCGCAGCGTATTAGAAATATAATCATTTTCATCTGCACGACAACACACAAATAAAATCTAATTATCAGCAGCAGAGAACACTAAATATGTCGCCTTAAATAATTTCTAAACGGAACTCGCCTAGAACGATAACGTCTGAAAATTTCGTCCGAAAAAGCGAATTGCAGTTGAATTGAAACGGTCACCCGACACGCTAACAGAGAATAAAACAATCCCCCATTCATCCGCCATCATCATTATCCTCGGGTAAACAGCCCTGCCGGTTTGGATATTGAGCAATTTCTCTAATGTCTTAAACAAAAATTACAGTCCTACTGCCTTACATTATGTTCAGTGGCCATTACATATTTTTCAGTGGTAGTGAGGATGAGGATCCCGCTTGTCAATGACGCTAAGTTACACAATTTTTATTTAAATTGGGGACGTTTTTTCGTGGGAATTTCGTGAGCACGAAAAAATGCTTATTTTTAAAGGGACGGCAGTTTTCCACGAAAACCGGACCGTGTCAAGAATTTCAGCGGACGATTTGAAGCCCTCGTCGACTTACCGGGAAACGGAGGGTAAGTGTTACTGACTTAAGTAACATGGAAGTAACACGTCGGATTGTAACAGCCTAATTCAGCCAACGCTTCTCTAACCCATAATCGCATCCTGATAGCATGATCTAATATTGAAATGACAATTAATTCTGGTGTTTTCGTCCTGTCGAATAATTTCGGAAGCAACTTTTAAACATAAACAAATGAATAATACACAATATTAGATGGCGGTATTCCCATAAAATAAAAATTATAAAAGTTTAATTTAACATTATACATACATTTTAAACTAATTTAATATAGATACTGGACCCTCCATTAGTTTCATGAATCTGAGATATGATAATAACTTTCTTTATGGAATTCATCTCCGTTTCTCTCCTGAGTGTTTTCATATCCTCTCCCTTATTTCATTTAAAGCCAGACCAATTACGATCTGGAACTGTTTACGTACCCAACGACCAAAGGGGCTGAAACTCTCGCGGATTACAAATAGTCACAGATTTCTATAAACGCTATAAAGGTGAAATAGATTCCGCGTACATACATTTGCAGAACCCCGTGATCCTGAAGAGAAATTTCAATTTCTGAGGAAAGAAAATCTCCAACATTCCAAACGTACCAGTTCAGGAGCTATAAAATACACGATAAGTAACTTAACCCTTTGCACTCGGGACCATTCTGGATGTTGGCTACCAGCTACTCCTTGGTGGTTGGCCGATGTCACTGTCACTGCTATAGTTTTCGTCTAGATTTAGTTTTTCTAACGTATCTGTATAAACGTCTATCTGGAGCTAATCTTCACTACTACCTGTATCATGAGACTCAATCCTGTTTGAACGTTTTGCCATTGTTCTAATAAAAAAAATGAATAAATACATGGGTTGAAAATTTTCTGATTGTTATTACTAAATCTGTTACGAAATGATATTTACCAAAAGAACTTATTTCTCACTCGTTAGATCTATCTATACCGCTCGACGCTTCAAACCGGACTGAGCTCAGCTTTGAAAATCCAACACAAAACTCGCTGACATTTCTTTTAAATATCTTAGTAATTTTACTATATTTTGATTTGATGTCTCGTGCCATTTCAAGAGGAAACATCAGGGAAACATGCACGTCTCAAAAAGTTGCGCAGAAATAATCACTAATAAATTTTAATGTCCCACGAGAGGGGACAACGGAGTGCAACGGGTTAACTTACCGGATAGTACACATTGCTAATTTACATCAAGCTTTCCGAATTTCGTAAAGAATATGTAGGAATAAATGCGAGTATAAGTATAAAATATTGTCGATAAGAAATCAAAAATCATTCCGTGGAACACTTATCCGTCGAATGAATAACCGATTTTTATCCAACCTGGGAACGTTTTCAAATTACCTAATTGGATATTGGCCTAGACGAGCGGTCTAGCCGAACTGGTTGGATGACCGAACGTGTTTCGTGAAAGAGAGAGAGAAAGAGAGAGACATGGACCAGCGGACGTCAACGACTCCAGGGTTGGGCAGCGCGGGAGACACTGAAAGTCGGTTTCAGGCGGCGTCCTCAAGTGACGTCGTCCGCCAGAGCACTCTAAAGCAACGTGTAGGAACTGGCGGGGAAGGTGGCGCTGACGGCGGCTCACACAACGATCGGCCGTCGAACTATATCAGGATTAATGTATTTATTTATTTCGGCGTACCTGTCTTGCGGTCTGCGAGCGGTCGGAATACCGTAGATTCCGCGTTTTTCTGTCCCCTCTCGCCGGTTTGGTCTTTTGCTAGACCGGCTTCGGTCCTGGATTCGGCAGCCGAAACCGATCTAGCAAAAGACCAAACGAGAGGATACAGAAACACACGAAATCTACGGTACAATTTTTAAATTATATTTAGTAAAATTAGCGACCGAAATCAAGTGGTTATTTCCTCTTGTCCGTCATCCACCAGAACACTCTAGCGCAACGTGTTAGGAACTGGCGGGGAAGGTGGCACTGACGGCGGCTCATATACCAAATAGACCGTGCAACTATATCAGGATTAAGGTATTTATTTATTTCAACATACCTGTCTTGTGGTCTGCGAGGGGTGGAATACCGTGGATTTCGCGTGTTTCTGTCGCCGGTTCGGTCTTTTTCGCTAGACCGGCTTCGGTTGATCACCATCTTCAGTGGCGGTGACAGTGACGGTGCAGTGAGGATACCCAAAAAACATCCAAAGTGCCGAAAGTGACTAACACCGCTGCTGAAGATGGCGAACGGCCGAAACCGGTCTAACAAAAGACCAGACCAGCGAGAGGAGACAGAAACATACGAAATCTACAGTTTCTATTTATGTTTTTTATTGTACAGTCTAAGACAATATTTTATTGATACAACGGTTATTGTGTCGCTTCTCACGATAAAAGAGACAGCACTATGACTTACAGCCCTATTGGAAATCATGGAAGATGCTGCTGGCTTAGGGGACACCCTAAGTGGATTAAGATTTCTAATTTAAAATATTTATTTGGCGTTCCTCGAAGGCTTCGGACATCTCGACTCTTGCGCTCGACCCGTCGGAGAATTAAATAATTAGGAGTGTGGAATATCCTCAATCTTGTGCCGTGTTCGCCCTCCACGCCGAGAAGCGCACATGACAGTCCATCACGGGAAGAAAGTCAATTATTTCCCGAGTCGGAGTCCTGAGTTGACTCTGCCTACGGCTGGCGGGAATTTCACTGCCTTCCCTATTTACTAATCGTATTATTCACTCGGCGGGGACCAGACGTAACCGCCCGCGTCGGAAACTTCACGTATGAAACTCGTATAAAACAGTTCAGAATTTCTATTCCCGTCCTCGGCCGCTAATTTCCACTCAATCCGAGCCCTAAGTTAATCCCCCCCCCACCCCCCATCAGATGCTTATTACCGGGGGCCAACCGGCTTTAATGTCGGGCCAGCCATAAATTAATCATCCCTCCCACACCCACCACCCACCACCCGAAGCTCAATAGGCTGAGGTAAACCCAACTAATTTAATATTAGGGTTATGGGGGGGCGATGCGGACTTGGGCAGGGGTTGGGCCGATGGCAACCCAACTCACGCCGAGTGCTCTATTCGAAATTTCCACCACCTTTAATCTTCTACCCGCTCACCCGGCTAATTTTAAAAGTCGAAATGAAATTCGGAAAATCGCGTCCGATTTAAGAGTGCGAAACCGTTGTTAAAATACAAGGCCTCGCTAATTCACCTATTCTACTGACGATGGCGAAGAGCGGAAAACCGAATAGGAGAGTGCAAACAGGAAATAGAACTCGAATTAATTTCTAGAAGAGATATTCTAACGCGTTTGAATAATATAAAGCAATTTTTCTGTCTCTTAATAACAAAATCCCAGTTGTTCTTAGGAAATTACACAATTTAATTATTATTATTAATTTCAATATTAGTTATTTCGAGGTATTAAAATAGTTCGTTTTAATATTTTTTTAATTTACATACAAATTTTAAAATTATTTTCAATGGAGAACCCATCTCCAGAGCTCAGGATTTTAAGGAAGTATTGGAGTGAGGGAATAATTTTGACTGGAATGATTTATATACTGGGAAGCCGCTAATTCTTGCAGGAACAGGATAGTGGAACTAGGAATGGTAATGCAATCCAAATACAAAAATGAATAACTTTAAGTTGAGTATACCTCTTGACTTAAAGCAGGGATAAAAGTATAAAGAAAATAAACAAACGTGCATTTCATCATCACAGTAATTTTGGAGCCTCCATGTTTATGAATCTTGAATTATATGTTAGTCAGTGGTATTAAATGTTTCAGTAGTGATGAATATTCTACACGATCAGAAATTGAAAGGGGTAATACAGATTAGGCAACATTCTATCATTGCAAGCTTCAAACAATTTCCTGTACATTTTGAAAAAATATAAATAATTTATTCCTCATAGAATTTGATATTATATTCAACAAACTATTAAAAAAATATATAATATATATTATAAAGTTTATAGGATATATATTTATATATCATATGAAATACATCATTATACACATATTTAAATTATGCATAGCTCCCTATAATTACATAGGATTTAGTGTTTTTAAAAATATCGAAATTTTGTGACTACAAAAATTATTTCTTTGAACTATGAAATTACTCATAATTCAAAACCTACCTATCGTACTATTAGTAGGTTTAATATACTACAGTAAATAACTATTGATATATAAAGTAAATATTTATATTAATTTCCTTTTTTATATATTTAAATATAGTCATATCCTTTAGCAAGAAAGAATTAATTGTTTTATACAAACTAAAAAACACCAAGTAATTGTAATGCAACAGTCTTCATGCAGTTAATTAGCATCTCTTGAAATTACATTGTATGGAATTATCACTTAAGAAGGCACATAGTATTTCCTAAGCGTATATATGAAAGCATGTACATATCTATGTAGAACTCATATAGAGAAGATACAATTTAGAAAATATAAGCATATATTTCAATTATATAAAACAATATAAATGGCAATTGAATAACTAATTTAATTTCATTTATTATTTAATTAACATGCCAACAATAGCAGTTGGAAAAATTCATTGATAATTACAGACATATATAATTATAATACCTTAACCTAATTTCAGCAACTTAAATTCTAAACAAAATTTTCAATAATAATTGTATGAATGCATATGTGTTGTTCATACGTATATGTGCATATTTCTATTTATAATAATTTGTGTGCTATTAATGCCAAAATTTTGGTTGTATCAAAAATTAATTTCTTAAAATGAGTTTAGTGTGACAATTGGATTTTTACATTTACCATTTACCTAAAATTAGTATCATTGTTTAGATAAATGAATTTGATAGAAATTATGAGAACTTAAATAATTTTAATATGTGGTATTTGTTTCCTTGGCTCATGTAAATAATTTGAAATGTGTTGCAATAAGTCAAATATATACATATTTATTAATAGTTTTAAAGTTATTATATAATTCCACCGACAGTTTCGGTACATTGGTTCAATAAGCCTAATTCAAAATTAATTTATATCAATATAGTTCAAAAATACATTGGTCATTCCACGAATATTATATAATTTTATTAGTCAAATTATCATACATCATAACACAACTACATTATAATTATATCAATGATACTTCCAGAAAAGTGTCTTTTAGGTTTAAATATATATATCTAATGTATTAAATTCAAAATAAACAATCATTGAAAAAATATTACAAATATATTTATTAATTAATCATAATGAACATGCAATAAACAGAGGCTTCTCTGTGATTAATTAACTACTCAAATAGATACAATGAAACACTACATATAAAGTAAACATTACTTTCTATAAATTCGAATTCAATTAGAGAAGTAATTAGAAAAACATAAAAAATTTGAGCATGCATACAAAAAGAATACCTATCTTTCAACATTAAAGAATTTCATCATATAAGGGGTCTGAAAAAACAACAATATTTAATTTTTTTCTCCCGCTTAACAATATAATATGTAAATCATATAATTTGTACAAGGAAAGAATCGAAAATGGCCCTTTGGAAGAATCACACGTCGCTTATGGGACTAGTAGGAAGTGATATTATTTAAGCATATATTTTTTTTGTATATGAGCCAGTTAGTTAAGGGACAAAGCGGTTCAAGTCAATTGGTCCATCAAAATTATTCGTAGCGAGAAAATTTTTTACCCTCGAGCGAAGGGAGTCATCAATAAGCAGTTTCATTTTTAAAGAGGTCAAAATCAAGCAGTTAGCAATAAAATAATCAATATTTTACATGAAATGTATTTCCGTTTTTGTCAATGTGGTTTGCTTATCATTCGTACCTTTCGCCGTAGGGTTAAATATGCTAAAATTAAAAAAAAAAAAGTATTCGATACTGACTCGCTCTACTTTTTTCCCGTTCAACGGGCTCATATCGTCGGTAGGAGGAAATAATTTTTCTGAACATACGTCTCAGACAGGACGTAAGGCTGCAAATGCAGGAAGGGGGGGGGGGTCAACGAATTTCCACAGTCCGGATGTTCCGAGTCTCCCCCCCCGCCCTTCCACCCGGACTGCGGTGATGTTTAAACGTTTCAAGGGCCCGAAGTTGAGTTGGGTTTCGACTGTGGGATATCGCCGCTGTCGGCTCCCCGGGTCACGAGTCCTGGCGCAACTTTGACCCTGCACGAACAGCAGGAGGGCAGCTGGAAGTTCTCGAAAGTGGCGTTGCTCTTGTCCCCGTCAGCCGGTATGGCCAGCAGCTTCTTGTAGATGTACTTCTGTGTGCACGAAGTCCTGTACCCGATCGGGAACGTCTGGGTGAAGAGGCAAGTGTTCGCCTCCAGACCGTTGTCCTCGGATCTAGGCCTGATAGGGACAAAAAGTCAGGAATTCATTTTATACATACTACGAAAAAAAATTTTAAAATGAGCTTAGAATACCTGTTTAATACCGTAGATTTCGTGTGTTTCCGTTTCCTCTCGCTGGAGACAGAAACACACGAAAACTACGGTATAAAAGAATCACTAATGTTTGGTTAGCACAGGGACATTGGGGTTCAGGGACATTGAACCTCAGACAATTCTGTAATTATACTTTCAGTGTAATATTATAACAGTTTGATAGGTTTTTTCGCTTATCCAACATTCTGCCGGCCCGTTTATAGTTATAGACCAATAGAAAATTTGCCACAACTGTTATAGACGAGGAAATTCTCAATGGCCACAAAGCGCGTTGAGAAAAGGGGATTTTTTTAACCTTTTTATTTTGTACAATCAACATGAATGTTACAAGTGCTGATTTTTTCAGGAACCACCCAAAAATGGCACTTTTCAAACAAGAACAATTGTAGTTTAAGGGTTTAAGAAGACGCCAGCGGCGTTTAAACCGATGCGGGGGATAATGGATGGGTAAGGGAGGAAAGGGACTGAACGAGTGGATTAGGATGAGGGGGAAGGCGGGAGTGGAACTTCAGGAACCGGGATTTTGTGACTTCGTCGGTATGTTGAGGTCATGGTGGATTGTCTGGTTAGAAACATACCGGGGATGGTACGAAGGACTTTTAACTGGAATCTCTGGATGCGGGCGATGTTTGATTTCTTGGCGGAACCCCATAGCTCCTTAAGTCCATGTCGGTTTTAATATGGATTTGTATATTGTCAGTTTGTTACTTGAGGTCAATTTTGATCTGCGTTCTAGTAATGGCCTTAAGAGTCCAAATTTTCTGTTTAAGTCGATTCTTTTGAGTCGGGTATGGGGATGAGAAAAAGGGGAAGATGCGTTCACAAAACATGTACGAATATTGAGCAATAATTGCATCCGACGCTTGGCGCTCGTGAAGGGTGTCCCTTGAACACTGCTGTTGAATTAAAAATTCTCCTCGGAACTAAAACTTCAACGCCGGCCTCCAAATGATATATATTGGCGTGTAACGTTTGACCCGATGATCCCCGGGATGAATGTTGCGAAATGACCGGGGCGGGCGAGATCAAGGGGACTCTATCGAGATTGGAATTCCAAGCAACTCGCATCCAGCGCTTTCAATTCTCCAGATAACGACCGTCCAGCGTAGGTTCGAACAAACGTAATCTGATTCAAGACGCTTGATGAAAATTGAGAAACTACATCAAATGGCTGAAACTTTGTTAGTTCGGTCAAACGTCGGATCGTACAGGACTGACTAGTTGCACTCTTCAGAAGTTGCAAAATAAAAAAAATTGAAATCGTGCCAACAATTTCAAAGCGCTGGGCGTATAACGTTCGATTATTCGTTAACAAACCGAAGAGGCCTAACACTAATTGCAACACGAGAACGTCTAACGTATTCTGAAGTTATGTACGTCAATTTTCGTTCGTGAAATGTTACTTACAGGCAAGTCTCTATTCGGACGCTCTGCACGAACTGTCCAGTCTTAGTGTCCTGAACGATGAACATCCACTTCGATCCTTGAGTCAGACCTTTTTTCGGGGTGATGATTTCTTCCTGAAAAAAAAAAGAAAAAAAATTAATTCAACCGAGAGAGGAAAGGAGTAATAATGCAGTAATATTTTATCTAAAGTAATGTAAATTAATTCAGATTCGAATTATTATAGGAATACGAATTATTATAGGAGAGAAGCCTGACTGCCTTTAATGATATTGACAATTAAGTTATCTATTATTTGGACGTTCGTAACAATAAAGTTATTCATTACACACTGAGTGAATAATCATAGCTTATGAATTGGACTTTTTCAGTCGAATTTAATTACCCTGGACGCGCACATAGGATCACCCTCCAGGGATTCCATCCTATTTGTCAGGGTATCGGACAGCTCTTCGGTGATCGATCTGAATTCCATCTTCGGTTTGGCGAGCAGGTTGTTCACTAAATCGCTGAAACAGAAGGAACAAATTGTATCAAATGTGCGCTGCAGAATTGTCAAGTCGAAAATACTTCGATCGTAGTATGAATAGATGAAATATCTACGTTGAAATTCAATATAAAAGTAGGGTAACAGTATTCATGTTTCTGTCGGTTACATGAAGAACTGAGCACACAATTTCGCATGATTATGCTCACGATTATGACAGTATTTTCAATAAGTCCGAGATCTTGGAAATTAATTAATGTCCTTGATAACAGGAAAGCAGGAGGAAAGCGAAATAAACATTTATTATTTGTTGGGGGTTTACGCTAAGAGCCCCTGGAAATAAGTCCCGCACGCGAATTGGCTTCAGAGTGTTTACCAATAGATCGCGCCACAACTTTGAGTCCCATAATTTAGTGACCGGTACACTTCTAGGGTACACAACACAAAAGGGTACATTACATACTTACATGGGATAGTCATCGGCTTCGACACAATAAGTACTCGTGCATTTGGATTTCTTGGGCGTCGAAGGTTTGGCCGTTGTCAGTTTACCTTTCAAAGGAAGAGAGTCTGGAAATACGATCTGACTGTCGTTCCACGCGGCCGTAGTGCCTGCAAATATTTAATATTAATTCAATTTTCATTAATTACCTTCAGAAAAAAATCGTTCCCAGAGAAGGGAACAGGGTATATTTATTATAAATAATCGTTTTCTCTTTAAATGTTCCAATTATAAAATACCCAATGCCACTGCTTACTGAGTAAGTGTCGTTACCTGTATTTTTAGGTCCGCCAGTCCAACTACTCCTGCAACACGAGAACAATGTGTCATGACATCGGTTGTGAACGTCGTAAAAGAGTTATACGAATATATTTTTTTATTTAATCCTTTCAAATGAAATTCAAAAATGAAGGCCATTAGCGGCCGTTTATGGTCAAATTGGTCAAAACTCAGTAATAATCCTTCCTCAGAAAAAACTTTTACAGGCCTATTAAAAAAATCGAAAAACAAAAGGTTGAAAAAGTAATAAATGAAGCGGACGCCATCTAGCGGCAGCGGGCCGAAGTAGTTCGGCTAAATGCTGACAGACAGTCGCCCTGCAAAGTTGGTACATTTTTGAACAGTGAACAACTAAAACTGAGTCGTATTTAATGAAATATTATACGCTAATTGTTATTTATTTTTTTAATAATACTCACCCGTGGGCACGAGGCTTTGGGAAAGCGATGGTACCGGTATCGCGCCTAGCTACCTTTGACTGGGCCTTGATGAACAAAAAACTGTAGTCGGCCTGTGCCTGGGACTTCAGGGGCGAGCCGACGGGCCGGGGCAGACAGCTCACCGAGCACACCTGCAGAGGAAAATTTAAGATTATACCGAGTTGAAATCCTTAATGCGAAGGTGTGCGCGAACGGAAACAGGGACCGTTGCTTTCGGGGCCTTCTCGAGGGGCCCCGGAAGGGTACGAATGGAGGCGCTGAGGGTAGATCGACCCTCCTGAGGGTGGCGTGGCGATGCACTCAACTAAAGTTGGTTGGGTGCACTTGCACAGCGACGCTAGCGCGCCCCTAAGACCAAACCAGCGAGAGGAGACAGACACGTCTAATCTAAACACGAAAATCAACAAAATTCCAACCCCACGCATATCACAAAACAGGTATTGTAAACTAATATATTATGCGAATGTTAGTTATTTATTTGGTATAAGCGAGTGGCCCGCTACCCCCAAGCAAAATCCGAGTCACGTGAGAAGCGGTTTAAGAAATGATGGGGTTCCTAATTCATCCCGAATACTGAATAATTCGGGTACCCCTATCACCGACACTGAGGGCTGATAATGGAACGAGTGTTTCGCGCAATGAATACGGTTCAATCGTAAAATTAAACTCGCGTCGATCGATTACGTTAACAGCGATTTCTCGGTCTCTCACTCCTCCACTTGGCACAAGTCCGGGCGAAATTCGCGCCAGATGAATTTGTAATGTAAATCGTCCACTCCAAGTTCCTCCCAGTGACCTGTTTATTCGTAGCGAAGAGTCCAATTTTATGATCTCGCCCGCGGGTCAACGATTGGAACAGACGATAGGCCCGTCGTGTCCCCGCGTCCATATTCGGGCCGACAGACCAAATATTCGAGTGATAAAAATTTCTTATCGTGTATATTTTTTTTCCCGGAATTCGTAGCGCTGAAAATTTAAAAATGTAACTTTGAATAAAGAAAAATAAAAAAATGTCGGCTCTTGTTTATACTCCAAGAATTTGGATAAAATCTTAGTCAACATTTTTTCAGTCTGAACTGCAAAACCGAAATTCGACTTTTCCTCGAAATTTTCGATTATTGGGGGACTTTTAATACGTAGTAAATTTGTGAATGTTAAAAGCAGTATATGTTGTTGTCGAATCTTGGTAAAGAAACTTGGGGTAATCTTATCGCCGACGATAGTATTTAGAAGGGAGTATTTTAATTGATCTCCTGAAATAAAATCTTTATCATTGAATTTTTACAGACTCGAGGAAAGATAAGGGCAGAATGTGTTCTTCGTGCGGACCAGACTGCGTTTAGATGGCTTTATTCACGGCCTCACTTAGCGTTCAGATTGTATCCAGATCCAGACATTTAATTCTGGAATCTGTGCAAAAAAACTGTCATTTCCTTTTCACTTGGGAATGGGCCGCGGCGTTGTCGGCCTTGACATTACTCCGTGGTCCCTTTGCTTATTGAATAAACGCGGATTGTTAGGCCTCGTTACACTGCACCGAGCTCAAACTGTGTACAAATATATTTTTGTTTCACCGAGTAAATATTTAGTATTTTATAACCTAATTGAAATTCAAGATTAACGTACCCCCGTATATTCCCGAAAATGTCAACTTCTGAACTCAACTAGTTTGCAAAGTATAGCGACCTACTTTCCCAACACTTTGTTATATCTGGTACAATATATTTTAAGTTATATGTTAGTGGGTCCACGAGAGAATAATCCATATTATTCCGCCTTTTCTCCCGTTCGGTTTTATGATACTGGAGGCGTAGAATGCGCCTGCGTAGAAGAGTAATAGTGCGATCACGTACTTTCCGCTTGGGCTCCTTGCTCAGAACTGAGAACGGTGTCACTGCGGGGAAGAACGAACTCGCGGTGAAGTGGAAACAAATTAGCTCAGATCTTAATTTCTAGGAATTACTCTATCGCACCAGAAAATTGCCCTCATGCTTTAGTCCCCGGCTTCTTTCCCTGGTTATCCACTTCCTTCAGCAGTCACTGACCTACGATGAGGTAATAAGAGAGAGAGAGGGTTTTTTTGCGAGCGAACCGCAATCTCGAGTCGACTACTGGGGGTTTTTCCCCCCGAACTTGTTCTGGAAACGAACGAGCCCACGATTAAGATTAAATTATCGACGTCGATTTCGAAGGACCAGTCGCCGGGGTAGGTGGTTTGGGGGGGAGGGAGGTTCGGGTTACGAAAACGAAACTTTCATTCACGCTAAACGAGTCGCGTGAATGAGCTAAAAGATGTAAACAAAATCATAACTAGTTTAATGGTTCTTTGATAGGATTAGCGGGGTGAATATAGCGTCACTTTGGGAATTCATCTTTTCATTTATAATGTTGTTTTGTTTGTTCTTACATCCATCTCTTTGCCTTTCTTGCCCGGATGTATTAATTTTAAGGATTCGTCGATGTTCATTGTCTCGTAGCCGGAGTACATTGATCTGTACAACACCGCTACTGAAGATGGCGAGCAGCCGAAACCGGTCTAGCGAGAGGAGGCACACACGAAATCTACAAAATCATAACCCCCAAACGGGTTTCTTGAATTATGTTCGCGTACTGTCGCAACCCGAGTGGTATTATCGACAATGCGTTGGGCTATTATTCGAAATTGAATAATGTGGAAAGAACGGGAGAGTTACCGACAAAAAAAAAAAGTTATTTCTCGCGGTCGGTCGTAACGGAAGCTGTTTGTCCGACTCTGTGGGCCACCATCGTCGACCTTGCTCCGACCGGTGATTCCCCCAGAAGCCAATTGCGGTCGTATTGTCGCAGGAGATGCTTTGTCTCTCTATTTCTCTCTCCCTATGGCGTCACGTAGAGGAAACGTTTGCCCGAATTGAACGGAGGAAGTCGAATCAGACAATACCTGATTATAAAAGTTGGCCAGATTTACTGTCTGCGCCGCGAAGGGTTTTTCCCAATGGTTCGGACCGGTCGGAAATTATACAGCTGTATTATTGAGTATACTACGTCACGCTGCGGCGAGGGGGATTCCCTTCGATATTTTATTTTAACGCGGTCCTGGTCCTTAAATACGAACCGCAGAGCGGAAGTATGACTAATTCTTTGCCGGGTTAGGTACTACCTGAAGCGCCCACTTTATGGTTTTATTGCTGAGGAATTATTTGAACTTTAAAATTTCGTTTCGGTACGTGTGAAAGCGTCGCTCTCATCAATACTGCCTGACGACCTTTACTTCCGAACTAATTCATTCCCTCCTAGTTCGTTACCGTTGGTTTCTCCGCTGTTCCCCGTTTTCGAACCGTGAAATGAACCAAATGATGTGCGATAGAAAATCCGATAAACAATTAGTTTCTTCCTTCGTAACAATTTTCATGAGTATTATCTTTTAATTAATGAAATATTGGTACGTGAAGAATTAACGCTTCATTTATATATGAAATGTACCTGTTACAAATCTGTTATCTGTTGTAAAATATGATTGAACAAAATTATGTTGAAATTTCTAATCGATCGACCTGTGGGACATGACCTTATCGCCGACATGTCCTCCCCCCCCGACATTAAAAAGCTACGGGGATGACGCGAAACGAATTTATGGCTTTTACGGTCTTCCGCCTCAACGTGCCCGTTTATAGGCGGACCCTGTACTGAAGGTTTCCTCTTTTCAACCTTCGTCAATAGCATTCCGTCAGTGTATAGCGAGGATCATACGGATAGCGGAATACATCAAAGTTGGGGCAACTAAGGCCAGGGAGGTGGCAAATTCTTCTTCGGATTTATGAAATTATACAAAGAATAATATACAAAGAATGTACATTATATAGATGGCTGCAATGTGAAGTTGAGGACACTAGTTACAACCAGGCTTGAGAACTGGGGGGGGGGTCTTGATATGAAAATACGATAACGAATGTAATTGTTTTAACCTACTGCGCACTGTTTACTCAGTACTTAATAGTCCGGTGGTATCATCAGTTTTTTTTACTATCGTAATTATTTACCTTAACATTGAACACCAATATCTTGTCGAAAATAAGAAACTTTTTGTTCTAAATAGAAGAAAAGCTCTTCTATTTAGAATATAGATAATAACGCTTTACGTCCAAGACGTATCTATTATCCCAGTACCACTCTACACCTGATCCGTTTTTCCTGCTTGGCATAGGAGGCTGTCTATATTCTAGTTAATAGCCCCAGCAACTGCGATAATCAATTCTGAGGAAATTCAAATCGTGCCCTATTGAACCTTGAGGTAGTTGTTTCTGCATTGATGAAAGAGGTCGAACGGGTCAAAGACTGGCGGACTTCCTTGATGAACGAGGAAATTGAAGATTATTTTGAAAAATATTTATATGGAGGTCGAGAGGTCGAACTTCAACTAGGACGATGTAATATATCGCCACTTAACAGAAATCAGACCGGTAACTATGAAACTATTAATAAAATGTTTATCAGTACATGTGAAAGTGACAGTGCAGTGAGGATGCCCAAAAAACATCCAAAGTGCTAACAGTGACTAACACCGCTACTGAAGATGGCGAGCAGCCGAAACCGGTCTAGCAAAAGACCAACCAGCGAGAGGAGACAGAAACATCACGAACCTACAGTAAATTGTAATTATTTGTCGAGTACGACTCTCAGAATAAGGCATTTTTTTAAATGAAAAATCATCATAGCTTCAGGAAAAAATGGCGGAATAAAATAAAACATAAAATTGAATTAATCGCAGCGATACTGGATGCAAATCATTTTCCACGAATCGGTAATTTCCGTTTTATTCGTTGATTCATACCCGCTTCATAGGTTTCATAAACCCATTAGCGTTTCTTTTTTTCCATCAAGAGATGTCTAAACATAGGAGCCGTTCACGGCTCACTGAAAACCGGTTTCTGCCAGGAAGTAATGATAGATTTCCTAGTATTTTAAACACTCCTGCGTACAACTCGCTCCTTTGTGTGTTTACACCGACTGAGAGGCTTTGTAAACATTGAACTCATCGGAGGTAAATTTCAACGCGTAATGGCATTGTAGTCATTAATCGAAACGAGTTTAATTTCAGGATTCAGGATTTCGGGTTTCTGAATTTTTCGAAATAGAACACAATTCTGTATCATTTGATGTAGAACACCGCTACAGTTTCAAAATAATTTTTAACGTATTAAATAAAAAAAGGTTACTAATTACCGATTCACTGTAGGGAAGGACTCGAATCTCCATTCCTTTATTCTGTGCTAGGTTTCGGTTTCTCCCAACCTTGAGCAGGGACAGAATACGGGCTCTGTATCAATTTTATGTTTTAAATTTTATTTGCCTAACCTCTGTCGTCCATTAGAGTAAATTAAGCGAAGACAGCGTTGGAATACGCGATCCGATAACGGAAACGGAGGAAAACCCGGATCGCGTCTTTGAAAACCCCGCAGATCGATTTTCTCTGGCGGCCCCGATCACCAGAAGATTGTGTAATCCACAACGTAAATGGAGGAGTTAGTTACGCCTCTTACACTGACGTCTTCGCCCGCGAAACTTTACGAGGAGAAAAATTTCCCGGAATATTTCCCGTATAAAAATATAATATTTTTATACCCGGACGATATATTTCCGACAAGAAAATGCAGGTGTTCATCTTGCGATTTCGTATCATTTTCGTCTAAATATCTTCTACAGCATACTCACAGATCAATATCTCGAATTGAATAAGCACGATCGCCACTGAAAGACTACTAAATGGTATGATTTTTTAAAAATGTATTCGTCATACATTCCTCTACTCGTTGTTTTTCTCCAGGTATTGATTTTTGCGATTTTGTTCCGACCAGAAATTTCAGCGGTACCAATAAACCGAGGTTCGTTAAGGTAGCTCGAGGCGAATTTCCTAAAATGAGCATCCTTCTAAAAATTTTGTTTCAACACTGATTGTTGATTGATGATTATTCCATAGAGCTCATATATATTGAATTGGGCTCATTAAGTTAATGAAAGCTCACGCGGTCCACACTACCGTTCTTTAAGGAAACATATTACTTTTAATTTCTGACCAAAATAAGGAATAACGAGATTCGTACATAATTAGTTACATTAATTCGCACTAATGTCACAAATTGAATAGCATATCGCGTGACGGTGAAATCGCCGAAAGGAGCGGTATAAAAAACTGCAACTGCAATAACAATTTAAATCTGACCGATATTTGGGTCAACGTATTGGGGCAAAATAACCGGGTTCGATTGCGAAAGAAAACGGCCATTCGGGCAGAACTGGTCCAAGGACCGCTTCCTGATTCGGTCTCCACTCACTTCCGGTTCAACGGCAACCGGTTTCAAGCTAAGATCCGTGTCTCTACTTTCTTGGCGTCTCTTCCTCTCCCCCGCCTTTAAATTGGACTTAGCTCAGGCGGCGCCTTTTCGGGCGCAACTTTCTGAATCTCGTTTCTTCGGAACAATTTAGAATCGCTTTTAAATTTCAAGCTTTCTAAAATGCGCTCGCAGATGCGGACCTTCGGCGCCGAATTAAATGATAACGACATCAATGAAATTAACTCTTATACAGTTTTATAGTCCTTCATGATATAGGTCTGACCTCATTTTTCTTATCAATCTCATTATATTTTTTGTTTTCGAATACATTTATTTATAGTGCCCTTAAATGCAATTGGCCAGTTCTTACGGTAGCCTATCGCTGAACCTGTCTATATCCCGTATAACTGGGTATCAAATTAGGCATGCGTGCTGTAGGAAAATTTTATACAAGGAGACACACAGAATTTCAATTCTTCTTACGCCTGTACACCTTGGGATAGTTCTTGGGAGCTCTTATAATTACTTTTTTTTTTCAGAGTTCGATACATAACGTGGTTTCCCGTTTCGCCAGCACTGACGTGCTTGGGTTGCCGAATGGGCATTTAATTGGTCGCCTTCTCCGTACATCACGACACGATGCCCAGTCGACATCTGTAAATACCCGGCCGCATTAACGATTCCTCAGGCGTCGGCATTTGGTCCAGCTTAAGACCGAATGGGCGACGGAATAATTCATGTCCCGTTCTCATTAAACCTCTAGAATAACGAACATCACCGCTATTCACTCTGGGGATGATTAAGGCTTCCGAAAATACGTCGAACTCGTTTAAATATATTATACATATATGTATATATAGTAGAAAATGAAAACAGCCAACTAATTAAGGTCGAATAACTCAACCTCTAACGAAATATCGAAACAGGTTTTTGGGGCCTCGTGACTTATTTGGGCGTTTGGCCGTCACAAGCCTGAGGCAAAAACGTGCCGAACGTGGACACTTCTAAAACTGCATAATCCATCCTGTACCGACCGAACACATTGATTCATACCGTGAAGAAATTGACCCGTGGATGCGATAGCTCCTGCGGCCCATAAATGACCCACTATCAAAACAATTTTCGCCGTCAGTGCCTTGTCCTTCTGATCTTTTTCCGTACGCGAGGAAAATTTAAAATTCAACCTTACGCCCGATGTTGTAAGGCGAATTATATTCTGAGGATATTATAGGACGAGGGCAACCGGCGAGAACAGCCCCTTGCCAGCGCAACTTAGAGTTCAGTGTACCGTTAGTTGGGTGCATGAAAGACTGGAAATAAGCAGTAAACTGGCGGGCAAATCCCCCTTGCAATTTAGCGAGCAACTTTTATAATCGAACAAATTTTATAACTTATACATAATTTTCAATATACTCCCATTATTATAAAACAATTATATGTGCACGTTTCTCGAAGATTTTATGTAACCATACGAAAATTGACATTTTTGTGCAATATCCCTTTTCGAGTTAAAACATCCAAGTCGTCCTGCCCTAAAATTTTATGTAGTTTTATTCTCCCCACTTATGCGATTGAACTCATAATTACAGATCAAAATAATATAAAATGTTCACGTCTTTTAAACCAACTTGGGGGTGTTTTTAAATCTTCCCTTTGTCGAGGCAAGATTTCTCTTTTAAATTTTCAGTTTCAAGCCCCATCTGAGGGAATTTTCGTCCGAAATATTTCCCATCTGTTAGGCCTCCTTTCGTAAGGGGAAATTGACAGCGTAGAATGCAATTCAGGGCCGTTCGGTCAGCCTCGTCCTCAGACAACAGCTCTAGTTTCTCAACCGCGTGTTGTTTTCTATCTGTGTATTATTCTATTTTCGTTTACGGCTTCCCCGGTCATATTTCCGCCTCAAATAGAACGGTCGTTTGGATGTCGCGTAAGTAGCCGATAAACGACTTTCCCGTCGAGGCGTGGAGGAATTCAGATTTGGAATTCAGATAAGAACGCTGAATTCGTTAACGAAAACGCCCGGGTTCTAGGAAGGACAGGATACCGTGTTCGAATTCGTTTCCCGCAGAGACTATACTGAAATTGGTTACCTGAAATACCTAGATATTCTACGCATTTATTCCATCAATAGAACAAAACGCGAGATAGCTTAATTGGAGACAAACGATTCAAAGACAATACGATTATTTAATCTGTCTGCACCTGTGGGAACCGATGCTGAGTCACCGGCGCAAACTGGTGTTATAATTAAGTAATACCCTGTTATGGGATAATTGATTCTGGTAATGAAGCCCAACAGGAAGCTCCGACTCTATTCCACCGTGTTGGCGGTTTTACACCGCGTCGTGAAACTTCAAACGTTCGGAACAGATATTTACCGATGCCGGCCGGAAGGCGGAGAACGGGGTGCCGTCATGACGGCATACGGCCTCGCTGAAATAAAAATAATTTAAAGGAAAAAAAGGAAAACAAACAGACTCGATTTCCCCACCCGGCGTGTCCGCGTCCATCTGAAATTGTTCGGAACTGTGCAATTATCCCGGAGAAGGAGATGGGAGAAGGTCGAACCCCAACCCCCCCCCCATAGCATCCAGTCCGACGCCTCTTCCCACTGACCATTTTATACTATTTCGTTTTTTGCACTCTTCATTTTAGGCTTTTAACCTCTGCCGTCATTTTGAAAAATAGCGCGCAGAAACTGTTCGCTTATTGAATCGAATTTATCAAGATCTAAATAGAAAGAGTATATAAAATATTTTATTATAGTTCAATATGTTTATTCATCAAGGTTTAGTATCTATAGGATAGGTGCTATACCGGACGAATTTCAAGTCTCCCTTTTTTAGTTTGTACGTACAATTACAATAAGGCCACCAGGCGTAAACATACAAGCACTTGACATAAAAATATGCTTAAACAAGATCTGTATTACAGCGTAGTATAGTTGGCCTGAGTAGAGTATTATAGTAAGAGAAAAATAAGGTCTTGTCGTATTTGTTTCGTTAAAAATGTATTGATATACATTATGCGGCTATATTAAATGTTGTACTAGACAGGTTTCGGATTTATTCCAGTCATCATTGGCATCCAATCAGTAATTTCGTCTGTAAATTAATGAGGCACCTATTGGATGGCGCGGTTTTGTAATGGAAATCGCATATCCAAAATCATAAAAAAATAATTTTTCAGAAATGCGGTTTTAGACGCAAATCGTCCCAAAAAAGCGGTTTTCAGACGCAAAATTGGAGAAAAATGCGGTAACTGAGTGAGTTACACTTGCCCTATGAACGGCGGGTCGAAAATCGAAAATTATGTTTTTTCAAAAATTTTCCCCGATCGATCCCATACTGCGATTAGAAACACACGCAATCTAGGGTAAAAATTGGATAATTTCCAAATATTGTCACATTATTTTATTTAGAAATTTTCGACCAAATTCAGATCGATACTATTTTCCATTCTTATTATATTTCCGTTGAATGTTAATACTTAGAACTATCTTGAGAGAACCGTTTAAGATTAAGGACTGTTAATTTACTTATTATCGATAAATTGGACAAACAAAATTCCCGTTATTCTGTGAGCATACCGATAATCACAGCCGAAGGTTTGTTCGAGAAAACCCCAGAGTTAAACCCTAGAGTGTTGAACCCGTTCACTCTCGTATATCACTATAATCAGTGGGGCCAACCGGTTTCAACGGGGCGACCAATAATTATAGGAAGATTCGCGTTCCTCTACCAAGGCCGGGGGTAAAAGTGAAATTTGGGGGGGCCATAAAATAAATATAGCGGGCTATCAACATTTAATTAATTAAATATGTTTTCTAATTTCAGAATCGGTATTTAAGAAAACTTAAGGCCTACCGGTTCGGGGCGGTCCACGGGTTGACTGGACCGTCGACCTACCTCAAGAGGCGGCAATGACCCCTATCAAATACAGGCCTCTAATTCGGTGCCAAACGGGGCCCCAGTCAGAAAGTCATGTCGGGGACCCGCCGAATGCCGTAAAAAAAGCCGTAGATGAGCTGAAAAAATTGCGGTATAAATTACGAAAACCGGTTCCCTCTTCTTTACATCCCGTACCACTCCACTCGCTGGAAAGCTAGTCAAATTCTACTTCATTTCCGCCGACAGTGATAGATCCACAATTTAACCAATAACATTTCAATATTATTATTAATATTATTATTGAGTCGAAAAATGGTTTTCCTCCAATAAACCGCCGTGACCCAACACAGAGTCAATTCTGCGTAAATATACGCGGTCAGATTTTTTCCTTTTTCCTTCGAAGTTATCTTTTAATTGCGTCGAGGAAAATTATTCCGGCGATAATTAATGTTAACACCGGTACGCCGGAGGGACGATAACTTTTGCCTTTTGAATATATGAATAGTTTTTTGTTTAAAAAAAACCCGAGGGTACAATGTGCAGTAAGTGGTTCGGAAACCGCACTATATCGATTTCTCGTGAAGAAAAATGTGACCCGAATTTTCGTCGAGGAAAAAACTATTAATCATAATTATAAATAGTCACTATTGCAGTTTCACGGTAGAAAACGGACGCGTGCGGTCCTACACATAGCATGAATTTTATCAGCCTATTGATGGCGGGGTAAGTTTTTTTGAGAAAATGAAGGGTAAAATTACGGGCTTAATTCGTTTAATTGTACGCCCGAGTTTTAATTGTTCCGCCTGCGTTTCCGAATCCGGGATCGATATACGAGTAATTAAGGCGGTTCAACGAGGGGCCGGCGAAAATTATAGACCCTGACCTCAACATACCGACGGTTGATAAATTGATGAAACCCCCGTTACTGAAGTTTCATCCTAATTCACCCCTGAAGACCTCTCCCCTGTTACCCATCCATTATCCGTAAAACATAAATCAGTCTATCATTAAATTCCAGAGCTTCTCCTGAGAATTACCATTGTATCCTTAGAACTTAATTCTTCTGCGTTCGTTCTGTCCCGGGTTGCAATTAGCAGAGGCGACAATGGACCAGATACAATGGTCGAGCGGCCGACAATTGGTAATTTACCGAACGGAAAAAGAAATCATTCTCAGAAATCGCAATATAATAAAGGCCCTGCGTCGTAGATTATACAGGCCTTGGCTGGCTGACATCTACCGTTTAAAGGTGGACAGAATTATAGCTTAATTTTATATTTAAAAAGCGATTGCGTCGTTAAAATGTTAAAAAGAAAAGGAATAAAAATGTATTTTTGAAAAATTATTCTATCCGCCCAAAATCTTTTTGCACTTTTTCCTCCTGAGGCCCTCTCGGGGTATTGTTTGTCTATTTATGCACGAAAAAATATACTTTCGAAACATTATTCCGTCCGTCCAAAAGATCGATATAACGCCCCCCTGACAATAACGTGACATTACGTTGAGTTGCTGTAAATATTAAATTTTGAAATATTTAAAACGTGGCCTGCGTTCTGCGCCATGTCGGCTGCAATGTCCGTCCACTTTATGTCTACCATCCTCCGCTTAACTACAAAATTCCGAATTCGGGCTAATAGGCAAGCCCGATCTGTTGCCCAATCGGTTTGGCAGGCTTTTAAATTCAAATTAGCCCGATGCAGACTTCCCAGCAGAGATCTGAGTTTATCTCGCTCCTCGAAAGGTCGAATTCGTGCAGACGGTTGAACACAGTGCTCCGGCGTGTCTCTCTTTAAGGTCAATTACGTACCAACGACGCGTTGTGCTACTGCCGCCGTTTTTATATACAAGTGGCAAGTTCGTGAACAACTGAACTCGTTAGAATTCAGTTCTTTATTTAGAATTATTCGTATCCGCAGTTTGTAGAGTGGGGTTCCGCTGCGATACAGAATGTTGCACAATTGATGAAAATCGGTCGGATTTTTTAATTTTCCCAATACTGATATTGTCATGAGTTTTCGTGAAATATCAGCTAAACCTCTTTCGGTCTACTGTTGTTCGTAGATTTCGCATTCTTCTGTTCCCTCTCGGCCGTCCTGTCTTTCGCTAGACCGGTTTCGGCTGTTCGCCGCCCTCAGTAGCGCGAGTCGCCACTTTGTGGGATTTGCCCCAGGGGCATCCAACAGAGCGCGGCTCTATTTAATTCAACACCGGTTTATGGATTCTTCCACTTGTTGCCGTCCGGAATTCCAGGTCTTCTGCGCACTCAGTCGTTGCCAAACTGGTGGAAGCTCCGTTGTTCTGAACATTGGACGCTGTAATTGCCGCTTTCTCTGTCAACAATGACTGCCGACCTTGACAGAGGCATTGTGACAACCCCGAAACCAGTGTCCCGCAGTTTCGAACCAGACCGACGGACCGTGACCTACGTTCACAATTCTGTAGGAGATCCCGAAATTGTAATCTGATTGTCACAACAAGGTTTCAGTTTCAGAAAAACCGAGCAGAATATGCTCTCAGTAACTCATAACGTACGGTGGGATCGCGTAATACTGCGGGAAGAACTTCCATGATTTTTCTGCTTCCGACGTTTCATCAGTTCTATTTATGTTTCACAGTTCAAAACTGATGTGTTTTATCGTGTATTATACCCTATGTTCAGGTAGGCATGTGTATCCTTGGTCCTACGCCAAGGATATTGTTTGCCTTGGTGCCAGGCGCCAGAATATTGTTTCCACTCATTATTTTCCGTCTGTACTACTAGGCAGTAGCCATGGGAACGTTACGGCGCTCTGCGGGACGCTTTCCTCGAGGAAATGTTTCGCAGTAAGCGGATCGAAGTTGTTTTCACCCCTTTGCGAGGTTTTCCCCGCAGTCGGTAGACACAAGGCGTACGCCTCCGCGCGCACGGTAACTGGTCGCGGAAAAATGCAGCCCCCGAATACTGAGCTCATAGGAAGCCATCCTGAGAACGGAGGAAACTATTCATCACTATGAGCTAATGTCGGGTTTAGCGGAGGTAACACTACGGGGTGGGGGACATTCCACTTTTTGGAAAACGCTGTTATCGTCCTCCAGGAAATGCCGTTCCACCGCTAGAAGAAATGTCGTAATTTTTTTAAATTTATAAGTGACCGTATAGGTTAAATGAAGTCATTAGTTGTATGGAAGATAAATCGAGAACTGTAGTGAAAAAATATTAAATCTCATTCCTGGTAATAATGGCGGTGATTTAACGGAGACTGTAGGGATAAAGCAGTTTAGAAATGTATTTCTATTCTAAATATTAAACCGGTGTAGCGAGAGTCCTTGAACGAGTTATCCCAACTCAACATCTGAACGGCTGTCGAAATTACTTCATTACAGTATCGAAATAAGTTTTTTGAAACCAATATCGGACTGTCCGTATCGGTTTAATTATCGGTGATCTATTAAATTGTTTTGATCGAAGGATTATCACGGGTTGCGGTTATTATTATTCATGATGGTGGTATCTTAAAACGCGTGGGTTGTTTCTACTGACCGACTGCAATGTTTCTCTTCGAACGAGATTTACTTCACTTAATCAATTCATCGCTAGCTTATTGTACAGACAGAGCAGTGCCTACACAACAGACACACAATTAAAATTCGCTGGATAAACAGAATCTTCGGTTTCCTAGAGTTAATAAAATCACTGAGCTACCACAACGAAGGTTCCACCATATAATCAGACAAGTACAGACTAGCATGGAAACTAAATAGGTCAGTATTAATGACATATTTTTAACTACTGTAGTGTATAGGCATTTAATTTTCCTTACTAGCCATAAAATATTTCTAAAAAAATATATGATAGCGTTTAATTTAGTACATACTGTCTATATTTCTTGTTGCTATATGTGTTGTGATCTCCCACATTCATTAGGGTTTTCTTAGCCCATTTTTCTGAATTCGACCAGTTCAGCACTTAAAGGAGACTCACTCCCGATACTGACCGACTTCTATAGGCCATTTTAAACAGTGCTACAGAATTCTACTGAAGACGCCAATAAGTCAACTGTTAGACGACCGCACGGGAGATGATATTTGGGACTTTGACAATTAACTCAATTTTTGACTTTCCGCTGTCGGAGATGTAGCACGCTCTCGTACGGTCCACTGTGTCTGCAGCCTGTAATCTCTTTCACAGATAACGGGTTCAGACGCCCGGAGTTAACGGAGGTCGGGTCATGACTGCTGGACGCTCAGAAAAGACAAAAAATGGAAAATCAATGCAAAATAGAGATTCCGTGAGGAATCCTCCCATAGGCGATACCAACAATTCACCATATTTCCTACTCGGAATATTTTCTCCTCGGTTTTGTATTCCATTGGAAACGTAGTCCAAAGAGAGTATATATGAGCGGTATCGTTCTTGGGGATTTTAGTGTAACAAATTTTAGAGTTCTAATTTTAAAAATACAAGTGCACTTCCCCCCGCCTCACTAGTTTACTTGAGGAATGCGACCGAACACGAAACCGAAATAATTCGGATTCGGGGGGTGTGGATAGGGAAGAATGATTAAATTTACAACAAAAAAATTAAGTCTGTCGAGCATTCAGAAATTTATGAGACCCTCTATTTTAATCAGTCGAAATTTATTAAATTTTCAAATTCCCAACATATTTTTCTTAGATACTAAGTATATTGAATTTAAATAGGCCAACAAACAGGAAGGGTGCTGTCGAAATCCAGAAATATTAGTTATATTTATTGAGTCAATAGCTTGGATTAACGTCATATACTTGAAGGTAGTTCTAAAAGGCCTCATCGGTATCTTGTTCGCTAGAGCTTCTTCAGAAGAAGTACCGGCCTCTTATAGGTGAGGCGGCTTCGGCCTTCGGCGTCGGCGCATTTTCTTATCTCGAGAGTTCGTCGAACCGCCCCAGACTATCGCGATTGGCGATATATTCGCCCGTCTGAAATTTCGAAGGCCCCGAAAAAACGAAACCGAAAACCGATAAAGCCGGTTACTTATTCGAGGCGCGCGTCGGCCCACAATATCGCCGATGTCGAAAAGGACGTCTCCGGCCGATTCAGTATTTTCCCAAAATACTTCCTAAGCGTTTCAGATTTTGTGTAAATAGGGCGAAACTTCTCGTAAACACCGGGTCTTATTGACAACAGTAGAGGAGAGACATCAAAATACGGGGGTCAACCTATGGATGTTTATCCTGATAAGAATCCCAATACCTCCTTGGAATCATATCCCGGCCATTCATCCGTTAATTAAACAGTTAAGTTCGAATCGGTTTTAAATAGATTTCGTGGAAGAAAAATATATCGACAAAAATTTATTTTATGAACGTTATTAGGATAATGTTTATGTGAAGAACAGGATATCTGTGACTCCTATTCAGGACACCGTATAAGTTATCTCGGTGTTCAATTATGTACCTAACGGTTCATTCTATTTACAATAACGCGAGAGAGAATAAAAATCAACTCACCAAAACCAGAACTAGACCTATCGACTCTGCGTAGCCCATGGTCGTAATCGGAGGTGGGGGCGGCAAACGCCTGGGGCTGGAGAGGGGCTAATACAAGTGGAGTCTTCCGCTGGGAACGTAAAATCTATAAATTATATATTATGTATATAGCGAGAGCTGGGACGAGCACTGGTTGGGATCGACCTCAAAAACCGAACTGAACCGAGTGCGGCCACTCGCGCCACCGGGTGGGAGTCGCAGTCATCCCCCACCATCGCCAACAGGCAGGCCTACTCGAAGTCAGATACGAAATCAGAAGACATGACTATTTTCTCGGCCGACGGGAACTCGGTCGATCCCCCAAACGGTGTAATCACTGGACGCGGAAAGATGACATTTAAACAACTTTCAATTTGACACAACCGATATCCAGTCCGGGACGAGATCATAAACTGGCCAAACCGGTCTAGGATTTAGGATCAAATAAGATGAAAACAGCCCCATAATGTGACTAAGATGGTTCGGAGAAAAAAAAAATTCGATATTCAACCAACTGTTTATAAAACGTTTTATAAATTTTAATTGATACAGAATCTAATCAAACTGGAGGTAATTACTTAATGGATTGCTGAACAGCATTTTAAAATTATTGCACTTTTCTATTCGATTATTTCTGTTCCTTTGGGTTCTAGAAGAATTTATTGAATTTTTATTCGACAAAAATAAATAAAATTGGACTTTTTAAAGATTATTTTATATGATCTAAATGGTACTAAAATGATATTCAAAATATAGTTGAAATAAAATAATCGTTTTAATTTTTAATAAATAATTAATAACTTTTATTTTATTTTCATTTACGGTCATTAAAGAATGTAGTAATTATGATCATCGTGAACTCGACTTTCAATTTGAATTCAATTTGGCGGGCTCTAATCAAGTGTACCAACAAAATGAGACAAATGTTCTGGACCCTGTTCAAATCTAATAGTTATTATTATTTTATAAAAGTTCGGGTAAATAAAAATTAGGAAAATGTATTAATTTATACGTTATGTTCGGTACAACACTGTTGGAATTCCGAGAAATAATAGGAGGGAATAAAAATTCAATATATGGATGTTACACTTAGTTCTTTTTTGGCGTATTATCATAATAATGTCCCGGATTATTAATGTCTCCGTTTTATCCGGCAAATGTGACTGCGCAGTTAAAAAATACGTTCAAACTCGAGTCATTCACACATTTCGAAATACAAACAACTGATAATCGATTCCTGTTTCACTTGATTAAAAGTCAGAGCGAAGGGCACGTGTGACGATAGGTTACAGTTCGGAATTTTACCAGTTGCCTAAGTCCGCGTTTTAAGTTTTGACCGGCGTTCCGAGTTTTAAGTGTCGAAAACAAGCGAGGATAAAATCATGGACAACCCGCCAACTTATTCGGATTCCGACAGCCCTTTGCGGACTTTCAGTAAGTCGCCAGCCGAGTGCTATACACAGTAACATAACTACTAAACAGAATTCCCAATGGGCTCGTGTCTTATTTGTTGAATTATTCAGAGAATTAGGTGTCAATGAAGGCTTATTGAGCTTAAAAGATATTTGGAAAAATATTTTTACCAGGTTTGCCCAACAAATATTGCAATTCATTTGCCCTGACGTAATTACAACTTTGAATTACGTTATTCTACTATGTCTTCGACAAGAACATCTATCACTAATATTATTCATATAATTATATGAACTTATTAATTTTTGTATAATATGAATGCTATACTATAGAATAACCTCTCAAGGTTATGTTATTTTCTTTCTTAAATGTTCTCTTCTTACACCTTTATTGAGCCAGACAAACCTTTAATTACTTATTTAGATTGAAAACATCGCCTTAACTTTATTTTTATTTCAGTCACATATTGTGCATCGAGGGAGCTATAACTGTGATATTGATGTTTTGTTACCTTGATTTATAATTTGGAGTCTTGAATTTTCATATTATAAGCTTAAATAGTTTTAGTTAGTTTAGGTTTTCCCATTGCAACAACGAAATGGGAATTATTATTTGAATTTAAGGGCTATGTTATATGCTACACTATTGATTTGCTCTCTATTGAAGAATTTATAAAACCCCTTTGTTTTTAGTACTAAAATATTTTTATTTAGCTACTTGTAACACTGTGAGCTGTAAGCTTGCAAAGTTTTCCTTCGCAATAACCGTACCTATTTTGATATACCTGTTTTGTGGTCTGCGAGGGGTTGGAATACTGTAGGTTCGTGATGTTTCTGTCTCCTCTCGCTGGTTAGGTCTTTTGCCAGACCGGTTTCGGCTGCTCGCCATCTTCAGTAGCGCTGTGTTAGTCACTGTTAGCCCTTTGGATGTGTTGGGGGGGGTTATGTTCGTCTTCGGATTCTGTTAATCCGTTTTCTAGGTATACCCAGAAGAAAAGAGGAGACAGAAACATCACGAACCGTACCTATCATACGTTTGTAGCAGCACTATACTTTCTACATTAATATTCAATAATACCAATATTTTTTTTTCACGTTTTTCAGTGCAGCCCAAACAGAAATTCGTCACCAAGTCCCCGTATTTGAATTTCGATCCTGACTACGTCGCAAAGCCGGAATTCATATTTCCCGAGGGCGCTTCGAAGCAGAGAGGGCGCTTCGAACTTGCTTTCGGTCAGATCGGGGCGTCGTGCATGATTGGCGCCGCGGTCGGTGGAAGCGCCGGCCTCTACAACGGGCTAAAGCAGACAACGCTGGCCGGCCAGACAGGGAAACTGAGGAGAACACAGTAAGTTCTCAGTACGGTATAGATTCCCTGCAAAAACACCTCTCCCCCACAGAAAGTCCGTCCGGGAAATGGAGGATTAAGTTCAATTGCCAAAAAAGTTTTCACCCCACTTTCACATTCGAGAAGAGCAACTTGTCCTCCCGTTTCCCTGAACCTGCACCAACTTCCTATTGAAAATCGAGTGCGGTGTACCTCGGACTACTCTTAGACAGAAGACCGACATGGGAGTACCATCATTGGGTCGAGAGTTAAGTGAGATCAGTGTCACTAGATACAATATAAATTGTAGTCGTGACTGGACCAATAAAGAAAAAAAAAAGGTATACAGTTAATTAATTACCACTCAATTTTGTGGCATCCTTCACATTTAGGAAGTGATTGGTATAATTTCTGCTGACAAATATGTATTTAAACATTTATTTAGTTAAGATAACATGTCCAATAATCTGTGTTATTATAGTATTCTAATCTTAAGAAACCTATATTTAAACCTGAACCTGATTAATTTTTTTTTTAATTTCTTTATGCCAAAAGTGTCAATTTTAATCGCAATTATTGGAATTTTATTGGGGATAAGTAGTAAAGAGTTCAGGCTTTAGTTTCAGAGTCCGACGTGTCATCATATACGATCAAAACATTATGTGAACATCACCCCTCTGGAAAGTGTTAATTATATAAAACTGCAGGTATATTTTTATATTTTGTATCCAGGTGGTAATGAAGTGAACTTATAAACACTAATTACAGCAGTTATACTTCAGCTGATTTAACCTGAGTGCAATATGAAAGTTATTTCCATTATACTCATTTTTGACTATGATTTTCTTTCTAATTTTTCTGAACTAGCCACGCTAAAATATTGTCAATTTTGATGTTTAATATTCTTGATGAAGAATATTCGTGTAATATTCTCCTTTATTTTGCTTTTGTGGTTGAAAAAAATGAAAGAATGTTTGACATTTGAGTATAATAAATGCTACAGGTAAGGAATGCTTTTTAAATTAATTTTAAAAGTAAATGTCAGTACAGTATGTTACTTGAAGTCTTTGATGACCAAAGTTAGTAGAGGCAGTACTACATTACATACTACAAATAATTTGTTTTCACTGTTATTTAATATCCCTTTTAACTGCAATTACCTTTTTATATGCTTTTATATTACCATTTCTATTGTTGTTCTATTGTTGAAATTTAGTTGTTTAAAAATTAAAAAAAATATAAATATAAATTGACACTACAGCTCACCACGGGCACACAATTCATAATTATAATAATGAGATACTAAAGTAAATTTAACTTTTTATCTCATTTTTTTACAGAATCCTGAACCACATAATGAAACAAGGTTCAGCCAGTGCAAATACTCTTGGAATAATAGCGGTGATGTATAGCGGTTTTGGAGTTATATTTTCTTGGGCCAGAGGTTGTGATGATGAACTCAACACCTTGACTGCTGCTACGGCAACAGGACTTCTCTTCAAATCTACTAGTCAGTTTTGAAAATAATATTTTCTCGATCCTTAATCACAATTCGGGATTTTTATAATAGTGCAAATAGTATAATTGGATAATTTATAAATATTTGATTTTAGAATATATTTCTTTCTGTTATTGTATATTTATTTGAAACACTTCAAATTCTACAGTATGTTGAACTGTGCACAGACAAAGTTAGGAGAATCTCGGAACAATTTCTGTTTTAATTGAAATCCATTTAAGTATATAGTTACACCAAGAAACTTAAGGCCATTCAGAACATACATTGGAGCCTATAAAAAATGAAGTTAGATTTAATTACTAATCACTTATTACTTGTTAAATCTTAAGTACACTGTACTTAAGTGGGCTAAGAAGCCCTACATCATATGTTTAAGTGAATTTTATGAAATAAAATTAATTTTTACATAAATATAAGAAATACAAAAAATATTGATGTACAGTATTGAGTGAAGATATATTAATGACCATCCATATTCCAAAATTTAAGGTAGAATTTCTCTTGCAAATTTGTTTTTGGCCTACCCACTTTGCTTGAGCTGAACTGGTACAGTATAAATAAAAAATTTTCACTTGGGTGATAATAGTCTGAACACTTTAACACTGGTAACTCTACTGTAGCAAATGTTAAGTGAACATAATATACGTGTTCAAAACATTATTCTTATACCTAATAATTCTTTTCTATCTTGGGGATGATGGTTGGATGGATGGGGGATGGGGATGGGGTTGCTTCCCAATCTTAAGGCACATGTATTTAACACCATGCCAGTATACAGAATTGGTATCAATGTATTAGCTCTTAGAATAATTATATTAATGTATGTAATTTTTTGAAAAGTTAAATTAATATTTTATGTTATTTTCAGGCGGTCTACGGAAATGTGGAATTGGAGGTGCAGTAGGTTTGGGCATAGCTTCCATATACTGCCTCTTAACTTCCAGGGATAGGATTGAAGGTATGTTCAGCCCTTATTCGCCAGCGTGAAAGCACAAGTTAACTTTTAATTGAAAACAATTTGGCATGTAGTGATTATATTTATAAAAAGTAAGTACGGATTCTCGAACATTCGTTTATTGCCGAAAACGTTTGCCCCGTAATCGATTTGTAATTCTTAGAAAGTAAAAACAAAAAAAGAACATTTGTCTGATAGAATTTTTTTTTCTTGCAGTTTGATTTGGCAAATAAACAATTTAAAATAGTAAACTCAGTTGGAATTATTATAAATTCACTGTTAAACAAGCTGAAGAAAAGAATAATTTTTGTTGTTACAAACAATGAATTTGTGTAATAAAAATAACTTGTATTATAGAAAAGTACAGAACTTGCCGCTGCTGTATATTATAGCCCTGTTCTTCTCTTATTGTTATTTTTTATTATCTTCGAAATTGTTCTGGATTGTATAAAATTTCCTAAATAAATGTTATTTTCAATTTGTTGTTTATTTTCTCTTTCAACTTTACCAAAAGTTACTTCAAAGTTGAAAGAATCCAAGCCCATTCATTAATAAACAATATTTCAAAAATTGAAATACGACAACAATTATTATTAAGCACCCATAACTAATACTGGCTAAATAAATTAAAAATAATGTCCTGTGAAACATCATCTTAAAGCAGCAGTAAAATAAATTACAAGCCTTCTGAACATAAAAAGTTTCATGAAATCAGTTTAAGGAAGTTTGTTCCTTATAACAATTTAATGATATAGTAGTAGGTGATGCTATTATTTTGATCTGTAAGAATACATTATATATATATATATATATATATATATATATATATAAACTAATTATTCATTGAAATTTGTGTTACATAAGTTTAAATTTACCAAAATATTACTTTAAAAATATTTAATTTATATTTTATATAATTAACAGTGAAAAGAATTTTCGTCATATTGCAGTTTTGACTCATTTATGGCTTTTATAATTTAATTATATCTCAAGTGGAATTAGGCCAAGATGAAATTGTGACTTTTAAAAACTTTATATTAATGCCCACTTCAAATTCTCCAATATTGGGGAATACAAAAATTATATGTGATATGGGAATCTCATAATTTTTCCTGTTTACTTTAAAATTTATTTTCAAATTACAGAGTCTATTGTGCAGCTGATTTTAGCTTCTAATCAGTCGAATGTGTGTGCCTCTTTTTTTGTCTTATTACAAGAGGTGTTTGCACAAGATAACCACCACCACCTCCTCTACCTATCTCTGCGTGTAATATTAGGTTCGAAAAGGTTATCTGTTTGGTATTTTTTTTTGTACACCTAATTGCGGTTATAGATATGTTATAGACTTGTGCAGAAAATGATGCAATGACAACTAACGGGATGTAATAAATATAGTTGCAGGTAAGTTTTTGCTCCTTCGATAAACACTGTGACTCACAAAGTTTCATTTATCAAAACCGATAAGGTGCTGTATTCGAAAAACTTAAATTGTTAAGTGGATTAAAATCGACTGTTGAGTACACATTTTCCTGATTTTATAATTTCTCTGGGTGACCAGTTTTGGTTTCTCACGATCAGTAGAATCCAGTTAGCAATACAAGGTGAATTTTTGAAAAGGTCATTTTGGCAAGTTTCTTGATTCATTCATTTTGCACTATATATACACACATTATATATGTATAAAGACTGACCTTTGGAAATAATAATAAAAAAAAATAAATAAATGAAAGCCTCTTAAAATTTTCTTAGAAATAGGCTTGAGAAAATAATGTTATTAGTATTGTGTTTTTATTGTTTTTTACTAATTGGTTACTGGTGGTACTAGTTCAAATACTAGTGGAGTTTTTGGATATATTTGTTTTAAATCAGAAATATCTCCTCATTGTTTAATATTGATTAGTTATTTATTACTTTTTTTTAGTTGAGTTAATTTGTATGGTTTCGCATCAAAATTGAATAGTTTTGGCCTTGCAACAGAAACCATGAAAACTGATACCAAACTCTCATTGCTGTATTTTGTCGCTACGGCGACGGCTCTCTCTTCCACAATCTGCGTCGCAGTCGCGTGGCAATCTTGGGAGAAGTTACTGAACACTTGCTTCGATTTCAACTGCGGGTGCCTGCTGAACATGTCAACTTCGTACGGTATCCTCATGGGTGGGACTCTTCACACGTGCAGGTATCTCACATTCTGTCCTATACCCGTCTTCATATGGTCGGGGGTCATGGGAATCTATCACGGCTACAGGGCGTACGTACTGAAGAGGAGCAAAGCTGCATCTGGCATTGTTTTGTCGTAAGTTTACCAGTTGCATGTGCAACCAGATTTCTATGTTATCATATTGCTAACTAAATTCACATCTAATGGCTTGAAGTCACCAGTGTTTTGAGCTATTGAGGCTGCGGGTGATAAGGTTTTTTCACTTTAGGTGTATAAAATCTGCACTGTAGCAGTATAATAAAGATTATAACTTGGTTATCAGTTGGTATAAGTTGATATAAAAAGTAAATATTGTCTTACAATACCTTCTTATTATAATCATCTGACTATCATTGGGATACATATAATTTATTATCTATTTACTGAAAATTAAATAGGTAAATACATATAATTCGTGTATTTTGCAGGCTAATATCGCAAAGAAATACGCAGAGATCACCATTAATATATTCTTTGCTCACTGTTGTTGCCATTATATTCACGATACTGGTCCTATCTTGTGGTATTCTGATGGCCCATGGGTATCATGCATCGTGCAATGAATATAGGAAATCTGTGATACATCATCTAAAAGTATGTTTTATTATTATTTATATGCCACATATTTCTATATTTATGAGAAATATTTTAATAGTAAATAATAACAACAGTCTTAAAAATAATGTTAGTAATAGTTATGGGAATAAACAAAGTGGACCTTTTCAAACAGCAGTCATAATTAATTTTAAATAACTGATGGAACACTAATCAATGTTGTCTGAACTATTTGTATACTTTATTTAATATTTACATAAAACATCATTTATTTATCAAGAAATATGAGGTATGTTTTGATAGTAAATAATATATTCGATCTTAAAATTAACACCATTTAGTTCAGCTAGCTGACGACAGATATCGCCACTTGTCAAGTTTGACTGATGGCGCTATCTAGCACCCATCGTCTAAACTATTTGTGTACAAATTGTTGTTGGCCTTTTCTTTTTTACAATTTATAAAATCCGCTAAGAAATCCAACATCGCCCACATCCAGAGATTCCAATCAAAAGTCCTTCGTACCATCCTTAATGCTCCCCGGTATGTTTCTAACCGAACAATCCATAATGACCTCAACATACCGACAGTCGACGAAATCGCAAAATCACGCTTCCTTAAATTCCATTCCCGCCTCTCTCCACATCCAAATCCACTCGTTCAGTCCCTTTCCTCTGTTTCCCATCCATTATCTCCCCCGCGTCGGCTCAAACGCCACCGGCCCAGAGATCTTCTTAGCCCGAAGCCATAAACTGTTCATAAAAGTGCCATCCATGGCTGGTCTCTTTTATCGAGACATTCGTGTGAAAAGAAAACACTCATCAGTTGTACCCATAACTATACGTAGTCGATTGTACAAAAAATAAAAAAAGGTTAAAAAAAAATTTATAAAAAATGTCGCCTTGTTTTTCAGCACAAATATGACTTGTTTTCATTCGTTTATCTTAAAAAATGAAATTATCGTCTCTCGGATTCAGGCCAACGGGAACCTCGCGGAACTGATTTCGAACGGGTTGTCCTGTCGCAGCATCTACGACTTTATGGACTACCTGGAGCCGGGCTCCAGGGCCGTGGAGACGGGGCTGGCGCTCCAAATGGCGTTGGCCGCAATTTGGATCAATTTCATCGCCTACTTCGCCCTGTCACTGTACAACGGGACGCTGTACATCAAGGGGCGGAAGCTGGGCCAGGGCCGAATACCCCCGAGGCCGGTGCCCAGACGGAGGAGGCGGAAAGAGGAGATCGAACTGAGGGCGGACAAGTCCTAGCAGCGTTCACGGCGCCTGTGTTTCCATCGGAAATATTTAAAACCGTTAAATAAACATTAAGTATTCATTAGGACCGACGACCAAAACATCAAATTGCGGACGGTCATTGCGGATTCTGCATATAGACGGCATCATTTTTTGTATATAACGTCAGGTCATCCGATATGTCATTACTTGATACTCTATGAGACATTCAGTGGCAAAAATATCTGTTTGACATCAATTTGAAATATGGCGAAACGAAGGGACATTATCGTCATGTTTCGCATTTTTTCGGAATGGGAAAATTCGCACTTATTTAGTTAAACCAAACCAACAGTTCAATTTATCAAGAACGAATCATTCACTCGATTTGTACACTTCTTCCTTCGCAGATATAGTCCTGTAACTATATTGTAGGATCGATTTGTGTTAATAAATGAGAATTTAAGATTCAAGATGGGCACAGTTTCTTTTAGTTATTATTTGAAAATAAATCTGGGACGATGATTTAAATTAGTTACAATGTCATTTTACAATGAGGCTTGGATGGTGAAAGCTTGATATTCAGGATATATAAAGACGGGGATTGAAGTTTAATTTGTGCTGTTTTTACCGACGGTTTAGGACAGTCGATGGACAATCTGAAGAATGAAAGAGATCAATGGAGGGGGACATTTGCCGCGGCCACCGCGTCGTTGTTGTTCTGTTAATACAACATCGGCGTCAAGTCAAGTGACGTTTACCCTTTATCGATTCAGCCCTTTCTATAGAGACGGATGAGATGGTTATTAAAAATTTACAGCCCGGTGAACGACTTAGGGACACAGAAATAATATACTTTCTGTCTCTCCTTTCCCACTCCACCCTCCCCCTTTCTTGCTTTATATTCCGCGTGTAGCTTTTTAATTTTCATTTTTTCTAAACTCGCACTATATAATATTTTAGAACGAGGCAAAGGTTCATCCAGGCTTAGAGGAGACGGCCGAGGTTCTGAGTTTAATAAAAACAAACAAATGACTCAAAACTCAAAATAACAGAAAATGATGAAGACTATATCTAATTTTTAAATCAATTAATATTAGCTACCAAGATGATAATTACATATTACGAAATGGCATGAACCTAATAAACTACAGAATACTCGAAATAGAATAACAGCTTTAGTAATGGAATAATAATTAATAAATTAAAATTTCTAATTGATTCCTTTTACATTCTTATGACAAGGGTAATGATGGAAAACACCAGATAATAAATGAAGCATTTATTTTTATTAATTATTATAGAAATTAATATAATAATTAATACATGTTTGGTATGGTATATAAGAAAGTAACTTTGGATAGGTCTTACTTCATAGTGTAACAATATTAATGGCCGAAATACATTTTAAAATATTTCATGGCAGTACCACATAACGTGCACCATTAACATTACAGCAAAGTATGGTTTTAACACAATCAAAATTATTAAGACTATATCCGATGTTTAAATAAATTAATATTAAGCTACTAAGATGATGAAAAGTACATATTATGAAATTGCACAAAACTAATAAGCGTGTTTGTATTTTATACCTATCTAATATTTTTGCCCCATACTTCCTGTTCTGTGGTCTGCGAGGGTTTGGAATACCGTAGATTTCGTGTGTTTCTGTCCCTCTCGCCGGTTCGGTCTTTTGCTAGACCGGTTTTAGTTACTTTCGGCACTTTGGGCGCTCTTCGGGCATCCTCACTGCACTGTCACTGTCACCGGAGACAAAACTGCTAGACACCGGTCTAGCAAAAGACCAGACCGTCAGCAGAGGAGACAGAAACAGGCGGAATCTGCGGGTATCCGTTTAATGTAGGCTTGTATTGATGTGGAGCAGTGGAGAGATTTTTTTTTCTCCTGACAAAACAGACCTGCTGTGTAGACCGAACAGGACATGACGGCCTCTAACGATAAAAGATCGGGGCTGTGCTCGAAGTGAGGACTACTGTCAAGAGTATACTGAACCTTGAACTTGAAAAAGTTCCGTAGCGCCCGCTGCACTTGGGTGCTCACCAACTACAACAAGTGGGCCGAACCCCGGGGATGTTGGCACCGTTAATTGGCTAATGTATATTCAGGTGGTGGGTATATCTTGAGAGCTGTGGCGTTTGTGCATATTCATCGCTGTTGAGGTAGACAGGGGAACACGCCAAATTGGTCTCTCTCCCTCCTTATTGCTTAATTCGACTCCAGATCTGAATCCCGAATCGAATTTTCTCCCGGTTTGATTAAATGAGGTTTCTCATTTAATTTACACATACAACAATAAATCGTTACGTATATCTTAATTAATAATTATAGAAGCTAGACAGTTTACTGATATTCCCCCAATCCCCTATAGCTCAACCACAGCTTTTTGTTCTTTTCTCGGCCAATGTCTGATTATTAGTCGGGAGGGTTAAAATCGGATAAATGTATAATTTTCGACTAATTTCAAAAATATAGCTATTTAATTATTAGGAGCTGTTTACTATTAGAGGAATTTAAATTTGGTCTGATTTCAGAAGGGAGGTCGGCAAACCCACCGACCCAATGACCTACTCTCTCCAAATATGGACATATGCAGCGCCCCAACTTATATGGAGTGAAAGTTGTCTGATTAATTTATTGGTATCGCTTAAAGAGAGGAAAAAAAACGCTAAAAAAGCGTGGGCGGATTTAAATTTTCAACTGACTCGCGATCGACGGTCGGCTTTAAGCTCCTCACCTTTAATTTCCTCTGGGATTATTCTTGTAAAATAGAATCAAGTATTAAGTATATTCCGAACTCCCGCAGACCTCTCACAACATCAGAGTACCGAGAATGGTGTGAAACATATTTATATGCTTGTGAATTGTGGACTGCTCAGTTGTCTGGGATTTTCTTCAAGGACAATCGATAAATTTTACACCAGTAATTTATTTTCTAAATATATCAGGAACTTCAATAATTTTCTGTAATATTTCAAGACGTTAAAAATAATTTTGATTACATTTTCAAATTTACGCAAACGAAATAAATACGATTTTCGAATTTGGACAAGGCGGCGTATCCTTTTGATTTGTGAACTTAGGCCTTTTTCGAAGCCGCCGAGGCTGCCGCCCGGTTGTACTTTTCGTACGCGTTGCTCAGCACTTTCAGAATAGGTCCGACGTACTCCAGCGACCTGGAAAAAAAGGAAATTTGTATCAATTTTCGATTAAATAGCGAATATATTATATGAAGACAACGTGTGTATCGAACGAAATAATTCTTGGAAACGTGTTTTTTTACCTCCTTTGGTACTGGGGGTTGTTGAACGTACCAGCCTGGTTGTACCCCGGGTAATCGTAGACGCTGTTCGGCGACGTGGAATAAGCTGCAAAAACAGTTTCGCATTCGGATTAGTGCACATGGAGAAGGCGGAGAACAGACTGCGACGGGTATTTTTTCCGACCTATCTATTAAATGTTCACAATTATAAAATATAGTGTTGGTATTAACAAAAAATCAACTAATTCATTGTCACCAGCGGGTTGGAACGCTGCGTAAAAATAAATATAGCAGCCAGAGAAACTAAAGCGCAAAAAAATTTTTTTAGTTAATTCTGGCGACTGTTCTGAAAACTTCTTGGAGGCGTTAGCGTCGAATGCTGAAGACGAGAGAAACCTTAATCATTATAGATATTTTGAGAGATAGTGGGAAAACGCTGTGGAACGCTTTAAGGCTCCCTCAGCGCGTGATCGCATTCTTCCACTTCTGCGCAGGCGCACCGGTGGAGCTGCCCGAGAGGCATGCGCAGATGTCCTCTTACTAGGATCAACTAGTCCATTGAGCCTTTAAGTTTACTTAACAGTAGGCTGTTTCCGACGTAATGGCTGTACTCACCCTGATAGTTGGGCGTGTCGCAGTGGCCTATGATTGAGCAGAGCCTGAGACCGAAGATCGGCATGACGAGGAGGGCGATGGCCGCGACGGCCAATATACCAGCGGCCACTGCACCTCCGTTGGCCAGGAGCGAGACCAGGCTCCCTGGCAGAGTTAGATCACCTGCGCCCAGCCCTAGCGTTATGTACAACAACAACAACTCAGCACACTACAGTATATAATAGTAACGTTTTCGGTTTTTCAACAACATTAATTGAAACTTGGAAGAATTTGCAGGAGCCTGAGAAATAGTTTAGACAAACTGTGCGTTGAAAATTCGCAGTCTGTCAGTTTCGTTTATTTTGTCTGTCAGCATTTCGCCGAATTAGTCCGGCCCCCGGCCGCTAGATGGAGCGCCCTGTACCGAAAATTTATAATTTATTTCAGCCTGCGAGCCTACTTTTTTTCCCTAAGAAAGGATTATTATTGAGTTTTGCTCAATTTGAGCCACGAGCAAAAACATGCAGGAGCTCCTGCCAAACACACCAAAAACTCCCTGGCTATCCCGCTCATGGACTGAGCGACCAGAACTTAAATTATCACTTTTAAAACTTTAATTATTTAAATTTCTATTCTATATTATTATAAGCAGGTTCTACCGATTTTATTTTATGCACTGCATATTACAATGACGAATTTTTTTCCTGCCGATTGAAGAACACCCGGGTCTGGGCATTAGTACGATTCGTTAACTAGAAATGATTGGCACAGATTTAAATTCCTAGAACATTTTTTGTCGACTTCATAATTTTATTCCGATGAGTTTATTGTAATATTTGTATAGAATATTTGACTTACTTGATGTGGCGACGACTGTGTTCTTGTCGATCGGTTCCTTCTCTTCCGTCACTTCCGCTTCTTCTTCGGCCTTGGCAAGGGCAATTAGAAAGACGGCGGCAACAACGACCAACCACTTCATCTTGTACATCCTGGAAACAAACCGTGCCCGACTATGATTTCGCCCGTTATTGAATCTATTGTTGATTCCAGTGCTTTAAACAGAAAAAAGTATACTGAGAAAACAAATTTCCTCGAATTGCAATGATCCTTTCCATCCCCGGGTGCGATAGGCCTAGTACTGAAAATCCATTATTTCGTCTAAGTAAACGGTAAGAAGATTCTCGATAAGGAGAGAACGCGGAGTTTGAAGAATAAATATTAGTCCAGTTTTAATCGAGGACTGAGTGTGATTAGCTGCATTCACAGGGTGGCGCCTTCTTAGCCCTTACAAAATAATCGTTCTTTGAAGTTATGCGCGGGCGGAATGAAAATGTCAGGCCCCGCCGACCCCCTTCAAAATTAACCCGACGACCCCTTTTGATGTTACCCGGCAGAAATTGAAGGCTCAGACGTCCCGGCTGGGGCGAGGGTCTCTTCGCCTTAAGAATTCCGTGACACATGACGTCCTCGGAGTACAGTACTGTACGTTTACTGAATAAACAGAAATTTTATTTGAACAATTTTCGTATTGAATTTTCACCGTTTCATGAAGAATTTACAACGCGACAGACAACGGTTCGACAGGCGCCGAACTTGGGGCAGTTCGCCCCTCCAACATGGCCCGGATATAGGAAATTATTCAGCGGGTCGTCCGCTCCAACAATTAGTCCCCCACCGGGGCCGAAAGTCCGGACAAAAGACGGGGTTTCTGGGTTTGGGTTTCGGGGGTTCTTAAAAGTTCGGGAAGTTTATACGTGTGGGGGGGGGTTATAGGTTGGCTTTTCGGTGGGTATTGCCTTTTGTCCTCTCAGGGCACCAATTTGGGGCCTCTCCCCCCCCCCCCCCCCCTGAATTATTTGGCTGCTAATGGCCACAGCGTCGGCGATTGTTCTTCGATTCCACGGGGTCACGAGGGATATGTGCGAGTTCGACCATTAAGTTCTCCAAGTTTATGGAGTAGGGAATTAATTAGTGGAAGTAATTATTTGTCTTTATTAAATTGCCGATATTTTATTACATCGTACTACTTTGAGGCCGAAAACGATGTGTTTTCTTCTGAATACTGTAGATTTTTTCGTGCCTTTTGCTAGACCGGTTTCGGCCGCTCGCCATCTTCAGTAGCGGTGTAAGTCACTTAGCTATTGCACTATCACTTATTTCTCTCGTACTGTCAAGACGAAATCTGCGCTATTCCGACCGCTCGAAGACCACAAAACAGGCATTCCGAACTAATTTATTTGAGGTTATACTCGTCTAAAACGGTAATAATATATTTAAAATAGATTTTTAAATAAATATTATATCTATACGTTTATTTATAAACAGTGCCCGGACGGAGGTTTGAGAATCTTCAACGAAGTCCAATAACGCTTGAAAGCATCTGTGTTCAGCCACTGGTAAATTCTCTGCCGTGCATTCGTTAACTACTGCGCGGAGATTAGCTTAATTAAAATCTATTTCGGTACCAGATGTCGCGTTACATTTGTGAATACATTGCCGGGAAATCCCTCGCCGCACCTGAAAGTCCCCGTCCCGTTTGAAGTCCGAAGATGTTTACGTCCGGATAATTACAAATACAAAAAGTCATATTCGTAATACACGGGCTCTCTACCTTTCCCGTTATCAAATCGCTAAATATAATTAAAAAAGTGTTGTCGGAACTTAAAATTAGGCCAAGGCCTGTGTATAATCCTCGCCGGAAAGGCCTACAGAATTCCGTCGCGATAAACACGAATTAAATCGGTTTTTTAAAATTAACTTCCCAACCAACTTATATCCCCCCTCGTCGCGGACTTAGTTAACGGAGCTTCGGGAGGCAATTCGGAGCGGGGGGGAGAATTGTGCATTTCGGAGACGTCGAACCGACAAAATTGGATGAACGAATCGTGGGGAAATAAAATTGGAAGGGAAGGAAATCACTACCGCCGAAGGAGGATAACGCGTCGGACCCACTTTTAGGGCCGCGACCCGAAACTTCTTTGCTGTTGTGAGGCTTATCCGAAACCGATATGTCCGCAGCACAGGGGGAACAGATGAAAGAGGGAGGTTTTTGAAGAAAGTTTGATAGAAAAGTTGTGGACGGTCTCGCTCACCGCAAGACCGGCGGCTGAGGAGGTAACCCACTTCTTTCGGCTTCCAACAAACCAGCCAATCCTCCCAGTTCGATAATTCAATTTGGTCTTGGCGCCTCTATAAGCGGCGTTTTTGGATACCCCTCGGACCATCTGTCGCCGCGTAAGACTATTATTTTTGACTGAAAACAAAGAAAAAAACCGGCTCTATCCCTCTAGTCCTGCCTAGCTAAAGAACAGCGTCATACAGAAGCCATTCAAGCATGTAATACAATGGCAGTAACCTATTATAATATTTACTAATAACGATAACGGATTTCAGCCATCTGTACGAATTTTCTTTTATTGTTCATTAACGTTTCCGATAAATGAATTGCTCTCAGTACTGTTCGAAAACTAAATTCAGAAATAATTTGAACCTCCCAATCGTGGACTCCTGCTGAAATCATCTCGTCCATTCCGGACACTTAAAGTTTACAGAGTTATTTTTAATAAACCTGGAGGCCTTTGCGTCGCTCAGTCGAGACTGTTTGTTTCACTATTAGTTTTACTTAACTATTAACTATTAGTTTCACAGGTATATTGTGTAAATTTTTTTTTAAACCTTTTTTATTTTGTACAATCAACATAAATGTTATAAGTACAAGTGCTGATTTTGTGTAATGTATGGATTATTTTTTAGTTCAATACTTCGGTGCCTCGTCATCTCGACCTCGACAGGATAGACCTCTGCAGTCTACAAGCTGTGTCTTTGTCCGCCGTTTTAAACCGGTTTAAAGACGGGAGTGGGAAATTTAAAAGCGGAGGGTCGAATTCCAAACCGCCCTTGGCTATTAGCGCCGATCCTGCGAACGTCTTCAGGACGGGTATAAAAGGCCGGCCCTCGAGTGCGTTCCAGACAAACCCCCCAATTCGGAAGTTCGGTATTGAGTCGGTGGGAAAGAGGGGAGGTGGAAGTCGGTGGCGTCCTATCCGGAAATCCGGTTTGAGAGTCCCGTACGGGGAAAAGTTGTGGTCGGGGGTGGGGGTGGTGCCGTAAAAATGGGTCATGCCCAACTTCGCGTCCTCTCCCCCGGGAACTTCCGACGGCCGGTTCGATTCCTGCTCGGCAATTCCACCCCCTTTCTTGCCCGTCATACTCCAACCAACCCCTATACCCGATTAATTCTCCCATTGGGTTCGGTATAACGAGATTTTTTAAATCGGAAAACTTTCTACCGGCGACGGGGCCCGAGTAGTCTCAGGAATAGCGGGGTGAAAACCACCCCCCAAAACCCCCCAAAAAAACAGCGAGGTCTTTTGTTTCCTCGTATTTTTAAAAGCGACGATAATCGCGCGGCGTTTTCCCGAATTTTTAAAACCGCAATCGGGTTTGTAAACCCTCTTTTCCAGGACACCATCCATATTTTGTGAAATATTTAAAAACAAATACTGTATATATTTACAGATGTCTGACTAGGAGAACTTATGGAGGAGAAATCGGTTAACTCTGGAATCCAATCTATTAAATTGGGGTGAAGGTATTAAATTGTGGACAAATTCAGTAATTTAAATTTTTATAAGAGTCAACTCTCTATGTTGTCATCTGCTGAATGTTATCATATTGAAGTTATTGGGCAGTTAACACAAACATAGCAATATAAGTAGTAGATTTACTCCATAAGTATTCTATAAGTTCGACACTCTCGATTAATCAGTTTCAAATTCGGCGATCGTTATTTCCTCAACTTTTCTCATTTATTTTGTCTCGCATGAAAATATTTCATCTTCGACTAGCTGAACACGGTCGAAAGAAAGCGGCTTACGTTTAATCGAAAAGGGCAACCATTATTATTGTTATAGTCAATTGCGCATAAATTTTTATCAAGCTTGAGTCCTGCGCCCTTAGTCATCGTCAGATTTATTAATAATACCGAGAAGTCGTCTGGAATTCCTAGCGATAAGTGCCGGGATAATTCAAGGGCGACGGAAGCAATTGAGATTAATATAGCAGTGGAGCATTTGCACACTTGATCCCTGGGCCCGCTACTGCATCCTCGTTAAAGCTTGGCGTTCGTTTTAATATTATCAATAACTTATCACCACCCGAATTTCAATCACATTTCATCTTTTTCTTTTTAATTTTAAATCACAACTGCAATGTGTACAAAGTATAATTAGTGAGAGTACAATTTTATAACACCAATGCGATTTTGACGGAGAATGCACCTACTGATGATGTACTGAAGAAATCACATTTCCTTGAAAAATACTCTCTTTTGTAGTTTAAAAAGGATTTTGTGACAGTAATTTTCAATTATCAAGTTCTTATTAAGGGTGAAATTTCAATTATGAAATTAGACTTTCTCAAGTCTGAAATGCGCTGCAAAGTGTTAACCCTAATAATTATTTGTAAGTGTAAATTGAAATTTAAGTCCGGGTGCTCGATCATTTCGATTCCTCCGCGGCTCGGTGCCCCAACTTTGCACTCAACTAGAAATATGAGAAACGAATCCGGGCGCCGAAGAAAAAAGAAAAAAGTATGAAGTTAACAGGACTCGAAACTTAAAAGCGGAAAGTAAGTAATACAGGAAGCAGTTTGTGAATTGTCCCCTCTCGCCCTAATGAGGATAACCCAGTTTTCAAGAGTGAATTACCTCCCTTCGTATTATTAATACACTGAAGGGAGTTTTTCTAGTTCCTAATGAATTTCGGACTCCTTTCCCCACCAACCCCCCGGGAGTTTCTAAAGTGTTCTTAATACGGAATGCAAACCAACGTTTTTAATGAACTGCTTATATTTCGCCCCTGCCCAAAGTTCCAACTTTATATTTGTTATTCGCGATAGTCCATATGAAGGGACATGATGAATTTCGTACAAATGTCCCAAAACTTCGACAGTCCTGTTTAATTTTCAAAGTATTTATTTGAAATAAATACAACCATTTGCCCTCTTCAGTCGCCCGAACTGTTTCAGGTTCTCACCATCGCCAGTAGAAGAAAATCATTCATCAAACGCAAATTTAGGCCTCAATTTTCTAAGACGCGGAATTTTATGAGATATAACTCTGAGGCAAAACACTTCCAAACGTAACGCTCGTGTATTTCTCATATGGACCATTTTAAGCAGTGAACTATTTTGCCAAATGACAATCCAAAACTGATGTTCGAGCTTATATATGTGGAGATGAACTCAAAAACCTAAATCGACAAGTTGTGACCAGTCGTATGCTAAATTGGCTAAGACAATTTTGATTTAACAATTACTGGGATAAATATAACGCTTTTAAATCGTTTTAAATTTTAGAACATTAAAGAATGCAAGCCATAAATTGTGTCGAAAAATTAAACAAATATTAGCATAATTACCTGGAATGAGCGAGCTGTGAAAGTGTCCGCGACCTGAGTTCCTTCAAAGCGACTGATGCACGTTAGACCTCCCCGGGGCGTATTTATACGCGATCGTTTCCTACCTGGCTTGCAGGCGGGTCGGGGATTTTTTTTTGATAGGGGTTTTATAAGGAAAAAAAACCCAGAAGGTTCATCCCCCCGGAACGGTTATCTCGTCGACAGGTGCAAAGGGGTGGCGGCGGGCATTCCAACTGCAACCCCTATCTTGTTTTTTGTTGTTTTTTTTTTACGCGAAAGGGTCGGAATTCGAGGCCTCGGCCCAAACGAAATGAATCGAAATTCGTGAAAGGAATTTCATTTTCTCATTCACTGCGGTCTTAATTACTCAAATTATTATGAGACAACGATGGTGAAACGTATTAAATATGTTTTGTCGTTGCATTACGATATATTCATGACGAACGGTAATCAATTTCATAACTGGACTTGGTATTAAACACATTTCCAGGTGATGCAAAAAATATATTGCATATTTACGGTATACGAAGATTTTCTGAACTACCGTTCCCCTCAATTTTCCTCACTTTTCCTTTCCCGGTAGAATTCAAATATAAAATTACAACGGTTGTGAAATAAATGGATTGATTATTAATTGTACGACTAATCGCGTTATTTCAAGGGATTGTGGCGGGTCCAGAGCGACTTATACGGACCATTTTAAGCAGTGAACTATTGTCAAATGACAATACAAAATTAACGTTCGAGCATATATATATATATATATATATATATATATATATATATATATGTATATATAGAGAGAGAGAGAGAGAGAGAGAGAGAGAGAGATGAAATCAAACTTGTAACAATTTGTGAGCAGTCGTGTACTAGATTGGCTAAGAGAATTTTAATGTAATTTTTAAATTACTACGATAAAAAAAACTCTTTAAAAAGTTTTGTGAACTGTTGTGACTGTTGCGAACATTATTGCGTTATTAATATTATTAATATTGTATGAATATCGTTCGAGAAATAAAACTATTAATCGATTTATTTTACGAGACTGTACGAGGGTGGGCATACGATGGAAAATTATAAGGGAAACCGGGCCAATCGTTAAATTCTCCGAATAACCCGCATTAGAACAAACATTTTTGTCTGTTTATCGAGGAGAAAAGGGGGGGGGACGGGCGTTGTGCCCCTGCCGGAAGAAACGAAACCCGAATAGCTCAAGATAGCAGAATCTTGCCTTAACTCTACGTTAAGGGGAGCCTTTTTCGTCTAGGCCCAATCTGTGGAATCGTTGATGGGTTTCTTTTCCTTTTTTTTTCAACCCCGACGGTCTCTTTCCGTCTACCTGACGCCACTTTTTTGGCGAGCGGGGACCCTCCCTACCGGCAACCAATCCAACAGGTACGGTATTTAAAAACAGGAACGCGTATCTCAGTTTTCTCAGTTCGATTCCGGATTTATAATTCGGTGGCACGATAAAAGGCAAATTAGTAATAGAAGAAGAAGAAATTCAATGTATGATGACTCCGGTGGCTGATATTGAAATTTTAGGACTCTTTCATTGATCCACAAGTAACGATAACAAATTGGTAATAGTAATTGCAGCGTTATATTCTCAAGAATATAGTATTTAATTTAAGGGTTCCGTCGGGGTCTAGATTCGTTCGAATCGCACTGTCACTAAATATAATTGAAAAAAAAAATTAGAAAAGGAGTCTTCACCAATACCCAAGATACTCTATCGCGAACACTTAAATTAAGGATTTACTGGAATTAGGCCCTCGAGTTATCTTGGTTCAGTGGGATTCCGGATATTTTTTTCTTAAGATTTGGTCCAACTGTACTATCTGTCTCACCAAACGGTAATAATTGGGCGGTTTCTCCGTCAAGAGTACAGTGTGAAGTGAGGTTCAATTCAAACGCCTTTCTATCCAAAAATTGTACGTTTATTAAGCGAGGATTACAAATAAAAGTATAAAGTATATAATAAGTTTTTTTTGTTTTTTTTTCTTAACTCTATTTATTGTACAATCAACTATATGCCAGTTATAGGTGCAATTGCGGTTTGTTTGATTAGTTTCACTTGTTTCACTCGATAAAGACGCCATCCAGTGATGGTACTTTTGACCTGTATCCGGCCTACAGGAAGTCTCTGGGCGTTTAATTAAGCCGACGCGGGGGGGATAATGGATGGGTAAAAGAGGAAAGGGTGTGAACGAGTGGATTTGGATGCGGAGAGAGGCGGGAATGGAATTTAAGGAAGCGTGATTTTGCGACTTCGTCGACTGTCGGTATGTTGAGGTCATTATGGATTGTTCGGTTAGAAACATACCCTGGGGAGGTACAAGGACTTTGACTGGAGTTGATGCGGGCGATGTTGGATTTCTGGCGGGAGATAGGACTTTAAATAGAACAGGAGGGCGAGGATGTCGGTAGTGTGAAGGTCGTCAGACTGGTTATGTCTGAGGATGGTTGTAGTTGAGGGATTTCGGTCTCAATCTAGCTTGAGGGACAGACTCTCGGCTGGTAGTCGGATGGCTCTTGTACAATAAGTAGGATTGTTCAATGCTTGTACCAGACTTGTTTAGCGACGAATAGTTGGGCGCAGTTGCGGGTGCTGTCTGGTGCCGAATCGGCCTCGGGTACGAAGGCGGTCAACCTCCTGGCCAGCCAAGTCCTGAGACCGGATTCGAACGCCTTCACGAGGACGCCGCTGACCGCCTCCTCGGAGCGCGAGAACTCGCCCAGGTAGCCGACCCGGATGTCGACCTCGCCTATCGACTCGGTGGACACCCTCACCCGGGACAGCCTGCAACGGTTGTTGTTCCTCAGGTCAGCGGATATCGTGTACGCCGCCGAACTTACGGCCAGGGTCGCCTTCGTCGTCACGTTGACCCCTGCGAACGGACGATTTTTAACATTTTTTTATCGCTAAACTCTCAATTCTGCATATAAAAAAGGGACAAAACTCTTTTTTTCACTCATTAGCCCCTCAGTTCGGCATCAGTATTCGGCTTCCGGGCGACGACTAATCGGCGGGAAATTCCAATTTCCCCGAATTTTTCTTCGATGTCAAATTTATATAAAGATTATAATCTGGTGCTTAATGTATCGACAGTAGGTTCGGGATAGCTGTTGTATCGATTGGGTGTTGGTAGAGAACTCAAAATGCAACGTTTGTTGTCCCTGAGGTTTCAAAATCTCAAAAAAATCTCTGCGGCGTTTAAGCCGCCGAGGGGGGAGGATAATGGATAGGTAACGGAGTACAGAGATTAGACGAGAGGATTGGGACGTTGTGAAGCATTTGAGGAGGGTTCCGATTGGAATTTCCGTAAGCGAGCAACGTTGGATGTCTATGGTGGATAGTTCGATACCGCAAACAGATAATACAGTACGCTATGTGAAATCTAATTGCAATATTTATTAAGGTATAAAAGTTATACGTATATTTTAGCTTTCCGGAATGAAACATCCCGGACAGTATTTACATCAAAAGATGCTTAACTGTGTCGGGTTTATGAGTACGCAAACCGTTTTTCGGATATATCACGTGATAAACTTTAGCCGGCGCTCGGACAAGTTTAAGAATGCTGAATTTCGTTTCTAAATGTTTACGGTTTTCTAGTAGAGAGCCGGTGGAATCGCCGATATTGACGATTCTCAGATATTTTTTGGTTTTTCCAAAAGAAATAGCGCTCGTCGCTCACCTCTGAACTCAAGTATGAGGCGCTCGAAGGTGAGGTTGAGGCCGGAAAATAAGAGCACACCGTGGAAACTCTCCTTTTCCGGCGGGCCCCTTGCCGCTTTCAATTTGGCTTCTTTAAACCAATAGGATGAACTGGAAATCCATCTCCCGCCTGGGCTTCTCAGTACGCCCTGGCTATCGCCTATATCGATCGGATACTGTAAAACAACAAAAGTAGAAGAAATAACTTCATCTATAGAGGTATTTTGTACTTCGTTTCAAGTGAAACGTACGTAATTGTTTTTCTATTTTATTGTAGAAAAACAAACTGGAGTTCTTTCACACGAAATCTAAAAATTAGCCAATTTTTCGACATACTCCATTCCTGTATATTTACATTTAGGAAACGACACAAATCTGTTATCGATTTGTCTGCGAACGTATTTACTCTAAACACTGTTATTAATTACACAACGTTTGTAGATTATGCGCGTTTCCCATTGTACGTTTCGATAACATCGTTATCTAAAGAGAGGTTAAGTCTCGGGGGCAACAGCGCCGTAGAGCGTTTTATGTTTACGTCGCTTATTCAGGACAAACGTTAGAATCACAACTTACATTTCAAGTCCTCCACTAGGAAATCTTCGGTTGGTTCTGACTCTTAATCTGTTCTTTTAAGGGCCCGTATGCGGAAGCAAGTGACTCTTCGCGAGTAAGTATCGCTGATATTGCTGACTGGGCGGTCAAACAAGAGGTGAGAGAAAATCGCCCGAGTAAACAATATTTTCTACTTAGATCCAGGATAATCCAGGATAATCCAGGATAATCCAGGATAATCCTACACGCCATCTTCCACGATAATCCACGATAATCCACGATTATCCCGATTATCCACGATTATCCACGATTATCGCCATCTTCACTGCACTGTCACTGTCACTTTGTTTTGACACTACAAGAGACAGTGACAGTGCAGTGAGGATGCCAAAAAAACATTTCGTTAAGTGCATCCCGCTCCACCCTCTGGGGGGGCGCTAGCGTCGCAGTTCGTGCATCCGACGAACTTTAGTTGAGCGCATCCCCGCGCAACCCTCAATGGGGGCGCTACGTGTGACCGTGACAATGCAGTGAGGATGCACACAAAAAACGTCCAAAGTGACTAAGATGGCGCCCGGCCGAAACTAGGTCTAGCAAAAGACCAAACCAGCGAGAGGCGACAGAAACACACGAAATCTACGGTATTCCGACCCCGCGAATACCGCGAAACGGGTATTCTAAACTCTACCTTCTAAAGTGTACCTTGATTGGGCCGATGACGAGCGGAGATGAGGACAAATTGCGGTAGACCGCCGTGATCAGGTTGGCGGCGAACAGCTGCCCCCGTCGTCGTCCGAGAGCTCGTTGTCCTCGGCCGACTGCCAGGAGGCGACAGCCGAAACGCACAACAATAGAGCGACAGGCGCCAACTTGATCATCGCGACGGAGGATCTGCCACTGGACCGACTTGGCTATCGTCCCCAGCCCTATATTATAATCCCCCACCACTCTCCTCCACATTGCAGACTGATGGCATAACTAGTCCGATTCGAGTCCGTTCTCAACAGCTGCACCAGCAGCTCTCAACAAAGTCTCAATTCTACATATAATAATAAGAGAAGACGTTTGTTTATTTCACTCATTAGCCCCCCCTGTTCGTCATCCGTTGCATCAATGTACTCATAACTGTTGTAACAGTCAGATTGTACAAGGAATAAAACAAAATCTAATTTGATATACCTGTTTTGTGGTCTGCGAGGGGTTGGAATACTGTAGGTTCGTGATGTTTCTGTCTCCTCTCGCTGTCTTTCACAGTACAGCACCGTGCATGTACTGTCAGTGACAGTGCAGTGAAGATGCCCAAAAAACACATCCAAAGTGCTAACAGTGACTAACACCGCTACTGAAGATGGCGAGCGGCCGAAACCGGTCTAGCGAAAGACCTAACCAGCGAGAGGAGACAGAAACATCACGAACCTACAAAACAAAATCTGTTCGGCATCAGTGTTCGGCTTCCAGGCAACGACTAATTTACGGGAAATTCCAATTTCGCGGGGTCCCGAATTTTTCTTCGATTTCAAATTTATATAAAGATTACAATCTGGTGCTTAATGTATCGACAGTAGGTCCGTTATAGCTGTTGTATCGATCGGGTGTTGACGGTATAGGACTCAAAATGCTAAAAAATGATGAGAAATACTTAAATAACGCTTGCATAATTTATGTTATCTTTGAGTCGCGTAACATCCTGTAGGGGTCCGGAACAAAGTCTGATAGTAAAGAGACCACCGAAGCTTTTTGATTAGTTTTTGTGCCTCCCTCAATTAGTTGATGTCGCAACGATACCCAAGACGATCTAGTAACAGATGAAAACTATGTTTCGAAGTACCAGGATTTGTAATCGCTGGTAATCAGTCAAATTAATGAGTTTGTTGAGGAAAATTCAACGTTTTCAAGGGTCCTGAATGCGATTTCATAACGCTGGCGTTAAGCGAACGCTCGGCCGACGGTCATACTCAATTCGAACCGCGCTCAATCAATTGAGCAAGACTTATTTCTGGTATCGAGGCCACAGTATGAAGTCGCCCGTTATGCGAATATTATCTCGGAATCAAACGCGCGATAAACAGGCCCCGAGACGTCGTTGAGATTTAAATTGGACACGGCGTGGACAGAAGGACGACACTGTTCAAAGATCTTCGGGGCTTAATACGCACGAATGGCTCATCTAGTAAAACCCCGAGGAGGAAAAAGAACCCGTACAGATATGCCAGTGACACTCGGGTAAACGCCGGAATATCGCTTTTAGAAAATTTTCGATATTTTTCACCATGTATCGGGCCAATTTTATTTTTGAATATCCGCACTTCTATGCACAACTATTTCCCTTCACGTATTTCGTGAAGCGTTCGGAACATAAATAAATTTTCCGGTCCTCAATCTCGCCTTATTTGGTCCTGTGATGAATCATTCTACAGCAGTGTTTTTTCGCTCATTAACGCAATTAATTTCGCCTCATATTTTCGAAACATTCCGTTATTCTTAAATACGATTTTATTTTTCGACTGCAAAAGTTTGGAATTGTCAAGTTTGCCATAGTCCAAACAATTGAACTGATGGAAACGTTTGTAATTGTTAAAACTTCGTTATTTTTGAAAGTTCGACCTATCCCGGCTGTAGAATCAAGTATTGGTTGGTACTTATTATTATTACTGTGACAATATTGCAGCAGGACGTGCACTGTGAGAGTCTGATAGTGCTGTCTACAATGAAAAAATAAATGGCACCGGGTTGTTGACTTAGTCCTTTATAAATGCTGAACTAACATTCCGGGTACGTTGGCCCTGTCGCGAGGAGGTGACCGGAGATCTAATATTATCCGACTTGAGACCGTTTCAATTATCAACGTTGAGTGAAAAAATGATTTCACATAAACAGATGCCTGAGACACAGTTTGATCAATTCAATACTTAAGTTGATGGAGGGGTTGTATTTTTGGAATTTCAGTGACATGAAATTTAAATAGTGGGTTCCTCTCTGAGGACATCAAGTGCAGACTATATTTTTTTCAAATAGATATTTTAAATAATCGAAGAATCTGTTTTTTATTTGTAAATTTCAAACGCCAACGACACGCCGCGTTTGAACCAGGAACGCGCTGAGTGGTTGAGTAGAATTTTCCCTTCGGAAAAATACTTTCAGGTTTTAAAACGGCCAGCAATTAAGCGTTGAAACGGAATAAACGGTTGTCGAGTGCACCGGCAAGCAGGCTGAATGGGGCCGGCGTTCCGGCTCATCCGCTCTGAATTGAAATGTTTTTTTTCATATAAATAAAATGAAATAAAAATGTTTTCGGCGAAACTAACCGGCCGGACTCTTTTAAGCAACTAGGGCTATTTGCTGAAATATAATTTAAACCTACAAGCCCGGAAGTAACCGGAACGAATGGCCTATTCACTGGGCGCTTTTCAAAACCCCCGCCGGCCGCGATTCGTTTTCAGGGTTTAATAATTTTTGAGGAAATTTCAATGAAAATTTCCAGGCGAATTTGCTGAATTCCTTGTATCCGAATAAATTTGTACACTCGACAACATTTTTTATACATTTCGAAAGGGGCCATCCGTTGGGAGCGCAGGTTTAAATAAACCCTCCGCCATTGTTTACTGACGTCCCTTTAATTTCGGAAAGATCCAATCAAGTGTTGTCGAATTGTGTTGCCGTTTTTCCGTTTCAATTTGGGCGCGAGGACCGAAGGCGTAAACCCGAAGTATTTGATAGTCGTTCCGGGTGCAAATTAAACGTTAATTAAATTTCCCGAAGGGGGGGAAACGACGCCTCCCCCTAGCTTCAACAGTAACGATCTGGGCTTCAATGCTCATTTACATATTACGTGTCTGTGATATGTCTCCTATTGGCAACCATGTCTCCGACTGTGAGTAAAAAATGTGTTGTAAATCTGAAGAAATGTATTTTTTCCCATAATGAAAATATTATTTCGCTAAAGTGTGACGCTTGTTTTTTTATGAAACAATAATATAGAATAATAAACTTTGTTGGTTTTTGATGATTTATGATGTCTTAAAGTTAGGTACACTGCTAAGAAATAAGTGAACTATCCAGTTTTATTGATGGCGAGACCAACCGCGCGTGGATAACAAACCGGACGAATAATGAAGCGAAATGCGCCGATGCCAATTGCGTTGAAAATAATTTTAACTTCGGCTACAGGCACAATCCGTCCCCGCGGACGGATCAGTGAAGTTCGGGCTGCTTGGGCTTAGCTAAGCCCATTGACAAGCTGTCAGTCAATTGTCGGTCGGATTAGCCTCTCTCAGTCAATCCGTACACGTCCGTGACGTAATAATCTCGGTCCGCGTTTTTAATACCGGACTGATTCGAGGCCTCTTTTTTCGTGTACCAAGCGACGAGGCTTAATATGGGGCCAGTTTTTATTCCGCGTTTACAATCGGAATAAAACACACGAACCGTATAAAGTGGACAAGTCCGGGCACAGGTTACCGGAGGCGACCTGAGATAATCTGATGTCACTGAACATAAACATATCCACGTATGAAATTTTCAGATATTTTTCGGAATTCGACACGATTATGTGAATTTACGTCGTATCCTCCCACTACTTAGCCGACATCTTGGATTTGATATCCGGAACACTTGGATACATCTCCCGTACGTCCATAAAACAGAATAAGGACAGTTTTACACGTTACTTATACATTTTTTTATAATACACGTTAATACGCGTTAATACATTTTAAACTTGTTAATTGTGTCAGTCTATACTTATATAAGCTAAAAAATCCCAACATCATCTTTAAGCCACTAGCCGGTGTCGCGTAAACGTTAAGTTACAATGGATAATCATAGTACGGTACTGGGGGTGGACTGAAAACATTTCGGTAGCGCGGTAGCTCCTCAGGGTTGAATATGGGACTTGATTTATTTTCAATCCTCTCGCTTAACAGCGGTATCAGTCGCCAGGAAGGAAGGGCGCCGAGAAAACCCCCCGCGGTACAGCGGCAGACGATAAAGCCGGGGTATAGGTTCGCCCGTTTTTTTTTTCCACCAATTTTTTGTGAGCATTCCCAAAACCCTGACGGCGGCCCACGGTTCGAATCCCGTTTCTGACGATATTTCGCATTTATAAAATCATTGGACGGATACAACCAAATGGTACCGCCCATTTAAGAGGGTAGGAACAACACTGATGGGTGGTCCTTAGTCCTTACAACCAAATAGGACCAAAAAAAGCGGACGAGATTAATAAACACTTCCCCGAAACGCGCGAATTCCGAAGAGGACGAACTTCGAACAGCGCCCCCCCTCCTAAGAAAGGAATAAGTTCCGTCCGACGGTAGTCAAACAGCGTCCGAAGCTCGTTAGGGGAGGATTTCCCCGTAAACCTTGAACAAAGAAGAAAAAAAAAATTTTCTCCTCTTTCTCCGAATCTTCCCCCCCGCCCCCAATCCCACTCTTCTTCGCGACGATGCTAATGAGGTATGGGCCCGGGAGAGGCCAATAAAAGGAATCCCCGGGTCAATAATCAAAAGATTTACGGTTCAATTGGTGGCCGAATTAGGTAGGAGTGACGACCCCCCCCCGCATTACAAGACGGGCTAAGCAATTAAATTACCGTGCGATTAATTTAAAATATCTCTTCCGCAATCGCATTTTCACTGATGAAATTTTCTACACTGAGGACATTATTAAGTGTTAGAAAGCTATTTATAAGCCGGAATGAGCAGAACCAATCAATAAGTCCGGCGTACAGATGCAGGTGTTACGACTTAAAAGGGTGACAGTAATTAAATTTATTACTGCAATAAAACGATTGGAAGGATCGAAAACGCTAGTCAACGGGTGTAAATAATATGAATACAAGGAAAATCGATACAATAATAGTTCCCTATTTATTTTCATTTGCAGACATATAAATAGGCCTCGACCCTGTGTCCTCAGAGATCATAACCCAACGGCCTTCTAGGCCAGGGATAAATGTGAATCATTTATATATTACATCATACGTAATAATTGTATATATTTATTTTTAACATGGAGAATTATCTGCATGTGGAATTTAATCTCATATTAAATATTATTTCAGTAAAATATGTTCGCTTCGTGTTCATTTTGTGAACGTTTTGCAAGAGTTCTTAATGTAAGAACTGAGGCCTTGGAGGCCGGTGCTGGCAAAGTGTAGGAAAGTGTGGACTGGTAAGAGGATGATGTCATCGGGATGATTCCGTCGTCGATAACTCGAGTTATATATAACAGACTTCCCACTAGAAACATCATTCCCGGTACCGGTCTCGATATGCGCGCCTAAGTAGCACACAGATTACTGCTGGCCAAAACGATTACCGCGTAATTTCCTATTTGAAATAGAATATTTTGTGGAAATAAAGGCGCTATATAAATACTTGGCATTTATAACTAGAAGTTTTTAATGTTCTTTCCAGTCAGTTTATTTAAATTTCCTGCAGTTACAAGATCAATAATGATAGGTATAAATAATATTGCTAATGGTGGTTTTCTTTGGATTATTGGAACATGTGTTGAAGTACTATAGGTAATAATTAATTAATATAATAATTCATAAAACCAAAATGAAACAAGATATTTATTTATATTTCATCACTTCAGCAAATGTTCCCCCTAATGCCTTATGAAGGACATGGTGCATATATGAGATTTATATTCCTACATCTTTTAAATATATCCCTTGAAAATGTTGAATTTCCCCATTGAAGATCTATGTATGAGTATTCAAAATCACTGGATGGTGTCAATGTTATTATATCCTTAATATTAAAATCTATCTCTTACTTCTATCTACTTCTATCTTATCTACTCTTACTCAAGTATACAATATTGAAAAAATCCTTTATATATTAAAGAATAATTTTTAATGATGGAAATATATAAAAACTAAATGATCATCATTAATTTAACTAATGATAAATAATAATATCAGGTTTAATATTGAATATTGATATTGAATCTAAAGAATAATAATTTTTTTTCACCGATTAGTGCTGTTGTAATGACCAGTGAAAATTTATAATGCACCCATGGATTCTACTCATCGTACAATTACTTACTTCATACAGTTTAATTTATTTATTCATTAGAAAAATGAGTAAATAAGAAAGTATGTATTTTTCTTTTTATTTCCTGTGTTATATTGCTCAAGGAAATAAATATGAGAATCACATGGTATTCATGTCTACTTATATGCCATAATATACATTTTTAGTTAGAAATATATTACTTAGTAATACAACTTACCATTTATTCAGTAATAGCTCCTCGTTTTTTAATAAAATAATATTAATATTGGGTAATACACGTTAAAGTTTATTTTATGTCTGGTTGTATGATATGATGTAAAGCTAGATTATTATGGAATGTATATAATCCTAGATATAAATTATTAATAATGACATAGTTTTCCTAAGAAATTTTTTTTGTTATAGTACACTTTCTTGTGGCATATATAATATTTACTTATGCATAATTCCTCGAATTATTTTCCTTATATATCTGGTGTATGGTTCGTTACTATTTGATTGGAAAACGCTATGTATCAATTCATATTCCACAGTTATCTTTATGCACTCCTTCAATACCTGAGTATATTTTCATGAAACTGTCATCGAGTATTTGTCATGGGTTTGCCCCCCCCCCCGAACTCTCAAGAATATTGTGACCGCTTTCTCGGGTTCCTCCTCCTGGGAGTTAATTCTTTTAAGGAGACGGGGCAAAAAATTGTTTTTCAAAGACCGAGAACTTCCATTATTTAAATTACACTTGGGAATTTATTTCTCAATGCACCTGCAACACGGGCCTTACATTCGCACCCCGGCCGGCGGGGCCTCAGTCAAAAAGCGGACCATTATAAATATTTATATAAAAAGTGTATAGAAACTTTGCATCGAAATTGTACAACGTTCGGATTTCAACGACATTTTCTTTGGAGGACCAAAAGCTTGGCAGACGTTTCTCGTGAACTAATAAAGAAAAAGTAAATATTAAAAATTCGGTATGTCGACCCATTATTAGAGTTTACATGGACGTCTTCTAATCAACTCCATGGCACCGTCCGGATTCACTAGTTCGGTGATTATTTAATTCCGAACTTAACACTTGGTTGTATTCAAAACAGAGAGATGTGGGGGAATGAAACGAGGCGTAGATCCAACTCGGTCAAGGGCGGCGGCACTTTCTGCCCCTCTCACTTGTACACGTATCCCGTCCACTAGTGGGGCTGGGGGCGGTTTTTTCTTTTTTAAAATTAAAAAGAATGAAAAAAAGGAATCCCCCCCACCCCCGAAAAAATATAGGATCTTAGCGACACGACCCCTGCTGACGCGACTACTCGACTGTTACCGGAGAGGCGGCTAATTGCACCCTTATTAGAGGGCGGCCCACTTCTCGTGTGTACCCCCAGACCGGGGCCCCTAACGAACGGACCTCGAGGGCCCGCCTTAAAGTTGATGTTATCGAAACAATATTTTCCCGCCCAGCAACACCCTCTTTTCGCCACTCTTGTTCTGCATTCAAAGGTCGGCGGGAGTCCGGTCCAACCCCGGTCGGGGTTTTAAAATAGGTCGATAATTAGGACCGTCATTTCTGCGGATCTGCCAGTGTTTGGAATACAGGTAGATACTCTGAATTTTATTTGTTATTAACCCTTCAAAATAAGCAATATTTTCTCCTAGATCACTTTCGGTTGGGACTTACGAAAGGCCGCGTCCGTGCGGGGGGACGTCTGGTGTTGAAGTAACTCGGTGAATTATTGACAAGGCGAAACCCGAGCCAGTCCTTTGATACCAACTTCACCTGCTCCTCGCCTAATGGCTCTGTTATCGGCGTTAATTATTAACAACGCTGATGATAGAGACCCGCTCGGCAAATAGATGGGGGAAAAATCAAGAAACGGGGACTGAGAGAAACAGTTTTTAGTCATAATTCCGAAGCGAGCAAACACGCATGTATCGAGATACAGCACGGTTTTCGGCCTGAACTTCTTCCCGAAGTATTGCGCGATCCTGCCGAAAGTCGTTGAAGCGGAAGTTGCGGTCGCGGAAACACTTTCCCGTTTATGAAAAATAATTGTCCACTCTTAACCGTACACCGCCGAAAGTAGTAACTGTACACCGTTCTGTAGACCGCGGCTCTTTGGGTGAATCAAAACCTAGACAAACACGGGGGGACACAGAAGGTCAGAGCGAACAAAATGTGACAGTAATGGGCCCTAATGGAAAACACTTGCTTCGGATCCGCCCCCAACGAGCAACGTCTTGTCCCAGTCCCCCGGGGTCATCAACTATTAACAGACAGCACGGGCTCGATTTCAACACTTAGCCCGTCTCTAGACGGCAAGTCCAAGCGCAGGGCTTAAACAACTGCATTTGACAAATTTACATTGCAGATTACGTTACATAATAAAGTACAAAGCATTCTGCAGTTATTCCCTCAGTTCTCACCAACTAGACGCGTTCTATTATTGACCGTGTTTCTCCGTAATCATTTGCTAGACCGGTTTCGCGCCACCTTCAATAGATTATAAATTTACTGTCTCCTACCAATGAGAGGAGGTGTTGTACAGCTAAATGGGTACATTCGTCCTTCTATATGCCGGTATAATTTTTTTATACTATTTGCGGTTTAAAAATTGAACTCAAAAAACCACTTCACGTGTACCTGTCTAATAAGTTCTTATGAAACAAAACACAGGCGAAATAAGTCCCTAGAGAATAAAATTAACTATTAAATTCTATTAGTTTTAGTTAAAGTGGAATACATTTAAGTGAGTTGTACATTAAACTCGTAATTCCTCTTTGTTCAATAATTCCTCTTCCTACTGCGGTATTGGTGTAGAATTTAGATTGCACCAGCTGTGACTGCAAAACAATGCAGGAACGCTCCTCTGATTTATTATTAGGCGAGCCGTACTTGTATTCCGCTTATTTATTTTAGTCATAAACAACTGAAATTGCCCCTTTTCGGCTCTAAGTGGTCCGCCGGTTTGGAACGCGGCCGGCGTTTCTGCGCCTATCGAACAGTAAACGCGGTTATTTAAAACAAGAACATACAGTAAAAATTAAATTAAATAATAGTTATTATTTTACGGTCCTAATTTTATTGAATTTATGCGTGCTATAAATAAATCCTGAATAAATCTGAAACTATTCTATTTCGGTTTTTCATCATCGTCAGTAGTTAATTAATCGCATATATTTATATATAGGAAAGGACTGGAGGAAGGGTTAATCAATGAATAATAACGCAGAAACCAACCTGAGTGTTGTCTCAGTCTGCTCATTTATTGCCTTATACTTTTATATGTTACAATACAACGGGGAGAGGGAGATAAATAAAAGCATATATTTTACGGGTGTTTCAATACCGTGGAAATATATTGACACATAATAGGTGAATTTCCGGGAACGTATCCTGTAGGATATCCGTGCAGGATTCCTCGTTTCCTTTGGCGCCACTATCGCTTCCGTTAGTACAGCGTAATGTTGTTCAAGGAACCCCTTACGGCAGGGGTTGACCCCATGCTGTTCAGGGATTTTTACTGTATTTGGAAATCACCCGAGCGGACTCCCCCTCTCGGGTGTTGTCCCCTTACGACGTTTCGGAACTGGTTCCATCATCAGAGAATATATATTTGTGTGTGTGGTGGGGGGGGGTAAGGTATATTAAACCTCTTGGGATTAAGAATTGTTTGTTCACTTATTACCGGGAAGCAACCTCCGCCGTTATCGTACCCTATGTTAAATATGTATTCTGTCTATAACCCGTATGGATGTTCTGTCTCCTACACGGCGGTCATGTGATTTTTAGCTCGCTTGGAAATGTGATTTATTATTGTTGTAGCGGGCAGTTTTTCGAAGGGCGAAAATTGAATTGGAGAACAAAAAATCGGGGCTTTTCCCCTAAACGATAGGAGAGCGTGTTATTTGCCTGAATAGCTCTACCGACAATTTCCTTCCAAATATTTGGACAAAACCGAATTCCCTCTCTCCCAGTCATGAATATTTCATAATGAAAATAGACGTCGGCTAGACCCTGAATTTCCCCGGATTTGAATAATGAGCCGAACGATCTACTCCCGAAAGTAGCGGAGCGCCGTTTAAAAAAGGGCGAATACATTTTGCAAGCACTTCTTCGTAATTAGTGCGGATTGCTCACATTCATCCCGAATAAATCTCAAAAAAAATACATTCGTAGGGAAAACATTTTTTTACGGACGATTACATAAAATACGTCCGTTCCGGAAATTCTTTATCCCTTTGATAACACGAATCTGAGTTGGTGAATTGCTGAGTTTGTTCGCAACCTTTCGTCGATAGAAGATATCGGAGCATAAAGTCTTCTGCATTAAAAATAAATGTTGATGTCTTACTCGTGTCTTCTGCCCGTTTCTCTTCTTCCGACCTCTTCCCCTCTTCCCGAAACCCGGGCCATTAAATATTCCCCAACGCAGTTCATATAATGGATCCATTCCCCCCCCCCCGGCTTGAAATATGTTAATTCTGGAAGGAGCCCATCGGACGGAACAATCTGCTTTTAGGGCTCCCAGGGGTTCACTGCGACCGCGTACACTGCGATTTCTTGGGTGTTAGTCCGGGATGTCTGATTTTATTTCAAGCCCCGTTTTATTCCCTCTTCTAACACCTGACTCGTGGAAACCCGTAGCGACTTTCCGGTGAGTGTTGAAAAACACTTTCGTCTACCGAAATTCAGTTTTCCCAGCTGAACCTTCAGCCTCGCCCCTGAAATCCCCGCGGGTCTCAAACGTCGTACAGAAACAAAACGACGTTACAAATTCCTAACGGCTCATAACTATTACTTACGAGCAAATTAATAATTTAGAGCTGTACTTTGAATCCGAACCTAGCCCAAACTATCCAACGCTTTGATTCGACGCCTTCTTGAAAATCCCAACCGCCGCCTTAAGAGGACTCCCTTGATTTCAGTCGCTAATTTTACTAAATTCTCATCTCCCTGGTTCCTCACCTAACTTAATACCTCTACTGAAGATGGCCAACAGCCGAAACCGGTCTAGCAAAAGACCAAACCAGCGAGAGGAGACAGAAACACACGAAATCCACGGTATTCCAATACCTCGTGGACCAAAAAACAGGTATTCTAAAAATTAAAAATTGTAATTGCGCCATAGGAATCTTCGGCCATGCCCGAGATATATTTCTCTAGGTGCTCTACACCGATTTAAACTCACGAGATAATGGATCAATTCAACGCCTTAAATTCCGCGTGATTCCGGCATGTTTTTCAAGCGAGATTCGTCACGAAATTTATCGCGATAGGCCGTCCCGTTTACGTCGCGTTAATTACGGGGCTTTTCTCGTTATCTGAAAATCGCCACCGTTCGTTAAGATTCAAATTAGAGGGCCGGCCCCAGGATTTGTCTCCTCCGGCAGTTCCATTTCCTGCCTAATCGGCGTCCCGCCCCGCTGAGGACGCCGCCCGCCCCGGCGCCCCTCCGGTAAACGCATTGTTCCGACTCGGATACTCGGTCTCGAGATTAGACGGGCGATGATCGCTAATTTCTTCCAGGGTGGGGGGGGGAAGAGCGGAGGCCGGGCCCCTCTGGAAATGAGCGTGAATAATTGATCGAGAGTTGAAGGCCCCACGCGGTTCCCAAAGTAACTGGCTGTCGAAGCCTGGAGGGGTTGAACTCTGTCTTTAATATTGAAAAGGCCGAACGCTAACGCATTCGCAAGGGGAGATGCCCTCCGCGCGTCTTTTCAGAAACCATCGGGAGGGGATTCGTCATGCGAAGAAATCTGATTCCTCAATGTCCGAGTATCAAAAGGAATTTCCGGGGAATATTTTTGTCTACCTTGAGGGCGTTTTTAATGTGAGCAACTAGAAAAAAAATGAATTTCTGTCATAAAATCAGTATCTTTTTACTTCATTCTCTCTTTGATCGCAAATGAAGATTCATTCTGTCCTGAATACCAAAAAATCCTGAACAATAAAGGCGATAATAAAATTCTTTAATAAATAAAATATTTATATTTTATTTTAGTTCAGTCTCACTTCTGGTTGGCGACTGGTTCTTTCTTCTGAACTAATTTATTACTCTTCATTTTGGCTCATTTTTGCCAGCCAATCTTCATCAGGGATAGTTTTTCTCGTTTTCTAACAAAGAACCCTACCTCTGTCCTCCAAACAAGTATAATAATTCATACTATGCCGCATGATTCGATTTTCTGTCTCCTTTCGCGCTTTTCCCCTTTTTCTAGACCGGTTTCGGCTGCTCGCCAGCTCGCATATTAAAAAAATGTCCTGGACACAACACACATATTACTTAATTACTTAACTAACCCAAATACGCGCATGAATATCGCCGTGCCGATTCATGAATTTCAATTTAAAGTTTTCCATCAGGACGCCCGTGAAAGCTGTCCGAAGGTGCGGTGAAGCCAGATCCGCGTCGTGGTTTACGGTTTCTTCGTTTTCCCACTGCTTGGGGGTTCATTCGGATGGCTTAGGTCTCATTTTATCAGGATACCGGCAGTACCGCCAGCCTAGACTAGAGGAGATTTATGTAGATGTAGGTGTCTAGACGAAGCCAGACTTCGGGGAATAATATGTAGAAAATCTCCTATTGAGGCCAGAAATATTCTGACAAAAAATATTTATGATTTAAAATACAATTGATTTTTTATATTCATAATAGAATAAAATAAACTGTATTGACTGAAAATTTCGAGTTTATCGAAAACTCTTTCGGGGATGGTCATATGTTCGATATCAAAAGAGAGGCCACCGTAATTTAAAAATTTAATTAGGCAACGAGTATTTTATACAAACAAAAATTGTCATCAGGTTTTTATAAGCTGATGCACTGGGACATAGATATATTGAAAACGGCAATGAAACGGGCGATTCTTCCAACTACAACATGTTCAATGACTAGAAATCAGTTTTTATATTTATATTTAGACAGATCATGTATCTTCGTCCTTATATTTGTTGTCAATTTTTGCTTGGAACTCAATATCAAATTGATTTTGAATCAAATAGCTTTAGCTGTGACAGAGGGGCGAGTTTGATTTAGGCAAATATAAGCATCAGTATGCCTCCCTCGTTTATGAGGGTAAGTAAGTGAGTAAGTGCAGTGAATGCGGTGACAATACTCTCCGAAAAGAATGGTAGCGTGCATTACGCCGGCAGTGGGTAATTAAATCTGTTTCATCGCTAATAACGTTGTTAGACGCTGTACATAGGTTGGCCGAGGGGGTTGGTGGGAGACGAAATGAACAAACAGCGGGAGTACTTGAAGGTTTGGTTGGTCCGGGATAAACTTTCTTGGAGAAACTCCCATCATCCAATTATGACGAGGGAGGGGTGGTTTAGGCGTCGACTTTAACTTAATTACCTGTCTAGTCTGTCCCTACCAGCTGCTCCACTCCCTCCTGTTCTCTCTCCCCCGCCCTCTCTCTCTCTCCCTCACCAACTCCATCTCCACTCTCTGTCTAACGGTCGTCGGGGAAGGGTTCGTACCCAGCCTGTGGGCGTCCGAGCGCCGGCTATTCGGAAGAATGGAGAAAAGACTTTTTAAACTTTATTAAAAAAAAATTATTGCGCAATCGTGTCTGGAATTCTCACTCTGATTTATTAAAACCGAATAATTACTTAATCTACACAGGGGTTTGGATAAAAAAGGGATAAATCTCGTCGCAAAAACTCGTTCAAAGCTGCTGGTTATCCAGAGAAACATTTTTTGTTTTTCAGTCCTCTGATTAACCAATTTTTTTTTTGTACAATCAACTATTACTAGGGGGGGGGATAATGGATGGGTAAAAGAGGAAAGGGACTGAACGAGTGGGTTTGGATGTGGAGAGAGGCGGGAGTGGAATTTAAGGAAGCGTGATTTTGCGACTTCGTCGACTGTTGGTATGTTGAGGTCATTATGGATCGTTTGGTCAGAAACGTACCAGGGAGCATTAAGGATGGTACGAAGGACTTTTGATTGGAATCTCTGGATGCGGGAAATGTTGGATTTCTTGGCGGAACCCCATAGTTCAATTCTGTAAGTCCGTGTCGGTTTTAAAATGGAATTGTATATTGTCAGTTTGTTGTCTATTGAAAGTTTTGATGTCCTTTTCAAAAGAGGTCTCAGCAGTCCAAATTTGCGATTGATTAACCAATTTAAAGTCAAAAATTTGAGCCAGAATGTTTAATGGAATATGTAATACGATGAACTGGAATTTAAAACTATCAATTTCGTGAATGTATGAAGTTTCAAAGTATTTTTTTTGTGGGGGTTTTCCAAAAAACTATCCAACTGTTGATCTCCATCAATAGCTCTAATAGTGATAAAGGGGGGGGGTGCGATTCCTTTTCAAATTCCGTATAAAAATATTATTCCGGTCGAAATGCCGCGAAGTAACTAAATGGAGTTGACGAATCAACTTCTTTTCTTCCCCTTCTTTTTTTTTCTTCAAGTTCTGTTTTATGCAAGGAATCGCCGCGATTATTGACGTTGCTCGGGGCATTATTCCGGGGGGAGCAGGGGAAAAAGGAAAGAAGAACGCCAATAAGGAGTTTTTCACGGTTCATTGGTCGGGTAAACCCGGAAAAGCCTGATTTTAATATTTTCGGCCGCCCGATTATTCGGCCGTGGATTATTTAATAGTAATTTAGTTCCATATATTTCAGTTTGCACTGAAACTGCCAATTCCATCGACAATGCCAATAAACGTTTGGGATAATTATTTAATTAGACATCGAGGGAATCAATCGTTTGTTAAATTTTGTATTTTTATTTCTAATCATAATTACAGAAGCATAATCAAAAGATTGCAGTGTTACAGGATATAAATTTTGCTATACATATACGCATGAATGATAGAGTTAAGCAATTCAGAAAACTACTATATAACTAGTAACTAATCCAAACAAAATATAAAAACTTAGTTTAGGGAACTATTTTAATAAGGACGGTATATTAACCATTACTATACATAGGTTCTTACACAATTAAACGTAAATACTAATTAAACCTACGTAATTTCCTATTTCAGCTCTGAAACATGAAATTCCCCAAGATAACTACAACTAAATAAATTATGAATCGGTAAATTTTTATTGAAGAAAATATGTAGTTCAAATAACCTGTAATACCTAAACCATAAAATAAGGATAATTGAAAATCGGCGATTGAAATGGGATGTGTAATACCTATATTGTACAATAACAGAGAATTAATCGTACCTATTTCCTACATCTTATCTAATACACATAAAATTAAACACCTGGGAATCAAATTATATCAGGATATCTAAAACTAAATATATTATTAAGGATCGATTGGAATGACCTACATACTATGTATATCTATCGTAAAAGTATCATTATTCTATTTGACACTGAGAGACGTTAACTATTATCTATATTACATGCTAGTCAAACCATAATTATATGATAACTACTAATACCTACACTGATAATTTTGAAAATGTCGATCTTTAATGTGTGTATTTCTAAGTGTTTACCCTGATAATACTGTTCCAAAAAAAATGTAAATTTGTAATATCTAATGAAGACCTTACTCAACCTATAATTATTCCTGTTTAATGAAAGACTTTACCTTAGTGTCTACAATATATTAATGTTAATAAAAGTAAAACTATAATGATAGCTATTAACACAACTTAAAAAAATACTTACCCTATAATTCGGAAAATGTTTGAAATGATGTTTAACTGGTATTAGTACTTATATTGTAAGCTTAAAACTTAGTTTATCCCCTAACCTATATAAATCTAGCTTTCGTGTTACGTGTGCGTGTACTGTATAAGAGTTCTGAATGACTGTGTGTTAGGTGTGAGGTGTGAGGTGTGCGGTGTGTGTGAGCTGTGGGCTGTGGGGTCGCTGGGCCCAGACGTCGGCGCACATCCGACGTCCCGTGCAGTATAATGCTAATGGAATGAATACTAGTTGACCAATAGAACGTTATCATAACTTTTTATGATTTAATTTTGACGTAATTGTATTGAAATGGGCGAAAAACTTGCGAAACTGGTAGCCAGTTGGTAAGAATGGAACAAGTCCAACAAAGAATATTAGTTCTTGATCTCGACCAACCTGAGTGAATTGTTTGTATATATTTTTTTGGCCTGTGGTTTGGATATTTTAGGTTCTACGCCTTATAAAAACATTTATTATTATTATTATTAGTTAGGACAGCTAGACCGAGAGACCTACATACTTATACGATAATATTAATTTAATACTGATATTTTGAGTTATTCCCAGTAGAAAATATATATTTTATTTCAGAGCCTAATCCGTGTTGAGATTGCGGAATATAGGCGGCAAAGGGAGGGATATCGGTCGGCACTCGTTTCTTTTAGCGTATCTCAGCCAGGATACGTTCTGCGGACCCAGAAGACAGTGGAGGGATCCGGGATCGCGTTTGGTGGCCAGAGAGGGCAACACGTCCGCCAGCAGCATCCCCTCGCGCTCCTTGCCAGCGGCCCACTCCACCATCCGCAGCACGTAGCACCCGCACACCCAGGGGTTGCCCGCCAGCTTCACGCTCAGAACCGACGGGTTGTCCCGCAAATCGGCGGGATCGATGGAGGCGAGCCCGTTGCCGCTCAGGTCGAGCCTCTCCAGCCGAACCAAGTTCTTCAGGAATTCAAGAGAAGTCAAAGAATTGTGGGACAAGTCTAGGGTCGCCAGCTGGCGGAGGTTTCGCGTCAGCCGGCTGGGGACGGACCGGATACCGCAGCGGCTCAAATCCAGATGCAAGAGCTTGGTCAGCTGCCTGGGTACGAGGGCGTCGTCGACGGCCAGAGGGTTGCCGGCCAGGGACAACGTCGCCAGTTTAGGATACTCGTCGTTTCCGAAGGCGTTTTCCGGGAGTACAGCAAGGCCGCAGTCGGATAGGTCCAGTCGCTCCAGGGAGGTGAGAGCGCGAAACAAGCCCGGTTCCAACGCCTCCAGAGGATTTCCGGACAGAACCAGGGTACGTAGTGAGACGGTGCCGGCGAACGCATTTCCGGGTACTCGCCTCAGACCGGCCCGACTCATGTCCAGCTCGAGGAGACCTCCCAGTGAGGACAGAGAGAGGGGGACCTCAACGAGGGGGTTGTGGGACACGTCGAGGGACCTCAGCCGCGACATGTTACAGAAAGCACCCGCCGGCAAACTGACTATACCGGCATCGCGTAGGACCAACCTTTCCAGTCGGATTGAAGGGCGCAGGGCGGAAGGCAGCCCGGCTTCGGAAAGCCGGTTGCCGGCCAAGGAGAGGCTCTTCAGGGACCGGGCCTCGCCGAACGCCTCTTCGGGGAAGGGCCCTTCCAGGGAGCAGTAGGACATGTCGAGGAAGGAGAGTGAGCGGATGTTGTTGCCGAGAGTGGTGCCGAGGCGGGAGGTGGACAGGGGGTTGCCGCTGAGGAGGAGGCTGGAGAGGTAGGTGTTGAACGCGAACAGCCCTTTCCGAAGGGCGGTCACGTTGCACCTGCGCAGGTCGAGCACCTCCAGCGACACCAGCTCGCGCACCCAGTCCAGGTTGACCGCGTTGTCCGTCACCTCGAGCGTCTTCAGCACGCCCAGCTGGGAGAACACCCCCGAGTCTATGTCCCCGAGGCTGCAGTCGTTCAATTTCAAATACCGGAGACTCTTCTGAGCGTCGAATACTCCCGGTCGGAGCGTGGTCAGCGGGTTGCCGGATAGGTCGAGACTGTGCAGTCCGGGAACCTCCGTCAGAAATTCCGCGCTGAGGTTGGACAGGGCGCATTGGCGAAGGTCCAGGACCCGCAAAGAGCGAGACGCCAGCAATGAGCTATTCCCGTTTTCCAAAGGATTATTCCGCAAATTCAGTTTAATTAGTCCCAGGTTCCTCCTGCAGTATGAACACAATAAGCTAGGAACATATAATTGGAATAATATGTAAAATTTAAATTTTATGTCGAGTTTTATGATCGAGTGCACTGATCTATAAAGCCTTTATTTTGTGGAGAGGCCGGCGTTGGAATACTATCAAATAGTTACGAATCAATGTACACATAAATGTTATATCCGCCTCGAATATTTGCACGCGAAACTACAATATTATTTCAACGCGATGGATTGAAAACGTCCTATATTCCTCGGACGCCTTTTCGGCCCAGTCTCCCGAGTTGTATCCGAATAAACGGGAACGAAATTGGCTGCGAGCAAACTCCATTTCCGTCCGCTACTTTGTTTTCGGGGTAGCCGAGTGGCGGTTGCGGTCCTTGTGAATTATTAACGCGCCGAGGGGGTCGGGCATTTAATAATTAGGCCGGTCCGTTGCCGCTGTTCAAACAAGACCGATTCAAATCCGATATTCATGGATCCGCCCCTCCTTCATCTCATCCGACCCTTCATCATTTCGAGGCGCCTCTGTTTGGACATCCCCGTTTTCCGCCGAAAGGAAGGGGGCAGGTTTTGTAAATAGACATTTAAATACGACAGAACTGGAAACGGCCGACGTCTTCGGAGGTAAATTCGCCATTAATGGACTCTCGCTGAATCCGGGGAGTGCCTTGGAACTATTTCCCAGCAACATAGTTAGTAATTTTAGCGTCCACCTTTCGCATTTCCAATAGCGTTCCAATGAGCAGCAATCGGTCCTCGCGTACTGTGCCATCATTAATGCCGGTTCTATGTTTCTACCGGTGGCTTAATGTCTTATCTTCATTAGCTTAAAAATAATAGATAGAGTCAATTTTATGATATAGAATATTTGGAGTTTCACAAATGTTTCGAATACATTATCGTTTGATATTTGACATGAAAATTTTTTCCGCCCTTCATTCACAGGTGTGACATTAGCAGTGTAGCGGTCAGATCTGAGATTTTTATCGCATACTGCCGGCAGTTACCGGCGAGTTATCCCTCTGGACTGGCGGGAGTTGAAACCTAGTTTGCATTATTGAAAGGGAAAAGGGGGGGGGGTGGGGAAAGTCGTTCGATTCGCCCGGGGTGGGCGGGAGTTCTTTATGTTTTGCACGTTTCTGGGTAGGAGAGCGAGGCCGGCGCCGCCCGCCCCAGCAGGCTCGAGGGGCCGACCACTCTGGAACAAAGCCACTCATCGACACCTGATAGCCCGATTTGCTGAGATAATATTGGGGCCGCGCATTGTTCACGAGGGGCCCACCCGCCGTTCGAGTGGCTACCTCTCCTCTTTAAAAATCAGTAGCGCTACAATTTGAACGGTGGCAAAGTGAACACTCCCCCTTATTACCCGAATGGAGGTGTTAAGCCGCCTCGAGACGCTTCTGATTCGCATTTGAAGGATTAATGGGAAAAACAGGATTATATCTTGAAATTACCTTATCAATATTTCGCAATACTAAGTGTGTTATATTTACTTGTTTTAATTACTCATTTTTTTATATTCCTCAACATATTTCTCAAGATGTTTCTCAAAATATTTCTCGAAATGTTTTTCAAAACGTTTCTCAAAATGTTTCTCAAAATGCTTCTCAAAATGTTTCTCAAAATGCTTCTCAAAATGCTTCTCAAAATGCTTCTCAAAATGCTTCTCAAAATGCTTCTCAAAATGCTTCTCAAAATGCTTCTCAAAATGCTTCTCAAAATGCTTCTCAAAATGCTTCTCAAAATGCTTCTCAAAATGCTTCTCAAAATGCTTCTCAAAATGCTTCTCAAAATGCTTCTCAAAATGCTTCTCAAAATGCTTCTCAAAATGCTTCTCAAAATGCTTCTCAAAATGCTTCTCAAAATGCTTCTCAAAATGCTTCTCAAAATGCTTCTCAAAATGCTTCTCAAAATGCTTCTCAAAATGCTTCTCAAAATGCTTCTCAAAATTTTCTCAAAATTTTCTCAAAATTATTCTCAAAATTATTCTCAAAATTATTCTCAAAATTATTCTCAAAATTATTCTCAAAATTATTCTCAAAATTATTCTCAAAATTATTCTCAAAATTATTCTCAAAATTATTCTCAAAATTATTCTCAAAATTATTCTCAAAATTATTCTCAAAATTATTCTCAAAATTATTCTCAAAATTATTCTCAAAATTATTCTCAAAATTATTCTCAAAATTATTCTCAAAATTATTCTCAAAATTATTCTCAAAATTATTCTCAAAATTATTCTCAAAATATTACTCAAAATTATTCTCAAAATTATTCTCAAAATGATTCTCAAAATTATTCTCAAAATTATTCTCAAAATATTACTCTAAACATCAAACAAAATCCTGGTGGGGGGGGGAGATTTTTTCTTTTCCCTAATTTTTTTTCTGGTAAATACAACTTTTAATTCATCATTTTAGTTTCAGAAAATCTGAACTCTGTTTCGCTTCGACAGTACTTAAGGCTCTTAGCTTTAGGTGCTTAAGTATCTGTAAGTGCTTTAAGTTGTCTCTGGGATTATATACTTTATTAAAGTGATTTAATCCGCTTATTTGGGCTATTATCCGGGTCATATTGTAAGCGTTTATTTTAGTTTTAGAAAGCTGTCGACAAATAGTCGGTTCTGGTCTCGGGTTCTTAATCATTCGTAGTTAAAACAGACCTATTATCTAGTCTCTGACTAACGCTATTTCGAGTCAAATCGCCGCCTTCCAAATCCGAGTCAAATAGCGGATCAGCATAACCCGGACGTTTTACACGGCCCCCCTTTCCACAGTAAACTCATCTGTAACCTTAATTAAGGAGTCGGGGGAGCCAGAGACGGGTGTGGGGGCGGCACACTCTCGGCTAGCACAGCTGCCGCTACAAGAGCCGGGGCCTAATTTCCAGAACTGCTAAGTCACTCCGGTTGCGCCTTCTCTTTCCAGAGAAATTCGGGCAAATTAAACGCGGGGGTCTGGTAAGGCCGCGGTGTTATAGCGGGTGAATTATACAGTTGGTGTCGGGGAAGGTGGCAGCGGGGGAGGGGCTGGTGGCGGCGGCGCTAAACCCCGATATAAACCCCTCCTCCCCCCGCCCCCGCTTTACAGTAGGCGGAGGACACGAGCTAATTGCCTAATACCTCCGGGGCCCGCGGGATACCCAGACAACAATTGGCGTGTCTAGAATACGTCCCAGATTGTTCAACACTCAGAACACACGGCCAAACCCACGCTTATACTCGGGGTATTAATCATTCAACAACTTGACCTGCTGAATTCGGTATTGCCCGACACTTTATTATGTACAATAAAACTGGAAGGAACCACCGATCCGGACCGTAAATCGGGACACCATCCTCTCATCACTCTCTCTCTCTCTCTCTCTCTCTCTCTCCTATTAATCACCTTAATAACCACACAGTCTCGACTGTTCATCCGCTTACACTGTCGATCTAATGCTTCAGAAGAGCTTCGTGCTCAACTTGAATTTTGATGAGCCTAAAGATTCCAAATTATTTCAAAATACCCGTTTTGTGGTCTGCGAGGGGTTGGAATACTTCACTTTAAATTTTCAAGGAATTGAAAACGTAATTGAGAAACGTCACACTATGTGGCACGTATTCATCATTTTACGTTTAAGAATTGTATTGGCTTTATTATTTTGTCCCTCTTGTATAATATATACTTTTGTTGTAATATTACTGGTAAACATTTTGCATAGAGATTAGATTTTTTGCTGTTTGCATTCTCGGTGAACATTCGCTTTGAAAAGTATAATATTTCTATAAGGGCCAATGCGTTCCCATAAAAACCGGGGAAGGTGGGCCGCGCTCCTGAAACCTGCGCCGCAATTAACATAACTTAGACAGGCGTTCGAATAAATCATTTATGGTAATCCGATTGTAGCAAATAATTAATTTATTGCCTTATCTCCCCGAACCTGGACTTGGGCGAGTGGGGAGGCCAAGGTAAGCCCCTCGGCGCTGACCAATAAACTTCGGCCGCAGAAAGCAAAAGGGATAATTGCTGTAAATCCATCCGAAATCCGACCGAGGAATTATGGGTTGAATCCCGGAAGAATATATAATATATTGCCTGACAATGGTAGCAAAACATGTAATCGACCGTTCTTGATTTCTGATTGGATGGGTAGGAAACCGATTTTTTAAAAGCAAAATTAGATATCTTGTAATTTTTTTAAGGCAAAAATCTTATAGTTAGGGGTTGTATTTTCGTCGGGATTTATTTGCTGTCGTCCTCCTGGAAAACGAAACAATTACCGGAATTCAATTAGACCTCCGGCAATATTCAGCCGGCAAAACGAGTTATCCTTTCTCCCCGAACCCCTTATTAAAAAATAACGCTCGGCCCAAAGGGGTAAAAGGAGTGAGGGGGTGGGCACCCCCTAATAGGCCGCGAGACAGTTTCTTTCCCCGAACTGTTCAACGGGGCGGTAACCCTGCTGGGTTGTATTAGGAAAAGGGGAAAGAGCCAGCAATTAAGACCAGCGCGGGGACAATTCGAAAATTCCCACTTCCCTCCACCCCTACGGTCGAGACAATTATTATTAAGGAGTCAAAGCGGCTTATTGCTCAGGAAACAAGTGCATGGAATGGCGATTAACGGCATTCGGTATATTCCAAGAACAGGTTTTCTCTCCCATGGAAATTGCTTTCCCACTGGAATATTAATTGTGGCGACACTGCTGTAAGCTAATTTCAACATTTCTTTAACACTCCAGAATCAGCTATTACGGGACAAAGGAAGTCTGCCTATTCGTATGTGGGATAGGTACTATACTGAGATGCCAGATGGCCGCCAGATTTTAACATACCGGTAAAATTAATGAAAGTCAGTGGGTTTTGTACTCAATTACGGTCCATTGTGCTAAATTTGGGAATATTATTAAGGCCCTAATGATATGAAATGTGGCGCGAAACGAACAGATTACCCCAATCGGGCCGTACGGAACAATCGCAGCGGATAACTTCAATGGAGCGCTCGCAAACGGTAGATTAATATCGTTCGGTTGGAAAATTTGCGCCGAATGTAATTAACCCCCCTGCGCTGTAAATAGGAGGTTAAAAGCGGGCTAATATAGCAATTACGGCGTAAGGTGATGGAATTCCTTTATTCGTTCTATATGTAGACGACATTAATATTCCAGACCTTTATAAGAATTTTTCCTGTATTTCGAAACCTCCCAAGAGAGCTCCAGTGGAAGGGTTTTTGCCACTTCTTTCTGGTTCTTTCCCCCACCTTTTTCACTGGAGCTCGCTCAGGTGGTTTCCAAACACGGGAAAAATTCCGGAATAGCGGGGGTCCAACCCCTGCTGGTCGAGCTTCCTGCCACAGTACTACGCCATCCTACCGCTAGTTAGTTAGTCATAATTACGAAAATAAAGTTCGGGGCAACTAAACCCGGCGCAAATTAGAACCCAATTTAAAAATAATTTTAAAAATAATATATAGTTATTTTTCTGAGTTGAAATCTGTTTGCCTACTCCCAATCGTTATTTATCATGATGTTTTTGATTTTGTCTGCCTTCGCCACTATACAATTGTGGTATTGTCTTCAGTTTCTTGACAATAGTTTTGTTATACTTCACGGTATACATCAGGGCCAGACAAGAGCGAGCATTCGTGGTGCCTAACAGTCGGTTATCAGAATTGTTTATCTACAAAACAAAAGACCGGGGCTCCACGACACCCGGGGTTTCTTATTCCGAACCGTTTACTCGTACCCCGCTTCAGTCGCTCCTTTCACTTAATCGATGTTTCGAGGCGTCGTTCGGGCGGATCTGAACCGGCCGAAAATTTATAATTAATCGGGTTATTATTTCTCAGTCGGCACAACAGGGTTTGACAATTGAGGGGTGGATAGGGGGCCCGTCTCACCATCGCCACCGACCCCGTCCCCGCCGCCCCCTTTTAAAACAAAGTCCCGATGCTCCGCAAACGCTAATGCATGAAATTAGTTTGTCCCTCGCTCCCGGGAATTAAACTTTACTGTCCTCACCCCGTTGGCCCGTTTTAAGTAGCGTGAAAAATCCCCCGCCCCGCCCCGCCCCCGACGGCTTTCGGGGAATTAGAAACACACAGGAAAAAAGAGTCGACTGTGAGAACTGAGACAGGAGGCCGAATTTTTTTTGGTTTATTTTTTACCGAAGCGTTTAAACGATCCCTATCGGTACTTTTACGCCGGCTTTCAGAAAGCCGAAGCCGTGCCGCTAATCCACCCCCCACCCACGCCAGTTTCCCGGGGGTATCCACCCCCAAATTAATCCGGTATATCCGGATTTTATAATAGCTGGCCCCCTCTGACGATCGAAGTAAATTATTTATTGTTTAAATATATATTATAAAGTTAAAATACTTCTCGTGTAAAATATATTTGGCAGGAAAATGTTATAATCATTCGATGAGTACTTTAATTTTTTGATAAATTAACTGGACCGAATAGCGGTGCTAACACGATGCTCAACAGGCAAACGGTACGGGTAAGAACCTCATTTAATTGCCAGAATCGGTTCTCGGTCTGGGCCCAATAGACGAGTGAAGAGCGAAAATACTAGGAGTGGGCGGCTTGAGATACGCAGCCGGAGCGCCCTACGGCCGTCGGGTAGGCAAATGCGCAATACACGTTTGGCGGGTTTAGCCCAGCGCCAGTGAACACGGCGCAACTCATAGGCCGAGGCATAACGCAAGACGGAACACTAAAAAATTTCTTTTTCAAATCATTTTCATTCTTAAATTGAGAAATACAATTTATAAATTTCAAATTATAAATTTAATAACATTTGATGGAAAATAACGCCTCTTTACCGTCGAATACGGTGGCAGATGCGAAATTAAATTTCTTGTACTGGGATTAGTTTTGTGTTTAGTGTGCTCATATACTAAAAAGTTGTCATTTACTACTTAAGTTAATTAGAAATTATAAGGTAAGCAAAATCATTTCAATTAATTACGCGCATTTATATTACCCGACTCAAAAGAATCGACTTAAACCGAAAATTTGGATTTTTAAGACCATTACTAAAACGGACATCAAAATTGACCTTAAGTAACAAACTCACAATATACAAAGCCCTATTAAAACCGACATGGATATAGGGTATAGAGCTGTGGGGTTCCACCAAGACATCCGACATCGCTCGCATCCAGAGATTCCTAGTCGAAAGTTCTTCGAACCGTCCTTAATGCTCCCCGGTATGTTTCAAATCGCACCATCCATAATGACCTCAACATAGCGACAGTCGAGGAAGTCTCGAAATCCCGGTTTGCCCGTTCAGTCACTCTCCTGTATTACCCATCCATTATCCCCACCACGACATGTCACCTCGGACAGTAGTTAAATCATGTCAAAAAGTGCCATAATTGGGCGGTTTCTTTATCGAGACAAACACGTGAAAAAGTGTACATGTATCAATTGTACTTATAACTGTAAAGTTGATTGTGCAAAAATAAACAAAAAAAAATTGTTTAACCTCACGACAAAGCTTGTTGTACTGAAAAAATAATAATGCTACTGACCTGAAGGTGTCCGACTCAATTGTGGTTATATTGTTGTAGGAGAGGTCGAGCTCGACGAGGGACTCGAGGCCGAAGAAGACGTCCTTGGGGACCTCCGAGAGGGCGTTCTTGGCCAGCAGGAGCCGCCTCAAGTTGGCCACGTCCCTCGGGAACGGTCCGATCTCGGTCAGGTGGTTGTCGCTGAAGTCGAGCTCGTAGAGGTGGGCGCTGAGATCGGCGTACGGCAGATCGGTCAGACCCAGACCCGAGCAGTCGGCCACCCAGTTGATCCTGAACAGGCGGCATTCGCAGGCGGCCGGGCACTTCAGGCTGCTGCCCGCAGCGTAACCAACAGCCTGCACGACAACCTCCAACAGAACTAAGGCCCATCTCCGGGCCTCCATTTTCGGCCGCCGGCTCCGCCTCCTCCTCTATTTTAGAAAGCGAAGGAATTTACTTATTATTTGTTTACCCCCAATAGTGTTGGTTTTAACCCTTTCGCGACACCGATCGTCAGCGAGAGTACCGCCGCGGAGAACCGAAGCTGCTTGAATGTTTTCGGACGAAAAAATTTTTATCCGAATGATTTATAAATAAAGAGTATTCCTGGGTAATGATGCAAAACAAAATGCTATCAGTGCATGTCCAGAGTCAGATACTTATGCGAAACGGTCGGCCGAAATACCTCAGCGGTATCTAACGGAGAGCCACCATAGTGGCCCGTAGTACCTCAGTGGCATCTTATGGAAGGCCATTAGAGTGGCCCGTAGTACCTCAGTGGCATCTTATGGAAGGCCACTATAGTGTAGGTTCGTGATGTTTCTGTCTCCTCTCGCTGGTTCGGTCTTTTGCTAGACCGGTTTCACGGCTGCACGGCGCTGTACTGTGAAAGACAGTACATGTGAAAGTGACAGTGCAGTGAGGATGCCCGAAAAACATCCAAAGCGCTAACAGTGACTAACACCGCTACTGAAGATGGCGAGCGGCCGAAACCGGTCTAGCAAAAGACCAAACCGGCGAGAGGAGACAGAAACATCACGAACCTACAGTATTCCAACCCCTCGCAGACCACAAAACAGGTATATCAAATTAGCCACTATAGTGGCTCGTAGTAGCGAAAGGGTTAAACTCGATTAAAGACTTGGAATACGTGACTCCGTATTCATCCCGTTAGTATAGCTCGACATATTACAAGCGAAACAACCTGCACAGTTTCAGAGGGGTGACCGTACTGTCTGCCGGCCGAAACCGGTCTCGCAAAAGACCAAATAAGCTCGAGATAGCCGAGGGATAGAAATTGAGAATATGTTTATCATTTAATTGAGGGCTTCGAGACTTCGGTAACCACAAGTTTTGATTAAAAGAGTGGGCGTTATAATAATAAAAAAATTCGATGATAAGATACAGTCGGAATAGTACGTACCCAGAATAAGGACAGACGCGTGGCACTCCGGGGGGAAGACAGGTTGCCCACCTTCCGAGATTAGCCGGGGCCGAATGAGATCTGTTGTACGTGACCAGTGGAAGTGGTCATGTATAGGGCTGGGGAGGGGGCAGTTTTGAGATAAGTGGGCCTTTAGTGGTGGTGGGAGGAGTGGGTCCAAGTGTTGGTGTGTCAACTGGACACATTAGTCATATCACTCATATTCTGGTTACCGGTTGCGAAATCGTGAGGGCCTTTATTCGCGATAAGGGCGGCGAGAGTTGGGGACTTGAGAATCTACGTCAAATCTAAATCTCTTCGCCGTTTATGGAAATTTTCAGTTCGTGGTATTAACCCGAGTATGGGCCGAATCGGGGAATATTTTTGAAATTACAAAACTTTTCGTCTTTTCAACTTTCCTTCGTGCAGAAGTGTTACTCACCCGATGACCGAGTATGGGTGGGCAGAAACCGCGTAAATTTTTGAAATTGCAAAGTTTTTTTTTTCTTGCAATTGGCAATCAAAAATTTGAAAATGCGCCAATCACCTTCAAAATAATCGGACGTTACTTGAACACTGAAAATATAGAGAAAAATCGGTACGGCGCATATGTGAGGGATATTCAGTGTTAGTTATAAGCGCGTGCGAAGCCTTCAAATTAACTGCGCCTCTCCTACGGCTTATTATCGCCGAGATATTGTTCAGGGTGAAGCCGGTCGTAAAATCGGGATGATGCCATCTCCGGTCGCTGGAAAACAAGAGCAGAGAGAGAGAGAGAGAGAGAGAGAGAGAGGGAGAGAGAGAGAGAGAGAGAGAGAGAGAGAGAGAGGGAGAGAGAGAGAGAGAGAGAGAGAGAGAGAGAGAGAGAGAGTTGGGCGAGTCATTGCTTCTTACCGATCGCTACTTCTGATTGCACTTATTTCGAGAACAAAGAGGCTGCCTCATCGCGTTTCTTGTCGATTTGTCGTTCTTAGAATTCGACCCGATAACGCTGAAGGTCGAGGGGCCCCATTGTTTTATGGGCTTTAGGGTGAATTTGGCCCAATTAAGACTTAATATCTACAGGAAACATTTTCTGATTTTTTTTTATTAATATCTTAATATTTCTTTACTCTTACGCTTATGTCCTAAAATATATCGTCACATTAAATTTAATTATAGGAGAAAATGTATTCGTGATTGGCAATTTCCCCCGACTGAACGGCTCAGAGGCCTCCCAGTAGGCGGTGGCCGCTCCTGTGCATGTCGCATACGTTTAGCATGTCCGCCCAACCTCTGAACGATTATTGGGGCTCATTGAATCGCGTACCAACATGCGTGTCACAGACCAAAGGTCATACACACACACACACACACACACACACACACACACATACGCCCACGCGCGCACCGGATTGTGTGTCCCAACGTCAACGACGGATCAAAGACCCTGTTACCCAGCTCCACAACATTATCAAACACATGGCCAACCCCTACCCGGCCACCCCACCACCAAGGAAATCGGGGTTAATTCAAAAAATTTTTAACGTCCAATCGTGCGGCGGGATGATACGAAACGATGATTTCCTTACAAATTTAATGCAAAACATGATTGGGACACAAATTAATCATCTCTGGTTTGGTTTACCAACGGAGACAGAAGATCGAGAAAACTGCCCTGTTCCGAACCGTCAGGGACCGCGTAACAGATAATCCGAATTAATAATAATTATTTATTAGGAATTAAAATTTGTCGCCCGAAATCGAACCCGAGGGAGGGCGTCCCAACATTTCGTAGCGATATAAAAACGGGAGGGGATCCCTCGGGAACTCCCTGTTCCCCCCCCCCCACCAGAAGGGAGATTAGAGCCTGAAAAAACCTTGAATAGATTCGGGTCTAATCTGATTAATTAATTAGAGGGCCTAATGTAATCAGTGTTCCGGCTCCACGGAGGATGACGTCTCCATTGGCTGTCACCGTCCTCTATTCGGCTAATTTCTTCGTATTTTAAACTCTGAATGGGCACGGAAATTGGGTTTTCACTGTTGATTCACCTGATATTCACCGTCGACTTCCAGAAATCAGCAGTCCCCAATTTTCTAAGTACAAATTTAATTATTTTTGTTTAAAATATCGGGTGTTAACATCTGGGAAACGGATGATGGCGAGAAGCCGGAACTAGCCCTTACAGAGGGTTGCAATATTTAATGTACACGTTACCAATCATAGATTTTAACCCCATGCCAGAAATCAAAGTATGGATTTTTAAAAGTTACTACATTTTCCTGTAGTTTTATTAATCATTTTAGTTGAGCTTTAGTTGAGTGCATCCCCGCACCACCCTCAGTGGGGCGCTAGCTTCGCGAACTGATATGGACGGAACATAGGACAGTACAAGTGACAGTGACAGTGCAGTGGGATGTCCAGAAAACATCCAAAGTGGCAAAGTGACTAACACCGCTACTGAAGGCGGCGAGCAGCCGAAACCGGTCTAGCGAAAGACCAAACCAGCGAGAGGAGACGGAAACACACGAAATCTACGGTGTGCGATTATTCGGCTAGTTGATTGGGCTAGTGGGCGAACCCGATTTGAATATCGGATTAATTTTAGGACAAAAACAAATTTCAGAAATACGACGAGGAAAGCTCTGAAATGGAGAGTATTATGGGCGACGTGAAGATATATAAATCTGGAGCCACACCGGCCGAGCGGTACTTTTATATTTGAGAACTGCTTGTCATCACTTTCCCAGCGGCGGATATTGCACTCTGAATATCATACGAAGTAATTTATATCCGCCGGGAGAAAGCGAGAAAAGGACGAAGTGGCTGAAAAGAGTGAAAAGGAGACAGCCGGCAGAGGAGGAATCTGCTCGAAAACGCTACTGGAGCATTCTGTAGCTTAATGCGTCCCGTGCACACGAGAAAATTTCATTTAAATGCCCGTTAAAGGTCTCCGACCTTGCGTGAATTTTAATTAGGCATTCTTTCTATCGCATCGCTTTAAACTCAATGGAGATGCGAAAGAAGAGCGAGCTTTAGATTCATTTCAAAAGCCAAGAAGCCGGCTCTTCGGTTTACAGACGCGAGGAGGATGCATTTTTTCCGGAAAAGCCTGAACAAAAAATCATAATTAAAATATTTATATCTACGTGTAAATTCGGTTTTTGTTCTTTTATGTATGTATACCATATGTTAGTAACAAATTTTGTATTTCGACATATTTAATGGGAAACTCCGAAAACCAAACTCTTAGGCCTCTTGAAGTCCGACAGTTCGCACTAAATTAGTTCCTTCCTGAGCGACTCGAGAAAGCGAAATTTCTTAGCCGAACAATTATTCTAAATCCAATTCCTTTTCTATCGCCGCCGTATTCCGATTTTCAAATTCTATCCCACCGCGCCGGAGGTGGGGATTCACAACTCGGTCCGAAGGGTGGAAGCAATTACGGGGTTTGAATTGGGTCAGCCCAGTAACATGATTCATTTTCCTTTGGCCGGGCTCCCCAGTCGAAATTAAAAGCTTCCCAGGGACAAAGCTCCCACCCCCCCCCCAACAATCCCGTCTACACGGCGAAAGGCGGTTTATTTATATTTTTTTAATCCGGCCAAGGATCAATTTGTTTCCCAACTCTAAATTCTTCCCCGGGGCCGTTAAAAGGGGTAGTCCCTTTAAAGAAAATTGCATGTGCACGCAGTAGGAAACAGTTTATTAACTGCAAAACCTATTAAGATTGGGGAGAGTGAGGTCTATATTGTGTTTAACGAAAAATAGAAAGGTTTATGTATTTTGCTGTACTCACAAATATTCTAGGGGAAAAAATATATATTTCTTTTAAATATGTAGACTGTACTCTCACCCCGGAGAGATCCAATTTTTAATTCAGAGAAATAGACCTTTTTCTCGGATTTTCCCCAAACTCAACAGTCAACAGTCGTCGTTCGGTGAGTTACACCTACCCAAATAATGAAAAGGTGAAACCGAAAAATTTTTTTTAATTTCAAAAATCTCCGCCCAATAAAGAGAAAATAGATATCCTTTCTATATTCCTTCTTTGTTGGCCAATCGGGAACTATTATGATAAATAGTTTAACATACCTGTTTCGTGGTCTGCGAGGGGGGTTGGAATACCGTAGATTTCGCGTGTTTCTATCTCTTATGACCGATAAAATTTTAGTGTTATTAGGTACCTTAAGGTCGACTTTGGGACAACGTTAGGGGTACTTTCAACCCGAATTGAGCTCTCTAGTATTTTACAGCCCCCAAAAAAAATAGGCAACAAAGCCGGCCTATAGAAATCAATTAAGCGGCTGTCACTGTGGGGGTCGGTGTGTATATCTGTGCGCTTGTAAAGTGCACTATGTTCGAGTCCGAACCCCCACATCCGTCCATATTTGATGACGGCTTTCAGCCTCCAACACGGGCGGATGGTCGCGGACGGCTCTCTTAAATATTCACTAGTCAATCAGCGGTGTCAATACGCCGGCTCTCGTCCACCGATATTAATTATGCACTTTTTGCGTGTTCCCGCCCAGCCGCCCAATGAATATTCAATTGGGCCCACTTTGTAGCCGGCGGCGTTTCGGTTTTCGCTCCTTCGACAAAGCGGTTCTTTCAGCGGCGCCGACTCTGTTCGAGAAAATAGAAACAAAATAAAAAAAAATTCCGGTAATCCGGAATATGTTTTCCAACTTCAACGTCTTCCGATGATACTTAGCTCAGCAAAAATGACTATTCAGTTCGGAATAGGTGTCACGTGATCATTGGCAGGTGTGAAAGTTTCGCTCTCAATTTATTCCTGTTCATATTGGAACAGGGCCCTCTCGGGTTTTGCCCACGTTAAGTTATAATTCCAGTTCTGTAGATGTATTTAGCGTCTTTTGACTTTCCACCTCTTTGACTCTGATGATTCTTGTTGCTCCTCTAGCTCCCGGGTAGGGGGTGTTCGGATTAGGCGGTCAAGCGTCCGGTCAAAGTAAAACGTATTGGCCGGATTCATATTTCCTTCTGGCGTCCAGAAGTGGCGCCGGCGGCGGCGGATGACGGCCAAACTATTTTAATTAATTCGGAATACGGAAGACAGGCCCCGGGGCACAACTATGCCAGGCATTCTGGGTTAATACGCAGTCCCGGACTCCGCCCCCCCCCTACCCCCCGCGGGACCAGCTCTCCCTCTCCTTTAGCATAACAATGCAAACCGGCCAAATTAACAGGGCCCCATCCACGGGAGACATTTGTCAGCACTAAGGTGTCGCCTCCTCCCAACTCGCCCACTCCTACCCACCCGGCCCTGTCGTATATTTTTGGTATTTAGACCGTTTTGATTTATTCAAACCCGATTCTAATATAGACTACCAGTTTTGTGGTCCGCGAGGGTTTGGAATACCGTACATTTTGTCTCCTCCTTTTGCTAGACCGTTTTCGGCCGCTCGCCGTCTGGGATTTTGTTAATCTCAACTCAAATAAGACAAACATCCCCCCACCCCAAAAAAACACAATAACAACACGCGATAAACAGACAACCGCCACAGTACAAGTGACAGTGAGGCTGCCCAAAAACCCCAACTTCCAAAAGTGACTAACACCGCTACTAGAGATGGCGACCAGCCGAAACCGGTCTAGCGAAAGACCAGCGCGAGGAGACAGAAGACCGCGAGAGGACAGATGTTTATAGGTGAAAAAAATCGATTGTAATTAATAAAATATTAAAATCGAGGTCGCTGTCGGTAGATTTGTAGGCGGCTCCTCAAGTTCTGAAGGAGTGTATAAGAATGCGATTTTTAAAATATGAAATATATTTCGGCGATTGGAAGTATTCTTATCTAAATTGATATATTAATCAATGAACTGAAGCGATTGGCTGCTTGTCTGACTTATTGACCCCGGGGTCAGATATTGGTACCATCGAAAAGTCGCATGCAATTTCAGACGGTCGAATGAAACAGTCGCATTTACACTTGGGTGTTCTTATACAACACACTATGAGTGTCGGATCCAAAGTGGCATCGGAATCGGTTATTGTTTCGTTACTTCCGGTTGGAGACCTGCCAGTCGGTTAGCAGAGATTTATCGCATCCGAAGCATGCCAAGTTTATACTTCGGAAGTGGCTCTTCGGTCACTTGAATTTCCCGAAGAAGAATTTAAAAGCGGAATTCTTCGGCCTAGACCGCATTGCTGCACTGCGGCCCGTTCACGAATCGCGGCTGCACACTTATTATATTTTTCAGAGCCGAATAGTTCAATTTGTTCAACATACCTGTTTTGTGGCCCGCGAGGGGTTGGGAATACCGTAGAAGATATTTCCCTCTCCTCTCGCCGGTTCCCTCTTTCGCTGGACCGGTTTCGGCAGCTCGCCATCCGAGCGACGGTGACGTCCAAAGTGCCGACAGTGGCCAATACCGCTACTGAAGATGGCGGCGACCGAAATGAAAGTTTGGTCGGACGCTGGGATTCGACCCATTCCTATTCACATAGATGTGGGGGGGGGGGTTATTCCGAAACGTCCTGTGAATGGGGCCGAGGCAAATTATTAATCCGAATCATCAATATATTTACTACGTTATTTATCGTAATTTTTTTTATCCGTCTGCAACTCGTTTGAACGGATCGTATCGTTTTTCATTTGAAATTCATTCCGAATTTAAAGAAGAGAACACTTTCAAAATATCAATGAGAGTGCGGTTCTTTTTCAAATTTTATTACGGCGTACTTTTTACGTTGTTTATTTATGTTGTATAAAGATAGGGGATACACATTTTTTCAATTTTTTTGTAGGAGTTTAGAATCACTTTTCAGTGCTTTCAGTTAGTTATCGACAGGTTAATATCCTTTAATGTTAATATCCTGAAATATCCTTTTTTCAGTGCGGGAAATTGACGGGGTAGCTGTGGTTGGGGGAATGATCGAATCGCAGGTGTAAATGTCGTAATATATTTTTATTCGTGCGAATTTCGAAGAATTTCATCTGGAAAGTGGCGAAACGGCCGGAATTTAACCGGGGTCGCTTCGGTTTGATTCACATAGTTCAGGGTCGACTGGGACGCGTTAGCTGGTTGCTAATCACTGGGCGGTGGATGACTGGACGGCATCGCGAATAAGCTCATGAATGGACATTTCGATATATCTCCGCCCCGGCCGTGGTGTGGCGCGACGATGTCGCCTTCATCGAGTTCATCGTCGGCCGGCGCCGGTGCGGACAAAGCCGCTCCCAAAAGCGCCAAAACAAAGAACATCGCCTGTAAAATAAAGTCTCTTCTAAACAGTAGCGAAGACTACACAGAATATCATTTAACGGCTAATAATCAAAAATTCTGAGAAAGAATCATTAGAAAATCGAGAGCTCATATTATAACTATAATCTTAGAAAAAAAACCCCTCCTTCGCGGACGTATTACAGCGTTTTACAACAGAAAAATTCTATTTATACAATACTCTCTGTTTTGGAGGACTCTATTTTTAGCAGTTACAATATTGAAATTATACGATAAAATGAGGGAACGATCTCAAAAAATACGAATTATACGCTTTTCCAGTTCAGTCGACGCCAAAGTCAATCGTGGAGAAATGCAAAATTCAAGATTAGGACGTGTTTACAGTAACAATATTTTGATATAGTTTCGAACTTTGGGCGGATTTTAGGTATAGAGAAAAATCCCTTTATATACTTTAGAATCTACAGTCGGTTAGAATCATCCGTTGCGGTTCGCCGAACAGGGAGAGTTTATTGATTATCTATTATGCACGAAATTGGTACCGAACAACAAGGGATAGCTTATACTACAAGTAGATTTGTTGTGTTTCTTGTTGCGGTCTTTTGCTAGACCGGTTTCGGCTGCTCGCCATCTTCAGTAGCGGTGTTAGTCACTATTGCCACTTTGGATGTTTTTTTTTTGGGGGCATCCTCACTGCACTGTCACTGACTGTCACTTATACTGTGGTGGTTGCCTGTTCGGCGTGTGTTGTTATTGTGTTTTTGTGGAATGTTTGTCTTATTTTTGCGTTGAGGGGGGTGGGGTGGGGTTGGAAATAAAATCCCAGATGGCGAGCAGCCGAAACCGGTCTAGCGAAAGACTAGACCAGCGAGAGGAGACGGAAACACACGAAATCTACGGTATTCCAACCCCTCGCAGACTACAAAACAGGTATGTTAAACTGTGTACTACAAGATTTTAGCAATCAACTTTCTTTTACCAGCCTAACGAACTTCGGATCTAATTTGGGATCGGTGGGTATAATCTAAACCGATCTACGATATAATTAGCGAAGTCTATAACAAAAAATTGTCAGAAATAATTGAATATTGCACAAGAGTATAACTAAGTGGAGATAATTTAAAATACTGTATGGTTAAATTTAAAATTCAGTTATGTTTTTCTTACCAGTGTTTTCATCTTGCCAAACTCGGATCAGAACTGCTGAACGTCCGACCAACCGACGGTCATTTTATAGCAAACCACAACTACCTAATCTCTCTCGGCCGATATCAAGTTCAACGGGGGTCATGAATTGACATAATACTCGCGATTTCTAGTCGCGATTTTTCTGATAAACGAATTGAAATAGCCTACGAATAATACAGTTTTATCGGCCTAACCTCGCCACCAAGCCGAATGGCGCATTGGCCACGAGGTCAAACTACTATGAGTAATATTCGTATTCATACGCTTCCCCGTTGACTCATTGGCGATAATATTCGACGTTTTTCGTTTTTTAGGTTCTATCGGCAACGGGGAATCGTTCCTTTGGCTAAACGAAAAGCCGCAGTTCTGCCCGACTCTTTCGAGGAAAACAGGATTCACGGTGGAAATCTTAAGGTATTTCAATAAATTATAATTAAAAAAAGACTCGAGGGCGTCTAGAAAAGGTTTGTCTATCGAAGCATTCATGAAGGATGTTGTTTTGTTCCGAATCCATTGGCTTGGCTCGGTACCGAATATTTACTGACGGAATGCTACCGAGAATGGAGGAAAACTCGCAACAATGCTCATAATATATATGTTATATTCGGCTTTACACTAGTATAGGGGCTAATTAGATTGATTGTGGGGATTGGAATCCGACGACAGGCGTGTGCAGAGGAATCAATTTGCGGTTGGCGGGGGTTCGGGGATTGTTCAGCGGCTCCCCTTCGGAAACGCCGATTATCGCACCTATTAGATCCGGCTTTGGACGAAGAAAGACACGGGAACTCAATTTGTAGGGCGTATAAGGGGGAGTGGGGGCCCCCCCCCCCCACCAATCATAAATAATAGCGTAGGGCCGCAAATCCCGACACCCCCCCAACAGACCCGCGGGACCTTTCAAAGGGTTATTTTATATAGCCGACTCGAAGGGAATTAGTTACCCTTCTGAAGAGAGGCCGGGCTCAGTTTTCTGTCGCCCTCCTCCTTTTTCAATTATCGCTCCAGAACACTCGATACAGATATCACTTCGTCTCAAACCGATACTATTTAGCACTATAAACAGGGCTTACGGAATAAGTGAGGCACATCTGTTGTCGTAGCAGTCATTCATAAATCAAGCTAACTCAGTGGATTCAGAACAACGCTAGAGTGGTGTTATTACAAACTCCTTTTTATCCTTAAACTGGTGTCTTAAAATAGCCGACGGTTTTAGTTGATTCTCAGTTCTCGATTCCATTTGTGAAAGTTTCGCTCTGAATTCGCTTAAATTCCATTAAGGGGATTCAATTATATTTTAAAATTTTGTATTTACTTTCTTTCAGATTTCCTAGTATATACATGCAGGCGGGTGTCCCGGCTTCTTCGGATCGACGCAACTCCCGATTTCGGCCGGCAAGTTATTTAATTAGCGCTAATCAACCGGGATTGTGGGTGCAAATAAATGTGAATTAGTTGTTGGGCTCCGCCTCTACTTGTTGGTTGGGCAAACAGACGATCGGAGTTACCATTAATACAAAGTCAACAATCGATGGGCCCACTGGAACTGAGGGATCGCCATTAACGGACCCCGGCCATTTAAGGTTTCAACGGTTAACCGGTGGAAGACGCTGTTAAAACTCAGTTCACGACTGAAAATCGGGCAGATGATAGGACGAGGGTTCATTCACGAGAAGGTGTTGAATGGATACATCAAATAAAAAATAGAAATCGCGTAAGAGATCGCAAGCTATCTCGTTTGACTGTACAAGAAAAGAAAACGGACAATAATTAATTTCTCATAAATTAGCGAAAGTTAGCAGGCACTCGGTTCAGGTATACAGAGCGAGGTATTCTTCAGTCGTACCCCGTACGACGGGAACAGTAAGAGTTCCGAAACGTCTATGGGGTCGACCCCAGCATACCGAGGTTCTTACCGCAGCATTGCGCCATCCCGCCGGAATCTGGCGGTAATTTATATCAACGTTCGCTTCTGAATTTCCAGTGTACGGTCGTCGAATTTCATCGTATTTTAAGAGATTCTTCGTACACTGATGGAACGTGGTGGATGAAGTGAAAAATAATTGGATCTTTTCCATCCGGTGTCAGATAACGATTAGGTCCAAAATAGCACCGGAACGGCGGAGGGACGTTCGGTTTAAATTGTGTAATAGTTTCACCTGTCTAGGTTCCGGTTCCGGGCCTACGTCTCTGGCGCGCGCGAACGTGTGAGTGTGTGAGGGACAGGTAAGGTCAGGGTGTCTGGAATAGAGGGATGGAGGGAGGGAGGGAGGGAGGGAGGGAGGGAGGGAGGGAGGTGCTACTGTTGGGAACAGGAGCTGTCGGTTGCAGGGCGGTGAGAGGGAATGGGAACTGTCACTAATTACCTTCGGTACTAATCTAAACTAAACAAACTGACACTTCGCCCTTCGAAATTAGTTGGACCACCTCCCAGCTCCAATTTGCTTGGCTGAGCCACCCCCTACCCCTCCACCCCACCGTGTTCCTGTTTTTGACAAACATCGCCTATCCGCTTTTACGATAACGTCTTCCCGACTATTTCAATTCGGACGTTAGATCTTCCCGCAGGCCGCAACCCGATGAAATAATACTTCGCGTAGCGATAGTTAAATACGGACAATTCACGGTGCAAAGACGGTCGTATTTTTGTTTATTTAAAAATTCAATCCGGCCCTCTCTAAAATCTTTATTTCGGCTGCGTCATATTTTTAATTGTCGTGCAGAAACTGAATACATTTTTTTCGGTTCCCCGGAGAGCGCTAAAGAGGCTTTCTAACTTTACGCCCCCTCCACGAACATAAACCGAGGCGCGATTGTTTTTATTTTTTTTATATCGCCTTTTTACGAAATATTTTCTGGGAATAAACTTTACGGCCGCCGCCGATTAAGACAGACTGATATTCATCAACGGCTAATGCTGTCCGAACATTTAGGGATTTCTGGACGTTTTTAAATCGTGCTCAGTTAAGAACGTTTACAGTCGTGAACGTAATTACGTTAGCAATCTTCTGTAGCAACTTCAGTAGCATTCTGTACATAAATAAGTGTAAGCCAATTTCTGGTTGGCATGTTTGAATGTGTCGCTCTCAATACTTTAAATACTGAACTGATTTATTCCTTTTCCTCATTTTCGAATAAAGCGTCCGTGAACCGTGACCGCTTCACGGTTACGTAATTATATCTCTTAATACATGTTACATTCGCTGAGTGCGAAAGAAGTAAGTCATTGTTGTACGAAAAGTAAAATCATTTTACTCAAATTCAGAAAGTCGGGATAGAGTGTCGCGACAATTATGCAAAGCCGAATTAATCAAGCAGGCGTGGGGCGAAAAGGCCCCTCTCCGCGCCCCTTTTTCGTCGCAAATTTTATTTGCGGCAATATTTGTTTTCACTTCTGCGTTCTGTTTTTCATCTTCTGCCCGTTTCATGTGCGAATGTGCGGGCCGGTGGCCGGGCTTTGATTAGGGTCGCTCTTTCAACCAGTTTCGAGTGGGGTACCTGCGCGCCGGGGACTTGTTAAGTTTTTGAAGCCCCGCCGCGTGGCGCTTTGAAGCCCGCCGCTTTCGAAAATCCGGCACTTTCCCCTGAAAAGGAGATGTACACTCTTTTTGGGGGAAGCGCGAACGAATATCAAATTATACCGGGAGATTCGGAAGTGTTAGGTCGGTTTCATTATTGTATTTGCGTAAGTGGGATACTTCTTTGGCCATCAGCCATAGACATTTAAATTTAAAAAATTATTTATACATGATTATATAGATATCCTACTCGTCATCGAGGGTCGAATATCTCTCATATCGGGCCGGCAACTAAGTCATTGCGGTGTTCACCGATAGATGGCCCAATCTGTATTTTCTAGCATTTTTATATCCATGTTCTATATCTATGATATGTTATTACCGTGGTAAGCAAATGAAAAATTCAGTAGCAAACCTGTCTGTTTGACATCAACTGAAACGCTACGAACACTATCGTCGTGTTTTGCATTTTTGCAATTCGTTCAATATTTAAATGTGCCCCCTATACGTGCGTTGAAAGCTATTTCTTTGGTTACCAAAATATGCTCCATATCCGCGGACGGGATTAATCCGCAATTATTTAGTTGCCAACCGAATCCTCGGGTTCAGAGATTTCGTACTGGTACAATAGTACGTTGGATTATGTGTCGCATTCGCGATTCGCCCTATTATTGTCTGGGTTTCTAGGCTTGACAAAACGCCTTCCTCACCTTTCCAGGGCAACGTCTCGCTGCCGAACAATGAACGTCTCAGCCGCCGTCTAATTAATACGGTCCGCCTGTCCGAGTGTTAATAAACTTCATCCGCGAGCCATTACCGCCTATTTACATAATATAAATTAATGCCTCGGGAAGATAACGCCGGTAGGAAGCCGCGATAATCTTGAATAATGGAAACATCAAGTCCGGGGATATATTCAGACGGTAACCGAGATGCATGCCCGTTGAGAGAAACTTCCCCCGTTTAGACCAACAACAAACTTAATAACCGAATTAGAAACTTGTTTCGGAATTGTTGTCATTTACATATGTTAAAATCGTATTCCCAGGGCATATTTTCCTTTCGGGTCTCCGGAACTTTGTGCCGTTTGTCTTCATCTTACTTGGCGCAACGTCGCCGTATAATTTCGTCCAAATTTATAACCCTTAAAATTCGTTAAATTGGCGCGAATACCTTAGCTGCGTTCTGCATCCAGCAACACCTAACAATTACTGCACACGCCCCCGAGAATACGGCCCCTTAAATGGGAAATTTCAGGATATAGATCTCTCTCATATTCATTTCATGAAAGAATACAAGGAAGATTGAAATCGGTCCTTTCCGATCTACGGATTGTTTCAAGGTTTGAATTAAAATTTCAAGTTTTCGACGTAGTGACGAATTGCTGCGTTGGCTCATCGAATTACTATTACTTACTAGATAAATAAATTATTTACGGCTTTATTTCGAAACCGAAACCGATATAAATCCTTCAGTTCCGAACTATCCCTAGTTAGGGCTGGAGGGTCAGGATCATCAATGGGCGGATTCTTCATCATAAGTAAATAGATATAATTTTTCAATTTAAACATAATTTGTTTACAATTGTTTAGAAACAAAAACGAAGTCAAAACAAGTCTAGACGCATACGAATGTATAGGAAGGGAGGCACAATTTTATTCGGTTCCCGCGAAACGGAACATATTTAAGGGGGCGTCCGTCCGTGCACTGCCGAAAGGGAGGCGGGAGGGAAAAAATGAATAAAACTGAGCGCTAACAAATAAACTGATGGAAAAGGGTGGTGCCAGATAAAGAGGGTGGAGGGTTTGTAACGCAGCGGAGCGAAGAATTGTCGCAGTGGCGATAATGCAAGTTTGAATACGAAGGGCGCGAAGTGAAAGGCATAGGCCGGCGCTATAATCTTGAATTATAGAAAACAAACCCACCCCCGCTCCTTGTAGTGCAAGTGCTGAAACACCCCTAGCACCAGTGTAATTTCACGGCCGAAGGGGAGATAACTCGATAAGGCTGACACGTGCCGTTCTTATATATATATATATATATATATATATATATATATATATATATATATATATATAATAAATAAAATAAAAATAATAATTTTTTCGCTTTAACCCTTTCGGGCTTGCGTGGAACGGAGCACCGTGCCGAAAGTGCGAACATTAAGCGCGCACAGTCTTTAACATTCGGAGCCAAGACTTTTGTCTCAAAAACAACTTTGTAACATTATAATTTTACTTTGTAATTTAAAATGATTATACCACAATTTACAATATTTATATAAATTTAATGCAGTTTTATCGCGTATAGGTTTCGTTCCTATCTTCTGTCGCATCCAAATTAACGACTAACTATTATTATACACTCGAGTGCCAGAGGCCAATGACAAGGCACTGTCGAAAGAAAATAAACATTGCAATAGCGCTTGCAATTTTGTGGCGGTGACTTTAGTCACACGTAGTAGCGAAAGGTTAAGTATCCCCGGAAGGCTGGGGCGAAGTTGTATTGCCGCAGGAGCGTCCCGTCAGCACTTCCTTCCACTATACTGTTTTACTGACATCAGGTCATTAGTCAGGCATAAATTACATTTATGCAATTGAATCTGCAATGCCCATAGAGAACTGCTACACTGCGGTCTACGTCTGGAACTATCGCTGCTGCGGCTTAAGTTTCGGGAAGGAGTAGACTAACACTACGAGATAGATCCGGCAAGCCTTTCCGGGCCCTATCGGATAACGGAAAGTCCGACTGTAAATTTTCACCGTAAAGTTTCCACAGCTACAGGCACTTAATATGCCGCCGGCCGCCGACGAACTTTTCAACCGTTCAACAGACACTTACGGCGATTTTAACGACTTCGTTCAACAAGTCCACGCGAACCGTCACCCGGTCGAGTGGGAATATCGGAACGGCTGTGTGTGACATCGAAAACAGATATTCCTCGTTCTTTCAGAGTTGGGTTAATCGAAACTCCGATTCATTTTCGTCGATCGGAGTGTCAATCGCGATTTACGCTGTGCACAGCACGCGAACACTTACGAGGAAACCCCGACTTAATCGATAGATTACGCTCATTATTAGCAGCGGCCAATTCACACGATGATATATTTGTGGCTTGAAAAATTTCAGAATGATAAACCAATAAGTCAAGATGGGCCAATAGAGAGAGAGAGAGAGGGATACAGAGAGTGAATTGATCGTAAGGATGATGAAACATAGATACTGGACAGGTCAGAAATAATTAGAGTCTTATCCATGAACTCTTAGTTGATTAAATTGCCCCCAACCGATGCTAACCCTCTCAAAAGCTGTGTATTGATGGATTGCCTACCCTGCAGTCATTGGGGCGCCCGTTACGCGCACAAGACTACCGTAGGTGTTTATATTTTTGTACGCAGTTATCCTTGAATGTGATTCCTCTATTTATCGGGGTTTTTCGGGGGCTTGAGGCCGAAAATTGTACGGAAACGTATATAAGGCTAATCGGTCAGGGGCGCGTATTAAACGGGGCCCGTTTAATATTCTCGAATCTCGCTGCAATAATTAGCCCCTCTGCGTGTGTGTGTGTTTTAGTTTCTCCTCGTGATAAGCCGCCCGCCGGGGAGTTTGAATATCTTAATAACAGGAAGATAACTAATTTGGGGCGGGGGCTGAAGGATTGGTGGGGGCGGGCCACACGAGGTCACGTAGACGGGGCCTCATTTGTATTTGGGCCGACGGCCCCTCTTAATTCCGGCCTTTTCTCAAACTCCTCGAGTTCCGCGTTATCTTCGGACGTCTCCACACCCCCCACCCCCCACCACGATAAACAAGAGGGGAACTACGTCGGCGGCGCCTCCGTGAGGAACTATGAAGATCGAGAGACCCTCTTGAATTTCACGGAAATTTTATGTTTCCTTTTTGATTCACGTCACACGGGGTAAAAATTGAAGAAAAAACGTTCAAGAACAGTAAAATTTCGAATCAGCTAAACGTATAATATATTAGTCTGGAATACCTGTTTTTCTGTGGTCTGCGTACTTTTGCTAGACCGGTTTCTTGCCGTTCTACAGTTTTTGTCCATTCGACTGCTGAAAATTTGACTCGTTCGTCACAATAAAACGTCGCTCGATCGACCGGCTGGTTTGATTAACGACCTGTATGTACGGAATAATTGAATGCGTTAATTTAATCTTGAGAACGACCGGACATTAAGCAGTTGTGCGCAGGCTCCTCTCCCGTGGACGCAACTGAATTATGTCCCGGCATTAAAATGGATCTTCGGATAGCATGTGGCGTGTCACTGTCCCACCTGCCACAAAGTATATACCTTTTATTTAACCCAGCCATCTGAAATTATTCTATTTTTCGGTGGCGTTTGTGAAAGTTTCGCTCTCAATACCGCCCGGCGACTGGTTCTTGTGTCTTAAATCCTGAACTCATCTCGTTCTTGCTATTCTCTAGGGAAACATTTACTCGTTTCCGAGCAAAACTGTCTACTGGCAACGGGAGATACCTGGTTTAGGGGAACCCTCCTGCGCTTAAGGTCGGCTGGCTACGCCTCTCTGCCTTTTATGTAGTTCGAGTTAGCCGTTTTTTTTTTTTTAAACTCAGTAAATGCAGGGTTGGCTTAAATCCGCTGGGAAAACCTTAATCCACTTGTCGTGGACACTGGCGAAATTGAGGCCGTCGAATTTTTTACGGCCAAATCGAATACCCGTAGCCGGTTGCGCACTTTTAGAGTGCATTTGTCGTGGTGGGGGCGGGGGGCGGCACTTAAAAGTAGAACGGCGGCTAAGTGCCGGGGCGAATTCGCGCGTAACGAGCGCGCACCGGTAAAACAGAGTGTACACCGTCCGGCGGGGGCTCGTTCGGCGTGCGTTTAACGTTTTTGCGGCTATTTTTTTATTGTTTAAAAAAAAATTCCGGCCCCGCTTTTTCCGGGCTTTAAAACCGCCGCTTCGGGGTCTCTCTGTTTATCGAAACCGCCCGCCCGCGATCCCATCAAAACGGCCGAAGTTGGCCCAGATGGCCGCAACACATTAGCACTGTTACGCGGCTTGTGGGGTAGGGGGGGTGGTGTGTATAATGGTTTTGAGGGGGTTGGTATCGATCGGTGTTAGGATAGAAGCTGGGCCCTCCGGATTTATGGAGAGAGAGCTGCGGTTACCTGGCCGGGTATTAGGCCCTTAAACCCGCAACACTCTGACTGCTACGGTTCGTCCACTGTGTAAATATACATATTAGTACAGGCCCGCCGGATAAGGCTCTGAATTATCGAATATCCCTCTATGAGCCCGAGATGTTACTAAGGAAATATTTTGAGGAATTCGGACTACTCGCAGCGAATAATTCTCTCTTCCGGTTCGAAAGTGTGAAAGCTTTGCTCTCAATACCTCGTGACTAGTTCGTGACTACATTATTACGAATTGATAACACGAATGTACTTACTGGATCCTCTTAGGGCTAGAAATATGATATTTTCTCGCGATTTTGAGTTGACTACAACTAGTGCTGCGGGTGTAACAAGACGGAATAACGCTAGAAACAACAACAACGAGGCGCGGAACGACAACGCCGTACAATTCGCCCAGCGACGAGACAGAGAACCCGGTTTCATCCCCAAGACGAGAAGCGAGAGTGGTAAGGGGTTGGGGGGTAGACATCCAATTTCGGTGGCTCGGCAATTCTCAGTGTAATCTTGAGGGTACTCGAACGCCGGCCCGACCGTGGGGTGGCCCACCGCGCGGATCTTTCCCCGATCTAAAACCCGCCGCTAAGATAATTGCTCGAGGAAATTATAGCGAGGCACTGCCGGCGTCTCGGGGCCTCCAATTGAAGAGAGAGAGGGAGCCCGCTAATTACAAACCGCCCTTAATCATCTGTTAATTGACGCCGGTGGGATATCTCCCCGCCCCCACCGCCCCCCATTGATAGTTATCCAACCTCTGTCTGGTTATCCTCCTATTACACGACATTTTTTATACCCGACCCCGAGTAAATCTCGACTTATCACGTACTTTTTCAGGTACTAACATCATTTTTTGTGCGATAATTGAGAATATTTGGATTCAATTGGGTTGACAACTGAGTAATTGCGGAATTCACCAACAAGTGGCGTTGTACATATTTTTAAGTACGTCAACACCTTAGCACAGATACGCCGTGGATGGTTCTGAATTTTACGTATAAGATACATTCGGCTTCTCTGCAATGTCCGTTGTCGAACTATCCTTTATTTGGTCATCGTCGACCTCCACTGGAGGTCCGGAGCGCTCGTCGTCTTTTAATGAAAAATCCCCCGACCGTAATTTCGCGAACGAATTTTTTTTTTATGAGCCCGCGAGGCATTAACACCTTTGCGAAAATAAAAAAGCAAAATGTGACGGAAATGCTCACTTCGGTTCACCGCGTTTTAGCTTTTTATACGCACACGCGATACAACCGGTCAATGTAATTTTGATACCGAATGTTTCAGAAAGGACCAAATAATAACGTATCAAAGAATCTTATCTGTCTAGAGATGTTGATGTACTTAAAAATATTTACAATGCCACTTGTTGGTGGATTCCTCAGTTACTTAGTTGTCAACCCAATATAATTGATCGAGTGGAACAGGAAAATATGAAGAAAAAAGAGAAAGCAGGACGATGTGGATCAAAGGAAGATTTAAAAACAAATGAAATTCCAGTGTAATTCGTCGGGCAGTACTGTGAGATTCGTATACAATTTGCTAGGCTATTGTGTCACCAGATATATTTATTTATAAATATACATTTCGGCATTTTGTACAAGATTTGTCTCACAAAACACTGCAGAGGTGGGTTTTAAAGGTTACGGTGATTAAGGTGCCACAATTAAGTTTTGCGGCATATCCAGTAAATAATTATTCAGGAACTGGAAATGTCTCTCGCTGTGGGTCTTCAGTAGGCATGGCTCATCTACGCCTTGCGCACAGATCGCAATTCGCGATTTCCCTTGTGTAAAAGTCGTAAAATTAAATTTTAAAAATCGAAGTAATTTTCTGGAATATAACGAGTCAAAAGGGGGGGGGGTTTCAGGATTGGCCATCAGTTTGAGGGGTTGCCATTTGTTTTCGGTTTTCTCCGGATTGAATGAGGATTAGAAGCGGGCCGATTTCAACTGGACCCCTATCAGCGGGCGGTAACTGCGAGCCCCTTCCGCAATCCGGATTATTCTATAAGTTGAGAGGAGACCCCTATCCCGCCCCAGCCGCGCACATAAATTCACACTGGCCCCCGCCGGTCCAATAAAGTCCCCCGTAGATACATTATTGGATCGGGCCGGGACAGAAAGAAATATTCCCCGGCCATCCTCTAATAGGGGACATAACTCACGAGTCCGAGCCGAAAAAAAGAAAGAAAGAGAGAAAGAAAAAAGAGTGGGAAAGGGAAAAAAGGAAACTCGGCACTCGAACTAAGTCCCCCGTACCCCGCTTACCGGAAAACGATTTCGTTTTCTTCCCGATGAAAAATAATCCGCGGATGGCACTTAGCTGAGGCCAATCCCCCTAATTGCGACCGGGAACGGGAGGGAAGATTTACGATCCCGATTCCAAGTCCGGGCTTATTGTGTGTGTGACCGGGGGGAGGAGCTGTCTATTGATTGGTTTGTAAGTGTCGGGGAATTTTTTTTTTCTTTTTTCTTTCAGTCCGTTCAATCGTCTTCGTCGAAACGAAAATTACGATCTGAAACCGAGCAGCGAACGAAAGTTCGCGGGCGAGGAACGTGGGGGATGATAGGGGAAATTGGTTGGAACCTCAATTGTCGAATGCCAGTCGCCAGTATGGAAAAAAAGTCTTCGCTCCCCTACAATCGTGCAAATTGACTACTGAAGACTGAGAAAAATGTCTTCACGCCTTCCACCCAGTCCTGGAATCTGTCGCCGCATGAGCGTCCCTAATTTTCGCAAGATTTATACCCTTAATCGTTTATTCTTGTGTCGTATTGACTACTGAGTGTTCCTTCAGGAGTGTCACTGCAATCATAAACATTAATGTTATCTGAGAACAAAAATATGTCCGAATTTGTTTTCTAAGGAGGCCTATTTTGGAAACAAGTATTTACAGGGCCGTTCGTATACAGAGAAAGCGTAGAGGCTTCTCGTCGAGAATAATTCCATAATGTAGTCGATTAAATGAAATTTCGCACTCACTCGGGTGGTTTATTAAATAGTATCATAGCTTATGTGAAGACTTGTTTATGCCGGCAAATATTTGCATAGCACCAAGTCATGCGGGAATGACCGTTCGGCCGACTTTCGTGCGGGACTCTCGAGGTTAAACGGGCAAATATTTATATTTTGTAACAAGGTCCCGGCGGGACGCCACTTAAGGCCGGTCACTGAAGGGACGCTCATGGCGAAGGGTCCCGGGGACCTTTAACGTTTCGTATGTTGGCCCACTGTGCAAATTTAATCATGCCGGCCATCAAATTATGCGCTGTTCGGCCCACATTGTCTATTTACCGTGTGCGGGAGCGTGTACACATGTAAATTGGTGTTCGCGGACAACAATATTTTTTTTAATGTAACACACTCGATGGGAGTCCCAACGAAGGGTTTACGATCGCATCGATATATTTGTCTACGTCGATTTGGCCTTGCGCCAAAATGATAATAGTTGACCCCCCCGCAGTTCACGAAAAGTGGAACACCAAAATTTAACACCAGAAAGTCAAGACATTAGAAGTAAGTCAAGAAGTCTAGAAGTAAATTGTTTTTCAGGAATTTTTTCGTCTGCTTTCGTCATGGACACGAGCACAAGTGACAGTGCAGTGAGGATGCCCGGAAAACATCAGGAAGAAACACAAAGAGAATATGTTTTATACTAAACTATATATTATAAAGTTAAAATACCTCTCGTGTAAAATATATTTGGCAGGAAAATTTTATAATTATACAATGGGGAGTGTAATTTTGTGATAAATTAACTGGACCGAATAGCGGTGCTAACACGATGCTTAACAGGCAATTGGTACGGGTAAGAACCTCATTTAATTGCCAGAAACGGTTCACGGTCTGGGCCCAATAGACGAGTGAAGAGCGAAAATACTAGGAGTGGGCGGCTTGAGATACGCAGGCGGAGCGCCCTACGGCCCTCGGGTAGGCAAATGCGCAATACACGTTTGGCGGGTTTAGCCCAGCGCCAGTGAACACGGCGCAGCCCATAGGCGCGAGGCATAACGCACGACAGAACTCTAAATAAAATTTCTTTTTCAAATAATTTTCATTCTTAAATTGAGAAACACAATTTATAAATTTCAAATTATATATTGAATAACATTTGATGGAAAATAACGCCTCTGTACAGTCGAATACAGTGGCAGGGACAAAATTAAATTTCGTGTACTGGGATTAGTTTAGTGTGTTCATATACTAAAGAGTTTTCCATACCTGTTTTTTGGTCTGTGAGCGGTTGGAATACCGTAGATGACGTGTGTTTCTGCACAAGTGACAGTACAGGTGGCAGTGCAGTGAGGATGCCCAGAAAACATGCAAAGTGCCAACGTGACTAACACCGCTGCTGAAGACGGCGAGCGGCCGTAACCGGTCTAGCAAAAGACCAAACCAGCGAGAGGAGACAGAAACACACGAAATCTACGGTATTCCAACCCCTCGCAGACCACAAAACAGGTATTTCAAACTATTTAAGTTATATTCCATCTCTACTGAATTCCCCTCTAACTTCTTACACCTAACCCGATTTCTCAATAAATTTGCGTAGGTGAAATCGTGTAATTGGAGTTAGTGAGCTCAACTCTTTTAATCAGTTGAAATTTGCATGCGTTTGACCCGGATTTCGATTTTCCCTGCAAATTTCAAACTTCAACTGATTAAAAGAACGAAGTTTTCCAACTCCGCGACTCTGGCTGAAATTCATATTATACAACTGTTACGAGAGCGAGGTTTCACGCGAGGTTTCATTTGAATCCCCGGCAATATTGCGGTAATAAGGAAATGTATGAAAATGTATTCCGACACATGAACGAAATAAATACGGAAATATTGGTTAGGGCACTTAGGTCCGGGCTTATTAAGCCGAATTAGAATTGAATGTCACAATAAGCTAAATTCGAGAATCTAATTCGCAAGAATCTAATTTTTAAATATGTCTTCAGTTAGATGTCCTGAGAGATCTTTCGCAGCATTTCTGAAATTTTCCCAGATTGAAGAACCCGTTCAAAATTTCTAAATTTGGATCAATTTTCCCCGATAACGATTAATTTAAATTTTATTCAAAATTCCCGCTACATTTTGGTACGGATCTTGTCCACTTGGCAGCGCTGTACGTAGCTTGGACGTTTGGGATTTTTGCGAACTAATCCCAGTTGGTCCGCGTCGTCGGAGCGCCGAGCTTCACTTCATCCCTTTAGGACTGGATAAGACGAGAATAATTTACGACAAATTACGATTTTACTACAGTAAGATCCTAACACGCAGTAATATTAGGGACCAAGGCGAGATTAATATAAAATACTAGTAAGTTGAATGTTAACCGCTTAGGGTTAGGAAAACAATCATTCATTCCTACTCATATTGTCGATATATAGATTATATTTTATTACGGTTATTTTAATAAATAAATAACGTTTCCAGATCCGTTTTTCGTATATTGACGTTTGCCTCTTCGTTCGTGAAATCCCGGAATTCATCCTCGAGTGTCGCTAGGACGCTTTATTTATACGACGGATATATTATTTATCAGTGGAAATTATCAGAAAAACAGTTTATTACTAGCCAACTGTGTTAGCAGAGAATCGAATTTAAAACTCGAATATCTAAACCGCTAGTGCACTCTGTCGGGCATCTCCTTCAACTGTACGCCCTTTTGGGACCGTTTAAACCTTCAAATTTGATAGACACTTCACTTATAATGCGCGGAAAACATTTTGAAAAACAATTAGAAATAAAGACGCGAAGTGCCAAATAAAATTTGTGTTTGTTCGAAAGTACAAAGGGCACTAGTTTTAAAGATGTTACAATCCGCTGAAATATTGTCAACCGGGTTAGGCCGAAAAACAGTAATCATACTGTGTAACAGTTTCAGTGAAAGAGAATTGGACATCAATTGCACATTGAAGTTTTCGAAAATTAGCTATGCGTCTCGAAACTTTAGACAGTCCAGAAGAAGAAACCGGTCTAGAGGAGGGATGAAAACAGTCAATAGGGCTTGGACGGGGATACGTGACCGGCCCTGTCTATTGTTTCTATCCGGACGAGCGTTCGCTGACAAAACATCGGATATCGAGTTTGATATCTGATTATGGGGTTTGAGGGGGGTTTGTTGGCCTTTTACACACCGGGACTTTTTTTTCTCTTCTTTTTTTTCATCCCACGGGTATGGAGGCGCCGCTTTGAACGGCAATGTTTTGCCGGCAGGGGGTAGGGAATGGGGGCGAGATGAAAGGGGGGCTGCCCGTGTTGACCGAACGCCCTGTTTAGAGAGCTCTGACCGGAGATAGTGTTTGCCCAACACTTCGGGTACCGCCCCCAACAAGTCGTGTCTTGACGCCCGCCCCCTCAACACGGCTATTTTCTATAGGCATTATAACCTTGTTTCGGAAAGGAGGCGAACGGCCGAACGGCCCGCCACTAGAGTGCTTTTATCCGCTCGTCCGTCCACACGTTGGCACACAGTTGTCCTAACTGGAGCACTGACATTTCACCCCCGCCCTGAGGTCAGTTCAAATTTCACAACCGACGTGACTGACACGGCTACTGAAGATGGCGGTTGGAAGAAACCGGTTTAGCAGAAGACCGAACAACCGATATCTTGGAGTTGTTAATCTCCGATAAGAGAATACTGGATTGATCAAAATTTTACAGGGCGCACTTGTGTCTATATATCGTCCAGACATCGTTACATCACGTATGATTCTTAAATTCAATGACACGAGTTTCAACAATGACGAATACGTCGCTCGAATACTGTAATTTGTAATCAATTCGAAACGCGGTAAACGTGCGTATTAAATGCTAAATAATCGTAATTTTCGCTTCAATCTTCAAATATTTTGTGTTCGAATGAGTTGTAAAAATCCTGGTTTCAGCTTTCCAGGACTAATTCTGATAAAATCTGAAATTTTAAGTGTCTTCGGGTGCCATTAACGATGTTATAACTGAACATATTCCCCGTCAAGGGTATTGTCCCCCGAAGTTCGGTAGTGAGCATACTCGGGAGGAATATAAATCGCGGCCGGTTGGGACACCCAGAAAGCGGTCCCGTACAATTGTAGCCGATAGATAATACGGCGCAATTTACTTTAGGAGGTCTCCATTCTACCGCCCAGTTCACAAGGCTGGCTGGCGTACACTTTGGAGGGTGAGGAGGGGGTGGAGTTCACTTGGCGCCGCTTCCACCGCCACCGCACGAAACTTCCATTAAGTAATCGCGTCGAAGGAACGAGGGAGAGATTTACCCTCCTGGCCCGAACACTTGTCCCATTCAAGTCCCGCCGCCTTTCGGGGGGAATTAAGTATCTCCGCGTGTGTCGCGCATACCCAACTAAATACCAGCAATCACCCTCTCCCGAGATACATCAATTCCGGTATTCCGATTCAAAAGTCGAATCAAACTAAGAAGACTTGCCCAAGAAATAAATAAGACGGATAATTCCGGAATGGCGGAATTAACTACTGTCCCGGGTGGTCTCTGAGGCTGTTTAAGCCGTCGTGGCGGGGATAATGGCTGGGTGATAGAGGAGAGTGACCGAACGAACGAATTAGGATGAGGAGTGGAACCGGTATTTCGACTGTCGGTATGTCGAGGTCATTATGGATGGTGCGATTTGAAACATACCGGGGAGCATTAAGGACGGTCCGAAGAACTCTCAATTGGAATGGTGGCGAGGTAAAGTGGCTAAATTGAGGTTTATATAATTCATATCTGAGCTCTCTTCATAAATTAACCCTCCTCCCGAGGACGCCTCCTGATTGTGGAGTACAAGAAAGGGCGGGCGGGTCAAAGCGTTCGGAATTTCCAAAACCGAATATTTTCGAATTCCGCACCTCCCCCTATTTATATGTAAAAGCCGCTGGTGGGGGGTGTGCGGGTTGGGGCGGCTATATTTCGCGTGGGGCTAGAGCCGGCGGCCCCAGCCCCCGATATATCGCCTCTCTAGGGGTGGATTTATAAAAATCCTCCCCAGCCGAAATCAAATTCGAGAAGAGAGGCCCGGGGAGTTCCCGATTTGGAAATGAAACCCCCCCCGGAGGTAGCGCCGATGATAAGCCGAAAAAGTCCGTATCGTATCCCTTCTGAACGGGACCGGATTTAAGCTGTATTCATTAGAAAGATGAGAATTGACCGAAGAAATTTCACTTCATCGTAGGCTTTAAATAAAACCTATATTAACAGAATCTAGGAGTTAGAAAAATATTTAGCATTAATTATAGATCACAGTAATGCGATAGAAATTTAAAGTAGTTCGGTTGGGACATTTTTCATTAAAATATTATTATTAAGGCCACAATGATAAGCCAAAGGGCGGTATCGGTATCCTCTCTAAACGACCGGATTTTAAGTTGTATTTGCCATGGGTCAATTCTCATCCTCACTAAAAAACTAAATAGACTTGATCCTCCGTTAGTCCTAGTATCATTTCAATTGAATCATGATTATTGGACAGGCGGTAGAAATACAATAAAATTTCAGTAGGGATATCGGGAATGATGAGTTAATAAAATGTTTATAGGGGGAATCGTACAGTGGATTTAAGTCGGTCGGGCAATTTCTATGCCAGCTTTACGGCTTAATACCTGGCGAAAGTTTGGCAAACCGAATCTGGCCGGCAAGTACCTGCAGGGAGGTTTACCGAGTAAATTAAATATAAACCTTGGAGGAGGGCGACACCGGGCGTAGATGATGGGGGGCAATTTCGCGTCAAAGGACCGACCTCTCGCGTAGACCCCGGTTGAAAACTTCGAACTCATCGCGCGATGAAAACTCATTTCAAACTTCACATATTACGGGGAGAGAGAGAGAGTGAGAGGGAGAGAGAGGGAGGAGGACCCCGCGGAAGGAGGGTACGGGGTAGTCTCGTTTGGGGGTTGGTGTGGGGTGGGATGAAAAAATACGACCCCGAAAAATCCCCGTCGAACCCTCTTTATATATATTAACATAACTCCGAAAACGCCGGGGTGGCGGCGGAGGCGGCAGGGGTGGGATGGAGAAGAATAAGAATAGGGTGAAGGAGAGGTTGGATGGGCGTAACCGGTTTCTTTTATTCAATGACCGCCCGGAGATCGTACATTATCCTCGATTTAAATACATTAAAACGGGGCCGAAGTTGAAACGGGGCGGAGGGGAAAAAAAAGCCCGAATTCCGAGCAGTCTCTCAATCCGAGAGCCAACTTTCTTAATAATCAAATTAGGACCTTAGGAGACTCTTTTCAATTAGACCGCGACGACTTAAATGTCCTCCCTGGTGGGTGGGATTCAGAAATGCGAGTCATAACTTTCCAGAACCGGTTTCATCTGGGACTCGTAGGAGTATTAAAATTGTGTTTTAACTGGGTTAATACTCCATGGTGTTTGCTATGTAACTAGCCTACATTAATTAAAAAAATTGAACGTTATATAATTTTATTTTAAAAGGTTATTTTCCAATTAAATTACGCCTAACATCATGTAGAAAGTATGAACGGGTTGTTAAATTTAAATAAATGATTTGAAATTATGAAATATATTTTAATGGATGGTAATAAAATGGTGCGAATTCGTTTCCTCTACACCATTGGGAACAGAAATAATCGTTGGAGTCATTAAAAATTGACTCCGAACTGGTTACTGCAATAACTTCACCTTCTGATACTAAACTCAGCGCCGCCGGTTTGCAAACACACCGTAAAATCCGATTGTTGAGAAATTTCATCGGAACGATTTCGTGTTCTTGCCCTCAAAAATAAAAGAAATATCGCTTTGCGGTATCCGTTTTACGGCCAAAAATGTCGAAACACAACCCCCCCCCCGCCCTCGAGAAGACGTGCTAACAGCTATAGAGCGCTGTAAAAGCTTGTTTGGCCACAGCCCAGACTGCCGGGGGCCTATCTGTTTACGATTTTCTCTACTTTCCCGTGCAACGGATATGCGAAAAATATGTCCCGCCAAAGAGTGGACAATTAGAACAGAGAGGAAATGAGAGAACGAAATAAAATACGCGCTGAAAACAAGACCGGTCGCTGACCCAAATCCGTGAAACAGTCACATTCTATGTTGCAGAATGCCGAAAGGAACTGTTAATAAAAACAAGGACAAAGCAAGTTCCGCTTTTCTTTCAACAATACATTTCTCTTTTTCGTTTCGTATATGGGAAATTTAAAATTTTATTTTCAAAATAATGCAGGTAAACACAACGCAAACTAAATGCAAACTAAAAAACACGTAAAATAAATAAATAGGGAAAATAAAAATCATGAAATGAATACTTAGCGGATTTTCTCAGCGATTGTGCTTAATAAGCATATAAAAGAATCGGTAGGTTAAATTATATTAACGCATGCCTAATAAAGTTTAGGTACAACTTATGCAAACTTTAACTAAATAAAACTTTATTTAGAGCCGCGAATTTAACGAAAATCGGGGCTAAGTGTCAGAAAAAAATTCGGTCTCTTACCATTAGAAACCTGATGGAGCTAAAGGAGATTAAAAAATAAAATTCAAATAACGTTCGGGAGGATTTTATAAATTCCGGTTTTGATTTCCGTCCCTGTTCTGGTTACGGCCGGCAGGTCGGTGCCAAAATCTGCCCCCCGCGACGAGACCATAAATCGTACGGGTCCTCGGTACAACCACCGTTCATCATACCGCATTTACAGCGGAGTACCGCCCGGTGGCCCCTCAAATACCGCCGGTATCACATCCGTAGAGTTTCCTAATTTATCCACTCCTTTTATGACGCCCGATCGTCGCCAAGTTATCATTTTACGCCCAATTAAAGTTATGACAATAACAGTTTCAGGGAGCTGAAGACTGTACCGTTATGACACAATAACATGTCAGCGACAATTCAAGTTCTGGTCACGAAATCCTCTCATTTACTTTTAAATATGAAAATTATTTCTCTTTGTTGTTATTCTTTATGTAAAATTTTCAAGCAAGTTGTTCACAATATGATCGTACTTATTGTAAACCCGTAATTATTAAAATTGTAAAAATATTAATGGAAAAATGTAAAAAAATATTTCGTCCCTGCCACTGTGTTCGATGGCACAGAGGCGTTATTTTCCATCAAATAATTATTAAATTTATAATTTGAAATTTATAAGTTGTATTTCTCAATTTAAGAATGAAAATGATTTGAAAAAGAAATTTTATTTAGAGTTCTGTCGTGCGTTATGCCTCGCGCCTATGGGCTGCGCCGTGTTCACTGGCGCTGGGCTAAACCCGCCAAACGTGTATTGCGCATTTGCCTACCCGACGGCCGTAGGGCGCTCCGCCTGTGTATCTCAAGCCGCCCACTCCTAGTATTTTCGCTCTGCACTCGTTTATTGGGCCCAAACCGTGAACCGTTTCTGGCAATTAAATGAGGTTCTTACCCGTACCAATTGCCTGTTTGAGCATCGTGTTAGCACAGCTATTCGGTCCAGTTAATTTATCACAAAATTAAACTACCCGTCGTACAATTATAACATTTTCCTGCCAAATATATTTTACACGAGAAGTATTTCAACTTTATAATATATAGTTTAGTATAGCACATATTCTTTTTGTGACTCGATCCCCTCTTCGGTCCTAGAAACTGTAGCGCTGTAACTAAATTAGTTCGGAATAAATTTCTGGTTGCGTCCACGATTCTTTGATTTTTCTCTCTCTCTCCACTCGATGGTTTAGTTTATTCTAGACCGCCGTCGTCTCGCCATCTTCAGTAGCTTCTTCGTCGGTCGCTCAGGCGTGTCGAACTGAAAATCAATCTGGAGACGTGAATTCAATACAACGCATTCGAATGTGTATGACACAAATAGGGACATATCCTAATATTTCAGTATCTCTCTTCAGTACCTTTTTTTGCCAGTAAGGTGCCGAGTCTCTAGGGCATCCTCTCACCACGAAGTATGCTCGAAAGCTTTTAATTTTAGGAGGAATTTCACCGTTAATTTCCAGTTGTCGAAGAAGGAATAGCGTTGGGACGGGCCGACGGAAAACTGATTTTCATTTGAGCGCGATAACAATTTCGCAACCCACTACGGAGCCAACGGTCTAATTCAATCTGGGACCGCCCCCCCGCCCCCGCTGCCGCCCCGGGGCCGAGAATCAATCGGGCCCAATTCACCGTGCGGTTTTATAACCGCGGTGGGGCCGCTCGGAGACGTAAAAACATAAACAAAAATTATTCTGCCACTGTCCGACTGGAAAGGATGGGATCCAGCGGAACCAGCAATATATATATATATATATATATATATATATATATATAGGTTTATAAAAGACCGGTTTTGTCCGTCGTCATCGGCATATCGCCGGTAAATTTGACTAATCGCGTCGGCGCTTCTACCAAAATATAGAAGTCCGACCAGTGAATACAGACTAATCGAAGGATATGGTTGTTACGAAAATGTTATAGACCGGTTTTGTCCATCGTCATTGGCATTTGAAATTTCAAATCGTCGTCGCATCCCGTTCGACTCGAAGACAACATTTCTCGAGTACAAATACAAATGTCTTATTAAATTCTTATTAATAGTTAAATTGTAACCATTATTCCTTGATGAACCGATCGCGAGTAATAGGTTTATTCGCGTTCTTAGATTCGTTTTGCAATGTGCTGAGTTGAAGGCGGGTTCTCGTTAAGAGAGTGGACCCATTCCCTAATTCGGCCCCGGATACTTTTCCACGACTCGGTCCAACTTTCGCGTCGCGTTTTCGTTTTCCAGTTTCGAAAGTGGCCGGAAGAAAAAATGACGCCGCCGGTTCGATTATCGGCCGAGTCTGGGCTCCCAATTTCGTTCAGCCCAAATTGCGGGACGTTTCGGGCCCCGCTCTACCGTCCCGCATCCCGTCTTATTAGCCGCTCCCGAGGACTTTCCGGCGACTAAATTCTCTGAAAACTTAGGCTCGGGATTCGAGAAATTAATAAACTTTCGGGGGGTCCCCGATTTGACTGCGGCGGCGGCGGTACATTCGGTCCGAAAAGTTATATTCGGACATTCCGCCTCTGAAATTAATATAATAGAAAAATTAACTCCCCGAAATTTAATTAAAACTATACATCCGCCCTCCTAGACCGTCAACTATATAAACGGCTGCAGGTATTTCGAAATTTATGCAGTTAGTTTACATACCTCTCGACTATTATTGTAGTGTAATTGTTACATCTACACGGGCAAAGCAACAAGCGTAGTGTTGGTGCTACACTATTAGATATAAATTATAAAATAATTATAAATTAATTTGTGTGAGGAGATAATGAAACGAGGATGTAACTTATCGGCTGTCGACTGGTGAGTAGCAGTTGAGAACGGTTTGCAGTACCAAATCAGCGACTGGAGAAGGATCATAGGATTCAGGCTCTAGCTCTCCTCCTCCATACCTCAAGATGGCGCCCGCCCGTCCTTTTTTTTCCCCCTAACTGGCCAGCGCCGACAGAAGAGTGATTAAACTAGGTTTTATTCCAGCACGCCTCATTGTTTCATCCCGCGCTGGGGAAACGGCAATTGCGTTCCTGTCGGGGGGGGGAGGGTTGATAGAGGGAATAGGGGAGCGACCAACAGCGGCGGTTATAAAGGGGGAGTTTATTGGGCCCTGGGATGGAATGAGAGCCGGACACAGGGCCCCGGCCTCCGCCGCCGCCCATAAATCTTATCGGTTCTCAGGTAATTCGGCAGCGTTGACGGTGTTCTTAGGGGTTGCGGGGGGGGTGGCCGAGGGGTAGGGGATGGAGTCTGCCAAATTTATAGTGATTGTGCCTGAGCTAGGCGTGAACACTTGTAGCATTACTTCACAGTGCGGTGGCGGGATGTGTTGGCTCCCAGCGCCCCTAAGGGTGGTGCTGATTACATCTCGGGGAACACTATTATCGAGCCACATCCCCTCGGGCTCAGGGCGACCGTCGTTCCGACCGGAGTAATTAAAATTATATCCTGGAAACGATGAGACCACTTCGCGGAGGAGACATGCGTCCGATACTGAAGAAGAAAATAAAATATTGAAGCGGGACCTCGGCGTTATCAGACCTCCCGAAAAATTTATTTCGCTCCTACTGTAGACACCGGTATATGTGAAGATTTCTAGCCGAGATATTTTCGCTTGTAAATACGATTTTTTTGTGATTTTCCTGGAATTACCTTTCCGAAGTACCCTTCTGACGCTGCGTTCCAACGTTGATCGGGTCCAGAAGAGATTCAGATCCTCCTTCCAATAGCGCTCCCTAACCACGACCCCAACAACATACCTGCAGTAGGACCTAGTTACATAAAATCGCGGTTTCAGAAATTTTCAAGTCCCCCTTTCCTCCGTTAATCGCCTATTACCGGGCGACTTATTACTTAAACGCCGCTTGCCCGAGAGAGATCAAGTCGGGAAAGTGTCACCCCAACTGTGTGTCGGGTCGATCCTAGAACATTTAAGATTGTCGATTGCTCAATGGAAAAAAAATTTCGACATAGTTTCGTTCGTTTTCCGGTTTGAACTCGAAGATCATCCGACTCGTGGCGCCTGTTTTATTCGAGCCTCGTTCAAGACGGTGGGCGATAAAACGGAAAATAAAAATGTTACGTAGGGCAGGGTTCACTAGCGGCCTTCTTGATAGTGCTAGTGCCTCCCTTCTCCCTCATTTTTTTTATAGGGGGGGCCACCCTCGCCCCGGGAACCAATTCGACCTACGCTTCCGTTGTCCCCCTTCCCATTCTCGCAGCCCGATTCCTTTTTATCTTTTATTATCCGAAACATTTACATGACCGCGCCCCGTTCGCGATTTCCCCCCCCCACCCTCCTCCCGTCTTCCCGCAAAGCATTCCCTTTGATATCCGTCTTTTAGCCGGCCTCTCATTTATTCACGCCCCTACTCTCGTCTTTCATTTCGCTTCCCGGCTCCGTTTTGTCTCTGGAACTTAAATTTCCGAAAAGCCGCTCAACGCCGTCGTCTCGGCAACAACGGTACTTATTATCGACCGTGCCAACGGCAGGATATATTTAACGACGCAAAGCCGCTAATAACAATCTGTCCCCGATTGTTGTAACGGCGGTGGAAATTCGGTCGATCGGCAGGTCTGGGACCGCCCCGATCCGCCACTTACTAAGCCGCTAGCCTAAGTTGAAAGCCACTTACGGTGGTACAAGTGACGGTGACAGAGCAGTGAGGATGCCCGAAAAACATCCAAAGTGCCGACAGCGACTAACACCGCTAGTGAAGATGGCGAGCGGCCGAAACCGGTCTAGCACAAAAGAACAAACCGACGAGAGGAGACAGAAACACAGGAAATCTACGGTATGCTCATTTATCGTTTACAATGACATTATCGTAATTTCACCGGCTTGTTCCCAGTAAAACTGCCTCCTTATAATGCATACACAAGGTAATTACTATCATTTCTTCGCAACTCGAATTTTTCCTCTGAATTTAATGTCTGAGTCAACAAATATTCAATTTTCGATTACTATAAATTGATTTTGATCAATTTTGATTACTATAAACTATGATTTTTTTTATGGACGTCCAGCTTAGAATTGAACAGTTGAAAAATAGGAATTCCTGAATCGCCTGATAAAAAATCCGGTCATCCTTCATTGGAGCCGACAGACGCTCTCGATCTTGGTACCAATCTCTTTCATACGATCTAAAAAGGGATATAATTAAAAGATTACGGCCCTCGGTTCGCGTCTTTTGGGTAAAACGAGCTGTTCTCCTCGTGTCAAGGGCGTTATGAGGGGGATAGTCCGTGATTGAATTCTAACGGAATATCTGAAGCGTAAGGGCCCGGGAAAAATTCTCCGAGAGCCCTGAGCCTGACAGCTCCACACGAGGCCAACCTCCGACCCCATTTTCCGGCCCGATGTAATTAACGGCAGGCCGACTGTGAAATACGCCACTTAATTTTTAATTATTACGGCGATTTATTTCATTTCGGCCCTAATTAATTTATTACTTTGAGTGATAGAATTGGGTTATACTAAACTATATATTATAAAGTTGAAATACTTCTCGTGTAAAATATATTTGGCAGGAAAATGTTATAATTGTACGACGGGTAGTTTAATTTTGTGATAAATTAACTGGACCGAATAGCGGTGCTAACACGATGCTCAACAGGCAATTGGTACGGGTAAGAACCTCATTTAATTGCCAGAAACGGTTCACGGTCTGAGCCCAATAGACGAGTGAAGAGCGAAAATACTAGGAGTGGGCGGCTTGAGATACGCAGCCGGAGCGCCCTACGGCCGTCGGGTAGGCAAATGCGCAATACACGTTTGGCGGGTTTAGCCCAGCGCCAGTGAACACGGCGCAGCCCATAGGCGAAAGCCATAACACTAGATGGAACTCTAAATAAAATTTCTTTTTCAAATCATTTTCATTCTTAAATTGAGAAATACAATTTATAAATTTCAAATTATAAATTTAATAATATTTGATGGAAAATAACGCCTCTGTGCCGTCGAATACGGTGGCAGGGACAAAATTAAATTTCGTGTACTGGGATTAGTTTTGTGTTTAGTGTGCTCATATACTAAACAGTTTTCACTCGCATCCAGATCCTCGCAGTCGAAAGTCCTTCGTGCCATCCTTCAGCTGATGTTTCTAACCACATAATCCACCATGACCTCAACTTACCGACAGTGGACGAAGTCGCAAAATCCCGGTTTTCCAGTTCCACTCCCGCCTTTCTCCTCGTCCTAATCCACTCGTTCAGTCCCTTTCCTCTCTTACCCATCCATTATCGTCGGCTTAAACTACGCTGGCCTAGAGATCTTCTTAGCCCTTAGACCATAATTGTTCTTGTACAGTTAATTATTTATTTTTTCTCCCATATTTATTAGAGTTATCGTTCTTTATTCGAACAAATATTTAAATCGGCTTTTTAGAAAGCTGTCCCGACTACGTCTGAGGGCCCAATAAAACCTCCCCGCGCGGGGACAGACACGCCCCCATAAAAGTGTGACAAATCCTTCAGCGCCCCGATCTGAGGGGTGGACGGGAGCAGCCCCTTCGGTATCGGCCCCCTTTAAGTATGACAAATGCCCGGAGTTTACAACCGCCAATATACCGAACTTTGATTAATGAAACACTCCTTCTACTCGTCGTGGAGGAGGGCGGGAGGAGCGCTATATTGGCCGGGCATCGTACATCAAATTGTCGCCTCAGCAGTACAACAACTCGCTTCTACCAGAGCTTTGCTGTACACGTACAATTTATTATACAATGCCTGAATTTATTGTCAGAAACGAATATTTAATTATCGACTAATAACCATTTTGTATTTTCTAATCGTATATCGACGTTTTTTAGTTTTTTCTGTGGCACAGAACTCTACTGAAGGTGGTGGCGAGAGGCCAATTTCGGGGTAAATCCCTAACTTAGGAAGACACCTTAATTCTCTTGACATAATTTCTACTAAATTAATGCAGTAGACAATCAGCTGAACGTTGACGCTATTTATTGTGCGCGAACGAGCCTTATCTAGCCTTATTCGTCGTACGCCCCCGTCGATCCGGAAACGCGAGCTATCCTATGCCATTAATTTATTCGAAGGGGGATGAAGCGGCGCGGGCTTTAAGACGTTCCGAGTCACTGCGGTGTTGAGGTCACATCGGACTTTGTAAATCCATCTTGTCTGGGGGCGGTGTTGGGGCGGAAGGTCGACTTCGCGAGGCCCATTAATCAACTGTTATTAATTAACATGTTGTGTCAGACAGACGGCCCCGTTTGACAAATATCCGACCAAGTTACACCGTCCAAGTTTCTCCAACTCGGAGCTTCAGTCTCGTATTCGCTATACGCTTCTATACGCTTCGTACGTACGTCGTAATCGACAAATCGGATGTTGGAAAGTAGCAGCATTTCCTCCTAATGTTTTTTTTTTGGCTTTTTCTAAAAGTAGCAGTCCACTTGGGGTTCGCGAAACTCCGCTAACTTAACTCCGCAGTCTCTAAGCTCTGGTAAGGTTCAATGCTAAAAAACTGACACAATAGCGGTTATGGAAGAAAGGAATATTGTTTGCCGATTCAACAACTAAGATATATGTAATATTAAAATAAAAATGCCAGCAGTTTAATTACTAATTAATTATTCATCAGGATCGAACGCCTTCTACCTCCTGTGTTGCTTTGTTCTCCTGATCATCCGCCAAATTTGTATTTTTACAGCTTAAATAAGTTTTAAGCTCATCATTCGGGTACATAATAACTCAGAAATAGTGATTAGGGCTGTTTTAAACAAATCATTATTCGTTATTGAAAATATTTGTCGAATTGTCTCTGTCGCCATCTAGCGGATAACGATGAAACTGTGAATAGCGACATTCGATTGGACAGCGCCATCTAGTAGACGCGGGCCGAACTATCAGATCAACTCGTCTACCTCCTGCGGCGCCATGTTCTCCTGATACGAAAATTGCATTTTCTTAACTCTCTGCCAAGTAGTGCCACCCTATTTTTGTATCAGGAGAACGAGGGGCCACAGGAGGTAGACAAGTTGATCCTGGTTAATAGCTCAATTAATTCATCCCGCTGCTACTAGATGCCGCTTTGGAATCAATGGTAGGCGGTCAAGGTACGGTTCGCTCGGCGACCGCAATCTGAGAGATTCATTTTATAATTATAAATTATTTTAGAACAATTGTGTTTATCAGTGTTCAACTGTTCAAACTGTACAAAATGGAAGTACGCCAACTTGCTAATTTTAAACCAGGTATAAAGGAAAAATGTTGAAGCAAAAGAAGGACTCCCACAATCGATAATTTGTTTTCTCCGATAACCAATTGTTACTTCGATGTTTCTTAACTATTTAATTAAATCATAAATTAAAATCTAAATAAATTTAAATTGTCTTAATATTGGGTATAAAGGAAAATACTGCTGTCAGAAATACATGTGTTTATTCATTTCAAAGAAAAAAATTCTGGGAATAAATACAATATTTGGAAGTTTAAGGTTTAAGGTAAATATTAGTTAATTATTACCAATAGATTAAAATATATATATCACACTATACACAATATATACAATGCTTAATGGTGTACGTATTCACTAGTCATGCTATTACGCATACAAAAAAGTTCATTTATGAGTAGTCATAAGGTTTAGAACGTACAAAAGAAAAAATACATCTGTATTAGCTTTTAAGAATATGAACGTTTACAAAATTCCATTCGGGAATATATATATATATATATATATATATATATATATATATATATATATATATATATATATATATATATATATATTCTCTCCCAATATTTTTCTTTAAAGCTACACAAACCAACGGTGTTCAATTTCAATGTGAAAAATATTTTCGAAATAAATGTTGTAAATTGACAAAGGATACTTAAGAACTAGGTTTTCATTATAAACTAAACATCTAAGTCTTAATTAAAAACGAAAAAAATCGAAAAATGAAATTTATCAAACAACTCAAATAAGCTATTTGCCCAAAAAATATATATATGTATATTTCAGAGTTTATTATATAAATGATCAAATATTTACACGATTTTCGTGGCCTGCATAGACAACTCCTTGATACTTTGAAACATTCCATATTTTCCCTTCTGCCTCTTAACCAATTTGGCGCAAATAACCAAATATGAATAATTCATTTTAAACCAACTTATTAGAGTCAGTTTCAGGAGTCCAGTTTATACGTGGTGTTTTAATTATGTAGTTGTGAAATGGAGAAAAAATCTGCAGCAAGAGCTGTTTAATTTGTTCCTATCTGACAGATCGGTTAAACGTTTGCCGCCGGTGAGTACACCACAAGCAGTGTATTTATAATTGACAAAAGCTTTTCCAATAGAAAGGAGAAAATCAAGGAGTTGTTCTATCTAACATCACCTACAAACGACCACCTTAGAACACAAATAAATATTTTATTTATTTAAAAACTGAAAAGGAAAAATTGAAGCTCCGTTTTACAAATTTTTTATTTCGCGTATCAAAATGTCAAAAAGTCAGTTCATTCGTTCATATACAGTAATTCATTTTAACAAATGTAAATGTGACGTCTAGCTTCTCAAAATCGAAAATGTTTTGTAAACTGTATATATATATATATATCCAAAATGATTCTCGGAAAATTTGTCAAACAATATATCATGGCCAAATTCTGTGATAAACGCTGAAATTAATAAACCCCCGTATAGAAGAAGAAAAACTGCTGCTCAATTCGTAATGTTGCTCGTTTCAGGACGTAAAAAAAACAGACACCCGATAGATAGAGTTTCATCCAAAAAGGGTTTTAAAAATAACAGCTATAATCATTTTATCATAAATATATTTATACGAATATCATATCGGTATATCTAAAATATAATATGTATCGACCGGCCCGTTACCGGCCAGAAATTAAGCTTCGGCTTAAGATTTTTTTTTTTATTGACGCCCGAATAATTTTTCCCATTCAACATTCAAAACGCAAAGAAAAATATCATTCAGTCTTATCAAAATATATAATATACACGTCGTTATATATATATAATTCACGCGACTATTATAATTCAGGGTCGCGATAAAAATTTTTACCATTTTTTTAAAATTTTTATTTCCCAATGTACAAAAATGTTTTTCTTGTTTAGCTAGGCGCACACCTTTAATTGTTTTTTAAGATTCGCGTTTTACAGTTTATATTCCATTGTTTCCGAGTAAAATGTAACGATAAAAATTCCTCGCGGAGAATATACTGGCGGTGAATTAACTATAGCGGTCGATATACGGTATACGGGGACCGCTCGTCGGCGGTTCGGGGCAAAAAAGTTTTTTATTTATATATTATTATTGCCAATACATTCTATTAAGACAGCGAATAGGCGCAACAATATAGGTTATATGAAAATCTCAGCCGTGAATAGTCGTAAAATGTTAGATAATAAATTATCGGGAGAGTAGAAATACTTTCCGATCTGTTATAACCGAGCCGCGTACCGGCGGCGGGGCAGAAATGGACGAGTAGAGACTTTGCGGGTCAACTGTTGGCCTCCATTTCGGGACCCGGGGGTCGGGGGTCGTCATAAGCGGAAGTAGGCTCCGGACCTCACCGGTCGGACGCAGAACAGCGGCCACCGCCTCGAAGTACCCCCGTAAAAGAAATACATAGATATATAAAATGTACGAGCTATATACGGGCGCGTCAGTGTCCGCCTTAGACGTAGACGATGTGCGGCTTGCGGGTGGTCAGATCGGGCGTGTATTCGTTCTGGGGGCACCTGAGGTCGCCCACCCAGGGCTCCATGTACTTGAGGTCGCCGTTGGTCTTGGCGTAGTTCGGCACTAGGGCGTCCGAATAGTGTTTGTCGGGCGGCACGAGCATGAGTATGGGGGCGGGGGCCGGCGAGTGGGGGAGGCGGCGGCAGGCGTCGACGGGGCGGCGTCGCCCAGCTCGGGCTTGCACATACGCCAGCTGCCGCCCCACAGCAGCAGGGCCACGCAAGTAGTGCCGAACAGGGTGAGCATCAGCCCGGTGACGACCGCCACCGTCACCCAGGAGGTCTCGCACGTCACCGCCGACTCGGGCAGCTGGGCCACCGGCACCCCCTTCAGGTTCTTGGGGTCGGCGCACTTCAGCCGCTCTATGACCAGCCTGAGCGGCTGTTTGGGCTCAGTGGCGTTACCGGTCGGGGGGGCGGGCGTGGCCGCCTCCGCCGCCTCCCCCGGCCCGCCCCTCTCGCCCGCCTTCGTCTTCGCCTCCAGCTGCGCCAGCCTCCACAGCCAGCGCACCGAACAGTTGCACCTCAGCGGGTTGTCCGAGACGTCCAGGCTCCTGAGCGAGTCCAGCGGGAAGTGGGCCGCGTTCACCGTCGTCAGCGAGTTGCCTTTGAAGGACACCTCCAAGAGGTTCCTGTTGCTCTGAAACACCCTAGTCGGGATCCTGGTCAGCTCCGGGTTGTCCTCCATAATGACCGTCTCCAGTCGGGTGTTGTCGACGAACGCCCTGGCGTCCACCTGGCGCAGGTTGATGGAGCGGGAGAGTCTGAGCACTCTGAGATTGAAGAGGCTGTGGAAGGCGACCGGCCTCAGCTCGGTGAACGTGTTGCCGCTGAGGTCGAGCCTCACCAGCTGGTTGAGCCTCGAGAGCTGCTGGGTGGGCACGAAAGTCAAGTTGTTGTCCGAGAGGTCGAGGTCGGCCAGTTTCGAGACGGGGTCGAACGCCGCCGACTCTATGTCCCGGATGACGTTCTCGCCGAGGGTGAGCACCCTCAGGCCGCCGGTGCACGCCGAAGGGAACGACTTGTCCTCCACCACTTCGATCAGGTTCGAATGAAGCGTAAGCGTCTCCAAGACGCAAGGAGTGGGCAGATGCTTGAGCAGCCCCGTCGGGACGTCCACTATCTGATTGTGATTCAAGTAGAGGGTTTTGAGAGACATTACTCCTCTGAGAATCGACGGTTCTTCGAAATAGGTTATGTTGTTGTGCGACAGATCCAATATCTCCAACTCGTGGGCGTCCTTGAAGGAGCTCTCCTGGAGGGTCTGTATCTGGTTGTGGGATAGGTCGATGACCCTGACCCTCTTGAGGCCCCTGAACGTGTCCTTGCCGAGGGCGGTGATGTGGTTGCGGCTGACGTTGAGCGACTGGAGCTGGCTCTGCAACTCGAAGCTCTTGCCCCTCAACGACTGTATCCTGTTTCTGGAGACGTCCAGGTGTTTGAGTTTAGCGTAGATGGCGAGGGTGAAGGCGACCCCGGTTATCCTGTTGCCCTGCAGTTCGATCCTCTCGACTTCCGGGTTGAGCTGAATGGGGACGACCTCTAGGCCGACGTCGGCGCAGGAGGCGGAGAGTGTCTCGTCGCGGCAGGTGCACCTCGGCGGGCAGATGGCCACCGAGTTGAGAGGCACCAGCAACAGACCCACCAACAGCGCCAACAAACAGCCACAGGCCGGCCACCCCCTTCCAACCCCCATCCCACCCCCACTACTGGCATTAGACCTGCAAAATATAACAACTATCATTACTATATCTAAATATATACATATAACGTATTAACGTTGTTTACTATTTTAAACATTTGATCCAGTTTAATTCAACACCCCGCACCTCGTTCATAACTACCGACACACAATCATTGCTCCAACGTATGCTACTATAGAACTCTTATAATAATTATTCTAACAATCGTGAAGTTAAGTTTATATATAGTTTTCACTATTGCTTACGCTAATAATAAATTATAAGCTAAATCATAAATTTAGATCTTAAATTGTTACCCGCACCATTGTCATTTCTAATGTAGTGTGGTTTAAATTCGAGTCGACATCCAAACGACGCCAATGGATAAAATATATGTTCTCACCCTCTTATTAGAAATTTTATCGAGAATACAATTATTTCGAATTAACAAATTGGAGAGTAAAAATATTAGAACCGTAAAACGTAGTTAATTGCGCGTAGTGTATCGCCGGCGGTGGGCGATGGTAGAAGAACGGGAAGGGTGTAATTAAATGTAAACACGAAGGGAGAATTGGTGTCGGAGCGGCGTGAAAACAGATGTGGAAGACTTCGTTCGGGGGCTTACCCTTGTCTCCTGTTTCCATTACTTTTTATTCAGTCACACCGAACAGCCCCACTGGGGCCGGGGGTTAGCAATATTTGACATGAAAACTTCCAAGACGACTATTGCTTTACCCTAAAACAATATTATTTCGAATGCTAATAATATTTTGTAGAAAAAAATACAACTATTGTTATTGCCAGAGGGTTTCGAATGTCGCCATTTACTTTTACAACGGATGGACATCAAAATTTACAATAGCCAACAAACTGACAATATATGAAGCCATATTAAAACCGACATGGTCTTACGGAATAGAACTATGGGGTTCCGCCACGAAATCCGAGCCACTGCCCGCATCCAGAGATTCCAGTCAAAAGCCCTTCGTACCATTCTTAATGTCCCCCGGTATGTTTCTAACCGAACAATCCACAATGACCTCAACATACGGACAGTAGACAAAGTCGCGAAATCCGTTTCCTGAAGTTCCACACCCGCCTTTCTCCTCATCCCAATCCACTCGTTCAGTCCCTTTCCTCTCTTACCCATCCATTATCCCCCGCGTCGGCTGGAAGTGCCACCATCGGGTGGTTTCTTTTATCAAGTCTTTCACGCGGAAAATACATTCAACCGTTGTACTAATAACTATAAGTAGTTGATTGTACAAAAATAAAGGAGAAAAAAAAACTTTTACAACTGTAAAGCGAATTTTTCATTTTAAAAAATGTCACAAAAGTTTGTTTACAGATTTTTGGATCCACTCGGTATCTTTAACACTATCTGGTTAACGTCAGAGTTATATATAAGATATTGGGAGGAGTTTGTTGCTGAAAATGTTCACGCCGCGCACGGGTCGGTCCCGTAGTTGATTTAAGAACCGGAGTGGGCCCCGGGGCGTTAATTTGGGAAGCCTCCCCCGGGAGAAAAGGTTAGTTAGGAGGAGTTGTGCTCGAGGCGATATGTGATACGGCAGAGGGCAACGCCAATCAGCCCACCTGGTGGACCGGTGGAAATACTAAACGCGGAGCAGTTCGCGATACGGGAATCGCATAGCCAACCATAGTCCAATCCCCAGAACACACAACACTCAGCCCCCAATCGGCGACCATTTATGGAATAAACCCCTGGCAAGATTAAAATCAAAAGTTTATGACCCTGAAGTACTAATCCCTACCCCTGGAGATCCGAACATTATTACACTTCGCGATCATCTTCTATGCGGCGAGCTACCAAAGGTGGAATGTTGTTTCATAAATTTATTGGATTCATTTAAGGAACAAAAAACATTAAAATGTATTTATACACGTTGATTTCGTGAATGTCTGTCTCCTCGCGCTGGTTTAGTCTTTTCCTTGACCGGTTTCGGCTGCTCGCCATCTTCAGTAGTGGTGTTAGTCACTTTGGGTGTCTTTTGGGGATCCTCACAGCACTGTCACTATCACTTGTACTGTGGTGGTTGTATCTTTGTCGTGTGTATATATACGTGTCTTGTAATTGTATTTTGGGGGATGTTGTTTGTCTTATTTGAGTTGGAGGAGGGGGGAGGCGCCACCACCCTCAGTGGGGCGCTAGCGTCGCGAACTACTATGGACAAAATATAGGACAGTAAAAGTGACAGTGACAGTGGAGTGAGGAAGCCCGAAAAACCCGAAAGTGCCAAAAGTGACTACCGACACCGCTACCGAAGGTGGCGAGCAGCCGAAACCGGTCTAGCAAAAGACCATACCGGCGACAGGAGAAGGATACACACGAAATCCACGGTATTCCAACCCCTCGCAGACCACAAATCAGGTATTCTAAACCAGTATTTATACACGTTTTTTAATTTTTGAATTTCTCAAACTTTATATATCCTCGTGTTGGTTATTAGCGGCAGAAATGAAACTGATACTGGGCAAGGACGGGGGATGACGAAGAGATCCAGATCTGAGGGTGGGGGGGCGGAGGGAGGATCCGGATTTATAATAATCCTGGATAGGGCTACCTTTTACCGCACCAAGTCTCATTCCCCGGCCCGTGGGCCGCCCCCATTTTTTTTTTCGGCCAAGGGGTGAAAATCAATTTGCAGTAATGTGGCTAACTTTATTTCTGCCGGGGCCCGGCGGTCGGCGGTTTTTAGGTAGGTAGGGAGGCCTCGTACTTTTTTTCAGCCCCCCAAAACACGCAGGGGGTGGAACACCCCTCCTCCACCTCCACCCCCACGGAAAGACCGCAAACCTCGAAATCCCTTTATAAAGCCCCGGATTTTTAGTGGGCTCCGACACCGGCCGTAGGAACGAGAGCCGGCGGGGGGCGGCGTTGCGACGTTTTTTACATTTGTAAAACGATTACGTCTTGAATTTCGTACACGAGTTTATCGCTCCGATCCCTTTCTATTTTAGGCTTTTTTGAGATCGCGTCGTGGTTATACGATTACCTTATGGAATATGTGAAGGGGGATTCTGCCAGTAAGTAATCCACTTTATGGACGCGAGCATCCCTCGCCGCTCCAAACCGATTTCTATTAGGGAATTACATAGATAAAGACATTCGGGAAAACCAAAATCCTCTCGAGGGAAAAAAAAACTATTAAAAACAGGATTATTAGGGAGACAGTAGAGATCCAGACCAAACTGGAAAAAAATTGGATATAATTTCGGTAGAGGACGGTTCCTTCTAGTACGGGAACAAATAAGTGATAACCCTAAGACTCCATCTTCAAGATCCCGATAATGGAACCGGTATGAGTCCAAAACGTCGGATATTCAGTAACGAGTGTGTTTCAATATTTTACAGAACAAAATCACTCGTGAATTATAATAATATTTTGTACTGAAATTTGCATTATAAAAGAAAAGAGGGCGCTATCTTGCGCGTTTTTTCGAATCTATAGCAAAGTATTTGTACCGAATAAAAAAAAAATAAATAAAAGTACGGACGGAAGAAAAAAACCGAGTGGAGAGTTCTCGGCAAGTCAGGGGCGGAGTTCCCTGAACTTTTTAATAAATGAAGTTTTCAATTCGCAATTAATAGAACAGCAGGGGAGGTCGAACGCGGCCCGATTGTTAGAAGTTATTTATTGGGACCGAGATTCGGCGAGCGGGGCGTCCAACTATTTTGTACCCGGGGAGGACTTAGCGCGGGACAGTAAAGTACCCTCCCGCAAGTACCAGAAGTACCCCCCGGCCCTGTAAAACGGCCTCCACTAATGAAGAGGACAGGTTTTGCGCCGGCAAATCGGCTGCGGAATTTAGCCCCGCTCAGACTGGCGTATTTCGGCGGCCGAGGTACGCAAGAACACCCCGCCCACCCCAGAAACCACCCCATCAACCAGGGAGGGAACAGATGCCAAGACTCGTTTTTGTACTCGAGCTCAAAGACCTAACAGTCCCCCACAGCGCTCCGGATAACTGATAATACCGTTGGCGCAGGGTCAATAAGTTCAACGATAAGGGATAGAATTCTCCGAGAGGAGTCTTAATTTCGTCACCATGTTTCCCTACGAATCCCTATGCGGACAGATGAGTCCGTATGCATTCGAAATATGCGAGCCAACCCCCTTTTTTAAATTCGGTACCCGACTTAAGAACGCGTCAGATTTTCAAGTACGTATTTCGGCGAGGGTTTAAACGGACAATCGCCCGTCCACGAGATGTACTCGGATGATGGTAATACCCGGATAGCCGGCTAAGACGACGGCCTCCGCGGGTGACGATGCACTCCCAAAAGCATTCCGTTTGTGTCTCCCGGCGAGACAGACGGGAACGGTTCTCCGACCCCCCCCCCTCCCCCCGCCATGAATCATTGATGGAGAGCCGGAGGCCTCGGATACGGCCCCGGGGTCTTGAGAGTGCCCCCGCCCTCATCACCTCTGAATTATGGATACCGAATGAACCCCCGCGCCCAGGTTAACCCGACCGTGGGGAAAGGCGAGAGCCTCGGGCCCCACGTAAGTTCGACCGACTAAAAGAGCATCTAGATTAGTTTGAATTTGCATACTGCATAAGGAATAATGGCAGCGAGATAGAGAGAGATAGAAGGAACACTGGGATAATGCGGACGGCCCGATGCATTTTGAATAACGATTTAAGTCTCGCGTCATCCGTGTCAGGATTCTTTCTTAGAAATGAGCGGACTCGGAACCCTAATAAATAAATCGGGAAAAATTATTCTCTTCTTTTCTAAAAACATCTACTAAGAACTTTAGTTGAGTGCATCCCTTAAAAAAAATCCCTCCTAACCCAAAGGAGACAAAACAACATCCCGAAAAACACAATAACAAGGCACATATATATACATACGACAAACAGACAACCACCACAGTACAAATGACAGTGACATTACAGTGGCCAAAAGATCCAAAGGGGCCAACACCGCTACTGAAGATGGCGAGCAGTCGAAACCGGTCTAGCGAAAGACCAAACCGGCGAGAGGAGACCCCTCGCAGACCACAAAACAGGTATTCTAAACCATTTACGAGGCGTTCGGACGCTATTAGGGGATGAGGAGTTAGTTCGGGATGGGGAGAGGGGGTAGCCCCGGTCCCAATCAAGCAGTGGGGGTCGGGACTTCCAGCTACCGAATTGCCAGCCAAGTAAGAAAGTTCGATTCGAGTGAGGAAAGTTTCATGGCCGGGGGCCGGGGGCGAGGGGGAATTGCATTACTTCCGGGAGACCGGGCCTCAAACCTCTTTTCCTCCCGGTGGTCTTCTCCACCCCGGGCGGGTCCCCCAACTTGATATTTCAAACCCAGGTAATATATAGGCGCCTTCCCAACCCGCTCCCACTCCCTTCCTCGAGATCCGTTCAAATAAACTTCCCCCATTGTATAAACGCAACTTAGGACCGTCGGTTTGCACGGAGCCTTCCAGTCTGAAGTTCTTTAACTTTTTTCTAATCCACGATGAGACAATGCCCGAAACTATCCCCGAAATGTAAATCACGCGAATGTAATTGAGAAAATTCTCGTTTCGGGGGAGAGCGCCCTTGCGGATGTAGGAGACACATCGTATAGGGATATTCTCAATCAATTTGTACGGATAATGGACGGCTCGGGCAATAAAGTTTTGGTCTCGAAAAGCGAACTGACCTAATATAACATAATTGCGTTTAGTGACCATCGGCGAAAAAACTTTCGAGGGCGTCGCCCCCAATCCTATAAACGCGCCCGATTCGAGTTTAATTCGGGCCGATTTTTCCCCGGGGCAGGATGAAAAATTTCAAGCGGTCCGCGATGCGGTGATTTATACGAATTTTCCATGTCGGCGCGAGATAGAATGCCCCCTCTCTTCCTCCCCGGGGAGATGAGAACGTCATCGGGGAAGCCATCAATCTTCCCGGCGCCCCCGAGCCGGCACCGGGTCACAAATAAAACTTCGTTACTTAACTTACAAATTCCTCGGGGGAATTGAAGCAGCGGCCGCGAGGTGGAGGTGGGGGGACCGTTTGAAAACTGCCCCACTCGGGATCTCAACAAGAGGACTCACAATTACTGTGCGGAAAGGTGGGGGGGGGGAGCAAGGCGATTTTCACCGAAAAGAGGAGGCCTAATCAATTGCGTTGCCGGGATTGATTGGATTTTCTTATCAATCAAACGTTGAAGGACGGTCCCCCTATCCCGCCCCCCACAACGAAATTTCGTTGCTTCTTAACTAACGCGATTCCGAGACCCCGGGGACGCGATTTGCATATCATTAAATTCGTTAAAAAATCCTTCGCTTCCGCTCGGTAAAACAACGAGAAATAATTTTTCGCGCGCGTAAAAACCTTTAAAGCGACAAATTTTATTTAAGAGTTAAACATACTGAACAGAAATATATACAACAAAATTGACGACAATGTTCACTGACAAGAAGGACGTGCAAATTAGGTGCGACGGGTGTTAGAAACTGCATATCAATTCACAGCTGTTCGCGGCAATTTTAACCGCCGGTGGAATAATGCAGTAGCTCAATACCTATCAATAGACAGGGTGGGGGGGAGGGTGGAATAGCGGTAAATCAAAGGGAAATATGTAGGTATCCTTGAGCTGAGATCAAAGCGAGGGCCGCCCATTACCCTTGAGAATTAGACCCTAAGTGACGCCCGTCAACATCAATACTTGCAAGCCCCCCTATCACCAGCACTGAACCTCGAGAACGACTGGTTACTTTGTCATTTATATGATAAAAAAAAATATTATTCGAACGCTGAGATGAAAACAGATACCCGTCTATATTCCAATCAAGTCAGTACCGTTTGGCAGGGTAATAAATCCAGATATTTTCCATTTTCCGCATGCACTACTTTGACAACTTTTTTCTTATCTGGTCCTTAATAATGTCGGCCGATAAAGAAACTACGAATAAACGGCGCAACGAAGAAGTTGGGTTGACGGTCTTGTTCAAATATTATGCAATTAAGGGCGTGAGCTTGAGAAGAACCAGTTGAGATGATTTTTAGGGTAGCCTCCAGTTTGAAATAAGGTATCCTAGCCAACGGATTGAATGGCCGGTATGAAACTGAAGAGTCAAAAGTCTTCCATGTCCCCATTCACGAGTTGGTGCCGGTTAATCACAAGAGGGCACCCTCGAAAGTGGGCGGGCGATAAGGGGCGACAAAAGGAGAGACGGAGAAAGAGAAAGAGATAGGCGCAGAAGAAAAATAGCGCAGATTATAATGTCGGCCGACAATGGCCAATATAAAACTGCCCCGAGAGGAGACCGAGGGGACACAATGGGCTGATATATGGAGGTTCCTACTGCGATTTTTTGAAATGTACCTTCTTATAACCGGCGTCGTAAATCGCCGACTGGAACTGTTAATAAGTCCCAGAAGGAAAAACGATCCTCGAACACCTCATACCAAAGGCAACTTTTGATTCGAAACCCAACGGACATACATAATCTCTAAAATTTATCTCAAGTCAAACAATTGTTTTGTGTCCACTGTACAAACTCCTAGAGGTGCGTTCAATGAGTTGGGAATTTAAGTATTGAGTCCCTAAGAAGGAATTGTAGAAAAACGGTTTTTGCACCAAGAAACAACCAAGACGGTTTATAGAAAAAAACCCATGACAAACCCTCTACATTCGTTAAAACAATAACGAATCCCTCAGCCTTTCAGAAAATTACCTGAAGGTGATCGTAGACGAATTCGTTCGCATCACCCCGTTGCTTTGTTATCAGACCTCGATAAACTCTTAGCCAATACAAAATCACAATTTAAATCGTTTCAAGATGAACGATGATTTGGTTATTAAAAAAAATCGTAAATTTTTCTTCTTGTTGTTGAGCGAAGACAAATCACAATCAGCCATAAAACTGTTGATTAATTGCATGTACTGCACTTTCAAGTACCGTTATTACACATATTTATAGTAAATAATTAGTAGCTGTTCCAACGTTTTAAAATTTTGCGTGAAAATTTATGTTGACCCGAATCAATTGTGGCTATTTCTTGAAATATTTTTAATTTGGTCGATTTTTTTATTTTCACTAGGCTTGTATATTGTGTCGAGGGTAGAATAGAGTTGTTCTTGGCTATTTTGCGGTGGCGGCCATGGCCGTTATTGCTCGTTAATTATTTCCGTTTCCCGTCATTAGCAGCTCGTATTCATTCGCTGAATTAAGTGCCAGCGGGGGCGGAATCAGTTTCGCAATACCGGCGATACGCCACGTTATCATTATAAACCCATTTCGGGACACCGGGAAAGCCGATGAATTGACCCGAGGACAACATTAAAAGAGACGACGGCGGAGAATAACCCAATATTAGGAGAAGTAATAAAGAGGTGGAGGAGGCGGAGGAGGAGGAGGAGGAGGGACCGTGAATTCACTTAGTAGGACTGTGTAGCCGGTGTAATGGCCCAGAACTTTCAGTTAGCAGTTTCCCTCTCCCTCCTCATTCACTTTTAACTTAGCCAACCGTCCTTTTGCCATAGTATAAACTCTCGCCAAGTAAATCTGAATGCCCCTTGTTTTTACCCAATCGGATGTTTATCCTATTTCATTCCGCCTCACGATAGCAATAATCAATATTCGGTCAATTTAATGAACATCTATAATTGATACATTAGAAATATGCTATTGCGTTGCATCATATACATATAATGATTAATCAATTTTGTTTTTGCGGTCATATTTATAGAGATTATTATTTTCAATTTAGACTTGAGTTAATATCTGGTCCAACATCAATCCCTGGGCAAGTCAATAAAAATTTCAATTGATTACTATTTAGTCTCAAGTAACTGTCCTATTTTTATTTTAGCTTGTGTAGCAAAGAAGCATCACAGCCAATATATTAAATGGGCAATTAAATAAAGTTCCCAGTTCCAATGAGAAAATACGTGAGAAAATAGAGATAAAAATGAGAAAATTCATAAATCTCTGCTCAGATATTTAGGTGTACATTCTGGCGGCAAATTGAACTAAAAGGTGATCAAAATCGAACAATACGCAGAATGGGAACGGTCTGAAAATATATCCGACTTTTTTAATAAATATTTTCTTTCATTACAATTTAAACGAGTTTTTTTATATTTTAGACAAAAGTATGTGAAATGTTAACGGCATCGAAAACATCGGTTAGTTTTTATTCCCGCACGCTTCGTTGAACACGACCAAACGTTTCGTTCCGCGTGGTTTCGCGTTAATCGATTTCCCCTGCGAAATATTTTTCGCGCCGCCATTAGAAGATTAACCGAATAGCTGGGGGAAATTCCCTAAGCGTCCGAATCTCTCCGGTCCGGTTGGCCGGCGATTTAATTACGAGCCCATAACGCGGGAAGAAGGCCGCCTTTGCCGGGGCAATCCGTTTGAGGGGAGCGAGGACGACATACTGAAGACTTCATTCACTCCGGTAATTCGAGCCCTACAACTCTCTCCGCTCCCCCTTTATGAGCTCTCGTTATGACGCGCTCCGCTCTCATGATTCGATTGTCTCTTCGCTACCGTGAACAACGCCCGTTTCTACAAATTACGTCCTTCCCACCCACCAAGCACTCTGAACACGAAAATATTTAGGCTCATTCCTCATGTTATAAGCGCGAAATTAAAGTATAATATTAATGTTTTAGTCTGTTGCGTGGATTATACCGGAACGACTAGATCTTAAAACCGATCTTATGATTATTTGTTTCGCTTTTCGCGGCATAATCCACTAAGATATCGATGTCGTTAGCATTCTATCAGGAAGTCATTTCATATTAGAATGTATTCTATCGAGAGTTAGATTAGGGTATTTACTTAGGATTTTTATTTTGCCTGTTTCTGATTCCATTAGAATATAAATACATAGGTATAATTCAAAAAATATCGATGATACGACTAACAGCATAGTGTTGTAACACTACTATACTATATCCTTCTACTATATCCGGCTCCGTGAAAGGTACTGAGTAAATTTCTCTTCAATTTATAGCCCCATTATTTGTTCTATAATCATAATACAGACAGCTATACGGTTCTTACTCAAGGTGTGAGGGTTTAGCCTCTGTTTAGAAGTGGGATTCGAATTACAAATTATAGGTATCGATGGAAAACGAGTAAAATAAACGACCTTTCAGAGATCACGAAAAATATCATACGCCGGCAGTTCACGGGCTCCATCTTTTAGACGAAATTCGAGAACCGCCGAATGTTTTTTATTCTCCGCAGTTCAGGCCGTATTTGGGTCTCGCCCCGCGGTTCCTCGTTACTTCCCTCGGGGGTGTTCGGTTTCAGTTGGGTGCCACAACTAAGCTTAAAAAAAACACCTAAAACTCGCAAAATGTGTTTCGAAATCGGTAAACCTATGCAGGAAAAAACGGTAACAAGAAGCGTAATAACTCATTTGGAAAATATCAGAGACGCCACTTAATTGATGAAATAGCCACGACTATTCCTTCGTTAACAGTGGGTATTATAAAAAACGAAAAAATAAACAAACAATTATAATAATGTTATCATTAATTTCCGGTAGGATCGCGTAATAGGAAATGGCATACCCTTGAAATGGAGCTCGCTCAGGTGATCTCAAAACACAGGAAAATTCGACTTCTGGAACCCTTCGCTAATTTATAATAATCTTGCCAATGATAGTTGGTAATTTCTTGCATTGCGTCCACTTCGGACGTTCCGCTTTGTGTCGATTAAAATTTAATTAAAACTTTTTACAGAATTATTTAGGTCAATAAGTGACCAATAGTTTAGGGCAAATCCCGCAACGTCTTCTTGGGCACTGTTCCTGCATTAAACTGAAGTCTGTTTAACGGTTCTTTTCGCCACGGCGGGAACAAGAAAATCCCGGTCGGAAGGCCAAACAATTGCGGTAATAAAAGTGGGGCGCAGCGGATATTTGAAGAGCGGAGGAAACATTCCTAGGGCTGGACGGGGGGAATCTAATCCCCGTCCAACGTAGAGAGGACTTTGCGCATAATTCGCGGGAGAACTGAAGAGAGAGAGAGAGAGAGAGAGAGAGAGTGGAGAGAGAGAGAGGGAGGGAGGATGCGGAGCTAAAGCCCTACGGTGGGGACACTTTGCCTGGGCCTTAAACGCCCCTAAGCCCCCACCACCAAGCCCCCACACAAGGCCCGGACCCACATTACCGGTAAACGACACCCCCCTCCGAGTGTTCAAACGGCCCACACGCGCCACAAAGGGGCCTCCAACAATTTATGCTCATATTCGAATAGCTTATAACATTTGCTTATAAGTTGGATTTTTATTGACTGAATTCCCCATTATCGGTCCAATTCCAGACGCGAGAGTTTTATAAACCCAATTTTAAAAACACAATTGTGGCCCACTAAAAAACCGATTCCCACTTTCAATACGTTTCTAGTACTACAAGAATAGAGATAAGATGAAAAAATAACATACCAACAGTTATCAGCTACAAGCATGCGCTATTAATTCCAAACCAAAAATATTTTAATATAATTATAAATATGATATAAATATAGTATATTTACAAGTCAATACGTAACACTTATCTGTTGTTAATTTTATTAAACAAAAATTTTTTAACTAATAAAATCTTGTACTAAATGAATAATTACTCATTAGCCAATAATAATGTCTCGAAATTCAAGCGATCCGACGAATTCCAGACCTTCCAGCCGCATTCTCTTGGAAATGAAATCTCTCCGACTTGTCGATTTACCTAACCGGAAAAACAATTAATACGAAAACCGGGCCCCCGAATTTCGAAACCGGGGGCGGCATTCATTAAAAGGCCCGCCCGCCCGCCGTATTATTCTACTTCTTATTATTATTTAAGAAATTAACATAATCAGATTAGAGTCCGGAGATGGAGAAACTTTTCCTTTCCCCGAATTCCCTGTCCCCGAACCTCTCCACCGACGGGGAACCAAAAAGCGGAACAAAGTCAAGAAAGTGTATTCTACATGAATAAATACGACGCGTGGGGGCGCTTGCCGCCACGGTGGCCTACGAAAGATCTGCTGCAGGGTTTTAAATTTCAGGATTTCACGATCTTTTGTAATTACAAAATCGACGAAAACAACAACTTCTGCTAATGTGGAAGGAGTTTCGGAAATGGCCCAAAAGTAAAATTTTTCAACTTTCCTTTACCGGGTAAGTATATCTCACTTCGGGACCATTGTTGCCGGAGTATGAGACAAATCGGGGAAATTTTTGAAAAAACAATATTTCGTTTTTTAAACTTTCCTTTACAGGACAAGTCCTTTACATGTAATGTTTGTACAGCAATACAGACACGTCGGACGTGTGTCGATATTAAAAACGCTAGTTGGTGACAAACATCAAATTTGTAAATAATACTCAAAAATTACGTCACGAATGTTCCCGTCATCATGGTTGTGAGGCCATACCTAAGCGACGTTTATTTACATCGTGTTCGCTGACATTATCGGCGCTTAAACATTTCAGAAGTGGAAAATAAAACGTAGGAAATTTCATTAGGGGGACGGTTACGCGGGCGACCGTAAATATTTTACGTGTGCCGAGGGCAAAGCTGCCGGCGATAAGGGATGATCCCCGGGCACCGTGGATATTTTGCCCCTTTACTGTTTTACGCCCCGGGCCCCTATTATGTGCCCCGACCGGTACATAGCGCATAATGCACGCCGCCCACAACGCCAACGACTGCCCCATTTGCATTCACCGCCCCGCCCTGGGAACAATTCCATTTTATAATTCACAGCTTACGGTCAAGGAATTCGCTGCTTGAGAGTTGATAAAAATGAAGGCTTCGAAACGCCTTTATATCAGATGTATAACATTCAATGCTTTCGTAATTGCGATCATCTGAAAACACTTTTTTCCCATTATAATTCTGAATATCGTTATTATTTTCTCCCCAAGTTCCTCGAACTTCATATTCTAAATAAAGTATTAATAGAAATATAAGTTTTAACTTATTTTGGGAAAGTGTCTATAACATAAGCTATTTTCTATTTAGATTCTAATCAGTATTATTAGTATTTGGAGATTGTAAATCGTAGGTTACTACCATACCAGAAATCCAATCGGCGTATTTGGCACGAGACACTCACCTGAAACAATAAGGAAGGTAAATCAGACATGTATAATTAGAAAACAAATTAGAAACAAGTGAAATTAACTTGAATTGAAACTGTAGATAGATCTCAATTATGTCAGATATGCTTTCATTGTCAGTGGGGTGTCACCTTTCATATTTAATTTAACATTCACTAATCTCTATTTTGTCCGTTTTTCATAAAACATTTCGCCCCGTCTTTCATTATCATAGTTTAAGCAAGACTCCTGTATTAAAAGCGGGTTTAAAAAGCCCAGGGTGTCGGGGACGACCTATTAATCCTATGGGGGAATGGTAAATATACACGGGAGGGCTGTAGAGCCCGCGGGAATTATTGGCCCGAAGTCCTCTTTCGGATCCTGATAATACTTCTTCTTTTTTTAATGCCCCCTGAAATGAAAACCGGAGGGGTTGTTGGGTTGGGGGATGAACAACCCCAAATTACGACTTCGGGGGGCGGCATAAGATAGGCCCCACGGGGGCTTGACTATTCACCTCCCGTTTCGTGTTCGTTAACGCTAGCCTCGAAACTCGGTTTTGTCCCGAGTCTTATTGAAATTAAAACCTCCCCTCCTCCTCATTAAATGACGGCTTATAGGTCTCTAAGCGCGCGTATATAGCAAGTCACAGGACTATTTCTCCGAGGAAAATAAACTTATACCCTACCCGAGGTTATCGGAAGTATTAGAAATCCACGCGCCTATTCCATTACAGCAGACATTAACTTATCAATATTGAACAATTACACATCATACAACAGTACAGAAAACCGATCGTAGGGGGTTGAGAATCAGAATCATTTCTGCTTTAGATGCATATGGTCTCATCAGAATTATGAATAACATTAGTTTCAAGGAACGTGGTAATTAAGTGCACATGGATAAACCCACCTTTGTGAGAGAGGGAAGTATCACTATAGACTAATAACAGTAATCCGATATAAATATATATTGATCTTTTATTAATATTCGAAATCAAAGTACTAAATTCTGTCATTCCAGCCGTTTAATGTGTTACTGAGAAATCGTACAAAGTTTGGATTTTCGCATTTTTGAGTGTGTTCACTAGAAGATAATAATTATATTGGCTACAGCATTCACAGCAAAGCATGTGAATGTTTTGCTCTCAAAACTGCCCGACATATATCGGCTCAGCTCTGTAATACTAGATAATGATTAATGAGGTTTATTTCAACGATTTTATTCCGCTCGCATTTCAGTTGTTGTTTCCGGAAGGTCGATATTCCAGGGCTGGGTAAAAGTTCGGCTCCAACCGCCGCCTTAAAAGGGCTTTACGGTCCGTGATTCCCGCCGCGTTTAAGACCTACGGGGGGGGGGTGGAAAAAAAACCAGGAGGGAATAAAACGGGCGGGGGAAGGGAGATTATCTCATCTCGGAATGAACAAACCCGAAACGCAAGGTTGGGGCGGGGATTTATGTGTCCAATTGTCCCTCTCGGTTATTAGCTCGGCTGGGGGTGGATTGGGAGGGAGGCGGTGTCCCGTCAATTTTCTACCCGGGTGAACCTCTCCCGGAACAAGTCCGAAAGGCGTACCCGATCCGGAGTCTATAAGAAAATTTTCCCCCGGCCTATCTTAAATCGGGAGCTGCCACCTCCCCCCCGAGCTATAACCCCTCGGGGCTTCGAGTTTTGTTTGATGGAAGCCCTTTATTTCGGCCCGGCTAAAACGGATCTCACTCTGTCACTGTAAATTCGAACCGGTTTTCGATATGGTCCTTTTCCTCTACTCGAGCTCCCACTCCTCCTAAGATTAAGGCAATAAAAGCCGAAAGTTCGACTTGTGTTATTATCGCGAGCCTCGGACGGAAGCTTCGCCCATTATGGAAAAGGCGAATTTGCCACATTTATAGCGTCAATTTTTTCACTGCTAGTCTCGAAGATTTCATAAGCAGAAATAAATGCATTCCTAAAAAAGCATATAACAATACTGAAGAGCGATAACATTGAATCGTTCGACAGAATCGCGCTCTAGATCACCCTTAAGTGGCTCCTAGTTCAAGAGCCGTCGGATGCAAATGGCTTTCAGTAAGCATCTCGATGATCATGATGGATTCTGTCGGCCACTCTCAGTTATACTATCCAGAATGCAGTAATGGATGGAAGGGAAAGTTATGGGAATTGTTCGACCATAAATATTTCACAGGAACACCGCATTCAATTTACGGTATTAAAATATGAACTTTGAATTCTTTCAGCTTCGAAACTGTTGTTTATTTCACAAAAATTTATGTTTCCAGAATATTTGTTCGGAAAATGTGGAATTGTATAATTATATTAAATTTCTATTTTGAGAATGGCATAACAGTATTCTACTCATGTCAGTTTCAAAATTAATCTACTAAAAGGGCATCGCAAATTTAGGTAATACAGCCGATGGAGAAAAAAGGAATAAGGACATGACCTACCGTTATTTGACGACGCAGAGTTATATAATTGTACAGTATGAAATTATACAGCAGTATAATTAATATTTTTCTGGTAATTAGAGCGTCTTTTACTATACTTGTAATACGATAAAATGTATTTCTTTTAAAGTGGGGTTTTGTAGCTTGAACGTGGCCATAGCGCTAAATAAGGGCGGTCTATCAGCAAGCAGACGGTCGTTTGTATCACCAACGAACCGTTACGAACAGTAATAACAACAGACCGAATCGGAAAGTCGAAATCGAAATAGTTTCTGAAATAACACGTTGATGGCTGTGGGTGGGGAGGAAACGTCCCTCCTAATGGGTTTATATTCCAAACATGTTCATGTCGGCCGACAAATATTTAGTTAAATATTAATTATATAACAGATTCTGTTTTCTGTTTGTTTGAGCTTCGACACAAGTTTTGTTATCCTGACAGCGCCAATATTAACTAACTACGTTAATAGCAGTTAATTATCCTAGAGATGGGAATAAATCTAAACAATATACGAGCTGCATGACCTAAAGCCTCGTTTGGTATCAAACATTACACATCAATGTTATTGTTATTTAAGAAAACGTTATTTCATTAAATTTGCACAGAATATCTGTCACAATATAAACAGGTTTGTACGGGCATAATTATGTTTACAAATAGTTTGGACAGAATATTATCTCGTGGGGAAGATTTCACAATTAGATTTTGTATATATCTGTATAAAGTTTCCTTCTGCGGTTATTTTCAGAAGTATTCTGTGCATTCAGACAATTTGAGAGTGGAGAAGTTAGTTGTTCACTTTATAATGAGGAAGCTGTACTTCGTGAGAAGTGACTGCTTAATTCAAAATTCTAACCAGATGCAAATATCGTTCAACTATCGTTTAATTACTTAATTTAAGTATAGGGGAGCGTCCGGGTTACGAACAAATAGGGTTATGACAGAATTTTCCCTCCGGTTACGACCGCTCCTTTGACATACGAAATTCACTGAAATTCACCTAATTCACTGAAAAATTGTTTTGATTAAATTTCACAGTGGAGTCAACAAATTGAACCAAGGCAGCAGAAATATTTTGAAATAAATTAGTATAATTTGCCCCCTTTCCATGGGTTGTGTTTTCATTAATAACAAAATAAGTAACTAACTCTCTTAAACTAACGAAAATATGTTTCTGATGCTGGAATTGATTCGGGTTGAAATATTCTACTCACGGTAAAGGACCGGATGGAATCTCTATAATCGATTGCTAAAAATCTTTACCTTACGTAATATAGTTATTTATATGGCAGTATTTACGCGTGGCAAAAATAGATTCACTGTATATTGGGTTAGAAGTCAGAGCGAGTAGTGTGCCGACGGTACACTGTTAAATTGTAGCCGCCAAATATCGGACCGAATCCGTCGGAAGTGTCCCTCCGAACGCTGAACCGGTTTCGATACCGGCCTAAGTGCAAATTTATGCCCCAGGCCGGCCATATTTCACGGGGCCGCCTTGACAGGGCCCCCCCACAAACTTATGATAGACCCCCCCGCCCCCCCTCCAACCAATACACGGTCACACCGGAATACGGGATCGGTTATACAAATCTCCGGCGGGCTAAAGACAGGCCCCGGCTGCATCTAAGGGGGATGAGAGTTTTTATTCCGCCCCCGAACTGCACCCCGGGGTCCGATGCCGCCGCCCCCCAGTCACAACTACGGATTTATGGTTTTGGGGGCGGGGGTTGAAAAGCTGTAGAGAAAAAAAAATTTCAACCGAAGATTTCCCCGCTTCAAGGCCGCTACGCGCTCAACATAAATTGTCCTCCCCCCCCCTCCCCTACCCTGGAGATGAAGAATCGGCTTCCCTTCGATTACCGCGAAGTGCACTCTTCCACCCTACGAGTTATACAGCCCTTAAACTTAAGATTTGTTAACCGTTCGCCGTCCGAAGCACTCCTCTGAAGCGGGGGGGATGCAAAGTCATGGGGGAAACTGCACGACCCTAATGTACAGCCGCGGCCCGAGCTACCGGGTATGATATCAACCAAGAATAATATCCTTCAGGACCTTCAAATCTTGTAATATTCAATTTTAGATTTGTAACAAAGCGTTGTCGTTATCTCAAAAATATCGATTAGCTATATTATACGAAAGGATAATTTAATTACAATTACCTCATGATTTTATAATTTATACTAACGCCCCTCCGAAATTCGCGCTTCGCAACCTGCCTTTATAATGTCCGAGAGGAATCGTGACATGCGAATTCTTAGATAAATAGCTGAATTCTTTTTGCCCAGCCGCCTACAATTGCCAGTACTGACAAATGGTCAGATGGGAACGGGTTTTTTCCTTCTCCGGCTCCGACCAGTAAATAACGAGCAGGAAGAAAGCCACCGGTTACAGGCAACGAAAAGGATCTACAACGTTCGAATACTCGGCTTTTTTTTACAAGATAAATGTACTGACAATGGAAGGCATAATGCAAAAATACTTTACTAAAACCTTTAATATCAATTTGGCTTATTTATGAACATTCTCCTCCATTCTCTATGCTTCTTTGCTTAATTAACTTGAGGCGAATCATTGGAACATTACCGCCAACAACCTTCAAAATACGTTTTCATTTTCGGGAAAAACAAATATAACTAATTATAGTGCATAGGGTTTGATTTAGAGATTAAGTATAACAGTTTTTGTAAGAGGAGATATTTTATGTTTATTAAAGTCGAAGAGAATTTAAATGTCTTTGCAGAGTTGATATTTCGTACAAAATGAAGTTTTGCGGAAAACTAATAAGGGAAACGGAGAACTGGAACGTTAATTTTTATCTCTAAGTTTTAGATGCCGTTTTCAATTTCGATTTGTCAGTTGAAGAAAGAAAAAAAGAGAAGAAACTTCGGAGCAAGTCCATTTTTGTCCGCCTGACAGTTTCTAAAGAAGGATAACAGTTTCAATTAGGAATTTCAGATTAACAACCGCTCAAAAGAGAAAACCAGGTGTGGTAAAACTCAATTAGGTTTCGTTAATAATTCCGGAACAAATGTTTATTTAAATAACTCCTGATCTACACCGCTGAGTTTCGCCATCGAAAATTGGATTTTCTCAAAAACGGGCGCCGCTTTTCCATATTACAAAATAAATAAATAAATCGACCTTTCCATGTTCATCGCTTCGATGTTTTATGTAACTGGCCGTACGGGGACATCAATACAAACTGGTAATTTATTTCTGATGGCGATGATGATGATGCAATTACGAGACGACGAATTTCAATTTCAACAGGCCGAATATTTGTGTTGACCATAAAAGGGTCATATTTCGGTGAGGGTTGAAAATGGAAATTATTTTTACGCTCATGTAAGCATTTATTTCGTGAGAATGTTGTAACCTTTAGCGCGTGAAAGAAATGTGTTACGAAAAAAGAAATATTTCAAGTAATTAGATGAAAACACAGGCCTGATAAACTGATAAAATCGGCCGAATGGAAACAAAGAATTCACCTGAAATGGGAAGCTACGTCTTTAAATTAACTCCATAAAAATATTACTGGATGAAGACTGTGTGTATGTGTGTGTTTTAAAATTACGAATAATGGCCGAAGCATCAAACAACGTTTATAGGAAAACATAGTTATGTAGTTTAAATTTTATTGTAGATCCAATTCTTAAAAGGATGAAAGAGAAACAACTCATTCTATCTGATTTTGTTTCTCTTCATTAGCCAAGGACTATAACGAGTTAGACTTCTCTAGTCTACCCGACTAGAGGTGGCCTCGAAAGTACGCAGTTTGAGATTTGAAACAAATATATTTCATCCATTATTGGAGGCGGTAGAATGCGTTTCTTTTGTTCGGAATTTAACGACTAGGTTAAGCGGTTCGGCCGTGTTGTAATTTTGCAGACCGACTGCAGTACGCGATACGTATCGGTCCCTTTCCGATACCCCCGCCCCCGCAGAACCGGGTTATTTACAACCCTTAAACCACGACATTAAAACGCCTATCGGCGTTGACGAGGAGTCGTAAAAACGTATGGGGAATTGGGAAAAAACCGAGGGGCTGGGGCCGGGAGGGGCCCGCCTCGTAAAAATATTCCGAGCCCCATAACCCGAATGAAAAGAGGCCCCCCATTATGAATTGGGAACCGGCGGTCTTCTTAGTCCAGTTCGCCCTCTGAAAAACCGTGGACAGCGATAAAGGATTCCTAGGAATAAATTCCAAACCGTGTTTGCCCAGATTTATGGTTAATAAAAAAACAGCCAGTTATTTACATACTTAAATTAATGTTTTCAAATATCAGCATTGTTAGAAAACGCGTTCGGTTCCACTCTGACTGAAGGTATAAAAAAATTCAAAACTGTTATATTTTATGAGATTATTCAATAGCATATTTGAATTGTAATAAATGAGAGTTTTCAACAGTGACTGCGGATCAATTCCGCCTCGGATTTGGAAGCGCACCGGGTAATTGTCTGTTGTCTTAACCGTAGCCCGCTCCCGCCGTTCATCTGATTATCGGCACATCCCCGGTCTAGATTTTAACGTCGTTAGGTGCGGCCTACGAAGGAGGAGGATACGCGAATACGCAATAAAGGGAGGGCTGAGTGAGCTCGGGGAAGATTAAAGCCCCCTCCATCTATCTTGGCGGCTTCCCAAGCCTGGATTTAAAGGGATTCGACAACCCAATCACCCAGGCGATAATCAAGATTTAGGTCTACTCAAATTTTAGTTTTGTCAAATTCGTGTAATAATTCGAAGTAAAATCATTTATAATAGCCTAAGCAATGGACAACAGTTAAGAGAGCTAGTAAGTGTTATTTATTAGGCTTCTGTAGGGGCCAAAACAAATGGTGCTCTTATTTGGAACCAGTATTGGCGATGTTCCGTACGTTAGAAAACCCGAGCTTTCTATTATACTCGAAGGCGTTGTTCATAGCCCTACAGATGTTTTTTTTACTCCATCCCCCCCCCCAAATAAGTTGTTCAGTCTTGGACGCCGAATCGTTTTTTATTTCATGCTTTGTTTTTGTTTTTCGTCCCGCCAAGTCGCGGAGCCCCGGTTTAAACAAACAGTCGGAACGGCCCCCGGAACTAATGTCGGCCCCGCTCCCTAATTTGGCCGGTCTCCCCGTTCTCATCGATCAGCCGCGGGCCCCTGTCGCCGAATTGTCCGCACGACCAACGGCGAGAATACAAGATTCCCACAATATGTCAATAATCAGTTGAACCATTGCGATAACAAAACTGTTGCCGAGAGGGCGAAGGCAGACAACTCCGATTCAGATTTTCCAAATCTCGATCTTGATAATTAATATTTGTATTAATTAAACGCCAGAACTACATTTTAATGGATAAAATATCAAAATAGTATGTTAACATATTAATAGGTTCCTCTCATTTAAATGGGACAGATGAATTCTTGCTTCAGACTCTCATAATAAGTGCCAGAAAGGTGGTATTGAAAGGGCTTTCCACAATGTATTCAAACTTGAGCCCTGGGTCTACTGTTAATCCCTTAGTACTTGGGAGTGGCGTTGCTTAGTGTGTTTGAATAGGACTGGAGATGGATTTCTCTGTATGGGTGTAATATTTTTATAAAGTTTTATTACGCGCCCTGTCAAATATGAAACCGTCCAAGAACCCGGAGCGGTTGTCCGTGTCCCGATTTTTGATCTACTACTAGAAAATTCCCAATGCCGACTTCATTTCGGAGCCGGAGAGCGCTATCGGGGATTTTCCCCCCTCCCCCTGGTGCCAGGCACCGGAGAGCAAACAGAGGGGTAGATTGCTCCGGGGGCGGACTCCGAATATTCGGCTGATCTCCCCCCCAACCCTCCTAAACCACCCCCAACAAGCAGGCGTCATCCTCGTCCGGACGGCAATTTATTCCGCGACCGGAAAATTCCGGTTCGAGTAATCCGCAGCACCGGTCGGACAAGCAGTTTCGAAATTCCCCGAGAATTCAGAAATTTTTCGATGCATACGAAGGGGCTTTTTAACGAATCCGGGGTCAGTTTCAAATTAATAACACACAGAGGCTGAGTGTTCCGGGTAGTTTATATAATTTCCTCTCCGTCATCTCTTGAAAAAAAAAACAAACGCAGGCTTTTATTGCTATTGAAAAGATTTGGAATATTCGCCGCATCATCGGTCATGGTGAAAGATGGATGGTCAGTTCTCAGTGATTACTGACTAAAACTATCCATCATAGGGCGACCCACCTAACCCTACTGATGATGGGCGGTGATACCCCCAGGGCGCATCGCTGCAGCACACTGCTGACGTCACCAACGGGCACGTGCAGTAATATTTCACCCGGTCATCGGTACATGGCATCACTGGCATCATAATATATTATCAAGAAGGAAAAACAGCTACGTTCATATTTAGTGGTTGAAACGCGCCTACCGAACGGCTATGTGTGATAGAGGGGAGAATATCATGAATAACTCATATAATATTGTTTTCTGGTAACCGAGCGGTTCTAATACTCAATTACATGTCACATCATAAGCTCAGAACAATATAAAACTATATGGGTTGATGATTGAGCTGAAGTGATAATATTCAAATTGATTAGCAAACTATAATATTTTAATATATAAAATATTAAGTAGCCCAAATTTCTTCTCCGACTCTAAACCTTCTCTCTTCTAGATCTATCCTCGAAATATGCTACCAAGGATGCTACCAAGATCAAAAAACTTTAAAATGTAGTAGGTAGGATTTAATTTTCAACCAACATAAAAATGAACCGGTGGCTCGCAATCGATTGTTTGCCAACCGCTGGGACAAAATTTACTTCCGGAGTTCGAACCCGGTCATCACTTCTAAATCCAACCCAGTTCAATAAATTGTTCCAAATACAAATAATAAAGGCTACTATCGACTAGTATTCTCTACTATTTACTGCTGCTATAACTAAACCTATCGTGCCATACAGTATTGGTCCACTCGTTCCTTCGCAAATAAACCGTGATTCTGGCGAAGGCGTTTTATTTTATCCGGACGCCATTTAGCCGGTCGGCCAAAGAAAACGCCGAATATGAAGGGCTCTGGGACAATGGACAATGAATTGGTGGATTTGGAGCGGGGCAGGAGCGGAGCCGGGATGTATTATTCAGGAGGCCGCTAACCGGCGCGCTCCGCCATGTGTAATTCGGGCTAGGAATTCTCTTTCACCGGCGCTCCCAAAGCCCCGGCTAATATTCCGGCTTTTCGATCCTTTGTCGCCGCTCCTAATTTCGTCGTTGACGAGAGATTAAAATCAAATATCGGGGGTTCGCCCGGGGGACAGGGCGGTGGCGGGGACGCCGCTTTATCCGCTCCATTTGTACCGCTAAAATATTACTGCGGGCACTGAGAGGGGGCGGAAAAAAAAGGATCTTCCTTTCACCATTGAAGGCGCATTGTAATCCCTGTTTATTCCGACGGTTATCGAACCCTTTTGTCGTGACCGGGGTTGGAACGAAATTATTTAACTCCGAAAACGATGTACAAACTCGTCGCTTTCACGTACCCGGGCATTATTTCCCGTACCAGCGCTTTATGGCTACGAATGATGCGGACTACGGTCGGATTGTTCGTAGTATAGGTGTCTATTTATTATTGAATGTAGATACGGTGTTTTGTATAGTAAAAAACGTATGACGATTCTCGGATAGCGAACATTTATCACTACAAGAACTCTTGTAATAATAATTATCTTGTAATAATTTAATAACTCTTAAAAACAAATGGAAACGTCGAAATTCGACAATTATCAAAAATTAAGATCAATCGGAAATTTTGGCCTATATTAAGCACTGATTTCTCCGATTAATAATCCCTAGTTATGACTAACTTACGAACTAACATTCATGGCAGGCTTCCTGGCTGGATTCGAACCACCGAATGCCCGAGTATAAATATTCATTAAAAATTAATTTCATATATCTCGGTTTGAAACAGTCAGGTTTCGACCGAAGAGGTTTCAACGATACCACAAACTCGTCGTCAGCATAATCCGAGTACGAAAATATATTTTTCGAGTCCGAAGGGATTGAATCTCAAGCAGGAATTATTTTCATCGCCCCCGCAGTTCCCATATCCTTTATGGGTGCCGTTATTTGTAGACGGCAACGTAAGCGAAACCTCTGCCTCTGAAGTTGGACAGAGAGGCAAAGAAGGGCAAAGACCGTACAAAGAAAGTAGGAAAAAATAAATCGGCGAAAGCGGGGAAGGGTGGTGACAGGGGGGGAAACAGTATAACAAAGATCATCGGTCGGTTTTCAAACGTGTACCCGGTACGTGGCCCGCTCCTCTACCGGCGACAAAGGATTAAACGGAGAAAGCGTTTCTGTTGGGGTCCTCCCCCACCCACCACCACGGGCCGATACTTACCATGTCAAAAGGCATCGCTCTAACAACGATTCGTGTGGGTTACCTTTGTCCATGTAAATCGTCGCGTTTGCCCCAATCCTCCAACAACCGGCGGTTTGTCAGCGATCCTTAACCCCCTTTACGAATCGTGACAGTAAAATAAACACCGACCGGGGGTAATGACCGCATAATTTCGTGTTTTCACTACAAGACTAGGGACCACTTTCTTGCCATTGTCATTTTCTATTGATATTTTAACCGAACAAATGGACGACTACGAAGATTATGCGAAAATTTAGCGACCTTTAATCCCGGGGTGCTAAGAAAATAAACATTGTTGCTATTATTTCCATATAATTTGCTTACATGAAGCTATAATAAAGCAGTCTGCGATCTTTAAACCTCAGCTATTATTATTTAATGATGTTCCACTGGAAATAAATGGAAACGATTTAGATTATACAATGAATTTAAATGTGGTGGGCAGAGATATTTAAACCTGAGTGAAAATAAAGTTGAACCTACCCTGAGGGAAGTATTACGTAATTCCCCTACATAGTAATATATCGTTATAATATTAATTAATTTTTTATTAGGTGAACCAAGGTTCCGGAATGCAGTAATTTGATATTCTTTCTATATCATATGAAATGTGTTCCCTATCAATTTGATAATATAATTTTGAATATTGGATAAACTAAAATGCTGGGAGTATAAATATCTGATTCCTACACTCTACAGTGTTCTTATATTATGCCAGTTCTCCCCTTATATAAAATTCACCCCGTCAGCCGTAATAATCGGGTTTATATTTGCGATTTGCCATCAACCGAGCCTTATGTACCTGCCGATCCCTGGCGGTAATTGCGTTACGGCAATTATGGATTATGGACTGTCGGGTACGGGGGGGGAGGGCGGGAGCTTCTAAGTCTGAGCTGAACTAAGTCTAAGTGTAACCCGGCCTATTCATAATTGATAGGCCCCGACGAGGTTGACGCCGAAACTTGCTGCCGCCGCTTACACACTTTCCTCCGGTGCTAGTGTGGGGGAGAAGAACCTTCGGGGAAGAGGGATTTTTCGGGGAAGCAGTTCGGGGGAATTTTGAATTAGTTAAGAGAGTTGGTCGGGATGATTCGAAGAGATCAAAGAGGGATTTTAATAGGGAGAGCGCGGAGCCCTTGCCGGCTCTTTAGACGCGTTCTGCTAATGGTATTCTAGGCACGCCCACAGTTTTTCCCTTTCAATTTGTAATTTTTCATTCAACCAGAATTTTATAATCGGAAAAGCGGAATGTTGTATAATTGTTTATTTATAGTTTTGTTGCCAGTGGATTTGGTGTGTCTTTATTAGATCCAGTGTGATACTGTCGGTTGAAAGCCATATATTTCTATTCCTTTTCTTTGGAGTCGTTTAAATTTAATTTATACCAGCATACATCCCTATCTGTTTTCAATTCAATTCTTCATCTTTACCTGGAGCCGATTTAGGATTTCCGGGAAACGTATTTGCGAGATATGCCGTGACATTCAAACTGTATTATATCGAACTGTAAAATTTGGAAAAATATGAATATTATAGTGTTATTTGTAACGAAATTGAATTAATACTTTTCAGTGAGCAAGGGGGAACACAAAATTAGCAAGGACATTAATTCTAACAGCAGCTAATCCATGTGGTTAAAGACTGTTCTACAAGACGGTAAGCCCGCTCTATAAAATGTCATTGACGTGCAATACTCGCAGAATACTTCTCGCACCCATATCAAACATTGTCTGGAAGTGGAAAAATGGTCTTCGGGGAGGGTTAAAGTCACGAAGAAAAACTAATCACCGCTTTTCAAGCCCGTTGGGACTCGCTGGAAAGAAGTTGCTCCCACTCCCCCACGGGTTCGGCCGGGCAGAAAGTCCGTCGGCGATCCGAAAAAATGTAGTTACCGGACAGATAGAAGTTTCATATCTGTTTTCCACTTTCCGGTCCCTTGACGCAGGAAGAAATCAAAGGGGACATTGTTCTAGCCGTAGAGCCAACATTTTCCTTGTCAATTTCCCGCCGGTCCGCTCCAAGAATATTTCGAAATCCAGTTTCGCTTGCCGACATCTACGATTCATCGTGGTAAAATGCCACAACGCAAATACTCTTATATTTGCTTCTCAGCGTTCGGAATATGGAAAATGAAAGACCCCACCGAGGTTAAATAATGATTACTGTTATCTACACCTGTCCTTTGGCGGCAATATCCCTTATTAAAAGTCCATTCTACTTCCACGCTTCTTAAAAATCATAGCATCAAAATGTTTCTCAACTCTCCTTCTCATTTCGTTCTTTGTGATTAAAAACCAAATTATCGTAGTAATATCTCTGGTAGTCCGGTCAGATAGTAATAGGGCGGCGTTGTGAAAGTTTTCCTCTTAATACTGCTCGGTGACTATTCCCTCAACCTTAAATTCTAATTTGCTCTGAGTTAATTCCTCCCGAATCTTCGCTGGAGAAACTTTTCCTCGTCCCACTGTCCCACCACGTGGAGTTGTTGTCTACTAACGGCGGCCGAAGAAACCCTACTCGAATCAACAAACGAACCGGTTCCTCTCGCCGACACGTTTAAACCCGCTCATTTTAAAACTCCAGGAGCGAGCCAACGAAAATCCGCACGCTTTCGGACTCGGAAGCTCGGCATTGAGAAGCGACGGAAGAAGCGAGCTGCATCTACCTACAATTGGACCGGCAACTAGCTTTTCCCGGCAGGGGGAAAGGCGCCCCCCCTGAAATGCGGGCAAAGGGAGGAATTTATTCGCAGACTGGAGGCGGACGGAATAAGTAAAGCGGAGGGAATTCGTAACGCGGAAGAGGGAGTGAGAGAGAGAGAGTGAAAGAGGGTGAGAGGGAGGGAGAGGGAAAGCCCGGGGGAGGAAACAGGCCCGAAGCTTTCTTTTACCTAATCGGTTGCGACAATCGTTGCCCCGCCGTTTCTTCCTGCTGCTTACGCTCCATTTAACGGCCGAAAAATGACTGGCGGGACGACGCGGGTTTCCGGGATTTAGAAACAGTTACGACCGAGGCCGGAACACGACGATTCAACGGAGGCAAACGGGGATACCGGTGAAAAATAATGAAATTGACTACAATTTCACTGGTTGTGACGACGGGAAACGTCAAATTGAACTTAAGGCTCGCATTAAGTACAAAACAGTTACTCTAATCTATTATAGTATACACCTATATAAGCTAGGGTCCATATACACCATTTTTAACTTAAAACACCGCGCGATTTATTTTGTTAATAAACATTAATCTGATCGCAATTAAAGTTTCTGATATGAAAATATTGTTTGCGCGTGCCGGCGACTGGGCGTAAAGTAATTTGGCCGAATGATGGATCGATGAACGCGCTGTGACTTGCATTTCTGTACAGATTCATTTGAGTTTGTGAAAGTATCAATCACGGTACATGGGCGGAGAGGAGCGCGACGACTGAAAGTATCATTAGACCGCCGCCGGCCTCATAAATCGGCGATACATTATTAACGATGGCAGCCTCGACCGAAAGGGCCGTTTTTTTTTTCTCACTCCCTCCGTTTGTTTCTAATTTCTGGTAAAAGCCGCGCTAATAATAAAAAAGGGGCGAGGTGTACACTTTTATTAAAAACAGTGATTCATCAATATCGGCATAAAATGAATGCAATTATTATTTCAACTATAACCTACTACAAATGCCGCACAATGAGCAAACGGTTTAGTAATAAACAGGCGTGAAAAACTAAGAAAGCGGCGAACTGATAACATAAGACCGTAAAGAGTAAAATTTATTATTTTAAAGTATTTATTTAATATATAAATAAAATTATTCGGAGAATACATTCTGCTGCAGCGACGCAAAATATATTTTGCACGGATATTTCCGCTGTAGGGATTTTAGTCCGTTTTCCGGAATCGGAGAATCCGAAACTACACGGTCACGTGACTGACACAACTGAACTTGAAACAATATCGTCGTACTGTTTAAAAGAAAAAAAATAATATGAGAAAACGAAAAAATGTAAGTTGAATCTCCGGTCAGGGGGAAGGCCAATTCGTGGGCGCTTAGAAGAGGAGGACGCACTCTCAAATTAAGGGTGAATTATTTATGAGCTTGGCCAGGGACGGAGGGCAAGAGAGAAAAGAGGTTGGTGGTGCGGGGGGCGGGGGCGGTGGAGGCCGGAACAAAAATAAAAAGGGAAGAGAGAAAAAAAACGAAAAACTTGGTGTCTCGCAAATGAAAAATAGTTTTAAATATTAAAGACCCCACCATTGTTGTAACGGCAGGCGCCTCGGGCCATAAGCCCGCTGTCACCGGAGCCGGCCCTGTTCTTTTATTAAATTCGACGTCATCGCGAAATTCTAAATTGAAAGGGGAAAAAGGAAGGGGGCAAAACTTTATAATTTTGAAACAACGTTATTACAAAACCCGAATCCGCTAGGACGCAGTCAAACGTACATTATACTTATTAAGCGTAAATTAAATATATCGTAAGTACGTGTGATACTACACTCTATCTATAATTGTATCTTTTGACCTCAGACTGCAGGAGATCCTGTTAATTGAACTGATTGCGATCATAAACTAACTACAAATAACGATTCTTTAAAAGAACGATTTTAAAATTAAATTAGACACCACCGAGGGAAGTGAAAACTGGTTGGTCCGAATCATGTAATGTGTTCCAAGTATTATCATATAAAAAATTATTAGGGAAATATTAGGGATTATTAGGGATCAAAACGCAAAATATAAATATTGTTTTCAGAGTGGAATTTCTACTGTGTTTGAACCGGGATACCCGTCCCAACAAAATATTAAATTACGCAAGATTTCCGAACAAAAGAACTCTGAGTCTATAGTGCTTTTCAGAGTTGTAGTAAAACGGCTGCATAACTGTCTATAATTACGAGGATTATTAACGATACCTTTTGCCGCTTCGAGATTAGAAGGACTGAATTTTACGAGAAAACATTTTCTTAAGCGCTTCAAGAAATTCGGCCGGAATTTACAAAGCACAAAGCACAGGCAATAACTTCTCGGATAGTATTTTGCACTTTTGTAAACGCGACACTGAAACTTATTAACGAGAAGAAAAAACTATAGCCGGCGCGGAATGAAGTCCCAGTGAAGCTTTCATATGAGCTGGGGGAAACGCGTGCGGCCCCCTCGCGATTAGTCCGACCACAAAGCCCAAGTAGTGGGAGCAATAAAGGCCGCTTTCATTAGGGGTTTTTTTATTCTTCCCGGTTCGGGCCCCCGGGTTTTTCTCTTTCTTTTTGAAAAAAATCCTCCCCCGCCCCGTAAAAAAAACGGCAGGAAAAGAAACGTCAAAGTTACAGACGCGGGTATCTATTAATTTATAGTCCGTAGGGAAGTTTACTATCACTATTTGTTGAAAACGTAATTAAGCCCCGATCCAGACGAAGAACTTAGAATTTTATTGTAAAGTACGTGCGAATCAACTTTTTATAATTGTAAAAATAAAAACAATGTAAAATATAAATAAATAAAGTTTGTCAAATCAAATTATTCGGATTCTTATTTCAAGGTCGAGAAATTGTAATCTGCTTCATTAGAATCAAGAACTGACAATTTTATTATTTACCAGTTGCCATATCAGATCCATATTATATATTCTAAATAATCCTGCAACATCTGTGGTAATCCGGACGTATCCTGTTCGAGATTCACTTATTTTTCGCCGGCTGTTTTGTGCTCCGCGTGCAAAAGCAATCAAAGCAAAAAATATAGCACACGGAAACCGAGAAAGAGGGAATTGTTAATTTACCTCGTTTGTGCACGAAAATATATATATTTTTTTTCGAAACTTCAAAACCGTCGAATCATATTCTTGAGCGACTGGCGGAAGAACAATGGGCGGCCGTACCAAAATGTACTGATACTGTCGGCAGGATGATACGCTTTAAAGCCTTTTATGTTCGGGGAAGTTAATTATTCAATTTTTTGAAAAAAAAACCGTTTTCGGCTTCGGTCAGGTGCACGTGTCGGCATCCGTTACGTCTGGGAGGGCAAAAAAAGGTTCACCATCACGGAGGCCGTAGGTGAATTGAACCGTAGGAGCTCTCTCTCTCTCTCTCTCACTCTCTGTCTCTCTTTTTTTGAACGCTAAGAGCTCAGATAAACACCGGGGAGTAATATTATTCGGGTGGCATCTCACAGTGGGGAAAAAACCTGTCTGTCCAGTGGATGTTATGCAGTTGGCATTCCAGAATCTCTTGTACAGTTAATTTTCAATTTTCTCTTCGGAGTGTGACTATCGTTGGAAAACAACAGCGCGAAATCAGTCCAACGGAGTGTCCTACAACACTAAACTGACTGGGCAGTTATGTGACGGGAAATTTAGTTTTCGATAGAATATTCATCAAATATTCTAGTTATTCTGGAAAATGAGATACTACCGGAATTACAAATTATTTTCTGCATTCCAAAAGAAGAGGAAATGTTTTTAAAGCTTGTTGTCATCAACAGAAATTTGATTTGACCATAAACTCTACTAGGTAGATCCAAATAGAATTTAAGATATATTTGAACTCTAAATTTATTATAGTTATTTTAGTATAGATTAAGTATGTAGGATGCTGGCGAAGAGTCCTGTTCGATATTCACGTTATCCGCAACATCCATGCACCCTTTACCGAAACTTGGAACAGTCGCTTAAAACCCCTGAAGCAATAGAGTTGGGAGATCTAGTAGGAATACCAAGATCCTTATTCGAGAATGTACAGGTGAATTGGGTACAGCCCTCCCTCGGGCTCTTGTCTGGTAAGCCCATTGTTGGGGGGACGTTACAAGTAATCCGTGAGTAGGCTTTTGAGGATGTTCCCCCTCCCGGTGAACGGCGACAAGCATTCCTCCGGCCGGAGAAAACAAAATCAATCACGGGCCAAAAGCGAGGGGGACCTTGGCCCGTCTGCGAACAACTCTGTTAATTTCCTCTACTTCGGGTGCGCGCTCCCTGCTCTTCGGTTCTCGGGCAATAAAGCCGGCCCTCCCCCCCCCCCCCCCGCAATTCCAAATCCTTATTGACACTTTTATTCCTTGTTTTATCGCCTCCACGCCACGACGCGGCTCTCATTACGCGGAGCCGGCTCGTATTTCGCCGTGGAGGGATTAACCCCGCCCCTCGGGAAGATGGCTTCCGCTCGGCCGAGCATCCTCCCCTTACCACCCCCAATGGAAAGCTGCTTTTCGGAACAGGGTGTAAAATAAAGCCCCAAAGTTTGCGGCGAGCAATCTTAAACGACTTTGGCATTCTTTCCTCTAATAAGAATTTCGTTGACGAATTAACGCACGGCCCAATTTCCTCGCTCCGAGCATTTCCCACCAGTATCAATAAGTTACTCTACTATATTGTTTAATTACAACTAACATTTGGTGGGATTGCGCAATACACTCTGGGGATGGCCCGAGGTGAAAAGGGCGAAACCCTTCCACTGGAACCCGCTCCATACTTCTTTCTGTTCGCGGAACCCTTGTTTTGTTTAATCCTATATTGTACCTATGGATACAGAATTCATAACAATGTATTAATAATAATCCCTGGAATAGATATGATAAAAGAACAGCGTACTCTTTGATTTCGGTCTGGTTTCGAGCACCCGCCATCGTTTCCCAATCAGAACTTTCCGCCGGTTATTTCAACAGAGTTATCCGAGATCAGGCCGGCACGTAATCAATTCCGATCGTATTTCCGCTGCGTGTATCATGTCAAAGAGACGGAAAACAGTTCGGACTTCAAAGCGGCCCGCGATAAAATTATGCCAGCTTATTAAAGAGGCAGCGGAGCAGGGGGCTCAGACGCGGTTTAAGAGCTTTCCGAAACCATTATTCGGGGGAAACCAATTCTCTATTTAGAGTTGGTCCCGGCGGGGGGGGTGAATTTATTTTTTCCTCCTTCTTTCATCCGACGCGTCCCTCCAATTTATTCTTTTCTGGAGAGCGGGGTTTTTGTTTTGGACGGGGCTGGAGGCGGGAGGCCCGGTTCAAATCGAGCCGCGAAAATTGTTTCCTAACTAATCCAATATCTCGGGCTGGCTCGGATTGAAAATAGGAGGCCCGCCTGTAGGGAAGAGTAGGGGGAGAGAGAGAGAGAGAGAGAGAGAGAGAGAGAGAGAGAGAGAGAGAGAGAGGAGAGGTGGGAGAACTCATCCGTTGGCGCCCTCGGATGTCGAACGGCGTTAACGCCCGATAGAAAGAGCCCCCCCACCTACCTCTTCTCACCCTGTTCGCCCAATATTGTCCCACCGAAAACTCGAATAAGGGTTTCGGTTTGAACATTCATGCCAGCCGTACGACAGAAAGTCGTTATAAAAGGTTTATCGGCGGGGAAAAATTGCCCCGGTAAGATGTTTGATAAAATCTCTTTTTTGATTCCGGCAAAAGAAACTAATTTTCATTCCCCCGAAAATTCGGTCCTAAGTATTCGTGTTACAGAAATATAGCGTGTATTCCTTATTCTCGTTCTCAGGAATGCTAAACTGGAAAATTGAAAACTGTCCATTACAAATATATGAAAAGTCTCTCGGGCCTAGTTAAAAATTATGTATTACGACGCATAATGTTTGCCTAGTTCGTGCGTATGAATTGTTCGGGTACATTCACTATTCCAATTCCCGTTCAAGGAAATCAGAATACCCTAGCTCATTTATATGCCACTTCGACGTATGCGTTTATTAATTAAAATTTAATTTAATACTCGATCTGATAACAAATGATATGAATTTAAAACACAATATCCTCTCGGCTAGTGGGACAGAAAAGCAGGAAATACAACTATCCTCCCTATATAATGCTATTGAAGATTTTTAATAAAAATCATCGCTGACAAAGCGATTAATCGTGTTAATACGGACAAGAATATACTCAGAGCCGCTCGAATAAATTAGATCAAAAGGGAAACAAATTAGCACTTGCAATGTGGTGTAGCCTCGGACAATGTAGAAATGCGCTCATTGTCAAGTTTATCAGGAAATATAAAGTGAAATAATGTCTCGCATTTTAAGCTAATGGCCCGGACCTAATTCACGGGGACACGGATTAATTCGAGAAAAGAGGGAGCGTCTGGAGTTCGGCAGAAAGCAGGTGTCCCTCAATACAGCCGAGTACATCTTATTTCATAATTGGAAATACAAAGTAGGGAGGAGGGCGAAGCTCTAGTCGGGCCCCTCCCCCGCTCATTTAGTTTGCCTTCATAGTTTCGCTAAGCTCTCAAAGGGAGTGGCGCTCCTCCTACTTGGGCGAGAAGTAAACAGACGTACGTACAAAATTTCTCTCGACTACTGACGACCCTCTCCCACTAATAAAATGCACAGCCTCGGTGAAAATTGGGGTGAAACCCCCCACCACCGGTCTTTTACTGATTTTAGAGAGAAAGTAGGAGATACCGCCTCTCTCTCTCTCTCTCTCTCTCTCTTTCTCTCTCTCTCTCTCTCTCTCTCTCTCTCTCTCTCTCTCTCTCTCTCTCTCTCTCTCTCTCTCTCTCTCTCTCTCTCTCTCTCTCTCTCTCTCTCTCTCTCTCTCTCTCTCTCTCTCTCTCTCTCTCTCTCTCTCTCTCTCTCTCTCTCCCTCCCTCGACCTACTCCCCGAAACAGTTTTCGAGTTTAAAAGACGACGATGAGGGGGAGGGGAAGGGGAAGGGGTAGGGTTTGGCGCCCCCATCCTAAATATAATGGGAACTTCCCCTTTGAGCCAACTTGGCTCTAGCCACCACTACTACTACTACCACCACCGCCACTACAGAAGGAGGAGTTCGCAAGACCCCTCCCCCCCCCCACCTTCAACCCTTGCCACCAAACGACGACGGGGTTCTTTTGTGTTGAACTTTGAATCTTTACAGGGCTTCTCCATTATAAACTAACTAGTTCTTGGGCGTTGGAGAGTAAGGGCGGGTTTAGAGGAGGAGTGGCGGGGGGGGGGGTGAGGTCGCCCTACAGAAAGAACAGTGATTACGTTTTAACACGGCCCCCAGATAAGGGGGGCAGAGAAAAAACAGGAGTTGCGCGCTTTATTTCATACTCCCGGCGGCAGACCTCGCACGATTAAGCATCATTCGCATGTAAATTAAAGCAATTAAAACGACATACGTTTCATAATTCAAAAAAATTGTAAAATTGTACACAGAAATATTATCACGATTTTTCACCTTTGCTAGACGACACGTTAGACACCTTATGCTTTCCCTGGGCCACATCGAAGGCACACAATTTCGCCTTTGGCCACAAACGAAAATAGACCACTGACGCTGTCGGCGGAAATTCTGAAATGGAGATGGCCATCGGTGTGCGGACTCGAAATGGCCGTAGAGCGACTTAATAATGAAACGGCGGCGTAAAGCCCCCGTTTACCGGACCCCGGCCCCAATGACGCGGCGTATTTGATAATTCGCGGTCGAAATTCAATTTAACCAGTTCGCGTCCCTTCAAAGTAAACCGCGTCACGACAACACAAGCAACCCCCTCGCTATTATTAAGTTATCTCTAATCTGAAATTTAGTAGTATCATGCCCCCCCCCCAAAAGTAAAACTTTAAAGGGAGGCTGAATAAATTTCAAAGTAGCCAATTCAGATCGAAATTATATCAAACACTTATCTCACATTAGATACAAAATACCTGGATTTGTGTTAGATTTAAATTTATCGAAATTAGTCTTATAATGGCACACATATATCCAGTTTATGACAAAATCGCTATTATGTAGACACATATATGAAATAATTCCTACTTGTTCAATGCTGAGATAGAAATATTTATTGCATGTTAAGTAACAATTTTGTCGAAGGACACGTGTGAATAAATGAAAATAGATTATCTCTGACAGGTCCGCAAGTTAAATTGAGAATTATTACAACTCGTAGTTTGTTTTCACAACACTCCTGATATCGCCGACAGTAATTCCCCCGCCATTAGCGTCAGGTAAGCAATTATTAATAGTCAGTCGTAATGGTGTAACACTCAATAATACACTGCGGTAGGTGGAACGTACTACACAAGTATGTACTATACAAGTTATGGTTTAACCCTTTGCACTAGTATGTCGCCATATAGGCGACATAATTCATTTTGTCGGTACCATACATTACAAAATTATAAAATATAATGTTTAATTTTTTGAAATGGCTTATTAGCCATGGTTTATGGTTTGTTTAGCTTCAATCAATTTAGTAATAAATAAATGTATTTGAATAAGCATTGTTATATAAGGATTTTATTCACACACAGAATTTTATTTTCGAATCGGTATTTTTAGATTATTTTTTTCAAATCAATTTCACATTTGTTATCCTTTTTACAAGTCGGTTTCTTACTATTTTGCATTAACTACATTATTTTTTTATTTTTTCTATATAATTCTTAAAAATGATTAGTTATACTAATACATACAGTATAGATTTTTACTTTCCTGGCCAACCTGATCTCTAAATCAAAAAAATAAATTAAAAAATTCGCATCTTTTTTTTTAGTAAATATACATGTTGTTACGAAATATGTTACTATAAAAATGTTTTTGTTATGATAGAATGTGGAAAAAAAATCCGAGTCGATAGACAACTTACTTAAATATTAATACGAGTACAGTGTAATACAATTAACATACGAGTGCAAAGGGTTAAGTCGATTCTTTTAAGTCGGGTATGGGGATTCTACCGAATTAATGGAGACAGATAGTGGCACGAGTGACGAAGCTCACGTGTTCCTTCTCCTCCCACGGCATTATCGACGTTTTTATAAAGTGGAGATAATCAAAATTCAATCCAAAAAGCTATTAGATTCCTGAGATTCGGAGAGGTCGAAAATTCGGCCGTCCGAAAGGGACGTTTCGGCGGCTCCATTATTCTCGGGGGGGTAGCCGATTATAATTGCGGGGTAGCGGAAGTTATTAAAGAAAATTATAAGCCGTCGAGTTGTTTCTGAAGGGGGAGCCCCTAATTTATGTTTTATAAGAGCAATGTTTCTTTCTTATAACCCGGCCGCCCCCACCCCACAATAAAGGCCCCTTCCTTTTTTAAATTAACTCGTACATAACACCAACTCTGCCACCCACAGCGGACAAGAACGAGTTATTTTGGACAGGCAGTATAAAACATCAGGCGCGTTTTAATTGTTGCATCCGTAATTAAATATATAATTACGTATTATCTTAGATAATTCAAAATGATTAAAGGGATAGTAAACAGAAAAATCGTTAACCTGATAGTTATTAACCACCCCCCCCATGCGTGAGATCTGAACCATTTACAGCCTTTCAGAAGGGTGTAAAAAGAAGTTTTCAAAATGGTACAATATTTAGGCAGTAAACCAAGACGGGGCAAAAACACATATTTTTCACGTTCTCCGTATAACGCGGTAAGTACTGCAAATGTCCCACATGATATCCTTTTTAAAATGGCGAACGGTCGAATACCTAACAAAACGATCCCCACAAATACAGAGCCGAAAATTGTATTCTAATAAGTTTAATGTCAATTTCAATGAAGTTAGTAGCGAATTTTCCCCATTTTAAAAATGAATTTAACCGAAAAATGTTATTCCATCCCTCGCCTATAGTATATAAAACGCTAATTTCGATAGAGTTATAAAGCCCCAGAGTCGTTGGGTAATGGGGATTTGCGCTTGGAACAGACCGATTGTAGAGCGGTTGAACACACAGCGCGGGGGGGGGAATGGCGGGGGCGGGGGTGGTCTGTGATAACGCCGAATTTATCATCAGTTTGAATTAGCATGCCAGCCGCTCAGAGAGCACGGCGATGATTAAACATTTAAACTTGTTTGAACTCGGACGCCGAGCGGACAAATATAAATTGTAAACAAAGACCGGGTGTAAACTATCGTCACTAGGGGGGTTGGCGACGGGGGGTGGAAACAATTTGCAGGGCCCCGTACAATAAATTGACATTGGTCCGCGGGGTCTTATTACGAGGGCCGCCGTTTATTCGGCGCTCAAACCGTTCATTTGCTGCAATTGAAACGCCCGGCAAAGTTGGTTTCGAAACCCTATTACTACAGAGGGCGGAGGGGAGGGAGTCCAAAAACAGAGCGCAGTTGGGAGAGGGAAAATGAATATTTCGAAAATAAATACTCTCAACTAAATATTTTAGAACTTCCATCTGAAAATCAACCGCGTGTAACATATGAAACAGACAAAGCCAAAAGGCACAAAGATACAAAGACAAAACTCTACTTGTGTCTGTCCACAACAAAATTGAAAAGGTCATATCAACAGATTTGGAATAGTGTCGAATTTATGAATCCGTTCATAAATGAAAATGAGACAGAGTTGAACCAAAATTTTCCTCAATCACGAATTTCAAGTGATAAAACGATGGAGAGGTGTGGCAGAGGCCCAACCACTCGACCGGCTGTAGTGCCAATTATATATTAATAATAAATACAAGAACCCGTTGTCCCGGGGGGAAAATGTCCGTGGATATTTGGAATACCATCACCGAATATCCCCAATTATTGTACAGGTATTGTCAGGGATTTATACAAAGAATTCCCCTTTATTTTCATCTCCCCTTTTTATATCCAATTAATCCAATTATCCGTCAGGATATTTTTAGAAGTGCCAGGTTTTTTGCGGGCTGTAAGATTATATTCCTATTGCATTATTCTGATAGAATTCAACAAGGCGGGAGATTGTTCAAATATTGTTAACGCAAGTGTTCATACATGCTTTTTACGCCTCAATCTAACGTCTTGTATTTTATTACAAGGGGGTCCACGAATTTATTACTTATGTTACATAGTTATATACCGATTTATTAATTTCCTCAGCATACTCTGAATTACTGCTCCTACTGATTACTGGATATGTTCGCACATGCTCGCCAGAATAGAGAATTAGCTAAAACTGACGGGTCTAACGAGGTAATCTGTACATTACCTGTTTAATCTGCGGATTACCGTGTTTTCGAACATTAAAGGTAAAAAAATATACTGAATTCATTACGGGAGTACGTGCCTAAGACACGAAAGGGACGGGGGGGGGGGCGCAGACACACGGCCGGCGATATTTCAAACGCGTTGCACCCGGTTTCCGACGTCTTTAAAGACCGCTGCATATCTCCAACAGCCGGCTGTTCACAAATTCAAGAATCGGCTCTAATTTATCAAGAGATAAGGGCCCCGGGGTTCCATTTTTCAAAGATGCGTCAAAGACGCTCTGTGTGCGAGCGGGGCGGCCGTGGCGTGATCCGGCCTTATTTTTCAAGCCCGGGGCGGCACTCCCACGGTGTGCGGGGGGGGGGGGGGGGTGAGGGAGGAGAAAAAACTATCGGAGGCGGCCTATGAATAAACCCCGCTCGTTTCAACCCCCCGAGAAACCTCCCCCCCAATTTGCATCGGCTTTGCATTCGGTCCCGGTATACGGCCGACCTCTTTCGGTCGGCAGGGAATTCGGCGCTAATTTTACGATTCCGAGCTTAATTGTAAGCGTTGACCGTTGCCCCTTTATGCATTTCAGACCGGATGTACCGAATTTTCAAAATAAAATAAACGTGTGGGAATGTATTTCTGATAAATATTTCTAATATCGAGAAAGAAGATTCTGCTTTAAATATAAGAAATGATAATTGGAACTGATTATGATAGGAAATTTTTAAATTCGTGTAATGCGTTAAATTGGTGGGTGTACCAAAATAAATTATACATGTTATATGATTTATAAACATTTTTTCTCTGGGTCTTCTGGATGTACACCTACTAAGCGAATTAAGCTCAATATAAACAGATGTTTCCGGGGTTCGAAACTTTCGCCCCATACAACTAGATATTGATATGATTGGTATTGGTATTGATATGTTCAGAGCACAAAATTATGTTTCATTAATTTCATTGACAACGTGTTCGTAATTGAATTCTTAACAATGAGAACATAGCTGAAGTGGTAAGTAGTGATCCCATTTTGGAACTGCTTAGGACTGTTCTTGCCGGTAACAGAACGGTACACTTACTTCGTGTAAATATTCAGCGACAATACCTGGAAATGTTCTGCCGGCCGGCTAACCCGCTAAATTACTAACGGAATGCAACAGCCTAATGCAATGCAAATGTCAACCGCAGATCGGACACATTCACGCATGTGCTGGAATTCCGAAAATTTGAAAACCTCCCAGTAGTGACATAAACTGTCATTATTGTCGTAACGATTTAAAGTTCATATATCCAAACAAGAATTATAATAATATATAGAGAATTGTAATATAATTGCAATATATATATATATATATATATATATATATATATATATATATATCGGTAATTAAGGTAGTGGTCCTAAAGGGGTAATAAATTTAATATTACGCAACAAAGCGAAACGTACAAAACTACACTTAAAATGTGTACTTACGCTCACTATAGAGGTAATAAAGGTCACAACCAAACCAGGACCTCAGGCGATTAAGCAGCATATTGGCACTACCGCAAAGTACACGTGAAATTTACGACCTACGTCGTCAAGTATGTCCTTCCGTCTTTATTGAACAATGTACACAAACCGAAAATTTGGACTAAGTCCACTGCGGGAAGGACTTCAAAATTACATATAACTTAAGTGGTCATATACTTTAACCAAAGCGGATGTACGGAATTGAACATTCAACATCGCTCGCATCCGGGTGTATTCCAATCAAAGGTCCTTCGAACCATCCCCTAACGCTGGCCGGTATGTTTCCGAGCACAGGGTTCACCCCGCGCTCGACATACCGACGACGTCATCAAAATACCGGTTACTCAAGTTCCATTCCCCTCTTACCGCCGGTCCTAATTCGCTCGCCGAATCTCTCTCCTACCCCCACAAAGATCCTCTACTCTTGGCACTGGCCCAGAGACATGAGGTATTCAATTTCACCAAACGCCAGGAGATAAATTCGCCGCGAGTTGACTTCTACGATCAAATAAAAAAAATGAAACCCCTCGTATTGTCCGATAATAAAACAGAACATTCTATATACCGGAGTTTCTCGACCTTGTTTTAACCATGACCCACTTTCCTAAGTTGTAAGGAGAAAATTGACGAAAATTCAGGACATGAGTAAAACCTACAGGTTAACTTAGGAGTATTCTCTACTCTACCCATTTTACGCGAGAACTTATTCTATGCTCTACCTCAATAATTTGGCATCACTATCGCTAACTTATATAATTATAGATAGATACAAATAGATAATGATAATTTTTAAACCGGCCGGTTGAAGGCACGATCGGGCATATCTTGGTTAATTGCGGGTTGCAAAACATCGCGCCCAATCGCCTTAACGCAGTCGATACACAACCAATACAGGGCTGGCTGGCTGGTGGTGGTATCTGGGCACGAGGTTTAACATTAATCCCCCGGTCCGTGTCTGTATTTCTAGGCCGCCCTCTCCCTTATCTCCGGGCGGTTAACGGGCGGTCGATGGGCCAACACCGCCCCCCCCCGCCCCCTATTTATTGCCAATACGAATATCCCGAATCTGCGGCCCGCAGACCGAGATAACTCGGTCCGAGAGGGCCCCGGGTATTACGGCGCCGAGATAACGCGTCGTCGGCCCGCCTTGAGGTATCGCCCCGATCGGATCATAATTCCTCGGCGGACTCTCATTAATATGCAATATTGCTAATGCATTAATTATGTACAGGGTTTACACGCTCGGGGTAAATATCAGGTACCTGATATATCGAGGCGGTATTTTCGAAAAAATAAAATACTAACAAAAATAGAATCCGTAGATTTCGTGTGTTTCTGTCTCCTGTCGCTGGTTTGGCGCTATATGTAAGGCGCTAATACTAAAATGTAAGGCAGACCTGTGTTGCGGGCTAGTATTAGGTGCGCCGTACCGTTGAAACTAGTAGCGCATTAAACTGAATACGCTACAACCACCACAGTACAAGTGACAGTGCAGTGAGGATGCCCGAAAAACATCCAAAATGCCAAAAGTGACTAACACCGCTACTGAAGATGGCGAGCGGCCGAAACCGATCTAGCAAAAGACCAAACCAGCGAGAGGGGACAGAAACACACCGAAATCTACGGTATTCCAACCCACGCAGACCACAAAACACGTATGTTAAAAAGATAGAATCATTAAGAGATAAGCGATGTCTATTTCTATTGGAAAGACCACTGTTATGAAATGTTGGGGGGCGTACAAATTCAACTCCGAAAAAATCGTAAATTCAGTTTTTTTTTTTACTTTATTTCAGTCTTGTATTCTTGCCTTATTTTTGTACATGTAATGCAAGAAAATTGGTAAGGAAAATACCATTATAAACACATTTTAACTGTATGACTGCGTGTCATCATTTGGAAGATGACAAATTGGAAATAATTAAATTAATACAATCGTAAGATACATGTCATTTTTGTACGTACGCTTTCTATTTAAAAACAAACGAATCAAACATTTTTTGAAAAAATGTTAATTGTGCCCCCTCTCCCCACGAATTTCATTCAAACGACCAGAACCCGGAAGTGAACGCAGGGAATAAATTAAGCCGGACTAATAACAGAGGCCCACTGTCGTCGGCACTTATTCTTATCGCGTGGACGACAAGTGATTAAGCCCGGGCAAAATTTAAGCCGATAAATCAAGTTCCGTTTTTGGGGGTGGTGTCCCGGGGGCGGGCCGATTACTCACTAAGGTGGGAGTGACTAATGCCGCCGGATTTACATGTTAACGACGAGGGCCTCCTCTCTCTCTCTCTCTCTCTCCTCCCTTCCCTATCTCACCTGGTCTCCGTCTCTGTCCCTTTCCTCTTCCTTGGGCCTAACTAATAACCGGCAATAAGTCCCGGAGTCCGGCATCTCCGAATCCGGGAAGGCTCACGCTATGCCCTCCAACAGGGAGAAACGCCCTCAACAGTCCACTGACCAATCGGATTCTAACGCCGTACGCGTCGGTACATCCCGGGGATATTATTATTTCTATATTATTTGACAATTCAACTTCGTCTTTTAAATGAATCTAATAAATTCATCAAACTATCATTAACTAACTTCCGCCGAGATAGCGCAATACTGTGGGAAGAACCTCGGTCAGCAGGGGTTAACCCAATCCTAGTCCGGGATTTATTCTGTTTTTTTTTAAACCCCTACTTAGACGCAGACAACACCCAGAAGGGCCCCAGAGGGAAATAGAAAAAACCCTTACACGTTAGCTCGCATATGTGGCTTCCAAACGCAGGAAAAATCTCGGACTAGTGTGGGGTCAACCCCTGCTGACCGAGGTTCTTCCCACTGTATTAGGATATCACTAGAATTTATTGAGAATTATTTTTATATTTTTCTTCAAACGACCAATTACTTAGAAATATATTTGATGTATTAATTGATGATGAAAGCCCGTCTCTCTGCTAATAAAATCCAGTGAATTGGACACTGAAAAAGACCGCGTTTCTCGGCATCTCTGTCGATGAAAATGTACGTCATCAATTGTGCTCAGGGCGGAACACCGGGCCTGCGATGAAAATATCGGATTCCCGACGGCGTTAATAAATTAGAATTGATATTTGGCCGGGTTTTAGGAGGACTGCGCGGCCCCCGCTTTCGATGCAAATGCCGGCGCCCTCACGGTCATTACGATGCAACAAGAAACTCATTTCGGGACAAGGAAAAATTAACGACTTTCTTGTTTGTGTATACATCTTTCCTGTTTATTTTCTACTTTTTTCTTCGGAGAGCCTTTTAATTAAATCGCCGCCGGGCGGAACCAAGCCCGGGTTCCACCTCCGTAACCCCTCGCAAACACGAGATTAACACTGTCTTAATTTTCGCTTGATTATGTTTTTTCCCCCCTTATAATATCAACGCTGAATAAGTTGTTGTGTCAGGGTCCAGAAAATTACAATACATATCATAGGCATTTTCATATATTGAAGTTCTAGAACTCGTTACAAGTAAATACAAAAATTTCTACAAACATTTTTAAATGCTTAATGATATTTAGTGGGCCATATTTTCATCGGATGAACATATATTAAATACTATATATACAAAGGAGAACAGAACTGCGATAGATTTCAAATGGATATAAAACGGAAGATAAAACTAAGCAGAATTCTTTCTGAAAATCCGGGACAATACCTTTATGGTAATTAGGACATTCGGTATTGTTTTTACAGCGTTCATTAACATTTAAATTGTCCAGTAAGCCGGTTGGAATTAATACCACAATAATCGATTCGATTTCATTTCTCATCCGGTATTTTCGATCCCTGGTCCAAATTGTCCTTATTGGAGTAATTATTATTCGCAATTAACTGCACACGGGTCAGCATGCATTTGCAGGACAGCAACCGAATACCTTAATTTATTTTACTATTTTAAATTGTTGTAAATTGATCGTAAAATAGACAACTACTATTCCATAAAAACACAATATATTATCTTTACATATCGTGGGAAAGAAAGCTTATTGTATAGAACCGTTTTGAGATTTTACAGAAAATTCAGAGTACGCGAATCTATGAATTTCAGCGCTTTCTAAATAGCCATAAATCCTCCCGAGTTTAAATTTTTCCCCGACAAAAAAAAAGGAGGCCATTTTGAAAGCGGAACATTTATCACGGACAGGAACCATGGACAATATTCCGGCATTATATTCCGGGGCAAACCATAAATATGGACTGCCGCGGCACACTCGGAGATTCCGGGCCTTATTTCTGTCCCGGCTCCTCCGCCGGCGATCCCTATCTTTCCGTCTCTGTTTCGAATTCCCTCCCGACCAGTCGAGGATTTATTGTGCCGGCGGGATGTACACAACGCCCAGCACTCCCGCACCCCGGGGGCAGATCCCGCACGAGCTTTTAGTCGACTAACGTCGGAGAAGTTCATCGAAGGATGATTTATTCGCCGCCTGGACAAAAATTACGACCACAACCGTACGTCAGTAGGCATGTTCCAGCCTACGACAGACGATAGTTGTTTGCGGTCTGAAAACATTTCGGGCACGTTCACAGTTCGCATTTATCTCTGTTGCGACTTTCCCTCCAGGAGGCCGCTTTGGCCTCCCCGCGTCCTCAGTGGCGACAATCTGAAATACTATCTCCTCTTCCCTCTGGATTTCCCCCTCCGGCCACTTCCCGGCGATATTTTTTTCACGAATTCATATCCCTTAAGACCTTTAACCCCCTGCCGAAGGCAAGGATGAGCCCGCGACGATGAAAAATTAAATAACTTCAGACCTTAACCGGTTTGAGAACAAAATGTTCCCCGATGCCAACCGGACAATAGACAGAAATCAAAATAATTTTACCGAATGAACGCAATATTTGTTCATTTATAATTCAATACATATTCAAAGATCCGACGATGTTATAGTCTATAAACAGGACTGTACTCCCTGAATTAAGAGTGGGACTCTATATTAGCAATATGACGAGGAACTTAAAAACAGTAAGGGCCAATAAAAATTTCACTTAACGCGTGTTGACCGGCTTATGGCCAAATTGTTGTGTACATCCATAGTAATAAAAATTACTATTCTTGAAACTATTCATCGATTAAACGTCTTCGCACAATTTCGTTGTCGGGCATAAATTGAAATAATTAAATACGGCCTCTTTCGTAAAATTCCCAGGCTGAATACCGTATTAGGGTTGAGATATAGACTCGTTTCAAGGTGTCTACTTGGTAATTGGACTAAAATAAGCGTCAGTGTGTCCGATGCGTTGTCAGCGAACGTGCCCGGGACCGGGTCCAGGGGAGGTTTACCGAGTGGCGCGGCCTCTCCCATCCATCCCCGGCCATCTAATCCCCGGCTCGTGACCGCATCTATTTAAGCCGCCACCCCACACCCGAAAAGCTTCGTTTCAATTCGTAACGACCGGGGCCCGGGGTGCCAATTGCCGAACCGGGGCAAATGCAAACGGGGGTGGCGGCCGAAACAAACGTGCTCTCAACGCGAACACAGCAAGCCCCCGGCCAACTGCAATGATATTACTAGACGACTGCAATAATGCAATATAATGCGACCGGACAAGGACTCTCTATTTTCTACGATAAAATTTATACTAAAAGCAAAACAGAAAATGTAGTCCACGATTAGTGTGATTTATAAAATTATTTATTTTGTTTTCCTAGAAAATTGTCTTAATATTATATCCCATTGATGAGGGTCCAAACTGTTGACATAATTCAAACAATAGGAATGGGAGGATAAAACAATAATTTCTAAATTTAGTCATTTTAAATATAAATGAGAACTTGTAAAAGATGTGAAATTAATTAATCAAACTTCAGTAGCCACAGTCACTTGTACTGACCGTGACAGTGCCCAAAAAACATCCAAAGTGACTAACACTACTGAAAATTTGGAGCAACCGAAACCGGTCTGGCATAAGACCAGACCAGCGAGAGGAGACAGAAACACACAAAATCTACGGTATCCCAACCCCTCGCAGACCAAAAAACAGAAATTCTAAACTAATTAATACAATATTCTATTATATGAGGGAGGGTCTCTTGAAAAATAAAATCTTTAAGGTAAATATTCGTCAGAATTCCAAATTATATTAGCAAGAATATATGAAAAATATTTCCGGTTTAATACTATACTTATTATAGCCACTAGTTTTTACCATGTTTGATCTGAAACGAATTTTCGGGCCACTGAGTTCGCAGGAAATTCCTCTCATTTCCTTTTCGCCATTGAAAACTGGCGCTAATTTATCTCCGAACGCCAGCTTCGATTGAATTAATACCCACGCAGTCACCGTTGTCAGGTCCTATAACGTCCCGAATCCCTAATATCCACCGACCATAATTGAACGCACAATTGACAAACAAGAGAGAGAGAGAGAGAGAGAGAGAGAGAGAGAGAGGGAGAGAGTGAAACTTGTTTCCGGGATTAATACCGCCCATATCAGGGACCGCGCATTAAATCAAAAACTTTTCGAAATTCCCGTAATCAGAAAAACCGCAGCATACAATCAGGAGTTAACTTTGAGCAGAAGTTAGAGTCGGGCCTACATTAGATTTAGGCCCAAAATAAAACTTTAACAAAGTTAGTTTAAATTATTAATTATTTATTATTGACTAAAAGGCGAAACTTTTATTTAAAATACGATTTATAATTACGTAATGAAAAATTGGGGTGAATTCTAACTGGCTTTATTGTTGTTCATATGCACCGGTTATCAATAGAATTCCTTTTATTACTCAATAATAAAGCATAGCGCTCTAGTTGCGTAATAATTTCCTGTCTACCGTTTCATACCTGATGCAGGTAACGCCAAAATGTGTGCAATTGAGCTCGATTAATATAATCCAAAATATAAAGACAAGGATTATTCAGTATATTATAGTACTTGTCTTTATATTTTATCCGTTATTATAATTTGAAAGCAAAAAAGATTGTACGAAGCGACGTGAGATATGCGGTCCGATCCATATTTCCACACATTGATATTGACCCCCCCCCTCGCCAGCACACTGGGGAATATATACGTGGGGCGGCATGAGAAATATGCATTGGCCGTTTTATCGCGACGGGGACCTTTTTCTCTTCGCGGCCTCTGGGAAAAAAGGCCGCCTATAAAGGACACCTGAAGGCCTATTCTGGGAGATACCAGACAATAAAAGAAACCTCAAAACGGTCCCGGAGGGGGCGTCGCAGAGCCTGGATTATTAAATTTTGTAAAATCTATTACCGGTAGATTTAATAACGGGTACATGTTATAGGCCGGGCATAAATTCGAGATAATATGAATTTAAAATTTTCGTTCGAGATATTACCGAAAGTGTGATCTACAGTCAACTCCCATTTGTTTTTCACGGAAGCACACCGTTTTACCCGTGACACATAAGTAAACAGCATTAAGTTTTATTCACACGAATAATTTATTGGTTGCACATTTTCAACTCTTACGGTTTTCCATTCACAACAATCAGAAAAGTGCATTATAACTTTCAATATGTATTTTTATCAACCGCGTACTCGATAATAAATAAATGGTGAGCTCGAAGCACCATATTTGTACAAAGGCGAATGTATGTCCACACCCTTCTCATCGTAATTCAATATTTTCATAACTACCATTTTCACGCGTCAAGTGACCCTTTCGGTTTCGGGAACCCCGGAGCCCCGACAATTGCCACTTTCGGATAATACCCAAATAGAGTTTTCCATATCCCGAAATCGGATTTCGAGGAAAATATACCAGTTAGGTTCGGATGCTCCCAGCGGCAGAAAATAAGCGCATATTCAACGAGTCTCGACCCACCCCCGCAGGCAACGAGAGTGGGATTTGAGGATGCGACTCGGGGTCTTGTAATCCTCCCGGGTACTCGACAGGCGGCAGAACCCCTCCCCCCCTGGTAAGATGGTACGCCAACGCGACCATTATCCGGTCGCACTGCAATCCTTCCGTTATGCTGTGATATTATTGTCACTTTATATTAATAGCTAAAACTTATACTAAGGTATGGAACACAAGGTATTATATCTCATCTCGAAGGCTATGAAAAGTGGCCTTTCCGCCATTGTTTGTAGCGGACGTACAGAATATTAGCAACAATACCAGTGCTCACAGTATGCCGGTAACTACCTCACTAATTATAATATAGAACCTGTTTAAATCTCACATTGTCTGATGTAACCTTGTGTACGATACTGAGTAGGCGTATGGCCGATAGTATGCTGCTAACTACCTCACTAATTATAACATATAAACGCAGGACCTTGTGGAACCTTTTTTGCACAAGTCTTCCTGCGTGTTCAAAGTCTCCCCAGCAACGACAGTGGGATTTGGAGGGTCCCCGTTCGGCGTTGAGGGCGGTCTTGTAATCCTCCCCGGTACTCGAGAGGCCCTGGGTATGAGTGTACGCACACGCGACTATTATCCTGGAGGCTGGGGGAATCATACCGGCTACATCCCGTCTTATGTGTCAGGGAAAACATATTTCAAAGCCGTGAGTCACACGCGCGTGACTCAAATCTCAAGTCACGGTAGTCTAACGATGAAAGGGAGCCGTTCGCACGAGCCGAGACCGAATGAATTCTTCAATCCTACGCAGACATGGGCAGTTCATGAATTTGTTCTTTTTACTCCTTCGCTTAGAATAATTGGCAACTGCCGTTATGTGCTTGCTATATGTCTCAGATCACTTTGTGTGCAGATAAGTAAAACTAAATAGAGATATATATGAATAATAAGGTACAATTCAAACATGACACCGTATAAAGATTCGATTACACGTGAGACCTTGCTCGGGCACGATCTGAAGTTTTAATTACTACAACTTGGCATTCTTATTATATACCCTACTCAGACACACTCGGGGGCTTTGTTTTTAAGCCCGTCGTAAACCGCGTCGCGCGCTTCCGCTATCAAGAAACTTTGCCCGCGCACAGGTTTTAGTGGGGAAACTGAAAATGCGTCCATTTTACTTTGCGCGGCCATTACTCTTCGTGTTTGACGCAAGACGGTTTTATAACGGAGGGCCGACCACTATTTATATAATACTCTAAAGTCTCCCAAAGGAACTGTGTTTATGTATACTCGAACCTTAAGTAAGTTCCTTAAGGATGTTAGTTGCGATATGTACTAAGTATAATATTTAAAAGTATCATAATAAGTAAGTTAATATAGTTAATCAGTACACTGCAGTCTGCTCTTTTATTGTTCTTGTCCTCTTATTCTTGGACGGCACTGTAGGGGGCTTAGCCGACGGTCGTCCTCCGAAGCGTGTTTCCGCGATATTATTTAGCTATTCGACTCTTCTCCGAAACCTTCCTTAACTTACATATCCTATCCCGGCTTCAAGTATCGGTAACCGCGTCAAGTCCGGGGTCGCTTTGACGTGCGGACAAAGCCATTACCCAGGAGAGGAGGGGTTTATAAATATTCGAAGGGATGATCCCCCGCCTAGCCCTTCGGGAGGTTCGGATCGAGTCGCGCTCCCACCCCTTATCGCTCATGTCCGCGCTGGGTGCGAACCCAAGTCATATTTGCATAAACGGATTGGGGCACGTACGGGCCCCCTATATTCGGGGGGGGGAGTGTGGAGGGGGCTCTCCTGGTAGGATGTGTAAGGACACTCGGGGCTCTGTGTCAACGAGGTCGGAGGTTTCTCTAATTGGTGAGGAAGAAACGGGCGAAGTGGTAGGCGGAGGCGACGTGAGTGTTAGCACTTTGTCATGAAACCCGGACCCCAACCCTCCCCCCCCATAGCCAACACGAGCCGGCAAGGGGGTCCTTCACCTTTTTTCCAGGCTAAGGACCCCATTCGAGATGTGCCCGGAATATCTTCTACTAGGCGCGGGCCTAGTAATTTCACGTACAATCGTAACAATGTAACTTAAAACAATACAGGGAAAAATTTGAAATTTCCTTTCTGAATTGAGTTTATATAATTACGTTATATCTGAATAATTTCGCTATTGGGACAAAACAGCAGGATAATACATTCTAAGTATTCGATTTTAGGTTGATCCCCTGCACATTTGCAATTGGTGGGTTCACCAGCGAAGGATAGAGAAATCAGCATTTTTAAAGGTTTCAATAATGCAGAGCATAATAATAAAATTAAATTCGTGCTATTAATCCTGCGAATGAGAGCCGCACCAATTTCCTTTGACCTCCACAATAAATACCGATAAACGCCGGCCGACTACAAGCCGCCAATTTCACATAAAATTTTCAGACGCTAGCCCAGTGGGAGTGTTAATTTTTTATTAGGCATTAGCCATATGAATTTACATTAACCGGGAAGCGATAACTTGACCTTGCAAAAATCATGAACTCAATTTCCAAGAGTTCTACTAGATACAAGAAATGCCCGGCTGTTCCATTTTCCAAATTTGTATTTATTTATTTTACATTCGGAAATTAGTGATTCGAAGAAGGTAGACTAATAATAAATAACCGAACACTATGCAAATGTTAGATGATTCGGCAGAAACATTATAACCAACTATATTTCTAAAATATTTTAATTAACCTAAACGGAGTATAGTGCAACTACAGACCGATAGGATACTATGTCCTGAGGGTTAATAATAATAAACTGAGTGTCATAGAGACAGAATCGTTAGTAGAATAGGTACAGTTTGTTAGTAACAATAGGCTGCTAATTACGGTAAATAAACGATGTAAATTTTGCACGGGCTTGCGCAAACTTTAGTAGAGCGGTCCTGTGGCGTGGGACGGTATGATACCTAAGTACTAAGTAGGGCCGATGAGTCGGATAAAGAGAAAAGTACGGGGTGGGCGGGGGGGGTGCTCCAATGAGACCTGGCCCCCATTGTCGGCTCTCGGTCGGGCGGTCCCCCGCTTTCCGTTCTGCATATTGCATGAGGCGACCTCACTTTTTCCCTCTCCTCTCGCTATTCCGTTTGAGAGTGTCCTCCCTCCGAACGTTAATAGGCCTCCCTTTATTCTCCGCCTCTTGTGTTTCCAGGCCTATCTCGACAACAATGGCCCCGGCCCCATCTAAATTAGGCGCTCCGCCTTGTTTTATTTTTCCGGCCGGCCAGCGGCGCGTCGCCGTTACGAATATCTCGGTTTTCGTCAGTAGTGCCCGCGTTAAACAACTCCAACTGATAACCGTCGATTTAGCGTGTTTCCGTCTCCTCTCGCTGGTTCGGCCCTTTGCCAGAACGGTTTCGGCTGCTCGCCGTCTTCAGTAGCAATGTGTCACTTTTGCGTCCATTTTACTTTGCGCGGCCATTACTCTTCGTGTTTGACGCAAGACGGTTTTATAAAGGAGGGCCGACCACTATTTATATAATACTCTAAAGTCTCCCGAAGGAACTGTGTTTATGTATACTCGAACCTTAAGTAAGTTCCTTAAGGATGTTAGTTGCGATATGTACTAAGTATAATATTTAAAAGTATCATAATAAGTAAGTTAAAATAGTTAATCAGTACACTGCAGCCAGCGGCACTTTTGGCACTTTGGATGTTTTCGGGCATCCTCACTGCACTGTCACTGTAACTTGTACTGTGAAAGGCACGAAATCTACGGTATTCGAACCCCTCGCAGACCACAAGACAGGTATGTTAATCTGATAACCTGATCCCATTACTGGAGACGAAAAGTGCCATCTAATAGATACACCGCCATTGTGCCCACAACATATTGTTGTACAATCAAAAAATTATAAATAAGATAAAAAACTGATGGCTGGTTAGAATTGTATAATCCATTACAAATTTTAATTCTCAAATAATAATTGGAAATCTCCGATGGTTTCACCGATCACCACAGATTGGACATTTGAAAGTTTTTATCAGGGATTTTCGTACGTGTAACATCGTACGGCAGATTACAAGTGTTCACACCCCATGTTACAGAAGGTTCTATAATAAAATCGTGGTGAGCAATAGTAGGATGCGGCGCGTGGGCCACGTGCACTAGCCGCGTGGGGTATTCGGCTAGCAAGCCAGTGCATGTGGAGGACCGCCTGTTGGGCTAAGGGAGGAGGGTACGCGGGGGGTACACTTCCATGCATTATTCAACCCCGACCGGAGAGGCCCCCCCCCCAACCACGACCCGCCGCTGAATAAAACAATCCGGATGAATAAAGAATCCGCGTACGAGCCGGTACCTCCCACAACCACAAACATAAAAAAAATCCTCCATTGATATACGGTTGTTTATTTAACTATAGATTTGTTTCTATCATCCTCCACGTTTTCGAACCGTAGAAACTCCATTGACAAAAATTTTTGTGATAAGGAGACAAAAACTTCTTATAACTAAAAACTAACAATAGTATTTAGTAAACTGGAATAAATTCTAACCCCAACTTGCATATTAACAAACAGCCCGGGAATGCAGAGAAGGGGAAAATAATATAAATGCAGTTTAATCCACTCATCGCTCAGTTTAATATAAACCTTTTTTAGCGGGGGTAAACTGTTTAAAGAGAAAAGGTATAGCCGAGCCGGCGGGCACTGGTGCCGCCGAAAAGGAAAAAAATAAAGAGAAATAAAAATAAAACCTATTTACCAGGGTTGGGCCACGGTCGAAATAACCGTGTTTAAACGGCGGAATAATCCTCCAGGAGTGTGCGGGGCGGGGGCGGAGGGGAGCCAGCGGCCTTTTAACGGTCGGCGGACCCTTAATTTATCACTGGAAATGACTTTGACGAGCTTAAATTCAAAACGGAGAGCGACTCTTCATCGGGATAAAACTCATAACGACTGGTCCGCGTTCCGCTAACCGCAACAGAAAACAAATTTTTTCTTCCCGGCCCTCCCAGGCCTACGGGATAATTGCGCCCCCTCGGACTCGCCCCTAGCGATCCTTATGGATGTAATTATTGTTCTAAAAAAACGCGCTCGGGCGGAAAATTAAAAATTTTTAGCGGGCTAAATTCTCGAATGTCCCGCGAAACATATCGTACGCTCAAAGAACTGGAAAGAAATCCGATTAATCGTTTTTACAACTTTTCACCAGTCAAGACCGAGGGGACCCGGGGCGCTGATGAGCGAATAAGGGATGAATTAAATGCTTCCCGATAAGGTAATAAGACAGAAAGCCGCCACACAGTAAGTATTATTTCGTATTATTAATTTCGTCAAAAGAATATTCCCTCCTCATCCTAATTCACTCGTTGCCCTCTCCAGAGAAACACGAGATATAAAAAAAAGTAAACTTTCAGCAATTGTACTTATAACATATGTTGATTGAATCTACAAAACATAAAAAAGGAAAACAAATATTACCTATATTTTCTAAAAAATCATCATTCGCCGGCTTAAACCCTTCCCTCCGCTATCGCCGACGACATACCGAACCGAGAAACGTAGAGATTAAGGTATCATCACCGATCGCTCCTAATCCCCGGTCACTCGGACTGTAAGGGGGGGCGGTCCGATAGAGGAGGCGGGGGCTGCCTAAGCCGCCTTAAGTCGTCAAAACCTCCCCCGGGCCTTAATCACCGCCCCCCGTCCTCTCGACGGGGACTCTCCCCGGCGCCGTTCTTATTGAATTACCCCGGGGGCGGGGGCGGGGGCGGTCTCCCGCCCCTCCCCTCCGGCCTCCTTGTTATGCAAATCGGGCCGTGGTGGCGGCGGCGGCGGCAGTATTTGCACACGTGCGGCAAATCCTCGACTAGAGCGCCAGGTAATTAAACACCGAGAGGGAGGGATCAGCCCCGCTCATCATCATCGGCTCTCTCCATCCACCTTCGACAAGGGCTCTTCCGTTTGTAAACCGCTGTGTTAGGTAATTGGAACTCTAAGTAGAGAACCGCTACTAAACCCTCAACTACGGTATTTTATATAGATGAAGATATATATTTTATATAGTCTTTATTGACGATGTACATAACCCAGTTACTACATAACAGTATTTTTACTGCCTTCCAATTTGAATTGCGGTTGAAAAACAATTTTTAAACTCTAAATCCAAAAATTACTGTAGTATTTTCTTTAATTGTATAGATTACAATCGGAAAATATAGATATCACTAGTCAGTAATTGCCTATCGTAAATTCGTATTCCCTTATTGCCAATTACAAGATGGTATTGGGGCCAATTGTTCTCAAAATACCGTTTCAATACTACTGATAAAATATTGTTTTTTTTTATAAATGACTGAATAAACGATCCGTGTCAAAAGGCAATATATCCATTACCTTTTCTTTTTTTTCAATGTAGGGGTGAAATATCTCCCAACATGAGGGGAATTATATACGACACAGCGGAGCGAATATGGAATATCAAGTCACCGCATCCAGAAAACGGGCGGTACATTAGCGCGGGATCGATTCACGCGTAGCTCGCAATGGAGTTATTGTTCCCTGTGGCTGGGCGGGAGTTCAAGTGAGTTAGCACACGTGTAAAAGTCACCCAGGGAGGGGTTGGGGAGGGAGGAGGGGCCTTTCCCGCCCCCCGAAACCGATGTCGGTAGGGGGAGTGTGCCTGGATGTAAGTGACAGGAACCGTGGATAGTGGTCGGAGGTGGTGGGGGGGGGAAGGGGATCGGGGAAAGGGCCGGGACAAATTGGAACTTTGTTTCGATGCAAGCGCGTGTCGCGGTTGCAAATTCCCCCCAGCCTGAGAGAGACAGAAATAGAAAAGGGATGAATGTCGGAGAGAGAGAGAGAGATAGAGGCGGAGGTGGGTGGAGTCGCGCCACTCTCTGTCAACCGAGTGTGTTACCCGCCATGCGAAAACCGGTCTACAAACATTTCTCCCCCAATTCAACATACGTCGTTAATTCCAACTCAAGAGCTGACCCGTATAAGAACGGCTGTTACAATTAATTCAAAACGTACCGCATCCTTCGTAGGTCTTGCTAAGACGTTATTTAAATTAATCGTTCTGACAGCACAAAGCACTGTTTACACTTTGTCTGCGAACATGTATGTACAGTAAAGAATACACAAATAATATTTTTTCATTTGTAAATAGTCAAGAATAAATAACTCAGTAATTTATCTCAAAACATTCAGGTGTAGCAGCAGTACGGCACTAATACGGCGTTATAGTGCGGCAAGCCCGCAATGCACAACACTCTTCCGGGTTTCTTATAAGGTATCCGAAACGCCTTGTTCCTAATAATTTTTTAAACTATTATTCGACTGAGCTTGTTTTAACTACTTATTGTAAAATACGTATGTTTTCCATTATGCTTAAATAATTCTAAATAAATAATTTTTAATCGCTGGTCATACTGCATAATGCATATTGGTGTTATTGTGATCTTCTGACACATTTTGCCCGGTCCAATATTGAAGTGTATGATATAATTAAAACAACTCCGGATGAACAATAGCTTGAAATTAAGATGAGTATGCAGTACTGTCAGAATTGCATATTCTGTTGAATATGTTGGCGCCGCATATGTGAATGTGTCCCTTCGCTGTGAAGACGGTATCGGAGGAAGTATCTGGGTCCAATTTGCCGGTGTAGGGGACGGTGGGGGGCGGCGATGGCCAATGAGCCGTGAACGACCCTCCACTGATTGAAGTCCAAGGCCCGGGGACCCCCGTGGGCAATCATATTGCCTATAGGGGGGGGGGGTGGTTGCACGGCCCCCTAGGTCCAATCCCTCGGCCCCTCCCTTTGTTCCTGTCCCTCACCTTTAAGGTTTAATCGTTGCTCAAAAGGAGAGAGGTTTCTTGCAGCAAGGAACCTCCCTCCCCCCACCTCCTTCCTTTCCTTCCGGCACACACGCACGTGCGCACCCCTCCCTCCCTCCCGCCGTCGCACTCAAAACAACCGAACGGCTTTGAACGCGTTTTCTTCACGGACCAACTGCCCCCTATCTGTTTAATCGCTTAGCTTTGCCTTGATGTAAGTCCAAGAGAGTCCAATATATGCTCGAGGGGCAAGACGTTCGACTTAAGCACTCAAAGTCTTTAATAAAACGAATGTTCGAAAAGACTACGTCCTGCAAAACGGTATTTCGGAATTGACACTTTTTCAGGGCGTTATTAAATTAAGATTTCGCAAAAATTAATTATAGCATAATAACGATTGTGGGTGATTGCCATGAGAACTGGATCTGAACGTCCGGGTTTCAAGGACCTAATAGTCGACAAATTTTCAAACATCAATGGACGGGTTGTCGGTAGCCGGGCCTAAGGCCGATATCGAGAGGTAGGCGGACCCTTTGAATTATCGCAGCCCCCCAGGCAGGCCGCGGTTTTTATTGCCGAGTTTGTACAGCGACCATAAATCAGGTCCCCCCCCGCTCCCCACACGGCCCGTCCATAACTCAACTCCTGGACGAGGATTCATGGACGGGGCCCGGAATTAAAATAGGACCCCCACATCACACCGGCGTCCAAATTTTTGGCCGATTGAAATGTATGTTTATTGCTTCGAGACGGAGAAAATTTTGCCCGACCCGCAAACCGTTAGCGCTGGGACGCTGGTTCAAATAATGGAGATTTCTACTTAATATACCTCCGTTATCTACACCATCCGTAACTCCAGCCCCCTCCTGAGAACCATTTTCGAAATAATAAGTCTAAAACTTTAATGTTATATCTCATGAAGATTGAATTTCAATAATTTTAAAGTTTTTCCCCAATTTGCGCTTATATTTCTGCTCTTTATTAAGACGAATCAGCCATCAAATTACCGTTCTAATTAGACCAACCGGGCTTAGAGAGTTCTATAGAGTTCCGATATGTTCAAGCTGTCCGAAATAATATTTTAAGGGCAGTTCCACTGAACCCCCAAATGGCACTCAAATGGATTCCGGGGGACGAACAATGAAAGTGTACGAATTCAAAGTGGATTTCCATCTTGCAATAAATTTGCAGTGAAGCAAATACACGTTTACCCGACGCCGCAAATGAGAGTCCCCGTTCTACGAAACAAGAGTGCGATGTTTCGTGGCGGGGGATGGGATTGTACCTCTCAACGAGGAAAGTGAAAGGTGGAAGGGGGGGGGTTACCTCGTTATAATTGAGTTTTAAAACTTCCCCCTCCATTGTTCCACGATCGGCCAATCCCCCGTATTCCTGTTCTCCGCGAAAAGGACTATTAAATCCCGCGGGAACAACAACCCCCATTGTATGCAATCCGACGGCCGGGGAGGGTTGCATATTAGCGCCCGTTCTCGGGGTGTCCATTCAGAACTCTAATCCTTATATACATCTGTATATAAAGTTTCAATTAATTCAAATCACGTGGATACCTACCCCACAACGATCAACATACCAATTCTGTCCGTCGTTCATATTTTTCTGTCCCTCTTGAACTTCAAAACTATAAAATTTTAAACGCCTATATCCTTTAATAATTTAAGAATCATGAATCTGATTTTATCTAGGTACATTAGGATTTTTAAGTATTTTTCAGAATTTATCATAATTATGTCCATCACTTATTAAGTTTAAGTGTGGTACCGAATTATTCGGTATATCTCAAGTATCTATTAACCGCAGTAATCAAAGGATTTCTATACCATTGGACCCGTTTCGCCGAAGTTTAGAATACCTCAGAGAAAGTTTCCGAGAAAAATAAGCCGGGCCTAACAAGGCAAGGGGGTCTTATCAAGTCCCTAGTGGGGAGGAGATGGTGAATAGTGACACTTGTAAGGGCCGGATTAGAAGCGGCTCGGACTTGGCCAGCCGTCCCAACAGAAGGAGAAGTCGAGCCGCCTAATCTCCATACCGACGGGATTCTCTCCAGGATTCAACATAGGCCGTCCCGACCATTGGGCTTCAAGTCTTAGGGACAAGCTCTTACAATTGTTGCGGCACGTCATTATTCGGCCCGGATGAGGCTCGGAACGAAATAAACAACAGGCACACCGCCTTATTTCTACCGTCCATAACGATAGAAAACTGTTATATAGGGATGCGTTAAATATTAGATTCCTTCTAGCTTTTCGAAAATTGAAAACAGCGCTCACAATTTTAATGGCCTATTCCAAACAATATGAAGCACTGAAAGTTTACGCCATCATGATTCGAATTGTCACTATTCCGTTAAGTTTGCAGAATCCCAACGTCGGAAGATCCATTGTGCGACCGAATTACAAGAAATGTGCTGTTTAAGATCGGTAGGAATTTTCCAGTTCAATTGTCATTGAGGACATTGAGTTTAAACGTATTCCGGAAAAATGGTTAGAAAAATAGGATTTAAGGGAGCGATGAAAAATAAAAATTATTAAAGCGAAGGAAAAACTGCTGCTTTGAGCCGGTTAATTTGCCATTTATGAATCTTACATAAACCGTTCGCACTGCGAAATAAAACAGGTTCTCTATCCCCGGCTATTGTTCGAGGTGGGCATTAAACTCTCCCGGCGATAGATCCTATCCTCCGTCTCTCTCTCTCTCTCTCTGTTATCTGCAGACTGGTTCTTCCCCCCTCACTCCATCACTCTCTCTCTCTCTCTCTCTCTCTCTCCTCATCTCTCCCAACCCGGCGCCTTATCTCTTCATTCATACTCGAGCGGTCAAAGTCGTTAAGAGCGAGCTGTGGATGGCGAACAAAACGCCGGCGGGCACTTGGACGGGCATAAAGAGAGAGAAAAGAGGGGAAACGGATTATTGTCGGAGGCTCATTACATACTCCATTTGAGGGTAGCAGAGAGTTTTTCTACTCGCCGCCACAGACTTCCTTCCTCAGTTTAATTTAAAGCCTTTAGAGGAACCGTTTTTCCTCACTTAAGCCTTTCAGACTGTCAGATAAAGAACATAATAAAATAAACGAAAAACAATTGGAAGTTTTATTAATTAGATACGTGGGGGGATTACAACGCGATTACGTCTCCAGGTTTTCCCTAAGGGACCTAATGTTACGTACCAAACAGTCCGTAATAATATAAATTAATTGACGCGATGGGAAATGCCATTCACATTAAGTTTGAGATAAAGAAATTTGAAATTATCAGTTTCACGAGAGATGTTCCCGCTCAGTGCCTTGGAACGTTGGAAAACTATTTAAATCTAATCCCTACTATCTTCCGACATCCCAAACTTTCCTTAGAGACGCTTGACAAGGAAATGGCCACACGATCAAAATGTCCCAGAAGAAATAAATACAATTTTAGAAAGGGGGGGGGGGTTAGAAGCACTCGTTATTAGTGGTACTCGAACATCAATGTCATTTCTTGTATTTTTCAGTTGTGACAATAAAACAGTGAAAAAATGTTGATCCAAATAATCTTTAAGGTGGATTCAGAACGAAAAACCTCACGTGCCTCAATAAAAAGCGGGGAATACTTTACATGTCCTACATGTGAAGATTTGTGTGAGCTAAATGTAAATCCAACAGATATTCTTGCATTAGGAGTGGTGTATGTAAGTAATTGCTTACCCGTAATTCAACTGGCGCGTCGCCAATCGGTTCAACCTAGTTGAACAACAGGTACCATTATGGCTCCGACGACCCAGTTACCTTGTTCGGTACACGGAAACTTAATTTTATAACAAGAAAGATCAAGAAATCAAATCAAGAAATTTCAGACGAGGACCTGGAATTGGTCCTACCCGCTTCCAGAATATATAATTCCTATTGTCTAACGATCCGTTGATCTAGGGATTGTCATAATCCAGTGTCAGGACTTTTGAGAAAATGACCCGAGCGCGATCTGATGACTGTCAATAATTTGCGACGTCGTTTGTGGGCCGACATTAAGTCGCCAGACGTTCCTGGGGCGGCGACCGCCTAAGTATCCGAAATGGCGATACCGGTACCGCTATTGGGGCCTGTGTTAAATGACTCGAGAGGCCTCCGCACGCGCTCATTTCATCGGCCGTATCGTAATGGCCTCGAATAAAAAAAAGAAGAAACTCTTCCCGTCTTCAAGGGAAACTAATAATGGCGATAACGGTAATATTCGAAGCCCGAGCATACATCGCCCCATATCTCTACCAGATATTGGTTTTCTTTCTTGAGTCACCTTGGGTGTGTTCGTCGCCAACGGAATTGAGTTCTTATTAATATACTCAGTTTCACATCTCAAAACATACATTTTTCATTCGAGGACTTTAATTGGAAAATTCTTTCTGCATTAATGTAACCGTGACATAACTAGAGTTCAGTCTAACTAGAATATTATTTCTCGCACAATTTCTGACAGGCTTACATGATATTCTACAAGATATTATAGCTCTTAAGAGGTTAAAAATAAATTGAATAATCTTCTTCTAAAATTTGATATTAGTAATATGGATATCTTAAGAGCTAAAAGCGAAAGCTAAATCAAATTCTAGATTTGTGTCGACGATAGAACTCCTATCATTATCAGGAATAGTAGCCACCAACACCATGACCAATATTTAAGAGAAATAAAAAGCTAACAAAATTGCATTCTAATAAATGAGCAAAGATTTCCGCGACCAGAACTTAGAATTATCACTAACGTCCTGTAGGACCACGTAATACTAGTATTTAATATTCTAGTATTTACTATTCCTATTCCAAATTACCAATTTAAAATTGTCAGCGGACAGAACATTTTCCGAAAGTCAAATGGAGCACGTACAATTGAAAAATGGAGTGAAATTAATTCGGGATAAATAAAATCCAATGGGTCATTACGGACTGAGACATACGGCCCGGGTAAGGGGAGCAATAAAGGGATGACGAGCTTCCGGCCGGGAGAAGTTCCGCTTCCGGATGCAGTTTCATCTGCATAAACAGCAGATATCTGGGAAAAGAGAAAACCCCATTCGAAGTCGGAGTTTGCGGCTTCGCAAACATCTTATTTTATATGGTTTGTTATCATCTAAAATGAGAACTGTAAAATCTGTCTAAAAATTAAATAAACAATATATACGCGGTCTAAGTACAATGCTTAAATGTGAATATTAAACTCTAATTTAGTATAGAATAAAACTTCCAACATTTCAGTTATTTTAGAGGAAATGGAAAATGCAATTTGCCCAAAATATTTTATAGTAATGATCGGGATTTGCAAGCAATCTGTTTCATATTCGATAAAATTTGAATGCATTAGTTTGTCTAGTACTACCACATTGATGATGAATTGAGCCTTAACAATAAATTTATTTCATTAATTTGGGACCATAATGAGGTTTAGGAGCAAACTAAATTTCAATACACTCCTCCGGTTCATTCCTTAGTTCGGTGTCAGGAGGGACAAATTATATTGTCTCAGTTATATAATTTACAATGTTCCAGGATTGCAATCTCTAAATTTCCCGAATTGGAGGAAAGGGGCGCCCCATATTTTAGAGGCGGCGGAAAAATTAGCGAGAAAAGTAATAATAACGCCGCGGTGAGGAATAAAAAAAAGAGATGTAATAAAAAACAAACTCGGAATTCCTGATTAACGCGAGGGCTGCAGCGGAATTACGAAACCGGGCGAGCAATTACACGGCCGGAAAGAGAAGTTGACAAACAAATCATTAAAATGAGCCCCGGACCGGAGAGCGGGAGAAAATAAGTTGAATGGAAATGTCAGATTGTTTTTTCCGCCCTTTTATTTTATATTCATTCCATTCAGGCCGGCGGCTCCTAGTACTAGGCCGTGTGGCCTTTCATTAATCCCCGACTTCTGTGCGGACTTCTCGCGGCAAGATTCTCCCCGGTGACGGTCGTTCGGTGTTATACCAGCGTGTAATTGTTCCGCAATGCCCCCGCGGTGTCGAGCCGACGCGCCGGGCTTTGGAGCGGCAAAAACGGAATTATTAGAGCTTTAAAACTGTACCTTTTCAGCCGCGAAGAGATGGGATTACGCACCCTCCTCCCCCCTGACTTCGGACAAAGCCGGGGGGGTTTCCAATTGTGTAGGCTCTCAACCCCAATTATTCGCCCGGCTACATGCTAATTCTAACTTCAGTGTCAAATGCTTTCTCTTACCTGTAACAAAAAAAACAGATTATAGAGTTAAACAATAATTACAAAAACGAGTATAGAATAAGCTAATAACGGCCAATTTAAATTGGTTTGCGCTTCGACTTATATGTTATCTGTTACAACCAAATACTTAAATATTTAGATTCGGAATTTACCTAATAAAAAGGGACCTATACATAGGAAAAGGTTTAAAGAAATATATTAATTCCCTTATGACAAATTTCAGTGAATCATATTCTTACATATTAAAAATTTAATTTTGTTTCTGCTTCAGATTTATACTAACATTATTATTTATTACCATCAAACAATATGTTCCAATATGTACCATCAAAACAATTTTAATAATCAATTGTGTAAATATTGCGTAATGCCAAAGTGAGAGCGCTTAAATCAGAATTAGTAGGCCTACTGTTCTTCCGGCATTGTTGAACGCGAGCGTTCCGTTGACCCACTCCGTCGTTAAGTCGTATTCGGACAGCTTCGCCGGACCGAGTGTACCCTATGGCGCCAACTAGGAACGAAAGCGAAAGCCGGGTGCGGGTCTCGAGACCAATAAGAGGGGGGGGGCGGGCAAAACGTGAGCTCCCGTTATTAAATCCAACCGACCAAAGGCGGGCCCCAGCACCGTCGGTTTTTCTCCTATAACCGAAACCGCCCCATGTCGACCGCGCCTATATTGGGAAAAACGAGAAGACAAAGAGGTGCATTGCCCGCCCAAATTTGTCCCTTAACCCAATCACCACCAGTTTTATTATCAGCCTTATGTCCACACTATATTATTCTAATAGCGCCACCACGTGGTAAGCATTCTCGCGGAGTGACAAGAAAGAAATTAACTTTTAAGAAACGGTCGCGACACAGTATTAAGAGCAAAACTTAATGTAAAAATAGAAAGTAGAAGTAGAAAGTCATTGTCTAGTGATTCATCCCAGTCCAGGATTCATCCCTTGCAAACACACTTAAATTTATCCTCCAGAAGTGAGATTTACAGACATTAATTTCTGTTTTACATAAGTATTATCCTTACGGATACTAGCGGCTACGTAGTAAATCAGAAAAATCACAGTTATACGGTTTTACACTAGCAGATCTTATTGAGTAAGCGTGGGAACTGAGCAAGGAGGAGCGACTAAGGGCAAAGAGCCTAGGATCCAAATTGTGGTTATACACTTTGAGACAATTTCCTTGTGCACATATTTGAGTATATAAATCGTCAAATATTTGCACCGGTTAGCGGTGTAGGCCGCAAATTACGCCCGGCGGGAGTCTCCCCCCCCCTACCTAGGCACGGGTTCGGAATAGCGCAGGGGGCGTCCCAATCAGGGCATTCTTATTCATGGTGGGGTGGCCGCGATTAGGGTTGAAGGGGGCAGAGGAAACCGAAAAGGAACGCTGCCAGGAGGTAGTTTGGGGGGAGGAGGGAGGAAGATGCTACTCCTGGGCTTTCGCCCCGAAGATTGGGCCGCTTCCTGGATGAGGGGGAGGCGTCGAATTCTGCCAGTAAGGAATATTTCGGACACGGGATCGAACACCATAACGCAGTAGGGGGACATGGAGAATTCGGAGCTAGCAGAAATATCGGCACGACAAAGCTTATAAAATCTACAATCTTTTAATGGTTAATAAAATCCCTTTTTTTTAACTGTTTTATTTTTGCACAATCAACTTTACAGTTGTAAGTACAATTGATACCTCTATATTTTTTCCCGTGTTTGTCTCGATAAAGAAACCACCCAATGATTGAACTTTCTGACACGATTTAACTCACTGGGCCGGTGGCATTTAAGCCATCGTGGTGCTAATGCTATAATGGATGGGTAATAGAGGACAGTGACTGAACGAGCGAATTAGCGAAGTGAGGCGGGAATGGAACTTAGGGCACCGGGATTTCGCGACCATATCGACTGGCGGTATGTCGAGGTCACTATGAATGGTGCGATTTGAAACATACCGGGGAGTATTAAAGATGGTTCGAAGGACTTTCGATTGCAATCTGATGTCGGATGTCTTGGTGGAACCCCATAGTTCTGTACCGTATGTCCATGGTTTTAATATGGCTTTATATATTGTGAGTTTGTTACTTAAGGTCAATTTTGATGTTCGTTTTAGTAATAGCCTTAGAAATACAAATTTGCGGTTTAAGTCGATTCTTTTGAGTCGGGTATGGAGATTCCACGTCCTAAATCCTAAATGCTTAATAAAAAACAAGCGTCTGAAAGTGGTACTGCTAATCAAAGCAAAAGAAAATTGCACCAAAATAGTCCACTTCGGGATAGTCGTAATTTCCTGCTCAGACCCTATTCCAATAAAACTTTCGGATTTAAACAAATAGAAGGTTCTATCGAGTTTGCAGGAGTTTTGAGTTTTCCCCCCGTTTAATCAGCTACAAATTCTAAATGGGGGCGGACCAAATACAAGATTCTTAAACTCTTCTGTAAATTAGGGTGGTTCGCTGCCACTGTGGGGGATGGGGGTAGGGCCACTCGATAATTTCACGGTCGGCCAAAATTGTAAGACCGAATATCATAAAATTGAGATCCGAGATTGAGCCGGCCGGAAAAACTGAAAATACCTCGGATTGAACCGGAACCAGGGAGAGGGAATTATTCAATCATGAATAATTCAGGCTAAGAGTGGAGGGCTCCCACCCCTCAAAACCAACCCCTGCCACGTCGTCTATCCGGAAAAAGACAAACACCTTTTTGCCCGATGCCGCTTTCACTTTTAAACGGGGCCTCGAGAAAATTAAATATTAATGCCGAGGCCTCCACCATCCCCCAACCTGCCATCCCCCTCCACCCTCACGAAGCTTTTTCTTTCCGAAAACAAAGCGGGTAAGAAAAAAAGAAACGGATAAGAGGAAGGAGGAGATTTGACAATAGATCATCCCTAATACGATTCTGTATTCAGACTGAGTTTTCGGGAACTGTATGAATTATTGTACTCTGTATTTTTTTTTCTGATACAATTCGGAGCGCAAATATTGTTTCTTTCCTCTTTTTTCTATCGAATGAGCCTTTCCCTCTCGGGGGCGGGGGGATTTTCAAATTACGGATAAAATCGGGGCACCCTATTTTATCGGGTAAGAGCTCTGAAGTTTAAGGAAAAGGAATTTTCATTCTTACAACTGGCGGATGAATGAAATCCAGTCTTACGTGGGGGTCAATTCAGAGGAAGGAATATTATTCGGTGTCACCAATAATCAATTATTATGATTTTTTCAACGCGTTTATAACAATTAACGTATTTCTCGAATGGTATTATTTGACATTAATTACAACTATTAAACGCACGAATATAATACGTAATTTCTACTTCACCGTACAATAGAGGACATTGAGGCCTTATCTACAGGTTATCTATAGGTTAATCTACAGGTAGTACACAAGGATTTGAAGTACTGTCAATCATGATATCTTCAAACTGATTTGTAATTACGTTAGACCGGTTTGCCTAATTAATTTATCCAGTATGAATTTATAAATAACCAAAAAAAAAAAATAAGCGAGGGCTTGAAAACCAAATGTTGAATACCACGAATCGCAAGAAAAATTAGCTCCATCTTGTCTAACATAATTTCACCCGATGTTTGCCAGTTTGGCTCGGACTTGCAAAAAATAAAATATCGCCTTAATACTTAGCTCGTGCTTAAAAAACCACTTACCGACCCAAAGGGCCGAACTTTTAGGCCTCACCCAGTTTAAGACCAGATTGGATTACTAAGCCATTGATTTTCACTTAACTTCCAAAGTTCGGATCCGAAGTAACTTAGCCCGACAACCAGTGTTAATACCCCCTTCGGACAGATGAAGCACGCCATTCCTTTAGCTTGATTTAATAACAATTTAATTTAATTAAAATTAAATTTAAAGTAAATAATAACCTGGAAAAATAAAATTGATGTTTGAAACATGTTGTGACTTCAGTTTACAAGGTAAAATACCATATTAAATCCTCTTGTTTAATCGATTGAAATTGGCAAATGAATGAAAGTTCGTTCTCTGAACTGGAATTCTCAGGTGATTATCGTCCATTATAAATTGGTTTGGATTATAAATGGGTCCTTTCAATATATAAATCTATACCGTATCCTCACAACAGCCTAGTTAATTTATTTATTATTAAAGTAACTGCAACTTGTATCAAAACATGTATTTATTACAGTACACGAGAAATCGTAAATTTGGCTCACGACCTGCACTGCACTCAACCGACTGTTGTTGTTCATATTTTAAGAAACGAAAAAGGCACGTCAAAGGGGGGACTGATGGTGAAACAAAATTTCAGCAAGAGATACGCCAGGTTGGCAAATAATACCACGTGAGCTTGAAAATAATAATAACCGCCCATTCCAACCAAATGGTCTCTATCTCCAAAATGATGTGTTTCATTTCCAAGAGCAGTTTTGACGAACGGCAGATTGGATCGGCCGAGGGCAGCGGATTTTAATTTGCCACGTTAATTCATAAATACCATTTTAAGAACGGGTTGCTTTATAATTAAAAAAATAAGGTTTTTACCTTTGAATCAAATTTATTTGGTAAGACAAAGTATAAACAGGTCGGTGTGTAAACGGGGGGATGTCTCAATTTCTGGGATGGCCATAGGCAAGATTAAAAATAGGTATTAAAACCCGCTGAATGTCAAATATTTTGGCAACACTTCCCAAACGCACTATTTTACTCTCGTCCCTTAGAGCCGTATTTTTTTCAGTCGTAATCGGGTTAGTTCTTACATCCCGCGTTTTCCTCGCCATTCTTCGCCCGCATTCATATTTCAGTTTGCAAATCCTAAGTGTTAGTCTGTTTTATTGGAACAAACGACTGATCTTGAAATCCACGTTTATGCCAGCACACGAACATTTTTGTACAGATAAATGAACTTTACTATTACAATCAAGATAGCACGTTTCGATAAAGATTCAGAAAAAAATAAATAGTTAAAATAAAGTAATTTCCCAATCAAAACTCTTACAGCGATCGTTTTTTAGAAGAGTTACAAAGTCTTAAATAGTTGAAAATTATTTGAAAGAAAAAATTTGATCCGTCACAGGACCGTATATTTTTTAATAATTTAAGTCGAAAAATAGTAAAATAATTTTATTTAACGCCTGCAAAATGTTATTCGTCAAAATTCTGGTGTGTAACCAGCAGCGTACGTGCGCAGAATTCGAACAGTAAATCAAAGACATGATATTACGCTATGTAATTTAATGCAACCGGACCAAATTTTATGCCCGATAAAATCACGTGTTTGGTTTGAATTGTAAATCAATTAGTTTATTGATTGAAACAAGTCTCTGTCATGTGGGTTAAAAATTTAAAGGTCGAGTGAGTGGGTAAAGTAGTGTAAGGCGGCCTTCAAATTGAATGAGAAGCGAATATCGGCGTCGGAGTATTAGGAGCTCAGGCCTGGTTGGGAGTCAACTTGAGTACTGGGAGTTCGAGAGTTGTCCGACTGCCACCACTGAACTCCTGGCCTCCTGTTAGGCCACAATTCGAGCGCACAGCTTTGAATTTCCCACACCGCATTCCTTTCGTCCCATGCGGGGTTTCATCTCTCTCCCTCCTCTCACTCTCTCTCTCTCTCTCTCTCTCTCTCTCTCTCTCTCTCTCTCTCTCTCTCTCTCTCTCTCTCTCTCTCACTCTCTGCCTCACCTAGGTCAACTCTCGAATTTCCCCAGAGCCGCCGCTAGACCGGCCGTGTGCGCCGGATTCAAAAATTTATTGCACCTCCCTCCGGTCGTATAATTTCTCACGCACTGCGAAAAACGTCAGTTTGCCGCTCCCCCTCCGTTATTTAATATCATAACGCGGGCTGCTGGCCTCGAAAAAATAAAATAATCGATAACCCAATATCAACACGGAAACGATTGTCTTTAAAAAAAATGCAGTGACCCAAACTTCGCCGGGAATATCGGGGCAACTCAAAATATAAATAAGTTATTACAGTTTCCTCCCCAAGAAAATATTTTGCACTGTAATTTTTTTAAATCGGCCTTAAATTCCATTGAAAATTTTAAAAAAATAGTACGTATCGAGTTGGTAGAGCCAAAAAGTTAATAAATTTTTTTTTAATTTTAGTCCAAAAAATTGGTTTGTAATTTAAAGTACTGTACCCAAGAAAAATGAACATTTATCCTTTTTAAAATAAATGTTTCTTTCCAGCGTATTACTTAAGGAATATTAAATTTACAGAATTTGTGTTTTCGTGGTTGAAATTAATTATTCTACCTTTCGAAATATTTACGCCTTTTAATTCCCAATAGACACAAAAGCTGTACAATGGAATCAATTATTCGATAGTGGAAGGGAAGAGGTCTATAATTTCAGAATATTGGCCCTCTGAAAAGAATCGAGGGGCACTGACAAGCCAGAAAAAGTTTCTTGAATAAAGTTCTCGATATAAGTGGTTATCGTATTCCGTTATGCGCGTCCCTTTTTCCTATCTAACGGTTGTTCCTCCCTTTCCCGTTTGTTCTTTTTTCCGACCATTTCTTCGGGGCGTACGAGAGGGGAACGCTCTCTCTCTCGGAATTACACAATTCGCCAAGTCCCGTTAAACCGTGAGCGAATCGAACCAGGAAGAAGTACAATCGCCGGGGAAATTGGCTCTGAAAAGTAATTCACTTATTTTACGTTTTCCTTTCCCTCAACGAGAACTGCACATCGCGTAGAAGGTTTTTCTTTTACCCTGTGAATATTTAGACATTCCCTTTTTGAGAATTTTCATCCCCTCTGAATTTCTAGTTTCAATGTACCGGCAGGAAATTGGACTTGAAGACGACGCATTACTATTAAAGTGTCAAAAATGTATTACCAGCTTTGTACCGATTTTAATCTGGGAGTTTATTTAATTTCAGCTGTGTTTTATCGTTATATAGCGTTATATATCAAATATTTAAAATGATCATTAATTAGTTTTCATATTTAGATAAGCGCAGCCCTTCACTTTGCCGTAGAGGAAAGTACAATAATAACACGAATTTCAATTAAATATTATATCGTATATAGAATATTTGATTTTGAAACATATTCCTTAAACGTCCTAACGGTTTTAGTCATTCAAATTTTGTCCGACTGTAACAAAATACTGAGGTTTGAAAGGGCCAACTATCTAGTAGGCAGCACTTGATAGAAAGGGTCTGGGGAAGTCTTATTATCCAAATGGATGTTCGCAGAATATTCGGTCCCACGTATCTCTTTGATCGTCCAGGATATGACCGACAATGGTTCTCCCATTCGATAGAAAGGGAGATGAGAAGGGAAAAATAGAATGGCAGTTTTTCGCCGTGGAACCGAATAAAAGTTCTGGAAATCGGACAAATTTAAACAGTATAGTTCTACCGGCACTGAATCAAAAATCAATCAACTAAAAGCAGCGATTCTTGTGAAATAATAAAATTGATGTAATGGACCATAAGAAAAACGTAGAGCAAATAACAAATATGGAGGAATGTCTGTTGAAAGCCGGACCAAACGAATGGCAGCCGTTACAATTTATCACAAGTCCTGAGACAATACGAAACGCATTGTATCTTATGCTATTTTGTACCTAAAATATGTTTTTGAATGTATTAATAAGTTCAAATTAAAAGAAAAAATATATTCATTTATTCTTTTCAATACCATTTTTCATTTTTAAACCCTTTCGCCTGATATATTAACGAAATGGAATCCTCATTAGACTACACAAATTTCAAAGCCCAGCACGCTAAACCCGGGCTATCTCTTTTACTGTCAAATCCCCAGTTTTCAACGAAAACTTGTTCTATTTTGTACAAACGACGGGTGAGAGAGAGAGAGAGGCAAACTCGCTCCGGTGTTTTTATTGCGAATAAATTCCAAAAACCGAAAATACAAAGCATAGTTCTCCGGGGATATAGGATGGGTTTTTCGCCGGCCATTTGATCATCCTTTGATTCGGCCGATGCATTACCCCCTTCCATCGCCCCTCTAAACGGACTCTTCGGACTGGGCTAAGTTCCAGTTCATTTCGGCATAACATTACGCCGCGTTTCCTTTTCAGCTTCGCCGCGGGATACGGGTTGAAAGGAGAACGGTGGAAAGCGGGCGGAAAAACAGCTATACCTCTGTTTTCGTCTCGAATGAAATCCGGTTTTTCGTGTGTCGACCAAAAAATACCACCACGAACGGAACATTCGCTAAATATTAATTTAATTACCAATCCTGGAAGCAGATATATTGTTCCGACCCGACTACTGCTTAAAGAATAGGCAGGTTGTGAAAAATTTAGATTTGTAGCAAAATATTAATTGCACTATTAGCGAGTTGAGACAGAAGGCATTATCCAACCATGAGTTAATGTCGAAATAGCATTTAATAAATGTTATTCCAACATTCATATATCATTTTGTCCATTGTTTGTTCCCAGAAATGTACCACGCGAAAGGACTTTGTCAGGCGCGCATTAATGAAGGAAACACTGCTAGAGGGATACAAAAAATGCCGGGCTTTATCTTCCGCTTTAGACCGAATACAAACGCGTTTGGGGGTCATTCAATGCGTATTGCGCAATGCAGTGCGCTTCATATACCGAAATTTTACCAGCTCTGACTATTAGTACGGCGTATAATGGCGAAAGAAATTCTCGTGAAAGTGAGCGACGGCCCCTGTTAGTTTCAGACGCGAAAATATTTCGAAAAGCCCTATTAAAACCCATTGGGATAAATGTACCGCCTCAGTGAAACTGCGTTAGAAACGAGCCTTTTCCATAAAAGGACTTCCGAATATATAGGTCGCGTTCTAGCCGGGTTAACATTTCCGGGCCTAATTCTATCCCTCCGTATATCCCTTTTGACCGCCAGCCGTAGAAATGATGAAAGAAACCTCGTTTCGGAAATAAAAACCCTTGTTTTGACGAACGGTTGAAATCGAAAAAAACTTTCTATAAAAAGGGGGCGCACAATTTAAAGGATAGTTCTCCTCCCTCCACCTTTTTTCCCGCCTCTACTGAAATATAGAAACCAATGACCCACAGTTCCACAACAACATAAAAGATCATTTGGATATCACAATGGAATGGAGCGGTGGCGCTAGCTATACTGACCCCCTAATTCTACCCTTGGGTACAGGAGCCACCCAAAAAAAGCGAGGTAAAAAGGTAGCTTCAGTAATAAAAGCTCCCTCCTACCAGAATATTAACGGACGGAGGGTGTTGGGTTCGGGAACCCGCGCCCGGCCACAAAGTGTCTTCACTTTAATCTGAAAATTAAATTACCTTCTTCGGACACAGAAAAAAATATACGCTTTTTCTATTTTCGACGTCCGGGGAAATTTTAAAATTTAAACTCCCGACAATGGGGTTGTAAAAAATGAAATAAGACGACTTATTTTAAGCTCATTATTGGGCGCGATGAATTGTCGGTTTAACGGAAATGTGTGTAACAGGCAGTGGGATATTTTAATAAGCTGAAGTATCACGATAATTATTAATTTATACGCAACCCTTCTTTCGTAAGTCAATTTTATAATTTTCTAAGAATCTCCTGAAAAAACTAAGTGTTTCAACTAAATTGAAAATAATTTTCTACACATCATAAACTGGTTTTGTAGTCGAATCTGCCAAATTTCAGCTCCCCTGTTAAAATCAGTGACTAGTTTACATTAAAACCCCTTAGGGATTGTAATGTAAGGAAAATTAGCAATGAGTCAATGAGGAATTATATAATATTAAGTTCTTATAAATGTTGAAGTACCATTTTAATAACAAATAAATAACCCAATGTGCACCCAAGGTGCCATTATTAAGCGGGACGACAATTCAAATAATAATACTAATTAATTAAGTACCCTACAGACCGTTGGGATTACAACAGTAGGTGACTAATTTACAGCAATGCTACTGAAAATAGTGAAGGATGAGAGCAAGAAATGGCGATATTCAAATTTATGGCCTCGGCAGGTTTAATTAATATCAATCAGATCTTCTAATCCATTTCAGGCATTGTTGGATGTAGGGACTCGTGCAAGAAACGTTGCCGGGGATTAATTAGGAGAGCGCACAGTATTATTCATTCGGGACAAACACAGTCCGATGAAATTTGAACTCTTTTTCGCGCGGATGTGAGATAAATGCCCAGGGGAGGGGGTAGGTGGAGGAGGGGTCGTATTGCACGCTCTAGAATACAAACTTGGCGCCGCTTAATCCCAAAGCGAGCAGGGTTTAGAGATATCTTTCTCCTAATTAAATCTCAAACAACGGCGTTAACCGGGAACGTAAACTGTTTTAAGAAATTGTTATAACAGGGGCCGTGTTCGCGGCGCTAGGTTGGGGTCAGAGAGTATCCCCGGGGGCTTAAACTTGAAAACCCGGAAGCGGTTACTGAATTATGCGACCGAATTCTCAAACCCCCCCCCCCAAGAACTCCCATCATTTCTAATTTATTCCAGAACCGGGATTAAGTTCCAGAGACCGGAGACAGCCCCTCCTTGTCGACTAATATTGGACCGACCTACTGGTCCTTGGAGGACTCGAGCCTGTGGAGAAGTAACCTTAAGGAGTTGGAGGAGATGGAAGTTTCGTCGTAAGAGCGGAAACATTTATTGTGTTCATCCCAAAGGGGACGCCTCACTGACAACATTTTAGCGCGCGCGCATAACTGGTATCGTGGTCCTCCCGCCGGTTTGCTATTTGCTAGACCGGTTTCGGCCGCATAAAAGGTATTCAAATAACCACAATCGCAAGTATAATCGGGATTTCCGATTGAAATTTGTAAGATGCAGTTTCTGAAGACAGAATTTTTGGGAACAGAAGTTTGTAGGAATGGGACCGTTTCGAACGGATAATTGTTTGCGAAGGTAAAGAGGCCAGCGGAATCTAATTTGGGTTCCGCTGAACACGGGGTTTTTTACCCGCATGTGTGCTTAGACCCCCAACCCCATTTAACCCGAAGACCTACTTCCACAGGGCGTAGGCTTAGAATTCTATTTTCGCGATTTTCTGGCACCCTCGAGTATTGACAATGGGACCCTATTCGTTATTCCTTTTGATGTGTCAAACACCCGATACGGTCCATCGTGAAGTACGGATATTCTGGAGGCGGAATGATAATATAAGTTAACGTATAACGCTTAAAAGATGAATTCGATAACACAGGAACTGTATGAATGAATGAATGGGGATGGTCCGAATTCTAATTTGGCTCACATTAAAAGTGGGCATAACGAGCGGCTATACATAGATCAAAGCAAGTTTTTCTCGTAATCATATTTCATTTTTTATATTTGGTTCGGTGTTAATACATTCTTGAGAATTGCCCCATATTCTCATATGTAAATGTATATTTTACATAAGTCTTTTCACATACAAAAATATTTCAATATTTCAGCTCTCGTAATGTTTCCAAGTAGGTTAACTGTTATCCCCGTTTAATATTAGCGTATTTCATTTCACACGGTAACGTTTATAATTTTAGTTTATATTTAGGGGCGGCTGAATTTATAATGGCCGGAAGACGGTCCGAGAAAAATAACCGTACGCGTACCGAATTCCAATCCTAAAAAGGGACGTTTTCTGGCTCGTCCGTGGAAGCCAAAACGGATCCCGGGGACGACCGGATTAATATCTAGCCGGGGCATACAGCGCTGGGCATTCATAGGAAAAAAAAAGAAATCCGGGCCTGCCAAAATGCTAAATGCCAAAATGACCCGGCGCGACATTTTCCCCACCGCCGTTGGGACCGCCGTTCATAAACGGGGCCCGACTATCATTCATACAGAGAGATTCCCTGGGCACCGCTCTCCGAATATATATATATATAAAATTCGAGTATATTTAGATATAAAATTGATCGCGACGTCCCTAAAGCAGTTGGCAAAAGCTGAGCGGTAGCCGGGTGAGGGCCCGAGAATAAAACTCGAGCCGGGTAAACAGCGCGGCAGAAATAAACCCGGTCGAGGATTGTTCGGCCTCTTCTAAAATGCGACCGCCCGGATTTCGATGAGCGCACTCGGCTATTCGCCGTTATTTACGCTTGTTTTTATTTTAAACACGAAATAGAATCCCATCCGCCGGATATCGAAAACTGTTACCGGGTCGTTGCCTAAGCCGTAAAGTCAATATATGCATTCTTCGTCATACTTTATCTTACCAGAAAATAAAAGGCATAATCTGTTTTAATATCGGACCGTCATAAAAAATTAATCCTGATGAGTGAAAAATTCTAGGCCTTCCAAGAAGTAAGTACAGTACTGTTCATGTAGTTCAATTTGTTTTAATTTGGGCAGAATTTTCTGCCCTCCCGACGACGGGAATTTCGGCGTTTCCCTCCCTTTCGGCCGTCGAACAATAAAAGTTGGGCCCCTCCCTAATAGTGATTCCGTGTAGTCCGGCGATGACTGAGGGGTGGCGGAGACAATTGCCAGTTTTATTTGAGGGCGTCCGCCCGTGAGAAACCGAAACGTGGCGGGGCAGCAACAATGGGGCACCGAAGGGAACGAAGCGTGTGGGCGATCGAACGTGCGTGTCGTCGTTTTTAAAATAAAATGTCCGCGCGCGCGCGGTCACTTTTTAAAATGTTGAACAACGTCGTTGGTAATTATAAACAGTGAAGTTCTATGGTTGGGACTGCGGCAGTTCTAGCGCTCTGCTGGACAAGAATAGGGTGCTTTGTTCAGAGACGAGGAAAAAATCAATTCAGTTCAAGCAATTTACGGTTAATGAAGCACACAAAAGAAAAGAAAAATTCCACCGCTCTATACTACAGGAGAACATAAATCAGAGTACGCCATTGAGACAAAACGTAGGTTACCTCCTGAAGGTTCGGGATATGGCCATTTTCTTGTCAACATTCCATGTAATTTTCATAATAAAATGAGGACGGGAGTCAACATTAATTGTTGAAGGAGGCTTTAAAGTAACATACTATGCCCGGATAATTCCTTATATAAAATATATATATATCAGATATAAAGATATTAATGTATTGATTGAAACTACCGAATGGTGGGGGACGTATCGCGTTTTTAATATTCTCGTACCGTTTCCACTGGCCCGGTCAATCAAAGTGGTAAACAACAACGCGAAAAGAATGTTAAATTTCCTCGATATCTAATATCGGAGCCAATTCCAGGCGGGGTAAGGGTAAAAGGAAGGAGATTCAATAAATAATTCCCGGATCGGTATAGGGGTAACACCCCTCGGCTGACTCGCGTTGGGCGAAGGGCGGGTCTAACATCACGTCCGAGGAAGACGGGCTCGTGTTCTGCTCGCAGTTCTTACGGTCAATATTTGGAAAGGGAATACAATAGGAGAGTACGAGAACCCCCTCCCCCCCGTAGACATTGAATGGGAGCAGTAATTGGAAGACTGTTGAGAAAGTAAATGTCTCGGCCGGTCTCGAAATGGAAGGGAGAACGCAATAAAACAGGTGGCCGGTTAGGTCTGAAATTTTTGAACACGAAAGTTTAAAAGGTAACTTTCAGTTGTCTTGGGCCAAACCAAAATTGACTTCGCCTTAATTAAATACTAGCAGGAAAATTGTCAATTACTTTTGCTCGGAATTATGTAGTGGAATGGATACTAGATAAATATCGCATTTAATTAACAGTGGCGTAAATAATTAAAACACTGAAATAGCTCAGAACAGCTTGGCTGGGGTTAGCCTTATTTCACTTAAAATCTTAGGAGATGTTCATCATAAAAAAATATCATATAACACTCTTATACCACTCTTATATATATGTTGGGTAATCGCTGGTTGTCTGTAGCATTTCACCAGCAACAGCGCACACAGGATTAGGTACTCATAAACTGTCCATTAGTCTCTTTAATATACTAATGTTTTGAAAAAACCGATACCACTCTAGCGTAGGACCAAATCAGGAAGTGGGAAAGGAAGAGTGAGAACTAATTCTTCACAAAATATTCGAAATTAATGTACGCGTAAGATATAATAATTTTATCGACGAAAGAACTTGGTACTTTAATCGACTTAATCATTATACAAGGCGGGAGGAATCGAGAAGCCGAGGAGAGGGTTTCATTCAAAGGGAAGCCGTAATTGGCAACAAGTAGGCCCCCGAGTTACGTCCCGACTCTTCAAACTTTCCTCCCCAACGACTTAAGGAGGTTCAAAGCTGAAAATAAATAAATAACGAATCGCTTCTAAATACTCGAGGAAACCTTGAATCAATGTCAGAGCCCCGCAAACACTTACCGCCGTAACCCGGCTCGAACTCTACCCGCCCCGCCCGTTTAACCCTAAACGCCCCAAATTGCATCTTCCCTCCATTAAAAGAGGAAAGGGGACCCGCGAGGCCATCAGGATTAAAATCAGCCCGGGGATCTAAACAATCCGTGACTTTAAAGAGGGTGGGGGATATTTTATAATTAAATTTCGAAGGGCCAGTTCGAATAAATAAAAGTGAATTTACAGTGAAATGTTTTAAATTACTATCAATCAGGAAAACATTCGCCAAAGAACTATGAGAATGAGATATATCATAATACGAAATTCATTCACATATCTATTGGTTACTGGGAACCTATAACCTTAGAATTACAGTATTATTAGGATTTAATATCTGTATGAAGGAATATGTAAAGTTTGATTTTTTAGAGATTCGTGGGACACATATTATAAGAGGGCATAATAATTTCATATTAAATTTTAATAAAAATCCTCCTCATAAGATCGAATCGATAAGCGTAGACAGAATAATACTTGGACAGACACACTTGGACCGATAACTGTTGTAATTGCTGATTAGTTCATCCCTTTATCCTGGAAATATTGCCGCGTACGGGGAGGAGTTTGGGGCGGAAGTCGGGCGCGAGAAATCCATTTCTATCTGCGAGAGGGCTTAGTGAGAGGGGAAGAGGCCTGACAGACAATCCCTCTATTTGCCGGCTCCCGACCCGGCTTTTTCAACTGTCTCGGCTCCCGGGCAAAATGTATTTTCCCTATTCCATATGAAAATAGGAACGAATAGGATTCCGGATCCAGTATTCCAAGAGCTGCATGACTTTGTTTGCTAATGTAATTCTTTTTGACATATGTTGAATTGACATTTACTAGAAATATATGCAGTGTTACGTCAGAACGGGACGTACCATTCCTAGAAATTTTAGTATATTTATTAATATTATTGTTGCGCCATTTCGGTGTCTGCTTCAGTGATTTGAATTCAGACCAAAATATATTTTATGAGCGTATATAAACATAGCGGCCTAAGCGTGAAACCCAATATACTCTAGAGCCGATTACCGAGAGTATTGTTTTGATAGGATATCGGGTGAGGAGGCGTTATATATGCGGCCCAATATATATCCGTCGGGTCCAACATTTACCTTTAATAAAAGATTATAGGAGCGAAGAAAGCCAGCCCCAGAAGAGCACTTGAGGGATCCTCAAAAGGGTTCCACCCACAAGAGGTCGCCCCATCGCCACCACTCAATATCCTTCTGTCTCGCTCCCTCTCCCTCTCATGCTAACCTCCCTTCTCTCTCCCTCTCTCTATCCGTCCATTCCTTCCAGCCTCAACCCTCTTCCACCCCCTCTCTCCGCCTGTTCCCTCTGTCGTCGTCTCGCTCGCACCTACGGCGTCCCCCGCCTCCGTCCTCTTTCCTCTCGAAGACCTCAGCCCTGTGAAACTCCCCTCCGCCCAACGCCACGCCACCTCTCTGTCTTCCCTCAGGGTACTCTTTGAGAACCGAAGAGAACGAGCAGAAAGGCCTCGAAAGGGGTCTGAGGAAGAGGAGGAGGAGGGACTCGTATTTCAGCAGGAAATCAAATCGTGGTATCGCAGTTACCCTTAGTTGAATTACTTTCTACAGTAGAGTTTTGACAGAATTGTGTACTCAACCTAATCTCAAATTACATTATGCTTCGTTTAATGGTTCAATTTTGTATTTATTTAATCCGATAAAGATCATCATCGAATATGACTTTGGTGTCTAGTTCCGTAATAGGACTACCGAAGGTTCGTATGTATAACACGACCGAATTTTCATATATACCACAACCGTAAAACCAATAATTCTATACTGAAAAAATATTTTGATTGACCAGATAATAAATTCCATCGGCTCGTATGTTTCACCGTATATAATTACGTCAAAAATCCGAGTATCTCATCAAAGCATCTCGGAGCGGGAAAAAAATTCGCAGATAATACCATACTCACGTCGGTCATATATTAGAAAGAAGAAACGCAAAAAAATAGGGGAAGAAGGAGATCTCGAATCGAAAATAGCCCGAGCTTCGTGACCCGACCCATCGGAGTATCCCGGGGCCCCGATAAGATTCCCCGGCCCCGGAACAAAGTTGAGAAGTACAAGTGATAAGCCGAATTGCGCCTCGAATTAAACAAAAGACCCCGAGAGATTGCTTCCCTCTGCGGAACAATGGAGTAAAAGGAAGTGGATGAGGATGAGCGGGAGGAGGGGGGGAAAAAAACTTCATTTAGTTTCCTCCCTTTATCTGGGCCCATTAATGTATAATTCATCTCTTCCTTCCTCTCCACGGGGGCGCTCGCGCTTCTTCCCTCCACGAAGTGTTCTAACCGACCGACCGCTCGCTCGGTTAACAACAATATGCTATCGAGGCTTCGGAATCGCCGTACCGCCCTTTTCACTAGGCATCAATTAGCCCGAGGAATAGATTATAATGTAGATTACTATTGAACGCGCAACGTTCAATGGATCCTTTGTTACAGTCCAGTGTTGCGGCAACGGTGGACAAATTTTCTTATGTTAAAACAATTTTCGTCGGAATTCCTAATTGAGGAAAATTCGGCCAACAACTTGACTATCCGGGCCAAATAAGTTTAGAATCAACATCTATTGGCCACTCCAGAATTTTCCTTTTAATTAAAAATCTCAATTTGCTTATATACGAACAAAATTTTCCGTAAGTTCAAACTGTGTTAGTTTGTCGTGAAATTAGATAAAAATTAATTAGAAAGTTTGAGCTCATCGTTGCCTACTGACCCTTCACCAATGCAACTCCAAACTACAAACTTCAAACTACATAAATTGTTTTAAAGGAATATGGGAAACGTTTATTAAGAAGGGAACTGAAAAAGATCAAGATCGGCGGTTTTTGAGAGCTATTTCCACAATTTCATCCCGCAAGTTATAATGTTTCGCACGAAACGGATTTGTTAATTAGTGGATGCCTATAGATAGGGCGCTGCCAACTGAAAGGGAGTTTCAGTGGGGGCAATTCCCGGTTAGTAGAACCACCCGTGCCAGTAGATACCCGGGTAGGTAGGTATCTCTTTTTATTGTCCTGTGAGGAGCCCCTGCTCGTAACGGTAGAATGCTGTGTTAGGGGCGGTAAGAGGGGTGGTGGGGGTTTATAAAATTTTCACCGTCGGGCTCTACGTGTCGCGATATTAAGACTGCCTCTCTTATGAAGTCCCACTCCCGCTACGCCTGTATATGAATATTCCCCGCTGTTCTGCTCAACGCCCGACCCCATCCTTTGTGAGATATAACAGATGTCCGCTTTGTGTGTTTCGCGAAATTCGCGGGCCCCAATATCCCCGGGCCTCCCGAAGATTAACCCACCCCTTCAGCCAGCCCGACGCAGCCGGCGGCGCCCCAGTTATAAATCAGTTTAACGTCTCATATGAGACACCCGGGCTGTTTAAGGACGCGGAGGTTAAAGCGTCTTCCGGGGGGGGGGGATAAAGTTTCGACCGAGTATTTTTCCGCGGGTATTCGAGAGTTTAAGGGTGGAAATAAGGGGGGGGCCTACATAATACGGCATAAATAAAAAGGGTAAACTTAATAAACTTTGAACTATCGTGTCTCTCCCCACTCAACCCGAAGTTTCGGCTTCTTCTGGTCGTTAGTAGTAAATTCTTGTTTTACGATCGGAATACCGCCGACAATTGCGTCTGTACACCGAACAGTCAATAAATAAGTAGGAATAACGAAAATAAAATACAACATTTGCAGCGAAACTAATTATTGAATCATATAAATTCGAACAAATTATTGAAAATCCTCCAACTGAATTTGCCAGAGATAATTTTGGTTTGTTGCCTGGCAGATGGCAGGATGGCAGAGGTCCGGTGTTACTTCTCAGTTGTTGCGACAGACAACAGTATAATTACGGCCGGCGTCGGCTGAATTACAGGAAATCAAACTCGGGAATTCAAAGGGAGACGGACGCGCGGATTTTCTCGTTCAAAAGCGGAGTAATTCCACCTGAGTTAAAACCGGGAGCTAAGGGGTAATCCTCCGGCAGGGGCGGTCGTCCCCCATCACTCGGCTCCAGCCCGGCGTGAGGGAGTTTAAGCCCCAGAATAAACAGTCCCGGACGGAAAGGTCGTAGGTGGACTCGTTTTAAACTCCCCCACCCCCCGCCAACCTCAACCGCCACCGTCCAACCCCGTAATTATGCTCGAGCAACACAGGATAATTCGCCCTAATATTTTAAAACAACAGTGCGCCCAGTGAAATCCCGCCTTTAAATCGCGTTTAAGCGCCGCCGGGGCTTTTAAACAACATATTTAAAGCGGGCGTAAACGGTGCCGTCTGCCTTGTTAACAATATAATAGTCCCGTACGATGTTTCACAGTATCCATATTTTAGCCTACACGCCGGAAGGTTTTTTTTTCCCAGCGATCCATTATCCCCGGACAAGTGGATGAATGTGTCACCAATCTGAGATTTCTCCCACTGCTATCCGCCTCTATATCAGTGTAAAGGTTCAGATATTCGACGGTTATCCTGATTTCAGGATGTACACAGCACCAGGAAGGTGAAGGACTAGAATTACATTTTTTTTAAAAATAATCCCGAACGACTGTAATATCGACCGCACGTGGTGGATCACGTCCAAAACTGGTAAAGCGACATCGACTCTCTAAGGGACCGGCTATTTTGAACGGACATTTTGTTCCGACAGTACGGAATTATTTAAAAAAAAAAGGGTAGAATATTAAAATTCAAACCGGGAGTTGGGGAGAAAACCAGGAAAAGAAAATTGGTGGCCGTTTTACAGAATCACGTCCATCCCCTACCCCTCCGCTCATAGATAGCAAGGGGTGCAGTTCTAAATGCAAAACCAAGCCCGGTTTAAAAATGCCCCCGGGCACCCTCCCGGAAACAAATCCCCACTCATTATCGAGATATTATTATTTTTCGCGGGTGTTTTTTGATGCTTAGAACGTCCAGATGGTTCCAGCCGAGTTGGGTTTTTACAGCGGCTATAATAAAATATTTTATAATATCTAAGCGAAATCCGTAACGTTTATATATCAGGAATAGTCACTCCGGCTACCGTCGGAACCGTAAATAGGAATTTCAAATTAATCGGCCGGTTTAATCATCAAAATGAATGCTATCGGAACAATAGGAATTTAGTCAATGGAAATCATTATTATCAAAACAATAATACAGAGAGTGATACACAGCATTATCGAATATCTTCTTAACATTCAATAACAAAACGTATTTTTATTTGAAAAATGTAGAAGGAAAAATAAAAACTATTTTTCTACTAATGAGAGAAAAAACGGCAATTATTTACGTTACATATAAACCGGATCGAGGGCTAAATTGTAACCGGTATAGAACGCAATATCTCTCGAACCATGGCCCCGTTCCGGGAACCGAGAGGATCCTAAAAATGTTAATTATCTCCCGGCTTGTGATAAATGTCCCGGCCAGGTGCAATATTTCAGTGAGTCGGTATTACATTACCGGCGCCCCCAGTCTAGTGTATTACACGGCACCTTGCTCTGCTGCATCAGCGTGTCGGCCGGAGAGAGAAGGAGAGAAAAAAAGTTAAATATTTCCGTAGGAAAGATGAGGAGAGACAGGTAAACGCCTGATAGTATCGATGAATTATTTATATATTTATATACTTTAAATTGATAACACCAATCGATCTAATGCTACAAACAATCCAACAACACCCCAACTATAGAAATTGGTGAGCATCCCCTATATCTATTCCAATATAATAATTAGAATTAAAAAACTCACCAGTTTTGGGAATCGCGACGACTAATCGCTTTTAAAACCTGGTATACTGGGGAAACAATATAATTATTATTACCTTATTTCTCCCTAATTTTTGTTTTTAAGCAGCGGCTCGACGGGATACTGAAATGTAAATAAATAAAAGGGACTTCCAACACTTTAATTAGTCAGATACCGAAGCCCGAAGTTGGGCAGGTTGGGCCGGCGACCGGAGGGACTTCCCATTTAAATCGGTCCGACTGAAAACTCTCCCAGAGATCGCGGGACGAACTTTTTTAACGGGTTGTCATCTCCAAATTAACGCAGCCGCGGGGAGATCCGCAGGAGGGAGGATCATTTACAATTTTAATTTTCCTCGGAGATAAGTTCAACAGGGAGATTGTCCCCGGGGAGCCCCGACCGACTGTTGAATAATTTTTTTCAATTTATTTCTATTTTTATTTTATTTCGTCCTTTTTTTGAGTCGTCAAGTTCCCGCAACCGGCCCCGGTATTTGGAATTAAACTTTTCTTCAAAATCGAGATAAGAAAATCTAAAAACTTACGTAATTCGACCACATTTCCGAGGACAAAATAAATTAAAAGAGTACCGGGAGAAGCTTCATGACGAGATCTGTCAGCTTGAGAATCTAGTCTAGTAGATTCGCATTTCATTATCCAATTTTTACCTAACATACGGGTTCGAGAAATGCATTATTTAACTATCATTCTAATATTTAAACATGATACTCTCTTTAATATAGTATATAGTTAATAGTATTGGTTAAGATGAAGAGAATCTCCATAATTGCGTCGATAATCCTGCTATAACCGTTATTGCCTCATCCGGCAGGGAGGTTTTAATGCGAAGACAGCGGAACTTAGTGAACTTTCGATCTTCAGTACAGATCACACCTTAAGCAACCCAACAAACCCGTTATTGTACTCCTCCGAAATCAGCTTTGAAAGTAATTGGATTCGGCGATAGAGCCTGTCCATTTTTCCCAATAGCACAACCGCCAATTGTAAGCGGTCTCGGAGTAAAAAAAAAAGGAGGCGGGGTGGGATAAAGGACAGCAGGGCACTAATCGAAAAAAGGCAAGCGAGAAAGCCGTTTAAGAGTTAAATAAAATTTTAATTACTATTGAGGTCACTTTTCAGGGAACTTTTCCACTATTCGGAGAATGGCTTGAGGAGGGAGGGGGAGGAGCCGGGAAACCCTATCGTTATTTTCACTTAAACCGGGGAGCGCTAAGAACAAAGTTTTTAAGGTCGCCGTTTTATTTTTTCTTTCCATTTTTCTCTTCTGTTTTCCGGTTTTAATCCCTGAAACGAATGAAAGAAATAGAAGAAAGTTTTCATTTGCCAGTCGGGCTTCATTCCTGAATTTAAATGGAGGTTATAGAAAAGTTTGATATTTAGGGTTATTTGGCCCCTAGTTACATAATTAGGGCGGGACTTTACAAGCGGTGAAATATGAGGACGACATTCGGGCTTTTGAGTATAGCTAGAGTTTCCCATTAAGAAAAAGAAGTAAGCTGTTCTGCACCTTTGTTTGATAATTTTTTCAGCAGGGTTTCGCCAGGACCCATTAAGGATTTGGAATTTATATTTTGTTTTGTGTCTTCATAATTACTGAAATTGAAACACTTGTATGTAAAGCATTCTATGTTTATTGCCATGACAATTCCAACAGTGTCTGCATAAGTCAATTAAATGTGAAATAAACCTAGAATAAGAAATCAGACAATAGGGCGTCTGTCGACTATTATAAAATTAATTATTGCCTAATTCAGATTGTAATTATGATTAAAGGAAGGCATGAAATATGTATGGCTCTGTTTCCAATTTCGATGGTAGCCCAGTTCTCCCTTAATTCGCTACTAAATTTTAATTCTGCCCAAAATACACTTTACGCTACCCCCTAGAAGTAAAATGTTGTCCCGCGGTGTTATCTCAACTTGTTCGAAAGTTAAAATTAAACGGGCAGCTCGTGCTATCTGTATCACCCTGTGTGTTTGTGTTGGCGTCGTGCATTTTAACCAACTCACAACAAATGTCGCCATTGTACTTACTTGTATTGTATCCCGCCTAATTGTACAAGGCATACAAGCGGAAAAGGGATAGACAATCGAACTTTAGTATAATACGGAATGTCCTCTTATTGCCACGAGGGGGGATAAAATAAATGGACGAATAAATTGAGCGTCCATTCATATTCGTAAAGACAGCCGGATAGGAATATTCCACGGCCGAATGGTAAATTACAAGCCGCAAACTGAGCCATTTCAATTGCAGTCTTCCGGGAAAGATTTATAGTACAGGTTTGGGTACTAGATGCCCATCGAGTCCCTATCAATTGGGTCTTGTGTCCATTAACGAAGGTCCCCACCCGAAGGGTTTGAATATTAATTGACACCAGCGGGTAAACTGGCGACCACAACTGAGGGCTGCAATTGGCTTCTATAAGACCCTAAATAATTAGGGACTGCTGTTTAAATTTAACTGGGCAAGAAAGGGATTAATTCTTAATACTATAATTCGGTATACAGTTTCAAAAACAAGACTCGATAATTTTTTTATCGCTAAGCTATTATCAATGCAAGAAAAATTAAATCGAGTCAAATATTTGTTTGCACCAGGGAAGAGTAGTAGGCATAAGCCCATTAGCTGAACGGAAGCGAAAAAACGCGAGAAGAAAATCGAATCATTTTCTGTCAATAAATCCTAGTAAAATTTCTTGACTAATAATATTGGACATGAATCATAATGGAAATATATTAATAAAATATAATTGGGAACTTTTAACCAATAATATTCTTTAGAAGATAGAACGAGTGATACTGCAAACCATTCCTGACCCCTGAAAAATAACATTTTCTTTCATGTGTTCGTATCGGTAGGAAATTACTTTATACAATAAAATTTAATTATACTCGGATCTGCAGACACAGGGCAATTGCTCCTAAAATCTGTTCCCATGAGAATATGTAAAAAAAACATTGAGAGCTTCTAAAAATTGTCCAATACTCCTCATTAGAGACTAAAAGACCCGTTTAGGGAAGGGGAATTGAGAATCTTCAGAAATGGTTGGTGGGGGCGTCGAGAAGCGTTATCCGATAGGTCGTTAGGTCTCTTCGCCAGACCGAGGAAATTGGTTTCTGTTTTGCGGACGAATTAGTCTCTTTTTTCCCTTTTTCACTTTCGCTCGGCCCGCTTATCTGCGTCCTTTTTTCTATCGGCGGGGGCGCGCGCCCCCTCTCGGAGCGCTCGAGGACCGAAATGAGAATTGAAATCGGGTTTTCATCTCTGCCGAAAGCGTTCGGGGGCGAAAGGGTAAAAAATAAAAGGAATAAGGAGGATAAAACGCGGAGGGGGGGAAAAAAGGAACAATAAAAAAAACAGGGGCAGTTAGGAAGGGTTAACGGGACGGCGACACCGTTCTTTAGACGAGAGCAAAACGGTTTCCCTTTTGCCCCGAATTTCGATTGTCCGACCGGAGATTACAGTCGGAGGTTCGACCCTCTCTCTCTCCTCCCCCACCCCGCAGTCAAATGAGACTTTCGAATCATTGAGTCCCTTTCGGGACTTTGAAAATTCAATTCTCAATATTGCCGGAATTCATTTTTTTTTCTTCCCTGTTACTAAAGTGCGACACAGACGACTCGAAAAGGGGACCCTTACCAACCGCCCGTGACGTACTGCTTCCACTAACATTGTTTGAACGCAGTAAAGGTACTAAAAGTAGTTGTATATCCTTCTGATAGTTCACACCAAGGTTTAAACTCACGGGATAATATATTTCCAAATAATTTTTACAAGGAAATTTATTACACTGAACTAGATTTAGAATTAAATACTAATATCCACGAAAAGAATTCAATAAGCCTCAAAACTTCAAAATTCCTAATTTATGTAAATGTAGAAAACTGGAGCGATTTCTATATTTTTACCCTTCCGTGAAGGCGAAAAGTTTTTCATGGAAATCGTCTACACCTGTGCGAAAGCGTTAAACAAAAAAAGTAAAACCTTATAGTCACTATTTTCGTATAGTAACTCGAAATATTGTCGGCGTCCCTTCTTCGTCCTCCAGCGAGAGCTGCGGATCGTCGACCTTTAGTACGGCATTCACCTTCCTGTTTCGATCATGCACGTCCGATTAAGCATCGACTGAGAGCAGCCGATAAAGTTTGACGATGGCCAACGTTCGGACCGGATGTGGCAGATAAACAAGAAGAGGCAACGTTGAGGCGGAGCTACGAAAGGAAACTGTACAAAGAAAACTTTACATTCTTCTGGAAGCAGGAAAATGAATTATTACCAGATGCAACTGACAGAACGACAGAAAAACAAACCGTTTGATGGATTTACTAGATCTAGTACTGTTTTATATTTGATGTCTCTAAAACCGGGTGATCGGGGGCTTGCCAATATTAGTAAATCGTCCATTTGAACGATGATAAAAAAGATCGTTTGGAAATTGAATTGGACCCGCATATTTCTGTTTTATATTTACGTACACGGCAGAATGAGAGCATTTCGTTTTCACCCCAACTCCTCCCATTTATAAATCGAAAAATAGGTAAATTCACGTAAAGCCACGTTCCCGCGTATTTAGAAAATTGCTCTTACAAAGGGCGCGAGGGAAAAATTCGAATCTCTCCCTGTAAAAGACTCGAAGGAACCGCAATCTCGCGGCCGGTCTTGCAAGGCTCGACTTCCCGACTGAGCCGCCCCTAATCCCATTACGCTCAGCGAATTGGTCCCTTTAATTTTCCTTAAACGCCCCTTTTTCCTCTTCCCAAAGCGGTTCTCGCTTGGAGTTTATTTTTCTTAAATTTCTCACTTGGAAATTTAAGAAAGGCAAAATAAAATAAAAAGAAAGAGGGAGGAAGAGGTAAGCCGCCGGCCAATTGGCGTCGTTAAGAGTCCCTAGGAGAGAGAGAGATAGAGGAAGGGAGAGTCGGAGAGAGAGAACCAGTAAATATATCTCGAAGGTTCTTTTACAGGCCAATAACCGTTGGCTGGAGGATACGACCGATTTTTACGAGTTTATCAATAAACCTTCCATAATTCTGAGGGTTTACTGCCTCTTCAATATGATGGGGGACTGAGGGAGGGGGGGTGGAAAGCGTTTGATATAATTTTTACGCAACTGCTAATGTCCTCCGCGAGGGACTATAAATCCAGAAAAAGTACATTTACGACCAAATTAATTCCTTCAAAATAACCGCTTCAACAAACTGAAACAATAATATTTTTAATTATGGCCATGTACACTGGAGAATTTGCAGTAATTTTAATTATTTAAATTTTCCATTAAAATACTCCTTACTCCTAATCTCGTTCAGATGCATTGTTGGGGTGCACATATCTCGCGAATGTGTCTGTATTGATAGCGGCGACTCCATAACTGCACTTCATCTGGGAATTAGTTGTAGGGAAATAAACTGCCCAACTCGAATTTTCTGAGTACACTGGAATTAGTGAAGTTGACTCTTTTAATCTGTTGACATTTGCGAAAGAAGTAAAATTCATAATCTAACACCCGGATCAATCAGCTTAACTCAGTTCATAAACAAAGCTACTTAAGGTTTATTGGCTCCTTTCATTAACACCCACACGCCCATTAATTATCCAAGTTTATTAAGCCACAAAATAACAAACAAAATACGGTTACTTACAAAAATAATATTCGAGTAACTTATCATGACCTTTCTGGAATATCCAAACAAAGATTTGTTCCAAAAAAATTTCTAAATTTCTAATGAGAAGGCGATAAACAGGAAACAGTGAAATATTTTATCTCGGGACTGGTTTCATGGGGTTAGTCATATCGAAACCGGAAATAAACAAACGTGACTTCCGTACGAGACTAATTGTCATGCGTGTTTCCTCTTGTCCAAGGCACGAGCCAAAGGATCGTGCCGACTCTTTAATAAAAACATAAATCATCCCGATTATGAATCACCGGAACGACTGTAAATAATTTTGACGGAATAAAAACAATAGGACAACAAATATTATGTGACAAGATTAAATCGGCGAATTCTTTTATCTGAGATTGATGAAGGCTATTCAGCCGCCTATTTTGTTTGACGGCAAACAAGAGAACTGTCCATGATGTAAATTATATTATTTAGAATATTGGAATACATTTCAAATTTGACAAAGGGTATGCTGTTTCCTTTGGGTATCCTCCAAAGGAGGATAATATTCAAAACTTAGTAAAGATTTTTTCCAAAAAGAATCTTCAAAGAGGAAGGCATAATACACCGAAGGAGAATTGCAATGAAAGATTCTGCAAGTCATCACAATTCCGAGAATTGGCAGCCGGGATTTTTAAACCTGATTAAACCTAGTCTGAAAGTAGAAAATAAAAATATTCCATTGAATCCTACAAAGGTAACTTAACTGATGTAGGCGGAATAATTTTTAAATTATTTTTTTCTACTTAATCGTTTATTTATCTCTCCTTGCCGTTGAAAATAAGAACCGATAGAGATGCCGCGTTTTGTTTTTATCAAAGGCTATTCAGCAGAAAGTGTCAAAAACGAGGAGCAGATAGGGTGCATGCACGTACAATAGGAATACGTGACTTACGTATTTACATGTTTTTGTTTTTCACTACGCCCCACGGACGATCGATATATAGAGTCAAAATCGACCGAAATGAAGCCAAGTCGCCCGCCTTGAATACCTTACAGGAAGAAACTTCCGACTCCACCCCACTTCAGATTTAATCAAAGAATAATGTTATAAAACTTCAAAGGAGATGAGGTGATAAAGGGGCGAGCCCCGGCAATATTTCTTCACGCGTAGCGGTGTTTTGTGGGAGGTTATTTCGAAAGGGAGGGGGAGGGGGGCTGAATTACGCATTTCAGTCGGAAACTACGAAACGTTATTTCTGAACGAAAATATTTATAAAGCGTTCTCTCACGTTTCAATAGAGCTCCATAAATACGCTTATAGTGTCTTCGCAATAAGAATAATAACAGAATTAAATATTTATGCTATTTACACCTACGTTCTTTCCCAATATTCTAATGATTTAATAAAATATTATGTTAATGGGCTTCAATGGAAGTAAATAGGCAGAGGCATGATAACAGATTTTCAAACAACAGCAACAGATCCGCTACCATATTTTGGTTCTAGGTACGTTTTTGAGGTATCAAAACACACCTTACACCCATGAATGTTAGGAGTCCGCTACCCCGGTCTAGCGCAAGCCTAAACTAGCGTTTTCTTAAACTAGTTATTTTATGGGGCATAACTACCAATTGTGCTGTATAAGTTATTTTAAATTATGATACAGAATATCTCGACAGCAGTATACTGTCGTTCACTGTGGTGTACATTAAAGACCGCAGGATGTTGTTATCTCACGGCTTGAAACTTCCAATTCCAGCCTTCCCCCTTCTCGAGATTTAATCAAAGAATAACGTTATAAAACTTCAAAAGGGTGACGACGGCGCAATATTTCTTCGGGCGCGTGGTTGAGTTACGTCCTGGAAGTGTGAGGAGGAGGGGAGCAGCGGGAGGATTACACATCTAATCCGGAAACTACGAAACGTGACTTTTATACTTCTATTTTTTTTTTAACTTCCCGTCCAAGCGCTCGGTGGGCCGGCGTGTACTTTCTGCCCAGAAAACACAGGCAGGCATCGTCTTCTTTGATAGGTTGGGCACGTAGTACCAGCCCCGTCTCCCTCCTGCGGTCATGGAGTATGCAAATCGCTAGGGGTGCGAGAGAGAGAGGACGGGGACGGGGGGGTGGGTTGTAATTTTCCCGGTCCTCCCTTAGAGGGCGTCATAAATCCCGACGGCCGAACCCTCCCACAACTCCTGCGGCGGTTTCGCGTGAAATCGGAATATTTATTAAAACGCGGGCCCCCCGCCCCAACACCGCCCCGCCCTCCTCCTTCTTGCCCTACCCGTAAGGGGAAAAAAGAAACCCCGTTGTGTGCGCGAATGGATTCGGCGGACGTGAGCGTTCGGGGGGCCCTCCTCAGATAGGCGAAGTGAAAAGAATAAAATCCGAAAATGAAAAAAACAAAAGCCGCATATCAAAAGAGCAAATAAAAATGTTTATTGGGCAATCATTAGGCCGTAAATAAAAGGTATACCGGCCGGCCAAATTACAGGAACATTTGGAATATCATGCAGCTACTTTTTTCCTCGCGATAGGAATCTATAATTAGTGTCATATTTCGACCGTGTTTCGCGATGGACTAATGTAGGCCTCTGAAATAGAACTTGGAACGGTCCAAATGCGCCATAATTTTTTTTTTTGGAGGGTAGAGAGACCGGTGAATTCAGTATGCGATGCAATAAGACGAATGATTTAACGACGGTAAATTTTATGCTACAATCGCAATCGGCCGGAATCTACCACTAGGGGGGAGGCGTTGTCAGGTCGCTGGAAGAAATAATTGTGCGTGACCAGAGGGAGGGGCCAGGAGGGCCCACGGCGGCTCTTTCTCTGTAACAGAATACGGTTTGCTTTTGTCGGCGTAATTGGAACCGGCGGCCGAAACACTTATTTGGTTTCGCCGCCACCGCCGTCAGAGCGCATACTGCGCCAGTTTTCCCCAACGAACGAGTGTGTACAAACAATCCGAAATAGAATGTCAACAGATAAACTATTACTTAGAAACGAATTTATGATTTACAACCTCCTGGCATCACATTCCTGAAAATTCAGAACGCCGCCTCAAGAGGAAATGACCACGTGATTTCCTCACTACCCACAAATGGGTGGATTCTCAATCGAAAGTATATTTGTGCAGTTTAATATACCCGTTTTGTAGTCTGAGAGGGGTTGGAATACTGTAGATTTCGTGTGTTTCTGTCTCCTCTCGCCGGTTTGGTCTGTCGCTAAACCGGTATCGGCTGCTCGCCATAGGTTTCCAGTCATATATTTGGAAGTCAGAACCTAATAGTTGTGACAGAACCTAATCCCCAAAAAACACAATAACAAGACACTATATATATATATATATATATATATATATATATATATATACAAATGACAAACAGACAACCACCACAGTACAAGTGACAGTGACAGTGCAGTGAGGATTCCCAAAAAACACCCAAAGTGCCAAAAGTGACTAACACCGCCACTGAAGATGGCGAGCAGCCGAAACCGGTCTAGCAAAAGACCAAACCATCGAGAGGAGACAGAAACACATATTTTTAATCAAAACGCACCTGCCACTAAATATAATTTTAAAAATTGTGGCCGAAATCAATAAATTTCTCTAACATATCCAATGCTGGACAGCAATCGGTTGTACAATAAGTATTAGTCGATTTAACTTGGTAAATTTGTCACGTTTTAAGAGGTGAATACCTAAGATGCCATTATTTGAAAAAAAAATCACAGAGCCAACTGCTATAAAAGTAGAATCGATTCAACCCGGCTCGTAATAACGTCAACACGTTAAAACCGCCGTTTGTTACGACGGATTTTATGGAAGGCCCTTGCAGGTTGTGCACTACTACAGGCCCCCCCACTAACATTACAGTTATCGTTCGGAACTGCAGTTGTACGACCGATCGTTGCGACTTCGGGCCGTTTAAGTCCGCCAACTGCAAGCCCATCGGGGGTCGCCATGGCGACGGCCGAGTTTCGAACGAATTTCGCGATAATAAGAAAGTTACAGGATGAAATCTATTGACTATCAATAGGACTATTAAAATGATATCGGATTTCATGTAGCTTACTAGCTTTGACTTAATAAGTCGAAATTTACATTGAAGGAGAATTCGGTTCACCACCGTGAAACGAACAAATGTATCGCATTGGTTATGATAGTCTAGGCTCGTGATATTTTTATTTTTAAGTTATTTTGAAACTGAAACATACCTACCTAGGTGTTTGTTAAATGATTCCAATAATTCTATCAAATTTTCATTCAATCCTCGGTTGCTCACCGCATACTTTCGAGAGAAGCTGTTCGGTTAGGGGAGTCTGGGCGAGCCCCGATATCTTAAACAAATATTGTTTCCTTATCCGAACCCTCCGCAAAACCTGAAGTCCGAGACGCGTCGTCGGAGTGCATTAGGCCGTCCCCCCTTCCCCGTGAGAGATCTCTCCGGTCGGCGAACAATGCTGTCGGGTCCGAAGCCAGATGGCCGGTATTCAATAGTGGGGCCCGCTTATCGCCTCCCTCGCGGCGCCTACAAATAGCGCTAAGTGCGCTGTGGGGAGGAGGAGGAGGCGACGTATTAATTCCGCAGTGGGGGTGAGATGGGGCTAAAAAAAGGGCCGCCGCCGCCGCCGCATGGGGGAGCCTACGATTGAACAAAGTGCACCCGAGGAGGAGGGACCGGCGCCTTTTGTACGGGAACATTTTTATTGAGAAAACACACTTCCGGAATTTCGAGTGGTGCTCGCGCGGGGAGGGCTTACACGGGGGGGAGTACGGAAAGGGAGCCCCGAACACGGAGTGTGAATTTTTCGAATGAAGTTATCGATATCAGTTGAGTTTCTGTCGAATAAAACAAAAGTTTTCAGAAATCCAATAATTATGGAATAACAAAATAAATACTATAAACTGAAGAATATTAAAGATTAAATAGAACCTACATAAGCAAAACTAAAAGCAAATTTTTTTTTATTACACGGTCCGTGTTTGTGTTTCCGACATCCATTTTAATCATTCAACTGTACATATCTCACACTCACAATAAACGGGGCTATGATCTAGGCAACGAATATAATCGGGCCTAAAACTCGGGTAAAAATAACTTGAAGTAACACTATTAGAACAAGGGCTATAAATGAGATAATTTCAAGACGCGGGGGAAACATCTCTAATTTGAATTATAGAATGTTCCGTTTTTAATTTTCCCAAAGCAGGGATTTCCCTGTGTAAATTTCCCTTGGCAAAGGTCCGGACTGCGGCTTTTAGAAAGTAATTGCGGTTTATTAAGCCACGCGCTTTATTTCAACCTTATATATATATATATATATATATATATATATATATATATCCCCTGTGGAATGCCAAGATTTTTTCGCAACCCGAAACAATCCACATCAAAGGCCGGGAGGCCCGAAAAAACTTTTCGCGCCCTCAAGTGTCGGCTTTCCATTTCACCTTTTTTTTTGTTCGGTTTTTTGTCGCTACTTCGTTCCCCCCAGCTGAAGTTCTTTAAAGAAAATCCGGTTCTAAGTGTATTCTAGGAGCCCGAAAGGTGACCAATTAGCGGGTCGCCGGTTTTTCCACAGGCCGGAACTACGAGTAAATTGTAAAAATGGTTTTCCAGAATTGTCCAGGGGACCGGGGAAAACTTGAGGCGCCCTAATTAGCAGCCGGCGTACTTGGGGAAAAGCGCGCGCGCTTTTTAACAGACACAAGATGTACGTCAGAGGCGAGCCTTTTCCAGAAATACGGACACCCCGTAATTTTGTTTCCCCTTTGAAAAGATTTAGGTTATTTTAAATTCTTTGACTCGGAATTTAAATCTCTAATTAAACCACTAATTAAATAAATCTCCGAAATACTTTATGTTTACAATTCCCTGCTGGCCTTTCAACCGGCGGCCGCTACGGCCACCACCAAAAAGGGGCCCGGACCTGTCATAATCCAATTTACAATTGCTAGAGGCCTCTCTTCATCATTTCCAAACAAGTTTTGCATTTCTCGCATTAATTAATACAAAATTTATTATCTTCTGACTCCTCCAGCAGGTTTGGTCTATTGCTAGACCGGTTTAGGCGGCCCACAATAGGGAGAGGAGACAAAGGATTTTCTCTCCAAACCCTCGCCGATCACAAACGAGGTATTCCAAACTAGTATACATTTAAAATATATTTATTTCAATGAATTATTATTTCATTCTTGTGTTGTGTATTATATACTAATAATAAGTCGTTCGTCTGGGGGCTCAGTGTCCACGGTGCCAATTTATATGTTATATATTATAATAGATCCACTTAGAAAATACGTATACATTATTTGTCATCCCGTGTATAAGCTGTTGGATGAGTGATTAAACGAAATTAACGCCTGCTTCGAGGGCTTAATCTCTCCGATCGGGGGCCACAAATAGAGCGATGAATGAACGCCCCCCAGCCTCAGCGGTCAAAAAGGTCAAAATGTCCTTGAAATGTCAAAATAGTCCCGGATTTTGGACTCAGATCAACAACTCGGTTGGGGGGCTCGCGACTCGGTTGAGATCACCTGAAAATGGCCAGCCTTGCCAACATTTTAAGGTCACAACGACCTCATTCATGTTTTCTACAAGGGGTGAAGAGATTCGGTGGGGGGGAGGGGAAGGCACCACTGAAAACCAGCGCTTTCATTAATTTCAAATTTTTATTTTTAACAGCAGCCGGGTGTCGCCGCGGTCGCTCTATTTTTCCCGGGACAGGTGGGCCCTTATATAAACAGACACTGGTATGTTGCATTCGATACCGAAGCGAATTAAAATTAATTATTAACTCCACCCGGTAAACACAATGATCAAAATTGTGCTAACGGACCAGGACATTGACTGTAGCGCCTCCTCCGTTCTCGTTTGAGTTTATTTTACGTTGAGCATAATTAGCAACATAATAAGGGTTTTTGATTGAGGTATGTGAAGGTTTTGCCCTCTCAACCCGCCTTAAGTGTCTCAATTAACCACGGTGTGGATCATGTCCCCAGTTAGCTGAGTTAGACTCTACTCTCACTGCCTAGTCGCTGTACACACTGTTAGGGGCTTCAGACCTTACGTCACCATTCTCCTGGATAAGGTGTCCAATTCTGGACAGTTTCTGAGTTTCAGTCGTGAGAGTTATTAAAAACGTACCATTCCCAATCAAAAATTAAATCTGTATAAAGCGTTCAGTTACAGGCAGGAGATTGTCAGCAGTGTCCCAGCAGTTCAGGTGTTATTATTCGTAAAACACTAATACGGCATTCTGGCAGGTTTCTATTATGGTATTCAAAATTGTATAAATAATTTATTAATATATTCCTTTCGATAGGGCGGCTGTGTAATTTTAATCTTTTTCTACCCTTTTATTGGTAGAATAAATTTCTTCGGTCTCTCTAATTATCGGCGGTGAAGTGCAATGCGATACGGCAAACCGTCGTTTAAATAAAGACTAAGAGTGAGCGGTCACGAAATTAATAATTAGTATTCGTCGCGACTCTGAATAATATTGATTAATATCCGTAGACCGGGAGTGTAAATCATAAAAAATGAAATTTCAAATTGAACTACTCTTCGTAAAATTATCATCTGCGAAATTTATTTCAAATATTTTCAACAGTAGGCCCTTGAAACACTGGAAATTTGGGAAAATTCGAAAAATCCCAGTTCGAAAAATTACAGTTAACCGATACGTTGGATAGAATGATATATAAGGTACGTTACCAATATGCCGGACTGACGCTGTGAAATTCAGATACATCATGGACACTCACCTGTAAAGAAAAAATCAGCAATGTCAGAAAAAATAAATCTCCGATAATATTTTAATATGAGCCGCACATTTAATCGGTTGAAATTTGTCGGAGCAATTTCAATCCTCAAGAGTACTGTACAATCAACCATATACTAATTGTTCATATTGTACGCATGAAATACATATTACGATGATTTTAATCATAAGCATTTTATTATCTTGTACTGTAATAGTACAATAAAATTATCCGACAGACCGTAAACTGTTTGTCTCATCTCAATTAGCGCTCCGGCACAAAAGGGGGCGAGGGATTTCTGTAATCTGAGATGTTTTCAATAACAGCCGGTCGCTTCTCAATTTTGAACGCTTCAGGTGCCAAGCAGTCGTAACACAACGACACGCTCATTAGGCTGGCAACTTATTTAAGCCCCTTATTAAGGCCGCCGGGTCGTCGGCGTCGAGCCGTCAAGGCGGGCTGTTCCGCCGCCGGGAAATGGGAACTTGTGTAATTAAAGGGCCGCCTCGCCGGGAATTCTCGCGGACGGTTGAATCGCGCGAATATCACCGACCGACAATTATTTTTACATTTTTAAAAAAAAGCAGAACAGAAAGACTCGTTCGGTTTATTTGCCGGCGTCGCCTTCAACCCGGGAAAAAACATAAAGTTGGCAACGGCGGATGGAATTAATTTGGTGCAAAGCGCATTCGCGTTAGACGGCTAAATAATGAAATTCTCCCAGAAATATTAATAATGCGCGCATGGGATAATTACCCGCAACGATGTTCGGAGAAAATAAATCACTTCGCGGGACACCGCGCGACTTTTGCCAGCAGTGAAAATTTATTTGCGCACGCATAATCGAACGGAATCGAGTCAGCCATTACAATATCCACCCGATATATAAAGTATCCATTCCATAATTAAAGACTGCTCCGGAGCTAAAACGGTTTATGTAATTAATGGGACATTTTTTATTCTTGTCTTTAATGCACCCCTAGTTCCAACGCAACGAGGGACTGAGACTGAAAAGACCAAATGTCCCGGAAATAGGCTTCCGTATAACTGGCCTGCTTGAACGTAAAGCCGGGTGCAGCGCGGAGACTAGAAATTAGCGGATGCAAAAGGGGGAGAAGCGCGGTCGTACAATTAGCAGAAGCCTCTCGCCTCAGGCGGCAGAACGCCGTTTTTCCTTATTAGCGGTGAGCTTCAACTCCCGCCACCGGCAAATACCAATTTGTGTAATTAAACGGCTCTGAAAAGCGGCGAACCGTAGTCGATTCTCAAGCCGGTTGGATTGTTGAAAGTGCTTGAGCGGTATCTCGAAATCGAGCTAGGAGAACGCTATTCCAGAAGTGGAGTGAAAATCTATCACTCCAAATTTTGTAACTCTCTTCAATGCTACTGACGATGGCGTGAAGCTGACGTAGGACCTAATGAGCAATCAAACTGTTCTACAGACATACTGTGTTACTAAAGAAAATACAGACGGGATAATCATTTAAATGTTCTACAGTCAACAAAAGACTGGAATAAACTGCTCCGCTTTTCTACAATTTCCCTTCACCAACTCCTTTTCCCTAAGCCCTATCCGATTATAAAATGTCATTTCGTCCTTTCATATTTCAGTATAGCCGCTTTATTAATTGCATTTTCATTATTTAAACAGTTATTACGAGCTACCTGATATCAACCAAAACGTAAAGAAAACCGAGGAATTTTCGGTGAGGTCACCTGCGGCGTTTGAAGCGGCGCGGTTAACTCCAATAAAGCGATTATTATTAAACTATAAATACCCTAATACGAAAGGGGCCCTGTTATAATGGAGGGCTTAAATCATTCACCTGTGGAATACCCGCTCGGTGGACTGCGAGCTTTACGAATACTACTGGTTGTACCGGTTTCATCTTCAGGAGCTTTTCGGCGAGTCATGTTTCACTATGGCTGTAAGCGACCTAGTGAAGATAGACTAGACACAGAAGATCGACTAAGCTATTGTATTTCCATTAAATAAAATTTTGTTTTGAGCCTCATTTGTTAAAGTTACAGTCTTACTACCGGGCTTTCTTTCTTTACCGACTGAGTATGTTAATATCGCGTTTAAATGCTTTTCTCTAGACCTAATGATCAAAAATAATAAGGGTGTGAGAATAAGGTATGGTTTATTCTTCATACCCCAGAGGGGAATGTGTTCCCAATTATTTTAAAAATCCTTTCACCAGACAACCCCATTGCTCCGTAACATCTGTTAAAGGTCAAAGTGAAAGAGTGGTAGTAAGGCCAATAGATTTGGCACACCCCCCCCCACCACCACTACCATAACCGCGCAACGACCGGTGGTTAGACCGTCAACTTCCGGCGGCCGCCCCATCACAGTTCCCAGTTCCAATTTCCGGACGGGCTTCGATTCCCGAACCGGGGGGACGATCAGTCCCCGAAAACCGGGCCCCGAAATTTTTTTTTTCCCGGGATAGCGGTCGTGGGGGTTGAGCGGCGGCCCGGTCCCGGGGGCTCCCGAAAACGATTTCGAAATCGTGGAAAACCGACCGGAAAATTGGGTTCCGGAAAATTTTCGGCGGCAGTTTTCCCGCCGCGGCAAAAGCGTCGGCGCCGGGATTGAATCGAAACCGCGGTGAGTTTGACCGCCGGAATATTTGGGCGCTCGAGCTTTATTACGGACCCGGTTTTTCGATACACAACGCTATACCTCCCCTGTCGGACAGTTGTACCGGAGTTTCGATTAATTTAAATTGAACATTAGGAATAAGAAAGTTAGGTGAGTTTGAATAACCCGCTAGGAAGGTGAGCTTCGACGAGCCCTGAATTAGTAACTAGGAATGAGCCGACCACTTGATAATGTCGGATAAAGCCACAAGTTGGAGCTTCAAATTTCCTTTTAATTTTATCAACAGTGTCGACCAATAAAACAGAAAGGATGCTATAGAAGGGGATTCGAAAAACAAATCGCAGAATCGGTTAGGAATTATTCGATCGGAGTTTGAAAAAAAAAACGAAACTCTGTCACCGAGTTGAAGGACGGCCTCCCTGTAGATTATTATTAATCCACAGTGTTGGCCGACGCCGCTGGGTCGACTATTCCGAACAGGAAATTTAATTCAGGAGTTAGTTCCCCGCCAATTCGACCGGGTCCGCAGAAAGAACATTGATTCATACGGTGAGGATGATTTTCAAAACAAAAAATCTGGACAAAATCATAGGCAAGAGAGTCCGACGTAAAGCCTGTTTAGTTAATGTCCAAAAGAGGTTAAAAGAGGGTTGAAACTAATAGTTTATGAAACTAATGCGTTATTAGATCTTTCATAAAATGGTTGCACTTCATAAAATTTTACAATAAAATATACTCGATTCTCGTACAGATAAGGATTTATAACTGGCAAATAATTGAGCGCTTAACTGAGCTTACTAACTGTTACTGCGTTAAAATTAACCACACCCCGAACACCATTTTCAGTCGTTCGGCCGTTCCCTCATCAGAACAGAGGGTCGGGCTAAAAAGGGATAATCCCTGACCGGGCGTTAGACAAATGCGATTTTACCGCGGCGATAAAACACAGGGTGGGAGGATGGGGGGGGCGTCGAACTAAATTTATATGATAACTGCCTTTAAACGGCAGACGACAGGAGGGCCCGGGAACAGATGCCGATGGGCTCACGATTTAGCCCCCGGATTACGCTAATGCCTAATAAATAAAGGACACCCCCCTCAACCCCGGGAAAACTTTTGGAGATCGGCCAGGAGTAATGGGCCTCCCGAAATTTATTTCCTGCGGCTAAAACCGGTTAACAGCGAATGATCGGGGCCGCGAAGAAGTACACACACCGGAGACCGGTTGGAAATATTGACCCGGATTTTTTGGTCACAGTTCGAAACTGTAAAAAAAATCCACTCCGCTGTTGTTTTTTAGGATCTCTTAAATTGGCAACTGGCTGCAGATAATGTACAATCGACAATTAAGGTACTGACGATCGAGTACCAGATCCGTGGTCTCGTGTAGGTGCTAAATGGTAAAGGGCCCCAGTACCAACTGCGTCCCTTCGTACGCAGTACACTTTACGGAGAAGACAAATAAATATAATACATTACCAACAACAAATTTAAAGTCACGAAACGAATATTACGGTTTCTAATGTTGACAGCCACGGAGCACAGGTTGTCCCATCCACAGACTACTGAAAATAAAACTGATCTAGTCCCAAACGAAATGAGCTACTGTTTGCCCTATTTCGAATATTTACTATATAACTGTGTTACAGTTATTATCTAACCAATATAGAGCTGACGTTCCTACCTGATGTTTCTGTACCCTCTGCATTACTGCACAGACAGAGATTATACTGGGAGTTGTTATCGCGTGAAGGGGAATATAATTTTTAAAAACAATAACAACTCGAGTTTACAGGCTTGTAACTGTCCCCGCGTATCAATTGTTGACAGGCCCGAGAGAGCCCATTGTACATATTTGCAGGCACAATGGCTGTGGTTTATTTTAGGATTTGAAGCTGGCATCCGGAGCCGGGGGATTAGGCTAAGGGGAGCGGGCGGAAGGGGGGGGACGAGGGCTCAAGTTTATTCGCACACAAGCGCCCCCATCAAACCAAAGCTCACTTGCACGGGCCGTTCATTAAGGGCTGTGGTGCAGGAAAATTGAGCCGGGTTTTACACCGCAGGATTCCGAGTACTTAGGCATCCAATTGATGAACAGGCGAAGTGCAGTATAAGAATTTCAGGACTTACTAAACCTGCGCCACGGACTTATCTCTTGAGATACGAATGCCCACTGAACTCTGACCTTATCGGTAACGCACAGTGTATAAATATTGAGTCGTTTCGACTCGTAAAACTCATCCGTCTTACTCACGCGGTTAGTCAAATATCCCCTCCAAAACTCCCCTTCCACCAAATCCTTTAGGTTGAGGAAGACTGATGGTTAGGAAACGTCTCAATTTTTATACGTTGCATGTAACTGATAAGGTGATGCGGATGAATACAATTAATGGGATTCGAACCTACGACCTCTCAATCGTTGTCTTTAGTGATTCATTCGAAACCATTAATCACAGCGCATTACATTTGTTTGCAATTGTATATTTTCAAACAAGTATGACCCCCACGAAGAAGAAGAGGAAATTATGTAAGATATTAAGGTTATAGAAACAGGTAGAAACGACAGTATTGTACTTAAAATAAAATTTGTATAATTTATTTTCTACCGCAATTTTTTCCATGCTACTGTGATTAGGATATTGTCCTTATTGTCCAATTTTTATCGTGCAAAAATAGCTGCTAAAACGCGGTCCTATGAAGAATAGATGCATTTGTTGTCGACAGGAGCAGTTGAAAACTGTAATGGAGCCTGGATATGAAGGGGAGCCGTTTATTCACAAATAGTATTGCCGAAACCGTTCATTAGAGGGCCTTGGGGCCGAACCCGGTGGGAACGCGCGTCCTGGAAAATTGGTCAACGCTCCTTTCAACCGGAACCCCGGGCTCGGTTTTGATCAATGGAACGCTATTAACGTCGCCGGCATTGGTCCGTTTTATGTTTGTGAGAGCGGTCCGCGCGCAGAATGTCAGGGCGGGAAGAACGGCCGTAATAATGAGCCATGGGGAGGGGGGGGATTCGTACAGTTTATTATGTCCGTGGCCAGAGACAAGTAGGTTTATTATCCAAGGTCTTTATTACATAGCATTGGTAGATGACAATATTTTCAGCATGACTCTCTAAGTAAAGCAAAAATTATAAACCTGTATAACGAGCTTTTTTAATCAATGAGACTTTTTATTCCCAATATTATTAAACTTGTCACATCTTTGAATCAACTTATTTATAACTTCTGCAAAGAAATTAGTGTCCCGATGTCGGAGCTAATTTAGAACATTTCCGAAAGTCTTCAAATTGTTCTACCCACTCATGAAATTGTCCGCGGTTCATACAACCTTGCATTAAGTACGTACAACCCGTCTTACGTAATTGCAAGACCGAAATTAACAGAAATATTCAATATTAGGTGACTCACCGGACCGATACTGGCGGAAACTGCGGGGGGCGTGTCCCGCGTCGCGATTTTCAGCAAATACACAAGCGGCGCTATAAAAGAGCGACTGCAAATTTGCGTTAAGGGAAGCGTGAAGCGGGCCGTAGAGGGATGAAGGGGGTGCGCACCGCGTGTAATTTGGGGAAGCGCCGATTAAACCCCCCACACACACACACACACACACACACACACACACACACACACACACACGCGCGCAGAGTTGGATTTACCGCTCAGTGTTCGATACGTGTTGCCCGCCCGTCGAGGCGTGAACCGGGGGCTGGGGCCAGCGATTAGAAAAAAAATTTCTATGGATACGAGGCGGGAGGGTGGGTTCGGTAAAAAAATCAATCTCTTTGTGAAATTTGTGGGGGTGGGGGGGGGCGGCCCCAGCGTCAAAGGGACCGAAGACCGTTCATACGCGAAACCAATTTAAATTATAATACATTACTCGTCTCTACATTGTCCGCGAAATGTTCTCGCTTGAAATAATTATTCCGCGAAGTCTAAATAGCGTACCGCAGTTCGTCGGCGTTGTTATAAGAAAAAAAGTAATAAACAATATAAACAGCTAACTTTTGGTGGGAAAGAAATGCTAATAAACTACACGAGTGAAAAAGTTAATGGCTCTATAAATGTTTTTTCCTGCCCGGCTACTGGCATTTGTATAGCGGTGTAGTTGCCGTTGAAATTCTCCGAGTTAAATGGGAAGAAAAAGGTTGATTGTAACTGTAGAGCGAGAAGTTGGGAACAGTGATTTTTCACTAGCGTTTCAAGACCAGCTCCGCCTTAATTGCAGACAATTTTTCAGCCCCATGTAATAGAACTATTAGAGGTCTGTAAGAATAAGGCGGGTGGTATAACAACTGAGATCATTCTCTTAGCGCTTTTCATAATTATTGACTAATTAGAAAGTATAAAAAGACGAGTTTCGGTTCCTAGGATAATTTAAAATGGAGATAATGCAGACTTGTGGCCCAAAAGTAGGGCCGAGGTCCCAGAAGCGCTAATACATGTTGGGCGGCGTATTAATACGGCGAGTTTCACCCCGGGTCAAACTTGGGGGGTCCCGTCCCCGGGGTCCCCGCCTCCCGACAAGACTCGGCCATTACCGGGCCGCGGGGTAACGCCCCTAATTAAAACCGATAGCCGCCCTTAGTATTATAATAATAATAACGCTACCCTCCCCGCATTAGTCTCCGCCCCTAGCGCTAATTGCCGCCTAATTACAGGGGGAAGGGGGGTGAGTGGTACAGGAACCCCCGCGACCCCATAAAACATCCCGGTTTTTGCAATAACCGCTTCGGAACATCCCCTCTCGTCGACCGAACAAACCGGTCCTCCCCCCTGCAGGCGCCTTGTTTCGGTTAAATGTTCCCCCAACAAAAAATATGTAAACGTGGTATTGACACACTCGGTGGGTGGAACTTTGTTACATAACTTAAAAAATAAATTAGGGCTTCGCGCACAGCTAAACTTTACAGAAAGAGCAGAAAGAACAGAATTTGTGCGAAATAATAGTGCGTGCGTCTTGTTTGTGTTAGGTGCGATATAGGGTTGGAAAACTACTACTGGGTGCGGACTACGGTGAGGGAGCAACAAGTTTCTCCGACTTCCGGCAGAGAAGAGTCCTCCTCTCCGGGCTAAGCCGCTAATTCATTCTTCCCACTTTCGCCTCCTTTCACCCGCCGAAGCCGCAAAATTAAACCGGCGTGTCGGATATATACTTAATCCTGTTCGTAAGAACGTATTAAGGTGCCGTACACCAAATGGACGATTGTTGACAAACACTCTCGCAGTTACACCTGATAACGTAAAACAGGAATTGACAATGTTGTCTTATGCAATTACAAAATATGCTAAAAGTTTAAAACAATACGTCTTACATGTATACTGTAAAAAAATTTGATTTCTATAGGCAAAAAAAATTGTGGATACGTTTAATGGAAAAATTTAGTGCTTTGCTTCACATCGAAGAATCAATAAATTGTTCCAATGTCGAAAACATTTAAGACGGGCTTATTATAAAAGTGAATATCTTTTAAATAGAAAGATTAATTAATCTGTTACTCCTAGAGATTTCATAAATATTAGAAATTTTAAATTGAACAAAGGTTCGGTACGATGTCTTCAGGAAACATTTTAGATACAGATACAGACTAGTACGAAGAGTCATCAGATTATAATTAGAATACGTAATCGAATGATGCTACTAAATATGTAAGCTGTGTCATAGGAACTAAAATTTAATACAGTTTCAGCGATTCTCTCCGAGTTCTCTCTCTCCGAGTGCTAACGGAGAAAGAACAGTTGCCATTATTCGATGCGGATCATAAAATAGGTACAGTCGCGTCACCAACATGCTTCGCGTAAGTTTCAGACGCTCTCAGAATGTAAGTTCATTTAAAATTCAATGGGGCCCGAGGGGGCAGCAAAGAACGGTCGACAAAAAAAAAATAGAATTACCGGTGTACATTACGATTATAACGGGAAAAAAGAGTGTTCGAGCGCCATCCCCCAACGCGTTACTCAATCTAATTGAATCATCCCCCGGTTAGGGGTGGGGCCGAGGGGGCTAATAATTCCCGGGGCAAATAAGTGATTGCCGGGCGGGTGGTTGAGCGTGAAGCTGTTTGTCACCGAAGGCCGAAAAGGCGAAGAATTCCATATTAAAGGGGGGAGCCCACTTACAGAGATGAGCCCGAGGGCCAAATGTCGAGGTCAAGTGAGAGCGCCGGACTGGGGAAACCGGCATGGGGGGAGGATTCGACTTAATTCCGGCGTACACTTGCGCCAAATCAAGTTGCGCGGACAATAAGTGCAAACCGGGGGATTTCGTATTAATCCGTAATAATTAATACGACGAAGGCCTTGCCGTAACAGCAACAGGTTCCTATTGGAAACTCAGTGATTCAATAGCGGAATGCTGCTGAAAATGAGTGTAAGTTGAAACCGAAACGGGAACTAATACGCTGCAGGGCAACAGAACTGAAAAAACAATGTAACGAAATGCTTACGAAATTTTGATTTAGCTAAATTTATTATATATATACATACATATATACATATGCATACCGAACATTAAGAACTGCCTGCTTGGACAAAAGCTAACCTAACCTAATTTTGCCTCATAAACAGTTGATAATACTGGAATTTCGGAAACAACTTATAAAATTGACCGTATCGACCTATATATATATATATATATATATATATATATATATATATATATATTGGTCGATACGGATAGACGCAGTGTCCACGTGGACATTTTTGTGACAAGCCGTTCGGCGCAAATTCCATTTTCAGTGGCGCCTAATGTCGTTAGTGCAGGCGCTGTCAAATATTTCAAAGCGTCATTTTCGTTTTTCAAACACTTTAATAAAGCAGGGACGGCCGCTGTGGCAGTCCGGGTGATGTATTTTCGTCGAGCGATTGCAATTCGGTCCGTAAATTCGAAGCCGCAGACCGAATTGCATTGGCCCGGAAGTGCCGACGGGGGTGGTTTGGGGGGTTGGATATATAATTTTTGATTACCAGTGCCTTCGACGTATTTACAGGCGGGGACTTAAAAGCGGAACTATCCGGTGATAAATTCGGATTAAATCGGGATATACACAGCTCGATTGTGAAATTACAGCCGGGAACTTAAATACAAAATGCTTCACCGATCTCTGTCCGTTTAGTGCTGCTATGCGCTATGTACAGGTGATTACTTGTTCTGCCTGCAGGGTGCAGTAAATGTCCGATATTACTAACGGACTGCGGTTGATGAAAAGTTGAAGCCGCGCCTTCCTTTATTTAGGTAATATTGACGATTTTAATTTACCTGTTATTATTTATAAGGCAATAAGGCTTCAACTCAGTCATCTCTATACAAACTTGGGACCATGTTAATAATAACACTATGTCCCTGGAAGTGATTCATGTTGAAAGGGCGAGTCTCGTGACCGACCAATTATAAAAGGAGGGCCGTTTTCGAGGCGGCGGAAGGAAAAAACTAATCTAACGGATGTTACGACCTGTGTCTGTTTGTGTGTTTCTGTTCGGCCATTCATTAGCGTGAGAGGGACGGCATTTGTGTAGCGCGACGCGTCCGTTAAAACGCGCCGGTATCACGCGACGCCCTCCGATTCAATATAAGGCGCTCCCCCATCCATATAATGGGCCCCCATCCGTACAGCCCTGCGAGAAGGGCCACCCCTTATATGAGATTGTGACGGAATTTATACATCCCGACAACACTCGGCCGCGTTGTCTGCGCTTCGGAATTAAACCGGTCGAAAGTCTACAGCCGAGTTTTTTTGCGCCCTTCAGCGGCGACAGTCCGTTCTTTTTTTTTATTTACGCTGGGTTCATTCAGAACTTTGTGACGGGGTTGCTCGCACACCGCGACTACAACCTTTAATTGCCCAGGAAGTTACATTTAAAAAAGAGCTGAAAAACGGGCGAAACGTGAGTTGCGAATTCTTCACGCTTCTGCGCGTGATTATTCGACTGGATACGACACTGTACATTTGCAAAAACAAAATTGTACCAATCCCTCATTCCCCGTGGAAAATATGCGGGAAGAACGAATAGGAAGAAAAATGCAACGATTAAAATTAAAATTACGTTTCACTAACGGGACGAGAAATTAACTAGAAAAATATAAAAATGTACGGCTCTTGCTTGCGGGGTAACAACCATCAGGTGGTTTCAACTTGACAAAGATCCGGTTAAGATTATTCCGGTTTTTTTAATTGATCTGCCCGCGGGATGCATTTAAATTTGACCCCGTACACGAGTAGAGACCCCAGGTGACCCTGCGGGGTCGTTGGGTCTCGGGGTCGGAGCGAAACATCCCCCCCCCCAAACCGAATATACGCCCGGAAAGAATCGACGGAGCCGTAATAGGGAGTTGGAGCGAGGCGGAGGGGAGAGAGAGAGAGTGGGAGAGAGACAGGTGAAGTAGGGGACTTGTGTAAGCCCCAAGCAGGAGGAGATTGCCATTGTAAATGTACCTGTGTACATCTGCACCTCCCCCACTCACACATCCGCTATCCATACACTATTGCCAACACGTGCTGCTCACCCTTCGCTTACATCTTTTTTTCCTCCCTTGTGATGCAACCCCCTACATTTGAGTATATATATATATATATATATATATATATATATATATATATATATATATATATGTACGCTAGGAATTCGTATTTACCAATACAAAAAAAAGTAGAAGTGAATATACATACATTTCTGTTACTAGTAATATTTTCAGTTTTTAAAACTAAAGCGCGCCTTGTAACTTATGTTTATATAACAACATGTTAAGATTTTTCGACACCGTTAACGAATTACTATTAAAAGGGATTGTTAAGGACCGGGACCTGACCACTGATCATATTTCAATGTTTGAATATATATGATATAAATTTAATACTGGTGCCAACCAGACGATGGAATGGACTAAAAGAAGAAGCATATTTTCATATTATATATATAGAGAAACATAATTAATTGGCATAAACACTTGATATAAATTCTGATGAATCCGGAAGGTTTTGGGTCTAAAAAGTCTACATTATATTGAGATAATTATGGAAAAAACTCAACAAGGTTTATTTACTTATACTCAGAGGAAAGATGAAGAATTGATATGTCTGCGTTGTGGAAGGAAGAACACCTTATCTGTACTCCCTCAGTGTGTACAAATATATATATTACTTACTTTTCCCCCATGGGGGAGAGGGAGCGTACGGTTAAGAATTATTGAGAACTTAAATTTCATCGGTTCATTTTTTGGCGACCCTACCCCATTACTCGGGAGCAAACAAGGGGGGTGGTAGGGACTCGCATCCGGAGGGGGGGACTTGGGGGAGTGTCCCGTTTCCATTAAGGGAAACGGCTCGAGGGGTGGCAAACGGAGTCCGGGGCATATCAAAGGAATCACGCCGAGATACCCTTCGGCCCGGTGGAAAATATATTGAGCGTGAAGTCCGAACAGCCTACTGGGTATCGATCCTAGTTCCGGTACAGGAATGTAGCACCGATGACGGGGCCGTGGCTTGGAACATGACCACTTTCTCGTCTTGTCTACCCTCGAGAGGAAAGCGAGAATCATTATACAAACTTTGGAGTACAAATATTACAGAATCGTCCAGACCAAGGGTCCTCACACTCCTCGACCCAAGGGGCCACTCTCCAAAATATAAATGTGCTATCAAAGATAGAACGAAAGTTTGATAAATTTATTCCGTTCATTTAAAGAAGAAAACAATTTTAAATTGAGTGGGCAGGCTCTCACGTGAAGGTTAAAAAAATCGGCTGGGGGATGTAGAACACGAAAACAGAATATTTTCCACTAAATATTTTATCCCGTTCCCTATCGCCACATCGGACCTTTCTCTCGGCGCTCGATTTCCGGCTCAAAGGGGCCGGGAATCAATCGCCGGCGAAAGTACATCGAGCGTGAACTCGAATCCACCGGCTCTCGAACCTATTTTATTACGAGTCTAAAGTCAAACGCTGTACGATCTTAAGATAAACAATACAGTTAAAAATTCGCACTTATATAAACATGCAGTAACTTTTAGCCCAGAGATAGTAATGCATATTGAAAAGACCCAATTAGTAACTTCGCAGAAATAAACAGGAAAAAGGAGCGCTGGATGGTAAATTAAAGGAATTAATTATTAATATTTCATTTGATTCTTTGAAATATATCCTACGCAGTATTCTCATTGTTTTATTTTTTACATTTCAAATTTACTGAATTTACAAAAAAAGCTTAATAGTCTTTTATGAGCGATTAGCCAAATCGGATCATATAATTTCATTTACCATATTAAAATAATATATAATATAGGATTATATCATTCAGCTCTCATTACTATTTTTTATGCACACGTTGCGTAGTTGTATCGAATTAATTTAAGGAATTAGCGACTTCATTTCAGACCTACAATAAACGTATTGTGAAAGGACGGAAGCCAAATTAAATTTTCTCGTTACCCGCATTTATTCTCTTTTTTTCTCAATGTGGCACAAAAAATTACAGGGTGCTCGTTTCTAATTTATTTAATTTTTTTTTTGAAAAATTACCCCAAGGGCGGGGGCGGGGCGTTCCATGGCCCGATAAGATATGGCGAACGCGTTCGAGAAAGTGGCAAACCGATTACCTAACACCCCCGCCCCCTCGTACCACCCCAAACCTTCACCCGGCTTTCGGCTTTTAACCAATTTCCATCAAACCATCTAAATTAGAATCTGCTCCACGAATTTTTTTTATATACCGGGGAATTTTTTCCCCGTCCCTCCCTCGGAGCGACAGCCAACCCCCACCCGCACCCCGAAAGAGACGGGTCCGCGGAAAGAACGAGAAAATGCTAATGGGGGACAGGGTTTTCGACCCCGGGGGAAAATTCGATCGGGAATATTGGGAAATCCTTTATAATGCTCATCCGCCCTCCCGGGCCTACCCCCGGTTAATATATTCGGGGCGCGTTCAGAATACCTGTTGTGTAGACCGGCGATCCGACTCAAACCCCCCAGGAGGAGGGTCTAATCTAAAATCAACAGACAAGTCTTTTTCATTTTGCCAACGCTCGACTCTATAAATATACGTACACTGGTCTCTAAGCTTACTGTCGGACGAGTCAGAAAAATCTTTATCGGAATCCTCCTGAAACGAGGATAAAACTGGGAATAAATTAAATTAGTGTGATACAGAGAGATTACCTTTTTAACGGCGTGACGTATACAGTATCGTGGTAAACAAGCAAAATTAAGTTAATTAATAGTATTAAAGTACAGATAATATTAACCTACGGTGGTTGCCTCTAAACAAATGCTCATGGTACATCGGTTTCCTTAAGTTAACTACGACGGGGTCCTTACTGGAGCGCCAATAAAATATGAACGACAACTTCGGCTTCGTTCAAAATTGAAGTATCAAAATATTGAATTGCGCTTAATAAACTGTTGGCCTTTTAGACCGACAGTCGGCTCGAAGGCCATGTGTTAACCGCACGCGCGCACCGGGGTCTGTTAATACGAAACAGTGAAATTTCTGGTCCCGGTTTAATTTCCAAGAATTAATTTCGTGTACACAGGGGAGGGGCGACAGTTTCCACCGCAGACGAGAACTCAAGAGAGCGGGACTGCGCTCTCTCGCGCCAATTCAAAAATCAAACAATTAACGCCCAACTTCGGCCGACTAAGTGGAAGGCTTACCGTATATGTCTGACGTGGTAAGTATACAAAATAAATGATACGTTTCGTATTAAAATTTAATTGGACATACATACCGTTATATCCGCGAAATAATTTTATTTTATAAGCCATCGTCTCGGCATATCTTTAAACTGTTTTAAGATGCGTAATCACGCAGAATATGGATCGAGATAATGAGCAATCTCCCGTCCATTGTTGTCAATAAAGTATTCATTATTATATTTTAGTTTATGTAGTGAATATTCAACAATTAATATGAAATGACGCCGTGAGAAGGGCGAGACGCTATGCACGGGCATACACGGAAGTGTTGCTGGTTTGCCGCTCTCTGGCGCCGTCAATCGTATAGCGTATACGGGATCTATTTCTGCCGCGGCTTATAGTGTAAAATAATATTACAGGATAAAATATAAGGATATTTTTAGTTTCATCGTTATTTCAAATTACTCGCCTATGTCTACAATAAAAATACAACGTTTAAAATAGTCTCCGACGTTCTAAATTTGTCTCAGCTTTAGCGATAGGTTGGAATGTAAATCGGCAGATTAATATTAGTTGAGAGATAGAGTTCTTATCTCAAGCTTAAATATCCAGAGAAGTCATTCACGACCAAATTTATGGCGGAGAAAATGGTACCCGAGTCATTCCTATTTAGAAGAACCTGGATAAAGAAAAGCTTTCTTAATTCGGTTCTTTTAATATGCATACAGTTGATTCATCCCTTTCTTCATACTGATAACAATTGCGGTTAGTCTACCGCCAACTGAACATATAAGGTCCTATGCCCTCAGGTTTTTTAGCAGAGGTAGATGGAGGTGTGACACTAGCAGAGTTCGGGGTTTCGGACGCCTCAATTTAATTCCCGTAAATTAATTCTCGAGCGCTGGAATTCCTCCCCGGGCTTTTGTCATCTTGTCCACACGCAGACCACGAGCGACGAGGACGAGATTAAAGCCGGACAGCCCCTAATGTGGACCGCTTTGAGAGGGAGAGGGAGAGGGAGAGGGATAGAGACGCCCACCCTTCTGCGCGGCGATTAAGAAGCAGACATGGAAATGCGGGACAAAAGGGAGATGATAAGCGGGCGCTGAAAACATGACGTATCTTGCCAGGAGTCAAATTCGACTCACAAAAGGACCAGCCCCCAACCCCAACGTCCGATACGAGAGACGTCCGGCACAGCAAAGAACTCAATGGGACAGTTCCATTCCATTAACCGAGATTGTTCCCGATATCACTCGGCTGATAACTTAAATGTGCGCGTATGCCCCCCGCCCGATACCGCCCTATTGTGGGCGTCCAGTTACGAGAATATATCACGAGGGACTGAATATAATTATCTTTAAACGCGTAATAGGAATAGCCTCCAGTAGTATTATCTTTCGTAACGCATTCTCAGTCCTTTTAGTCGGGAACAAAGCGTCCTAGGCTGACAGGTAACAAAACACGTGGATGATAATAGATATTTCATATAGGCGGAACAGTAATTTAAGATCATACAGAACCTCTAGTCAGAACTCGAGCCCTGAGATGTTACTCGTAATTGACAGCGCACTAAATCGATTAAATATCAAAGGTAAATATGAAATATCGCTGGTTTGGTCTTTTGCTAGACCGGTTTCGGCTGTGCGCCATATGCAGTAGCTGTGTCACTAACCTGTATAAGTTGTTCCAAACTTTAATACAGATCAGAGTTTATATAGCTTATTTTTATTTCGGTTTATTTCGGGCTTATTATAAAGCGGAAATTACCCCCAGTCGGTCTCTCTCGGCTACAGAGGAGTCCGGGGGTAACTGATGAGGTCGATGGAGGCGAAAGGGGGAGTTAGCTGGGAGAAGAACGATTGTTCGGAGGGGTGGGCGGGGGTTGGCACGGTCGCAGATAAGAGAATTACCTTCAGAAGGGAAGACTAAGGACTTCTTAAGGGGTCAAGATTTATTCAGGGGACCAGATATCTATCTTCACCGAACGAAGCCCCCACCCCCGAACTCCGGACAGCGGGAGTCACAGGTGAGTCACCTAACTCTGCGATATGAACTACATATATCATTGGATATTTCATGCTGGGCTTTCAAAGCAGTGAACACAGTTTCACATTCTATATACCTTAAGTTTATTAATGGGTCAAAAAAGAGATCGATAGCCAACCGGACGCTGGCCAAAGCATTTATCCATTTGTACGTATAAATGGTATCTGAAGATACATTTCGTGCAGCGCGGAACAGGGGATAGGGTTCATTGTTCGGAACGAGAAAACGAATCCGTAATGAAGATTCCCACAAAGAACCCAACGGCAAGAATGGGCCTGCTTTTAACATTTTTTGCAATAAATTTTTAAATATTGGCTGCTCATAAACTATATCTGCCATTTATCAGATTAGTGAAAAATATGACTCACCGGAATACGTTGAAAAGACGATCCCTCAGTCGCGATAGGTTCGTCCACTGCCATCAACACCTAAAAAAATAATGAGGAGTCAACAAACTTAAAATATAAATAAATATTAGATTTATTAATTACCCTAAACCAACACATCCAAGTACTTGCAAATTTATTTTAGATCTCAACACAACTGTGCCAAGTTTTTTATTCATATTGAAATTTCAGACGTGATGAAAGTTTACTAATAATAATCGCATCAATATTATGCTAATTTGTAAGATCATTACTTATTACACATAAGCATTCTCCGAAGTAAATGTTCACTACAATTCAATGAACAAACAAAATCGGTGAAGTCAACGGTAGAGAGAACTGGTAAATTCGGTACGAAGGGAATAAAGGGAGCCGGTAATTAGTGCGGACATTACATTGGAGGAAAATTATGACCCGGTACAGATGTAGTACCACTACATGTGAGAAGGGTCGTGCGCCCCCCTCGTTTCGGCCTCTCAAAAACACCGCTCGAAAATATTCGGCCCCTCCATTTGTTTTTTCGACAAAGCCTCCCCTCCCCGCAATCGACAATTAATGAAACCTACCCCTCGGGCCGCAATATTTACCCTTTCGCTAATGAAAGAACTACCCCGGGGCCCGAGGGGGATCCGGTAATTTACGAGCCGGCATTTAGAATTCACCGGCATGATTAATTCTAAATTATGCACCCGCAGTCGGGCGAATTAGCCCAACTATTTATTCTAGGAGAGTCGCAGGGGGCCGGGGTGGAGGGGACGATGACTCATGTATGCCCCCGATCGGGCGATCGGCCCGTACTTGTAAGTACACAGTGTACATACACGATGTCGAGGGTATACATGAGTACATTAGTACCTGTGGACTCTGGACGTGACAGGAACACAGGCAGACACTAGAAGAACAAACTCCTAATGAAGAATATGATCGCCCACCTAGCTCAGTCTTCTACTTCTTACTGACATCCTGAATAAATAGTTTCATCTAATTCGAGCGATAAGAGAATAAGTTCTTAGTTTTTAAAGAAGACGCATAATCTATAAAAAAATTAAAACAACCCCATCTATTGTGTCGACGCCAAAACTGATGATATTCCACTAAAAAATAATAAAAAATTTAAATGTGCAGTTGAATTAACATTAAAAAACAAGTAATAACCGACTACCGCAATAAAAACTTTGTTACACAGATTACTGACGAAATAATTTAATAATGACGCTTGTATACTAAGGCACAACTATTCACAATGTCAATCCTCATACTTCGTTTGACAGAACGTATTTTCCAACCAGCTAAACCTTCAACTTGTCAAATAACGGTGGCGCTACGGTTTCAGCGGGATAGATGAACTCGACAGAGAACAAAGGTCAGTTATTGTAAAGGTATAGAAATAGAATATCCAGTTGACGTATGCGTCGACGCGCGATATTATAATAGGTCGGCGGAGCCCCGGTTAGGCAATGGTCGAAGTGGCGGCCGGGAATAATTCAACGGTGGATATAAAGATCGAAGTCAATTTATCGAGCAATTTGTTCGGTCGTGGCGTTTGGAGAGCGCACAAAACGAATTGGTACGGCGCCGGCCGAAGCAATTATGAAAAACCCGCAACGCGCTTCTTTTTTTTTTATTTTCAGCGGGGAAGTCCCTTCAAAAACCATTTACTCGCCAAACGGAAAATTGGACGGCGGACAACTCTTTTTGGTATTTCTTGTTAATTTTGTTTCAATATTAATTTCACCGACCGAAACAAGAAATATAACTTCCAAGAAATAAGATACCATCAAAATGATTAGCGAATTACGAAAAAACTAAAAAAATATTTAACTTAAAACAAATAATAGAGAATACAGAAATGTGTAATTCCCACGTTAAGTGTCTCATGAACTCCTACTGTATATTATGTCCTGTGTTAAGTTACCAAATACAAATATTATTGTTCTATTAATTTTTATGGAATATCGTTTACAATATACAAATGCTAGTTGATAAATGTATTTATAGAAACAAATACTGGGATTCAATTAAACTTGTTATACGCGATCTGATCCCTTAAATATACAGACAAAAATCATCGATCAACTGACTTCATCGTTTTTCACGGCAGTTTTTCATTCCATTTCATTTCATGTCAGGTAATTGTGAGCCGAGCTGTAGTAGCGACTGAAATTTTTTGTGCGGAATATAAGCCAATCGTAGATTTCAACAGGGAAGTGCTGCTTTGTTCCTCAACCGAATTTTCACCGGGCCCCTTCAATGAGCGTAAAATCGAACACGACCTCAGGCGGGCGGCGGTGGGTCTCTACTTTATTGCGGGGGCTCGTGCGGTTTCAAGTGGTGGGTCTTCAAAATTATTATTATTCCAACCAAAAAAACGATAAAAATAGATATAAAAATTCAATCTGCGAGATTGCGAATATTTCCCAGCCCCGTGTTCTCTCTCTCTCTCTCCGCCGCCCGGAGAATCTTAAAATGGGCAGGGGCTTCACTTGAAGGGATTCGGCGTCGTAAATTTGTTGCAGTTAATGAATACAAAACAGTACGGAATGGACGGTTTAATCCGAAGAGCATAAAGACAAAAATGTATATCAAATTCATTAACGGTATGGTATTAAAGAAAATGAATTTCTATATTTTAATAATATTAACATTACGAGTTGGACATTTATAACTTTCAGTATAAATTAGTGTGTCGGTCAAGGATAGTATATATGTAGTGTATTTGAATACACTTGTCAGGATAATACGAAAACATGTCGTGACAATAATTTCTTCGCTACACCAATAAAAAATTATTTTCAGAGGTTAAAACCGGTCGAAAGGGGAAGAAATCGGAGAGACAGGATTTATATTCGTGCGAAGTATTTTTAAACAGATTGTTTGGGTTGGAGAAGGACCGTGAAAACCGAGTGGAAAAGGAGACTGATCCGACGAAATATGGGACGACCTCCCGGAACGAAGAGGTAAATGCGCCATTAGAGACGTCTCCATCCTGTGTTGGCCTCTTAATAGACTAATCTCCTCGCTTCTGCTCTCCCAGTCTCCGGTTCTGCTTTTATAGTTCTGTTTTCTTCAGAAGGCAAAACGCCAAATCTAACTCGCGTTATTTGATCTAATTTATTTATTAAGAGATGAATTTATAAATCTAATCCGATTAAAGAAATTATTATTTTAATCCGCGTAACTGTGAATAAAGGAAAAAATACTTTTTTAAATGTTTTAAACTCATTTAAAACCAGGTCCAGCACAAGGCCATAATAGGCAAGTGGATAAAGACAGTCACAGCCATTTATTTGTCTCAAATATTCAGTAAATCATTGTTTTCTGAATTTTTGTTTTCTGAATAGATATATTAATTTATACGCTTCTTTAAAAATAAACCGGGCCGTTCATTTTCCCGATTTTTCTGTCGCCCGAATGTACAAAGGTCAAATAAAATGGGAGAGATTAGGAGAACAAGGGAGAGATTCGGTGCCCCCCGCCGCCGAAGAAACAGATTGCGGTAGCTTAAGAAGGCCAGGGGAGATCGACAACTGGGCATTAGCGTGATTTAAGCGGAAGTCAAACGCTAACCAGATAAGAACTGCCTCCCGTCAATCCACGCCTCTATCTCTCTCCCTCTCTCCTCGCTCCCAACCGCCACATGCCGAAATAAAATAAAAAAGAGCCCTTCCCAATAAAAATAGTTCTCATTACAGAAAAAGGGCCTAGGGATTAATCCCTCCTTAACTTAGGCTAATAGATATACTTTAGTATATCCTTCATGGTATTTCGTTGTACTGGAATTCGTTAAAGAAAAATATTTCTTTTAAATGAATGCTCGCAATGTAATTAACACATGTTCTGGAGAAGATTTTGGATTAATTTCCATTCTGAGAATGCGACGCGGGTAAGGCAAATAAAAGGGGAAAGGGAATTTAAACAGTAACGGATTGCGGAGAAAGTAAGGACCCGGTTAAGAGAAGTACTGAGCGGGTCGACGGAATTAATGTATTTAAGCGAGAATCCGACGTTAACTAGATAAGAAGTAGAGAAGGCGCCTTTCTCGCACCGACGTTGAACTTAGCACGCTCCTTCTCCCTCAGTCTCACTTCGCCCTCCTTACTTTCATTTGCGAGGAACAGTTCGCCTCGCGAGTAGTCGCGGACGTGTGATTACAAGGTGGAGAAATTTATTTTCTGATTTATTCACTGAAAAGCGTCATCACTCTTCCTTTCGCCGGTCTTCTCTCCCCGCCGTCGTCAGTTGCATTGCTTAAATAATAAAAGTACTTTGGCCGTCCGCTTGATCCAATACTGTGAAATGTATACCAGCATGCAGTATTGATTTTTACACACTAAATCTTCGAGGCGCGTTGTCAAAAAAGTAATGAAAAATATTAAATACAGTATATGAGATCCAGTAGACGCCTTGTTGCGCTCTTATATTCTACTGACCGCAGCCAAGCAACCAGATCTACTGAAACAAGTCTGTGAGAATGGGAGAAGACCGAGAAAATTACTTTATAATACAACAGATAATAATGCGTTTGTTCTACTATCGGCCATTAATCCTTTAAAAGCGTTTACTATAAAATAGAATCTCAGAGGCATTCAGTAACATAAGCAGTAGCAGTTGTCTCGATCCTCCTGTCGATCTTTGCCTAGACCGATTTCGCTGCGATAGACTGCGGCTATTATGGGTGTAAAAATGGCAATTATTATTATAGGACAATTTTCGTTAATTGAAACTTTGAATTGGGCACGAGCTTTCAATTAAATCTGAAACCCTCGCCAGATTTCGGTCGGATAGCGCTTCCCTCCCCCTTATCCGGTCGCCGCTTCCTCCTCTCCGTCTTCTCTCCGCTCTAGTGTTTGTCTTGGGGGACTTGACGGGCGAAGGTGGGGGGGGGACTTTGCCGCTAACTTAATACCCGGCCTCGGGACCCCGACTCCGCCACTTTGGGGGCCGCGCTTTGAATACGAAATCGGCGACACCTCAGCCGGGGGTTTCATCGGACAACCCCAAGCCTTTCCAGGTCCCGCATCCGAATTTGCTCGCAGGGCTATCGCGTATCAAAACGAATTATCGCAATACCGATAGCGTAATGTGAGAAAGGAACAAATTTTAGGAACATTATTTTGATATATTTGAATATTTAAGTGGTGCTCTTCCAGTATATGCTCTGCCGAGAAACTTTCATTCCGACATATGCGTATGGAGATTTTTAAATTGAAATTTTCATTCAGAAATAAAGATAAGAACCGCTAAGCTACTGCTTCAGTCGCATCTCGATGTAAATTGTTCCAGAATAATGATAAAACAATCTCACGAGTTTTTGAATGATGTCAATGTTGTTCATCATTAAATATTCTTCACATTCCTAACTATTCTTAATTATTTTCATTTTTACTATTTCTGATAAATAAATTTAAGAACCTTCAGCTTTATCTTTCATATTACAATTTAGTATCAGCTTTAGTATTAGCTACAAAATTCACGGCCTATCATAACCCACTGAGGCGTTTTATGCGCTTCTATTATAATTCAGATTACAGGGTCAATCCCGTCTGAGTATTTTTTTTACAGCCGCTAACTCGGGTTTCATTGCCTGTTAATGGTGTGATATTCGTGTTGTTCAAACTGACTGTCAGTTTATTTTATGTATTGACTTAAAGATGTAATAGCTCGGCTATTGTGTGACTGGAATAATCTCTTTAAAATTTGAGAGCTCCGAGCAGTTTTCTTCATCTCACGATAACAACTTATCTGTCGGTGGAATCAAAATTATTTCAGCCCGGCTTAAACTTCTTAGATTGCGGGTGTTATCCAATTAAAAATTGAGTCACGAAACTAATTAGAGTAGGCAGAACATTTAAAGGGATAAAATCGAATTAACTTTAAGTTAAATACATCCGCGGACTGATTTAACAGGCAATTGGCCACCGACCCCCCGCCTGTCCCTGTCCAAATCCAAAACAGGGCCGGAGGTTTAACCTTAGCCCCTAATTCCCGATTCCGATCCCGGGGTATTGGCGCTTCCCATTAAGGAGAGGGACAGGGTCCGGTCCCGATTCGGATGTAAATTCTGAGAAAGTTGTCCAAGAGGGAACGATGCCGCCATAGGGGCGGAAGCGGTACCTTCCACGAGCGAAGTGACCTCCCACCGGCGTACCGCAAACATCCGTGCCCAAACGGCAACTCTGTTTGTCGCTGCCACGATGGTATAGGCAAGTGTATTCAGAGGGGGGGGGGCGAAGAACCTCGCTATTGGCAGGGCGTTCGTTATCGATCGCTTTATTATTAAATCAAACTCAAAACTGCTAATTGTCGGGACTGAGTTCATTGCAAACGTGTAGCCGGGTCTGAGTATAACGATTTAAAAAGTGCTAAAAGAGTATTAAGAGACTCAATGAGGTTATAGTTTTTGGCAAATTTTTTTTGTTGGAAATAATTTGCCGAATTACAGTACCCTCTTGGAAACTCGCTATTCGAAACGATTCATAATTTTTAAATTTTCAATATTAACGTTTTATCGAGGGTCTTTGATGTCTGTATTTCAACAATGTCCAAATGTGTTCAAGACTACTATTACTGTTGCCATAGAAACTGTATAGACGGCTGGTTGCATGCGATTCCCCCACAGCAGGCAGAGTGACTGATGCGGGAACGGTCAAGTGTTATCGACAGCGGAACCATAACAGAAATCAAAATAAAATGTCGACGAATATCGTGATTGGCAACGCACGAATTCGTCGAAAACGCGGCGCACAAGGGCTCGTTGAGGGAGCTTAAGTTGTTTGAGGCCGCGGTGGGCGGTTTTGTCGACTTATTTTATCGTCTCATGCTCGAATTTCTCTCGCACTTTTCGTACTTTCGTCAAGTGTTTGCTCCCGGGTAATGGGAAGGAGCCCCCGCCTCCCCTCGCCACCCGCTACGCTCCCACTCGATTTCACCCTTGTCGCTAAATCCTGATAGGAACATGTAAGCAAACTGCTTATAAAATACCCTCGCGCTAAATAACCTGAGCGAGGAGCTGAAATTATTAAGGGCGCGTATATACCATTTATTTTTTCCCTCGAGAAAATCCCCATCCCTAAATTGTCAATAACACGGGACTGACTCGTGGCACTTACTGATCACTTATAGGGCGAGTTAACTTTGTTATACGCCCTTCCATTATCAATATATTCAATAAATCGATATATCCGGAAATACCTATCTACATTGATCAGAAAATAGACCTGTTTAGGATTATCGTCACCATCAGGTTACTATAAAATTATGTATTTAGTATTTCTTGCATATTATAATGACTTCTATGGTCGGAAACGTGCTCTACTGTACACGTATTTGTTACCTATTTAGCATGTCATCAATAAATGTATTTCTCTCATTGTCATTGCGCGGATGCTCCATGTTGGGAACTGCTTTATTAGTTTTCCCATTCCCCACACGCATATGTAAATATGTTTAACAAAAACTCAATATACTCTATATCTACAGCTACGCCACGGGAAGATATTAGAGCGCAGCCTTCCGGAGGGGAAGTAAGTTGGGGGGGCCCAGATAGCGACTTCTACCGCTTGGCGCGCTGTTATTAATACCACACATTACACAACCGTTGTGTTTTTTTTTTTCGCAATTGTTTAATTGCGAGACCGAAACTTCGATCTTATTTCCTCGAAAACAATTTATTGTACCATTTAACGTATCGGAATGTCATCACGCTCGCTTATTTGGTCCGCTGCCAGATCGGACAGCATTCCACCGGTAAGTGACTAAGGCACTTGGGCACACCGGTTGCCAATAGACTATCCCAGCATCGCTGTCACTGCTCCCTTACTGCGCATCACTTTTTGTTGGAAATTAAAGGATTACGTGAGACTCATATGATCGATGATATGGCCGTAAAAATAATTTTACAGTTACATGATATAATACCCTAGTTCGATCTTCTGCTGTTCGTCACCTTCAGTAGTTTCTCGTTATAACGACAGAAACAGATACTGGACCAAAGACCAAACCAGCGAGAAGACCGAGAACACTAATGAATGAACACAAGGTTTGTTCCCGGTACCGGTCATTTATCCGTGAAAGCTTTCAGAATACTGCATCGGTTAAATAGAAGGGCAGAGGGTGTATTAGAGGGATTTTCGGTCTGCGGGCTGTAAATGACCCCGGGCCATAATCGGATGCGCATCTACTCCTCTCACTTGTTCCTGGGGTATACAATAATAGTTGTAGGGGCCGCCGAGGCGGGAGCCGGGTGGATGTTGATACATGAATAATGCGGCAATTCCCCGGCAAGGCGCCCGCTCCTCCTTCATTAACTGGGGCGGCCGACCCCACCGAAACCGACCCTCTCCTCCCATCCCTTGTAAATAAACCCCCCGGGGTCCCGTGCAAGTCGTTATCCCGCAGGCCTCGGGTGTAAAAAATTGCACCCACCGTCCAACGCGCCCAAGTAATAACGCGACTATAAACTGGCGTAATTAGTGATTTCTGGCCCCTAATGTACCTTTAAGACATTTATAAACAAATCGAGGATATTTTTCATTATTGACCAAATATACGCCAGTTTATATTCCAGACGAAACTATAGTCGGGGTCGATCCTGCACCTGTTACATGTTAAAGTTTATTGCCTTTAAATCAATCCAATAAATTTTTAAAACAACTTTCATTCTATTACAATCAATTACAAACCTCGTGGAACGCCTCTGAATAATAATAACACATGTCCAACAATAATAACTGAGTCCAATTAGTGATTTCTGGCCCCTAACGTACCTTTGGGTTATTTATAGGCGTATCAAGGAAGGTTCAGACTGAAAGATTCTTCGTTATCGACTTCTCGTAGTACAGTGAGGCGACATTATAGTTCTTTAAACGAAGCAAATAAATTGATCAAACTTTCATTTTATCATTGATAGCTCAACGCATATTTCCATATTCGGAGAGCAGCTCTTTGAGTGCGTTGAGCATAACTGATCTAGATTTTTATAATATTTCTTCTTAATAGTTTATTATCCGCACAAAGTTACGATAATGACTCTCGCTTATGTCTGGTTATCGGTTGCGCTAAGACTGTGTTTAGATGTATGTTAAAGTACTCAATGTAACCTAAATACATTATTACCACGGTTTATTATTATGCAAATTTTTAAATACATAATTTCATCAGTTTACGGTCTTCCTACTACTTTACTGTAGCAAGTGGTGACGATATTCCTAATCCTTGGGGGATGCCCGTAGCATTTTCTCGTAGAAGTTTCTCTGTAATATTCTAGCAGATAGTTTTTTATTAGGTACAATAAAATATATAATTGTTCAAAACAACGCGGGGGCGTTATAAAATCACCTGGGTTCAAAAATAGGTTCTAACGCTCCCACCAATGTCGCCGCTGTCGTCTAACCGCTACATCTCTTTTTGGCACGCTGAACTGGTTCTGAAAACTATTCTCAATTCTCTATCAGCTCGCGCGTGTCAATCTAGAGGCCTCCATAACTCTATTCCCAGAAGCGACAACGCCGACGGAGGATGCTTTCAATAAACCCTGCCAATTGCACTTTAGAGACTAGCGGCCGGTATTCCTCCCGCGACTCCCCCAATCTCAGGAATTTGGAAGATATTTCAAACATAAATTCCTTTAGGCGGATTGAATAGTTTCTCGTTTGTTTTATCGCCCAGTTGTAACTATTCCAAACAATATTAACAATGCCGGTAAAAATATAAAAAATATAGCTGTGGCGTTCCGATGTAGAAACCTGTAAACTACGAAACGGAAGACATCATTATCCTAACGCCTAAAGAAACTGGCGCACCAACAACAGAACTGTTGAAAACAATTTCCGAGTCTTTTCTATTCGACGAAAATGCAAGAGCTCAAGAGCTTTGTAGCACCGAGCTTATTAAAGAAGAGTCAGTTTACATTTCCTCTGTATTTGCAATGCCTATGTTTCCTTGCACTCAAAAATTGAATTTTCTCCATCTCTGTATTTTTGAGATAAGCACTATTGCGTTAACTTTTTTCAGTTTTAACCCGTGAAGAAACTAACAATATATTTTAAAATAATTTTTATATAACGACCGTTTATGGACATATGTATAAAGGTAATACGACCAATATTTTGTGTTTAGGTTCTCTTCAGTATTTAGACATATCTTTATTATAAAAGATCTTTGTGTTTTCTTATAAATATTCTGAGTTAGCACTTTTTCATCTATATCACTGATGCTTTAAAACGTGATATAGAAACAAATTCTTCACTATCAGAATCATATGACTTTCCAGTTGTGAAAAATGCGGATGAATCAGAAAAAGTTAACTTCCCTTCAATTAAAATTTATATAGGCTCCGCAACTGCCGGTTAATTAAAAATAATCTAATAAAAAAATCGTTAACCCGATGGATTTACTATTCTATTTTAGCTCTGAGTATAAATAGTGTATATCGGCCTCTCGCCCTTCCCAAAGCCAGTAGCTTTGGCGACTGGCGCCAAATATTAGAGCGGGACGCGGAAGGTTTTTATATATTTTTGAATCTCGCCACTACAACATTGTGAAATTGTCCTAACTCGAGGTACAACAACGCAGTGTACGCAAAATTATTGTCCGACAATTCAAGGTGCCGTGAAATAGAACACGAATGACTCGTCATTTATTCAGATTATCGGCTTTTCGGTAAGTGACTCAACAATTCAACAGCTATATAGGTCGACCGACTGAGGTAGACAATACGAAGAACACAGATAAAGTCCGCCTTTAAGCGCGGATATAAACCGCTGGGAGCAAATATTACTTAATAAGTAAATAAAAGTTCACGACGCACATTATGAAGATTAATTGGAGGGTTAATACGAAACTTTATTCGTAGAAAATGAAAAAAACTCAGTCCCTTTCATTGCTCTTCTCAGTATAGTAAAGGACAAATGTTTTATACTGTTTTAAATTAATGCTTATAAAAGTAGTTTTGAAATGGAAACGTGCGTGTTAAATGTTGTCAGACTGAAATCCCGAGAATTGTCGTCGTTTACTTTTGAATAAATGATTGACTGCTATAATTAACGTTAACTGGGGTTTTAAAAAGCGTCAATTGGTCCAACTTCAGGAGACTGTTTCACGAAGTGAATCGAAATTAGAATATAGGCAGGATGGGAGTCGGTATTATTCTCTTCTGGTTTTCAAACACAGAAAACCGACTTTAGTCGGAAAAGGGGGCGAGTAGTTAATCATAAAAAATTTGAAGTTCTTAACTATGTAAATGATACAAAAACTGCCTCCAGTCAGTATGTTAATAGGAAATGATCGGAGGTCATCACGTCGTATTCAATTTGTTTGACTTACTTACAAACAGTAGAAACTTCTAGTATGAAGAGGCATCAATCCAAAATTAGAGTCGAGGACACTATTTTTCACTCTCGGAACAATATATTGTAACGATAAATATAGATATAGGGTAGTCGAAATAGGGGCGTCACGAGAGATCGCGTTCGAGGGCTGAGATAAAGAGGAGGAAGAGGAGATGGAAACACTCCAGCGTTCGGAGCGGTACTGAGGCCCCCACGTCATTCAGTGGGTCCCCGCTCCACGATCCGCCCCCACCACCGGCAGCCGGCCGGCATTCCTCGCCCCCACCACCACCAGGACGCTCCGCTGCCGCCGAAAAGGGGGCGAGGATCCGCAGGATTTTCGCTCGTCCTGAGGGGATGAAGGGGGCGAAATAAGCCGTCTATAAGCCGGCGATGATACACTCGCTCCGTTCGCCCGGGACGGCTCAATGGGGGCACCGGCCTATTCGGTATTCGGGGGCTCCGACGAGAGATTGGACATTCGCGTATACTCGAGTCACGCCGCATCCCAGAGTTCGGGACCAAATTTTGAAAAAAAATTACCCTATAAAAAAGACAAGAATCCTTTGAATAGTGAGTTTGAATACAAAACCTCACCAATCAAACTTAATAAGCGAATAATCATGATGAATCCTGGAAAATGTTTTAAAAATGGTGCACTAATCAAAGTTATATAGCATGTTACGGGAATGGTACCAAAGATTGAAATGCGTTTTATTAACGCCTCGGGAAGGATCCGAATACGAGGGGAAACTGCGGTAACCTGTTTGCGTTACTGAATCAAGAATAAAATATATAATATTTAAGACATTTTAAGGAAATAACACCACCTTTTGTACTCGTTATGTTGATCAGTGAAATGAGGCTGGCGTAATAATCTACATTCCTAAATTACGTAATTCATCGCAACATTTAATTTGAGTGTTCCGATCGTAGGGATGGGGATTTCGGGCTGCCCCTCGTTCGTGCTCTCTCTCTCTCTCCTTCCTCTCGCTCTAAGGTAATATAAAGCGAAACTTAAATTAGCTTTCCGGTCGCAGGTATTCCACAAGCGGGCCGGTATTTCAAGGGGGAGAAGGACGTCGGGAATGAAGCCGTTGAACGGCACTCGAGACGCGCCGAGAGGTCGGTACTTGTTTCATATTGGATTCGCCGTGCGGGATTCATATTCGGCGTGGCCGGGTGGAGGGGTGTGTTGGCGGACAATGGTCGGACAATTCAGGTGGTTAATAAAGCCCCGGGGAGACCGGCGGCGCATTAAAAGCCCCAAGCAAGTTGGGGCCGGCCATATTGCCAAAGTTGGAGGGCCGTTTAGCGGGCCGGCAACCGTGTTTTCAATTAGCCCCCAACCAGCACCACCCCCCCGAACCTACTATTGACTCTCTGTTTTGACTCGACCGACTCCAATATAGCCCGATGCATTACAATATTAGGCGTGCCCGGCAAAGGTCCGCCCTCCAATTCACATTTTTAGCATACTCAGGTCGCATCATGCTGAGACGCTTGTATTAGCAACGTCCGCCCGGGAAGAACAAGTACTATGTTCACTTCAATAGTCTACTATACTGTCTGGAGGATGCCGATTTAATACATTATAAATTGAAGAATTGTATTTACATCAAATATTCATTACAGCGATTCTCAGGGTGCAGTACAAAGAATAACCGAAACTAATATGTGCTCTTTTAATTGACGAATATTAAATTGAGAAATCAGATTTCAATGTTTATTTCTATCGAAGAAATTCAATTTCAGATATCCCCCGAGGGGAATGAAGTATTCTCGTTCGTGAAGTGGTGAAAACTTGAATAACGCATTGGGCTATGTAAGATTTTTATTTGGAAGGAGGCCCGCCAATAGAGGCGAGCCCATTGTCGGAATGGGATTTGAATTCGGTCGGGTTGCGGGGCCAGAATAGATTCCGACCGTTTTTTTTTCTTGTTTCCTTTTCTTTTCTACCTCGTTTTTATACTTTGTTTTATAGCGAGAGCACCCGAATATAAAGGGGCAATTGGTCGGGCCCGGGAACTGATTCCCTCCATTCAACCGGCGGCTTGTGGAGCCACCCCCCCCCCGCAAGCGCCCCGTACCGCCCCCGTCGGCAGGGAAAAGAAAATAAAGCATTCTTTCGGCCCGGAACAAGTTCTTATTTCTCGACCGGTTTCATTTCCAATCTGGACTTCCCGCCTTTGTCTCCGGAGAAAGGACGCCTAACTCGATGACTATACGGTCGTGTAAGGATGATTGAACGCGGTGCGATTTTCGCTCAGTCGAACTCTTAGTTATTTTGATCTTCTGCTTACAACCCTAATCCGTCAGTTCATCTCATCTCCTTTGGCTTTATCCGTCGCGGCAGTCTTATAACAACTCAACAAAGCTTCTTTAGTAAGCTAGTTTATTCTCTACCTTCTGTCTCCTCTCGCTGGTTTGGTCTTTTGCTAAAGCAAAACACTCTTTCGCTACGGCAAAAGAAAGTTGCTACCTACAACGACCCAATAATCCAGAACACACAAACAAACTATGGTATTCCAAACCCTAAGACCAAACTCGATAAGACAATGTCAAACCTTAAGACAGGTATTCTGAAATTATGAAATGAACCTCCTTGTATCTCAAATATAATAAGGTTGAAATTTATATTTATTGAGGAATTACTTGCGATACAGATTAATCGTTAATTTCATAAATTACTGCGATAAATCCTTAAGGAATAGATTTCAGCAATTAAAAGTAGGATACAGGCGGTAATAAATCTGAAATTAGTTCTCTTTCAATCGAATTTATATTGACTGTAATCCCTCCACAATAATAAAGAAACAAAAAATGAAAGAAACAATTGAAGGGCCGATATACAATCGCCCTCCAACCAAAAATTAAATTACTTTCGACAATAATAAGGACAATTTTCCGATTATTTCCCCAGATAAAATGGAAGAGGGAAGAGACAAATTTATTTAGATTGGGTCGCACCGAAACGGGCTAAATAGTTGGATTCTATAAAGCGTTATCTACGAATATGAGCCGGAAAGTTTTGCAACTATTCAAGAGGCGCCCACCCCAAAGGGAGTAGAACCGAACCCCTCTCTCTTCCCATACTACACCGCAACGCCATTATAGTTAGTTCGAGATATCCGAGTATATTGGGAAATTACCTCGAAGCAAATAACAGTATCCGAACAGTATTTTGTACTTATCTGGCCAACTATATATACGCGTATATAGGAGGAAGAAAATACGCCAAATAGAATACCGCTCTCAGTCGTTTTCCCGTCTATCCTTTTTTCAGGTTCGCCCTCAGTAATTAAACGGGTTTGTTATCTGCAGTTTCTGAAATAAAATAGGATTAATTTGTGCCGGTGAAAATGTACATTCAACGGCACAAAAAACTTACACACCGACATATGACACTAATTAACGCGACGAACGTTATTAAGGTATTAAAATACTACTTTTACCGGCATTGAGGGAAACCCTGGGATACGTCAAACACAATTAAATTAATAAAAAACCGTCCGTTCAATTACTGCGTGCTATGTCTAGACCCGTATCAGTTTCTATACATTGTCAGTTCAATTTTCATTAGTCCACACGCTTTTATTATTTTTTTGCTATTTCATAATCCTATTTGATCCTTAAAGTTCTATCATAGCACTCCCAGAAGAACAACAGAAACCTCAATTAGTTAGAAATTCTTTCTTTTGATTTTAACTATGACATGTTCGAAGCATAATGTAAACAATATTGCTCGGGTTCCAACAATTAGAATTTCTCTCTTTTAGAATTTTTCTTTTAACTCAAACCGAGCTCAATTCCATCTCATGTAAATTCCTGTATGCCTTCTTTTATGTAAGTCCCGCCACCAAATATTCTGGAAATGCACCTAGATGCATACAAGGCGCAGAGCCCTGATTACTTATGCAGTCAAGTCTCGTTAGCCGTCGTTTCGCTTTTGCACTTCTTTTTTCTTCTTAGTTTGCGCTCGCTGAAATTCTTTTTCTACCGAGCGGTCCTCCCACTTTCGTATAAGTACGGGACAGGGAAAAGTTTTCAAAGTTTTTTCTTCTTAAAATAACGAATGTATTAATCCAGGTCTGTTTTATTTGAATTTAAAAGTTAAGGCGAAGATTCCATCAGTGCGTGGGGGCTCTAGTGGCCTGATAAGAAAACGTTAATTTAAAACGTCAATATAACAAAATGTTCTAACTTTACATGTTCCCAATTAGGTCACAAGTCCCTGAGTAAAAGACACTGACACACTCCCGATTTTTAATTCATATACGTAGGAAGCAGAACGAGATTACCATTAATTTAACTCCAACTAAAATCCCTGGACAGCGTAAAGAACGTGTCTTTGTTATATTAAGTATCAAAAAGGACAGAAATATTTTTATCAGTGGTAAATAAAGTAATTATATCTTTCACAATTCTTTTTATTTTAAGGTCACTTTTCACATCTTGATGTCGTATCAAATCATATTACAAGTAATGTTTACACCTCCTAGACAAGACCATTTTCGCTGGAGTCAATTTATTTGTACTTTTAAGGGGTCGAGCGAACCCCCGGTGCTCCATGAAACAGAAAATCGCAGAAACGAATTTCCGAATCAGGTTTTTGTTTAGTGATGAGTACGTTGTCTCTGGTCAGTTGTGTTTGGGTTGTGCAAACACAGCGACACTCTATTTTCCGCAGCCGGTTTCGGATCGTCAGTTATTCAAGACTCTCTTCTGCGCCCAATAAAATTATTAAATTGTTGATCGAGAAAGAATCGGAGCCCGTCTTTGTTTTATGTATGAATATTTGAGAGTTCGCCCGGGGACAGCTGCCGGTGAATACATTCCGGGCACGAAACTGTCCGACGCGTTCCGTACCGACTCTTCCAACTTTCATTTCCAGCGGCCACAGTTCTTAATTCATCGTCGCGTGTCCGAAAAGGAAAAAAAGTCCTCCGAATTATTTATCAATTTTTCAGCTTTTCACGGGATAAACCGCCCTCCCCCCCTGCCGTTGCCCCGGGAATAAATAATGTAGCGGCGGAAAGTTCGAAATGCGACCCCCGTCCATTCCGAAAAAGTTTAACACCGGCAGTTTCGGTTTCCATTGGGGCGGGCTCAACATTATGCGCATCCTATAGGTCAGTGAAGGCCCTCTCATTACTGTACGCGACCATTATCATAACCTTAGCCTAATAATTATTATGGATTATTAATCGCATCAGAACTAAATAGCGGTCGTATAAACGCTTGTTGGGCATTCTTTCATTCTTCTTTCATAGCAGTGTAATCATTTCAGCTGTTTTACAAATAAATCCAAAAATGTTATAAGCGTCCCGTGAGTGTTTAGACTGGAATAGTTGACAACAATCAAGATTGTTATTCTTAAACAATTCTGACTTGTAAATAAAAAATATTTAGAAAAAATTTAGATAAATGAATATCGCTATAAACATGTATCGAAATTTTTATTTTCTTACACAAAATCATCACGTCATCTACAATTTGGGGCCAACTTAACGTGAAAATAGAAGGCGTTCAGTACATTGAAGGGTAAAGTAATTTGGGAAAGGAACCATTTGTCAAAAAGTTTTCGTTTATAAAACCTAATCACAAACAGACATATTTATGTTTTTATTCAACTGTTCAAGTGACCATGTAATAAGGACGCGGAGCGGGTTTCCTATTGAGTGGTGAATTCCGAAATAATTATTTTAAATACTTGAATTTAAATTGGTTCCAATAAACAGAGTATTTTTGAATTTACCGATAAACTCGGATGTCGGGCTCCGTTTTTTAATGTTTCAAACAGTTTCCGCCGTATTTATAGACCCCCGGGGTTTGGCGCCTGTACTTGCAACCTATATTCAAAATTAGTCTAGAAACAGAATCGGTACCGTCAAAAACGGCTCATGCCAAACGGTGAGTCACGCTCGGGGCAATTGAGAGCGTTTAAATTTCACGCTTTAATTCTGAATAGGACCTGAGTCCCGATGAATGACCCTCTCGTAGGACAAGACGTACAATATAATAGCCATACCAGCATTTCTGGTATCAAGGTAAATAAGCTGTTAAAAATTGATTGAACGGTAAAAATAGCCCCGTCCCACAATTCCTGACAAATAACACTGTCCCCGATAATAGAAACAGGGTATGACAGGCTAAACGATAACAGTGACTAATAATCAATCTGATACATTGAAAAGACATTATTCCTAAATAGTGCCCAGAAATAAGTATCGTCAGGTAATATTGACGGCACTAGTCTTTTAATCTTTTAATTATCCTATTTTTCATAATTAATTTTTACTTTAAACTATTTTTGCAGAATATTTTGTATCTCCCAATTCCTCTAAGATTTATTCCTTTCTTCACATTAAGCTTTTAGTCGAGTCGAAAAATCTATAGTCTAAAAGTAAATAATAATTTAATTATCTAGTTGACCGTGAATTTTCATTTGTAGACTGTTTATATTGAAAAATTATTAACATATAAGTATTTTTCTATAGAGTGTTTAGTCTGAAATGCGTTAATTAAATACACTACAAACGCAGCATTTATGTTGTAACTAAATGTTATAACCTTATGTTTAGATGCCGTGGAAACCAGTACTAACCATCTAAAATTCACAGATAAGCCTGAAAGAAAGCACTAAAATTACAGGAGGCCACGTTCGAATTGGGAACATGCAAAATGTATTTGAAGCACCGTTGGCCACTTAACCGATTGTCGTTAGGTCGAATCCTCATACCCAGTCATTAATTCCAGGAGAAATAAATAATAGCCCAGATCCAGGTTTCCAGCCTGGAACAAACCTGCAATTATCAACCTGCCGCATACCCTCAATAACCACCCTTCGGCGACGGTCTACCCCCCTACGAGAATTAGAAAGACCCCCACTCTAACAGGGCTGATTGTTAAGTTTTTAATACCGATAACCACCCGCCTCTCCTCACGGCCCAATTATGCTTCGAGCTTACAATACTTGTACATAATTTCAGATTTACATAGTTCCGCGGCGTTTCCGTACTTAATTGCAATCTGTATAAGCGATAAATCTGAAAAAGTGATTCTGCACGATTAACAATGTTTATGTTGTAATAACGTTTTCTTGAATTCCTATTTTCATTAACAGGTCGACCAGTAGATCAGAAATATAAAAAAAAAAACTGAAAACAGGCCAAATTCCTGACCGGAGTATTCGAAGAAATTCATAAAGGCCGAAATTGATATTGCAGCTCGGGCTTTCATATCGGGCCTTGATGATGGGCAGCACAAAGGAGGGGACACAAAAATAAGACTGAAAAAAGAAAAATTATCGAATGGATTTTTCTCCCTTTTTCCATGAAAATATTTCGGAATTCCGATATCAAATTAAAAGGATATCACATCAGTCGTTGAATATCGGGAAATACTGCGCTTTGATGGAGGTTGTCGGCGCGCAGGAAGGAAAAAAAATAACCGGGGCGAATGTAAACATATTTCATTATTAGGTCCCCTTCAAACGACCGAACGGCCGGGGACCTTCCATAAATATTTTCACCGCGAAAACTTTAAACGTTAATTAAAAATTAAAAAACGTACGTAACTTAAACCGGAATTTGAGTTTGTATGTCTAAATACCTTGTTCTTCAAATATGAAATTGTAAATTGATGTTTTATGCGAATTTTAATCTTGTCTCAAATGCAGAATTGAAGAATATAAATTATTCTGCAAGGCCTGAAGGTGTAAAGGAATTAAAATATGCAGGAGAATAAAATAGAAAAAATAAAATACTCAGAAATGGATAAAAAAAATATTATAACCCGAATACTTTATTGTAATACACCCGAGCGCCCCAATATTCCCTTGTTTTCCGCTTCCCGCTGCGTCCTTTCTTCGCCCGCTTCCTCCGCCCGAGTGCGGATACCAATAAAGACCGGATATAAATATAGTGCGAAGTGCCGGGGGTCGGTTAGTAAGGGGGTGGTGGGGAGGGGGGGTTGTAGAAATTATGTGAGGGTGAAGTTCGGCGCCAATGAAACCATATATTTTTCTGGTGCCGGTCCCGCGTTTCGGGGGCGTTTTACCCCACTCGAAAGAGTGAAGGGTGGCGGCGGGTCGGTGGACCCCCGCTCCGTCCAGAATTTGTCCCGGGGGGTGCGAAACAATGTACCGATATAAATAAGACGAGGTTCACTGAGTCGGATGAGACGGAGGGAGCGGTCGGGCTTTATGATTTCGAAAGCTCGTATTGTACGCGCAGACAGAGATAAACGGATTTTTTTTATTGCTCAACCCACTATCCTGCATGTTATAAGTAAAATTGCCCTAAGTATCACCACCGGCTGGTGACACTTTCCCGACTTGTTATTCTGGACGACTAGGACTACTGGACAAAATCTCTGGGCCTTGGGATGAGGGCAAACACTTCACTTACTACAGAAAAAGTACAGTCAATACTAGGAGTTTATTATATCAACAATAGTTATATGAAGTTGACCCTCTACGGCCCCATGCCGGACATCAGTAGCATTCTGTCAGTAAATTAGTGAGGCAGCTAAGTTTATTGTTTGCCGGTTGCAACGTCTGAGAGTAGAGATTGCGGGAGTGATAAGTAATTAAAAAATACCGCGAACAATTCGTGTTCATTATCTGCTGACGTAAATAAACGAAGAACGGAAGGAACGTCCGTCATTAGACTCGCGGAGCGGTACGAGTTTATCTTCCTGTCCTGTAGAAATATTGGGCTATTCCGTGTATAGGCCTTGGGAATGACTATGTAAAAACGGCGGGTAATTAAGGGCGTGTCGCTCGGTGGGGTGGAGGAGTCCCAGAGAGGGCCCATTCCCTTAAAGGGGCCGGTGTTGGTGGATGGAGGATCTACTGATGCTCGGAGTCACGCCAAACTGTATTTACCCTATCGGGACGAGTCCCTCTAGTCCTCTCTCCGCGTGTTCAAGCGACAACGGATGTGGACCAGCCCGAAGGGGGCGAGCCGTCACGAAATCAGGTCCAGGTAGTACATTGGATACCAGTAGGTAGTGAGGACAGAATTTCAACTTCTATGGGGAAGAAATAAATGATTAAATGGAATAACAGCGGGGTAGAGGGAGTAACTGAAATGAACAATTTCTTAATAATGCTCAGATTAAAAAATTTGTGTCAGTATAACCCCTTGTACTCCACGATAAATAGGCCCTGAAGGAACAAAAACGTTTTAAAATTTGAATGCGTTTCAGATTTTTGTTACTAAAGGAATAGTTTTAAGTAGGTAGTGTTCTTTAAAGACGCTAACCGGCCACTTAAAAATATTTCCATATAGCTAAAGGCACGATTTAAGCGTGAAAAAAGAATGGGTTTAATATACAATAGCTAGGAACAATGGCGGGACCTTATTTGCCCGCTCATCCGGCAGATATTGTCCGCGCCCTCCATTCAACGGCAAAGCCCCCTTTTATAAATAGACGTAGGGCTCTGGGGCCGAGCGGAAAGCCGTCTGGGCCGTGGCTGTAAAGCTGGCGAGCAAGGCGTCCGGACGGCTCCTCCGGCGTCGATCCCGGCCTTGAAACAATACGGCAATTAGCGCTTGGGGAACAATATAACCCCGTGGGGGTCCGTATGGGTTTAGGGGAGGGCTCGGACTTCGGCCCCCGGCCGCTAATGCGTTTTCCGTGTATTTTTTCCCATCCCACCCCCCTTTCCCATCATCGAATATCCGACTAATCTTCAGAGCGGTGAAAAATTAAGTTCATTTATACGCAGATTAAAAACTGCCAAGGCGGGGTTGCGGTGAAAAGCTCCGGGGTGGTACTAACGTTCGAGTTATCCCCTAGGGCAATACGGTCGCCAGCTCGGGGAAATTGTTATTATTATGTTAGTCAAAATCACCCTTCAATTACCCAATTTACTGCGATCGGGGCATAATTTATTGTAGAGGCTAGGGCGGTGAAAGCGTCGACCCGTGTTCAAATTCAGAATATTCTGTTCTTCAATATTGGCCCTTAATAAGAACATATTTTTTAACCTCAATTCTAAGTCTGTGGTGTACACTCTGGTGAGCTATTTATATAATGTCAAATATTAACCTTTATTCCGGCATACTGAGTGCTGACAGAGATTATATTGCAGATCCAATTAGCAATATTTGATTGAGTCTCGTGTAACGTCCGGAATTAATTAGAAATTGTCGAATAAAATAGCGGAGGGGAAACAACGACAGAATTATATGAGTTAATTTTGCAGATGTGAGGACCATGTCCCCGGAACATGGCTAGGTCGTCGTTTCAGCTTTACGTTTATAGGGTCCAGGGCCCGTCGGCCAAAGATTTATTCCGATCGGCTAATCCGGCATTAGGAGAGGCCCTTAATTAATTGGCCAGCGCAGTAGAGAGAGCGAGACTGAGCGAGAGAGAGGGAATGAGGGGACTGCTCTACAAGATTAGCACCGCCCGTGAATTATTCCAAAGGGCGAAGGCAAAAACGAGCCACAGTTTAAATCTAAGCCCGACTGGTCCTTTGCGGTCGAGGACAGAGAACCAGCGGCCCGACCCCCGCCCGCTGGCTAACTGAGCCCACAGTTAAGCGCCATTGCAAAAATGTCCTACCGTTTGTAGTGTTAATATATATTTTAATGTATCCCCTAATGCTGGTTTGAATGAAACGACGACTGAAACATGCACAGTGCGACGAATATCTTGCGTTACTATGTATAAAACTACAAAATTTGCGAGGAGGGGTACCGCATAAAACTACCTGACGCCATAAATGTGAATAATGCCTTCAATATCTTCTGGACCAGATCCTCTACCAGTGTGGAAACAAGGTAAAACACGCAGGAGTCATTTGAATATCGTTCATTTAATAAGGAAGAATTACTGTATAGAACTGGCTATAATATTATAAAACGAATAACGAATTAGTCATCCCGAAGTGCAGATGAAGCCCTACATTAGAAGATTAGTGGCGGGTTCACTGGGATGTCCAGATTAAATCCCAGCTCAACTTAGAACGGTGCCGGAAAGGAGCCCCGCGATAAGCTGTCCGAATACGGCGCCCGGATTAGGCTCGGACCCGCGTTACGGGCCAGCTCGGCGGGCTTAATCTACGCGGCGCTAATTACGGCGCCAGACGGTTGACTCGGACCGCCCGGCCGGACGAATCGTCGCAAACGGGTGTTATGCCGGCCATTAACAACCCCCTCGGGAGGGGCCGGTCCCAGGGCTAAATATCAAACGATGTCGATAATTAGGAGCGCGGCTGTGGCCCGCTAAATTCGCGCGCCCCCTCCCCCTCTTATGGCCGCCGCTAATTCCGTGTCCGAGTGGCTTTTAATGCCCTGTAAAGTTTTATCAACGATCGTCCTCCTAATCACCCCACTCCCCGCTTTAATCTAATTTCACGTCTAATCTCCGCTCGGACCGGTATCGCCCGAAATATTAACGCAACTATCGCTCTACACGCATTTCCGTAATTTAGCCCCAGTTTGCCCTTACGATTATGACATATCCACACCGGCCATTCTATTATTATCCTTTAGTATTATCCATTTTATCCAAGACTATACCAGTATAGGTCAGTGCAGGAATACGTTGTATTAATATTCGTCAAGGTATAAAGCTGGGAGAAAGGAATCCCCTAAGAACTGACTACTTAAACTTATGTGTGAATAATGACTCGCTCCTAGCCTTTACCTATTTTTACCAAAATTTTCCATCTCTTCCTAATACGTTAATGTTTGTAAATAATATTTTTCATCTAAGACTAAACAAATATAGGTTACATATTTCTATCATAAAATATCGCAGTGAAATAAAACATATTAAACCGCCCGAATAAACGTAAGCAAGGATGCAAGGTTACACACTTAGGAGGTCATTTTCTTCTCAGCCCGTTGTGCAGTCGGAAAATACAGGTGGTCGATTTTCCGTGGAAGTTAATCTGAATGTGTGCCATTTCCGATACATTTAACAGGGCCACACACACACACACACACACAGTGGCCGTCGGGAAACTGCGGTATAATTGGTGGAAACCGTCGGCGGTAGGAGCGCGCCGCCTAGGAGCCCCCCGCGGCCCCCGGTCAAATGCAATTAATTTGAAACCCGCCGGAGAAGCAAATTAATGACGCGTCTCGGTACCGGCTTTGGACGACCGCATGTGTACCGGAGTCGCCTGTATTTGTACTCACTAATGTGATGTACACGCGCGTCTTGTGATGTCGATGGCTGGGCATGTTGATGAAATCACATAAGTGATTAGTTAGGACTACAACAAACATTACACAATTTCAAACGGTTCCGTAATAGAGTGTAATTTCGTCCCCGTAATAAACGGTATTTAGATAGGCCAAATATAATAATATTTTGCTCTGTCTTCGATATATTTGTTCATGTTTAACGATTTCAAGTATTAAAAAATTAAGTAAAAAAAGAAAAGAATTGACTACTGAAAACTGAATCAATAAATAATAAGATATATTTAATTTGTTCGGAATGCCTGTTTTGTGATCTGCGGGGGGTTGGAATACCGTAGATTTCGTGTGTTTATACATAATTTATTTTTAAATATTAATAACAACGCTCGGAATATATTCTTGATTGTTGAGTATAGACACGGGCTAAGCTGTAGCTTGATAGTGGGCGGACGTTTAGGCTTGTCGAGAGGCTGGCTGTGGGAAATGGGAAGTCGGGACCGGCGGCGGGTTTTCCTAATGAAGGCCGACCGGGGAAGTGTTAAGGGTCCAGGGCACGTACCGGGGCGAGAAGAAGCGGTCTGCAACGCCACACAGACATCCGACACGCACCCCCCTCACAGACTTGTTTCCCGATTCATTCGAGCCCCTGTTTGTTTTCACCTCCCACAGAAACCAGACCTGTAGTGAACCACACCTCTCGTAGTGTAACCACAAAAAGATAATTTTAAATTTATTATAATTCGTAATAAATCCTTAAGAGAAACAGAAATGTATTCAGTTTGAACCGTGCTGTGCCGATATGCGCTTTATTTTAGTATTTGATGATACATATTTTTTTTAGAAATTTTTTTGCCAGACAAATTTATAATGAGTTTAAAGCGGTTTTCATTTCGTATCTGCACTTATCGTGCTTCGGGTTTCCTTTCTTTTATGTAATCAGATTACCTTTAAAATGCCGAACACCCGCATTCTCTCGAATATCGCGGGTGCAGTGTCTATATCAAAATTATTCTAACGTAATAAATACCGCTTATCGTTATGACTGGAAAATAATGTCATTAGGCTTCTTCGCTCACACACTAGAGCGGTTTCCGGTAAATAGATATTCAGCCCAGGATCCTACGTAGCAAGGCACCACGCACATTATTTTTCGGTTTGATTTTGAATATATCTGAAATTGAGTGATTTGGAACACTTTCTACAAGATCAATTTTAAAGTGGATTTTATATCAACATCTACACTTATTGAGCTAGATAAATTGGTTTTCGTCAGCCATGGCCTGTTGAAGTAATCTCTCTGACGCTATGCTGATAACACTATTACTAGTGGGAACTCGGAATAGCTGAAACCCAAAACTGAACGGGGCATTATGCCCTGCTACTACTGGAGATTGATTAGAACCGGGATCGAGCCCCAGGATGAAGATAGATGTCCTTCGAAACTACCCGTTTGCAATATGATTTCCTACCGGATCCTGCGTACCGCGCGCCCTCGCAGCGGCCCCACCCGCAGCTGAGCCTCGCGGGGATTTACATAATTCCGAATAGCCCACACCGAAAGTCTCTCGCCAAAGATGTATATAGATATAATTCATACGGGGAACTCTTGTCGCACCCCCTCGCCGTGTAATGTGGAATATAAATTGAGGAATTAAATGACTCTTAGCGCCATAACCCCCTCCCCCACCCCCAGAACGCACCCCACCGGCCCTCGAGAGACTGCTCCTCCTTTTCTTCATACATATTTATAACCGGCGGGGGTTTCTGTTATTTTAGCAATCACGGATCTCTCCGTTTGCCACCCCCCCCCCCCAACCCTTATTTATACATGCGACGATCCTCCGAACCCCTTTTCCGGGGGTGCGCCCCGGTTAATCAAAGAGATACCATGGGGGGGGGCCTAGATTGTTTATCCCTTATTCACATTTACCGTTCCGAGCGCGTTAATAGGTTCGACCCCGTGCGGGATTACGCTCCGCCGAATCGATGAATAAGATACGTACAATCAATTAAAAGTACTAAATTGAATTATTCCAACAGGCTATATTGATCGAGTGCTCTCGATGTCTTCCCGTCCTAAATATTATGTGGGCAGAAGACCCCGGCATCATGCCAACAAATTATAGGCTTCAATGAATTAATGAATACAAAATATACGTACTCCTGAATAGTAGGACAGTGGAATTGGACGATATTTCCGTGGGTATTTACCCATTGTATTAGAATTGTTTTATTAAAATAAGCGAATATGCCGAAAACCACTGAAAACGTGCAATCAACTGATGCAGGAATCAAGAATGAACAATTTTCAAAACTTATCAGCTGAGGAATTCCTTTCGGGTAAATCCCGATAATCTTATTACAGACAGAATTTCTCATTGCGAAAAGCAGTCCTCTTCCCTAGACTAATTATAATTTGAACAAAGCTCCAATTACAATAGGACTAATTAAAAACAATTACACGGTAACAAGTACAGGAATTTATTAGCAAGAAAATTTAATTTTATCCCGAAGTTATTTCTCCCTTTTAGCGAGATGCAGTATTGACAATGCAATATTAGGATTCGAATGGACCTCTTTCAGCCATTATCTTTCTTGAAATATAATTTCTTTTCCTATATTTAAAATGTACTGATTTATTTAGGCGACTTAGATAGCGATGCTAAAAATAAGAAAGAAGTTTACCTAACACTGTAACTTTATACTAAGACTATAAAGTTCATCCTAAACCAAATTATGTGCACCACAATATTTGTTAAACCCCACTCGATTGGAGATTACAACCGTTTTACGACAGGTCGCAGTAACGTCGTTAACATCAGGGGTGGGTTCCCCACCACCTACCAGCCCTCTAATTGCACAAAATGAAACCCCCCCCCCTCTCTGCAAGGGCGGCGGAGATTCTTAATTCATTTTGCACAGGACAGGGGAGGCCGGCGAAGCCCCGTTTAAGTGAAGTATCGCAGTTCGGGACACAAAAACCAGGTGTTGTAAAAACCCTATTTGTTGGCAGCGGGTTGATGGCGGCGGAGGGGTCGCGGGCGCATTTGCAATTCAAACTAACGCGAGTCCCCGCCGAAGGAAGCCGGTAAGCCGCCCTCGGCAGCACTTAAAAGGCGCCCCCTTCCCCACGCGCCGACACTTTATTATCTTCTTGTATCGGTAAGTGGGCTGATTTCAATAAGAAATTCATAACACCCCCTCCTTAAAAGGCCGGTAACACTAGAAGCCGAGCGTCCCGAAACCCGGCCTCCCCCTCCACCCTTTACCCATCGACCTTCTCAATTTGAACGGTCCTTTTTTTTAGTCGAGTTAGCCCCGGAATAAATTAGAATAATTTCCTCGAGATGGGCCCGGGCTCAAGACGGAATTTGATGTCGACGCCTCTTCGGGGATGCCGTTAATTGAGAGCAAGCGAACGAAACCCAATACAAATTTTGAAGTCATAATTTTCCCCCGAGCTTTTTATCAATCATTAAAAACACGTAGTTATACGTAGTGATTTAAAAATCCCATTCACGATTCATTTAATTTAATAATAATTCAGTGGTACCTTCTATTTTCAATAGTTCATTCGATTCTAGCTCGGCGTAACTAGACACACAACATAAAATTGTAGTCGCGAGTTATTTAAAATAAAAAAATTGGGCTAAATGAAATAGCCCTGTTTAGGTATATAATCGACAGTGACGTCTTCTGTCGGCATTACACATTGGTCCCGTAACTTAGAACGGGAGCAAGAGAAGGAGGAGGCTTAACTGGGATTAGTTAGGAATATGCGGTCATTACCCAGACAATTACCCAGAGGGCGACTAGTAAATGTATTCAGAGAGAGAGAGAGAGAGAGAGAGAGAGAGAGAGAGAGAGAGGGTGCAGTTTCCAAGGCGCCGTTTATCAAAAACTTTGTTCTCTCGGCGGCGGATGCAACAACTATTAATAAACTTTCAAGCCTCGCTCCACCCTCCACCCCACACCCCCGGGGTTCACCCCTTCCATTTGTGCCATCCCGGTTGCCGGCCGCGATCTTCCTAGGAATAGAGTTGGAGGCGGTGTGGGTTCGGGTAAAATGTTACCCCATGTTGGCCCACATTCTGAGCGTAAAACGCGCCCCCCTTCAACGCGCCCGCCGACTTGGACGTTCGCTGAATGGAAGTAGGCCTCGAAGTACCCCGGTCGTTTTTAGACCGGGAGTTGTATTTGGATCACTTTTGATTTATACCGTTCGGCATGAAACCGAAGTTGGTTCTGTGCTTACAACGCGTGCTCGAAAACCTTGTACTTTCACGAGCGAATTACTTTTAGGGGTAGGATCGATATTGGAATATTAGCGACTTATGTTGGCTTAGGATGCCAGTGACACTAAGTAACATTAAATATTAAGGGCGTATCAATCTTACGTGTGGACTCAGCTATTATTATCAGCAGTCAACCACTAAAATAAAAATATAGTAAAACAATAGAAACAGAGAATTAAATGAAGCATAGTAATTATTTGGAATACCTGCTATGAGGTCTGAGAGCGTTTGGAATACTCCAGTTTTCTCTACTTCTACTTGGTCTAGCTAAAGACCAAACCAATGAGAGTAAACAGACGATCAAGGAACCGACGGGATACTGTTTGCAGTTTGATTAATAATTAATGAAGCCTCAAATAATATTCGTAGTACTTCTAAAGTGTTTTATAGTAGTGTAGTGAATGGACGAGTGCAATCACTATGATCACTTTATTAAATACGGTATTTATTTTCTATTTTATGAATACCTACCTGACTACAAAGACAATTGTTTTTATTGCCTAATCTAGAAAATGTTATACTATATTTATTGACAGAAAATCTTAGTTTAAATCTGTATATCATCAGAAATTAATATTAGAGACCGCAGGAAGTAAACAAATCAGAATATCGGTTAACCAATAGCGACTGCTAAAATAAGAAAAAATAGACATATACCACCGCACCATTTTGTATTTCGCAATGCTACATCAGATTTATGCGTACTGCTCGAGTTTTTATTTTTGTCGCGCCGACGCGTATCAATCTCCACAGTTACTGTTAATTAAGCCCGAAAAGAGAAATTATTCGATATTATGACGAATGTACGGGGTATCAGCGACTACGTACAGAGTGTAACAGCAATTTTGATTTACACGCGCAATTATTCACCATGACACGCATGTCCAAGGGATGCCATGTTCAACAAATCATCATATACCACATTTTTAAATTATAGACCTATATCGTTGATAATAAATACTGCGTCAGAATAAAATTAGTTAAAATGAGGAAAAATGTAGTTAATAGTTGTAGATAGACGTATTCCATCGTGATTTAAAAAATAGATTAAATTTTAGACATAATACTAAAGATCTACATAATACTAGATGTGTCTTCTCACATCGGAGAAACACTGTTTTTGTTTAAGTCAGTGAATTAATGGTTCCAAAATTCACGAAATACACACATTTGGTCTTAATGTTATCAGGTTAAGAATACCGTGGACTTATCTGCGGTCGTGCTATCAGTCTGAATAAAATTTCGGTAACAGTAAACCGGAGAAACGAAAACGGTATTCCAGTTTGAAAATTGAAGCGGGTAAAACGCCGCGGGGTAAATCGAAGCGATCTTATATTTCCCGAAGTCTTTGGGGCCGGCATTAAATGAAACCGAAGATGCGCTACGGTTTTTTAATACTTCAAAATCGGAGTGAAATTAATACTCCAGAATTTATAGAAATCTCCGGTTTTACCCGCCCATTTGTCGGCAAAAACTCCCCCTTGTTTGAGGACGAATCCCTCATATGCGCTTTCCCTTCGGACGTACCCTTTATTTTATTTTTTCGCAATCCCTCCCCTTCCTCCCCCACCCCATCCCCACCGCGGGAAGTTGTCTTTTTCCCCTCTTTTTAATTTCGTCATATCCTGCCTTTCTGGGCTCGTAGCGCTAGTCCCGCGCCCGTGTGTAACCGTACACTCAAAGCCGGCGGCTTGAGCGTGCCCGGGTACGACAAATGAGAATCCTCCCGAAAGTCAAACAGGAGAGCGGACTGAGGGGTGTATAAAGGGGGTTGGGGGTAAGAGGGACGACTGTTCCTTGCCTTTTTTCCTTGTTCAGGGCTCTCCTTTATTAGTCCCCGGGGGTGAATATCCCTCCCCCCCCCTGTCCCGAACTATGGAGAACGCGATGCGAAATGAGAACTTTGGGGCTGGATCTAAGAATGCGACGACAGTAATTTGCCATAATATATGCGGTCTTGTAAGTACTAATGCCAGAAAACATTCAATATATTAAAGGCTCAAGTCTTAGGTATTATGTAACATTCTCAATTACCATAACAATATTGCGAATATATTTAGTACTTAGTAAGTATATTTAGGGTTTAAGTAAATGTAGAAAGTTCTAATTTACGATGTCTGTTTCGTAAAGGATTGGATAACCTGCTAAAAGAAATATATTATATAGTTGTAGTTGTGGGGTTCCATGAATCCAATTAGTGGAAATCTCACCTACGAAAACGCCCAGGTGTAAATTCCTTACCGACTTTCGAAATAAATCTCGCTCGGTTTTATCTGGGTTGCCTAATCTTTTCTCACTTTTAAACGAAGGGGCATTTGCGACAGGCCGGCCCCGCTATCTTTGGGAATCTCGCACGTCAGAGATAATAAATCACCGCCGGGCAACGAGGATACAATGGCCTATGGGGTCTAATCTCTAGGCCCTAAATCGAATTGGGGAGGTGGTGGGGGCGGGGGGTTTAGAGACCTTGGCGTAGTGGCCGATCCAGAATAGGCTGAGGGCCCCGGGATCCTATCCCGGCGATCAGACCGCTAATTCCCTTCTTGGTAACAAGTAATGAAGTTGGGGGACCCCTATCTGGGAAGCTCCATCTTCGGGACACGATAACAGGGGCCACCGGCTTATAAACAGATAAACCGGTTTACCGGTAGAGCCCGGAAAAATGTTCGAACATATTCGGCTCAAAATACGTTCTTAAGAAGCATTCGTAAAATCTACTGTGATAATTAAATCGAAAGTTTTATAACAAGGGCAGGTACAAAATGTTTATCTATACGGATTAACTGTCGCAAATCATATTCCATTGTAATTAGTAATCAATTATTATAAGTTGTGGAGATCAGTCCAACACAGTAGGGATTCCTACGTTCGTAGTAGATTCCACCGAAAAGTTAGTTTTGTGAATATTGTAAGGTTTGACGAAAGAAGACGGATGAATTCATTAGTATTAGTATCACGTGAGGTATAATAGAATGGGAAGTCCAAGTTAAATGATATAGGATTATGCGACTAATTAATATACGGAAAACACGAATCGAAGTTTTATTGTTGGGCGAGGGGGTCTGAATATTTTCCGGGTCGGGTGGGGGGATGGCCCGACCCCGAAGGGCAACTAAATACGAATTGAGCTCTCGGGCTACATAATCAAGATGCAAATTGACAACGACCTCTTTACCATTTCCTATTTGCATATTAAAGAAGAAGTAGACCGGTGGCGGGAGGCCGCAGCCAGAGTAGGCCCCTGGCATCCGGCCTAATTGCCCGATTTCACCGGCGTTAGGATTTCACTTTAAGGAGTTTTCCCACCGCCGTGGGAGAGTTCACGGCTTTCCCAGCCTCTCCTCAGTATTGCCCCTCTCTATAATACCTTCCTTCTTGGAATTTACGCGGAAAAAATTTTGTAAGAGCAAATTACGCGACGGTTTGAAATATCACCGTTGGTACCATTTACATTACATTTTTAAAGGAATGCTACTGACGAACCCGGTTTAATCTCGGGGCCAAATTTGCAGTGCGATTTGATAAGATGAATGTGCTTTCGATGGAGAATCCACCGAGTGTAGTACTCCCATCTACTATATTTTGTGTAACACTTTGCAATGGAAGCACTATTTACGAGAAGTATAAAATAATGTTTTATGAAGAAAAAATATTTTATGACGCCTGATCATATTATGATCATAGAATGTCGGGGACAATGTAAGAGAAGAAAAGCATTGTAGAGAACATATTACATATTAATGTGCCTGTTTGTATAGATAGAGGGGCCGGATGTGTCTTCTTTGGGACAGTCGGTTTTGGGAGCCGGCATTGATGCATCGTTATCCGTTACCTATCGGCCGGGCTACCGCCGGTGGTAAAGCCGGGTTTTACTGCGGGGCCTGCGTTTTTTTACTGCCGCGACAGTAAACGTAAAACGCCCTTTCTCGGCGTGTCCCTCTTTTGTCCCGCAATGACTAATGTATCCGCGGGCCCCCACTGCCCGCACTATTCCCTACGGCGGGAAAAACACTTTATTCGAAACGACGCTAGAAACAGTTAAAAGCGTTTAAGTGGCCTTCGCATAATTGGCCTCGCCGGCGTTTTCGACAGATTTTCACTAATGTACCTTGCATTTCATTTTGTCACGAATTTGAGTCTGAAGCTGAAAATAAACAAAGAGTGTTTAACTAATGAGTGGGCAATGACTGTATTATTGTACCTCCTAGGCTTTATTCGATGGACCGTCCGCAAGATTTCCCAGATGAGCTGACACAATATATAACAACACCTATTATAATGTTGTATGAAGAATCCGACAGTATATCAGTAATAATAATAATGTGAAAGGTGGTCATACATTTCATATTCCAACTAATATTATTCCAACAATGCACGATCTGTTAGGAGGATCGTTTACGTATGTTCTTAAGCATAACGATCTGGCACTCGTTAAGTGCTGAAATTAATTAAAACACCTTCAATCATTATAAACAAAACTCATTCGCAGGTTGTGTATTGCAAGCCCGCTGACGCATGCAATTGTCCGTACAACGATTCTAATTTATTAAAATTGTAATAATAAATTCCCAAAGCTAACTAATCATAACTGGAAATAAATATGTACGATGTTATGAAAGAAAACTAGGAATTTAAAATATCGAATTTGCAGTAGTGAAATGCCTTGCGGCGCAATCTCACGCCACAATCTGGCGAGAAACATTGTAACGTCTGGACTAATAATAAATAAGCGCTGTTGAATGTCGGCGCCGCTTTAAAACTGAAAGGGGGAAAATTCCATAAATTTATTGGCTCCACTTCAAATAACCATGCCGGGACGGTTTGTAAACAAACAGGCTCGGGTTTCCGCCGGGAGTATTAAGGCTTTGATGAAAGGCTTAACAAGGGGGCGATGTACGGGGCGGGACGCGGAGGGGGCGGAAGGGAGAATAGGACAGAGAAGTTATTTAATGTCGGTATTTCTTTCTTTTCTCTTTTTACTTTTCATCCGACGATACAAAAGCCTGAACACGAGTTCCTATAGGAATGAGAGCAAATATTTCTGGGTATTTGGGTCGACCCGGGTTTTTCTAGCGGAAATAACAACAAAAGATTGTGGCGGAAAATCGGATATCAAATATCGAGGCCCCTTAAATTTCTTTCAGTAATTGTAGACCTATTCTTATATAACTAAATATAAGAAAGTTATTTCATTCCCTCAATATCTGTCATTTTTATAAACTACTATAGGATTTAAATCCAGCAATTTTTTCTATAATTATCTTAACAGCCATATTATTTTCTTGCGCGTTTGGCCTGCGACAAGATTGTAGACAGGATTTCATCAAATTTTCTTTCGATTTTCTCCAACCCGATCCTGCCAGCACTCACTGTGTACAAGAAATATTATTATTTTAATTTAATGAAGCAATATAACCTGATCTCTTTGGCTCCAGCCTTCTCCCCTTAAACTTCATTAAGCTCAATCGAAGCCTTAATCTATTTCCCAACCTAATTAAACGCCCATGCTAAGAATTTATTACTTCCAGAATAAAGATTCCAAACCAGTCCTCTAGGCAGTGAGTCACCGCGGTCCTTCTCAGCGATATTTCTATTTGTTATGAATTACGGATTTTTTTTATTTGACTCAAATGCCTACATATTTTCAGGCTATTCTCCGGTAATAAATAGGTTAGTGGATGGGGAAACTGTACTTGTTTAGTGCTGTGTTGTCTCGAGTTTAGCCCCATTGAAAGCTCTGGTTCCTCCCCCTCCCACCCCCAAGGGTAGTACAAGCGCCACTGCTTACGTCCCCCTAATCTCTTTGGGGGTTCCTTCGAAACAAGGATCCTCCCCCATGCCAAGACCCGGAGGCGGCGGAGGGATGGTATTCTGTCTGCGTCCAAAAAAAAGGAATCGTGTTAGCCCGTCGGCCGATTGAAGGGAATTCTCTATCGGCAACGTAATAGTGTCGCAGGGGGAGACAAAGGTACTCTCCCTCAGGATTGATCAGGATTGCTTCCGTTAAAGAATTTGAGGAGATCTAGCGCATTTTTATTATCCTGTATTAGCGCAGCGTTATATTATTAAATATAACACTGATGTATAAGAAATTGATTCCATGGTTTTGTAGATCTTCTGTAGCAAACGACCAACCCAGCAGGCAGATATAGAAGATAAAAGAACTGTGGTATTCCAAAGCATTTGTTAGGAGCCAATTCTATCACATTAATGTGATCAATTTACCCAATGGAGTTTTGAATAGCTTAGTTAGAGGATATACCCTAACGGGACTATTTGAGGGAAAAATAGCTCGCAACGGGCGCTTCATATAGTGACAGATACAGTCTCACTGTAATGTTTATTCGAAGCACGTCGCAGTCTAGTCTATTGGGGGGCTCGGACTAAATGTCGCGGGTGGGAAAGGGCCGAAATTTCGTTCCATATCTCGGACCCTTTTCTGTAATTATTTATCGCCGTTCCCTTCCCCCCGGTACGCTCGTGGGGCCCCACCAAGAGGCCTATAAGCGATCGGCGACGAAGTGATCCGGGCCCTGCCCTAATGGCGCCTCTTATCTAAATGGGGCCACCGCCGCTCGAGGAATTCCAAACTCGAAGAACCGAGAAAAGCTCGACCGGGAACGCCGGGCGAAAAAAAGAACTCTCCGCGGTAACGACAGGCTCTTCGCAGCCGGCGATAGGACGTGTTTATAACTTTTCACGATTTCCTCTTCAACGGTGGCGGGCGGAAAAATCGATTGTTAGGCCCCAGAGGAAAACCACACGCTCATAACATTCGGCCCTAAACATTTGAAAGACTTGACACGGTTTAATATAACTAGCATAATCTAATTCAGACATCGGCACACAACGCATTTAGAATAACAACGTTCGTAGATTGCTAGTGGGAATTTCTTCCTACCAGAGCTCCCGCGGGTTACATCAGTTTGTTATTGTTAGACCTAGTTTTGTAAAAAAAAAATAGGAAAATAAAATGAAAACAAAAAGATCTCCGTCGCAGAGCGGAGAGGCGTAGGCTAAGACTCGGGGCTAAAATATTATTCAGTATTAGCTCCCTCCGGGATTCAAGTTGAGGAAAGTACAAGGAAACCCACGAGAAAAGCGTTGCCCGACGCCCAGCGATAATCTCCTTTTCGGGGGGAGGGAAGAAAAAAGAGACGTTCCCCTTTCGAGATGATCCCGGGGAAAAAACTCAGGCATAGCCCGCCGCCGGGGGGGGGGAGGGAAAAAACTATAAATAAAACGGCTTAATACCGAGGCCTTGTTTGTTGATAGTCCGAAGCCGAGCCCGGAGCTGGAAGGGGCTCTGAGAGAGGGGATTTGGACCTTCCGGTAAACCAGAGATCCGACAAAAATCTTAAACAACTCTGGAAATGGTTCTCGGAAACATTTGCATAACTGCGGAAGCGAAACTTGTAATATTTAAAAACTTATTTAGCGGAATAATACTAATAATAATCAAGCTAGTCCTATACAGAATACGAGATCGGCGAAACGAATATAAATAAAATATCTACGCTTATTATCCATTCTTACAGACGACAAAAATAAAAAAAAACAGTACTATTTCTCAGAAAACTGATGTTCGGATGGCGTACACAGAGCGTAATTAATGGAAGAGACGATCTACAAAGAGGGATCTGAGCGATTTCGGCCAAACTCGATCCGATCTTCCCAATCGTATTTCATTCCAAAAAAAGAGGTGGGGGCGGGGGGTTGAAGAGTCCTCCCCGTCCTATTTAACATATCTAACCCGGCCGACGCTTCCCATTTACAGAAGAAGGGGGTCTCCTCGGTTAAAAACTTCGAATTGCCCAGGGAAGGAGATGAAGAAGTGAGGAGGGGGGGAGGGCAGCGCGGATCCATTAAAGGAAGGCCGCGGGCCACCGAAAGGAAGGAAATAAGCCCCATTTTCCAGAAGTGAAGGGGGACGGGGACCGGGCTCTTCGGGAAAACTCGGGAAGAAAAGCGCAAGAAAAGAAAAAAGAAAGACCGAAACTGGGGAAATACTTTTCCTACTAATCTGCGAAACTAGGCCCCCCCATTCCGTCGGCCCCAGGACTCGATCCACCCCCACGGGTTTATTGAATAAGAAACGGCAATAAACCGGACGGAAGTTGGTTCTGAGTTTCTTAAAATAAAAAGGAAGAATGCAAAAAAAAAACATGACCGCCCAGTATCGGAACAAAGTTGCACTCCCCACTCCCCCGCGTTTGTCTTCTATCCGGGGTAAAACTTATTTCTTTCCCCCGTTGCGGATTTGAAATTAATACACTTACGGTTTCTTCTGGACAAAACGAAATCAAATTCTGAAACGATTCCTTTATGAGCTTTGTAAAACCTCTCAAAACAGTGAGTACTAAAGTAAGGTGAGTAAAGTAAGCAGTGTAAAATATCGGAATGCTATGGTTTAGTATTATCCATGTTATACTAATGCGGACTTGAATATTAATTAATTAATATATAAATATATTAAATTCATTCAGGTTGAATGGATAGCCACAAGATTAATATTGAAAACGTTAAATTTCATATTTTATTCGAATTCATAAATATCTGAAGTTGATGTAAAATTCATATTAACAAACAATACCTGCCAGTTGGACCTGTCAGTTGGATGTTGCAAAAATGTCAGGAATAATTGTAAAACAACTCCTCACCTGAAACAAAAACAAAGAAAAATTACCATTAGTTGGATAATTACCGAGTCGAATTAATTTAATTTTGCATCATTGCACACATTCCCTACATTCAATTCCCGCAATTCATATTTTATTCAAAAAGTATCTATTATGTATAGATTGATAATTCTGAATTTAAAAATAATAATAACCCTCTCACTCGTTCAAGGAATACTTAGAGAAATTTTAATGATAGAACATTACACTTTATAGCCACATAAAATATTTCGGCACGAAATAAAAATCATTTCGGGTTCATTCAACTCTGTCTACCACAGAACTTGAAAATGCGTTTATATTAACTGAAAATTGAAATTATTATTCCGTAATCCGTAACATTTTTGGTACGGGACTAAATATATTTTGGAATTTAGCCGTTGACGGGACAGAATGGACGTGTCAGGGTTTACGGGCGACGCTTCATAACGGGTCTCAACGAAACTAATATAAATTGTGTCAAACACACTTCCGGCGCAAGTTGTGTTAATTTAATCACTGTCTACGCTGTCCGTAACGCATTCATCCGCCTACGCTGATTTTCTATATTCAGAGGACAATAACGCGATTTCGACGAGAATCAAATGTTCCGAAATTCCACTAGACCGACCGACAATAACAATACTTGAATTATCACTAACTTCCGGTGTGATAATACCCCTACCTGAGTGGGACCCAAAGGGAAAGGTCGAAATCCCTACCTCTGGAGCTGGCTCAGGTGGTTTCCAAAGACAGGAAAATTCCAGTAACAGCAGGGGGTCAACACCTGCCAACCGAGGTTCTCCCCACAACTTTAAGCTAGCGGAAGCTAGTGACAAATAAATAGTCATTAAAAAGTCACCCCTTGCTATTCTAGAATTTGTCCTGTTCCGTAACCTAGGTTTCCAGCTGGAAGTATACTTAGTTTCTTACTATTTATTCAAATATTTTTGTTCTTCGGCGTATTTTCGAAGCAGCGTTTTCGCTCGTCTGTACTGAATACTGGGGCTAGTTTCAGAACTGTGTACGTCCGTAGAATAACAGTAATGTGAATCACGAATAAATAATACTGTCTAAACGCCGAACAATAACAACACGAATGTTGATTAAGAGAAAATTGTCCCGGTGCCCGCAATTAGCTTATAAACATATTTCGAGTCTGGTTCCGAGGTTCAAATTGTTCATTTACGTCGGTGGCTCTCTCTCTCTCCAGTGGTGTTGATGTGTCGAGCACTATGACGCCACACCGCGGAATGAAAAATGTTTTAATCAAAGTTTGCCGAGCTCGAAGCGGTGGGCGGTGGGACATCAACTCGACGGCCGGTAATGGAATTTCTCTGCGGTCGGGCGAAGGGGCCCCGGCTAAAAATCTGTACCGATTTTTCTCGCAAACGGGTCAACCGACTGCGGGAAATGAACGGCCGTTTACGCCGACCCCGGAGCCGGCCCAGAAAACGGTACAATTTTTTTTCCGCGCGCCGCGAAAAGTGTTGTTTTAGTCCGAGAAATCGGAATTTTTTTCGCGGCAAATAAACTTTAACCGAGTGTCTGGACTGGTGGAGGAGGTTGGAGGAGTCGGCGACGGTTAGAAACCACTTGTGCGATTTTCCGCCTTCTCCTCCTCCAATGCCAAAACCCTCCGGGAAAGTGGAAGAGACAATTTCGGAATTTTCATCATCGCTTCATCGCCAGTCGACAAGCGTAGGGCTTCAAAATACCAAAGGAATGACAACAGCGAGAAGACAAACAACAAATAAGAGGGACTTACCACTTTCGTACGGTCAAAGCACTATTTATATTTTTACTATGTATCGGATAAATAAATGGCAATTTTCATTCCAACTAGTGACAAAATTGTTTGGAACTTCCCAATGTGGTATAGATCTGCCAATCCTCGGATAATGCACGGGGGGGATGAGTTACCCCCCCCCTCCCATTACCAGACAATCCCTACTCGGAGGGAGAAATAGAAACGAGGGCTAAATAAGCGAACAATCAAGATGCAAATTGGACCGGTAGGCGGGAACGGGATACCACTTAACCGGCCGGCGCCATTTGCATAGCCGAGGAGCCGCGTTTTACCGACGTTCCGATTTCAATTATTAATTTTACCCGGGGCCAAACGGACAAATCGTTTTCGGTATTCGGGGTCGGTTCGGGTTTTGCCCTCGATACCGGAGGCATTTCGATAATTGAAACACAACGTGTAATTGAACGAGAAACTTACAGGAAACATTTTACGACGAGATTTATTTAGAACGTTACATTTTGTATTTGCCATGCTGATTATCCCATGTTATCGACATTGTTTTTCTGATTAACAATTTTTATAGGAATAAATATTGTCTCCACTCGCGGTAGACTAACTAATAATTGCATATGCATTATCACTCACCTTGTCTTGAACATCTAACATAAATTGCTGAAATTTTCATGAATGTAACACACACCCCTTTAAGTGGGAAACGGTGACACGAAACATATGGTTTCAACATAAAACAAAAGAAACTCAGAGGTGAGGGCGTATCGTAGGCCCCCGACACCCCGACGGGGCAACGAAGGGGAACGTTTATAAATCGATTCCATAAAAGCTTTTCGGCTTCGAAATAAAACAGGGGGTTTGAAATATAACCCTAAGGACCCGGCTGGTATTATTCACGCCGAACGTCAAATAGGCATCCGCCCGACCGTTTAATTCTCGGGTTCCCCGGGCGAAAACTGCGCCCCCGTTTATAAATACCAGCGTTGATGGACGCCATATTTAGTCTGTAGGCAATGTGGGGTTAAAAAGTTGTAAAGTGCGAAAGTAATTAGTCACTGCTCCTAAACTCACCAGAAGTGCAAAGTCATACCCGGGCAATTAATCATTCAAAAAACAATTAAGCAATATAATTCGCCCCCTAACTCAATATTAAAACGGAAGTACCGAATAAATGAATTATTTTTATTTTATTGTTAACTTTTTGTGTACTGTAACTACGTTGTGTTATCGTATGTATTATAATTACTTCTAAAACGTAGGTAACTTTAGAGAGAGAGAGACGGGGACAAAAGTAAAAAAACCAGGAGGAGCGAGCTCCGGTAATGAAACGCGTCTTGGGGCTGAACGTGTTAAACTTGAAAATTAAAGCGTTAGGCGGAGGAGACGCCTAGGGGATATTATGTGGAAAACTTTATCTGGCCGCGTCAATTCAACTCGGGCTAAGTCCCTTTTCTCTTACTTTGTTTAATTTCTGGGAGCCCTGCAGAGGTTGGTTGGGTTGGACGGGGGGGGGGGGAAGAACCGCGGCTTACAATTAACAAAGTAACGCCTTAAAAACGACACCTTCGAAAAGGCCAATTCAACTTAAGCCTCGGTCGGCCACCTTCTATTGTGTTGGACTAAAAAATTCTGGGATACTCGAATGTTTAAGCGAAGCTAAAAGTTACTCACGAAACGAGACTAAGGGTGCCATTTCATATTGAATCGATTAAACGCAAATTGCATTCAGGAAATAACGTGATGCAGAATAAAAAAATTAAACCGCCGATAAAAATAAACCCTAAATCCCAATCTATTAAGGCTTTAGTATCATGTGGCTGGAAGGGTTTTAAACCCTGAATTAATATTTAAGAAATAATTTATTGTTCGTAAGAAGAATAAAAAACATGTTGAGTAGGCTGTGATCGAGTGGAGTATCGCTTTAGAGAAAACCCTATTTGGCAGGATATAACAATGAGGGCACGGTCTGAAGAAGAATGACTTGAAAAAGTCTACCGTAAGGCGAAGAAAATTGGGAGACGTTCAAGAGTATGCGGTAGTATGATTTTTTACACGACCGATCTTTTGAGACCCAGACATTTTTGGGGCTCTCAAATTTCATTCGAGGGCGAATTAATTTAAAAATTGACAGCGATATTTAACGGAATTATTCCATTTATAATTGAAATAAGTATGATAATAATGTAAAAACGGAATAGATAATTCATTCCCCCGCAAAAGGGATGACGCATCGTTCGTCCTATTGAATTCATTTTAGTGAGTATTATTATTAGAATATAATTGATGCCAGTAAAATTAATACTACTGTGTAGAGCGTATTACCGGGCCCCGTGCACAAAAGGGATCCCGGGCTAAATATGACATTCAACCATAGGCAGTAGATTCGCAGTAATTTTCAAATAAATTATCGGTACCTCGCGCTTCGCCACGAACGAGGGCTCCCCCTCTCCTCTCCCTCGATGGCTCGCTGGGAATTATTAACAGGCTCGGCGGCGTGTTAATTAAACTCGCTGGGGGATGGGAGTCGAAAAATCCTAAATTATCCGGGCTCGACAAAACACCCCCGGAAATATCCGACCGCGGCGGCGGAGCCCCTACCGGACGGGCGCCGAAGCACAGCCAGACTCTGTTCGAACTGGAAAAATTAAATTTATATTTTACCGGATTCCCCTGCAATCCGTATCGCCGGAATAGACCGTTCCAATTCATCGCCATATCAGAATTATTTAAATAACAATAAAGCCCTTTTAAATTTGAACGATGTATTAATTTTGGGCGAGTTATGAAGATATGAGATAGGTTCACAAACTTATGAATTTGATCTTTATGATCAAACAGATGTTTTGTACTATCGCTAATTAGGAAAAATGGGAGTTGCGAAACGTCGGGAACAGAAACAACTCCCGGCAGGGCCCCGGGGGAAAAGGGCAAAAACCCTTCTAACTGGAGTTCGCTCGGGTGGTTTCTAAACACAGGAAAAATTCCGGACTAGCAAACGGTCAGCCCCTGCTAACTGATGTTCTTCCCACTGATGTCTCCCATTTAGATGTTTTATAATTTTCCTCAATTCTAATACCCATCATATTCACAGTTTGAACTGGACAAATCATTGGAACATTAATACAGTTCGATTTCCTTATAATTCCTGTGAGACTTTCTACTATCTACTGAAACATTAATATACTTATGGACACAATATAATTTAACTTGATATATTTTTCGATTAGGAAATTTGTCATTAGAAAATGGTTTATCTTCTTTTTGTAGTGAACCAATTTGGGGCCGGAACTGAACTCTCGCGGAGGGGAAAATTCGTTGAACGGGCGAATCGGCGCTCCACTTTTTAAAACCCGGCTTTCGGCTCCGGTTTGTTTCAACCGGGCGACGCGATTTATGTTCGGGCCCGTGACTCAGAATATATTATTCGGGCGAGCAAATTTTCACCCGTTTTGGAGATAAAACTAAAAAAACAAAATGAATTTCTCCGGGGATTGCAAAAATGAGACGGCGGCGCAAGCTCGAACGTTTCTGTGAGGCCTCATAACGCTATGGAAAACCTCCCCCATATTCTATTTTCCCAACTCAATGCGGCGCTATAAATAAAAACATTGTAAATACTCGTATAAATCGTTTAATTATTGTGAATTTAACAAACCATGAGAAAATTCAAAAAACCGCCTCCTCTTAAATCTCTTATTAAGATTTTAATAAACTAATTAAATGTTAATTAACTAATAACTAATTAAGTAATAAACGCAATAGGTAGATAGCTCTTTCTGTAATTGTTGGCCAAGCTGTGTACCAAATACGTACTTTCTTCCAAAGCTTTATTACTTTCTGTAAAGACGAGCCAGGCAAGCTGAATTACAGCTTTTATGTAACTAAAGACCATACAATAATATAATACTCATAATCGTGTAAAAATATTCATGCAGATAAAAATGATTTTTTTCTCAGAGCTGGACTGCGTTGTCACAATAGCAAGTATGAAAACATGAGGATGAATAGATCTCACACTCTCTGAACATTTTTAATTGGTGTTGGAGTTACTCTTATCTGTCTATTTTATGCAAATTGAATTTCCTAGAATTTCACAGCGGTCTCGGAACATCTAGAAAATAGTTCGGGGCGGTTTTTGCGGACTTTCCACCACCCCCACCCCCGGCGAGTTATCATCAGCGGCCTCCTTCCAGTCGTCGCCGACGACTCCTCGTTTGGAGTACTCCCCAACAAAAGGATAATTGCTAGCGCTCGGGCCCCTTTTCAGTATTGCAAACTGGCTTGGAAACACAACACAACGAGGCAAGACGATGAGGGGGGGGGTTGGCGGCGGGGAAATAAGACAAGGAAGAAACAAAAGGCGTCCCCAGCGCCTAAGGACCGGGGCGTCTTTTCGAGTTGTTATTTTTTTCCCTTGCTTACTTCAACTGCTCATCTCGGGCCGACTAATATCCCCCTGTGTTCGCCCCCCCCCGGGGGGACTCATCAGGGTGAAAATAAAAGAAACGCCCGCCCAAATATCCCCCAGATTAGGAGGAGTATTCTCGGCTGCTGCCGCCGCCGGGGGCGGTTAAAACCGGAAATCGGCCCTAGGCGGGCTTGGAATTCTTAAAAAATCCCGAAAAATGCGGCCAGCGCCCACCGATGATTGCATGCGAAATGGGAACCAGTAAATAGCAAAAAAATACAATTTTATATATGAACGCAGAAAATACACACCCGATTTTGTAAAAAAGAAGCTTCCACCTTCATAAGATTGGGCCGTGCTACGTATTCCACGCTTTATTTTATTTTATTCCACAAAGCGAAAATTGCAAATACATTTACAGAAGCCAAAATCTGTGAGGCATAACGACTACATTAAATTCATTAGCCTTAACAGGAATTGATCAATTTTACACAGGATAAAACTGGCTAATGGATGAGGTACATTCAAACTAATAACTCTAATTTGAAATTTTCTAATAAATGTAAGGGGACCACTATCACTCAATCTCAAAATTGATAATACCAATACGGGATTTCTTTTGTACATGGCGGTTTAATTCACCTCACATCGACTGTGATCAACAGATTTTACCCGTGTAAAGGAAAATTATCCGAATGTTTTGATCGTTGAAACGGGGCTTTCAGAGAGAGCCCAGTATACAGTGCCCTCCCTCCCACCCTCCCTCACCACTCACCACCAAAACGTGCATTTACATCCGCACTTTTCGCTTAGCGGTGTCAAACGCTGGATATTCATTCTCTTTCGGGCCCGACGTTCACACGCTCGAAGCGGGTCCTGAACACGACTAGCAGCGGGTGTAGGACAAGCTTGTGAAATCGATGCTCGGATAGTAGCGGCTTTGTCCACAACTGTTCAATTTAACAGTGTCCCTGTACGCGATACGCTCCATTATAAATACGAATATTGCACAAACCCTAAATAATAATAAACACAGGTTAGCGATAGCAGGTCGAAGTTATCGATTTTAAGTAAAAATATTGCATGTATTTACAAAAAGAGAGGTTGGAATTTTTGTTTTCAATTAACGGGTGAAATAGAAATTCAGGGATCACTATTTGGATCGCTATATACACGCACTTGTCTACAAATATTTGATTTAGTTGGTGAAAACTGTATTAACTGATAAAATCCTTCTGACCGAGTATAATACAATATCTACAAAAATTGTTTGAACAAAATGGAAAAAATAATAAATTAAATAAGGAATCGTATAAAAAAAAGGATTATTTTTAACAGATGCGTGGGTGTGGTTTCTATTTTGTTCGTTATGAAGTATGAATATTTTGAATTATTTAAAAATAATATTTTCACTCCGAATTTTATTTCCGCTTACTGGCAATAACGTGCAAAAAAGGGTGAAATTCGACAGAGCATGGCGTTTTGTAGATTGCCGATATATTGAAACATCGGGACGCTGCGAGATATTTCTAAAAGCTCAAAAATATTAAATGAAATGCAGACAAAAAAAATCTGCAGCGTGCAGTAGAGCTCACGCTCTACAAACTCCGGTGCTCGCTAAGAGAGTTTTAATATCCGAACCGCATAGACGTTCATCGGAGGCAATATCTTTGAAAAATGCTGTCTCATCCCCCTCCTTGGTGAGCTCCACTTGTCATTTGGAAGTGGGAGATTGAGTGGGTTGTTGAAGTCGAATATTTGACTCCGGCCCTGGGAAAAATATAGGCCGGATTTCAGCCGGGGGATAAACAGAAAGCTTCTTTTATTTCAACACCGAGCCATATTGCCGCGGTCCCAATTTGAATAATGCCGGGTACTCGAATGGTACCGCCATTTTTTACCCTCTCACCGGCTAAAAGGGTCCTTGTCAAGTGGTCTATTAAACTGTATATCCAGTACGTGGACTATACTTTGTTCCCCGACCAATCTTGTCGAAAACATACTACATCAGAGATCATTTCTACGGAAAATATGTCATAACTGATACGCATTAGGTCATTAGAAATTCATTCGGGTGTTTTAGAAAAAAAATTGATATCATTAAACTATTAGAATTACTGGGAATATTGCTAGGAATTTTATAAATAAAAACAGAATTTCGTACATTTAAAATATCATTTTATACATTTAAAAATATCATTAATTCATGTCACGAACAGGGCATAGGGAGAGATAATCTATGGAAACTACAAAATTAAAAGTTCAATTTAGGATTTTTTTAAGAACAAATATTCTACATTATAAAATAAAGTCCATGGTACACAGCAAGTTCTCAATGGCGAAAAGACCGAGCTGCAAAAATTTAGACCGCTTTCTAAAATTAAGGGTTGTTCGGAAAGTTCGGTATCGATACCGATCTTCCTGACAAAAAAAAGTACGGACCTGAAAGGATTATAACATGCATCGGGGCCGGAGCATTTTTAAAGCCACTTTTAAGCTCTCGGTTACCCAAGTGCGGAAAGCTCTTAGGCGGTGAAGGATAGTGGCCATCCGTCGATGGGGCTACAAACCATTCAGGTTTGCTGTTTCGGTAAAAACAATGAGCTAAGGAGGCAAATTTAAATTTCCGAATTTATTATAAAATTATTTCAATAATGTTTATGAACATATGGTATTTTATTGGGACGGAGTAGGTGATTTATTAGACGTGGGTGCTGCAATGAAGTTAACTGCCCCGTCCAAATCACACTACCGGGAGTCGGATTTCATCCGTTCGTTGGAACTATTCGGAGCAGCTCCGTTTTCATGGTCACTCTCGGCGGTAATCGAACCCCTAATGATATGGCGGCGGAAATTGCTCGGATATCCGGGTCGGCCCTTCGGAGGGTTTTATAACCGCTCCCCCCTGGCGCACTAGCACACCTGGCAATTATCGGGCCTCGGTTATCAATTGCCGGGCGGATGGCTTAAATACTGATCCGTGGGGGTGAGGGTGAGGATTCGGGCGGTATGCGGCGTAACGTCCCCACGAGGCATGCCTGTAATCCCGGGCTGCCCACTCGGCAGCCCATTACCGTTCACGGTGCGTTGCCCCGATATGCACGGCCGTTCGTACTGAGATAGGTCAGGCCCCGGCACAATGATACGCCGGCCCAGAGTACGAGAGATTCCCCAAGTGCAATCTACCCTCTGGCTACACTGTCCTACCGTTTTGGGGGTAATTATAATAAATAAATAATTACTGTTCCGCCAATTTCAAAGATCATTCAATAAAATTTCACTGAGCTATGTTTCAATAAATATAAGGCAAGAGAGAAGACTATGAGGCTGAATTGAGGACATTCGTTCGGTAGAATTAAAATATTAATAAACACTCACAAACGCGGGTGAAAAATAAGGCAGTAAGCATTTCTAAATGTAACGGCGCTACTGATACTATCCGGCAACAAAGGCGGGTCATGCCACCTTAGTATTAGCCCCGTTGAGCCGTGATTAATTAAATTAATATTATTAATTTATTAATTAAAGAAATTATAACTATTTATTAAAAGTTAGTTAGAAATTACACACGACAAACAGACAACAACCACAATGACAGTGACAGTGACATTGCAGTGAGGATGTCCGAAAAACATCCAAAGTGCCAAAAGTAACTAACACCGCTATTGGAGATGACCAGCAGCCGAGACCGGTCTAGCAAAAGACCAAACCAGCGAGAGGAGACAGAAACACACGAAATCTACGGTATTCCGACCCCTCGGAGACCACAAAACAGGTATATTAATCCAACAAAACAGATTATTTCCTATTTCTTTTTTACGTTTGCTTGTATCTTTTGTGAATTGTTTAATACAAAAATATTACCTTTCCGAACGAACATCGAAGAAACTATGACCGAAAGCCTTGGTCATAATCGAGTTCGGGCAAAGTGCCCGGGAGAAAAATGGCTTAGATAGAAAGCCTTCCTTCCCCCGCCTCTTCGCCCCTCGTCGGTGCTTCTAACCCAGGAGTTTAGGCGCATAGCTGACCTATCCCCGGTTATTCCATATTGGATCCGGTACCCTTCTTCCAGAGAACCCCCGCACCCCTATATTAAGTCCCGTGACCCTCGTAAACCGTGAGAGCCCAGTCCCACGCTTAATGGAACTTTAATCGGTTCACATAGTCCTCACAACGTCGGGTTATTCCTCGGTAAATTGAGTAACACTGCCTCAATACCCTATCTGAGAATGTATGGAAATATTCAAAAACAAATTTAACATATTTACTTATAATACGAAAAATTCATCACATCCCTGGTAGTAAACAGATGGCAGCCTGTATTTTAATAGTACAGTGATTACCCACTAAAAAATTGTTTGCATACAGCATGTTAAATGTGAAAGGAATCTCACATACAACGCGTGATTAAAAAAAATTATTTTTTCTCTTTTATTTCCTCAGCGAGAATTTATCTGCGCCTGTACTGTCAGAATGTGCATTAGAACCCGAAAAGAAATATTTTTTTATTTAATTCTACGGTTCGCTAAATGGAAAATGGGAAGAGAATACTCTGACATTGCACTTGAATACTATATTCAATATGTTCTCAGAAATTCATTCAGCCCTCCACGTGTTCAGCCCTCGATTTCAAATAAAACACGCTGCACCCACATTGGCCTACCAAGAATGGGAAAACGAATACAGGAGTGGAAATTGGAGTTGGAAATACAATTGGTCGTTCAAATAAAATAAATCCTTCAAAATAATAAAAGGATCCTGCGAAATACCTGCGCTGACAGTTTGTTGTGTCTTAATGAGCACTCGAATAAGGGGCTGAAACCGATAGATTTCATGAACGCTCACAGAGCGGCCTCCCGGAAATTTTGTGTATATACAACTTCAACAGGGGCGTTTAAACGTCGATATCGGTGCCACTGTACTGGGTTCGGGGTAACCCAATTTGTATTGGCGGCCGTGGCCCACTACAAATTTAACGCCGCATTACTCCCCAACATCACCACATCGCCGGCCAAACTCGATCAAGCGACTATCCACGATATTCAATATGCGGATTATTCGATATAATCCTTCATTGTAGTCGCGGCTTAATATCCGGCGAGTTAATCGAAAACAATATTTTCGTTTTATATCGGGATCTGCGCTTCAATGTATATAGTATATACTGAAAAGAACAGTTACAAGAATATAATCGAGTTGGATCGTAAACAATGTAATTCATACGATAGTATTACATTATTTTTGATATATTGACGAATTACCATTGTGTCAAAATATATTTTTACGCGAAAATCATACCATCGCACGATACGAGTTTGGGAGTACGACACAACCAACATGTTGGGAGTAAATCAATAAATTACAAGAGCCCCAACGCTTTATTCAATGTTTTATGCTTAATTATGAAATCAAGGGGTTATCGATTCCCGATAAAGAGCGGGCGTAGTGTCCCTGTCGATTAGGTCAATTAGCCGGCGGTGCGGAATGGGAGAGGGCAAACTGACGATGAGCTCACTCTCCGGGCTCTCTTGTCGCCCCGCGGGGCCTCCCTAAATGGTGATTACATCCGGTGCCGGTATCGGCCCCTCAACCCTTCCGGCGGCCGCCCTCCGGTAATTGTTTCCCGATGCCGCCCCCGCCTCCCAACCCGGAGGCCGCACTCGAGGGTACTACTCTCAGAGTACACAGTTCGAAAACTGGTCACAGTAGTCAGTGCCGACAGGGCGCGATAACGCCGCTTGGAAAATAAGCTCGCGAAACCCAAATATCCCAAACAATTGTAAGAAACTAATTGCAATGTAGGCAACAATTTAATATTATACTTTAACCCGAAAGATGTCCTCGCCACATTCGCTGATGACACTTGCATCCTCACCTCCGACAAAAATCCTTCAATTATATATAGCATCCTCCAAGAGCACCTTTCCAACATCCAGTCCTGGTGCAAACTGTGGAGGGTGAAGGTGAATAGCTCTAAGTCTACTCACGTCACCTTCACACTACGGCGACAGCCTTGCCCTCCTGTTCAGTTCAACAATGCTACTATTCCCACCCAACAGCAGGCTCGCTACCTGCGACTCTACAGAGACAAAAGACTCACGTGGAACCCCCATACGCGACTCAAAAGAACAGACCTCAATCGCAAATTTGGACTGCTGAGACCTCTTTTGAAAAGGACATCAAAACTTTCAATATACAACAAACTGACAATATACAAATCCATTTTAAAACATACATGGACTTACGGAATTGAACAATGGGGTTCCGCCAAGAAATCCAACATCGCCCGCATCCAGAGATTCCAATCAAAAGTCCTTCGTACCATCCTTAATGCTCCCTGGTACGTTTCTAACCAAACAATCCATAATGACCTCAACATACCGACAGTCGACGAAGTCGTAAAATCACTCTTCCTTAAATTCCACTCCCGCCTCTCTCCACATCTAAACCCACTCGTTCAGTCCCTTTCCTCTTTTACCAGTCCATTATCCCCCCCGCGTTGGCTTAAACGCCACTGTCCTAGAGACTTTCTGTAGGCCGGATACAGGTCAAAAGTACCATCACTGGATGGCGTCTGTTTCAAGTGAAACATGTCAAACAACCGCCATTGTACCTATAACTAGTAATAGTTGATTATACAAAAAAAATAAAGTTAAAAAAAACCCGAAAGATTTCCTAAAAGAGGTAATCTAAAGCCTCAGATTTCAATATAAGTAAATATATATTCATATAAATGATTTTCAGTTATCGCCGGGAACTCGAGATGAGAAACTCATTATTAAGCAACATGAACACTATATTTGGTATTTAACTTAAGGTACATTGAAAAATTATTAATTAATGACAAATTGGTCCCGCATTGAAGAAATATTTGTAAGGTGAAATGCAAATATACCGCCATTGTACCCATGACTATAAGGTCGATTGTATGAGGGATGACACTCAATAGGCGGGCTATTTTCAACCGCTTTACGGTTTTATCAAGGCTACTGTTGGAAAATGAGGGAAAATCTTTGATAAGGACTGTAAATCGATTTGAACAGGAGAAAAATACGGTATGCACAGTTTATCCTTGTTTTAGATAACCTTATTCACAAGGTGAACAGGTGGGTAGGTTTTTCCAACGGGCGTATTCCCGGAAGACGTCTCAATCCATTTAAATTTCAAGCGCAAATCACGTCTATCAATCTGGAGTTTTATTTATTTTTTATCTGGTATTCCCTGCGATGTAATGGCGGTGGGTAGCCGGGGAGCGATTCATGAATGTGTATGATTTCACCGGCGCTTTGTTTCGTTTCGGCGGCCCCCTAAATTTCGGGGGCCGACGGTCCCAGCGGGGGAAGGTTTTTCAAAATATGTTAACCGCGGCATTGACTTTCAATTTCAAAAAAGGGGAGTGTTCAATGGCCAATTATCCGGGGACCCGATTGTGCCGGCCGGGGAGAAGGGCGGTTGGAGGCGGGCGCGGATCGCTCTTGTTCGCCGCCGAACAGAAACAATCTTTGTTTCATTTATTCGAACGCTGGACACATTACGTAGCGACAGAATTGTGACAGTAGCTCTAAGTGGTGTATGAATTAATAAAACATAAATAGGTAATCAACCGATATCGCTGAATTGAGCATTCTCGTGCATGTCATAATATATAATATTAGCTGAAATTATACCCGATGAATACAATAAATTGATATTTTAGAAATTACTATTTATTTGTTTTATTCACTACACTGTCGATATTCGATACAGCTTGCATCGAAATTGTATTATTTTTAATGTGTTATCGATTATATCAGTGTTTAATCGCTGTTTAATCGGCGACTGGTTCTTGAACCTTTCTCTGAACCAATTTCCTCTTCTTCAATCGTGGGCTCAATTCTCCCGGGGCTGGAGAAACCTAGATACGTAAATGTTCGGAACGGGACCGAAAATATGAGGTAAATTTTCAACGATTCAAAATTAGGTTGAGGCCATAAAGGTCGGCCGACGAATGGGGGCGTTTGATGGTCAGTTTTTTTTATTTCCGCGGGCAGAACCGGATGAGAAGGGGGCCCACACAAAGGGGATTCCTGGCGTTTAGCGCGACCGCAAATCCAATAGACCAATATGCAGCACGAGGATTTTTTTGGTCCCATAACAGAGAGCGAAAGAAGCGGCAAAAAAACCCCGAGTACCACGGCGACCACTTTTGATGTGGAAAATAATAATAGAGCAGTTGCGCGAATAAAATGAATTTCATCGCCAACAGGGATATATCGGAATTCAAGGGCATACATGCTCTGGCTTTACAATAGAGGGTGAAATAAATTCCGAAGTGTTAATAACATAAACAGAAATTTAAAATCATCGAAAAATATATTCTTTACCTTTTATCCTTATGCTTCCTGCAACTAGCGCAAGTTGATCTTCAAAAGTAGTAAGAAAGACATTCTAAAGTAATTCACCTCTTATATCGCCGTTCGTAGTAAATATTTTGATGAAAAATTACGGGAAGCAATTTTAAAAATTCAGAAAGCTGGGAAAATAAACAAAAGTATAGGCATATAGGTTAGGTCTGAAGAGGAGATTGGTGACAGGAACCAGGCGGGGTCATACAGCCTGTCCACTACCTGACACATAGACGATTCTTTAACTGTCCAGCGGAGACGTGAAATACGTGAAAGGATATGACATTGCTGTAGTAGAAATTGGTCTTTCATGTTTTCCATACCTGTCTCTACATTTCAGAGGTAGGTAAACGGATTAGTATTATTTAAAATCGGGTCGTACAATATACTTTCGGGCAACCCGTCGTTACTTTCGTTCGATTGGTCGCGCCTTTATGTTTCGGGCGTAATTTTCAAAATTTTCCGTCCGACATTTTAATAAACGAAGGAATAAAAGTTTTGATGCGGGGAACCGAGGGTGGCCCGGGGGCGGTCATAATGCGAAGATACCCCGGGGGTGAGCACCGGACAGTATGGCTGGATCCTCCACGCCCTGAACTTTACTACAGGAACATTTCCGGCCAAATGTTCGGACCGAATGTACAGCGCCCGTATACTTCGAGCGGGAGATCTCTAAACATTTTTAAAATTCTTTAAAAACGAATTTATTTCAGGATAAAAGCTCGATGGTTTTAAGAAATTACGACGGGAGTAACAGTTGGTATACGACACGTTCAACGTGCGGCTTAAACGCTTCAAAAATAATTATTTAGATTTAACTACTACACCAGTACTCCATGTAACTATTACTATAATATCGTAATAAAATATTATTAAAATAGAAACACATAGGGAAAACAATAAGGATGTATCTAACAATGTATCATAAAATCACTCACAACAAAATGAAATATAAATATTAAATGAATCCAAGAAATAATTTGTCCAAGCAGAAAAATAATATCGCTACTCGACATTTCATTAATTTGAAATAGAATGATACAATATGAGTTGTGTTCCGCTTTGAAGTCAACGGTCTATCATTATTACAAGGGGGTGTGGTAGACGATATGAAATCATAAAATGAAGTTGAAATGGGTTCACCCACTCAGTTAAAGTGCCTTAGTTTTTCCGATCTTCTGTCCCCTCCAGAGACCGAACCGGCGAGAGGAACTAGCACATATAGCTGATATTATATGTTATAGGTCTCAAGAAAGTTTCAAGATACACATTCGAGTACAATTCGCATGAGTTATCGTCATTGTGCGTGGAGAAAGCGAAATGTCTGGGAGGGGAGGAAATAAATGACATTAGCGTGTTGGAGTTTAGCGGAGTATTATATTGGGCTAAGCGTTGGTGTGTGGAGGCCGCCGCATTCAGATTTAAATTTTCAAGCTACGCACCCGCCAGCTTCCTTCCTTCCCCCGTTCCACCTCTAATGGAGACCCTAATGGCGAAATTCCTGAGCGTACCCCTCGTCCGGGGGGGGGGATATAAAGTTGGCGGATTGTTGGCCCGAAGAATGTATAACATTGGGAACACGAGGACGGGGCGATACCTCAGCAACAGGCATGCCCGGGATTGTGGAGTCGGAGAACTCTCTTCCTCTCCCACTCTCTCTATACCGTTTAAAAAATTCCCCCCCGAATACAACATTCATTTGGGCAAGACTAATATTTCATTTGTACGAAATAACTCGCGGTGGAGTTCGCGTGCGTTTTCGTTTTAAACTCCAACCTAAATACAATTCTTTGCCGTCTTTCCCCCGCCCCCTCCTCTTTTACCCTTTAACTTCGAGACACACACAGACGGCTCGTAATTCAGATTCGAATAAGATTTTTCTTTTTAAATAAATGACGACTGTAAAAATGGAGCGAAAGAAAAAACAATGCAATTTCCGGTCTGCGGTCCGACCATTCGTTATCAGCGGCTCCACTTTAAAGGCCATTTCCTGCACTGGGCGGTTGTAAAAAGAGCCGCCTTATTGGTTGAGTCTGACATATGTTTTCCTATCTGCGGAGCCGTACGTTAACTTCCGTAATCTGTACGGCGCACGTATCGCGGCAAAATATTGCGATTTCACGTCCGACGTTTCTATTATATATAAATTTATATAAACAAATGACCGAACACTGGACGTACTGAATCCAGAAATAGATTTCTGAACCAGTTAAGGTCTAAGTGAAGAAGCTCACCATCAGACGTCGTAACTCGCGCATTAAATATTTATATAAAATGACTGCATCTGTCTTATAAAATATGCATTACAATATAAGAGCTTGTACCCATAATGGTATATGCCAATTCTTTCATATTATAGTGAAAGTATAAGAGGATCGGGAGAGTTACCAATGTTTTACAGGCTTTTAATTTCTATCAAATAGTTAATGCGAGTTATTCCATTTCATCGTTTATTGCTCACATTAAAAGTTTTAGCGCCTGATGCAACAAATTTCACCGCTATCTCTCGTCCTACTATTTTAGATTGTTGTCGAACGTTTATTCAAGAACGAAATAAGGAAAACCTTTTTATTCGGTATAAAGAGACGGTGATCGGGATTTTAATATCGGTTGAGACGGCGCACGTGATTTTCCTAAAAATATAAGAAGCACAACCCCCCCCCCTGATGTGACCTCCTCCCAACCAACTCCTGTGGAGCCTTAACTCCGAGCCATGTTAATAATAAATGTTCTCGTTTCCGATCCCGTCTTAGCGGCGGAGCGTTGCGGAAATTCAGATTAAATCCGAAATACTCCTCCGGAATAATTACGACCGGCCCGGGGAAGTCGTAGATATCATCAAAGCGGCTGTGGCCCGGAAAAATACGAATATTACTTCGAGTGCCGCCCCCGCCCTTAAGCTCTCCGCGCGCCGGTTGGGCCGTCTAATGAAAATGATCCCGGAAATTGGCCACGAATTAATTATTGTTGTTTTGGCAAGACAATTCAAAGTACTCTCGGCCGCGGCTAATTAAAAATGTTGCCGCCCCTCAGGGCCTCTGAACGGGCAACGGAAATTAAACGTATGATGAGTTTTTCGTGAATACGGATTGTCACAAATCATTGGAACTCGAGTGTAACAAGTAATTTTTCGACCTTAGAGTAATTTTTCCGAATTTTCTAATCCTCTCATCTGCCAAACTTTGACTCACGGATTATACATTACACCGATTTCTTAAAATTAATAATTAATGTCCCTTAATTCAATTATATGGCTTTTGTTCTTCATTTTATTACTCACTGGAAAAGCATACATATAATGAGAGTCTTACAGGATTACAGAGCGAGGAGTCTCCAAACAAAAGGGATGGTGCAGAATATCTTCAATCAATTGCGAATCAATATGATTGGATCTTATAACTCAAGGGGATTATTTTCTACTTATTTTTCCCCTCAATTGTAGTGATAGTTCACTCATTACATTTATAGTTGCGCCTGAATATTAACAGGCAGGACAGAGCGTAAGGATGGATTCCACGTCCCGCCCTGCCAAAGAGAACAATTCATTTCTGGAAATAAAAAATTCAAAGCAGCCCAATTTACAGGAAAGCTGTACGGGGGGGAGCTCAGTGTACCGGTGACTGCTTTCGGCAAAATATGGCCCGCTTTCCTCGGCCTCCCTCCCCCAACTTTCTCTTGGCCCGGCAATTTCACTAATAGCGGGCCCTGTATTATTCACTGTATAATAAGCGACTGCCGGCAGAAATTATTTAATATCAGTCGGCTGTTACAAGAGCATTAGTTGAATTAAGAGGGCGATCAATTTCGCAAATCTCTGCTATAAAACGGGCGCAGAGCCTATAATTATTAATAACTCGTTATTGAACCTAGAGACGGGTTTGAGTTGAACGCTTACATTTCATTTTTCCCAGGCAATCTCAGTTTATTAATTGAAATATCGATATTTCAATAGCGCAGCTTGATTTTATCAAGTTACAGGAATTAGGCATAGACAGTACATTAAAACCACCCTTCAGTTATGTACAGTTTGTTGTTCAGGTTTTACCAAAATTGACAATATTATTTTCGTGAAGTTGAAAGCGCGCCCCACGGTGCGGTTTGCCCGAAGTTTGGCGTTGTCCATATGCTAAGGGGGACTTTGAAAAACATGCAGATTTATTTCAGCGGCATAGCACAGCGGAGTGGCGTCCTTCTGAATTAATTCTCCCTCAGAAAGGGAGGAGCCGGGGGCTTTTCATTTTTTTCCCTCTCCCGTGGACAGATGTCGTCCAGGCGGCCCCCGCCCCGCAACTTTTCCCTTGTGGAGGGAACGGAAGTCGAAAAGCGCTTTGAACTTATGACGCTCTACCGAGTCGTTGCTCTGAACTCAAACAAAATATTTTTTTCTCCTTCAAGGCGGATTTGATTTGCAACAAATACGCTTTCTAGTTTTTTTTTTCAGTACCAATTCTAATTGAAGAAAAATTCGGGCCGTCACCGGGATTCGAACCCGAGATCCATTTGACCAAAAAACAGGACCTCAACTTCAGTATTTAATAGATAGAAACTTCATAAACTACAGAAAGCATAAAATAGAATTCAGCAATATAAAATTAGAGTAGGTTTCGGGAAAGGAAATTAATAAAGGGGAGTTCCAAACTCATCGGTGATTAGGGTCCGGAAACAATACGTATCTGACCTACGCTCTGGCGTCAATTAGTATGGAGTACTGATTAAAAAAACAAGTAGTTTTGAAATTATCAACAGTCAACTTCTAACAGCGATATAAAAAAAGTAATTATACAAATGACGAAGGTATTACCTCGCATGTATACTTATATATGTGCCGCTAAACATAAATATTTGAATACACTTCAACTCACGAGGGGGGCTGTTACAAGTGATTAGGTTTATATTTATCACATAAAATATATAAATGTTACGACGTCCTCTGGCAGTATCTGTAGGTTCTTCCAATGCTACTGACGATGGCGAGATGCCAATTAAATGGAAGATTGGAAATCTTCTTGAATATTGTATAAAGGGTAGCTCTAAAAGTTGAGGGAGGTAATTACAATTGTATCCACCTTAAGAACCTTTGGGAATTTCAACTTGAATCGGTGTTAACAGAACGGAAATTAGTTTCCTCCAGGGAAAGGACCTTTTTCCCAACTCGTTGATAAAATATGATGGGAGGGGTCGCGGTACAAATGATTAATCGCCGAAGGAATTAAGAGGTCCGGGGGGGAAGAAAGCGCGATACACGGGGCAAAAACATGCCGGGGTCTCGAGACGGTTGTTCCTTCCATCAGCCTCGGGGCAATATATCTTGGGTCGGTGAGCGTTTTTAGGCGGGGCTTCTTCAACGGCGCCGAACGGTCGCCGCCGGCCGCTAATGTCGCACGATTAGCGCGAGACCCCCGCGCGCTGCCCCATACACGAAGACTGGGGTTGGAGGTTACAGTCCGAGAAGCGAACCCCCTATTTACGCGGTCGGTTCCATTACACAGCTCCGATATAAATCACCGGCCCTGTTCCATATCCCCCATTGCCCGTCGGTAATGCGGACTTGTGTCGTACTCGGATGCGGCGGTTGATGCAAGGACTGCAGTGAACACACGAGCCATAGGTTTTGCGTGTTATATGCTCAAAGATTGAAATAAATTCCCAGAAACGGTATATTATTTGTGAGATTTTCAGTTATCGTACCTTTCATGGCTATAGGTACAATTGCGAAATATTGAACGAAATTTTAAGAAATTCAATTTACATCACTACAGACAAGCGTAATTCTAATAATACTTTACAATTTTTTTTCATTTATTGTTCAATCGACCCTTTAAAGTTTGCGGAAAGGTTCCAATATGGCTTTGTAAATTGTGAGCTTGTTATCTCAGGTAAATATCCGTTTTATTAATGGCCTTAGTAGTCCTAATTTCCGGTTCAAGCCGATTCTTTGAAGATGACCACGGGGATTCCACGTAAGATTGGCGAGATAACAACGTAAAGAGAAGCGATGAAATTGATAACCGACGGTGCCCTTTGTCGCCAATACCAGTAGTTGGCCACAAGATTTACAGCCAGCGCGATTTTATTTTTGTTTAATAATACATAGACATCAACGAGAAACACGTACCTCCTATTTGTTCCAGGAATGTGGCCATTCCAAAGCCCTACGGGGGTGAAAATTGATTACGAGACCGATGAACGCTTTATCCGACGCGAAAGCCGTTCGTTTTATCATTTCTCTTTCCTTTCCCCTTTTTTGAAAATCTGAATTATTGAAAAGACGAGAACGCGGTTCTCTCGGCCGGGGTCACGGGTCTCACGGCTCAAGTGTATCTGGGTCATATGTTTAATTCATAGCTTCGGGCTCATCCCGGCAAGCACAAGTTCACCCTTCTGTGCGCTTAAACATTTATAAATATCAAGCCGGGACTACGGAGGCATGAATTGCGGCACGGAGATAATTTTTTTTTCCGAGCGCAGGGTGCCATTGGTTTCGATTAGAGACGATATTCAAAAAAGAGGAAACTAATATAACAGGTTAGAAGTAAATAATTTAGGCATTAGTAAATGTTTAAATCGTGCGATTTACTATATGCTTTTGTTAAGATTTGGAACTAACTTTTGGCTCTGGCCATTTTACATATTATAAGTGAGACATAAATAGCTCATTTCTGGTTTTATTAGCCTGGCGATATTTATACAGAAATAAATAGCGCGAAAACGCACTGGGCCAATGCAGCGTTGATCTTTAAAACCGGAAACTAGAAACAGGGGCCCGAGGTAAATCTTTTCCCGGTTCCGTTTCCGTCGACGGGTTGGCTATGACGATAAATAAAGGCAAAGGGCGGCCCGTCCCGAAGCCGCACGGCCATTAGGACGGGCGACGACGAATGGGGAACCTTCCCCGATGAACGGGGATTGGATAAAGTGTCCGCGGCTGGGATTCAATAGATATTTGTCACTCGGAAGTCCAAACTTCCTCCGTCGCCGTATAAAGGCCACTTTCTTAAAAGGGCCCCCCCATTCAGCAAAAGGCCCATTCTCATGTATATTAGGCTTCCGGTAGAAACACCAATTTTTACAGTATACAAGAGGGATAATCTAATCTTTAAATATTTATCCGCGAAGTCAGGAGATAGCAATAAATATTGTGCGGAAACAATCAGTAATTCATGTACCGTACTCACATACTATGTTGTCAGGAGGTAAATCACCGTTAAGAAAGCAGGAGCCTTACCTGAAAAAGAGTAAACTGACATTAATAATAGCCTATAGCGTTAATAAAACATATTATCTCATTCCTGTATTAATCAAATGAAGTAAAAATAAAAAACTGGTTGTTATATCTCGTTAAAATATAAATTAGTATCCACTAACACGAGGCTCAATATTAGAATGTAGAGTTTTATTAGGATTGATATACACGAAACTCGATTATCAGTGATTCGGTAGAAATTTGAGGGAGAGTTGAATGCTTTTTAATTATAACTCCGGTTGCCATTTTAGCTTTCTAAGAACACTAATCATTCGAGCAGTTAAATATTTAAAACGGATTCGGTGAAAAACTGAATACATTCGACTAATCGTTCTCTTTTGGCTGTTAATTACATTTCACTGTGCGTAGACCGTCAACAAAGTTATTAAAATAAAAATTTTACTTTTAATATTATTTTTAATATTAATTTTATTTTATTAATTTATTAACCTGTCGCAATTAAAATTATTCGTATTACCTCAATAGTGACATCTGAACCAATATAATGTTGTAATACTTTGGAAAGCAATCTCTGTCCGGAAAAATCTAAAACCGGTACAGTCCGAGATAATATCACCATTGAGAAACACACCACATTCTCACAATCTCCAGTTGTATTCCGTTAGATATATCGTACCCAATTCATATTTGTGATATTACAATGTAATAACATCAGAGCAATATTACCAGTAAATGTAACCGAGATCTCTCTTTCTCTCTCTACATTACTGACGGAATAATCTAAAATGTTGTAGATCCTTATATGAGTTAGTCGTTGAGACATTAATTTTTTCTGTTCAAACCAAGAGCCAATCTAGTCATGAATTATACGGAAGGGGTGTGTACCCTGACTCTTAAGTCGGTGTCTCTTCGCATTATGCATTCAGCAAATCGGATCATACAATCGATTATAATGGTCACAGTACTTTTAAAAAATGTTTATTTCAGAAGTGAAATGCCGCTGTTTTGTTTCGAGCAGGGGGCTCATAAAGATGTCCCGGATACTCCTCCTCACGGCCCTTTGGGTCGCGGCGACACCCGCTTTTTTCGGCCAGAAATGATAGAAAGCCTCCGCCTCCTGGAGGAGCCCGGGCTATGAAAAATGCGAAAAACGTCCCCGCCAGAAAGATTTCGGGGCATTAATAATTGAACCCCCCCCCCGTCCCTCCCTGGGTTCCTATTTAGTGGGTTCGACGCCAGTGCTAAACGAGCCGAGTTTTCCTAACGCAAGAAATATTGGACTCCATCGTTTTTCATTATGTGCAAAACGGGGTAATTTCATTACCCTGGGGGGTTCAATTAAAATCTATATCCGTAAGGGTAATTACTAATTGTCCCAGATACCCGATTTCAGAAAATTAATTAGCCTTTTAATATTTCAATATTCTTCATAATGTCCACTTCTTCTGAAAATACGGTATTCGTAGTTTCAATGGGCTCCTCATTATTGTAGGTTTTTCAGCCAGTTTTCAGTCATCAAATCAACTGTATGACCTCTTTAGTAATTGTTGTTACGAACTGTGGTTAATTTTTTTAAAAATATTCTTTTTAACCATATATTAATGTAATGCAGGATGCAATACTAAGTGCTAAGAGCTGACAGGTGTCTAATACGCATCTATCAAGTTGAATACAATATGTATTGACTTACAACTCGTCCGTACACGTACCACAGCAATGTATTTCACGGTGCGACAACCCTGTGTACTCCCGTAGTAACTTACACGTTTCGAACGGTCGCAATTAAGATTGCAATATGCGCAGAATAGTAATTTATTCGATGCGCTCATCGAGGAAATTAATTGAACAGGCCGAATTCAAAAACTAATACAAAATGCGAAAGGTTGACTGTATTAGGACAGCGCTAATGCAAGGCCGGCACGACACGCTCCCCGCCGTACAGACCTGTGCGATAAATAAACGCGATGGGAGGTCAATGATATAATGTAAAGCCATTAATTCTGAAGATCAGCGAGCAATTCACCGGCTGTCTGGGTGTAAACCCGAGATAGGCCGCAGAATTACCCTAGCACTTTATTTTTTCAGTTCGTATTTTTAATTGTTAAAAATTTAGTACTACACCCGAGAATGGATCTCCGAGTTGAAAACATTTAAGCCGCATCACTTATGTCGCAGGAAGTTTCGTTTAATTATTCCTGTCTCTAATATAATATCATTGCACATTAGATTTATTTAATTTATTCTATTAACGTGTTACACCATATATTTTTTATATTGCACGTTTTTATCCGTTTTTCCGACGAGTCGGCCAAAAACAGCAGACCTCCCAATGGGACGGACACGACGGATTTCACTCTAAGGCGGTGGGCTGGAATTCAGAATTCTTATCACGCACTTTTTCAGGCGTCGTTTTATTCCCTGACAAACGTCTCCAGGTTTCACTGATTTTTCACTCAAAAACAAATAGCGCGTCTAAACGAGCGTTTTAGGCTTCAGAGTAAGAAATACTAAGGCAGCGATTTACTTGAAGCCGTTTTAAATCGTCTGTGCGTATCTAAGGTTTATGATTGACAAGAATGTTTTTTTTTGTTTGGAAAAATTTTTTTTGTCCTCGTTATACAGTGTTCTCTGTTCGTAAATTAATCAGTTCTTGGGGTTGATTTGAAAAATTTGAAAACACAGTTAAGTAATACTGTCAGATACTAATGGCAGTAAAGATTCAGAAAAGACTTCTCCACCCTTTTACTAACACTGTTTACTAGCACCTATTGTCAGGACTATATTACTGTCCATCAATGAAGTGAAAGCAAATCTGACAATCACCAAATACGCTGTGTCGAAAGAAATATTCTCTAGTTCTCCCACTCTAAATTGTTAATACAAGCTGTTGAAATATACCGAAAATTGCAATTGTCGGAATGGACACTTGTTGTTTGGACACCGTCATGAAAATTCAAAAAAATTAAACAAAAAACTCGTTATGGGTTTGGCCCATCGGGGAAATCGGAGTCCGGAACGCGGGACTGGAGCATGGGGTGGAGGGGTGTATAAATAAAACAGGGGCGGAATGAAAAACATCGGAACGGACGGATTTACCGAGTTAATAAGCGGTTGTGCCCGGGAACAGAGCGCTACACGGCCTAGAACGATTTATAGTTCCAAGTTTAATTCTCTCCGGCCCCAACCCGACCGCCACGCCGAACACCCGCGAAAACAAATTGGGCCTTATTCAAGTCCGCTTAAAGCGCGAAACCGTAGCGAGCGGGTATTTATTAGGTGTTGTTTAATTAACAAGGGCTGTAGCACGGGACGATCGGGAGTCTGACGGATGTCTTGTCTGTTGGAGCAGCGGGGGAATTAGAGGGGGCATTTCCCGAGCAATTAGGCCCGGGGCAAGAACAAGAACGCGCTTTAACGCGGTAGGCGAAATACTTCAACCCGAGAGACACGGATAGTCGCGGGACTTTAAATTAAAGTTATTTCTGGCCGCCGCACGAACGAAGGGAACCAGACTCGCGGCGGCGTTCGCATCCGGACCCAAAGAGTAAGTGCCGCCGCAAATTTAAGCTCTCCTACTTAATTGCTTTCTTACGCCCCTTGAAAATGCGTTCGCTACATTGATTATATTACACGGAATTACACCCTAGCTTATACAAATGGTGTGTGTTAGAATGCCAACTTTTCATCCTAGTAGTATATTATAAAAGCCTGGTACGCAGTTGCGATTCAAATATTAATATAGGACAAGGAAATATATTATTATTATTATTTTAGAATTTTTTTATGCCTGTTGTTTATACGCTTATTCTGTCTTAAATTAACATAAATGAAGCCAATGAACGCAGTAAGGTGGATGTACGGCCGGCGGCATTTCCCAAGCAATTACCCTGGAAATCCGAACCCCGAGGAAATGCCGGAGCCCCCTCAGAAGCGGCCCGGATAGTCCTGGAAGGAGGAGGACTTTAAATTAAAGTTATTTCTGGCTCCTGGGTAATACCTTCCGCTCTTAATGTCCCGGGCCCGAGGAGGTTAAAGAACCCTGACGGCTCCGGTCTCAACTAACGGCCTGTTTAAGCGGGCGGGAGGGGCTATTGCCGAAATTTAAGTACTCTTCCTTAATTGCTCCCCTCGAGTCTTGAGTGGAGCTCGCCTGAGAAGAATTCGCCTCCATTGATTTAAACCTGCGGACAACAGACGGCCTGCTGTACAATTACAGGCCGGCGAGCTCTGCCTCCGAACGTTTTTCCCTGCTAACCAGAATCTGCAGTCTAAAATATTGATAAAACACTGACAAAAGTCGTTAAACGTTCACCGAAATTTATAACTAAATATTCATAGAATTGCATTACGTGGTATCCCAACACCCGACTTAATTACTACGATTACTAAGGCCATTACTAAAACGGACAAAAAATTGACCATAGCTAACAAACTAACAATTTACAAAGCCATATTGAAACCGAGCCTTAATGCTACCTGGTATAAAAGGATGTTAATTTTTAATTAAAAAAATACATTTATATATTTAAAGTTAATTTTAAAAAGCATGTTGTCTGTCCGCGATGGTTTGAAATATCATTATCTCCTCCGCTGTTAGTGAGAAACCAACAGTAATGTATGCAGACAGGATAGCTCGTAGTAAACTGACTTTCGCAGGTTGCTCACTAATTTACTGAAGTAGCTCTGACGAAGCGTAATAATGATGATATAGTATTCATATTTTGGAACGACTCTTCTTAACTGTATTTATAGACCGGCGGTAAATTACTTAAAAAATATTAGTCGGAACGAAGTGTGGACTGAAAATAGAAGGTAAATAAAGAAAGGGAAAATTAAAACGGGCGGTAACCCTAGTAGCCGTCAGGGCGGGTTTGGTACCCGGGCACGCCCCCTTCACGGTTCGTTACGGCGAAATGGGAAACCGGGACGAGGCAACGGCGATAAATTTCTTCTTTCTCTTCTTCTCCCACCTTCTTCCCCGCGGCTCCCTTACTTATCCCATCCACTCGGACTCGAACCGACGTCTGAATAATATCAGTCCAAATGGGATTAGGCAGTTTACCCCTTTTCGGAAGTTGTGTCCCGGCCGGAAGTTGTACCGAGATGCCCTATCGCCGGGATATAAGAATAACGGGAATTTTCCGATCCAATTCGATGTTTTCGGAGCCGGCCACGGAGAACTCGGTAGGAGAGGATAATAAGATGAAAAATTTCTACGGTCCCCGTCTTGGAAATTCACAACAGGCATCTGAAACTTAATTTCAACGGGGAAAAACATTTGTACTCTGTGTTATTTCTTCTTACAGTTTGAATTGTCACGTCTTCAGGAGATCCAGCACTTTCGTCTCTGTCGGCTATATTTACCCGCAAAAAAATTTTAAATTGTTCAGTCGACCGATAAAATTAAGTTATAACTAATAATTAATTAATTTAGGACCCGTATACCATATATTTCTGGATATGTGATTGACAGATTGATTGATAGAAAGTGGAGACAAATGGAGAGAATCGCACGTGTGATATTCGGAACAATCGCGGACCGCAAAATAAATAATACCTCGAAATTGATACTTCTTTTCTTTATGGGGGAAAATTTAGTGAGGCAGAAAAATTTAGTATGCCCATAATTTTAAGAGCTATTGTACCTTTTATGTTGTAGTTATTAATACCACATCTAACAATAAATATTCGTACAAACACTATAATAACACTGCCGTACTAAAAATATTACAAAATGAATCTGCCACACTTTATAAAAAATCTTATAAAAAAATTTTCCTAAATTACATACTTTGTCCATATAAGGAAATTTATTAATAACTGTGAAACTGCTCATAAACATCTCGTACACAGTATCCAACACTTATGCACGGATATACGACATTTTTAAACCGAAACTTAATTTAGCTTATCTTATTTTCTTAAATATTGGACGACATTATCCCGATTATACGTTATATATTTATCCTAAGGGAATTAAATTTGACTGCCCACTGCATGTCTACGTACGGTACACAGCCGTAAAATACCGGAGTAATCCAATTTAAGCGTTAAAAACGAAGGCCAGCGCGTGATGGCCGAGCGTATTTCACGACAGGGATTTGACGTTGATTTATAAGATAAGTGCGCCCAATGCATTTTAGGGATAAATAATATTACAAAAAACTGAAAGAGGAAAAAGAAAAAGGAAAGAATGGATGTTAAAAAGAAGTAAGACCCCAAACGTCGGAGCCCGGACGTTGGCGTCGGCACGCAACCGCCTCGGCTCGCCTATCGGATTTTAAAAAATTACTCTTTTCCACTCTCCCGTTTTCTTAAAGTTTCCTTACGGCTAGGAGTCGGATAAACATAATATCTCAACCCTGTCCGCCCCCCCCGTGTTAAGGACATGTCGAGGGAAACGTGTCAAGAGCAGCGACTGAAAAACAGGAAGTGCAACATCTGTAAACTAAGAGATGGCCTAATTCCAGGAATTGTTTTAAATTTTTATGTACATTCTCCCGCTCTCGATTTTATAAAATCAGGATGAAGATGATTTTCAATTTCTAGTGTCCATCCGACTTAACAGGATGACATAAAACATCACATGACAGACGGTATTTCTAAACCTCGGGGACGCCATTTAGGGAAAATATGCTTTGGGGTTTGAAATGCTTATCGAATTAATGTTATTAATATGTTCTTTATAGTCACATTTTTCTTATTATCGATGAAAATGAAATCCTGGAATCAGAATTCACCGAATTTTCGGGTTTCCAAGTTGCATAAACGATTCCAGTTCAACGGCTATTGATGTCGCACGCACTCCTCATTCGCGGGCAGTTATTTATTGGAGCGCTCTTGAAAAGGGCCTTCTGTTGTGTCCGGATGGCCCCGGTCCGTCCTGTCGAATTCAAAACAGCTCCGGAATTAATAGCCGGGCCCAAGTGGACGTCAGGCGAACGGAGGAATCCGAAGCGTCCGTCCCCGATATTGGCCATTGGGGACGGGTCAATAGGCCATAAATCAGACCGGCCTAGGCGACAAAGTCTTATTGGCCGGCCTACAAGCAACACTTCAACAACCGCCGCACCGTTATCGCATCAATTCTGGTATTTAGTGTCGTGTCTTAATTTTATCGGAACAATCTCAACTCAAGTGACGTCTCCATCAAAATCAAATAGCCTAACTATGTACATTTGGTATTTCTCGTAGATGGAAATATGATCAGAAAATTTAAAAAAATGCATAGAACTGACTGATTCATTCCGCTTGTCGTTCCGGTTTTTCAGGGATTTTCAGGGTTTTTTTAAGGGATGGGACCTATGGTCCTATTAACTGAAGTATATTATTACAAATTAACAATAATTCATTATATAACAGTATCGATGTTATTATTATAAGAAATTTTGATTCCCTCGCTTCCGGGTATCATAAAATGACACTGTCACCGCGATCCAGCGGGTATATTCCGGGTTCGGATCGGATGAAACCAATATTGGAATGATACTCGAGGGCCCGATAGCGTTTGGCCGATCGCTGTGGATAATTGCAACGTCAAACAGTCACGCCACCCGAATCCTCGGACTCCACTCCGGGCCGCGACTGTAATTGCAGCGGGCCGAACTCGAAGGCAGTTCGAAAGTTGTCAAGAACAATCATCGACATTCGAATTGTTCGTGACACGACGGAATAACGAAGCAGACCTAGAGACACCAACGATTCGGTTGGTCGAAAACAAAATAATTAAAATGTCCATCGGCTACTAATAAAGCCAAAAAATACTACCACACCTATTCTATTTCTAGTAGCTGGAGTTTATCTCATACCGGACAGGCTCTCTTTAGTTTGACTTGTGTGAACTAAAATCTGCTACTGAAATGGAGGAGAGTCGAAACCGGTCAACCACAAGATTCGGCGAGTAGGATTAAAACGTCGGAAATACAATATTCCAAGATATTTTTTAAAAACTGTTTCCTTAACCTATTCCGAACTGTCTACAATTAAACAGTGATCATTTGACAGTGTTTATTTTATTTTAGACGACGCGCCGCGTGGTTATTTGTTCAGCCCTCGGTTCACAGCTTGAGCCTTTTCCGCTTTAGCTAACTCTCATCATTCGCCTCTTTGAGAGCGCCTGCATTATTGCCGCCTTTTGTTGCCAAGGTGAACTCCGTAACGGATGCGGGATCACGGATGAGCGGAAGACTAGATCAGTTGGCTCTAGATTTGTCTAATAAATAGCTTTCTATATGGGACGACGTCAATGTAGACGCCGCGAGCTATCACATTTTTAACTGCTGAATGGAACAGTTCATATAGATAAGGAAAAATCGGTATTAAAACCCCGTTGAAACGTTTTGAGAAGTATCATAAAATGCTAATAACCCTTCGAACCAAATCGGAATAGTGTAATAGTCCATATCTGTATTAAAATTCCTGCTGTAAAATTATATACGCGGAATACCACCACAAATCATCCTGCATCCTCATTAATTAATTATTTCAATAAAACGGGGTAATTATATATATATATATATATATATATATATATATATATATATATACATTGCTACGTTTGTTTATAAACCGGAAATCCGGATTATTTCCTGCATAATTAAATTACATCAATGATTCAAAGGGTTGAACAAGTAATATTTCAACAAATGAATCCGGTTAAGTAATTTTCGCGTATAATTATTAACTGGGACTATACTTACCTATTAAAGTTGGGAACATATTAAATTAGATGGTTTATTTCGTGTGTATATAAACTGTATACATTTTGATTGGGAGATCCCCTCCCCCATTAATCTGCCTTTATTAAGGTCATTATGATAGGTATGAAAAAAGGAAATGAAAGACTATTCCGTTGTATCCTTTTATTGCAATGCAGGATTGACTTTTAACAACGACCTAAGTCCCCTCTTATTTTTTCTCTGTCCGGAACATAATTTACCTAAGTGGAGCGGGGAGGTCGGTAGAGGGAAGGGGGGTCCGATTCCGAATCCGAAACGTCGATCGGCCGAATCCGGGTTCTCGGAAAATGCGGCCTTTAATTAACTGTCAGTCAAGTCGGAGGGATATTTAAGAAGTATTAAGAGGCGAATCGTGGAGGGAGGGGGTTGAATGAGAACGCCGAAGGGGCCTACTCTCCGATCGAACACGGCCGGGGGAAATTGGTACAACCAATTCCGGGGAAATTACTTCCGGAATCAAATATATTTTTGCCGGCCGAGGGCGGGGGGGATTATGCTATCTGTTCGTACTTTTTGAACCGTATTCGGTTATGTTAACAGGCCCGAGAATTTGATGACCGGAATATGCATTACGCCGTTCCATTCATTTATTACGCTTTCTATATGCGAGATGTTTTGGTGATCTTAATGTATTTATTTGTTTCTGTATTCCATGTTTGGGATAGCTATAATTTATTTTAGCCGTCATCCACTTAAATGCGAAATAAACCCCGACAGGCGCTCAAATAAGTAATCACTTTAATCATTCAAGTATAGGCGTAAGTGTTTTAAAAAACAAAATTGGTACAGACGTTGTCGGCCTGTCCATGAAAGTGGAACTGCGACCCAGTTTCGGCGTGAACTTGAAATCGATAGGGCTTCGCCCGACACCACAGTCACAGGGTCAAGGGCCCCGGGCCGAGGCCATGATTTCCTCAATTTTATGGCCCTAATTTGGTCGGGTCAGATTGCCAGAAACCGTTCATCCATTATCCACGAATATGAACTGTATTACAGGGTAATTCTGATATCAAACAACCGAAAAACGTCAATCAAGTATTCGTAATTGCGGCGAATTGAGCAAAGCCCAAGGGAGAAAATGTATTTGAATGCAAACAATTCCAATTTGAATTATTGAATTCGCTGTTCGCGTGATTGGATTGTAACTGTTATCTAAACCAATTTCTGCTTTTTTGAATACAAATAGTTAATTGGTAGGTAAATTTTACATTCTGACATTGGAGTATGGCATTTAAAATCTTTTCTTTCTTTTATTCTTAGTTTATATAGCGCAATTAGCAACTTTGGGTTATGTTCTTATTTAAAATCTAGAAGAAATCAGATCCTATTAATAAGCCGATATACATAAATTGTTAGCATAACACAAAAATCAATGACCATTTTCTTGGTTGATATTGAAAGCAAATTTATGAGTATTGCATGTAAACAGTAAGATAAAGCGAATCACATCGGAAATTTTAGTGAAAAATGAAGTACAAATCTATACTGACAGGAATAAATATATTGCACTATATTATTGAGCGAAAAGCCTAAAACAAACTAGAGTACGACGAAATATAATAGCAGACGCAGAAAATTGGAAAATTGACTTAAAAATAAATTACACTTGCTTGTATTAATAAATGCTACTTAATGACAGGAATATGAAGGCCCATTCTAAGGGTTAGGAGCAATAATCGACAATTCAAGCCCATACCGGGTTGCGAACGGCGTGTTGGGGCCCTGAACCAAACATAATAAGTTTTCCTGACTGATAGCACCGTTAGTGTTAATAATTCATCGGTTCGAAATTCTATCACCGCGCTTCGCCATCAGTCTCTATCCGACCTGGCACGAGACCGTAGGATCAGGAAAGATCACGTTTAACTCGCTATTTCATCGGCGGCATTTCACCCTCAACGGCACGAAATATCGGCTGCGGCCGGTACAATACTCGAAATATTTAAGGCGGCATTTAATTACCCGATTTATTTACGGCAATATAAATAGATTAATAAGCAGCACTTGGGGCAATTATGGTCTAATGCATATTTAAACACCTGGGGATGCGGTGTTGGCATGCCGAGGGACTCCGCTAAGCGAATTATAGTTGCTGATTGCGTAAGCAATTAATTCCCTCCCCCCTCACCCGACCTCAAGACGCGCTGGCCTAAGGATATACAGACAGACGGCCAAGTGCCGGTGCACGGAGAGGGAGAGAGAGAGAGAGCGAGAGCGCGCGTCCCCGTGAAAATGTATTATGTATGCAGATGTATGCAGATGAATTTATTCTCCGTGGTAGTTGGGGGCGTCGGGGGCGGTGCGGGGGCGGAGGGGGTTACCATGCCGCGGCGAAATTCGATAATGCGACACCGCTTTAGCGGCCCGGTATATTTAAATCGTCCGTGTATATACGGGCGGCGGAGCCCAGCTGGCGAACTCAAACACAATTACAGTTGCGGAGAAGTTGAAACGGTCGGCGCTTAACGCCCGGCCTACCAATTTACACATTTTGATATCTAAAGCCACAGTGGGATATCAACAGGAGGGCGTGCGCGTGTGCGGCTTAAGAATCTTGGTTCGAAATAGGTCTAGCCGGTGGTACGGGTTCGGCCAAATCAAGATTTGACAGTAGCCGGTGACTAATAAAAATATGTACACAATTAACTCAATGAATCCATTTCACAAGATATTTATTGACCGACAAATATCAAAATTCCTCGATTTTTGAACTCATCAAGTGTGGAAAATATATATACATAATTATTGGGACAAACTGGGACAAAAGTGATTTTCACATAAGGAAATTTGGACCAGATATCCAATATTCCTTTAGGGTATTCCTTAACTCCCAAAGCAATATTTTTCAGTAAATGTTAGAAGGACAAGTGAACATATGAAACTTATTAAATCGCAATAATATCCTTGGAAATAACTCCCTGTCCGAATTAAAGACTGAATTCCATTACTGTATTTCATACTATCAATCATATTTTGGGGAATATTACGATCTTTTTTTAAAAATGTAAATCGCCGGCGTACACCGACGAAACTTATTACTGCGATGAAGCTATACCGGATGTCTACGCGTATGAGAGGTCCCGCCACTAATGCCGTATTAAATCTGCCCCCCCACATAACCGCCCGGGGATGGATAAGCATATTATGGGGGTCCGGAAGCGCAGCGGAAGCGGAGACAGAGATGGCCATATAAACAGGGTAAGGCGGAGCGAGAGGGAGGGAAGGAGGGAGGAGAGAGAGAGAGAGAGAGAGAGGGAGCGAGCGTGGTGCTGGTCCATGGGGAAGGGGGGGGGTTGCACCATATTGCTACTTCCATATATTTCCCCCTCTTACTTTGATTTATGGCCAATCTTCCCGGCTGAGCGTACACGAGCATTGTTTATACATTACATAAAGTATCGCTTCGGTGAGTTCCTTTACTCTTTACGCTCTTATGGTTTTCAAAAATTACAAGTGGAGGGGGGGTTGAATAATATGAATCTTAAGATATTGAAATACAGTGTCATTAGAGGACGTTTCTTTAACGGCGGATTAAGATGTATTAAGCAAGGATCAATGTGGGTAAGGGTGGATTAAGGTGAATTAAGTAGGGGTTAATGTGTATAAGGGCGGATTACGATAGATGGACTTTTGAATTTCAATAATTTTGTCTGGGCCTAGTTAGACAAGTTTAAGTAATGACTACAAGCTTCATCACATTTACATTTTATATTCCACACACACAGAATGAAATTATTGGGGTCGTTTCGCCAAGACCCGAGAGAGTTAAGGAACACCGAAGATGATAACGCAAATAACGACGGCGCCAAGAAACAAAGTAACAATTTTTGTTACCAACCCCAATCCCCCTTAACCAATGTTAGAAGAGAGCCCTCCTGCCAATATTATTTCAAGAAAATGCAACCCCCGAAAACATGAATACTGAATAAGATTACGAAGGGGTTGTAATTCCGCCGACCCCTCCACATCCAACCATCGGCCGAGGGGTTTATTTATGGAGAGCCTATTGGACTTGAGGGCCCCGTATGGGTTTGTATCGATCTCGGGGATGAAATCGGGTTCCCGCGGGATATTACAATTCTTCGGTATACTTATAACCGGATTCGAAATTTCATTACATTCTTTCATTAAAGGGACGGGCGGAAAATGTCGTTACTATTGTATTAAAATAAGGTTGAATAACAATGGAAAATTAGTTGTGGCATATAAATTGATAATCAGATTTTAGGAATTAGGGATTTTTAAAGCAAAGGAGTAATTTGAAGAGAAAGTCCTTAAATAGACTGAATAACTTTTTAGAGATACAAATATTGTCTAGAATATTATATAATGAGAATTACTAGTAAAACATTTTACAATAAAGGCTTAATCGCATAGCATCTAATTGTTCGATCTGTAGATTGGCCCTAAACGGCACTTAACAGTTCGAGTTAAATGTGTACGAGGCAATAAAATGGTATCAGGGCACGCAGGACGTGCCCATAAGCGTGTACTAGTTAAATGGGATTAACGTGTTGTTCTGTGTTGTTAGCATGCTCGTTAACACGGCATCAATATACATTTTACTATCAGATATTAAACTCCCCTCTGGCAAATGTAGATACATGTGTCCTCACAAGCCTTTGGGAAGTATAGACTATGAAAGACTTAATAGGAGTTTAACCTTCACTTAACAATTATTATTAAAAATAAAATGAACGGATACCATTTTATTTACTGATCCTTTTTTGCTTTATCTACCAACTCCGAAATATATTATTGAACATACATCAATCTATTTCATTAGTCTTTAAAAGTGTATTCCTTATTTTTATTTTAACCTAAACTTTTTCTCCAATTGAATATACTATGCCGCATGTACTTAAACCGATTTAATCACCACGATTTTCAATGAATCCAGTCAAATAACTGTCGTGAGGAATACGCGAGAAGAATCACCACGTGGCCGGCCTAATAATTAGGTTAGGTGTCCACAATCAAAGGTCACAGTCTTAATTTATTCGCAATCAATTATGATGATCCAGTCATCAAGACATTCATGAGGCAATTTCACATTAAGGCGTAATCTAACGTGTTGGGGACGTTGAAAGGTAATGTGTTGAACAAAGGGATTGGGTCACGTTGTTTCTTCGAGGCAAAATATACGCTAATAATACTACATATATCGATACTTTCTATATTAAATATTTTCTATTTAAAATGGGTTTTGGAATAAAATCACTCATCTCAGTAACAGTACCACACATGCGATTGGATACAGAAAAAAATAAATTAAAACCACTGACCAGATCAATGACAAGCGATGTACATATTTCCAAACAAATTACTTGAATATGGAGAAGTGAAAAAATGATATACTGTCTCCTCTAACTACAGGTTGTTCTGTAATCCATTAAATTGCATTTTGGAGGTATTAGCTCAAAAGCCCCTTCCCCGTCTTTCGGTCCACCTTTCGCAGCCGGGAGGCTGTGATAATCCCGCAAACGGTGGGTAATCTAACATAATTCGAAGCATAACATTATTCCTAATTAGAGGCCCGGGGGGGAGTGGGAGCTCCCTCCCTCGCTGACCGGATTAATGTCTTTATTCGTTAGAACAACAGTCCAACTTCCGGCCTAATGTGAATTTGTTTCCGGGGGAATAAACGCTATTGTCATAATTAGTTCCGCGAGGATTAGACTCGAGTTTTTAATATTCCTTGATCATAATTCAACCTGCAGTTTTTCCCGTCAACCTCCTCCGTGTTAATATAAATTTCGGACGTCAAGAAACTTTTGTGTCTTTATTTTCTTTGGATCCGAGCTTCCCTTTAATACTTCGACCTGGAATATATTACGAAGTTCGGATATTAAGATTTTTAATCTTATTTTAAGGGGGGTGAAATTAATTTCTACATTTAATTTCGCTCACTTTCTTGGCAGGCCCGGATTAAAAACTGATCCTAAATACTTCTTTGTATTATTCATTACGAAAGTACACCAACACTTATATTTTTTAATTGAATGTACAGTGCTCTCCGATCAAGTATTAGATTCAGCTGGACCCTGGTGATGGAACCAGTAAGAGTTCCGAAACGTCGGAAGCAAACAACACCCGGGAGGGCCCCAGGGGAGATGGACGAAAACCCTCTTACTGGAGCTAACTCAGGTGGTTTACAAGCACAGGAAAAATCCAGCAACAACCGAGGTTCTTCCAACAGCATTACACGATCCTACCGGAACTTAGTAACTATATAAATTACTTATTATAGTTTTATTGTAAGTGGCTAAACTGTTTGGGTTGGTACGCACAATGAATAGTCTGTATCCTTAGGTTAAGAATAAAAATTTAATTAATAATGATTGATCAACAATATCTTTGTAATAGCAATGTTTATATAACTAACAGCTACTTTCGGTTATGTAATAATTTAAGATAATAAATCATCATCAATCATTTGACTAAATGAACACAAAACAATACCTACAGCATGGAATCATTAACACAAGATCCAGTTTTAAACTTATTCTTTTCCCTTCAATGAAAATGATTTTTCGATCGATGTTTCAATTAAATAAGCAGCTAAACTTATGACGACTCCTCTGAAACGCGCCCGTTCGCCAATTATCGAGCGTTTAGGTGGAGCGTGAGGTTGGGCCCCGGTTAAAACAGAATCTGTGGCCCCCCTTAAAGTTAAAAGGGCTCGTTTGGCCGAGCGGTTGAAGGCGACGGCGGTTTAGCCCCGGAGAGCCCACAATTTGCAAAAGCCCTTGTTAGTTCTTGCCGCGGCCACCTTTCCAAACCAAATCCTGCGGTTCCCACTCCCACTAGGGCCCCCTCTCACTCACTCCACTCTCTCGCTCTCTCACTCCCTCTCTCTTTCTCGCCTACAGCCCGACCCCATTTTCCGTCTCTCTCTCGCTCCCGTCTCTGCCGCTGACGTCCCGCCGGAGATTCGGGAAGCCGCGGAGAGGGAGGTCGGCGAAAAAAAAATCGGTTTACGACCCGGAGTTTCCAGTTGGTGAATACTCGGAACGATTTCCTGAATTGGGTTTACTCTAGAGTCAATATTTTCCTGTATCGCTACAATTGACATGTCCGGATAAAAAAAACAGAGATTTACTTTATCAAATACTAAGCTCTATCTTTCCTCACTGCACAGTTAGCGTTATAGCGGGTCATCCATTAGTATATTTAATTAACTAATGAATCATTAACTAGCTCTGGACGTACAAGAGATTCCTACACAATGAATATCATGCTAACAGGTGAGGGGCCAAGTTACCAATTACCACGGTAAGTGTCATAACGATGTATTGCATAGCTCAAGGTGTCAGCCACAATTTGGACTTCAACTTGAATACAAAATCTGCCTCCACTGTGCTTGTTGGGATGTTCGAAATATTTTTCCGAACATACAGTACAGCTCAAATACATTAGAAATAGTGTAAATTGAAATAATTAGTTCTCAATTCAAAATATCATATTTCGTCTTTTCTATAAAATATATTAGTCAATACCTTTATTAGTCCCTTTTTTTTGTACGGGACCATATCATGAAGAGAAACGAGATCCGAAACGAGAACATTTTCCTCTCGCATTATTTCAATATCGTTGATAAACTTTGTCAACAGTACGGATTGGGCTTAGTTATTGGGTGGTAGAAGTAGATGTACCGCACAACTGCATCATACCGCGGATTCAGAATTACTGGGCTAAAGTGAAACTAATAACCAAAATATACGACGGCTGCGGACTCATCAATAAGGAAACTTCAGAATTTACTGGTGGTTCATGATATATCCCGTGCTGTAATTGCTAATATTGTATTCAGAAGGTAGTTGGGGCATAATCCCGAAATATATATTACTACTATATCAAACATATTATTTGTTTAGAATATCGAAATAGAAATCTTTCTCGGAAATTGAATTTTGTTATTTTATTGTGTATATTACCTGCTGCCTTATGCTGTAACTAAAATGACACTCTGTTAACGAAGAATTAAGACACTCGCTCTTAAATAATATGGCTACATGCAGTCTGATTGTGTTATTACTGATATTACGCATATAAATGAGCGTATTTAATTGATTAATTTATTTCATTCGAAATTTGTTTATTCTACTTAAGTACGAAGCACTAAGCATCAAAATTTCACCAGGAGCTATCTTGAGGGAACTAAATACAGTGGGTTATTGTACTGTTGTACACTTAAGCGCAAGAAAATTGTTTTTTCCTTGATTTCTGCCTGTGAACGAGAAACCCATTTTGGGCCCACAGCGAGTTCGTTCCTGCGCGATCTCTCCGTTTAAATTATTTCTAAGGCAGTTTTTACACAGTTATCTGGTCGCCAAAAACTGTCGCAGCGAAAACAAAAGAGAGAATATTCACTTCCTCTTCCCTGCTCTTAGTTCGAAAAAACGTTTTCATTTGACGAATGTTCCGTGAGATAAGCGACGGGTCGGTCACGTTAAGGCACTCTGTATTTCAATCCACAGTCCCACTTTGAGAGAAATTTAAACTTCCATAAATTTTAATAATCTATTTTTCAGATGAGTGTTCAATGAAAATATACTATTAATCCTATTATGTTCAAATTTTGAGGCGAACTAATTTTTGGTTAACGGATTCAATACATATACAGTGTATATAATAATGATTACTTAAATAAAGTTGATGATACATAATGTATATTAGTAAAAATAACATATCATTGGTTGTAAATAATTGGGGTGGTCAATTGGTGGCAGACTGGATAATAGCGCTGAAACACCCCCCATCACTATATAGGGAAGTGTATATGACTAGAGGGTCACTTCAAATTGGCAATTAAATGGATAGTTTTCCAGTCAAACGTACCAGCGTAATGACTAAGTACGGGGCACTTTGATCTTCACCGTTGAGATACCGTGTCATTAACTGTATTCGAGTTTGAATCGCGGGACAGTTGCGGCCAAATTGTCGAAATTTATAGACGGGAGAATTAATTTTACATTATTGCACGTTTGTTTACCTGTTTCAAAAGTCGTTTCGTCATTTAATGGCGGTTTTGAATTATGTGGTACTTATGGTCGCCTCGTAATTGTTTCGAGCGCTCAAGCAGGCTGTTCCACCGCCGTCGAAAGTCCAACGAGCGAATTAACCCCATAAATTTGTAGGTGGTGGAGGTTGGGAAAAAATAGAGCGCGAGGGAGCCGCATATAAATCTGAGTGGCGGTCGCGCCGATACCGGAGTTCGGACCGAAACTCGCCCCCTCCCCTCATCGCAGAGCATCCAAAATTTATGCGTATCGGACTCTCATAAAGCATTGTTAGGGCCGTGAGCCGGGTTGCCCGGGTGACGGAGGGAGGCCTCCTCACAGCCCAAGTGGCGGATTTACGATCGCCCCATCATCGCCGGCTTCATATTCGGGCTAAACAATCCCCCCGACTTCCCTTCTATCCTTATCGCATCCTCCGTCGAGGGTACGGCAATCTGCATAGTCCGAACCGATTTTCCCGGTACTGCAATGGATGGCGGGACTTTGGCTAATTTGGCCGACGGATTTATAGGATTTATTTTTGAAAAACCGGGATAAGCTATGAACCCCTCGTTATTACATGGGATGCTCCGTCGCTCAGAATCTGCCAATGGCAGCTCTTCAAATCCCAGCCTTCTTACGTATATCTTTATATAAAATTAGTTCAGAAACTAAAGTTAAAGAACCACTCAGAACCCATAAATTCTTCCGTAAATAAGGGGATTTCCCAAATAAGGACCTCCTACGACACTTTAGAATCAAATAAAGTAATGTCTCCGTATCAAACCTATTATATTGCAACATACGATACGTTTGGAGATACAGAATGGGATCCCTTTTATTGGACAGCGTAAATTCCTCTCCAGTCGGTTGGCAGACACTGTAAATGATGCGGGGAGGAATGCACGTAGGCAGAAGGGGGCAGTTACACGAGGAAAAGCGTGGAAAAAGGACGGTGCTATCGTTCCGTGCTCGCAACGTCCAACAAGAGCAGTGAGAGGGGGGGCGTCGACTGAATTCCGAATTAGGTCCCTCCACATAATAGCCCCGGAGTAAAACCGACGGGAAAAAAATAAAACGGAATTAAGCCTCCTTAAAATAGGCCTCCTCAGATACGGGGCCGCCAGTGTAATTTCGTCCAGAACGAAAATTCTATTATAATGGGCCACAAGGAAGCAATGGCCCCGACTTCGAGTCCTGCACCGGGGTAATCGTCCAGGGCCGGAAAAGTGGCCCATGGGGCGATTACCTCAATTTAATAGGCAGCTCGTTGATTTAGATAAGTATCGATATTTCCCCGCTTTTTACCCCCATCCACCCCCACCTAATGCACTAACTGGTTTCCGCCATTTACGAATATAATAAACATGCGATCGAATTTAATTGCTCGTACGCGGCTTGAGTTTAACCGGAGAGGAGGATAGTAATTTCGAAAATTAAATACGGATTTTATCGTGGAAAAATTTGATTCCTTTCTTTTTCAGTATAAACTAATCTGATTTTCTCTCTCTTTGCGATAATTATTATTATAAAACAAATGGCTGTAATTTAGATTGAACACAATGTTTCAGTAACGTTGTTTTCAAAATCCGTACCAATTATTGCTTGTGAGATAACTAGAATTTGCGAGTTCAATGTAACCGAAATTTACTACATTCTGTTGGTCTTTATAAATTGATTTTAATTTTATGAATTTATTTTCATCGTCTTCAGCAAACTGTTGCTGTATTATTCATATAATTAAGGAAAGAATATACTCTCCCGGACCTTTGTTTCTATAACCGTTCATACTCTAATGTGGCATTATAAATAGGAAACAAATATTAAGAAAAACCTCATGATATCAATTATATACAATGGAAATCACAGGTAACATTGTACTAATTGATAACAATATGACTACTACATTAATTAACCATTACCAAATATAATACGGCTATCTGATATTCCATAGTTGAACAATGAAAGCAGACAACAATAAATGGTGGATAATATATCTAATTTGTATGGATGCATACATGCATATATGTATTTAAAACGTAAAGGATTCTAATATCGAATAGCACAAACATATACTAGCTTTTAGCACGAATTCTCGTTGCGAAAGCTGAATTAGAACATATAGCCACATGCCGGGAGTTATTTGGACCCAAATGTGGACACGAATGGAGACTGACAACCGTCCATCGAGTAGCGATCCACTAGAATTAAATATCAGGCTGGGGAACAGGTTCGTTGTTATTTTTTAAAAAAAGTTTTATTTAGTAAAAGCCTCGCGTCTAAAATCGTTTACTCGTGAACGATATGGAGTCGAAATCTGCGGCGACAGCAATGCATTTGAAAATAAATCCCGTCGCCACCCCTTTCTGTAGCCCGGAGCTTTCACGACTAAAAAATATGACTGGACGAAAAAAATTTTAACACATGCAAACTATATTTAAAACACATATTCACCTAAATTCTGTAGGTTTCTCTGAGCAAAGACCGCTATCAGCACTCACCTGAAAATGGGAGACATTTCATTAATTAACGATTAACTGAAATTTTTATGTTAAATAACTGAATATATCTGATAATTATTCAACCTCTAAATATTAGGAATGGATAATAAAATATATTAGAATCTACACAACTGTAAATACTGAATAATACAACAATATTAAATTAAAGTCAATTTGGTCAATTAATTTTTCCACTGAACAGTGTCACGCTGATAATCTATATTTTACATCCGAAATAGATAACTGTTGGCTGCAGCAATTTTTCATCTACGATTTCTTTAAGTTTGTCCCATCTCGTTTACGGGTTCGTAAAGAAGATTTCTTCAGTTTCTGTATTACCCACAGTTCCCATTTATTTGCGATCGTCCGTACCCCGTCTTTTGGTCTGCAGGCCTGAGGGGTAGGCCAACTCGTCCCCTCCGGACATACAGCGGGGACTGCCCAGACGTCGTATATTGGCCATTGTAGTCGGCGGCCGTTTAAAGGCGCGAAGTCCGGGGTTATGCGACGAATTCCTCTCCTCCCAACTCTATTGAATATTCGCTGGCGAAAGTCACGGATATGTGGGCGGCCGGCCTAATATCGAACATTGGTGGCCGCACCGCTCTGAATACTTATAATGCCCCCGGTCCCAGACCCGGGGTTATGGCTCTCAATAAAGTCAAGTCCCGTCCCCTCCTCCCCCCCCCCATCCAACCATGTATATTTACTCAATTCCGGGGGAATTGGAACCCGGAAAGAAAGCACGGAATACGCGAACGGCTTCTTCGAGTTCATCGAAACGGTGTTCAGTCATGGATATTCCAGAGGTTTTGCTCTTACCGAATTCTATTTGAAGTTTCATACTTCAACTAAACATGTACGTTTATCTACAATGTTTCTAGAATCAGCTAGAATGCTCACTTAGGATGCTCATGAAATCTCGTCCACCCCGAAAAGTTATAATGAAGTACTCAATTGCACAGTAATTTTATAAGAAATAACCTGCAAATGGAAACTCGAGGAATATTTAAATCAGGGGCTTTTCGATTCTTGAAATAATTATCGCACCCGCACGAAAACTATGTCCAATTTTTTTTTGTATTCCACCGATAACGCAGGGAAATTGCCCATTTAAACCTGAAACGTTTTAATCTACGAATCTACACATTAATTGATATATATCAAAACGGGTATACTTCCAGTGCGCTGTTTTCTTTAAAATATCTACATCGTCCCGCAACCCTCGTTTTAACGGCACGAATAATTAACGGGACCTTTCGCCTTCACCGAGTCACGATCCTGCGCAAAAGTTATTTGTATACTGTTGCTAGACCGAAGTCGGTATATCGCACAGACGTAGTTCGCATCAATGGCTTAATGCACACTTCAATACTTGATCTAGGAGGCCATTAAGCTTCCCATTCAGGATTCGGAGGTTTCCTCTGGAAGCCTAACCTTTTGACCGAAAGCCGCAGCTCGGGATTGGGAATCCACTTCTGTCTGGCCGAACAGGGTCTATTCCAGTTGAAGAGCTTAGACCGGGAAGGCGTAAAATGTACACCGCCGTTTCTTACAATTCTCCGTGGAACTTTCACACAAGCCTCCATTCCCTTCCATACCTCTTCCATTAATTTGTAGGACGGCCGATGTGACCAATACCCGGCAAATTATAGCCGCATTGCTTCAGCTGCTTAGAAACTAATAGTGTTAAAGCGTTAAATAAACATTCGAAATAAATCGAGTTTTATTTATATTATCGTTGAATATAAAATACGTAAGTTTATCCTATAAAAGGACTACCGAGAAATGACACTTTCGCGATCCAAATTCGAGAACAGGGTAACTTCAAAGGAACTGATTGAATTGTGCGTTTTTTATTTATGCTACCTATCCGAATCCCAACTGCGCATAAGTTGAATATACATTTGATACAGCGTCGCTTCGGACGCACTCGGATTTTTCCGTTTGATCCGAAGTTAATCAATTTCGCTGTGGGAGAGAGCCAAAAAGTCACCTACCGAATAAATAGGTTTGCAGTGGGCCCGTAAAGGGCCAATCCCCCGATTGAATGCAAATGGGAATCAATGAACCACACGTGCGTTAACCGCCGGCCCGGCCAGACCTCCTCCTTAGCATTTTCGGCCCGAGCATACCGATCAATGACAGCATTAATATTTAACCGCTACCAATGTCGCGGAGGGACACACATGACGCGCGCCGAAGAAAATATCAAATTCAGATTAGGGCCGTGTCGCGGAAGTTTGCAGGAAAATAATATCTGGACACCTGAATCGGTTCTAGATGCAAATTGGTCCGAATCGGTCTTGGAGATATAGTTTTTAGTTCATTCTCGGTTTTGGGTGGCAATTGTGAGAGTTTCGCTCTCAATACTGCCTGGCTTCTTCTTGCCCTCGGTCTAGCTCCGCATACCTTCGTTAGGGAACCTATTGCGAGCAAAGAACCCTGTATCCCTGTCCCACGAAGTGGACGTTTTCGAAGTGTTCTCGCTTGCTATATACATATAACATATTGGGACAGATTGTTCGAACGCAACAGAGTTGGGGGGAGGGGGAGATGCCCGCTAAGCCGGATTCGTGCGCTTAATCAGGACCGAGCTTAGTCCGAATGAAGCCCCGAGAAATATACGCCAGACGAATTTTCCGGCGTTATAGAAAAATTCGGTTCGCCGAGCGGACCGATCGGAGCGAACCTCCTGGAATATTCATTGCGCCGGCCACGATGAATTACGGACTGCCCGTAAATTATTCAAACCAATCGTATGCTAATTAATTGTTCTCGAATACCCCATCCCTCCCCTTCACTCTTCCGTCCCCGCCCCACTGCAATATGCAGCCGCCGAGTCGTATTTTACTGTCAATTTTTAATTGGTGATACAGTAATGCGGATCGATTGAAAATGAAGCCTCTAAGTTACCGGTGTTTAGGGTATCTCAGCTGACATGGACTCTCATGTCGCAGAATCCGAATATAATTAAAATAAAATGGCGTGGGTTTCCGACAATAGTTTAACTGGGCGACATAATTCCTAATTAAAGAATATATTTTACAAGGCATGGGTCCAGAAATCATTCCTACAGAATGTAATGAGCGGCCATAACCGAAGGACGAGGGGACGCCAATGGATTGAATAAAGAGCTGTGTTTCGGGGCCCCGAACCAAATTTTGCATAAAAATAGGATTTCACTTATCCCTAGTTCAAAGCTTGACTATGAAATGGGTTGGTCAGGATGAATATTAGCCTGCTATTTTTAGGCGAGGAAGGCGTGTTTCCCCGGGGGGCCGAATCCCGACAAATTAGCCAGGGCCGGGATCCCTCGTGCCGGGGAGTTTCCGGATCCTGCGGTAAGACGATAGGGCGGGGCCCAAGGCTTATAAATCTGTTCTCCCCCGCCCCGCTGCGGGCCCCGGCCCCCACACCGACCGTCTCTTCATTTTTATTACCCCAATATCTTTTTATAGTAATAGAAGACCCCGAGGGTAACACCAAGGAGGGGGGCCTTGTTCCCATCGCCTCCTTATAGCCCCGGGATTACTTTTTATTCTGCGCGGCCGGGAGGTTGGCGGATGAGAGTGAGAGAGAGGGAGGGAGGGAGGGAGGGAGAGAGAGAACAACATTAAATTCCGTCGGTGCACCGGCACCATAGTCAGGGGTGGTTTATATGGTTATACCTAGGGGGTGGGGACGTTTTTTATAGCGATGTCTCAAATTTATCGTAATTTTTTTTCGAGCCCACCCCGGAGCGTTGTTTCTGAGGGGATGAATTTCAATAAGATTTTATTTAGAGGCTTAAAAAGAAAATTGTGCTAATGGGACGATATTTCTATTGATACCGTCAATATAATAAACATAGTGAGGTCCGCATATTTTATAATTTATTCGTAATACAAGAAAAAAAACTGACAGTAAATATTATATTTCGATGTGAAATATTGAAGTTGGCCATAATGAACTGATATTTCAGATTCATCTGTTCTGTTTATCGAAGTTTGAGTAAGATTAATCGAGGGGCATGGCTAGACGAAACTACTGCCATTGACTACCCATTAATCGCCACTGGTATTAGATTTGTGTTCGGCTTTAGAGGGGAGGTGATAAGAGATAAGCGAAGATAAGGATTGGCAACCAGAGTGAGAGCGTGATCGAGGTTTAAAAACGCTCGTAAGTTAGCGCAGTTAGGGTGTTGGGTTCAAGTCGCGGGCGGATCCGTATTTGGGTCAAAATCCGGACCGTTTCAGCCACTCCAGACTTGATACATTTTCGGACCTATTTTTTACATTTTATTTTATAGTCAGGTGCACATGTAGGTTGCGTAATCCTGGGAGTATTGCCAATCCAGCATATATACGTAAATAATAATACCGCTATGTATATGATCCGAAACCCTTGCTGACCCCTACAATACCCTTCAAGTATAGTTACCACCTAAAATATACTCTATATAAAAAACCCCCTTTTTTAATTTTTTATGTCATATATTTAATACAAGCGATTTGTGAAAATTGTTTCTTTAAAAGGACATAAAATTGTTAATATAATTGGAATTCAGCGATCAAACTTTGCGTAATCACTCTGCGCTGCAGGAAAACAAACCCTCAAAGTACAAATTGGCCCTTGTCTAAAGTCAACCGGCAGGGTATGATAAATGAATAAACCCCTTTGTTTAAAGCAAATAAAAAGGAAGCTGGAGGGGCGAGCAGGAGAGGGGGAAAAATGGCCATTTAAAATTCTCGAGGATTAAATATTTAACGCGAGCGGAAAGTCTACAGACTCAGGCGGCTAATACTTTATTAACAACTATTCTAGGATCATAGTTGGGCAGACGGGTGTCCTAATTTATTCAAGCGGGTAGAACCTGGTGAGAGAGAGAGAGAGAGAGAGTGAGAGAGAGATAGAGGGATTCCAGCGCGGAGAACAAACCCGCAACGAGACAATTACCTCTTTTCAGTTTCCCCTTTGCCGTGGAAATAAGCCAGTGGAGCCGGGAAAAGGGGATGATATCCTTTCACAGTGGAGGACATAAAAAAGTATGACTTATTATTATCATTATTACTATTATCGTAACTAAGAAAATTACAGTCCGCATTTTCTCGGTCCCCCCGCGCCAACGGCAAGCAATTTCCGGGCACCTGTCCCGCTCTAAATCCGACCCGAATTAAATTCGGTCTTCTAATCCGGAATAAAAAAAGGGGAGGTACATTTATAAGGATAAATAAAATTTTGTTTTTTTCCCTCAAATATGGGAATAACCGTAATTCGGTTTCCTGAAATTTTTGGATTACGAGAACGAAATCGTCATTAAATGGTTCAAACTATAGCTGTTAATTATTTTTAGTTCATTCCCTTTTCTGGGTGGCATGAGCGAAAGTTTCGCTCTCAATACTGCCTGGCGACTTCTTCTTCAACATTGACATATGAACTAATTATTCAATATTCCCCTTTGACGTCTAAGTGCTGAATTCCTATTGTAAGCAGAATATACAGTGCACAAATATGGGGGGATGACCGATTGTGCCTTAAGTCAAGCTAATTGCGGCCCTCGCAACTGTAGCCCTTAAAGGGTGGCAGTTTTATTTTTCAGGAGAGACCATAAACGAAGAAATCCACGGTGGGGGTTTTCGAAATTGGTCTCCCGACAAAAGAGGAGGATGTTCGCATAAATTTGTTTTTTTACCCCCGGTATCGCCGGCGGAGGGAGGGATGACCCATGCTTATTACGCGGGGGCGGTTAACCGGCACGATAAGCCGGTCTCCTGGAAACTGCGCCCTCGGCCCTTGTAATTAAACGATGCGGTTCGTTTCCCCCCCATACCGGTAAACGGAAAGGTAACATTGCATAACAATAACTCCCCGTTAATTCCTCGAATTAATACTACACGTTATTCGCAACGGAATGTTTCCACGTGCCCGACTCCGAATAAAAATTTCAGATTCTTACCTTATCTTTCGTAAAGACACAGTTCTTGCAATCTCGCAGATTTGTTCTCATAGACCGGAATCAGTTTGGCATTCGACAGAATTAACGAGACACTGAAGGACAAACTCTACATAGGACCGATAGCGGTATTGTTAAGGGGCGCGACTGACTTTGCGAAGTTCTGTGGGACATTTTTAAAACGATACTGCCGAGCCGTGCAGTAACAGCGTTAAGGGCGAGACCCGAGAGGCACAACATTATCGGCTGAACGACCCCCTAACCCCAGCCACCCGGCCCCTTTCATCAACCCATTGTCCGACCCAATGTTTGCCCCTATTCGCAAATTTTCATTGTTACGTTTGTAGAGCTTCCCATTGTCGGACGTTGTAATTTTATGTGCGGCCGAGTCCCCCGCCCCTTTTAACCGCCGGCCGGTTTAATAATATCCGCATTAAATCCGACAAGCGGACTAATAAAAGTTAAATTCAATTTAATTTCGATAATTTACACTGCCGGCTCGGGATATGAAACGATCCAACACAAAAGGCGAGCTGTTTCATTAGTAGACGATTATAAGATTTCCTCGGCGGGGGATAATAAAAAATAAAGAAATAAAACTATTTCAGGATAGAGATAGTAAACCTCGGTAGTAGAATTTCTTGAAATAAATTTTAAAATCACTAATAAAAGAAAAGGTCGAGGACAATATATTATAGTTCTTGAATAGATGTCATAAAATTTTGACAATATAGATATTTGAAATGAAAAATTGGAATATTTTGAATTTCATCAAAAAGTACGTATTTAATCGTGTCGAAAGAATATTTGAAATATACTTTCTAATAGCGTTTGGAACTGCAGCTCAGACTGTGTTTATAGACTTGAAGGCTGGGTCGTAAAAGTCCGGTGATGTCTTGTCAGTCGGTTTTCGGGGTGGGGGAGGTGGCGCGTTTACGACCGGTTTTAACGGGGCTTTGGAAGTCCGCGGCGGCGCTTAACTGATAAAGGCCCGCGGCGGGGTAAAGGCGACCCGCGGACGGGCTTTACACCCCGCGATATCAACGCCGGTCGTAACCCGGCCCCTTTACTGTCCAATCCGTTCTTTAACGCCGCGTTATAACGCCCCGTTATAATTTAAACCAGGCGTCGGCGAGCCCGTCGAGCTAAACGGCTAAGTGCCCCCGGGCATGGCTCTTTAATCGAGAAGGCAGTTCTGGGACAGATTTTACTGAAATATGAACCAAAATTTTCACAGTTGAGTTATTCAACATAATGAGCACGTTTACCCACTGCGGAGAATGTAAGACACCTATGCCTCTATATTGACAGAAGATATGGAACTTTCATATAAAGCTAAAAACAGATGGAAGCTTATACAACTTGACAACGGATCTAAACTGCGCTTAAACAATACCACATTGAAACCAACATTGAAAGTGAGGATACCATCAACCCATATCAAATTCATCAAGCCATATCAGTTCGGTAAAACACTAAGTGGTAAGCCAGCCATGTATTACTTTGTTGGATTGTCAACAGCAAGCGCTCATTAATAAAATATATCAGTGCAATATAATAAAAAAATAGTACAATTCAATCCTTTCGAACAGCTACCTACAATATAACTGTATACATGTACATTTTTTATTAAATGGATTCTTGGGGCATATCAATTAAAATTACATTTAGGATATTATTAAATGATGATTCAGCGTTTCCGTCTACTCACTTTGATTAAATTCTGAAAACATCCGAATTTCCAGATATTACTCTGAACAGGAATATTTCTATAGAAGTTTCTGAAATGCTTTCATCATGTTCGAATTTTAGTTGCGAAAATCTGAATATACCTTCAAGGAGAAATGTATAGATACGGTGAGATCAAACATCGGACTGGCAAATATTGAAAGACTTAATTTAAGTGGGAGCAGTTTCGACCCGTTTTCACATAGTTCAAAATAATTTACGAGTATCATATAAACTTAGCCTACTACTACTTAATAATCGACCCTAAGCTTGAAGTGGGAATAAAGCTCAGAGTCGGAGTAAGCCAAACCAAGCATTCTATTGCCTTTTCTACTAAGTCCTCTAGCTTTGGGGATAGGTCAAACAATTTTTCCTATTAACTCTCTGTGCATTACTGCCTATTACTTAAGTATTTGCATACCGGGTAAAGCTCAGCTCCGGGCAACAGGTTGGCGCTTTATAACACGGAATGGGAAGGTTTCCTCGGCCGAGGGAATAAGGATCGAAGGAAACGTAGGCCCCATCGGATACAGCCACTACTTTTATTGATTGGATAATTTAATTAGGAAAAGCAGTACGCGGGCTAATTGAACATTAATTACCTTCCTGAGGAAACAGTCTTACTCAGAAATGACAAATTTCTCAAAGCGAAGATTTGAAAAAATTGAATATTAGATGAAACGAGTGGAATTATGAAGCTGCTTTTTTCACAGTGAGATCAAAATCGTAACCCTATTTTCCGGAAAATTCTTCCGACTGCAATTGTTTTCAAGTTACGTATTTTCCTTTTAACATTGCCAACGTTGGCCCAGTTATAGCGGTCCTTAAACAGAGACTGAAAACTTTTAAATTCCCATCGCAAAACTAATCAAAACTGTTGGGGGAGTCACAGTGTCAAAGGCACAATGGCTTAATTAGCCTGCCCGAAAGGTCGTGGTCTAATTTCTAGCACCTCCATTCGGCAATATCGCGATCAACAATTTGCGATTGTACGGAATCTCTAGCTGTCGTTATATAATTCGATGTCAATGTAGTATCGATTGTCGAGTGGTGTACCCCTCTTGGCCGGGGCAGTTTGGGTTTATAGGAAAATCCATTATTAACTGTAATGGGGGTCATTTTCCGAAGACGGCCATACTGCCGGTGATCGATAGCTGTTTAATGGATAATACAAGGGCCTGAAAGTGGACACTAAATGTGCCGACGCCGTTAATGTGCAAATTAAACACTAAGTTATGTCAGTTTTCTTATAATGACAATGTTATTTTTGTTGTTAGTTTCTACGAACTGTTAACAGAATCGTTAACAATGTACCTACTCTGATTCGTTGTAAATAAGTGGAGTTTTTTTCACAAAAATTATGCTTGCGGTTTCCACAATTAATACAAATATATAAGTAGCATTTCTCGGCAGAAGCAACTGATAGACAATAACTGACAAGTAGTAATAAGAGAAAGCTTACTTTTTCATTAATTTCAAAGAAGAACGGGCCCCTCGATTGAATTTTGAAAATTATTTCGTCGTACTTTGTTCAGAACCCTTTATTTATACGAATAAAATTGATAGATACAAATTAGAAGTTCAACGAATTGAATGGACATTCAGGATAATAGAGAGACAAAACTCGGACAAAATAATTTCCAGTAACAATCAAACGCGAACATCGAATGTGTAGAATAAAGTTTGAAGCGGTGATTGAAAGGGACCCGCGTTACCAATAACCGTCAACAATAATGGTGGAAAATATTTTGAACCGAATGCGGTTCAACTGACGGACGAAATGCAAAATAAATATAAAATAGGAAGGACAATATTGGTTTTGGATGAAACGAGACCTCCCCGGCGTTGAAAGGAAGGAGGAGGTTACTGTTTATTCGTTGTTACGTAAAGGGCGCTTGCGCTCGTTTTAATTGTCGGGGAAGAGAAAGGGGAAATTTTCGTAGGGAGATTGCCGGCACACTTGTAACTTTCAAGAACAAACAAACTACGAAATTTCGAGTATAAGTAGTATACGACCCAATGGAGAATATGAGCGCATGAGACATCAGTGGATGTCCTAGATTTGTCCCTGCTTTTTCAACAAAATATTAACAGGGACTATTGATTATCGAACATTCATAATGTTAATACTTTCAGTTTCAATCCACATTATATTTCATTTTCGTTGTAATTTCTGAATTCTATTGAACTTAATTTGTAAGCAACTGCAGTACAAGTAGCACGAGTACTTTACCTAATTTTATTACCTAATCCATAGAGGTACGTTATTACGGGTATACCTAAGTCACCTGGGTTTCCACTATATTCCGGGGCTATAACCCTGGGAGTTATAAAGGGCCAACCTGTTGCCCCGAGCGGACTTTTACGCGGTATGTAAATACATAAATAATAGGAGAACATTTTTTTTTTAACTAAGCCCAAAGTTAGCGGACAAACTAAAAATTGTACAGAACGGTTGTTATTTAGCCATATGGCCCGTCAAAATTGGTTACACAATTCTATGTTTGTTCTATCAATTAAAATTAAGTTGGGAAGATTACCGGATAATTGTTAAAATATAGAGAGGTAAACCTCTGAGTATCACATTCAGTCCGCTTCGGTGATCCGTCGGTCCCGATCCGATTGTCCACAAACGAGTTAATTCAAAGAATACTTCTGATATTTAGAAACCGAAAAATGATTTCCAGAAGGAATCATCGAGGCGTATTATGCCCTTTTACGATTGCTCCGGTTGAAAAGGAAGCTGAAGATGAAACGTTTAGAAAACAGAATCGAGGTGAAATGTGCTCGGAAAAACTTAAAATTTAAATAAAGTTTAGCGCGCTTAGATGGCATCCGAAATGTCGTTGAGTAACGACGACTCGTTGGAGAATGACCTATATAATACATTATGATACAGTGGAGTCCTTAAATACATTATTTTTCAACGAACAATATTCATCGCCTACGGCAAAGTGCGACTGCAATGCGGCCATGGTTTTAACTTTAATCACTTCTGAGAGAAATGCCTATTGTCGAACGTCATAGTGAAGTAAAAAAAAATGTTAATACCATAATTCAGGGCGGTAAAATTATTTCGGGAGTAACGTCTCCCCGGGGCGGGGAACGATTCGGCGCAAAGTCCTGGCTTCGGTCCAGACGTAGAAGGACACAATGCTGGGAGATACTTCCAAATTTTTTTTGGCTTTTTATTATTATTTTTCGCCGCTCGAGCTTTTAACGAAAAATATAGCCCCTTTTAACTCATAGCCGGCGGTCCTCCTTTTCGTCATTGTCGTTTATTTACACCAACTCCTTTGAGGAAACACTCCGCGACTCGGGAGTCTGACAAAGTTCTAAACATTTTTTTCTTTTTTTATTATTAAATTAATTTAAATATAAGCTAAGTTTGTAATATTTCCTCGTTGCTCCGTTTCACCTACAATATTTGACGTTAAATAAAACATCTTAATTGTGTTAAAATGGGACTACAAATTTGGACAAAGTTCTGAATGCACATTGTACGATACAGATTACTCCCTCAGATTATTACATCTTCCAATCATCGCGAAAACAGAAAGTTACACCCCCGCCAAAATCCTCGAGTGTAACTTCATATTTGAGGGTGCGCCGTTTCGGTCAAAGTTTTATCGCGTTCAATCCAAAAGGGCAATCGGTTTATTAGCCCCGGGGCCGCGGCAAGTGTTTATCGCTGTCGTCGCAGTCGCCTGCAAAACAAGAAACCCGGGGGGCGCGTCTTATTCCGCTTCCCAGTCGGGTCCGCGCGGACTAAAAGCAACGTTTGGCATTAATTGCCAAACTTTATATTCCGCTTAGGCGGGCGGGCCCCGAGGAACTTACGGGAATCGGAGGGAGGTGAGCCTTCCTTCAAAATTTGGATTTGAAATTAGTTTGCTGGGAAATTAGTGCGTACTGAAATATTAGTGGGCGTTCCTCGTTGGGTAGCATTGCACAGATTTGGCAAAAGATCGGATTAATGCCCAACATAAATATTATCTGGCATATTGAAAAATGGTTTTGATAACAGCAGAGTAGAAATAAGATGAACCTGGATTTTTTTTAAAAAAGAAAGTACAGTCCTACAACTAAGTCCGGTCCTAAGGCCGCAACTGCAGCACTATTTTTTCGGATTTAATGTAGATCCCCTCGATTAATTAGTATTTTAAGCCCACCTTCAATTAAAAAAATGTACTAATTACTCGAGGGGATCATCGTGAATACTCGAACATAAAATGGGCGGGTTCTTTCTTTATACCCCTCCGCTTAATGAATACAAACAAATAAATTAGCATCCCGCGTAGCACAATCTATTTTCCTTCAATTAGACACTTATCACGTTAAATATTTCTATATTTAAAAAATCATATTATACTTTATCACAAGCTTTCATACATAAAATAAAACTGAAATATAGTATTTGCAACATATTTCACGCGATATTCAACCCTCATTCGCCCATATTTAAGATTCCGAGAAAATTTTAAAAACTAAAATAAGCGGAAATAAATTTTTAGACCATAAAACAGAATTAGTTGCAGGGCCAAATTATAGTTTAAGATTTTTCACCGATAACACAAACTGTAATTCATACAGCCAGTGTATAGGATAGCAGAGCGCTTAACTAGGAATAACCGGTTGGACTCGAAACGAGGGCCCGAGGGACGTTTGTCTTGTAAAAAGCACGAAACGGTAGCCTAAATCTGGGATTCATTTCTCTCGTGCCCCCTCTAAACTCCCCCTATCCTTTCGCTAAACCGGGCCATAAATATGTTTTATAACTGCGATAAAATTAGCGAAAGCCGAAAACCTAAGGAAGGCCGGCGAAAAAGGGGCGGAAAAACGGGGGTCGGCGGGTGGACGATAAGAAGGCAACAAATGAAGGTTTTGAAAAATGTCCGCGGCCTTATTTTTTCGGTTTTTTTTTTCTATTTCTCTCCGCCAAAATATACCCTCGGGGGCGACACATATGCCACCGGGTCGGACGAGGATTTAAACATTGCTGTAAACAAGGGGCATTTTTATTGGGCTTGGACGTTTCTCAAAATGCCTCGTATCCCAAATGCAACTGATTTTTAATTTAATGTAAGCACTAAAACATGCTTCATTTGACTAACACTAAACTAATAATTGAATGTCTTGTCGATTCTTCGGTGTCGGTTTGAATTTTCATTTAGTCAAATTGATTTTTTAAATTTGAACTGACTAAAGGACTTCCACTTGGATTTGTTGGCCCGGGTTTGTTTAACTAGAAAATAATAAATTTGTCGTTTGACCAATGAAGCTAAAATCCTCGAGGAGTACCACAATTGTGGTTGGGAAGAAGTCGGCCTCCTATTTGGCCGGCTCTGGAATGGCCGTGTTATGTGAGCGCCCCGGAGTCCCAAAATTGGAGTCCCCACTGCGGAAAGTTCCTTTTGTGTCCTAATAGACAAAACGGGGTTTTTCCCCGAACTCTTGCCCTATATCTACTTTTCTCTTTTCCTATTCCAAAAAGTCCCGTTTAACCGCTAAGAGAAGACGTATCGGGGGACGCTTATCGGCCATTTTTCTCGGGGCAATCGCGGGTGACCCCGGAAAAGCGGAATCTCATTTCCCGCCGTTATATACTTTATTCGGTTGATTTATCGGTCTAGAGATAGACCGGTTTCCGGTCCCAATGTATTAATATTTCACTGTATCTTTGGTTTCTTCACGCGAATCTTCGTTAGGGTCACTAAATATAGTACCCTTTCACTATCCGATTTTCGAAAGGTAAATTGGATAATATTTCGCGCATATTTAAATTTTCCATATAATTATCTAGGATGACCGATCGTCAAAACGATAATATATAACGTTGTCAGAGCGTATTAGCAGTTGGGCTCGGTCGGTGGACGATGCAGGCGAGTGCACGCGTCATCGCGACCGTTTTTCACGCGCCTAAATCATCGTTAGAGGCCGGCGCCAGGCAACTAATAGATCTATGCTCTGGGGGAAGTCACCGAAGCCGTATCTCACAATTAGGGAAACTAGAGCCGGCCCCACAAGCCGGTACAACAGACTATAGCACTTACCGCCCGTGCACGCTCCGCCGCCCGAAGATTTATAATAACGCGAGAAAATACCTTGCGCTTTAAACCGCAAGCCATTCGGGGGAAATTCTCGGTTGCACCTCAATAAAAACAAAAAGAGAATTGACTCTACTTTTTAGGGACTTTATAGTATAGTTCTTGATTTATTATCCAGAAATATTATAATAGTTATTCTATTACGTATCGGCCTTCGAGGCAGAGAAGTTGTCGAACCAATTTTCGTATTATTTCGCTGGTAGCGAATCAAGTCGCCCGTGAAATTCGCCGGTTCTGTCACCGCCGAGGCACAGAGGTGGGGGTACCGTTTGTGTATATAAAATTTGAATCAAACCCACCCTCCCTCCTCCCGCGTTTCATTCTGGCAAATATTGAACAGAAAAATCGGGTAAAGGGAGGGGGCTCCTCGAACAAACACAAGGCCCGCCGTCGGCTCCGCCCCAACGAAAGGTTTCGCTCGATAATAAAATACCGACCGACGGGTTACACGGGAATCAAATTTATTTCTGCCGATGAAAAATAACAGAACCGATTAATTTTTAAGCCTAAAGAAAATACCGAAAGCAAATTTCAACTCTTAAAACTGACTATACAGATGTGTATTAAAATCCAGGCTGGGCCTATTTTCCCTTCTGGGCAACTATTCCCTTAACCGGGAAAATGTTTCTCTAATATTGATGATACCGTGTAGCTCAGTTTTGCAAAATAGTCAACTTAGTTGCACGTGCCTAGATATAGAAAACGATGCGAAAATCGAAGCATTGAATCCCTATAATACGGTATTTAGTTACACGAGGACATCTCATATTTTATTATTTGCCACCGAATTGTAATTCACTGCAAGATAACCTGCTAGAATTACTAATTGATATTAAAAATTATTATTCGGTTGTAGATGCCGAGCTAAAAGTACGGTGTCGAATAAGTCGATCTCCTCCTTTAAATGGACGGCTGCAAGTGGTGGCAAGTTGGCCACTTGAGGTTGGACTTATTTGCCGGCAGGTAATAGGATCTGTGCGGGCGTCGGTGCAAGGTTGGACCGATTGTCCGATAGGGATTAATGAGGGGGCCGGGGCCTGTAGCGGCGTGTTGTCCGGCGGCGGTGAGGGCCACGGCCGCGGTCATACACGGCCCGGGCAAACTTCATTATGCGCCCCGTCCCGAGCTTTACACACCGCCGGGGCCGCGTTATACACACACGTCCGAGAGCCGCTCACCTGACACGGGCACGTCCGGCTAGATTACAACCGGACAAGTTTAATCGTGTCCGCCTTACTCTTACATCAAACTAAGAGCGCCGGCGCTCCCAGCCACTCAAACGACGGCACGCCAATATTTCAGACCAACAATTCAAATAAGTCCTACTCGTAAAAATTTAAGTAGAAAAAATTCAATTTACAAAGATCCACGGGTTGACTCAGAAAGTAATGTTAACGAACCTGTCCCCTAGTCAGTTTTGAGAGCAAAACATTCACACAACCCGAAGAGAGAGAATCGGCCCGTATCAGTGTCGTCCGGGACAATATGAAACTGCCATTCCAATTCTATGCCGAAAATATTCACCTATCCTAAGTGTTTACATTTAATTAACCTAATTGATTAATAATTGCAGTATTTTTATTAGGTGTGCTTGCTGGACTACAGAATCTAACATTTTCCGGACGATTCCGGATATAATTAATGGACGGAAAATTGGACTGACTTTCAGTCAAAAATTTTGCGAGTACATTTTTAAAAACCTAGGTAAGAGTGATCATACTTAAAATCCTCGCGAAGTATCTTAAATCCGCACCGAATGTTCCTTCCGACAATTACAATCAGCAGTAAATTAAACGTGTCGCTAGGCATTGTCGCTTATTCCGGTTTATTTCAGATTTGCAGCGGCCTTAATTGTTCCGCCGCTGGTTGGGAACAAGGCCGACGGGGCTGGCGGGTAGATTGAAGGAAGGCGCTTCTGGAGAAACGGAACACTATCAGAAAGCTGGGGGCGACGAGAAGGTGTTTGCCCTGGGAGTGGGGCGCTCATTTCGCCCATAGAACGGCGGAGAGTCCCGGTGATGACGGCGGATGAGCTCCTTCCTCGTGTACACAGCTCCTGTGTAAACTACCAGTCAGTCCACAGCTCCCAGACACCTTCCCAGTGCGCTATCCTAGACTCGGGCTTTGGATTTTATACGAGAGAATAAATTTTATTCTCGTACCGAGCATTCATTTTATAGGTCGGACTTTTGAAGCGCGCACGAGACTGTTGTACTAGGACCGAATTTTCCTTCGATTGCTATTTCAAATGACTCGGTGGATAGCTCACTCCGATATACTGGCTGAACTTTAGTTTAGTAGTTTGACCCTGAAAATCCTCATGAAAAAATTGCAGTTACAAAATTATCTCGGTGTTCTCATTAGGTTAGTACGTCCCTTTCAATGTGTCACAGCTTTGACTCGGAAACGCAAATGACAATCGGATTTGTGTTTTGAATTATCGTGAGCAGTATCATTTATGATGTGGAAATTTGACTAATGATGACTAATTCGAAGACGGATCCAATATATCCAAAAAATCAAAACGTAATTTATTGTTCTATATATTTAATTGTCCACAGCTTAAGTGAAAAACTCGGGGAAAAGTAATCACCAACTTCACCAGCGCTCCAGATTTATATAAAATCCAAGGGAGAGTTTTTTTTTAATCATGATTTACAAACTATTTCACATATATAACATTTATTACTGAAGATTGCGCTGGGAAAATTAAAAAAAAAACCTTCGCGCAGTAATTTATTAAAACGAGATTTGTTCGCTCTCGTACAATATTTGTTTAATTAATAAAAACTCAATCAATATGGAGATTACTTCATCGTTTTACTCCGACGTTTTAATTCCAAAATTTCCTTTCCGACCAAGCGAATTTGTCGATTGTTATAAATGTAAATGTATGCGGAGAAAAATCGGACCCAATTACTTGCGCTTCAATCTTGCGAATGGCCCAATCAACGCCGGTGATCGAATGAATAGTCTTCAATTATTCATCCCGTCCTGTATTTAGACAGACGAACGTCGGTATTTACATTTATTCGTGTTCTTATTGCTGTAGAATCAAAGGGAAACAGCAAATCTGATTTATTTGAATGAGGAAAAATTTATTAACTACAGTTGTGAAATTTTTTCAGAAAAAATTTGGCATTCGTAAATACGTATTCCCTGTTTTTTTGATTTCGAGAATGAAACTGGGTCTTTCTCCGGCTCAAACCTAAGCTATCACAAGGTGTCTTGATAGGTTCCATTCCTCTTCTTTCCAGTGCAGATCCGTACTCTGTTTCTCAGGGAAATTAAATTAAAGTTTTCCCTCTGGGAGGTTTCTCACACCGCCAATAGACGGGACAGGGACGGGATGAATTCGGAAACGAGGTGTCCATAACGAAGATTCGCTAAAGAACCAGTCGCCAGGAATTGCTGAGAAGGTTCATAAAACCCATCCTGAAAAGAGAACTGAAACTATCCGAGCTTCATGCTCCAATGAGACGGACGCCCCGGGCACGAACTGTCGGTTACCCGCCCCCTCCGCATCTCTTAAAATTTGATAGTCAACATTATCGTTTATAACACCTCGAATTCTATTGCCACTTTAAAACAGAAGCGCCGAGTGCACTACCTCGGGGGCGACGAAAAAGGGAGGGCCGGAGATATTTCTCCTCCGGTATTGAAATTACAGCGCCCCATCGCCGAGCCGGAGGAGAGGCGCCCCAGACAGTTCAAACAACTTTTACGGGGGTGGGCCCCCCGTCGGGTTTTATCTTTATTGGGCGGGAGGGGTGTGTGTGTGTGCGCGGGGGCAGATAACGCGCGCCGCTGGGGGCGCCTCTCCCGGCAATATAATTCAACTTTCAGCGCCCCCGCTTTAGAGGAGCCGGTAATAAAGTCCCAACGGCGACGATAACATACGGTCGGGCGTACAGACTTACGCAGCCGCCTATGGTCATTTGACTAAGTTCCGGATTATTACTGGCGGGACGCGAGAACTTTCCCCCTATCTCTAGGAATACGGATGGGAGAATAATCGACGCGGTTATTGCCGTACGGCATTATTAAACGTGAAATATGCGTCCTTCTCGCGGTCTTATTCACCGAATCACTTATACTTACGCTTACAAACGTAGAGATTTTCACAACCCCCGTGCATTCCATAAACCTCTCTGCCTAACAAGCGACAGCAGGCACTATTATATGGGTAGTGTTCTCATTAAGTAGTTACGGAACAATTACACCCCTAAACAACAACTCTCATATCTACTAAGAACCTGAAAAGGGTATTACCCAAATAATATCTTTAGTATAAAAATTATTAGTTTTAATGAGCGTTCTATTTCATTTGAAATTATTGCGGTTTTGTTTGTATCTCGGTAATCGGTACGAATCTATCTCTCAAGAACACGCTTCAGGTCGTTGATCCGGAGAACCGTGGGTGTTACCCTTAATTGCGTGGTGGAGGTGGGGGGAGGTTAAGGGCGCCTAGGAGTCCACCGGCGGTAAAGGAATGTATCCCGTAACGGGGCTCGAGAGGAATTAGAAGAACAAGTTGAAAGCAGGAATGTTCTTTTAATTAAATAACTTCAACTCTCGAGTGGTCCACTGAGTGCCACTCCAAAGGAATCCTCTCTCTCTCTCCACCGCGAGTAATGAATTGAAGAAAAACGGGAACAACAGAAGGTATCGAACAGCTTCAATCCTTCGGGTTCGAATGTTATCGACAAAATACGGATTTTACTGCTCTTTAAATAACAGTAGAACTTATAATATTATGGTACAAGTAGGGTTAAATGAGCGTTAATCTTCATAAACATATCAAGCATATAAGGAATATTTTTGATTAAGAATGAAATGTTTAATTTTCTTAATTTTCATTACTCTATAAATTTTCCCAAAAAATTATGTTTTTTACGATTCATTATAAGGGTCTATCCATAATCATGCTGTATTTTCTCGGGCAGTTTTAATGTTGATTCTATTTTACTTTGCCTCTGATTAAAAGCAAAGCCTTTAATTTTATCTAATTCCATCCAGATCATGTATAGAAATTCACGACCAAACAATTATCAAGTTCGGATGAATAAGTTCAATTTATTCCGGATAACAGTTTAAAAAATACACAGGGCCCTCCAAGAAAAGCGGGCACCTCTAGAAAATTAAAAATTATCTCTTCAACAGCGAAAAGACCCTAGGGAAAGTTTACCGTCAGGTGGAGTTCTTTTTTTTATGCTTTCCAATGAAAGCGGACAATGCTAACTGTCTGAATTGGGAAAAAGAATAAGTCCGTCGGAAGGGTCGAGCAAACAACCGAATTACAGCTTCATTGGACTCATTTCGGGGGCCCGAATTAAGACCCGGCTGTAGGAGGGCGGGGGGCACTGAAAAGTCTCCGATATTAAAACAATATCCAATTTTGCCTGGGCCGGAACTCCAGGATCGAACTTCGGCTTTTTAGCCTCAAGAAGAAGGGCGGGGTTGGGGGGTTCTAGCCCTCTAGTAATTGGATCGGCTATCGGAGAATTGTGCATTGGGAACGGAAAGAAGGCAGCGCAAACAGAACTCGGAGCCCGGTTTTGAAATGAGTAATTAAAAAACTTAGAGCGGAGGGGGAGCTCTCGATCCGGAAATCTTCTTGATAATGCGGACTTCGGTTGAAGAAAAAAGTATTGCGAATCGGCGCCGGAGCTAGTAAATTATTACAAGGCGAATTTAAAAGGCACCTGCACTCTGCGTTCTGCTTGACGAGGATTCAAGAAATCTGTTCTCAAGTTACAACTCAATATCCAAGTAGTAATAGCAATTCAGGATTATTTCCGGCAGTATTGGGCCGATACATTAACGAAGTTATATTTACATTCGCTGTAAACAGGCGCTGTCCGCACTACGACTGTCAACGTGGCGAATTTTCCAATCGGATTATTACACGTAACGGTCCCATACGATCTCGCAGGTCGCCGATATGAACGGCCGCGGACGTTTCGTTTCTCTTCATTAGCGGCCCCTCATTTCACCCATTAACTCGGCCGGCGGCCTAATTTATGCCCTCCCATATGATAATCATTAGGCTAAACAGAGGCCCGAATTAAAAGCGGGCCGGGAAATTAATTTGGTTTTATTGGCCGGGGCGGTCCCCCTCCACAGGCGTTCCCGACCCGACCGAAAGCCCATTATTCTTCATCGGGCTTAATCGGGGTCCCACCGACCCCACTCATGGCCCGACCACCGCCATTGCCAAGGCTAACATCTGTTTGTCACCGGCATGTTCAACCTTTCCTCTGGTCGGCGTTTTCAACGATGAAATCCGATTGCACTGCAATCCAATTCTAGGTTAAACGAATGTAACGATACTCATACCGGCGATTAGAAATGTTTCAGAAAATGCAAATTCGAGATACAGATGTTTGAAATTAGTTTAATGTATATTATAGTAACGAAATTATTGTTGTATTAAAGACAACTCAAATAAGAACCCCGGCAGGATACCGGGCAAACAAATTTTCATTTGTTTGTATTTCTCTTGAATTTTATTACAGCCCCATAATATGTGTTTCTAACATGTGAATTCAAATAGTTTCTTTTTTTATTTAGGTAAGAATTACGCGATAATTTTTCATACTTATGGTATTAAAATTCCAAGTTGTCAAATAAGGAAACACTACTATTCACTATTCAATATCATGATTACGGCGTTTCAGATGCAATCCCGCAAGACTGGATCAGGACAATTTTTCTTCTTTAACTTAATAATTCCGTAACTTCAATTGAAACAGAGTATCAGTGTTCTTATTGTAAGATACAAATAATTTGATTCAGATCTAAAGGTTTTTTGTCAGTTAGAATGAAAAATAACCGATTATTTAATCATCTAACGGTATATACCAATAGTCACTCATGGTCCTCATCTGTTATGAATAAATAACATTTCCTTTACTTATTAGAACTAACCTTTAGTGAAACCGGAATTTGAAACTCGCAAAATGTTTTCGGAATCTCATCACAATGCGAGCGAGGTACGGAAAGAGAACAACGCGACAATGCCTAATGCTAGGCAGGATGATTCTTCAAATGCCAGGTGATGATGGTCGTTATTTATTGAAGACCGCTTCCCGCCTGCTCCCTGAATAGTTAAGTGGTCAACTCCCACCCGCTGGCTCTGGCGTCGATCCGTCGGCTCGGCCGGAATTTGAATTTCAAAACAAATTGAGGCTTTCCGCACTCGGTTCCTTTTTTTCTGGCACCGGTAGCCAAAAAGGGGCAAAAAATCCCCACTCCGGCCCCGACCCGACGGGGCATATTCGAGAAATAGGAATTATAACTGGGGAATATTCCCGGGCCGAGTGGTTGTAGAATAAATAAAATAAAATAAAATCCGCGGACGGGGGGCGGAGTAGGGAGCTTCTGAATTCATTAAAACTTTACACTTGAATTATAAAAGGCTTCGGTTTTTGGGGGAGGAGGGAGTTAGGGCCCGGTTGGAATTCCGCGGCTTCCTAATTCTTAACTAGCGTGAGGCCTCGATACATTGTTTAGTTATTAAGAGGTCACCGTAAGACTTCCTCAAATATTATTGCTGCAGTACATTAATCATGTTAGGTTTGCATAGGGAAATAAATTAATTAATTGTCGAAAACATACCATTGTACTGTATATACTCTGATCTAGTAAATTCAGGGAACTAATGTGCTTCAGTAAAGAATATAACGGGTACCTACGAAATGTAGAGGTCGAGAAATTAGGATCTCCTGACTGTCGTTCTAGGCCAATTTACGGAGCTAACGAATGATCCCCACTTCATTCGGTCGGGGCTTCACGAAATTAAGTAAGGAACATATTATGTCCCCGCGTCCCGGATCGCTCCCAAGACCGACGTCCCGGGAAAACGGAGAGGGCCCAACGGGAGAAGTAGGCCGAAGACAAATGGGATCCGGGCAAATTAGTTTGGAGGCCCATAAATGCCCGGTCGGTGGGTCAGTGCGGGGGTGGTGCCGGCGGTGGAATGAAAATGTATTCAATTAAGCCTACTACCACAGAAGGGGCCACCACGATGCCGGAGTGAGATTTTCAATTGTGCCGCCCCGCCTCGCCCCTCGCCCCAATGCTCGCCGCAGACCGGACCGGCCGGCTAATTAAAAGCAATCCGTAATTAACAACTACCCTAACCCACCCACCCCCATCCACCTCCCTCCATCGCCACACTGCCGCCACAACGCGGTAAAACACCGGGCCAAACCGCAAAACTCGGAAATGTTTTTACTGCCAAGAACCCGTTTTAAGGGTAGGGAACTCCCGGGCGTATTTTCCGAAACACGAGTCCGGTGTGTTCACGGGCACCGTGTAACGTTCGACTAGATCGTTAAACCAGTTTTCACCCGCTGATAGTTCCCTTGAAAACTTTGTTCAGCAAACTCAACACCTACTTTTGTGTAGTGAATGCACAAACACAGATTAGAGAAGCGTGTGAACCAACAATTAATGTAGATTATTTTTATTTCATTTCAGTTCATTCTCTATTAGTTCTTCTCTCAATATTGCCTGGCGTCCTTAAATCGTGAAATAATAAAGTGGAATATGACAAGGAATCCTAAGATAAATAACACAATGTGAGTGATTGAGGGGTCCTCACCAACCATAATTGACATCAACCTCAGTGATAATGAGTGTTCATAGCTTTAAAATCTGACAATAAATTCAAAGTATAAATCCCAATTATTATATAAAAAAATTTTTAAATCAACATATTACTATATTGCTCTTCCATTCGGGTCCACTATCGTCAATAGTTCGTTAGCTATATTAAGCTATAACCAATAGTTTGAATAAAATGCCAAAGCATGTACCCGACAACGGTGGATACAAAATCCGATTAGCGATTGGGGGCTGTTTGGTACAACCCCTACAACTCGATTCTTTCCGGACATTCTAGCGGCCGGAAAGAGCCGAACGATCGGTTCCCGGGAACCGGACCTGTTTGAAGAACGGTTCAATTAACCGACGGATGAACCGGGGGGAAAGCGAGAGCGGGCAGGTTTTGCCGGGGGGAGGTGGGTGGGCGGTGGCAGGCATAAAAAGTGGGCTGCCCGGAAAATTCAGACCGCAAACATTTACCCGCTTTTAACCGCCCGTCCGATCCTAATTCGGTTTGGGAAGCATTAAGTGGCACTCGATGAAAATTACCGGGGGCTACACTTTTGTGCGGTGAAGAAAGAGATTGCCACTTATCGCGGTAAATCAGCCCCTTCTCGGTAGATCGGATATGATCTACTGAAATTATAAATTAAATTATTATACGGACGAACGTTGATCGATTTCGTACGAGGTATACTTGTATTTTGTAAAAAATATCCTGAGAATTATACAGCATAAATAACGCAATTCACATATACACATAATACTATCCCGAATAAACCAGTCTTATGAGTCATAACGGTATATGAAACTCAAGATACATATTATTACAAATTTCAATCAATACAATTTCAATAACTGTTTATATTTCAATGTGCGAGGTCTTAACTATAGATTTTTCGTGATGGGTGGGAAATTGTTTCTGACAATTATATTATAGAAATATATATATTTATACATCTATAAAAAATACAATTCTTACCCCTATTATATAATGATGATATACACAGTCGTACATTCAAGAAAAACGTCCATTCAAATCATTACTTATCCCCCGAGACCGAATAAAACTGACATTTTTAGCGCTGGAAAAACTCGTTTTATTGCCCATTAGGCATACGCGGGAGCGAAACAAGCGACGCACTCCCTTAATGCCTTTTTATGGTCTTCGGCAAGGCGTGAAAAGGCTGGAGAGTCGGCAGGAATTATTTATGCGGTCGAGGGCACGTAGGCGGAGTTAACCGCCATCTTTTAAGAGAGGCAACCGATAGCGCGATTAGATGAACCCCTCACTCCCCACCCACCCCATAGCCCTAACGCCAGACAATAACGACAACGCGGGTCCTCTTTTATGAACAACGCACAAGCCGAAGCGTCTTTAGTAGCTGAACAACGAAACCTGGTCGTATAAAACAAGGAGGTAGCCTTAATTCTGTAAAGCCTGCTGAAACTGTTCTTAGTTCTCTAGATCTATAAATTACCGATTAATGCATTGTACAAGACTCAAATCTCACTATATTCAGTGCATAAGTAAACTTTATTCTATTCTATCTATAGCGATAGGAAGTTAGTGATAATTCGAGGTAATAAAAAAGGTACCACTAGTACCATCAGTATTAAGGGTGTTCCCATCACATATAGAGTCAATAAGTAATAAAGAGCGGGTCTATTAATATTTGATACTGGTTTCCTTTTTTCGGTACTCTCCTCTCGTCTACGGCCACATCGTTTGTCCCACGTTCTTCACTTATTCATTTGCGTCCTCATTTGCGCCCGGTAGGTCAGTTCACATGCAGTCCACGAGTGGAGTCATAAAGCCGGGGAGAAAGGAGTGTTTCGGAGTAATAGCCCGAGTTGGGGGGTGGCGTTAGGTGGGCGCGATAAACGGGGGGAAGAAAAGCTCGCCCCCGGAGGGCGGGAAATTGCGATTTAAAACGCCCCCACTTTCCTCAGGCGCCCTACACAGCTTAGGATTAATAAACCGGTGGTGGGGCGGGGGCCGGGGGCCGGTCGTGTTCACCTCGGATTGCCGTTAAATCGGCTTGTACCGCTCGCAGAGACCGTTACACGGCATGAGCGAACATCGAGAGCTCCCCCTCCCAGACATAACAATAACGTTTGATCCCCTAATACCGTGTAATGTTGGGATTCAAAAAATACTTTTGCCCTCGTTGATTTTTGAGTAACTCGGGCTTTATTTCGGTAATGCCGTGCGGCGATTTATTTTTACGCACTAGTTTTGTAAGCACGGTTTTCTAATATCGCGCAGAAAAAAATAACATATTTAATTAATTAAAATTCTATCGGTGTTTCTCTATCTACCGTAATAACAACCTCCACTGTAAAAGTGAAGTGCAGACAGGATGCCCCACAAACAACCAGCGTGCCAGATTGAGTCATTTAGAGATTCCCCTTCAACAGTAATAGAAATTCTAAACGTAAAACTTTTTCGGGCCCATTGCGTTATAGTCCGATATACTACTAGCGAGGCTATTTTTACTGGTTCAAGCTGAAGACTCCATATAACGGGGCACTTAAGAGTTGAGCGAGTTAAGTAAGGCCACTGTGCGACTAGCCACTGGGAGATACAATCTCTCCGCCGTCCTCTCCAATCCCTTTCAAATAAGAAAACTACACCCCCTTATGAGTTTTTTTTCTCCCTTAGCCCTGCGGAAATTCAACGTGCTTCCTGAGGAAGCACTCTCTTCGCATGTAACTCCCACTTTTATCAGATTTCTGTCCTAACACGACTATACAGCGTTCGCCATACGATCCTGAATATTTTAGAGTACAGTTGGATTTAGTTGATTATCACTGTGAGTGATAATCAACTGGGAGTGAGTTTGATAATCAAAGATAAACATAAATATTTCTATTATAAAATGAAAAATTTCCTTAATACTAAATAATGTAAACGTTCGTTTGACTCACCAATTACTGCAATATAAAAATCGTCAAAGAATTCCAGCTTACCTGCAAAAAAAAGGAACACATTAGGACAGTGAAGAACAACATAAATATAATTATGTAATCCAAAATTACGATAATTATTTTCATTAAAACATTTAACAGACATGCATACCAGCGATATTGCGGATTCCGTTAGCATATATACTAAATTTATCGAAAACATCGGTATAATAGGAAACTAAACTAGTTCCTAAGTTTAGAAACACTGTAAAAGATGCAGTATCAATGTACTTCGATCATGGTTCACTGTGGACTATTTAATGCATTACTGATAGACTGTAACTGACGTCGGCAAGAAACCAAATGGACCGGAGACAGGATCCTACGATCCGCTGAATTGGCTGAAATTGTCCAATTAAATAATAGACGCAATTTAAAAAAAAGTACTCGTAAAAGAAATTGTACATATAATATTCCAGGATACGACTCGGACGGGGAGGGGGTCCGCTGAAGAAGGCCTGAATTATTAACGCCGGGTCTGAGGGGCACTTCGAGAAAAGAAAACGCCGCAGAACAAACTTCAGAAGCCGAGAGAGTGAGTGAGAGAGTGAGAGAGAGAGAGAGTGAGCTCCTCCAGGTTTTTATTGGTTAAGAGAAACTTGCGGTCCCGCCCCCTCTAACCTCCTCCCACCGGAAAAGGCAAAGTTATTCCAAAGGGGAGGCCGCTGAGTTGTTATGCGCCGGGCGAAAGTGGCCACCAAACAGCATCAACAAGTTGCCCCACTCGGAAAAGTAAGTCAAAAAATCTAGTGCCCGCTAATAGTTTGTGATAAATATTCTTTGGTTAGCGGCGGTGTGCAGCCTGTCGACGAGCCTGGAATTTTAAAACTTCGACCGTAAATCCGGAAGACTCTATTCCATATTTAAATCCAGCATTTGTATTACGTTGCCGGATAGGAATACCCGATTTGGCACATCCGTTAACCTACTATCGCAACGTCGTAGTTAAACTCAGAACTTTGTTTTTTTTTCGTTTCCTACTGCATATTTTTATGGCACAATTTTCATCTTCCCATCGGACTCTGAAAGTTCAAGTGACAGTGACAGTGCAGTGAGGATGCCCAAAAAACTTCCAAAGTGCCAAAAGTGACACGCCAAAACACCGCTAATGAAACGAGCAGCCGAAACCGGTCTAGAAAAAGAGCAGACCAGCCAGAGGAGACAGGAACACACGAATCGGTATTCCAACCCCTCGCAGACCACGAAACAGGTATTTTAAACGAAATTTTATATTGTAGTAATTATATGAAACAAATACTCACTCCCCATACCGTTTATATCTGGACTTGGGGATTTACCCAATCTGGAGAAAAAATGCGGACTGAAATGGACGAATTTTGGATTCCGTCCGTAGCTTATAATCCGGTAACAATTGGTGGCCCTATCGGAAGCCCACCGTCAAAACGGGCTTTGACGGGGGCGGCGACCAACCGCATTGCGGGCACGGCTTTTATTGTCGCGGTCCCGCTTTAATGCACTTTCTAATTTTCCACAGGGTTTCACTTATTATATACATAATCGGGGGTGGAAAGGGGTGGGTAGGCTCATTATCTCCGTTTCATTAGCAATTAACGTCCCTCGCCAAGCCGCTATGACGACGGTTAATTCAATTGAAACCAAAGAGGGGCGGGGGACCAACCACCGGCAACAGCAGAAAGCCATCGCTTTTAACATAATCCGGATCGTTAATATACGCCCCCCCCCTTTTCCCTTTTTCAGTGTATTTAGGGTTAATATGTGTTAGAACATTTCTCCACCCTCATGGCACAAGATTAAGTATATATATTGCTGCAGTCTCGAAATAAAAAAGGAATGTGCATTACATGTATGCAGTTTAAGTTTATTCATATGTATTTGGATATTACTAGTGACAGTGAATATTAATCCCCTGATAATTTGCACATCTTAAACAAATGTATTGGAAAAACATTCCCAGAACCATAACGATTAACCTTCCGACATATATACATCACAGAATGAAATCACGTGAAAATGATCTCATTGCAATGTACTCGTTAGATTTCAATTTGTTGGCGTGTTCCTGAACAGTTCTTCCCGACAATAGTGCAGATACAAACACCTTCGCTCTCAATACTGTTGGGGAGTAATGCACAGGTGTAATAACGGTAGGTTAGGGGTAGGGTAAATGAAGGGAAGTTTGCCTTGATAGAGGCGCCGCATAGCTCAGTGGTTAGAGTGATGCGGAGTAAACGCGTTGGACCCGTAGTTCTATTCAACCGTAACTGTTAATTAAATTTAATGGAACTATTTGAAATTCCGTACTCACACTTCAAGATGTGATAATTAATAAATAAATATAACTAAATGTAATATTCAATATTTATTGCAAGAAAAAATGATCCAAAAATCCCCCCAAAAATAAGCGATATCCAAAAACTCTTTTGAATGAAAGGAAGGTTTTTGTTTCCGGAATGGTGCAAGAAACTAGATTTTGTCACGGACAGAAACCACTAGAATTTTAATAATTAAAGGATATAAATGTAGATTACATTTTGGACAAACATTGATAGAAAGCTATAGGTATTTTGTGGATCTGTTTTCGTACCCACAGTACGTCAGATCCAAATCCCCCCCCCTCTGCCACCCTCGGGTACAACCAAATAAAAAGAAACCGCACAATGAAAATCATACGCAGGCTTTGTGATACGGCGGCGAAAAACCGTCAGATATTACAATAAGAACAGATCCCAACACATCATCTTGCCTGGTCCGCAGCCTCGGTGCCGATATAAAAGACCGGAAGCCTGATGTAGGGTCCGAGGCAGGACCCTGGAAGTTGAGGGATGGCGCCGTCAGGGTGACGTACTTCCGGCCGGCAGACGTCTTTACGACCCCCGGAGAGATATCCGATGTCCGAGGGAGGGAGGGGGGGGGCGAGGGATTAAATATTGCGTGTAATTTTCTTCGCATTCGTTCTCCCCGACCCCACAACATCCATTTTCGGGACCCCCCGACTGGGAGCAATGGGCCCCCTCTTTAGATATCTTATATCTAAACTATCGGCTGGGGAAGTGTATAACATACAGCATACGAGTTGAGTGATTGGCTTTGTAATTTATGTATTGGTATTAGCTTGGAGAAAGGGGAGATCTCTCTTTCACAATCGAACAGAAAACATATAGAAAAAATAATACTACTTGCTTTTAAAGATACTGTTATTTGTACAATCGATTGTACATTTGTAGAATCGATTCGTTGATAGTAGTCGAGTGGTATTGATAAATAATTGTTTAATTTCCTTAAGAAATGTCCGTTACGTAAGCCCGTAAACGTGTGATGGAAATGATTCGACTGTTTATCTTCGTTGTTAGCGTAAAGACTTTTTTTTGCTTCAAATATTTGCGAAAAATCACAGGAACTCCCCGACTGTACTTTGGGCGTTTCCTCAATTAAATAAAAAGCGTTCATTAGATGTCCATTATAAAGTTTTATTTCTTCCCCCCCCCCTCCCGCCATCAAAACCCCCTTTGTGGATCTTAACTGAACGAGAAACTGACGGCCGGGGTAGGCGGTAATAAAAAATACATTATCCCAAGTGACTCCTGTCCTTTACTGATAAACGATTTGGGAAGTACTTACAAGTTAGGCTTGATTAACTAGTTCCGGGGGCTTGCGGAATAATTTATACATACCCAGTACTTAAAGACCGCACTTCCGAAGTGTTTAACTTTTCAATGATCCTTCAGGAAACCACTTTATCAAATTACTCGTGTGCGCTTTGTGTATATAATTCGGAAAACAAAATAAAAATAAAAATCTGAGGAAATCATAAATAATCCTTGCTACCGAATATATCACAATAACAGAAATGTTACGATACTTCAGAGCATCGCAATTTGATCAAATTCTTTAAACTGAACTGGTAATTTAAATTATACTAGGCCAAAAAAAAATATATGACTAGGTTCATATATATGTCCCTACCGGAAAATGTCGGGAGCCGACCTACCGGGATCCAATGGGAGGGCCGCCAGTCCGTAAGTCTCCGGGTGGAACGTGGAAGAAATCCGTTATCGATATAAAAGCTAATACTCTCCCGGCCCCGAGCTTTCGGGGCCGGATTAAATATTGCCTTCCCTTCCATCCATATTTCATGACAGCCCCCTTACAACCCTCTTGTGCCGAGTGTCCGATATATATCTAAACTATTTGGGAAGTATACCGCCCGGACGGAATTGATTTATCGGGGTTAAATACCCCGTGTTAAAATTACTTCTGGCCGTCTGCACTGCAATTTGTTTGAAATTTGCACGATACCCTGATGAACAATACTAAGGCAATGACCGTAAAAAGGACGTCCCCTAAACTGGTACTTCGTGGTTGATTACCGCTGTATATACTCCATGTCCAAATACCACAAAAGTAGGAGAATACTGGTTTAAAAGTGATATCTGAACTAATTTATCTCCTTTCCATGGCGGAATTGATCTCATTCTTGTCTTTCATGTCATGAAATGGTTTATATATTATAATTATGGTAATAAATTGCACGCGCTTTTTCATATCGTAATAATGGTAATAAATTTACTTGAAACAGTAGATATAAGTAAGAGGGAAACATGATGGTCCCTTAAAGCGTTAAATATTTCGAAAAGCTTTTGTCAAATCTATATCCGGAAGATGATCCCGGACGGTGTTTGCAGTGTTCATGTCTTGTCCCCCCTCGCGATATTGGACGCTTTCATCCAAGCTAATATTTGACTCCTTTGTATGTATGGCCGGGACACTTAATGAACGTCTTCCGACTTTCCTTTCGGCAATGGGCCCGCCGGGGCGGAAATAGGAGCGGATAACAGTGGCGAGGGCGGAGGTCCTTAGGATGAATGAATCATAAAAATGTCATAAATAATTCCATATCTCATGTGGCTTGTTTGATACTGACCTTAAAACTAAGTATATATTGAAATACTTTGCTTTAACTATTACATGTATTGGATTATTTAGCTAGATATTTATAATTTATTATTGATACTATCCTCGACCTGAATAGTACGTATGTTACTCCCCCGTATATATTAAAATACATTTGTTTCAACTATTCGACGACAGTTGGACTCAACTAAGGAAATAAAAATATTAGCAGGCAGGGCATTTGATAACGGATTTTTAATGGAGTCATTTCATTATAGCGTTCGACAAATTTTGAATTTCGAGACAACTCACCCTAAATAATATAATTGACACGCTTTTTTTTCCTCCCCCTTTGTGAGAGCCGCGTTTCAGATTTGTCCCTTTTTCTCGTTACACAGAAAATACGGCCGCCCGGGCCGCGGAGCCCTTCCCAGATACACATCGTAACACCGTTCCGTAACAAAGAGGACGTTAACGAAGTGACTAAAGAAAACTCTTCGCGCTGTAAACTCCATTAGAGTCGGGGCGACTCGGCAAAGGGATTTGTGCGGGACCCTTTTTCCGACATTATTACTCCTTTCCGGATTCAATCGCTTTCAACTTTTTTTTTCTCTCCTCCGCTTCCTTCCTCGCTCCTTTCCCGGAATAAAAAGAAATGTATACACCGGCGTTTATTATTCCCAAGAAAGGGAAACTACTGCTCAGGAAGGAAATTTCCCAGTCTAATCGTAGTTATTTTTAATGCGCCTCCACGCGGGGCCTCGAGCTACGGAATGTATGAAAACCGGGCGACGTGTCATCCGCAGCCAAAATTTAACGCCCGATATTTTATCAGAAATTCAGTATTAATTAATACTGAATTTAATATTTTGAATTTAACAATTTCGAAATTACAAAACCTTGGACTGGAAACTTGTGATTTTATGAATAATGATATATATAATTATGTTAAAACATGAAATTCGTTACATTAATAATGTGTATAATAAGACTAGAATATTTTTGCCTTTTTTTAAATTTCTGGAGACTGCAGATAAAAGTAAGATGGGGACCACTCTGGGCCACAAATCGTGAATTTAAACTGGGATTACTAATATTCCGGAATAATTTTCCGGGCTTAAAGTCGACGCCGGTGACCCAGATTTTAAATTAATCGTTCCTTCCGGCTTTGACCGGGCTTCGCTCGGACCCGCCGCCGGTTGACAAATGTCCCCACCTCCCTCTGGGGGGTAATTCATGCCGCCGCGGTTCGTCTCCGGTCCGAACGCGTAAACAATGGGCCGCCCTGAGCACAATATTCGGTTCTGGCGACCGAGGCGCCTTTCAGCCCCTCATCCCCTCAACATGGTCGACCTTCGGCCTTTTCCGGAATGTAAATTGCCAACTCCTCTCGATATAAATGCACGCCGCCAGACGGCACACGCCCCCCCCCCCCCCCCCCGCCTGCCGAAACCGAATATTGTCGCTATTTATGCAGATGTATCGCTCTCCGCGCCTCTTCCACCCTCCCCTACGCCCCCGCACCTCCCGCCGCTTCCAACACGCCGCCCCTCAGCACTAATTCAAATTCCGACGGATACATATTTATTAAGATGTGCATTGCCTCAGTTATACGCCCGGCTCAATAGCTCGGTAATTGTGATAAGAATTCCTTCGCAACTGACATAAACATGAATAAATTCGGTTAATTTTAATATTTCTAAATCATGCTATCAAAGAGAATGCGCGCATATTTTATATAATTCCTCCTATATAAGTATCTCGCTATTTTATCGATGGAATTCCACTGACGATGGCGAGAAGTCGAAATCGCTCTAAAGTGATGAACGTAAGTTATACCAGTCGTAAATAATGACCTCAACCATCGCGCATCGTATTTATGTACAATTACAAACTCATTTATACTTTGTAATAGATTGATTATCGATAGTTCAGAGAACCCCATCCGCAGCATCGAATACGGTCGCGGAACGGAGGAAATTTTGAGGGTTTATCCCTTGGTTTGCCGTTACTTTATTAATAAAGTTAGAGAGTTTCGGGGCCGAGACAAAGGCACAATGGGACGGCCGGGGGAGCCGCTAATTACACGCGGTCTCCGCTATCGATTCGTCATTCAAGCCCCCTCCCCTTTTTCGATCAAACCCCGAAACGGATTCGGCGAGTGGAAGAAAAGGTATATGGCCAAACATACCAAGGATATTTGGTCGGTACTGAAATCTTCCTGAAGGTAAACGAGTATGTTCCCGCTTACTTAACAAGATTCTACATTCATTTGGAAAAAATACTGATTTTGTGGTGTTCAAGTTGAAGATTCGAAATAAACATAAAGGAAAGTAGCGGAACGGGATAGTAATATCAATAACGTGATGCTACTGATGATAGCGGGAAACCGACCAACCATAAGACCAAATAGGTGAGTAGGGACACAAATTAATTTTAACAGCATCCCAGCCGTGATGATAACCTGTAATTATTATTATTATATTTTTTTCGAATATCAAAAGTTTTACTGCCAGTGGAGCTTTTACAAGTTGTGGTGTTTCAGTGCTTGTTATATCTGCACTCAGTAGTTGTCTAGCGCTAGTTAAAATACATTTTTACATTGGGAACTGGCGGAAAGTGTGTCTGCAGTCTGTAGTCCGGAACGACACTCAAGTTCCGGGCGGTTGTTTCAACTCAAAGTAGTTGGGGCGCCGAAAAATAAACTTTTCAATGACGTCGTTAGTCATGCTTCCCTTCAATTTTCCGGAAGGGACGAACAGGGAATTTCCAATGAACTTTTTTACCCCGGCCCCCTTACAGGGGCGTTCTGCATCCGGGTCATGTTCGTTAGGGCCCTACCGCTCTTATCAAACCAACGGGATGCGGCGGATTTCTTCGGAAAAAGTGGGCCCGAAACTAAGTGTAAGTGCCACTTTGGAAAAGCTTTGAAGTTCATGCCCGCAGTTTCACCTTCATCACATTATCTTCCGATGTTATAGTTTTCCAAATTTTTCCATGCGTTCTTCGTAGTTCCACATAAACTTGGACTTGGTACAGTCCCTCGTCATATGGTGGTTCGTCTTTGCGGTCTCACAGTATATATCAAATATTGTTCCCAGATATTTGTATGCCTATAAAACGAGTCAGTTCATGATGTCACCATAGAAAATACTCTGGTTGAAAGGGGAGGGGATTTGTTGAATTGGGGGACTTATCGGACTCAAGTGAAGCACGTGGAGATAGAGATCTGAAAATCCGTTCGGACGCGCCCCGGGCTATATATTTATTTGTTTAGAAGTTTGCGAGGATAAGGGCAACGCAACTGAAATAAATGCAGTCTCGCTTTTGGCTGGTGGGGGGGACGGGGGGAGGATCTCTTGTTTTTTTGATCTTCTTCGCTGCCAACTGCTCCTGCTTTCCTTCTCATATTTTCTCCCGGGCCTTTAGGCGTAGCGGCAAATGAAATGTGCCAAAAGATAAAGAAGAAGACAAAAAATTCGGCGCTCAACCGTCCTGAAAACAACGGACTTCATCAATCCACTTACCACTTAACAAAATTACAATCGAGATAAGTTTTACGCGACATCTCCGGAGAGAGTGGAAACTGAACCCAACATTGAACATGTATCTTTTAAATGGTCTCACCTTGATGAGGCTTAGCGGACATTATTTGAGATAAATTATGGATTGAAAAAAAAGTTCTCTGTGGCCAGTCTGCCTATTACGTAATATTATTTCTAATCAAAGCAGCCGTTACGAAAACGCAGATTTTAAATAACCGAGAAACAACATTAGGCAATATTAAAACAACGATACGTCCGCCCAATATATGAGGAAGCAGGAGCACCGTAATGTTATTTCCGGATATAAAACCGAATTTGAAAGATCCCCGTTTTTACCGTTTCGCCCGTGGGTGAGGGGGAGGGAGGAGGAAAAGCGGCGGAAAAGCCACTTACGGGAAATAAATCAGGACTATCCGCGCGGCCAAGATAGGAATGGGTGAGAGAGAGTCGCTATAAAATATGAATTATTCTAGGTATCCGGGTCGACGGTGGGTCCCGCGTCACCCCGTGCCCGTGGACGCTCTCACGTTCGCCCCTTTATTGAAATTGACATCTTCCGGCCAGTCTAGCACGGGACCGCACAGATAGGGTTTTTTGCCCCAGGGGGGTGGTGGACTTTCCAATTTCCTTTTTTCCCCCGTTCGCTTGTTTTTCTTTCTCCTACTTTCGTCCCACCTTACGTCGTTTTTTTTTCCGGACCGATCCTAGAAAAAAGGCGAGACATCGGTGTCGCCGGACCCTTTGAAGCGGAGTTGGACCGTTGGAATCGGAAAACGAAATTTGCGGATTCCTCTGCACCGCTTTAAAGGAAGGTGACCTCGCTGCATTGTTACCGATCCCAGAAAATATTTACCGATAACGTCGCCCTATACTCGCGGATAAGATTCAATTTCCAGAATATGCTTTGCTGATACGCTAATTAGAATGAACTAAACTTTTTCATTATATTTTACAGAATGGAGGAATACATATTGGCAAACTAATATAACATAATATAATGCCAAGCGGGATAATTTTATAAGATATACGACACAAAAACAAGAGAAAATAGAAATTTAAAAAAATTGGGGAAAATATTCTAGTCATATTTTCTACTTATCATGTCATCAAAAGTTCGGGCATAATAATAGGCAGGGTAACACGGACTGATATATTCCATTAAATATGTGCGGACAGTGGGCCGAATATCGTTTCCCCGGTCCCTTTATTGAATCTGACAGAAAATACAGATATAGGATTTTCTCAGGGATTGACTTTTCCAATTTGCTTCTTTGTCATATTCTTTTGTCTTTCTTCGGGGCGACGACCGCTCCTCTTTCCACTTTCATTTCTAGGAAACGGAATTTAGGACGTGTCCTCCGCGGGGGATATGGAGTCGAAAATTCGTCCGAGTAAGGCCCGCCCCCCTACGTATGCTATCGGTTTCAGATAAAACTTGGACGATAAATCACAAATTTTTTGGACGCGGGAAGAATTCTCGTATAGCGTCGAAAATCCTTAGAAAGCAAATCCTGTATGGTATAGGGTGAGGTTTACTTAAATGGAACCATCAGCCAACTTTATTTACTAATTATGAAAATAGCGAAAAGTTTTATTAAAATTATATAACAAAATTCGTTAATTTAGTTTCCTTCGTAAATTTATACACATTCAAGATTTAATAGTTCATATCATTTAAGATCTCCGGTCGCATGAATATTGCCCCAAACTTCGTTGGACAGTTTGGTATAGTTAAAACAAATAAATTTAAGTAAAATTTCTCTAACAGAAACGTACAGTAATTTCCTTTTTTGTCATTTAAATAAAGCTGCGGGAACGTGAATGATGAGCTAGATTTCATTTTCTTTTACAGTTTTACATCCCAAATCCAGAGGCAATTCTTTCCCAGGAGCCCGATGTATTCGATGACTGGGATGTAAATAGAACAAAACATGCTTGCCTGGATGATGTCAATCGATCGAAAAGGGATAGTAGGTAGTGGCTAGGGGGGATGTAGGACAGGATCGGGAGAGGCTCAATTAATAATGGGGTCTTGTCTGAATACACCGGCTGACCCACTCAGTGCCCACCGGCTCATTGTTTTTCGTACAATAGTTTCCAGATACTGTTATCTCTTTTGTTCTCCTAGTTTTTTCGTTTTTTTATATCACCGCAATGTTCTCCCTAGCGTCTCGCTCTTAAAATGGGATACATGACCCGTCGAAATTCATCTAGAGGGAAATTTAAGCATTCGAAAGAAGCAATATGTAGATTATATGATTTATTTTTCTCAAATGCCTTAAAAAAAACACACTGATTATATTCACAAACCTACACAGTCATGTTATCCGCCCCACTACGTTGGTTCTGCAACGAAAACAAACAAATTCTCGGATTTCCGAACGGGCTAAACCGCGGCTTTTCAAACGCTCCGCTCCGCCGTGCCCCATGCGCATTCCTCGGCAAATAGGTTCGCCGCCCATCGACGGGGAATACGGTCGGCTCCGGCTTATTGGTCCCCGGCGAGGGGATTGGCGCTCTACTGAGAACGACTTAACCGATAAAGTCGTCCGGGTTTCGAACCGAATTAACCCGCCGACCCAGTTCTAGACGTGCCAGCCGAATAGCAGGATAAAAGGGCCCGCCCGAGTGCAGATCCGGATAGCGTCTCCGGAGTTACTTTCAATGCTTCGCATTACATACCGGTAACTCAATCCGCTCGGTTCTAACATATATTAATATCTTGGTGTGGATGGATAAATTAATATCGTATCAAGTCCGTATATTACTCTCCGTATTCTCATTCTCAGTATCTACCTCCAAGCTGAGTCCTAATAGCGGAACGGCATCAGCTTCAACAGTCCAACTCATCGAAAATGTAGACAGGATGTTCCACCAACCTGTTCTACAACGAACCATGATCTGACGATATTCAGGGATAATTTCATTTCTGTGGGTACATAATGGTTAGTGAATACCGTGGTTACAAAATGGTAACGCACACCGACGTCAATGAGGTGGTAAGGTAATGTAGTATCAAGCTGGTTGTTAATATTTTTAATTAAGATTTTAACGGTGTTGAGAACATTTTATGGAAGTATGCTAAGTAATTATGCGACGGGTTAACCAACTAAGGTTATCGAATAAGACAGTGAAGGTAACAATTCCCAAAACCTGAAGGCCCCTTCTTCCGCTTTCCCAAAACACTCGCAAGCGCTTAGCGAAGGATACAAAAAATGTTGCTTAATCCACTTTAATCGCGAAGAAAAAACCCCTTAAGGATAGCAGGACTTACATTAGCAACAGGGCTCCGAGTTAATTACAGACTGGCCCAGAAATGGGGCTTACCAAATATATACACAATTTGGAAACCTCCTGGCTCCTCGCAATAGAGACCATTCATGCAGGCAATGCGTAAGACTGCAATAATTAAATTTGTGTAATCTCAACTAATGATGCGCTCGACTAATGAAGTTATTTAGTGAACAAGAGTCAACATGAGCTCGGGGAAGTGGAACTCTCATTGCTAGATCTCAAACATCGGGTACCTCAATATAATCCTGTATTGAGGATTATTTCAATAGGTGTTTAATAATCAGAATCATAAACCTCTTGATGAAAATCAAGCCATGCTTCAGGAACCTACAAAATTCAACCAATTTCCAGAGATAGGTGCTTTTCCGTAACATGTTGGGCTGGCAACTATGTTGTTCCGGATTTCACCGATAGACGTTATTTCTATTTCAACGTATGTTTACATTTTCAAACTGGTAAGGATTTGAAAGTGTAGATGAATTAATCTATGATGAGGATATTATTACAGTAAATCCAATTAATATGACTTCGTCCAATTCTTTTTATGGATTTTAATTTGCTTAAAATGTTGCCAATACATAAGCAAAATGATTCCCATTACACCAGAATTTTTTTTGGATAAAATTTACTCGTATAATTGCATTATACGCATTTGCGAAGACAATGGGCGAATTACAAAAAAATTACACTCGAGAATATAGGGCACGAAAGTTTAGAATTTTCAGAAAAAAAAATCGTAACACGGTGAAATTCGTTGATTTTCCTATTCAGGCCCAATTTGCGACTGTTGGGAAGGTCTCGCTTTGTGCGGAGAGGGCCAGAAGTTTGGTATCCCAAACGCCGCCCGCTCGGGAGTTTATAAACAGTCTCGAATTTCAATTCTACCGAGCTCGGTTTTCCGGATTTAATTGAAACGCAAACCGGACGGACCCGCGCGGCTGTAGAAAAAAGCGTCCGGACGAAGGAAATTAAATTAATTCCGACGGGATACGGAAGAAACGCGATACGAATAACTTCCTTATTAGAGACGGGGCAAGGAAAACAATCAAATGGCGGACGGGATAAAAGAAATACTATCATTATTTAGACATTACGTTCGAGAAGTTTCTAAAAGGCAAAATAACAACCCTGTTACGAAACGATTGGTTGGTTTAAATTAATTAATAATTTCAGTAGCGTTGAATACATCAATGAATGAATAATTCATTAAACACTCCCACATTTATCCGTTAAATATGAGCCATATAAATAAGGCTTTGAATTTTGTTCGTTTATTAATTTCCAAATTTGCAGCATATTTACAATATTTAATTACGAGCACATTTCAGTATAGTACTTTCTTGTCGCTCCGCAATTATCCACGTATATGAACGTGTATGGGAGTTGTTAGGGACCAATAGAATTATTTTCACGATTCAAAACATACTTTAACCCATCAATCAAAGGATAGTTCTGCAGACGGTTCCTACTTCGGACGTGGAACCCCCTTCCGAGCGGCAACCATATAAACAACTCTACCAGTCTAGCCGTACTCTCATTCCACCGGCAAGCTCCCCCCAGCCATCATCGGATAGCGTCGAGGGTGAGTTTGGCTCGGGGGGAAGGGGGTGGGTAACACTAGAAGATAACCCCGGGAGGGGTTTAAGTGAGGATTAAGGGGGTCCGGGGTCCTAGCGCCACCGGCGAGAAGCCAAACATACCCGCGCCCTTCCCTACACCTAGAGGTAACTCAAGAACACCGCACAATGAGATACGACAGCAGAATAATTCTCTGTAGACAGTTGTACAGAACGTCAATAGTTCATTAACCGAAAGTGTAGGAATACACTACATGCATGTTGCAATACAAAATCCTGTGCGACGTAAATTTTCTATATTTGTACATACTTATTGTGTGTCCCAGTTATAATTCAATCAGTACATGTACCTTTATATACAGTTTTTCTGTTGAGGGTGACATTTGTGAAACTTTTACTGCCAATACGGACGCATTGATATTTCAATTGAATTTAGAAATGTTGTAACGGCTGCCAGGAACAAAGGGAGATTAACTTCAATGAATACAACGAAGTAAATTCATGTGGTTATTTCTGCATGTAGTTAACGCGTCGACCGATTTTTTGTTTATTTGGGTCTCAAAGTATATGTTTGTTGAATCTATGGAACTGTAAATAAAGTATAACATAAATATGACACATGTCCTGACAACTTCGATATATCCAGAGCCTGATTAAAACTTATATAAATGTAACTGTCAATAGGTTATTCTCTTAAAATTCTTGTACTATGAAAATATTGTTTCATGCGCATTTTATAATTCCAGGGATCCATTCTTACCACTGTCCGTGTCACCACCAGTCTCATTTCTTAAAGCATGGCCGGTCATTCCACCCATTATTGTTTATTTTTCTTGTTAATTAATAATCCAAATTGACTCCCCGGTTTCTAGGTTCCACGTGAAAAAAAAATGATTTTTTGCAGTCCTAAAGTTGCCCGCTTTGTTGAACGACTCGTCAATACAGCTGAATAAACGACCCCTTTTTAGCCCCCACAGACCCCGAGTGTGTCGACGCGGTGGGTTGATTGACTGTCAAAGGAGGGCGACCTGTTATACCACCAATGGGCAATAAATATAATTGCGGGCATTTCGGATGGATATCGAGGAATATAAATGACTGTTTATAATATAAACAGTTTAACAATTTCGTATGTTTCAAATTTCAATCCCAAATCGACTAAAATGTGTTTAACGTGGAGGAAAAAATACGGTCGCGGATCGAATCAACCGTAAATTGCAAATTTGAATTGATGAAAAGAGAGGCTCATCAACTCCAGTTTGCTCACTAGAATAAAATAAAACTCATTGCTTTCCCACTATCGGATTTGAAATTTTATTTAAACAACATTTGTTTAATTAAGTTTAACTGAATTAATGAAATTTCGGGTCTCTAGTTAACTCATTACGTTTATCTAAAGCCGAGACAGCAACTGGGATATTTCTGTAATTAATCGATTGATTGATGTGGCAAACCGAGCATCATTGTAGTGTCCTCCTTTCCCCATCATAAATGTTGTTTTCTTAAATTTCTAAGAGCCTTCAGGATACTTAGTACATTAAGCCCAAAGTTAGTCAAGGAAGTAATCTCCTTATATTTCAGTACTGTTTTCAAGTGCTAAGAAGTTTATTAAGTGAGTATGGCATAATTACTCAGCGGAGTAAAAATGGTCATTCCTTTTAAACTATCACTTACGATACCCAGCCCATTATTTCCTCAGTCTGCCCAATGGGAAGAATTGGTGTATATTGTTGGACTGTTCCCTGTTCGTTGTAGTGTATTTTCGATTCGGTTTCCCCCAAATTAATTTTTTCCACATGCAAGGAAACCAAAAATTGTTTATGTTAGTATCTATTTTTTTCGTATTAAGGAATACTAGATTAAATTTATAAGGCAGACTGGTGTGGGGAAAAGAGGGACGAGCGTCTATAAATCACCGAGAATATCTCCTGGTTCTCTACTCCGGGGATCGTTAATTCGTGAAGTCTATAAATAAGCATTTCCCCTTCCCCCCAACAATCGGTTATGATGAGAGTAGAGGGGGACTGTGGCCTGTCGTTATGAAAGCGGCGGTCGCTGTCTAAACGTCGCCCCGACCGAATGAAATATGGCCTAAACTAACTACGAAGGAATGAGTCGACAAAAAAAAACGGGTCTTTAGTACCAGAGTTCCCTTAACACACACACACGGCACTGTGAGTGAGTCAGAACGGTGGAGCGTTTCGTCTGAACGACGGGAGAAAGAACCGAGAGGGACATGCACGCAAGAAATTCTACTCTCTTTATTCCAGAGCGGGGAGAGGTGCAACCAGGCAATACCATTATATGGCACCGCCCGTGCCATTTTGCTGATTACACGTCGACAACGCTAATTACAAAACTTCACAAGATGACCGTACGCCATAAAGCTGAGCCATTACCTGAAGAAAGGCACGAAACAATATTAGAATCCCAGCTAGCAGTCTGTTCAATATTTTAATTGGCAAAATATAATGTTCCGACATAGTTCTAACGTAAAAATCAGTGATGGCAACAATAAAGAATAGCTGTGTTTTTATCGGAATTTTTCTCACGAACCCTTTTCATCAACGGTCTCAACCTAGAAGAAGAGGAGGTTATTTTCCAAAATGGAATCAGCAACTATTCTAAATCATGTAGAGCTGTTAATTATTTCAGTACAGACAAAAATTTCGTTGTATTTTTAGCACTCAAATAGGATGCCGGTGTGATACCAAGAGTAAGCCCACAGTGGTGACGAATAGATTTGTCATGAAGTTAAAGTTTTAGAAACTGTTTCCGGGCGGTATTGACAGAAAAACCTTCACACCTAAAAGAGGGAATGGACGGGAAAAAAAGAATTTTCATAAACCGCCTTAATAGTGGTAAGCCACAGATCAACGGGCAACGATAAAGATGTTTATAATAATTGAACCCGAAAATGGATCATTTAGTATATAAGTAGTGGAGCTCAGGGCTGAAAAATAATTTGTGCCTACTCCATTTTCCCGGAGCGTACGCACCCTTACCTTACCAAAGAAGATATTAATAAAACGAGCGTCAGGAAACCAGGATAAATAATGCCCGGGGGCGTCTTAAGTATTGGATTTCTGCCGGCTGACGAGTGTATCGCGTGACCGGGCTCTGTAAAAACTCTATCTGGGCCATCAAACCATCAAATGGTTCGGTCTCGTTTTCAGCGGCCGACGCGTGGGTCTCGGGTTCCCCTCGCCCTCCAACCCTCCCCGCCCACCGTTGTCTCGCTCTTCGATAATAAACCGCAATTTCAAACCGGCTATTGCGCCCAATCAGGACTCGTGGAAATTCGAAAGCGGAGCTCCGTCTCGGCGAACGTGAGGGCGATTGAAGAAATCAGCTGGGGTATTCTCAACCTTGACTACCTTCAAACAATCCACATATACTATGATATTAATACTTCATCGCTTTGACAACGTGAGTAGCCTACACCGAAATTAAACTAAAAAAAACTACCTTAATTCAAATATGTAACGTAATTTAATTAGTAAAATATCATTTAATGTAGAATTAACCCTGGCCACTATAAGTCTTCTAAGTACTTCAAAATTCAAAGGAATAATTTTAAATATCACACATTGGAACTGTAATGCTTCCGGATAATCATCGTCAAAACTGGTCAATATGCCGATGCTCGTGCTTTATGAAGGAAAATTTTAAATTTTTCGAATTTCAAAAATTTGACAGTATTCGAAAAGGTGTAAAATTGAGCAAAAAGTAGCAATATGCAGAAAGAAAACAAACAGAAAACACAAATACAGAGCCAAAAATGCGGGACAGACGACAATACTTTTACTTTCAATAATGCCCCAACCGAGCCAACAATGCAGGCTTTTTCTTCAATATTTGATTGCAATAAAAACCAGTGTTTTTGCAATTTCTGAAGACGGATTTTTGCAATTCCGTCGCCGCGTTACCCGAAAACGGTTTCCGGATTCGTAAGCCCGACACAATTCTGCATCTTTCGATGTACAGGAGTCTGGGTCTCTCTTCGTTTCCGACAGAGAGAGAAACACCATTACAGTTTTAATTGATTAAATACAAATGATAGGCCTACGTTGCTGATACAGATAAATCCGAACTTGTTTATAACGTGTTATAAAATATTGCAGCTGTACGCCTCAAGCAGACGCACCCAGGGAACTACGCTTATGCATAAAATAAGGGCGAACCTCCAGAACAAGGAGAAAGTTCAGCTAGTTGGCCTATTTAAAAAATGAACTGGGAGAAAGTTGGCGCGGACACTGAGGGATCGCGGCCCACCTAACATATGCATGGAATTTGTAAGGGGCCTTAGGGCAGGTATGCTAATGCGGTCGCATTAGAAGAAAATCGGCATCGGGGTTCCTGCGCCCGACATTTTCCATTAGGCCGGGTCCTGGATTTTTTCGATATTTCCCTCCCTTTTTTTCCCCTTCCTCCCGAGCTTAAACCGACCCACTTCTTGAATCGCAATGCGTCGCCGGTTCAGACTCCAAGGCGGGATTAGTCGGTCTGATATGCCCATCTAGACCGCCCTTTTGTTAAAGCTAATTCCGATCGGGAAAAAAATTATTTCATTTTATCAAAGACATATGTTAAGTTCATACAATTTATTTTACTTTACACCACATAACGAATTTATTTTAAACTAACATTCCATTGCTACAGTTGTGTATTGAGCGATCGTAGTTTAGCTTATTCCCAGTGATCGATGTAAGGTGATTTCTGTTTTTATGGGATAATTTAATTCATTTCAATGTATTCATAAGAAAAGGATTACTGTTTCGAATTTGCCTCAAAGGTGAATTAAAAACGTTTTAAATTTTTCGATTCGGCAAGATATTCTGTTTGACAAGATTCTGACTAAACGGCCACCCGGGCAGACAAGGTCCTGAGTTTAGCAAAATTGACTCAATCGAAACGCGAACTGGGCGGCGATGACCCGTCCTTAAAATGGGTTAAAAACCGAGTTCATAAAATTCGACTGCATCGTTACTTAAGATTCAGACCGTAAAAAAAGCGCTCACGGTTGTAAAACAGATTGGACTTTTAAAAGAATTTCGAATTAAAGCCAGGGCGGCGGGTTCAATTTACTTTACGACGGCGTAATTGAATCGACATCTCAATTAGGGAATAATCTGAAATTTAAATTTCATTTACATCCCTCCTTCATCCGAGATATCGAGAACCCCTTTTTTAATTACAAGGAGGAATTTGAAACAAAATTAAAAAAAAAAGAAAGGGAGGTACGAAAAGAATCTATTACGGCCATAATCTAATCTGTCGGCACACGACGGCCTATTAAATTACAAGAGGGGTCGCACGAGGAGTGAAAAAACACTCGGAGTCAAACCTGTTCTGGATGTTATTAGAGCCGGATAAAACTACAATAAATCTTAGTTCCTTTTCGTTATCTGGTCTCTTCACTACTTAGGTCTTATTTAAATTTTGGAAGTGGGGGGAAAAAAGTCGTAGGCCCATACAAAACCCTTTCTCAGGGCGTAAAAAGACCGAGACCGTGAACATCGACAAACGTTCTGATAAAATTAACGTCCTTCGGGTTTATTTAACCAGTAAATTATACCCCGCCTGTACACGAACACATGGTTCAAATAAAGTTGCCTCCTATATATATATATTTTTTGACAAACAGCTCAAAGGTTAAACACACCAAACTAAGCAAACTGTAAAGGAATAAAGTGTAAATGAATATTGGATTCAGTGAACACTGTTCTGTACGGAAATCGAATGCACTCAGAATAAGCAAATTTTTAAGTTATCTGGTTTTCCAGAATGTTAGCAGATTTTATTACTATCACAATATTGTAGTGAAATATACTAAAATAATGTATTTGCTATTTTAATTTGGAATCAATAGCAGTTGTACTCATACCACAAAAATGTTAATTTAAAGAAACTGTAACCAATTCTTACATATAAAAAAATCTATAAAAAAGGAAGACGGATCTGCGAAAATTCAAATTATCATCCACATCATTATGCTGAACTAGTGTAGATAGTATATGTTCACGAGATAGGGATACAAAGACAATACTGAAAATTGTACTTCATTCGAGGCTTTAAGATGATATTCCATAAATATATTTGAAAGTATTCGTGACATCATTCGTTTTATTCTCTACCCCGTATCGTTTTATTGGGTCTGTTCTATTTCTAGTCCGGATTGTCCGAGATCCGAGGAAGGAAGGTCAGAGTTGATCGGACAGGTTGGGATGAGGAGCCCGGCGGATTCCATTTCTTCAAGAGGGTAAAGAACTTCGAGGCACTAAAAACCTTTGCGGGGATTTCTTCCCTCAGATTTGGAATCTCGGGGTCGATTGACCGTTGAGGTCTTTTTTAACCCCTCCCGAAGTACACCCCGAGAGAAAATAAGACGCAACCGGTTTCCAGAAGGAAAATGCTATAAAAGAATTCTCGAGGGTAATCTATAGCAATAATATAATGGCACGTATGTGGTGATGGGAAAAATTATTATTATTATTTATTGACAATATATTATTACGCATCAAATTCAAACAAAAGGTAATTACAGTCTGTTTTATTCTGTAATTTTCAGGATTTTTCCCCAGCGATTCACCATATCCGAACAAGTGGATTAAGGTTTTCCTTTCGCGATTTTCCTCCGTCAAATAAACTACTATTCCGTAGTAGTAAGGTAATTTTGCATGTCGGTCACTAGCACTGAATCGCCAGATATATGATAACCGTCCTGAATTAATCGAGCAAGTTTCATTCTGATTAAGTCCGTGTCAAGTACAAAAGGGAACGCTATTGGTTGGTAGTGGTATCTAAATGGCTTCCGCTACAATTTCATCCAACTTGCGGAGGTCCTTTCTTCGGGCCTACTTCAATCATTCAGGCGGCAGTTTCCTTTCTGTCGAGGAAACGTAAGTCAACAAAAGTGTTTACTTATTTCGTCCAGAGATGTTTTTACCTTCCCCAGGCACGCACCTTATGAAATGTTGACCGCTGACCGGGGACGTTACGCCCCGCGACAACAAGAACAAACTATTATTCCTTTTCCGGCTTAATAATTACAGGGCCGGGCTATATACAGTCCTCGGGAAAATTCTTTGAAATTCAAATTAGGGACGTTTATTCCCACCTTGCGACGTTCCATTCGGGTAAATAATCTACTCGAGGCAACCGCATGTTTTCGAGAGAGCTGAATTAACCTGGAACTGAATTATGTCCTGAAACAGTGATCAAGGTACCTAAGGTAGATCTAAAGTGCAACGGCGAAGGAATATTCCAAACAACAATCGCTGCAACTAGACTTGTTATGCTATCAGATAAAATAAACCACAGCTACACATCATTCATCAGCAGACTCATTGCTAGTTATTTTGCCGAGAAAATCGCCCGAAATTATTTTAGAAAAAAAAATTGAAAAACTGGTAACTCGTACGGATTATGAAATCGTTCCCAAAAAACGATAAACAAATTAAAGCTTTCCTATTTAAAAAAAATTAACCGGGTTAATTTAGGAAAAAATAGTCATGGTAGTTCCAGTGGGTCCATTTTGCATAATATTATGTTTCTCTCCCGTAGTTCAAGAGATTCAATATCGGCGTTAAATGAGACACAGGGACGACAGAAACACGGGTTATAAAATACAGAGCGTCGACTGAAGTTAGACCACACAAGCCAGACCAACGTCCCGACAAGGTTGACAAGGTTGACGTTTCAATCTCCACCAAATACTAACTTTAGATTCAGACCGAAATCCATGACGGGAGGGGGATAGACAAATAGTCATGCGGCTGCATTATTAATTTCCACTATTACGCTTGAAAGAAAATCTAAATTGGTACTGAAACAAGGTGACGAATATTGTAAAACCAAGGAATTTTTTCGGGGTCAACGCACTAACTCAAATGATTTGATTTCGATTCCCAGATATTTTAGGACTCTTTTCCTATTGCTATGAAGTGTTCTCCGAACATTGCCACTGCGGAACAAAAAAATAGCTTAAATTATTAAAAAAAATATTTACGCGTTGTCGGATTTAGACAAGATATTTTATTTTAAGTCATCTATCTCCTGGTAACCGAAATCCGGTCGTGGAGAGCGCCGACAAAAGAGATTTTTGATCTCCCGCTTTTCAAAGAGGAGCATCGCCCCGAAGGACAATGCTGGGTCCGCTCGATCCCCCAGGACCCTAATGAAAATTACACCGTAAGGCTTTTTCCGGGAATCTGTGGTGGGTTTAAAAAAAAAAGGGAAAAACTCCGAGTCCTTTCTTCCCTCCTTTCTACTTCTTCTACTACTCTGTCTTTTTTCCCGGGTTCTTCTCGGATGGGGCCCTGGGGGGACATCTGTCATTGTAACATTTGTCACCCGTGGGGGGTTGGGTGGCGGCTCCCAAAACCGCCCCGAGACTTCGGAAATTTCTTACCGCTTCTCTCCTTTATATATTTCCCCCGCTCTTTTATAATTTTATTACGAGGGAAACGCTCCTTATTTCGCGGAAGGGCCGAGATGAAGTCCGCCTTTAAAGAGAGAGCTCCGGTTTCCTCGGTTGAAGTTGGGCTAAGTTATTATTGTTGTTGCCGCGAGCGGTGTCGCCCCCACCCCGCCCGGGAGATTATGGGATTCGAATAATGAAGTGGAACGCGGTTCGTGTTTTATTTCTTTTTATTTGAAGCGTTAGAATTTAATGAGTACAACGCGGCGCCACGATCAGCCCGCCTTCTTCATCTTCGTGAAAGAATCCGTTTCAATCTTTTAGTAAAAATAGTCGCATTAAAATATGTTCCGTCGGGAATTTTATTAAGAAAGCATATTGTCACACCAAACCAAACTATATAATGCAAACAATACACAGGTGGTAAAAGGATGTAAATAGACTACTGTTTGTTATCTATAAACCTCACAAGGCAGTGAAGAACACGAGGACATTTTCTTCTAAGACGGCTCGGGATTTTCAGGAAGAACGCAAAGGACTACGTCAAAACGTACACGTTTATCACCTTTTTAAAATTCGGAATAAGGTATTTCGCTTAATTCCTAAAGTTAAAACGCCCACCATATTTGGATTTTAGAAACGCTCTCCTCGAGTCTTTCTTTGGCTGGTTGTGGGGGCACTCCGGCGTTAACCGAAGGCGCCTCTTGATTCGGGCCGGTGATCGTGACGCACGTAGAGCGCGGGGACGTGCCCCGAATCAAGAGCGTGTTTGGCCGCTCCTTAAAAGGCATCAGGAAAACTGGGGACGGGTCTCCCACCCGGAGAATCGAATGATACCCCCCTTTTCCTTCCGCCGTACCGGAGTATGCGTGCGTAGGCAACCAGCACCACCCCCTTCGGCTATACACAAGGACCGGTAAAACTTATAGGTTTTCCTACTTGCTACGTTTCTGTTATTTTTTTCGCTTGTTTCAGTTACACAAGTTGCATACCTAAAGCGCCTAGAGAACGCGTCTATGACTAGATAATAAAACGATTTAAATATTCTATTTTTAAATAGAAAATATTCTATTTTTTGAAAGTCATCAAATTATTAGTACTATCGAACAATAAAAACTGTATAATAATTTTTTATACTGTTTCTTTTAGAAGTCCAAGGAAAAGTAAAACGAAACAAACTGCTATTAATTCCGAGTTCCCCTGCGCGACTAATTATTTGCTTGAAAAGACTCTTTCAATAAGGTTTCTTCCTACCGGTAGGCCCATTGAGAAGGTGCAACAGAGTTTGAAACACCAATATAAGAGGGAGGGATAACCGGTTCGGTCTATCGCATCTGTATCGAAGGGAGGTACGAGAAGGTGTATACAACCGAGGTAGAGGGAGGGGGACTGATAGAGTTTCCCACCCCACAGACAATATCCTTTCGTGATAGAGCGAGAGGGCGCCGATAGGGCGAGACGCGTGAGCGAGAAGGAGGGAGAGACAAAGGCCGGGGCGATGGTAATTCGATGAAGACGGATTCCGCCGACGCTTTTGAGAGCCCCGGCCCAGTGTTGGGCCCTCCAAAGGCGTTTAGGATGATTAAATCGCGGCCATTAATAAGGTGCCACCCCAGATAAGCCGCGACTTTTTCTGACTCCCGGCCCCTTTGTTCACCGCAGTTCGCCCCTCGTAATTCATTCGATTCTTGGGCCCGTTCCTAGACGTCCGGGATTCTAGAGTTAACGAGGAAGAAAGTGATAAACCCAACAAACAAAATAAAAACGGAACACTGAAGATATAAATTAATACTATTAAAATTACTGTAGCGGTCAAAATAACTATATCTCAAAAATCTGCCCGTTAAAAAATTAAATTTAAAAACGACGTCATTGTGTTGTGTTTGAGACTGTTATTCCTTTAGACTTGAGACTGTTATCGAAGAAAATTCAGCGGCTAGTGTATTTTATTAAAATAAGAAATGTACAAATTCAATTAAAAGTCGCAATCACCAGTAGTTTTAAATACTAAAACTTAGCTTCTGAAATAAACTAATTGAACTTAATAGAATAAACACTTTTTGAGGAATTAAAACGGTCCCTATATATTTATATACCACGCATGAGCTAAGAGAATACGTTTTAGAGAAATGAAATTCCTTCCATTACAGATGCCACGATAGACGGTCCCTGAACCCATTTCTGGCTCATGGCCCCTTTGTTAGATACGGCCGTTTATATATCTACGTCGTAATTTATTCCCGGAAAATTCACGATCGTCCATTCCTTCACTCGAGTAAGTGACAAAGGGAAAGAGATACAATACTAATTTAAATAAATCCTCCGAAGTTTTATAAGCGCGAGTCCATGTTCTAGAGTCAAGATGCGTTGGAGGAGGACAACTCTCATATTTATTAACAGCGCATTTCATTCAGTAGGACGTATGCGGCTCGTTATGCACCAGCCCCCAATAACTCGTCCTCGACACTTTGATATATCAGTGTCTATTCTCATTTCGGTCAAAATCGATGACAGAATCCGATTGTTCTAAACAGAACTTATCATATAGGCGAAGTGATCGCAGTTGAAGCCCGGTAAAGGGACGCTTCCGATCGACCCGTTTCGAAACTATAATTTTCCCGGGCGCGTCGCTCTGTTCCAAAAGCGTCGAAGGGGGCCGTGTCGGAGGTCGTAGGCCCGGTTGTAATTGCTCCATCTGTAGGGGCTCAACTAGGCGAGCCGGTCTCCGGGACAGGGCAGACTGATTGATAAGGCGAGGGGGGAGCCACTTGACTTGTTTCTTTTTTAGTACCGAAACAGCGCGCCCCTCCTCTTTCTTGGTCCCATTCCAAACCCGAACGACTCCCCGAACAACATTCTAGACAAGTGGTCCTCCCTTTTTGTTCGCTCTTATTTTGGAAATGCAGAACTCGAGAGCGCTAGAACCACCAGTCGACTAGAATACTAAAACTAATATTGATGTTCTATGAATTTGGATAAAACATGTTAGATTAATATTTTTAACCATCAAAATAAATTTGCGAATATTTTATAAAATATATATTTATTAATATTGAGTTTTTTAAATAATATACCTAGACCTGTATTGTAAATATACATTTATACAGTATAATGTTAAGCTGACGTCACGTACTGATTATTTTTTAAATATCTTAATACCTTTATTTATTTTTTAAGGTCTTTGTTTTATGTTGAGGTTGTTTGAAGAGGGATATACACAGAAAGTATACGGCATGGTTTCCTTCTAAATATTCAAAATCCTGTCACATTTTTCTCAAGCGTACTCAGTGCAAGAGACCCACTGGACCGTCCACGCTTCCGAATCATAAGGCACGAATTACGCTCGAACGGGCCGAGAGGAGATCATGAAGGGGTCACTCCCTCCCCTACTCTGTCGGATCGCGCTCCCCTCGCATTAAATTTAGCCATCAGATAAATAATAAAGACGTGACCATTCCGACAGGGGGGACGCCCCCAAGTAGGGGGATGTTTACCTATAGATAACACCGAATGTACTGTTTTTTTTTTTTGTTATCCGTACACCCCACCCAAATGCAAGTGACCGACCAGCACACCAGGGGGAATACAGGGGATACAGGCCCATCGACCTTATTTATAACATGTAAGAAGAAAATGAGCCCGCAGTACAATTTCGGAAATGGCCCACAGAGGTTTATGTTAAATGCAAAGGAAACATACATAATACGGGACGTTTTAACCAAGGTTTACTTATACTTATAAGTTAGGGAGGAGGTCGAAATCCCTCTTACGATTTTCATTTTTCACTCAATCGGTCCTAAGGGGTATATATATTAAGGTTTTTAAGACGTACTTATGCAAAATTCGACAACCCGGCTCACTCTTTTACTAATAGAATGTACTCTGTGGACTTCCCTCAGTCCCTGTTCCATAACCCTTACATGTCATCGCGTTCCACAACTTAACAGTCAAGAAATTAGTGATTCTAAAGTGTCTAGCTGAATTTGACAGTCATTTATAATACAATTCCCCGTTTCGGGTCGGTTCCGTCTGGGTTTTATGCAAAATTTAATACAGTCGGCCACCACTTGAGAAGTTGCAGCAGTTCTAGGAATTCAATAAACTCCGGGAGAAGTGTGTTTCAATCGACTACATTGAAAGTGCGATAAAATATTCGGGTTATGCTGTAAATTTATACAAATAAACTCTCTAGAACCGAATGAACCACCGCCGTGCTAATTAAGAGATTGTCGAGTCAGCCTGGAAGTTTTTTTAGCCGTTATTAGAAAAATCAAATTTCCAATAACCGAAATATTCGCGGCAATCTAGCGTACCGCGGTTTATTGGACGGCTTATATTTAATAACTGATACGTCTAATAATATCGTCGAAATTAAGACGGTAAATGTTAATAACGACGGCCGGAGCAATAAAGGCCCCATATTAATATTCCCTTTAGGCGGCGTTGTAAGTATTGCCCTCGCCCGAGACGAGACCTCATAATGAAGCAATATATGGTGCCATAAATCATCGGCGGCGATGAACATCCCGTATTATTTTTTTTTCGCCCCCTTCCGGCCGCCAGTGTGTTTTAAAGGAAAGTTTTAATGGCGGCGCCGGGAGAGCCGACAGACGCTAAAAATTATACCGCCAGTGCATTTACGACGGTAATTATATTGGTAGCGGCGGCTCGGCGAAGGAAGGTTCCTGAAAAATTAATATGAGGCCACATATGGTCTCGAAAATTGCGAGAGCCTCACCCGCCCCCACCTCCCGACTCTTGTTCATTTCCCTCCATCAAAATATTTACTCGGGGCCGGCTCGTTAAATTCAGCCGGTAATTTGATCGTTACGAAGCCCAGTTTAAGCCATGTTGGGCTTCTCGGTGTGTAGATATTCTAGCCATCGAATCCTTAAATTAATTATTCCTACTTTAAATCTAATCTGTTCGGGATAAGCACCTGTACTAGGCGTCAGATTTTCCAGTTTCTTGAAGATACGTAAGCTCTACATAATACTCTGTCTTTTGATATAATGAAGTCTCTGGGTTTTACTTTCCGGAAAGGTGCAACATGAACTCAGATATTAAAATATGCCGAAGGAACATCGGTATGAATATTATAAATAAATCCTCGAAAGAGCGCACGTCTGTTTATTATAAACGCAAGCCGATTCGAGTTCATGAAGGCGCAATACATTGAGTAAGAATAGTCCCGGGTGTTTAGTGGCGGCTGACGTCTGCATTTGGCCGGACCTCAGGGTAAACGACTATTTCGGGCAGCCCTTTAAGCCAAATACATTTGGAAAGAAAACAGCCCCGCGGCGGCGGCCCCCGGAAACAATCCCTCTCCCATTGCGATAACAGAACGGCGCTGTCAAAATGTTTTGTAACATAGCTGAACGTCGCACGGGCGCATGCTAATGGGGGTCAAACATTATATTTGTTTCCAACTTAGAAATAACTGCTCGTGCGGAACACTGAAAAAACTATCAACGCGCTTCATAAACAATACCTAAAAGTCGGGTCCACTTTCCACGAACATCGTTTAATAATAATTCTTATCCCAGAAATATGTTCTGATAGTGAAATACAACCGAATGTTTTGATGTAAATATTAGCAAACAACAATTGTTGATTAATTAATACCATGATAATATAAAATCCAGTACCTGTATAAAAATCATCCAAAATATATCGTGGACTATTAATTTCCCATATTATACAATTACCATAACTTTATATGAAACATCATGGGTTCCAAAAATGCTTAATAACACCGCAATTATTTAGTTCCCAGCCCAATATTATATTTTATTCGAGAAGTTGCACCGCTATATTAATAGAATTTAACGACGAAACGCGTGATGTGTCAACCTAACAGCCAGCGGGAAAGTTGTATTTACTTAAAAAAAAGCAGTACTAATCGGACGCCGAGGAAAGTTCGCAAAAGTGCGAGGGGCTCAGGTGGGGCGAGTGGCGGGAATTTTAAAAATTCAGGCCCGAACGACGCGGAGGCCGCTAATCCGTCCCGGGTATCCGGGGGCGGAACTCGGGGCGGGCGGGAAGTGCGACCGGGGCCCAGAGCCGGGTAAGTGTTAAACTGTGTTAAACCATTATGGGCGACGACAAGAGAGCGGCTGAAATTTGCGGTAAAAGCACTCAGGGCGCCGTTATGCCCCGGAGATAGTTACAAGAGCGTGACGACGCCGCCCTAGAGCTGAAGCGCCGCTTTGGACATCCTCTCCCACCTATAGGACTGCCAACTATACCGTCACTCTGACCTTTCCCCCCGCCCGATTTGCATCCAGAAACGTCAACCTGTGTTCAGTTTCATGAACTACAAGAGTACATTTCACTTCTCCCTATACTGACATGATTCAACGAATTTATACATAAAATATCGTTGATAAACATAGTACGAAGAGCTTTTCTTTTTCGACCATTTTATTGCCACAACTGTACAATCAGCGATATTAATGTCCAATGCACACTATTAATAGAACATAATGGAGGAGAACCCCACAGGCAAATATCTGTTCTATTGTTCCCGAAGATGGCTGGAGAGTCCATAAATTTTATCGGACTCTCGGGTGGAAGCAATTAAAATAAATAAAAATAATTAACGCCAAATGAATCTCCTCCTCGTCCTTTTTCCCGGCGGGCCTTTGTTCGAACCATCGACGCGATCCAATTTTAATAGGGTTAGAAGAACGCGCGTCAAAACGTTATTACCGGGACCGGTTTTTATGACGGTCGTAAAACCGCGCGTTTACTGAGCGTTAAATCCCTTCAGCAAACGCCCCCACCAAACTCTGCGCCCGCTTCATTATCTGCTTTGCCCAGTTAGGTGTCATTTACTGAGACACCGCCCTCCAAACTGAATTAAATTCTAAGTTGATTTTACCGGCACTCCCGCCAGGGCCAACAAGTCGATAATTGTAGTGTACCCAATACAACAAAGCCAAATTAGGCTTCAACGGTCTTTATCGCCCGGTTAAAATATTAGGTCAACACAGACAATGAATTCACGGTCAATATTTTCAGTTTTCGTACTAGAAACAGTACGTCATCATTAATTTTTAAAAGAAAAATTCTAAAGGTAAGAACTGGTTTATATAAAGAAAAAAGTGAATATATTAAAAACTTTTCCAACTTTAACTTATAAGAAGTAATGGAAGCGTTGAGAGCACTCAAAGGTGAAGTATATACAGTCTAAAGTAAGTGATTCTGTGGTTCAGAGGGCGGCAAAATTGCGTCCCTTCTTTATTTGAAAGTTTAAATCAGTTTCTAAATCAACTAGTATAACTGTTATTGAACTTCCTCTCGCTAGTATAGGAGATATTTTCAAAGTAAATTTTAACATGGCTCATTTCTTGTCCTTAGATGTTTAATAATAATAGTGTACATTGAATATTGTAATATTTCTTGAGTATTTTATACTAATGCCTATAATCTTATTGTGGTGTTTAAGATTTCACATTACTAAAAAATATATATCTATTCATTTTGTTATAAAAAGGGGATCGTGCATCTAAAATGCTATAAACATTCCAATCATTAATAAAGACTAATTATTTACAAAACTACCCAATTTCGGAAAAACAAGGCCCTCCAATATTCCCATCATGCGACAGTATGAAATAACCTTATCGTGCCCGTAGTTATTAATGGCCGAGTGGTAATAATACCTATAATAATATCATCCGAAAAACAAACAGTTCGTGATGTACGTGAGTAAGATAATTCGGTAATGCGTAAGATATGATCGCGATACAAAATTATTCGTATTATTTCATGAAATACCCAGAGAGAAACACCTTCACTGTTCAAACAGTTCTGGGTGCGATAGAATCGAGCAATTTCAGTTTTGCAATTCGAAGTCGAGCAATTTGGTCGGGAAAACTCAATGTCGTAACCTGTCGTGAATTGTGTAGTCCATATGACTTATTGTATACTGAAGCTCCTGATAATGGAGCGAATATTTCAGAAGTGAAGATGATAAACTGAAAGATAAACTAGATGAGAAAATCGGTTTCTTAATGTGGGCTTTAGTAGGAAGCAATACACAAGAATGAACTCCTAATGTCTACATGAATTCAATATGAAGTACGCCTTATATTCAATAAATAAAATGTACCCCCCCCGGCGTTTGTTCGTTCATCATTAATTATGATCTCGCGTCAAGAATGTACTTAGGCCAACATAAATTAATTAAAAGCAAATGTTAGTCGAAAAAAAACCGTAAACACAACTGCGCTAATCAGCTCTCGTATAAAGTTTCCGAATTAAATCCAGGAGTGTAATCAGGCTTCGCGATTTATTTGGTCTCGCTTACAACTTTTCTCCATTAAGTTTTCAAATTTTGCAAGTGCTAAAGGAAGACATTTTCGTAAATTTGGTGGCTACAACGTCGCATATTAATTTTCGATCTCTTCGGTACTAATATTGGGTTTGAAAATAAAATTTCTTACCGGGAGATGATGGAACATAATAATGTTCAATAATGTCAAAAAATAATTATGTGCAATACCTTGAATTCCCCCAAGTAATTTTGAATCGTGAATAACGTGCACTCCTCAACATACCTGAAACAAAAGCAATAACTAATTAAAGTGTTGTAACTAAAACATACTCAGTTCACATTATACATTAAACAAACAATAAAATGAAATGCAATTGATAATAAACATGATCAATATATTCAACATATCAATATAACGCCATTTATATAGGTATTTTTTGTACAATATTAACTGATAAATATTTATATTTTAAAATATTTATTCCTTTAGGCTAATAAAATAGAAAAAAATATAACCCGAGATATAAGAATCGAGACCTGTTTATCCGTTACTTCATGGAAATGTACAAACATCAATATGAGGAATATCACTAAGCTTCAAGTGAGAAGTAAAACGACCCCCGGATACAAATGTCCCTTATCTCCCACGTATAAATAAGCCTACCGATATTGATACGCTTTACTTTCGGGGTCGAATCATGACCAATGCTACGATTCGCAAAATTAATGTTATGAACCCACCCGGGTGGTGTGGCGGGGGGCGGGACTCACCGCTGGGTATTTCTTTATCGGGGAAGGCCGTTTTTTATTCCCCGGGCCAAGAGGAAACGGCTCGAATTCGTCAACGGGAAAGTAGGGATCGATCCGGAAGCGAGAAAAGCTCGAGGAGGAGCGGCAGAAGAGAAAGGGTCGGGGGCGGGCCGGGGGTGCTCCAATGCTCAAGCGAAGTGGGCCCTATGCAAATTCAACGCCGCTCTCATATTAGACGTATTGGGTTGAATTTTTCACAGGGCCGGGCATCTATCAAAGTCAAACCGACCTATACGGTCCACTATTGGGGCCCAGATTATCCCGATTTTTTCAACAGAACCGAGAGGATAACTGATAACTTGGATTTCCGGTAGGGTTTTTTACCCTCGGCCGTTATACATGATTTACACTATTAGGCACTATTCTAAATTATCAAAATGAAATAATTCTCGTTCGAACGTGACAACTTTGTCACACACCGAATCCGGCACACGAAAAATTGATAGGAAACAGAAAATAACACGGATGTTATAGAATGCATTTTTTCATTGACGAAAAGTTCAGGTCAAAAAAATCCTCCTGAGGTTAGGTTTCGAAATAAACTTATCAAGGATTCTGGGGAAAAAATTGCACACATGTATAAACGGTCAGCGGGAGGGCATTTTACAGTTCTTTACTGTGGGAATTTAGAACGATGTGTTTGGAAAACCGGAGCAGAGAAAGGTCTGTCCCTAATGAAATATGTATGCGCATCCAAAAGGGCCCTCACTGGTAAAAAGGGGATGCTAACTTTCGGCTTCCGACAGCTGATTTAAATAGGGAGGTTCACCGTTTATATTATACTTTTATATATATATATATATATATATATATATATATATATATATATATAATGATCCGCATATAACTTCAAATGCCGTTAAAATTGGTACCGGTGTTCAATAACGGTTCAGAAGATACATGAATACACAACCAACAATGAGTTTCTTTTGTGAAGATTAATCATTTTGAGGATTAATCAATGTTAAAAACTCTAACTTAAAAACAAAAAAGGCAAATCTAGAATACATTTTGTCAAAGTCACACTCCATAAGTTTTATAAACCGCATTTGGACACGGAACAATGGTGAAAATAAACAACTACCCCGGAGTAATTAATTTTCTGTACGAATACAATATGGAAATATGAAAACAGCAATTATACTATGGAGATAATGTCGCATTAATGTAATTATGCTAAAATTCAGTGAGTTCAACGAACCACGCATTGTTAAAACAAGATGATAAGGTGATACAAACTCATTTTGCCTGATTCCATTCGCGTTCGCCTCTATACGACAATTTAATATCCGGATTAAAGTCTCGAAAGATTTGAAAGTCCGTAGATTTCGTGCGTTTCTGTCACCTCTCGCGGGATTGGTCTTTTGCTAGACCGGTTTCGGCTGCTCGCACTTTTGGCACTTTGGTTGTTTTTCGGGGATCCCCGCTGCACTGTCACTGTCACTTGTACTGTGGTGGTTGTCTGCCTGTCGCGTGTATATACACGTGTCTCGTTATTGTGTTTTGTGGCGTGTAAACAGGTATGTTAAACTAATTTTAAAGTCCCTTTCGTACACGAATTAGCACGAAAAAAATCCTTTAATTCAACAGTATTCCTTGCCACCTTAAGCTGAAATGGCTGTGTTTCGTCACTATCCAGTAAGGAGCAGGAGTGGCATCAATGGGTGGATTCTTCATCAAAATATATCACACTGAATTTTAAACATTGTCGTCGTTAAAAAAGGAACTAACCTACGGTGTGTAGTTATGAACGACATGATGTTAAAATTATTAAATTCCCGATTTCCCGATTTAAATCGCAAAATCGGAAATTTCACGTACGTAATTTGCCGATCCAACGAGTCGAACTGAAACCTTTCGACCGGAAGATGTACCGCTCTTTGCGAACAGTTGCGAAATACAGAATCGTCGTCACGCGGGGGGGGGGGGTGCTTCCCACCTGGGCGTGGGTCGGATCTCCGAATAAATCAAACGGACCGAAAACTCGGCGGGGCCGCTAAACATTTGGCGTGTTATGAAATTTCAAGGCGAATACACGAACACTGAGCAGGTTTTTCGGTGCGTGATCTCTGTTTGGGCAGAGGCGGCCCCGTGTCCTCCCATATGTCGCCGGCGACCAGCAGGCCGGATTCATCGCTCTCTGGGCCGTGATTTTATTACGGTCCAAAAAATTTAAATTAAATAAAGGACGGGTTGTTGGCGAGGCCCGCTTATTTATTCAATTTTATACTCCTGAATAATATTTTCACTTATTAATGTAGAGACATTCCAGCTAGAAACGATAGAAACAACAACGCTGAAATTTGTTGGTTATAAACATTTATCAGTTAAGACTCTAAGGGCTCTTGTAACTTTCAAGTCACATTTCAATTTATCGAGATTCTACCAAATAATTATAGCTTTTTTCGTGAGATGGCGCATAAATCTAAGTCCTATAACGTTGTCAGGTTTATAATTGCCCATAGAGGGTTTATATTGATGACATTCATTCGCTTTACACAAAAATACATGGATCGCCTAGTTGGAGATGCCTAGGTTGAGAAATCCAGGTTGGATTTTAACCCACCGATATAACCATTTTCTCATTTAATATTGATGATATTCACTTTTCCTAATATGCATGGATCGGGTAGTTGTAAATTATTTCCCTTTTTTTTTGTTTTGCGAAACAAATTTTCGCAAGAGTGCTGCGAAAAGCATAAGGGGAGAAAAAAGATATTATTTAACTATGCCCACAATACGATCCATGCTAATTTTGAAGAACTGCGCATAAAAGGTTACAAGAAATCAAATTGTGTGACTAATACGTGTTGTATAATAAGTTACACTTTTGTTTTAAAATAAAAAATTAATCCCTGGGATATTTGATAATAATCATAATCAATATAATGCTATTTAACTAGGGTCTTTATTAAACAAGTAATCAACTAATGATGTAATTTCTTCTCTGTATTTCCTGGGTTTGATTGCAGCGTTCCAATTACGCTAATAATACGACGCAAAAAATGGAATCTTACGGATTATTATAATCTCTATAATCAACGTTAAATGATTGCAAGTAATTTTTAAATTTCCATAACTGGAGGCTAATATCCTCAAATATTTAACAGTTTCTTATCCTGGCACCCTAAGAAGCTTTATAAGAAACATTGCTGAAGTCTAACAAAACATTTTTCTAAATATATAATTACTACAGATTTTATTAAAAGAATATTATTAATTTTGTAATCACTAAACCTAATAATAATCCTTGAAAGATCACTGTCATTTTATAATTCATAGAATAGTTCATTCATTGATAAAATATTTCATTCGTTCTTTCTCCAATTAGAACACTTATAGAGAACGGTAAAATTAATTCTAGCTTTGTTAATTTATACAACTCTTAACAACATAATTGCTGTCGAGATGATAATAGCTTTGATGAAGCGCGGCACGTTGTCCAGAGCACAATTGGGTTTTCAGATTCCAGAACGTTGAATCATGAAACGTCCTCATTAGTGAAGCGAACGTTTTTTTGGAAGCTTGTCGTATTGTAGTATTCAAAACTAAATTTCATAGCGGAAATGACTATCTGACGAAGAAGAATGTGTTGAAGCAAATGTTCAGATTTTAATTGGCCGACTCAGTCTTGTCAGAGGATGAAACAGTTGGGCATGACGACTGTCAGTCAGATTGGGTTTAACTTATTAACGCTAGCCCGTACAGAAAAAGTCCGCGCTTAAATTGAAGGCAACACAAAAGGTGGAATAGCGGGAAAACTTGGCGCCGCTAATGGCCGGAGAGTAGAGAGCCGACTGCATGCCAATTGCAAGTCGAACCATTTGTAATACGCCGCGTCTGTGGCCAATTAGATTACTCGCACAAGCGTGACCGAATTCATTTCACGGATGTCACTCTGACTATTTTGAAATTAGACGGCCGAAAACTCATTTCCAGGAGAGCGCTTATATATAGCACAATCGAGATACACCGTGTCGTACTCGTACATTTTCCAGTCCATACTGTCGGTCTTCGTGGATCTTGCTTTCATTCATTTCATTTAACCATTGAAGTGATTTATTCCTCATCAATGTGGGCAAATAAATAAGTATTAATTTCACCACCTAAAGTAAGGTGATTTATTAGTATGAATTAGTAATAACTTACACAAATCTGTACTACTCGTCGTGATACGGCGCCCTCTTAGTTCTATTATATTACTACCCCCTTATTTGGGGGTCAGCGACAATTTGAAACTAATTATCCTAATCCTAATCGCCGGGCGCTCCCAAAGGCTTAACGAGAACATTATGTAACTGGGTCGCTTTGGCGGGCAGCGAAAGTAATCCCGGGCCGTATTTCAGTTTTATCATAGTTGAACCTCGGGACACATGAAAAGGGCCATTTAGCCGGCAGGGGGTGTGTGTTGTTATAATTAAAAACGGAAGGGACACCGGGCAGGTGGTGTAAGGACCGATTTTGGAGACGGGCCAACGGGCCGACCCCCGGCGAAATTAGGCCACACAGCCTGAGAACGACACATATGGCCTGTTATGGCCGTATATTTTACGCGGCATTGCCCTCGGATGACCCAATAAAGGTATTTTAAGTGGTAAACGACATTCCGGGATCTGTTAATTACAAACAATAAATAAAATAGGATTACGCTTAAAATTAAAATATTTGGAACAGATGGACCCTATTGATACACCGTTCCATGAATTTGAGAATATAACGAAAAAATAACGAAAATATTCTAGAGGAACAATCCTGTTCTATAGGGAAAAGTACACAGACAGGCGTAAATATGAGAAGCAGAAACCCGGAATCATTAGACGATATACCTACCTATTGAAATGTACAAAATTATGACAACCAGTAACACATATTATATGTATACTATCCTCTAAATCTAAAAACCTACTGGAATTACTGAGGGATTATTCAATATTTCCGACGATAAATGAAACCAAACTAAAATGTAAAACTGATTTGATAGTTTTTGTATGAATCTATACAATTTTTCTATAGTTATATTCAAATAATCTTCTGCAACAACTTTCTGTTGCCCCTAACCAGTAACACACAGGAAATCCGACTCGTTCTCCCTCAATGAGCGGTCCAAACGCCTTTTCGGCTGTTCCCGTTAATGAGGCAGCCACGGCCCCCGGGGCCAGACAAACCACTCCATCAAAGGGGGCGGGTTTCGGCTGGATAATTTAGTGCTTTTCCCCGAGGGGTAGGGAGCACCCCAGGTAAAACTCTCACTGGTGTTAAGGTTAAGGCAGCGGAGCCGGGAGGAGACCAATATCCAGAAATTACCCCTCTTCCGGGGTCCGCTCTCCTTACCCGGCCTAATGCCTCGGAAGAAGGGTTGAACGCCCCTCGAGGAAGGGGGAGATTGAATAACGCCGGCGCGGACACCGGATGATAACAATATTCGGGTGGCCGGGGTGGTTGTCCCCCCCCGTCTATCCTTTATTGGAATCGAATTTCTATACCGGGAAAGGGGGTAGTAATTACCGATGGCTCGGTTACTGGCTGCGCAAAAATGTTTTGACCAAGGAGCCCACACTAAACATTACAAACATACTTCCTTTCTATAGCTTTCGAGGTTTCATATTTTTCTAGACCGGTTTCGGCTGCTCACCAAACCCTTTCGGTATCCTGGCCGTGGTTAAAATATTATCGACAACTTGGTACTTTAGATGTCATAAACAAATCGAGAATAGTATATATCCTGTCTGGATTTGGGAAGTTTTCTAAACTTAGGAAAATTCTAGGAGTGATACATCTCTGGCTTCAGTGAGAAGCTAATCAATTCAAATGTCAAAAAAGTTATTATATATATTGCATTGCGCAATATATATATATTGCGAAAGAAACGTAAATAGACTGAAAGTTGTTTCTAATCGAGTGTCGAAAATACTTAACGCGATTTATATGATTTATACAAGTGTATAGTTGAAGTAATGAGCCCTATCTGTGGCTGTATCCGGTAGGGTTCAGGCACACGCCTGTTGGCGGGCAGATGCCCGTCTCGTTTTCTCCATTAGCGGCTCGTCTATATCCCCCCTTCCTTACGCCACGTCCCGAGAATTCCTCGTGTTTGGCCTTCTCCGTGTTGTCTTGTTGTAGCTCTTAACTTCTTCAGACGTTGGGGGGTAGGGGAGGGGGTAGGATTGGGGGGAAGGAAAAAAATTAGACAAAAAAAGCGTGTCACCTCGGTCTCCCCTTATCCCCGTTTGACAAGGTCCCGGGCCGCTAACCCCGCTAACGGCCCGAATCGGCGTTTCACGCTCTTCGACCCCTCTTCTCTTCTCCATCGTCTTTTTTCTCTACCCTGTTCATATCCCTCAGGTTTATTTCTCTTCCGGCCAACTAGACTCTTATTTAACGGTCCTGGGCGTGGCACGGGCCGATGAAACATTTGGGGAATTTATTCTAATTTTAAAAGCGTCGGGAAAACAGTCTGAAATGTCTGGGGACAGAAACGATTTGAATTTATTACAACCCCGAGCGATGGTCTGTGACGACCCAACTAATTACGCGGGCAATAATTCTATTTTGGAATTCTTATTCTCGCGAGCCTTTGTCTCCTTCACATTCCGCAGTTATTTTGGCCTCCGTTCAACTGGTTCACCATCTTTAGTTGTATTCGTTTGCCACCGATTTTCAATAAAATAAGATACCCGGGAGTAACAACTATTGGTAATAATAACATAACGTTCACGAACCGTCCAATTCGAGGAAATACTCTTCCAAATGTACCTTGTTATAAACTTTAAATTTATAAGTGCCGAATCATATGAAATAATAAAATAAATGAATGCCTGAAAATCGTTTCAAATGTATGTTTATGTTGACTGAACCTCCCCTGTAGAATCTCGTGTATGTAACATAAATCAACATTGAAATTCTGTTACGAACCCTCGAGTTTCTTGTGTAACATCCGACAGGGAATGGACATTTCTTGATAAAATCCTTGGATGAAATAGCGACACTCCTACTCCAGGCAAATGAAAAACCAACCCCCAAATAGGACATCCATTACCCGGGCATAATGCACTGCACTGGCGGGGCGATATATATAATATAGCTCACTCTCCCGGGAGGGAAAGAACTTATTCGGATTCGACGCCTTTTAAAACGGAGGGATCCATTATCGCGGCCGGGAAGAAGGGGGAACCTCTGGGGGAATCGGTCAGATAGAAGAGGGGGAGGGGGGGTATGATATTAATCATACCCTCCAAGACGGTAAATGCCGAGGGGCGAATCGGACCTACCCCCGGGGCTCCTACCCCCCTATAAAGAAACCATCGACTGATTAAATTTACAGAAGCGGGAGTATTGAGACTTCCTCTGGGACTCCTCTCTCAGGGACGTTCCGAGAGTTACCGACAATAAAGCAAATAAATCTAAATTCTAAAAAAATAAGGGGGAGAATCTGGGGGACGAGCCTCTGTGAGATCATCATCGGGGCTATGGATTGCGGATTCTTGCGTTTACCAGTCCTCTGTGGTACGGTATATTTACAGAGAATATGAAATCTCAGATTCAGAAATGTTTAAACTCAGTCACTTTAAACTGATATATACATTGAAAATGTTTTATTTCAATCTGCTAAAATATTTCGAAGGTATCCTGGATTACTGGTGAAGAAATGTTATAAACGTCACCTAATAGTGGCTACACATATTCTTTGTTCCTCGGTTTGTCCTGTTTATGTAATATATGTACATACATATGTGTGTTTATGTATATATATTATATATTGGATATAGTAAGCACTAAGCACGTAGTGGGTGCCTAGCGCACACCTGGTCCAAGCACAGCCTCCAATACGTGAGGCCAGCACAAGCGTTCTCCCTGACAAGCATTACATACAAAATTACCAACAGGAAATTGCTAAAGTTATCGTTATTTATCTTCTGATGTAACATCGTGCGATAAAGTATAGCTCACTCAACGCCAGAATCCGTAAGCGACATTCGATTTCTCAAAGTTTAAGAGCCCTAATTAATAATAAATATTGATGCATTTTATTATTATGCATAACTGATTCTACAATTATTCCGTTATACCGATAAAAGAAAATGTATATATACATTGTAAGTCAACAATGTGAGTTTCGATTATTACAATGTAACGCAAAACAAAAATTACTACAAAATTAATATTATGAAAGTTCCAAGAAAGAATTCTTGCAATTGCACCTGATTACATGAGAAGATCTTGTAAACCCTCTGTACACGATAGAGCAATAGTAATTACTTCAGGAATTATCCCAATTTCTCGCCGAGATTGCGGCAAGGAAATGGAAGCGGGTGCTCTGTCAGAAGCGCCGCCCTAACGTAACAACTGGACCGCGACATTTACTCGGATTCGGACAATAAAATCAAATCTCGGAAATTAATTTTTGCCCTTTATATATACATTATATTTTCCCCCCTCTCCATTGCCCTCACAAAAACGGTTTTTCCCGCTTTCCATTAACTGCGGGAATGGCGAAGTGGTGGGTTGGGGGATGGAAGTGGGGCTTTTCTCTGAGGAAATGAAAAGAAGGGGTGAGAGTCGTGTTGGGGGTTGGGGGTCTTGTGCCGGATGAAAAGCAAGGGAATAAATTAGGAGGAAACGGAACTGAAGTATAAAATGTACTGAAATTCCAATTCAATTTGCATAAACTGGGCGCTCGTCGCGGCGGAGGTTCGAAGGTATAATGGTTTTTCAGACGCGGGAAGGATCCCCCTCCTCCACCACCCGGTCGAGGGATCTCTTTTTGGCCTCATTGTAACGCTTTATAAAGGCAGGAATTGAATGCTGGGCGAGCGGTTACCGCAACGACACAAGTGGCATTTGTAACATCCGGAAGTTGACTGTACGAAGGTAGAATGTCCTGCGTTATAAATAAAATTGAAGGTCTTTAAGGGGGCAGCAGCCTAACAACTGGTATTCATGGGGAAGGTCCTGATATAAACGAATAAGTCCCCCATCCCACAGGGTCTAATCAACCTGTGTCGCTGTGTGCCTGAAAATTAGCTAGAATCAAAGAATCAAATTTTCTATATATATCTAGTAACAGGGGACAAAATTACACAATAAATTAAATGAATTCCACAATTTATTCGCACAAATTCCAAAGTGAAGATCTTACTGCAGGGTCAGCGGTAGTTTTGCTAGCTTAGTTAAACCCAACTATAACAGGAAGAGCAAGGGTAAACTTTGTTTCTCATTTCAAGTGGTAACAACGACGCATAGAGAATACAAAATAATTCAGACCAAGGAAAAATGTATTCCTACTTTAAACGGTTCCACAACTTCCAATATTTTATTTATCTGCACCTAATAAATAATCTCAAAGGTCCTGCTAGAAATAATTTTGCGGTATATAAGTTTAGATATTAGTTTGGAATTTGGGGTTTGGGGGTTTGCCCTCATTTAAAAAGCAACTAGCAACTCCACCTGCGACTGGATATATATATATATATATATATATATATATATATATATATATATATATATCGGGGTTTGTCTTTTGATTAATGGACCGTGGCGGCCGACCCTCAATAAGGTAATCATCAATCAGGGCCGACTGGGAAAAAGAAGGCGGAAAGAGCGGAGGTCGCAATTTCCCCGCGGTATATCCCGCAAGCATCGATCAAGCCCGCAGGAGAAATGCACTCCTCGGTCCCAGGCGACGTTTCTTCCGGGGCTAAAGTGGCCTCGTCCAGAACGCTTCGTCGGGTTAACAAAGCGTCGGTAACCCGAAGCTGTTTAAAGCGCTACCAGGCCCTCAGTTGCTATTACGGTCCAAAGGGTTATATCGAAGCCAAACAATGCGAAAACAACAATTTGACCCCGATAATCGACCAAGTGAACGGGTTTAAACCGCTAAAATAACCCGGGTACACACCCAGGTAAATATAAACCAATTACTCACCGGTAGTTTGCTACGGTGAGCAACAGATTTAGTTTATTTTATAGGGTGTCTAGTTTAAGGTACGTTAATTGTTTAGTGAACGGACGGTGCCCAGCCATCAACGCTGAGTTCCCGTTAAACGTAAACTTTTATTTTATTTGTCCTAGCATTCCCTGTATTTATACTGACGATTGGGTTATACCGAAATAGGTTTTCCAATGGATCATACACACACGAGGGATAACAGACAATAAATCCTTCGATAATAAACTATGATTTTAATTTCTCTGGAAATTTTATTTTACGTTAATATTTAAAAACTGCGGTTTAAATGAAAAAAATAGGTTTGTCTATTTAGGGTAGTTTGTTCTATTCAAAACTAATTCAAGACTGAAATACATAGTTTTTCTATATCCCATATATATCATGTAAAAAGGCGGGAAATAAATAACGGGTATGGAAAAATAGCAGCGATACGCATCAAGCCAGGGGGCAAATAAAATTAATTTCGGCCGAAACAATTTGAAGGTCAATTTCGGGAACTAACTGAAATTAGTGCTTGAAAGTTTCTGAAAAAAAAGAATAGAAAAGAAGTGAAATAGAAAAGAGGAGGAACTCTTCCACTAAAAGGGGAATCGTTCTTCTGCCCTTTGGCTGTGTTAAAGGAAACAGGAGGCGGCACCGGCCTGTATTATCGAGTGAACTTTCCAATCAAGTTAGTCCCACGGGGCAAAAGTGCTTCTGGAATATCTCTCTGCCGATGGAATTGGGCCCCGAGGAAAAAGAGAAGAGAGCTTTTTTAAACTTATTACTGCGTTTATGCCCAGAAAAAAGTGAATCCAGTTCCGTAGAGCTTATGAAAGTGCGGGTCGGGCGAAATAACATTTAATACCAACGAAACTCATAACAAACGTGCAGTAAACAAAACCACTTATCAAACAGATAGATTACAGGAGATATAGTTAAGCATTAGGTCGCTGTTTCAGGAGTGAAACATAAAAAAATTATTCATTTATTATTACCGCAGTAATTTTATTTGGCGTTTTAAACTCCGAACCATCGTGGACCCCCCACGGAGAGACTATAGCACAATTTTGGGGCTAACAAAATTAACACATTCTCCAATCAACGTGCATCAATTTCGCCTTAATTCTATAATTACCGATATCACCGGACCCGTGTCACCGTTATTGATAATGAACAATATTTGTCTGAATTCCGAGTGATTTATTTCGAAAAACGTGAACTTCACCGTTTTGTCATGCAACAAAGTAATATCAAGCTGCGGTTGAACAACGGGCGGGTGACGCTAATTGGCTTTTGTACGTACTTTTGCTGGCTGACAGTTTGTGCTGACAGATTTTTATTCAATAGTGAATGATTTCAAATTTTACCTAGAGGGAATTCAGCGTTCCAGCATTCATAAGTCCAATATGGCTAATGACGATCATTTGGAAAAAATTCATTACCATCAATACATATACATTTTCATATATACGATAGTATAATGGAAATTAATAAATGTACTTTCTATCAATGGGATAACGAAACAGTTATTTTATGCCTTAATAGTCAATAGGTGCATTTATAAGAGGATGCGTTACTAAGGATGCTACTAATGATGGGTAGATGTCGAAACTACTCTAGTTTAGGATTACATAGCATATTGGAAACAGAAAATCGAACGAGTGATGATAAAACCTCAGCTCAAACCCGGGCTAGTAATCCGGAGGATAGAGAGATTATACCTGTTGCGAAAGTGGTAGTAAAAAAGTTGTTTTTTGAATTGAATTACTCTTAAACGTTTTATATATCGGTTTTATACATGATATAGTCAAAATATTATAGCCTTCATAAGCTAAATCTGGAATAAAATGTAGGCTGCACAATAAAATAGCATTTAAATAGTTTAGAATACCTCTTTTGTGATCTGCTAAGAGTTGTAATACCGTAGATGCTATTAAAGATGGCGAGCAGCCGAAGCCAGCAAGAGGAGACAGAAGAACGCAACATGCGGTATCATTGACAATATCTTTTTCAACTAATTTATAAAGTGCTATTGGGAACAGTCGATATACGCTCGCGATATGATGTTTGACCTACGAATTTCAGGTGTGCGGGAAACAACTGAGTTTTCGTTTTAACTAAAGGCCGGTCCAATCGCTTTCGGATCGGCCCATTCCAAAACCAATCTCAACACGGGATATAAACAACAATATCTTCAGCCCATGAGAAACGGAAGACAAGTCAATTACAAGAAAGTAATTACAAGAAAAACCCTGGACGGGGGAATCGATAGGATTTCTTCAGGCCCAACGAAGAACAGAAGGGATATTTCATACAGCTAATTGAACCCGGAGCCCCGAACGAAATGATATATGGCCCGGAAATATATTTGCGATATTCGGTGGCGGTGATTGACGACGTCCGTTTTGACTTAAACCGAGTTGAGTGATTTAGAAATGGAGCCAAGAATAAATACTGAGAAGATTAATATTATTCGATAACTATTGTTCGTCATTTTTTGTTTATACGTATTTTTAGCTCTCTAACGAGATGGGAACGCCCCAAGATCGAGACCGTCAGGTTATTTGCTTTAGTAACAAGTTCTTTTATATATTAGTATGTAAAATTGGGAATAAAAAATAAATAGGTTCATGATCCATACATATTGTTCGTTACATATACAGGTTCGTATTCCATATCCTAGTTCGAGCAGTTTAGTTCCTTCATTGAAATAACTACTTTAAATCCCCAACAACATAAGTATCCAACTTTATATTAACCAAAGGGGACTTCCTGTGTTCTTTATGTCTTTCAATTACAATTTTTCACGTTTAAAAGGCCGGGGGAATAAAATTATTTTCGCGGATCTTCGGACGTTTATTAGTGTCAATTAGACGGGACTTTTTAAGGCTAGGTTGGTCAGGGGCGGGAGCAATTTAGGAAGATGATAATATAAAGGTTTTAATTTAGTCTAATTCTCGGGGCGGCCGCATTCCGGTGGGGGGAAAAGAATGCAGGAGGAAGCAGGCAGGAGAACGGGAAGCATTTGAATATAAACCCGTAACTCGAAGATCCGCCCTATTTTAAATTGAAAGTGCAGAATATTTATAACCGCAGACCACATAACATTGGGATAGGGTGCTTTGCTCGGAAACGACGAAGGGTGTCCCTAATGAAGATTCGCGGGGAGAAGCCAACGAAAAGAATGAGCCCACGATGAAAAGGAGCAAATTAATTCAGAATTTATGTTCAAAGAACCAGTCGGCAGATAATGTCGAAACGAAAACTTTCACAAATGCCACCCTGAAAAGAGAACAGGTATTCCAAAAATAATCGAGTTTCGTTAATAATTCCTGCAATGTCATCACAATAGTCCATAAACACTGGGGCTTCAAACGAGGAACGCTCCAAGGCCTCATAACCGAAACAACATTCAATGATTACAACGGACGGGAATAGCTACAGAAGGGGTTATCGAATCCACGGAGGGGTCGAACCCCTCGACAGGTACCAATCTTCGGGTTGGGGGAAGGAGACGGTAGGAGTTTCATTTGCCAACATTCTCAGGTAGAGGCCTACGTGACTATGTCCGCCCCAGGAATTGCTTCGGGAGTTGTCGGGGGAGAAGTTACTGATTAGTCGGGGTAGGGGCCAGTGGACTCGGCAACTGTCTGAATTATACGCCGTGTCCTTAATCAGGATGCACGGGCCCCACGAGAGGGGGGGTCGGGAGGGGGGGGACATCTTAAAAAATCCCCACGTTCCCCGTCGACGCCCGGTCCCCTGAATGTCCGGCTAATGCGGCCTGAGAGGGAGACGTAATCAAAATTCCTGAGGGAAACAATAAAATATAGCTGGACGCCTTGCGGGGGACGTGCAGCTATTCGCACGCTTCAACACACCCACACAACTGCTAGAAGAATAGGTATTTATGGCTCTTAATTTTCACATTCTTAGCTCCGGATTATATAATGTTTGTTTATACACATAGTATTGTTATCTATGTCGTACTATTGTTCGATTTATGGTGTTATCGCTCAGATTCGTTCAGATTTCGGTTTAGTTTCATTTAGGTTTTTAGTTTTTCTTGGCTTAATTTGGTTCGATTGTTTAATTTTCTTCATATTGCTAATAATTTTCAAATACATCGCTAATAATTTATAATTTTAATGTTGAAATATGGCGGAATTAAATTGAACTAAAATGTAGTGTAGTATATATGCCTTTACATATAGTTTAAATATAGCTTTGAAACTTTTTTCTTACAAACAATGTTCGTCTTTAACGACGAGTATTAATCAGTCAGATAATTGGTGCCATAATTTACACGATCGTCAAACAGGCGGTGTTTATAATGGGCCACAAAAAAATATTTTATTAATACATTTTGAAACGATTCCAAATGCAGCTCCTACCTTGTTTACAACAACACATAGAAACAATTGCATTCACAATAAAATTTAATGAGATTCATTAATCTAATTGGGTCTACAACTGTCAGAGTGTACTATAAAATAGTTTCCTAATTGTTAATTCTCCGTTTAATAATGCTTGATGGAACTTTAGAACATCATCCGCTTAGTGACTCAGAAAAGAATTGCTAAACGTCCCCCGGAGCAGATTCACTCTCGAATGAAACCGGATTGGAACCATATGCTTAATGACAATGGAGGTTACTTCGAACTTCATAAAAGTGCGGACGCCTCGGGGGGGCCTGGTTTGTGTGAATCCTGAGGGTGCGGGCCGGCTTCTCCCTTAAGTCCCTCGGCTAATGCAGTAAAGCGAGGGAAGGGGGGCTTAATCAGAATTCCCCCAGGAGGAGGAACATAAACTCGATAAAAGGTTCGGGGGTGGTGAACTACTCTACAGATGTGTCGCAGAGCGTCCATTTTGGCTTTTCAAAGGTTTTTTAGTCACTTGTCCCATTTGAACCCCACAGACAATTTTATAATACAAGGGCCTTAAACCTGTACGTATTATCCTTATTATTACATAAATCTAATTATTTATTTTTGGTTATCGTGGAGCTTTAGAATGACAAAAAGTGAAATGATTCATTGAATGACAATGACGCTACTACGTAATACAGCAGAGGAAAAGTTATTTTTTTTAATAATCGAAAAATTGAAAATGTTTTCTATCCATTCTCCGGTCAGAGTCAGCAGAAATTTTTGTTTTTAGAACACAAATCTCGCACGTGTCGGAATAAAATTAATTCCGGTCCGCCGAATAGCGATATCCGAGAGTTGCGTAACATTTTCCTTGGGTCGAGGCGTCTCTGGAAATTCAGACAGAGAGAAAATATTGGCGGAAAATCGTTGGAAGGTCGGACAGGGGCCGGAGAGAGGGAGAAGGCCATTAAGGAAATTGAGCCACGGTCCAACTGCCAGCTGGCTATGAAGCGCGAAAAAGCTCTCTCACGTCCAGAGGCGGCAGATATCGAAAGTTGACTAACGACAGGGTGGCACTCATGGACGGCTGTATTATCCTGTATTAATCGGGCGATTCAAAACAGGTTCCGTCATTCTGTTCCACCAGCGCTATTAATTATAACCGAGAGAGATGGGAAATTTTAAATTTATCCTGAAGAGAAACCCGATGAAATATTCAATATCAGGACCATAAATTAAGTCTAAAATTAGGAAAGTCAATCCAGATGAATAATAAAACCTATTAATCTAATTAAGCCGAATTTTTAAATCCGGCCCACTAATAAGTTTCAAACCTATTTCCCAAAAACTGGCAATCCGAACATATGTCACGATATAAGATAAAATTTAATTCTCGATCGCAATATTCTCTTCGCGACCAGTCAATTAACACCGATTCTCTCGGGAGTGGAGCTATCCAGAAGTCCCGAGTCACGACGACTAATGGTTACCTTTAACAAGACCATGCCACACTAAACATTATTAATCAATTAAGGGGTATTTGTGTGAATTACTCCAGTTGTTTTTCATGATACGGTAAATATATTTTTAATAGCAGTCATTTCGCAGGCAAAAGACAGTCGGTGGTTCTAAAAGAACTAAAGTGCTCTTATGTAAATGGTTACAGTGGACATATTTCAGAAAATAGTACACTTTATTCAACAATCATTAAAATTCGCCATTAATGAAAATATTTTCCCGTCGTAGCTATGGTACATCATAGCTAAAAAACTATTTCTTTGGTTTTTAGTTCATTCTCTTTGCTGGATGGCATTTTGTAAAAGTTTTGCTCGACACTGCCTAGGGACCCTACATTCTGAACTAATTTGCTGTTCATCCTCATTCCTGCCGTTGGTTTCTCCCCGTGAACCTTCGTTAGTGACATTTTTTCTCTTTTCCGAGCAAATCATCCTTTCCCTAAACCGCCCTAATTTGACCATTGGCGTTAAATTCTAATACGATCGAATTACGTTTCTAATTCTCATCTTTCCTTAGTCACCGGACACTTGGAGCCGTCCCGTCTGGAGGATAATAAACGGCACGCTCCAGATTAACCCTCACATAATGCGGACTTAAAATCGCCCCCGAGAACTTTCCCCCGCCCTCGCCATCGGTCACCCCTCCTCGGGCCCGCTAATTTACAACCGAAGTCTCCTCCCGGGCGACTCAATTCGCCAAAACCCCCCGACTCGGAAACGCAATTAGAGTCAGGAATTAGGACCGGGGCCCGCCCAGGGTTGGACAATGAGGCGACCTGAATCATTCCCTGGGGAGGGAGAGAGAGACAGACAGAATGCCCAGCATCTCAGCTCATCTCTCTCCTGGACTCCCGTCCACGCCCGCATACCGGGCCTACGCTGTATGAATCATTCTAATTATATAAGGTTCAAGTTACGGCGCCCCTCTGCGCGTTGTTTATGTACCGAGGCTGAGTTTTAACCCAATTTAAGATATGAATTGTTAGCGCGCGAGAGTGTAACAATATAATATTCACCATAAATACGCCTCTACTCACACGCCTATTATTATATTCCCAACTTAATTCCAAAAATGTAAAACATGCATAAATTACTACTAACTTCCGGTGGGATCGCGTAAGAATGTGGGAAGAACCCCAGGGTTAGCTAGTCCGGGATTCTTTATGTGTTTGGAAACCAACTCCATTGGAAGGGTTTTAGCAGTTGACCCACCTTCGCGTATTTAGAGGACCATGGAGGAATATGGGTAGTATTGGCTAGTAATACCTCCTCCAACCTTTATCTGACAGCATAAAAATGACTGATGCTAACTTCAATACACAGTTTGATGGGTAGTTACTAAAATCGCACTTGGTCGTTAGAGTATTGCGGCGGAAGGTCTCCTATCCGATTTCTGTACGCGAGTAGTTCTTCAGTTCGAGGGTTCTAGCTCGGGGCAAACCCGAACGCTGGCAATTTACGAGCGAACAAACCCATCCATCACAATGCCGGGGACTGTTTCCAGGGAACATATTAACTCTACGACACGGCTACAGGAAAACTACATCTACGCCTTTATCCCGACAAATAAGACCGACAAAATACTGCGCGTAATGTGATGCTAACATAATGGAAATTTATTCCACATATAAATAACAAGAATTGAAAATCAATTCCGTAGATTAGATGCGTTTCCGTCTCCTCTCGCTGGTTTGGTTTTTTGCGAGACCGGTTTCGGCTGCTCGCCATCTTCAGTAGCGGTGTTAGTCACTTTTGGCACATTGGATGTTTTTGAGTATCCTCACTCCACTACCACTGTCACTTGTACTGTGGAGGTTGTAGCGTATTCAGTTAAAGGCGCTACTAGTTCAATGGTACGGCGCACCTAATACTAGCCCGCAACACAGGTCTGTCTTACATTCTAGTATTAGAGCCTTACATATAGCGCCTTACACTAACACCACTACTGAAGATGGCGAGCAGCCGAAACCGGTCTAGCAAAAGACCAAACAAGCGAGTTGAGACAGAAACACAGGAAATTTACGGTATTTCAACCCTTCGCAGACCACAAAACAGGTATATTAAACTAATAAATCAATTATTTTAATTACGGCTGGCAGCTAAGAAGTTTTTCTCAAATTTGATAATACAAATAAAGACAAATGTATAAAATGTTTATGGCCTCCCAGAAAACGGCTGTAGCTACATCGACGTCCAATAGAAAATCGACGTGACAACGACCAGAGTTGTTTTGATTTTTCGCCAGATGTAAAAATGGCAATATAAGAGTCGGGAGTTGTTAAATGCCCCCGAATTACTTCGCATTGATGTTTTCCCATGCCCTTAACTGCAAGCGCCGAAAGCGATAAGGAGATTCTAATGGGTCGGGAAGGAAACAAAACCCAATAAACATTTTACGATATCCGAATATTACCCTGGCAGGACGGGGCGGGGTCCCGTAGATTTTTATCATATCTCGCCCCTCCGCCCAAGAGTTTGTTCGGCGGAGGCGCTGTTCCGAGATCCGGGGGCGGAGGGGGGATATTTTACGGCCAATAAAGGAGGATTGGCGACCCTGATTGCTTCCTACTTCTAAACGGAGGGGCTGAATCATTCAAGGGACATACCGCATATAAAATATCCCTCCCCCTCCTGTTTTATCCCCGCTATTGTTTGGCCGGATGAGAGAGCTGGACAGTGGCCGAAATTCCGAATACTATAAACTGCACGTTTATAGATACAATTACAATGTCCGCTGATATAGTATTACTGCTGTTTTATTAAGCAAGTAAAAGCACATCCCCAGAATCGAATAAAGAATGAGACTATTCAGACCAGCGGCAATTATGTTTACAGTGGAATCCTTTATAATACAGGAGGGCTTAAATAAACGTCAAAAGTGTATATATAAAAGCAGTACTACATAAATATAGCTATATTGATAGATATATTTATATTCTGACGTATCTATACCTATTATTATTTTTAGTAATACCGCAAGACATTATAAAAATTTAATTTTCTGGCGGTTTCAGCAGGAATCGGTTCAGTTCTTCCAAAATAGACTATGCAAGGCATAAGAGGTTCTCGATGCCTAGTGGGCAGTAAGTCTAATTGAGAAGTCCTTCGAAGGGCGGCAAAACCTTCCCGCCCGAAGGTAAATTAACTTTGTTCGGAAGGGGAGAATACCCCCCTCACGCTCTCTGTCTCTCTCTCTCTTTATCCCTCTCACTCCTTCTCTCTCATTAGCGGCAGATATACCCCAGTATTCAAAGGGCTGGCCCTTGCTGTACGGATTGGCACCGCTTAATTGGAAAAAGGGTAACTACCTACCATCTACTGAAATTTATATCAAAATGAGCATAAAATCAAACGTTCGCAGTTTAAGTAGGACTCGTCTGTCTTGTACGCTTCATTGGCATTCCAAATTCTGTATAGCATTGATACGGCGAAGTTCTATATAGTGGTAGACCCTCGGGTTACGAGCCCCCCTGGTTACGAACAAATTGGTTTACGACCGTTCCTTCGACATACGAATGCACTCTGCCGACTCCGTTACTCCGGTTACGTCCCTGTCTATCTCTTGAACAAAGCATTTTATTAGGATGAAGAGGTTAGGGAAGATGCTACCAGCGCCCAGGTAAAATAAATTTGTAGTAAGCTGAGTGATGTACAGGAAAATATTGAGAGGCGCCTAACAATGTTGCCGTGAATAGAACAATAGACCTTTCCAACTTTCTATAGATCGTTTTCTTGGCGCGGACATCAGAAGAAGCACCAGGAACGAACTAATTTCATAACTCGAGGGTTCACTGTATAGGCTGCTAATTTGACGCGATCTCTCTCAATCTAAAAACCTCCAATATGTTCCAAAACTCCCATAAAAAGTAAGAGGCGGCATCCGACGCCAATTCGCAATCGACAACGCGCATTACACCTCCCGGTTTTCGGGAATAAATGCCTTCGACGTTCCCAGACTCAAAGCCGAAACCGGAGGGGCCGATCTCAATTTCGGCGACAGAGATTCGGTACCGCCGCTCGCAACGGGAGTCAATTACAGATAAGCTCCCGCCCTGTTCCCTCCCTTATATTTTTTCCCCCTCCAGCCCTGTCCCAATGCCAAACTGCGTATCCAATTAATAAGTCGGAGGGGGACGGCGACGTGAGAAGTAACACTAGTGACACGTGCCGAGGGGCACTCCCTTCTCCCGAATCTGGTTTTTGCCAGAAATGACTCCCGGAACGTATGTAATTCTGAAGGATTTAATTCCCCGTACTAATCACTGTTCAGATTCAGCTCAACTGGTCATAAGAAAAATACGAGGGACCGCAGTTTTCTCAATCTCCTCTCGCAGGTTTGGTCTTTTACTAATGTGAAGAACCATTTAAACGAGACAGACAGACATGTTTTTTAATTACAAATATCACTCATGATATTCTGTTTTCGCCCTAGGATTTGCTTTTGTACTAGTTTGGTTGCTGGTTATGGTGGATGTCCCACATTGGGAGTAACAATATTACTGACCGAATGATATAAAGCAGTCGACACATTTCAGTTCCCGCTTAGTGTTTTATTAGCATCCGGCTTGTGATAGAGCGGCTTGGATTATAGTGCACAGCAGATGTATAAATTATACTGAAATATGATGTGATTTTTCGTTGTTATAGTGTAGGTGAACCATCGTCTCCTCAGACCGATGGCGCTTTCGAATTCTCCGTTCACCCCCAGTCGGGGTTTACTCGGAGTGAAGTCTGTAAACTGTCAATCGGTGATTTGAACCGGGGGCCATGCACATGGTCTCAGGGCCGAGAGGCAGTCAAGCTGGCGGGGTATGGGGTCGCGGTGAGGGTCGGGGGGATGCTTTCAATTAATTAAACAACCCCCGCCCTCCACTCCCAGCCCCTGGCGGCGTTAAACGGATTGAACGCAAATCTCGGTATACAATGGTGGAGCAACCCAGGTGTAGGGGCCGCGAGAGGAGGGATTCATTATGATGATAGAGCGAGATGTCAAATAGGGGATTAATCCCGGGGTTATTGTATTCCCGAATAACCGGTACAAATAATTCTCTCCTGATCATCCCCCTGAAACGCTCAACAACAAAGTGAAACCTCCAGATCTAATTGCAATATTCCTGTTGAGAAACCGATTTGCTAGTAAGACTGAAAAAAGAGCACATAGTGAAGAGTGTGGTAGATGGTAAATTAGAATTTCGGTAGGCAATGGATTGAGGACTAGACCAATGGTAGATGTTTTTGGGAGTTTCACCTCAGGAGGAACTTAAACTCCTAATAGAGACATTGGCCTATAATCTTAGGCTATAATTATATTGTCATCATAAAAATGTCAGCATTTCATATCATCCGTGAAATAATATGTTAATGAAAATGGGTTAACTTCGTGTATTATCAGTATTAATTAAACAGGGCCTCGGAACACAATGACTTGGATTACTGTAGGTAATCTAATTGAACACAATTCAATGTAGAACACAATGCGAAGACGAGAGCAAGGCATCTCAATACAGGACTTTACAAATTACGAACACAATTAACAAGGATCTTGAACTTGTAACTTTTTCTCCGATAAATGAAACGCATTAAAAATAATAATTTGTATAACAATTAACAAACAATTTGCAGACAGTACAAGTTCCAGAGAGAATTTCTGCAATTTCTCCAAAATTTTTCAGCCATTTTCCAATTATCTACACCGGAAGCCAGTCTAAGTTGCCCTGTGTGAAGCTTATCAGACCGATTTCTATTGGACGAGCTCACGCTGTTAATTCCGGCTGTAATTAAGTAAATAAAGCTAGGTTGGGGGGAGGGGGCAAGCGCAAATGCCCCGCGCTCACAAAAGCCCCCGCAAGTTTTATTCGGCCCACCCTCCGCCAATTCGGTCTCAACCGACCCCTCCGGGACCTCTGATAAATTGGCCGGATTAAATTTCCTATTGGATACGAATCGAAGGGGAAATTTTTGCTGCCGCTCCGTGCGATAAAACGGGCGCGCTCTGTGACAATTTTCCGGCCCCACTTGTATTACGTGTAATTAAGATGTTATAATTAAGAAAATATATAAACATATGAAATCAACGTTCGGGCTAGCCTTTCATTGAACCCTACATGGACATTGATTTTATAAGGCATAATAATTCTTCATAATATTATACCTAACTAATCCACGTGGATATTTCTACAGAAACCCATCGGGGCTCTCAAATTGAGTCAATAAATAAATGATCCAGAGATGTTGCACATCCATCCTTGTATGATCTAAGGAAGGAATTTTTCTCTGAAAAGTTATATTCAGAGTTATAATATGTTAAAATAATCCCATGGGATGACAACACCATCAAAAATATTAAATCCCAAATTAAATGGTAGCTAACGGAACCGTCTCCGAGGGCGTGAAATCCCCGTTGATCTTAGGCAGTGTTACTCCGCAACCCTCTCTCTCTCTCTCCATCCCCACTCACTCTCTCTCTATTAGGCTTCCCAATAGTTAATTTGCCCGGTTCAAATTCTAGATTAATGCTCAACAAACTTGTGCCGCGTTCCCTCAGTCCGTGTTTCTCCCTCTTCCCCGAGCGCTCCCACAGCCAGTCCCCCCCCCTCACAACCCTGTCTCTCTTCCTCGCTCTTGAACTAAACTAAACTCCGTTTCAAACTCCGCTTATTGTTCGCCGCTAATCCGGCAAAGATTACTTATTGTATCCACGGTATTGTATTGTTAGCCCGGTTTAGCGCAAAGGCTCGTCGGAGAGCATTTTCGCCCATTAGGAAGAAAAAATCCAAAAAATATTTTTCATGCGCTCTTTTGGCCAGAAAATAGCCTAGGCCATAATGAAAGCTATAAAAAAAACACCAGACTAATTACGCGACCGACCATATGAATAACTTGAAATACTATTCTTTATTATCAAAAAATTATTTGATGAAATACAGTTTAAAAAATTCCGAATGCGATAATTCAAAACTATTAGGTATTGAGTATGCGCCCGCCTCGTATTTTGGGATTACACTTCACTTCCATGATGAATTAATGAATGCACTTGAAATTATCAAAAAGACGACCCTTGCCAAAGTCACTTTGGCAATCGCTATTTGTACAATTTATTTTATTCGTAGAAATATCGACCGGTCGTTTCATCAATCAGAAGTGCCAGTGGCAAGGCTCCAGATTCACAGAACTTGGCGTTTCCTTAACAGTCTGAAAGGAAATCCTTCAGACACACACACACACAATGTGTGTCTGACATGAACACAGGTATTTAGGAACAAGAATATCAATTAGATAAGTGATCAAATCACGGTATTAAATCGTTCCAGGTCAAGTCGATGTGTTTTCCTACAGCGACTCCCCGCGAACAGTAAAGGTGCAAACCGACAATAGAAATTGTGTCAGAACAAATTAACACTTTCGGTATCCGAGTTGAAAATGGAAATTGAGGCATTATATTTTATAACGACGAATACTAAGGAGGATCGTTATATTTTTTTACGTTTATTTCCCGCTGAAACGTTTTTATTACCCGCCGTTTAAAGATATTATCGCATTTGGGCGAAGTCTGGTTCATTACTTCAGCAGTAACAGTGTGAATACTGTTCATAAACTTAAAAAAAATGTTTTTCTTGAACTTATCCACTGGAATTTATAACTGCGCTGGACTGTACTCTGCACATTGCAATATGCCATAGATAAGAGTATAAGAAAGCGAATAAAGTTTTATAAGAATAAATTTGTACTTTACCAGCAACCACTTCTTGCTTCGACTTAGCATAACTGATTCTCACCTGAAACAAACAAACAGTAGCCGTGTGAGCACAGAAACAAGTGGGATATTTTTAAATGTTTCTAGGAGAGTGGAAGAAAAAAACACAACCGAACAGGAATATCTCGCAACAAAGCGACAACACGGGGGACAAGATAAAGTACGGCCGGGCGTCCTATAAATCCTGGCGCCGTCCCCGTTCAACATGGAATCGTCAAATAAATCCGATGCAAGGATCCACTATTTTTCCTTTTTTTAAATTCAGTATTTAAATTTTCCGTTGCGTATATTTCTTTCTTTTTTTTGACGTGTCGGAAGATCAAAAGGCTAAAACCATCCACATTTATACGATCATACTATGCGATCATTGACCGTCTAACGAATAATGAACTAATTAACGTATTAAACAATATTCCTCAATAATAAAATAAGTATAAAATTATTGTTGTCTTTCATTAAATAGAGATATATATCTCTTCAATATAATGCCAAAACTATTAAGAATATTTACCTTATGGCCTCACTGATAATTAGCAGCTTATGCCTTGCTATGTGCAGTCCATGGCGAATTATTGATCATTTAAACTTATCAAGTAATTCATTTAAGGCTTAAAGTAAAATGGTTGTTATATTGAAAGGCAATAGTTACTTGAAGCAACTCTGCCGATAATTAGGATTTTAATATTATTTAATTTTTTAGAATAATCCAGTATTTGTCCAAATGGCTGAACTTTGTTGGTCCGCGATTTATACACAGGAAACAGTACTCAAATGTATAGTGAAAAAAAAATTAAATTTATAGAGACGTCCCCATTTGTGGACACAACGCTCGAGAGCAAGTGAGACAGAATGAGAGGGGGAGAGAGAAAGAAGGGCTGCAGCCAACGGAATAAATTTCGGTATTTGCGTCATAAGTCCGGTTTTTTGAAACTGGGCCAAACCGGCGATTCCCCTTTGCCCTTGACTTTTAAAACTTTGCAAGACTGCTTTAGACGCAATTTATAAGAATTTATTCGCATAATTGATGGGGCATTTTAAATCGTCCCAGTTATAAATATAGCTTAGTTGAAAGCTCCTCTGAATAGGCGGTAAGATCATTGTCTTACCTTGCGTAGGTTCCCGACCCGAACCTATATTATATTTCACATTGCAATTGAAATATAATTCGTGTTATATAACCAATTTTTATCAACTTATAACATTCTTCTTTCGTTGAAATTATACGATATATATTTTTATTTAAATTATAAGTATAATAAGTATTATACATACAATTCAACTTATAATTTAAATGAAGTAATGTTCACTGGTCCTTCTATCGATGGGACTAATTTATTTACGAACGGTCGAATTGATCAGGGAAGAATCTAAATTAAAAACCGATATTTCACTCACCCGCGATGAAAATTTTTAGAAATTTTAAATTACTTCGGTTCGACCCGATGCTAGTTAATTATGTCCTTTTCCACGCAGAGACGGAGTATAGACCTGATTCGCAGAATTCCTTGTGCTACACACACCAGTGGTTTGATAAACCTCCTACTTCCGATAGATCTTTTCTTTGGCAAGTTAGGCTTCTCGGGTAATTCTGGCTAGCGGATGATTGGTGTGGTTCAGGAGTTTCAACACAAGTCTGTTGGAAATTCTTTCAATGATGTTAGTTTAAGGTTTAGGGTTAACCTTTATCCGGCCCCCAATCACCGGCGGCTTCGTTAACCCGTCGACATTGATTGAATCCAGCCGGTGGACCGAATTTTTATTCGATTTCAAATTTTAATTATTCAAACATTCTTCCGGGTGCAGCCTAATTACATGCTTAGCGACAAACCAAACGGAGACAGAATTTTCCACAAATGTTTTATGTTATTAAAAAATAAATAAGTTTCCTTCCTTAATTAGATGCTGATAAACGAACTGAGTTCAGTGGGGTTTAGATTTTGAGAACCTTTTAGAATTTAGTCCAATAAACTACGACATCAAAATTAAAGTTCAACTAAACCAGCCGCCTCCCTAAATTCGGGTTGAAATATTTAACCGAACACTATCGTGCAATATTTCTCGCCGCCAATTCCTTGTTTCATGTCGCCCGATCGTTTATCCCCGGGTACAACAGTTCGCGGTATAGCATTACTGAAATCCCAATTTATTCTTTTAGAGTTTTCCTCATTCCTTTTTTCCTCTACCTCGAAAAATGGCGGTTTCCAATCGAGCCCTCAGTGGAAGACGAAGCACGCGATCTGTTTGCTATCGCAGTTTACAAATATTTCTTAGATTACAAATCTCCGAACATTGATAGTTACTTAGGATAGTGTTAGCCCAATAGTAGCAATGTGTTTTAGTAATTTCTAATTGCGACAAATTATCTTTTGAGGCTTCCAAGTATAATCACTTCTTGTGCTTAAAACTGCTTGTACGTAAATTGTATAGGCACTGTCAACATTTTAAAACCAGTAATATATTTATTGCAATACACGCGACAAACCGTGTTTTCGAAGTTGTTCCAAATCGGAAATCTGGTTAAGTGCGCGGAGGGTTGGAAAGAGAGAGACCTCCTTTTTTTCTCTTTTTTTTCTGCCCGCCGCGAGAGTGGAGGTTGGCGAGGGGCCAAAAAATGTATCCGGAGCGTCGGCGTCGCTTGGGGCGTCGGGGCGTCAATCATGCCGTGCGGCCGGCGCAAGATTAATCGTCGGCCCGGCCTCAGATTTTATCTCCTCTCGAAAATTATACCTAATTTATCGCCCAGCGACGTCTCCTCCACGCTCCTCCCGCCGGCATTTTTATCGACGCTCCCCCCCCCCATCGCCCCAAGTCCGACACAACAACGAGGCAATTAGCGGCCCATCACTCCGAGCCAAGCCGCCGTCGATTCTTATATGAAATATCCGAAATCATTTGTCAGGCATCATCGATTTTTGAAGGCACTTCGGGCTAAGAGTTTATTTATAATATAAAGAATCTATAGAACAATTTCCATTTAATTAATTAAAAACCTGAGGTAATGGAGTCCATTGCACCGTTCGGGAAAGCCACCCAAACTTCTTTACATCAAAAGATGCAGAATTGTGTTGGGCGATATTTTGCCAGCCCGTGGGAAAATAGCAAAAAATTAATGTTTTTGCGATCTAATATTCTATCCAACGTATTATGTATAAACACAGGATATTCGTCACGAACTCCGCAAATTATTCCTTACAATTTACCTCCAAAAAATAAAAATATAAAGCCAATTACAATATAATTCGCACCGAAATTGAAGTCGCCGGCAATTAAGGCGTAAATCAGGAAAGAAATCAGGTTCGGGCCCCAAAAACGGTTCGCTCTAATTGAACTCCCGTCGGTCTCTACTTCTCGGACCAATTTGTCAATTTCGCCTCCCGGGCCGGGATCGACCCTCGTCCCGCCCCAAAACCCGGGGGGTGAATCGCAGTTGGGAATAAACTCGGTGGGGGACACAACCGAGGCCTTGTCGAAAAGCGAGACAAATGGCGCGTCGATGACAGGCGCTTTGAGGATGATTAGTTCAGATTTGGTACAGTCTGGGGCTTATCTATTTTTTTTTAACTGTTTTTATTTTGCACAATCAACCTATACAGTTATGGGTGCAATTGGTACAAGCATTTATTTCCGCGTGTTAGTCCCGACAAAGAAACCACCCAGTGATGGCGCTTTTGACATGATTTAACTACTGCCCGAGGTGATCTCTGGGCCAGTGGCGTTTAAGCCGTCGTGGTGGGGATAGTGGATGGGTAGAAGAAGAAAGGGACTGAACGAGTGGGTTTGGATGTGGGGAGAGGCGGGAGTGGAATTTAAGGAAGCGTGATTTTGCGACTTCGTCGACTGTTGGTATGTTTAGGTCATTATGGATTGTTTGGTTAGAAACATACCAGGGAGCATTAAGGATGGTACGAAGGACTTTTGATTGGAATCTCTGGATGCGGGCGATGTTGGATTTCCTAGCGGAACCCCATAGCTCTATTCCGTAAGTCCATGTCGGTTTTAAAATGGTTTTGTATATTGTAAGTTTGTTGTCTACTGTCAGTTTTGATGTCTTTTTCAATAGAGGTCTCAGCAGTCCAAATTTGCGGTTAAGGTCTGTTCTTTTGAGACGCGTATGGGGGTTCCACGTGAGTCTTTTGTCTATGTAGAGTCCCATGGGGGCTTATCTATAAACGCTGTTATTTATTGATCAAAGAAATCGTTAATGAACGTACAGAATATCGTTATGATTGTACGCCGGATTAAAAAATTTTAATTGAACAAAAATAGATCACGCCTTTTAGGTCAAATGAGTACTCTATATATTTTTCCTTTCGATAAAGATTAATTGCCCTAGCTGGGCGGTAAAGTTTTCCACCCTCTGATGTAATTTGTAGGTTCCTTTTCGATTAAATAGGAAGGAGATAGGGCAAGGATCGTTTTTCAGTCTTCCGGGTTCCGGGATCTCGGGTACAAATAAAATCAGATAATAGTGATCCGACTATTAGGGCGTCCGACAGGGGCCACCCCTAGTGGCGTCAATCATCGCCCGGCTATTTGTCTCCCTCGGCCCCAGCCCGCCAGCAGTTTATCCCCTCGGAGACGCGCCGCCCCTCCGCTCAACCCTCCACCGGGGGGGATTGACGGCGTCCAAAAAAGGAACGGAATCTGACGTCCAATTGTTCATTTTCCACCACTCCATAATAACCCCGCCCGCTGGGTCGTCCGGCCGAATAAAACGCAACGGGTAGTTCCTATAATACCAAGTTTCAAAAATGTCCTCTAATGTTTCTGTAGTTCAGACAAGAGGTATCTTGGAACAGATGGAAATGTTAAGCCGGATTTTTTTTCATTTTTATTGTTTCGTACAGGCCCAAACCGCCTTTTCGTTATCACCTGTCACTAAAAACAGACTGGTTCTCGAGTATATTAATTGATTACATTATGTTAGGCGCCGTTCGAAAAGAGGAGACCTGTGTCACTTCAGACCGGACAAAGAAGGGGAGATAGTTCTGAACAAAAGGTCGCCCGTCAAATTTGGTTTTGTCCATGCCCGTGTCCGAAAAAAGTACTCACGGTAAAACAAAACGGAGTCATCCCTTCATCCCAGTCAGGGCGGAGGGGGTTACGCTGCCCTACCTTATCTCAGGGGGCAGGTATACCGCCCACGTCCACTTCGGGATAACGGCGGCCATTGTTTGCGCGGCGCTCCTAAGCGTTACTTCCCATTCACCGCCTTGCTTTCCACTCCCCTGACCCACCTTATCACTCGGCTGTGTTTCCAGACTGAGTATCATACGGTAGAAAATGCATTTTTCATTCGTACCACCACGGCTTTGATAAGCCTAATAGGTTTATTAGGAAGGGGCTAACGGCCCAATAGACTTTCATCTATCCTACTAAATTCTACCTAAGTAAATAACCTAGTCCGGATGCAAAAAGGAGCATGATTTTTTCCATAATTTTTCATTTATACACTCGGCCGTATTTATCCAGAATAATACCCGATTAAGTTAAAATGTTCCTCCCGGTTTAATTAAATAATTCGTGACAATACTTGTCAAGACTACCGGGGATTAAAGAGGCCAAAAGTTCATTATTACAGTTTTAGTCCCATGTTTACAAAATTAATGCAATACAAAAATACAATAAATTCCACTCCATAATTATACAACATCCTAATCCTTTTATACAAACCTTCTCCCCTAATTCCACACGTTCAATAAAACAAAGTGTCCACGCGATTTGAATATTAAATTAATGAATGAAATTTCGAAACGGGTAAAAGCAATGTTTCTTCCCCGAATACGGAATTGATTGGAAACACAGGAGAGAAAACTACCCCACGATCGGTTATAAATAGGAGAGACAAGCTGACGCGTGCAGGCACGTGCCTATTGTCCATTAGTTTAGGATTAGTGCAGCATTGAATGGAATAATTGTGGAGCTTCGACAGGCTTAGTGGAAACCGGGTCCGTCACAATACAATTTTCTTTGTTAAGTCAATTTGAAGTGAAAATCTGAGTGACATCTCATTTAGATTATAGAATTAGGTTCTATTAGGGTTTAATAGGATTTAGATTAGGCTAGTTGAAAACCAATCTTATGGCTACTTTGCTACTCTTTCCTTTAAAATTCTTGGTTTGTCGAGTCACTGCAAAGATCCGTTGATAACAGTGATTTCCTTCTAAAAATACATTAACTATTTCTTATATCGGTAAATACAAAGAAAAATACCTACGCACACTACTATGTCTCTGTCTTATAGTTCTGGGAATAAAACAGACAGAAAAATATTTCTATGCTTCAACTCCCATGATTCACAAACACTGAATGCAAAATTTGGCTCCAACCTGCACACCCGCAGGTATCACCATTATACGTCCAATATAATTTAGAATCGAATCGATAAAAATTTGAAAACTGGCTGAAAGCATTAAAATCGTAGGAAAATAAGAGAAGAAATACTGAAATGAAATAGAAAAACTATATATGGTTGATTGGTCCAGTTATTTGAAATAGCGATCCGCATTATACATTAGTTAAGGGGCCTGACCATTTGCTATGGCTCTGAACTGGAAGCTGGAGAGGATTTGGCGGGGGCAAAAACTATCCCAGGACATCCCCCCGCCCCCTTCCTCCTCGCCCCCTCGAAAAACGATCAGGGCATTAAGCGGCCCCAAGCCGGGCCCCAGGGGAACATGGAAAACAGGAGCTCAAAAAGGTCGTCCCCGATTAAACGCGACCGGGGGGTGGGGTCCTTACGGGAAACACGAGTATAGTGATATTCCCGAAGGGGAGGCCGGAGTTGTCGAAGAGTGCACCAGTTGGTATTTTACATTCAAGTATACATAGCAAACACCTAACGTTACCTACGAGTACTTTGTACTCGTATCTCGGCCTTAGTATACGAGCGGATCTGAATTATACTGTTTAAGAGCTTTTGATTATAGTTTAAGCAGATTTTATATCTAGTGCTTGTGAGTTTATGCTTAGTGACCTTGTTATAAAAAATTATTTAATGTCCTTTTAATTTTTCACTAACCGAATAAACAATCGAGGAGAACGTTTCTCAAAATAGGGTCGCTCGCTTTATCGGAGATGAGGCAGTAAGGTGGGTTCAAGATTTCTAAACAACAGCTCTTTTCCTCGAATCCATTCTTCACAATTATTATAACCGGGCTTCCAGTGATAAAAAGACGATGCTTCTTCCCCGGGGGACGTCGTTTGGCGGGCACAAAGCGGGCAGCTCCAGGGAAAAAAGGTCGGCGATTAAAAGCCTGAGCGTGGGGGAGGGGGTGGGTGCTCCTTATATGAAACATGAGCCGGGGACAATAGACCCCCGGTCCCCCCTGGCATTATTCCAGCGGCCGCCGATTCGTTAAAAGGGAACGCGCCCGGAGATTCGGAATTTTCCATTCTTTCTTTACTACTAGCGTCGCGAAAACAAACCCGGAGAAATTGTGTCTCTGATAGAATGTACTCTGCAAAAACGCTAATTTTGAGTTCGCGACGGTGTCAATGAAAATTTAGTGAATACAACAGGCGTAGATTATAATTTCAGAGTCCTATATCTCATACTAAACCTAGAAAAGAAAGTACTCTTACATAAACCATGGATGATCAACAGTCTGCAGGTATTCTTTGAGATATGTAGGGATATGATTTTATCATATTTGGAGAGGAAAGTTTACCTACTCTTAATAAGAGTGGTAATGACAATTCACTATAATTATTGTAGATTCACAAGACATGCGACAAAACCCAATATTTGGGTTAGTTTGATACGTCCTGAAGCTGAATTACCTATATACACTTACATTTTCAACTTATAAGGTAGAATTAACCCCTTATATATATATATATATATATATATATATATATATGCACGTACATCTGAAAATTGTAATAATAGCTCTAAGGGCTAATTTAAAGCGCTGAGGTTCAATCTCTCGATGGGGAATATTTCGGTAAATCGGCTTATCGGATATCTAGTTTGTCCTCGCTGTTAAATCCAGAGCGGAGGGAAATTCGATCCTTCCCGACCGGCCCGGAGAAACAAACAGTCCAAACTAGCCCTTTCAAAGTTTGCTCAAAGATGTGTCCCTGGAAGTTAAACGCGAGGCTCCCTTTAAGTTTATCCCGCCGCTAGGTTGGCAACGTCTGCGGCCTGAGGAATCGCCGGAGTCTGTAAGTACAGCCGTTTTACCTATAAAACATTCTCAACACCAAAACTACTGTTTTTCTTGAGTTCTGTTTCAAATATTAATCACGGGGAACAGATTTGGGGTTGTCTCCAGTTCCTTCGGCAAATATTTGATAGAACTTCGACTTACGTTTCCAGTTCCTTACCTCAGACTATCTTTTGCATCCACATGGCAATATGACATTTTCAGGTTTTTCAAGTACCCTAACAATTATTAATCAATAGCATAATCTTGTAGTTACCTTTCTTTAGGGCATATTATTCCATAAAAATTACAATCTACTGGTTTTCGATTTCAACGTTCGATGACTTTCCTTCACCATGGAGGACTAGAAATAATTTCAATGAGAGTAACTGCGGGCTTATAAACTTTTAACAATTGCCAATTCGGATTGAAATATCACCCGCTCTCGGCTGCGCTCCTAAGCTACATTATTCCAGGCGCAGTAAGGGCTGGGGGCGGAATTGTACGTTTGTCCTAACGGTTTAAAACCACGTGGCGGGGGGGGGGGTGGCAAATGAGACTGGAGATAAATCGGCAATCAAGTCCAATTTGAATATTCAGATTGAAACCCCCATTCCCCTTGCGGGTGACTCCCTACCACGATAATGACTCCCCAGGGCCGATGCCCCGGCGAAGCAAAAGCCGAACGCTAGAGGCCTTCATTATTTCGCGCCCCCTTTCCCAAAAATTTGTCGCCGCCAATAATTATTCATTAGAGTTGCCTGGGTTGTGGGGGGGGGGGTAGAGGGAGACCAGGCAAATGAAGTTAAAACGTCGACCGCCCGCCAATAATAAACCTATTAACAAATTCGCTCTCGTTAGGGCCGATGTTTTATTCCCGGCCCTGTCGGATATTGCTAAAATGTCAACCTGGATTGGAATTCCGACCGGGATTTGGAATTATTCAAATCCCACTTTACGTTGAAAATTTAACAGGCGATGTAATTATAATCGCTGCGGTTTGTATTATTGGACGGGACGGTGACCGGTCCGCCTGCTTTGATTTATTTATAACCCGTATGATTTCGTCGAAATTGAAAGCCAAAATTACAGGATTTAAAGGTTATGTCCACATTTAACCACCAGGAAACTAACGCATGTTGGACGGGGAGCGCTTGTAATACATTCATACCGTTCATTGGTTTCATCTTTTCGCCATTGACCAATAGATTAGTGAACTTGACTTTTCTGTCCTGTCCTCAAAAGGAAAAAAAAATAAGTAAGCAAGAGTTTTCCACTCCTATGCAAACTTTTTTGCTTGTGTCCACGCGAAAAAAACAATGTTTTTGCAACGTGGTCGCAAGATATCAAAAAACGATTTGCAGATTCGTAAACCCGACACAATTCTGTATTTTTTAATATGAAGACATCTGAACGATAAGAGATTCGCAAATACATATTTGAACTTAATTTAAAATCTAACCAATGCGAACCAAATTAAACAAGGGATTAATTAAAAAAATAGTACGGACAATTGTTTCTAAGTTCACGATCTATTTATTTGCTCACAGGCAAAACCGATGGGGGCAACTATCATTTTCAAATCTCTGGGTCGGGGCCCCAAATGCTGGTATAAACGTCGGCGGGTCCGGCGGACCCAGCAACTCCTATTAAAGACGGATTTCCTACAAGAAATCCCAACTCAATTTGTTTCCTCCCCCCCTTCTCATACTTCTTCCTTTTCTCCACAAGCGTATCCCTTAAGTTTAGGAATCGTACACAACTTTCTGAAATGTCCCCTAGATATCCAGGTGCGCATACCATTAGCTAGTTGACTAATAGCAGACATGAATCTGACAAATGTCCTCGTCATTTAAGCCTGTGGTTATTAAAAGGTAAGTTATATTAAATCAGAATTAATAAAATTAATCTGTAAGAAGCATATCTATATTGACTATCTATGTCTGTTTAATTATCACTGTCAGTAAAATATTGTATCGATGAGGAATTTTAGAATTCCTTTTTTTAAACATTTCTTTTACATATGGTTGGTTTTGGTTACTTTTCGTTTATTCTCGTTCATGAATTTTTTAAATGCTCCAACAACAAAATCAGCGTTTTCAGTTATTTACGGGAGGATAAGTATGCGAGTGTTCGTACATCATCACTCATGTGATTTGCGGCAATGGCGAGAAGCCGAATGCGGAACTGGATCGTAACAAGCGAGACGCAAATTTTAATGACAGATGATGGATGGTTATAAAAGGTATTGTATGTAATTTGTTAATTAAGCGACGCGCCTCTCTTATGCTTAGACACAAGATACCCGAGATCCAAACCCGGCGGAGGCACGAATTTACATTCAAATTACTAATTTGAATTGATCACAGGAGAAGATCGTAAACTCTTCGCATACGCATTTGTTTTACTCCAATAATTATTTCGTTTAATACCAATACTACTACAATTACTAAAATTGTCTTTGTTTACCTTTTACTTCGAACTGTGTTCAAATTATTCAGGGGGTATGTTTAATCTTATTGGAAGTTTAATTTGGGTCAAACCGGAGGCAGAGGGAACGCAGGAATCACTAACGGGGGGAAATTAGAACACAAAGGGAGAAGACGAATGGTGAGCTACAAGGGGCCTTTAATGGACCCGTCCAGGGACATAATATTGGGCCGGGATTATAAACGCCGGTAGTTCTCTTGGGTTTTCCAATTAAGCGAGGGCCCTCGCTCCTGGATATTTATTTAAGGGAGAGAATTATTCAAGCACCCCAACCCCCTCGTCACCAATAGGCCGGCATCAGTCAGCGGCTTTTAACCGAGCCCCCGTTGTCTACACCGCCTCAACCCCAACGGTCGGAAGAGCGATGACCCGCCGTTAGCGCAGACTTTTCATGGAACCAACGTCCAATAGGTGAAACAAACCCAGAATATTTCACAAACAAACAACCCAGAAAGAACCAGTCGCCGGGCATTCGTGACAGCAAAATATTCACACGTGCTCGTCAAATGAAATAAGGAACTAAAAAGAAACTGTTACTGACAATAACAGTGCAAATGGGATACGTAAGTGGAGGCGTTATTTACTGACGTAATAACCCCGATAATGACGAAAAGCCGATACCCAACCAAAATTCTATATATAGAAATACATGACGTTTAATGCGGTGTCCGCCCACACTCGGACGAAATCAATTTACGGATATATTTATCATTTATTTCCCTTAGAAAAAAACATTTTTTCAACTGTTTTATTACCACTACTGCACAATACAATCACTAAAATTGATGTTAGCGTAGCACTAACATAAATAGAGTGACCATTTTAAATAAATTAGTATGCTCAATTGCCAATAACACATAAAAAAGTTATTAAAATAGTCAGAAATTTAAATTTTCTACATCATTAAAATGACAACCCAAATAATCCGAAGGCATATAAGCCAAATTACTTTAGGCACAGGCTTCAGAATCAGCAATCAACGTACCGGTTGGTGCTTCACGTAAATCCTGTCATACTCTTCATGGACTGGACCTCTGCCGGGGACATACCCGAAATCTTGTCAATGCGAACGGGTTCAGAGGACCGGAAGTGCCCGCGGAAGCCGCGATTGGTGCCGGGGGTCGGGAGAGAGGCAGAAAAGGAGGGTGCCGGGGGGTTGAAACAGAGGGTGAGACAAAGCGACGTGCTGACAGTTCATTTACAAGGACACTGATCGAGTAGACGAAATAATGGGCCCCCCGCCACTCCGACGTTCCCACCAATTACAGAAATAATTACTGGCAGTTTTGGCATCGGTTTCGTGCGCGCTGGCGGGGGCTGCCTTTGTGGAACCCGGGGGAAGCGAGGGGGATGAAGGGGGACGTTAGCAATTTCCTGTGTGTGCGGTCAAAGAGAGCTACGCCACCCCACAACGCTCGCCGGCTCGATCCCACCCCGGTTATTAGATATAGCAGTCCCACTCCGCACCACGAATATTGGGCCCCCGTTCGTGCGTGTAACCTTAGAAGAAAACGATGCCTCTGATAATAAGTGACAACAGCGGGCGAACACAATACGAACCGTACCCAGCGTTGTTAGCGACTTATAACAGGTTCAGGTATTACAATATTGCAATTTTTACCTTTCCCCATTTTCAGAATAAGCGATACTCGTGACAATAGTCATAATAGATTTGGTAATAGAAATTATTATTTTTATATATTAATAATAAATGATAATAATTGTTCCCCCTAGTTTAATAATAATATGATTAAACTATATAGTAATATAGTATTTCCTTCACAGGAACTGCCCGAAGGAGATGAAAATTTCCGGAATAAAGGTACAAAACTTCAACTTTTTGCTTCATAATAAGTGTAAAATGTACCTAGCATAGCTTGGAATACGTGTTATGGCTGTTGTCGCTACTGAAGACGGTGAGCTGCCAAAACCGGACTAGCAAAGGAGCGAACCAACGAGAAGAGGCAGAAGGTCGATAAAACTGCGGATAACATAATACTAAATATTTTTTTCTGAGCAATACCCATTAATTAAAATCCGCCCGTTTTTTGCCCGTAATAACTTTAAGTGCGGGTAGGACTGGAGGGAGATGAAACCGGACTGATGAAGGAGGACAGGAAAGAGGAAAGGGACAGGAGAAGAAGAGAACGGGGGAAAAAATCGTTAAAGTTAGGTTTGGGAGGGACAACGTTGGCCGGAGGGGGAGAAGCATCTGGCGAAAGGGCGGCCCGTGGGGCGTCACTGGCACTTAGGCCGGCCCGACATCTGTACCTCACTCATTTCACAACCGCCCTAAATCCCCACCTTAACTAACTTCCACCACTACTCAGTCCGACAATTCTTTTCTCATTATACCAGACGGCGGTTGGTGGGGAGGATTTATTTAATAAAAGCATCCTGAGAGAATCGATGAAGCCAACTTTTTTTTTAATCAAGACTTTCAATATAGCGTGTTCGTTTCGGATAATGGAATACTACGGGGAAGAAAATAATTATTATTCCGAATATTCAAATAACAATGACAATTTTCTGGGTTTATTTTTTAAGTTCAATCCTAACTTTCGAGGTTCAAATAATTTATTAAGAGACAAGAGTGCAGTAGCCATTACGCAGAGGGACAGCTATACTTTGCCGAACATGCAATAGGCTACATCAATATTTCCATTTCCTTTCATATATTAAAATATATACAGCCTCAGTAACAAAAAATGACTCATCAAACATGCATAGATGTTTAAGTAATTATAATAATGATACAGGACCGAGGAGTCAGAAAATCTCAAGAGTGATAATAAGAGCGAATAGTGCCAGCTCGCATCCGGGCTAACAATTCAAAAGGACAACTGCTCCCCATTGAAAGTTCAGATGAAAGGCCGCCGCTCTCAATACAAGTGGCGTGATACCCTTACATAATGACAGTCGCCTGTGATTAAGGTCCCGAGTGGTTAGAGCCGGATATGATTTTTCGAATTTTCCCCCAATTACAATTGCTGTCCAAGCATGTTTTGATAATTAAAATATTCGGTCGGCAGGCAGCAAGATGATGTCTTCCAATATGCATCCTCGATAAAACAGAACAATATTTAATTTATTAAAAGTCTAATTAATAAACCGTATATTGTACCACGAAGGCATGTAGGAAACGGAGATCCTTCATAGAATTTGGCCTATAGAATCAAGTTGTGGGGATCCAGATGAGATTGGACTAGCAGATTTTCCTTCTTTTCTTCTTCGTTTGGGGACACTTTACCTCGTTTCAGAGCAAACGTGGCCAATGTGGACAACATCGTATGTTGTCACAGCCTACCTGTGAGTCACGGTCTACGACTGTAAGTGTTAAAGGAGGCGCCCCAACCTGTACACATCGGTAATGAATAGAACAGTGGCCGGGTTAGGGGAGGTGCAGCGGATTCATATCCGGGTCTCATAACTCAGTCCCTAATGTACAGGAAACTGACAAACTGACTGTGTGTGCTCGGAGGGGCCGCATCTGTCGGTCGGCCGATAGCGGGTCCCGCAGCGGCACTTAGCCCGCCCCAACATCTGTACGGCCCTCACTCTCCCCTCGGCGTACGCTGAAAACATTCAACCCTGAACTGAAATCAATCGAAAAGCGCACTACAGAAGCGGTGCAGCGCGCCATAGTAGTGCAGGTTCAGTACCACTATGGGCTAGTATGGGGTTCAGTAAGGGGATGGTTCAGTAGTTAGGAGGCTCAGTGCTCCGCATCATATCCTTGCCATCATCAGGTTCCATCAACAGTAAGCCCTCTGATATTCTATCTAGTACAACCCCAAATATGCCAGAGAATACAGAAGAATGGTACAGCGAGGAGTATTAAGCATAATAATCCTAAATTCATAATAATCGGCGATATAATGAACATTAAGGATATGGCTCATATTAGAACGCTTCTTGAACCGGACGTGAGAAGTTGAATTGGTCTAGGACAATCTCAGCAAAACTTGATGGCTGGGAAGAAATCCCATGCGAATACGCGGAACGGTGAAAATCGTTTCCCTAGGAGCTTCTCTTAATGCTTTTTAAATCTTTCACAGCTTCGGTATTTTTGACTCAGATCACGTTTCAAGAATTTCAAAAAGGTAAATAAAAATAAGGTACATTATTTTTATATCAAAACTCAGAATTCTATCCTTTCAAACCCTTCAGGGAAACACTACGGGCATAATCGTTTGTTGCAAAGCGGTCAAACGAATTATTGCAATTTATATTTTAATTCAGGATCCGGTAATTTTCACGCCCGTCGGAAAGTGAATATTTCAATGTAAGCGATGCCGCGCGGAGCCCAAAGCGGCTTTGCATAACCGGATTCTCTCCGGCGCAGCGGCGGTCCCTCCACCCCACTCCCCAACAGCATCACCCGTCCTTTTTAAACGACGAAAAGAGAGATTTATCAGTTTCGAACCGTCCCCGCAACAACCGAAACCCGCGACGGGAAATAGGGCGTTAACCGGGATGCAATTTTCCGGGAGACAAACGACCCCCGGAAGCCCGGGAGCCAAAAAAAAAAGAAAAACAGGAAAAAAAGATGTACCAGCACGAAATGCTTTTGTTGGCCGCGAAATAAAATGTTCGATCACTATAAAATACGGCGGAATAAAAGCTCGGGCGGGAATAAAATTTGCTTACTGTGCACTCTCCGGTATAACGGAAAATGTCTTACCCCCAGCAGCCTGTGTGTTTGTCCTCAACGTTCAGAAATGGGACGCCCCGATAAAACAGACTCGTATTGTATACTACAAAATGGCAACACTTCATAAATCTGACTTTCAACTACATAAAATTTAGGTAATAATATTAAAATTATATTAAAGCAATAACTATATATAAGATAGTTTTGTATATGCAGTATTGGTACTGGGACGCTGAACGAATTTGTGATTAACTAATTGCTATGCCGTGTAATTGAATTTGCGTCCCCTCTCAAATATTCTCAGAGCCAACAGAGGTAAAGTTGACCGGATATAACTGAAAATAAATAATTCATTCCCCGACGGTCACCGTTTATTTATAAATCGTAGACCGTAAAATCATGCTCAGAATAATTAAGCCGGCTCAGTAATGGGACGATCACTGCCTACTTTCTCTTACTTATTGGACAAAGAAAGGAAATAATAAGTCAGCGGAAATTATACTCGAATTTATGAATTCTATGCGACAAGCTGGATTCATGGAATTTATAATAAAAATTAATTGAGTTCGCAAGAATACTCACAGATCAAATACTGATGTTTCACTGATAAAATTGTTCCAGTCAGTTTCGCCATTACAGTTTGTATTATTAATTTTAAAAGATTGAATATCAATCTTGGGGAAATTAATGATGTCAGATTGAACGAGTAGTTTGGAGACCGGGGTCCAGGAAACCCGCAGGAATACGGAAACATTTCCGCCATTTATCCAGGCTCGGAAATAAAAACGGGGAAGCAAAAAGCCGGATATCCCCCATCAGTAAATTGGAAGTACCTGTCACAGCATTTCACGGCAGGGGTTTTTCCCCGGGAACAACTAAAAACGAATCATCCGAGCGAACGCCAAAAAACCCGGAGAGCGTGGCATGCCGAGCAGACTCATTTACAATTCAACCATCCCCACACCAACCCCGACCGACCTTTCACCAACCAACAACCATCCTCCGGGCCCCATATTCCCAGACGCCACTTAACCTTGAGTAATAGTTTCCGCGGCCCAATCCCGGAATTGGGGAATCCCGGTGAATATAAATCACGGTTTGCCGAAATTGAAGATTCCTTCAGAACCGGAAAAAGGGCCGGCGGCGGGGAATCCGAATGCACCTAGAACGGATGTTGAATTCCTATGCGCTGATTACATCTTGAATCGGCCGGAAACCTATTGCCGGCCTTTGGTATACTTAACGAAACGCTATTACATCTAATTACCCAATTGTGCAACCAGCGGGCTACAACTTCAGTTACAATCCGTAGAACGTGAAACTGACATTTGATATAAAAGAAAGGAAAAAATAATACAACTGAAATTATAATAATAAAAACTAATTGAGTCTAGTAGAATACACAATATTCTATTATTTATCGATATATAACCGATAGAAAACTATCTAAATTTATTGAACGATAAAATTTAAATTTTACGAAAGCCAACGTTTATTTCAATTTCCGAGAGTTCATTTTGTACTTTTTTAAAATCCCGACCACTTCATTAGTCCCAACAATTCGAGCCCACAAAAGGGCCCTTGTGCGTTAAATGAGCCGACTGTAAAAACGGCCTCGTGTGTGTGTTTTTAGAGTGTGCGTAAGTGTGCTTCGTCCGATCGTTTAACATTAACTCAGTTTCAGGACTGGAGTCCCCGGGACTAAAGAACGAGATCCCATTCATGGAACACTCGACTCCCTTTGACGACGGCCAACTAAGATCCGAGATTAGCGCTCCGGTTAACTGCTCCTGACAAGGAAGGGGTAGACATATCCCTGTGTAGAGGAAAAAAATAATGGAGAAATAGAGTTTCTGTCCCCTGACAGAAATAGGATTATTTATTAACGGGAGAGACAACGAATTCACTGTCACAACAAAGAATTTAAAGATCAGTAATACAAGGAAGGGAACAAATATTAATTGTGTCACGGTATCAAAAACCGAAGGTAATGACAGGCCGCGAATGTTACCATTTTATTCCAAGCTATAAGGTTGGATAAGCGTGAGCCTCTGCTGCTGACTACGGCCGGAAGCAGATACCGGTATCGGTTCGGGACAAAACTCGCGCTCAAATAGAGAAAATCAAATACCTTTATCACGACAAATCGTGTATTTATAAAATTGACCTCGAGGGCGGGGTAAATGTAGAGAGTTATTTTCAGATTAGCATATTAGGCGCGGGCTAATACTAAACATACCTATTACTATCGGTTGACATATTCCATTCCAATACACAGTACAGTATCCGTGTTGGTATTGGAACTCTATTAGTTGGCGGGAGCCAATCAATACTGTCCCGGTTGGCTAGAGGGTAAACACGGCCGATAACCGACGGAATACAATCATGCTACTAATAGTGGGGCCTCCCGACTATTCCCTGATGCAGTTAATAAGTTGTATTTTCCCTCAACAACTTAATTCGGTTAAACCCAGTACGGTCGGTTTAGTTGGTTCAACTCGACTATCTCTCTCTCTCCCTCTCTCACTCACTCTCACCCACTTTCCCTCTCTCTCTCTCTCTCTCTCTCCCGGGCTTCCCCCAGCCTCCACCATAAAAGTTTCGAGAGTTCGGGGGCGCCGACAACTTCGGCGTCAATTTCAATCCAATTAGAATCGAATCCGAACCAGAGCTCCATCGATGCCCCAACCCGAGTCCCATAATCTAATGAAATTGACTCATTTTAAACAGAGCGGTATTATAACGGAATTATCTAATCAATTAGACACGTTATATTTTCATGGATTTTCTTATCCTAGTAATATACAACGCCGCCTTAAAGTTATAAAATTTATACTCGTAACAAATTGTAAATAGAAACAGTAATTTTATAAGCGTACCATCTTCATTTGGTACATATTTTTCACATGTAACGGGAGATGTTTTATTATGCCTGCCTTCTAAATTTGGTGTGAATTAAACCGACGAATTAGCTGTACTTTATATCATAAGTTAGATAGAGAATATATTATATTCATACCTCCACAATGCGTGGCTGAATTCATTGTCTACGAATAGGACGGAAATAAGTAAAAGAGTTAGAATTCGTTCTAAGTATATTTCACGTGCATCAGTCGATGCCAAGAATGTATTCACATCAGTTGTACTAATTCTACTCTGACTGTTTTTCATGAAATTCTAGCTTCAACCTTCTTATATAAAATTACACGGTATATTTTTATTTTCATCCGGAAAATTAAGCGAGACATCGAGGATATATAAGAAAATGCGTTCGATATTGACGATTTGCCCTCTTGCAAAAGTTCCAAACCAATAATCAGTCGTTATATGTAAACATGATACATACATTATTCTAAATGAAATATAATCTAACAAACAAATTATTCCTAGTAGGGTCATATTTGACGAGATCTGATATATAACCCCCTTTATTAGGAGATATTCTCCTTTTCAATCCTGAGATTGTTATTGGACACAAACGAAGTCCCAATATGTCTTCTATTCATAGGAAATCGTTGACCGAGTTCCAAACGGTGCGGCGACATTTGTTCGGAGAGTCGCTGAATTAAAACGCTATTTATATATAATAAAAAAAAATGTGCAGCGGGAAGAGAGAAAAGGGGAAGAACAAGGACGGAAAAAAAGATTGATTTAAACGGCGCCTCCACAACGGCAGTAAAATAAACCTTCTGAAAAAAATTGTGTGTTGCCAAATGTCCGAGATGTGGAAATTAATTGGAACGAGTTCCGTATAATCGATTTGCGGCAATTCGGGAATCAAGATAAATGCTCTCTCTCTTTCTTTCAACGTCCACTTAACGTGATTTAAACCCGCGAATAATTTTTGATATTTTTTCTATAAATGTCCTTACCTCTGATACACGCGAAAACATTTCCACAAGAAACAATTTGCGGTGCGTTCTTAATGTAAAAAATAAGTGCGTTTCCTTTTCCCAGCAAACATTTGTCAGCAATATAAAAAATTTAAATGTATTAAATAATTTCTCTTACCCAATTCTACTTTACTATTTTCTCTTTCCTTTCACTGAAGGCTGATAGAAGTATTGAATATCCCTTCCATCCCATAATAATTCTACAAGCGAGCGTCTCATCGTGAATGATTAAACGTTACATGGAAATTGTAATGCCTGTTAAAGTTACTTCTTTCCTCTGCGTAGTCCATTAAACTCCATCCAACCCAACTTTAACTTGAGTCATCCCTCTCAAACATTATACGAACTAACCAACATTAATATCAGCGCAATTGCAACGCAACTAATGGGTAAATTTATTCCAATCATTAACATTAACTTTTGGCGGATTTTCGTTGCCATCAAAGTTTAACACAGTAGGATCGAAATTTCGTGCGGGCCATTTACAGGGCTGATAATATAATTGATTTACATTATATATATATTTTTATTTGATTCTCTCTTCTGGTTGGTGGATGTGAATGTTTTGATCTCAAGACTGCCTGGTGACCGGTTCATTACAACCTTTATTCCGAATAATTTATCTACAGTCGTAAATCGGTCACGATTAATTTGATTCGGCTAGAGGAGCTAACTGTCCAGGAATATAATGGACGCTTGAGGTGGAGACAGGCGCCATCAAGTGCGACGGGGCGCCAAGATTGAAAAAAGTCTAAGAACCGACGAATAGAAACAGATGTTGCTATCCCTCGGGGCACATTCGAACAAGACATGTGTCGCTCGAGTACAACGTGATATTTAGTAAATACGGAACGGACAAGTCGTAAAACAAACACAGATCTTGTGAGGCAAAGCGGAAACATTGAAATAACGATAATCTCGCGATTTTAAAGGGCCCGTAGCGAAAATGACTATAGCCCGTGACATTTCAGCCTACTTCCATCTACCGAGTTGATTAATAACGAATTATTATTTAATTAACCCCTTCGGGAAAAGAGTAACTCTGTAGGGGGCGTCTCGCAAATGTCACTTTTGGGATCAAAGGGGTGAGGATGTACCGCGCTGACTTTTCAGCCCCTCAAAAATTGACCTTTCATAAAACGGTGTATATTTTTTCTCGCTTCATCGTGATGGAAGTGAAAGATGTACCAACTACATGTTTACGATACATTACGAATAAGTTTGAAGGTTCAAAACGTGGAATATGAAAATGAACCTTGAAATCTCAACTCGGGTACACCCAAAACAGGTGCGCTACAGATAAGCCTCTATAACAGTAATACAAAACTTTATTAACGAAGAGTATTTACCTATTCCTATCCAAAAGAATTATGGCATAACTTAATAACATAAATTAATAAATGGGATCAATTTGGAATAATCACTGGTGAAAATGCAGAAATCCTTTTGACTTTATAATTGCCTTAACATATACAATATTTATGTAGACCTCCTACGAAGGAAACAAGTCATAAATTCTTGCCATTAAAACAATTAATAATCAGGACTAGAATATGAACCTTTATTTGTACATAGAGACATAATATATGGATATAATTTTCCTGGTATGCTGAATGGGCCTGTTTTGAATATTTTTGTACAGCCCTCACGAATACTATACATTAACAAGGTAATTACGCAGGGAATTATGCATTCCATACATTTTACCCCCCTCACCCCTCCACACAACCCCGGTCGCGATAATTGCCCGTCCTCAGCCCAGCCACCCTCCCGGACATTAGTAATTCAATAAAAGCGACGTTTCAGGTCGCTTATCTAAAAAAAGGAGGTAATTAATTCTTGATATATTCGCCGCCAGTTATCGGGGGCGAGGGCAAATTGCGGCCACATTTTTTAGACAATATATGTAATTTTTTTGTTTACTTAAAGGTGGCCCGCTTTATTAACAGAGTAACATACGAAAACATGGACGTAACATACGAATCATACTTTGTCCTAAGAACTTAATACAATTATACTGTGGTATAAATTATGAAATATTTACCCGAAATCGTGCAGCCCGCCCAGTGTTTAGTAAGCACCACTCACCTAAAACAAAAGAAAAGGTGTTGTTGTTGAATAATTTCAGAGATATACCTTAACAAAAAATGTTTACCTCGAAATAAATAAGAACATTATGTTTATAATAGTATACATAACGAAAGAGATTAATTGAGAAATTTGTGATTGTGTGCACAATGAGGCCTTAGGCTTAGCCACTTTATTATATTGGTATTTGTACGTTATAATATTATATCAACATTTTTACGAGTTTGTAAAAACGCCAGAAATCATGTAAAAGAATAACAGAATTTGATATTATAAGAAGTTAAAAATAAATCTAATAAAAAAAAATTCGTGGAAAGATAAACAAAAAAGAGTTACTTCTAATTAACCAAGGGAAAAAGAAACGTCAAAAAATCTGAAATAATTTATTAGTCCGGCTTAATTTCTGTAAATGAACCAACATTTTGGACCACAGAAATTATGAAAAATATTGGTACGCGTCCAGGACGTCCTGCTCTTTCTAATTCAACTTTACATGAATAGATTTACAGGGCTGATTTATTCAAATGAATTTGCCCGTCTTACTTGAATATTTAGTTTTTTTTTAATGAATCAAACATTAATTCAACTTAAACATGTCTGATCCACTCCAAAAAAATGAAATTTAATCAAAGAATATTTACGTAATTATAAAAAGGGTAACATTAGAGAAGGCAAAATAAAACTACTTTGATCTTTATAAAATAATTGTGTTCAAAAAATTTTTCCGTTAATTGAACACTAAACCCCTAATTTCCTAAGTGAATATTGGGTTCGAATGGGTCAGCCCACGCTTGGACGTATATCATATTAGGCTCAAAGTACTTCAACACGTGGTTTTAAAATTTATTTCAGTTTTATTCCAATGGAATTACTGTATACATATATATGTAAATTAATTTCGTAGGAGCGTGGGCGGGATATATTTCTATATATATAGAGTTTCATGCTCCATGCTGTGGAGTTTTGTGTGGAGTATGGTGTTTTGTTTTATGCGTGTCTCACCGCCATACTGGCAGGTACTGAAAATGGCACCGGCTAAAGACGGAAGATGGAGAAAACTCAAGTATATTTAGTGAAACGCTGGCTACCGTCAATAGCGGCGTTCTCCACGGCTGAGAACAAATATCGATTGCCCGATAAAAAAGAACCCTTTCTGACCGGTCGGTCGTCGGGAATAATTTTATTAATGATCCGCTTCTCTTTCTCTCGAGGGCCTCAATTGATATTAATGTAGGGGGTGGGGGCCTCGGGTCGACTGAGTGATGGCGACATCGGTCCCAGTGATCAATGGGCCTTTGTCTGTAATAGAACGTCCCTCCCCCCCTGGACCATGGACCCAAAACCCAGGGTACGATACCCGCCGTGAGTTGGCCGCTCCTACCTACCACACTAGTTTTATTGTCTCCATGTCGACAACCTACATTTCCTAATCGAGCGGACCTCCTACACTAATTCCAACACAGCGCACAGTACAAAACAGCTGGTACACATAAATAGCTATCAACCGATTGAATGATCGTCTTTTTAATTGATATTTATGATCTGGTAAATATTAGAAGGTCAAATGTTCATTTGACCCATGAAAAATTCTAAATATAATTTGTAATGCTAAACAATCATTAGCTAACAAACTTACAATTTACAACGTTATATTGAAATTGACGTGGGCATACGGTATGGGGTTCCATCATGATGTCCATCGCTCGCATCCACAATTTCCAATTTGATTTATCTAAATTTTAGTTACTCATAACTGAAAGATATTATTGGGACGGGTGTCATTTATTTAGTCCGCCTGTTATTTCCCCCGGCCCAAGCCCCAAGTCAGGCACCTCCCCACCTTATTTGCGATAATACCTAATAATGGGTGAGTAGCGTTCGGAACTATTCCGTGGGCTCGGAGAAGAGGGGTTTTTATCGGCACGACTAATTTCGAATAATGGCAAAAGAGGGCCCATATTGGAAATGGTTCTAATAATTGTTTCATGGCTCTCGGTAATCGGTCAAAATCGAATTAATTATCATCCGCCCCCCGCCGCCAGGGGTTACCCCGGCTCCCCCTCCCACTCAAAGGCCTGTTAATTGATCTTAAATTACCGGGCGTTCTCCGGCCCCGTTTTCCGATTGTAATTAGAGTTTTCCGAGCCCCTCCCACCGGCCTCACTGCGGGCTAGGGTCGATTCGGGCCGGGAATTGACACCTCTTCAGATCTGATGAGGCCGCTAATTACAACGGCCGAAGGGCCCGACCGTCTGCCGGGGAAAACGAAGAAAAGAAAGCGAATTTAAAATTAAGGGCCATTCCTGATTAAAATTTAGTTTCATTCGGAAAGCGACAATAATATTTCAAATATAACGAATGTTTCTCATTAATCGACATCGCTATTTTATATATACGTTAAAACTAAAAATATAACAATTCCTCTACCTGAAATTATTTCTACCGGGTCATGTATAGTAAATTATGAATTGGCTATCCGACACCGACCACAGGCAATGCAGAAACGGTACGCCGGAATACGGAATTAAGAGCGGGTTCCGCATGGGTTTCATTAAAAGTGTTCGGGATAAATAGAGAGCCTCGGTAAACCGCCTTTCAACGTCCCAAGTTCCGGCCGCACGAACGAGCCCCGAAAGTTGTTAGAATCCCGCTGCGGAATTTCCAGAGGCGCACGGGAACAAGTTTGTCCTGGACGACGTGTTACAAAATAATACCAACTCTGAAGGTAAGGCCACCCTGTTATTTTCTCCAGGTTTTTGGTTTAGCGAATTACAGTAGGTGTTTAAGTATAAGTGTTATCTTCCATTGACACTAAATAGTATAAATTAGTACATACAATCCTAATAAAAAATGATTAATAATTGCGTTATTTAATGGTTAGAGCGGTGTAACTATTGCAATTTTTGCATGAAATATTGTTTGTTTGTCTTACACTGAAAGTGCAATTCACAACTGAGAACTTTGTTTATATTATGACATTTTTAACGTGTTTTAATCCCGAACTGGAAAAACAAAGATAATCGGTTCCGGAGCGTTGCCCTCGGTTACCGCCCACTCGCCCTGGTGCCTAGGCTGAAACTCGTCTGGGCTTGTTGGCAAAGTAAATTTGAACGGGGCATTAAATATAATATCCCTTTGGTTTTCACATCAAAGGCGATCGGGCTTGAAAACTCCGGGAGCAAACGTTTGCTCGAGCGGCGCCAGATCAAACGCCGGGAGCCGAGGCTTAAAATTTTCGGGAATTAATCCGGCGACATAGCCCCGATTTACCCAAACTTGGGAGGTTTAGTAACAGTTCAGGCCGGCCGGCCGAAAAGTTCTACTGAAACTGTCCCTGCCTTATATATATGAAATGTTTAACACTGCACTATTCCACACAATAGGCTGGCCCCAAACAGCACAAATAAATAGTTTCCAAGGATGTTGGAATTACATAGGGAAAAAGTGAAAAAAAGGTTGGACTAGAACACTTCTGAATCTGTAAAAGGGATTGTTGAAACAAAATTTCCGACAGCTTCAGAAGCGCAGAGGTTACAATTTATATTAGGCCTGTAATATTTTATTCTAAAGGATGTTTTCTTCTGGTGTGTGAATAAATAAGTGTCGGAGTAATGAATTTTTAATTAAAAAATAATAGTTGTACAAAAATTTATCATAATTGCAGTCTTTATGTAACCCTGAATATTTTAATAATATTAAAGTAACAATTTTATTTATATATAATTTGAAAATAGTCAATTACAGGGTATATAGAGTAAGAACTTGCGAGACTTGAAAACAAAATGGACTCGTTGTATGTTCCTCTGCAAGAGCAATATAAAACGGTGTTTGATTAAGGCAGATGTAATTTGTAGATTGGGGCATAAATCAAACACTGCTCCGGCGAAGATAAGTGCGCTAGAAGTAGTTCGACAGCGTAATTGAATGGCTTAGCATTTAATTTAATCGGAAACACTGAACGAGATAAAACTATCCTTGGCAAACAGCAAACTGGAAATTTTAAACCAGGGAAATCTTTCCTAAATTTATTGCCATTTGGAATAAGTTTCGCTCTTCGTAAGTTGCAATTAACTGAATGAAATATGAAATAGAAAACTGAACGAAATTGCCACGAGGAAAATGCCAAAAACCAAGACATTGATAAATTATATAAAGTTTACCAAAGCTTTTTGTAGTTATGAAATAAAAAAAACTGAATATGTTCATTACGAGAATAAGAGATAAATAATGACTTTAACTAATGCCATTCAGACGAATAAAAAAAAGGACGAAGAAGACTATACCGACCCATCATAGAGCCGAATGGGCGAAATGAGCCAGAATACAGAATATTAAGTGGTTAACACCGGAGTAGGGCGAGGATGCCTGCAGATAGCGCCAGCCCACAGGCTTCTACTTCGGGAACACAGGCTCAGTTTGGTTAGACGAGAGAATTTTAATGTCTGAGTAACGTCCTAGTCCGATACAGAACCGTCCTGAAACGTTTCCAAAGGAGTATCGAATAAGTAAATGAGTCCCATTATCCCAGACCGTCGGTCGCTCTCCTGTTAAAAGCTAGGAAACGCATTAGCTCCAGCTGCGGCCAATAAAAGCCGAAAGAGAGCCGGAGCATATGGCGCTCCACGAGTGTGTTTGTGAGCCTAGGCTGGGGGGGGGCCTCTCCGGATCCATTTACCAAGCGCGGGTCCAAGTACACGGCGTAATAAAGTTTTGCATTTCCACCGCCCAGAGTGCATCAGCTGTCGCCTAGCCCGGATGCCCGACTTCCTCATGACTACAGAAACCCGCTGGCTACGCATTAGTCTTAAACCCGATGTGTGCCACCTTATTTCCCTTTGAATGCTGAATGCAGCACCCATGGATCGTACCATCAAAAACGTGCTCCCAAATTTATAAATAGGATCCGCAGTAAACGTGAGTAGTGAAAGCGTAAAATCCTGTACTCTTCTTATTAAAGAACCTGGTGAAGAACTTCACCATTCCCGTTTCCACACTTGAAAAAACTGTCTAGAGGAAATAACAACTATGACAGAATTATCAGGGAGGCAACAGCGATATGGAAAAACAACAAGGACTTTAACAGAGACATAGTGCACAATATCAGCAGAAGATCGGGACGAATGCGGAAAAACACAGTGTCAACGATTGAGTCGGATTGTGTTCTGGAGATGTAACACACTCCAACTAATGACGAAGATGTATGCCACAGTATGGTTTAATGTGCGTGGTCACTTCGAGGGTCCACTAAATAGAAATGGGGGTCCGAAAGGAGGGAAGCGGGTGGGGGTTAATCAAAACAAAATTGCAAAAAGGCAGCAGAAGCTAAACGGCGCACGACCGGGCATGTTTCAAGAATTACAACCATGGACAGGGGGGAGCCAGAAGTCTAAAATTAAACGGACGATCATTAAGGGGAGAGGGGGACTCGATTTTCAAAGGGTGTTTCCGACCTTTGGAACGAGCCGTGGTTAATTATTTCTATCCTTTTTTTTCACTTCCCTAAATACCTGAAGATGTCCGCCGGGGTGTTTTAGGCCGTAGGGGGCGTAGGGGAGCGCTAATGAAACGACACACTTCCCTTTCCCTCGGCCGCGAAGGGTGGAGGAGGGTGAATAAATAAGCGGAGCCTCCTTCAAAGCTTCACCCCCCCTCCATAGGGGCCATTCGTCCAAATGGAATTGAAACATTTTGACTTTTAAGTCCGCCCCAACCTTCACGGGGGGGGGGGGGGGGGGAACGTCTGAAACGGGAAAATGTTCCACCTGAGGTTCTAAAAAGGGTTGAAATAACGTTTGCGGAAGGACATAACGCCGAGGCAAAAATGTTAAGACTATTAATTATGCCGGTACTTTAGTGCCATATATGATGGCGTCAACATTTTAAAATATGAAAACAAAGATGAAAGAGTTGTAATGGCTGTCATGTTGGATAGAATCGGGTTGTATATCTAAAGGCTCCTTTATACGAAAATAGTTTTCTGAAGATGATTGAAAAAATATTTGCCTCCTGAGCAAATGGAACGCACGTTAATTTGCTCGTTTAATAAATTGAAATACGAAATGTGCGGATGAAATTCTTGCCGGAGTTACTATCCGGAAAGTGCGATCCCTTTCCGGCGGTTTCTCTCCGACGATCCGATACCGGAGCACAAATCCGGGCGCGAAACGGCTGGAGGGAATCAATTGAATATTTCAGGTCTGGCCGACGGCCCGTATCGTTTTCCGGTTCCGGCCCTCGCAACAATTTTCCGCCTTGTTTCGACCCGGAAATAGGGCTGGTGGGGAGCGGGGGGGATGGGTGAGAAGGACTGTTTTTCGCGCGAGCCATGCCCCGTGATATTTTGAAATTTTAAAGGGTAGGGGGGGGGCAATTTAGTAGAGTGCCCCGAAACGGGGAGACGCGCCACCGCTGTTTGAAGCCCGGGCATCTCACCGGCCTTCTCCTCTTTCCGCCCGGTTTATTATATTAGAATATCAAAAGCTCAAATCCGATAGGAGGAGGAGAGGGACGGGAGGATTTGAATTTTCGACGGGCAAATTCGACAAAATGGACGAGAAAACGCTGGATTTTCCGTGACTTACGAGAAACGAATTTAAATTGAGATCTGTAAAAATGACGGCGATCCAAACTCATCTGGTAGTAATAGTGCAGAACTACTGAAGATGTCGAGATGCCGAAACCAATTAAGCATAATCACTAACTCCAATGATATTTATTTTTTTTATCCATATATCTACTCATTATGCTGTGTCACACCAATTGCTCATAATACCAATTAGCACTTAATATTATGAGATGCTTAATATACGTAGGATCCTTATTTTATAATAAGGTATATTATCCTTATTATACAATAAGGATCCTTATTAATAATTGTAATTGACCCTCTGTGTGTTTAAATAAATCACACATTGGCATTGGGCTTATTTATTGATAATACACTCTTATTTACTAATAAATGCGAGCTGATTGCAAAAGGTACTGTTATAATGTAGTAAGCAATAAAGGACGCGTTATCGGTAGGCAACATGTGAAAGTATATCACCTTATTGCCAAAGGAATGTGGCAGAAGAGTTGATATGTGTATAAATTAACCTCGGCCCTTCCATTATTAATAATTACAAACAGAGCTACTCGACATAAGTTAACTTGCCTGAAACTACGTAATAGAGATAATTTCAATTAACCCAAATTGAGCACAAATTGAACACACAAATTAAATTTGGAAATGGGTAAAGTGACAGTGTAGTGACAGTCCTCGCAGTGTGCTTCCATCGAGTATCTCATTATATTACTAACAGAACTGTCACCTGTCTAGCGACCTGGAGGACGTTCCAACAGTCAATTTACTGAGTCTTAATTTTTTGTTTTCGAAGGAATCAAGTGTTAATCATGAAAAGAGATAATTGTTAGCCAATAAGAAGGTCCGGCCACAATAATCTCTTGCCCCAGATCCCGCGGGACCGTGTCGAACTTCGCAATAGCTAACGAGCCTATTAACAATTTCCTCGTTCGGTATTCGGCGTGGAATTAATAATTGGCATTATCCGGACATACCTAGGCGGTGGATCGGCGCATACGGGGTACCGGAGCATAACCGGGGATAGGGTGTAACGCCGGGCCCGATTGTAATTACAGCCAAACGCCCCCGGTTATTGCGGTGTACCGCCCCCGGGGGTGGTAGCAGGGGGAGACAGAGTCGCATGACGGCCTCGCACCGCCTAGCTACGTCTCAATCAGGATAATCTCGACCGGCTATCTGTATTTGTATTGTCGGTTTATACACTTTCATAAATGTAACAACTAATCACAATAAAACCTGACACAATTAGTTAATTAAAACTTAGCAACGTTTTTCTGTCAGTCTGCGGCGAAATCGAGCATGTTGCAATCCTTATGATTGAAATGGAATTGTTTCGGGCTTACGAATCCGCAAACCGTTTTGGACATCTTCCAACAGTGTTGAGAAGTTGCAAAACCATTCGAATATTGAAGAAAATGTCTGCAGATTGTGAGAATGTGTTAAAATAATAACAAACCTGACAGACTTTTAACAAAATATTGTTCAAATACAAGCATAAAACGTTATTTTAAAACAATCTCGAAGTTTCTTGTTTAAAACCAGTTTCACTATTTTTCCCCCATCGGACCCTGAAAAGTTTGAGTAATTTGCGTGCGTGTGTGGTGCTGGTCCAGTCAATTAAAACTTCCCCCCACCCGGAAGTTAAAGTTAGATTAACTTGATAGTTGGCGTCAGCTCGCTGGGAGTTTAATTTTAGTCGCTGCGGCCTTTTTTACAGTTTCTCACTCTGCGCTTTATTAATACAAAGGCGGTTCTATTTTTTATTGTATGGAGGCTTTAATAATTGCCGAAGTCCGGACCCTGTTTGAAGCGCCCCCAGGCAGCCTAGGGTCTCTCGAGCCCACGCGTTAGACGAACCCGTTATCATTTAATAAAGAAGCCTCAAATTCCGACGGTTTCATCACAAACACTAAAGCCCAAATATATTGACAACATCCCCACACAATTTCTTTCTTAAATCATATTGGCGAAGAGGAACCCCCTCCCTCTTGGAGGCCCTTAATTTAAAAGAGGGGAAAGAGAGAAAGACCAGGGATGTAATGATTCAAAATAATGAGTTGATGAGATCAACTGTCCCTGTGTTGTACCATTTGTTGAAGAAGCTCAGGTATAAGTAACACAGTGTTGTCAACTACGGATAGTTTAAATCCCCATCAATATCCATTTTAAATATCCCATCAGTTTCTAATTATCGACGGCGTTAACAGAACCCATTTCCACTACGACTGAATATAAATCCCGTCGTTTGATTTACGCCCTCGGCTCCCTATCACGCTCTTTTCGGCTCGTTAGAAGCAATTACAGTTTCAATGTTTCAAGTCGTAGCCCGGTGCGGGTCCTCGTATTTCATCATCTTAATTACTGCGGCCCGCCAGTAGGTGCATCCACACACGTGCGCATCCTTACCCCGTGGATCCTGGGACCGCGGGGAGTCAAACCGGGAAGCAAAAAGCCGTTCAGGTAATTAAAACTCGCCCTCACTCCCCTCTCACTTTACCCCTCCACATTCTTCCCCCTCTATCCCTCTCAACGCCCCATTCCTAGGCTAAACACTCGTTAGTGTCCCTGTGTACTGACCGAACAGAGTGTTTCCCTCTGATCTCTAGTTTACGGGATTTTGGGGCAGGAAACGATTCGAACCCGGCAGACCTTAAACTCCTCCGCTATTTACAAGAGCTACGTCGGTACATGCCGTTTACTCGCAAATAAAATTTACCACGAAAAGCTTTAGAACTCATTTTCTATATGTTACCATTATATGTCATTACATAACATTGTATTTATTATATACACGCCTTCATAATTCACAGACGGCATAGGATCAAATCAACAAGAGTGATGATTTTTGCGACAACTGAAACAGTACGGGAAAACCTGAGGAAAATTATGCAAAATAACGTGTTGTAAGTTAATTTGATCGATTGCCCCCCATTTGTCGACGAAGCGTATTCCTGTCTGAAACCGAGCCAATTTCAAATTATTTGTTCAATTTACTTTTGTTCAGCGATACTGTCATTTGAGCTTATCAACAGGGCACAATCTAGGGCCCGAGATTTGGCGCCGAGAGAACAATGAACAGCGGCCGTAATGGGGGTAGAATTCCCGACCGGCAATACAAAACGGGTCTCATTTCTTGCCACCGTTGAAAGTAGCCAGGAAAACATTTGGAGGCCCGGCGATTTATAAGGGAAGTCGGGAAATGGCGGCAGTGAGGGTGAGGGGGGGGGTCCTTCCTTCTAAGTCGCTGCGAAAATGGCGACCGAAAATTTCGAGCGACGGTAGTTATCAACGTTTTAAACTCCGAATGGAGCAATTTATTGCCCGGGTCGGCTGGGTTTATTATGAGACCGCTCTCACTCTCCGATATTAATGGGCGTTATCTTGACTTGAGCATTGCCCGAAGAGGCGATTCCTCCCGACCAATATAGCAATGGTGGTGGCGGTGGGGAGGGGGGTGTCAAGGGGAAAATATCATTTGCTGACATTTCTGAGAAGACTTATCAGTCTAAATGTTAGGCAGTGTAATCGAGAGATCTTAGAAGTTGAACTATTAATTACTGTCAGCGGCGCATTTAAGATGTTTCAGGGAAGGGGGCAAACTATGGGCGGGAATAAAACAAATCGGATATCGGGGAATAATGTTCGCGTAATTACCCACAAATGAATGAATATTTGAAAAAATTTAACACTTTCCAATTGGTAAAATATTTCCCTTAAATAAAAAATAGAACAGTTATGTATACCCACTCAAATGACAGGTTGGTAAATGGTTCGCCCCAACACAAACTGACATCCAACCTATTTTCTCATTGCGGCTGTTGAGCGGTCACATGGCAGTAATAAAAACTATCAAACTGAAAACAATTAATTAAGAAAGACTATGAGGATAATGAAGTTCTAGTAATCAATTATCGAGAATATTATTTCAAATGGTATAACAGAAAATGAAAGCTATTTTTTTAAAATACTGTAAAATTTAAGCAAGAAAAACTCTAAGGAGAATAACCCACAAGCCATCAGCGTTTCTGCGGCGTTGAATTTTTTTCCTCCAAAATTTAAGGGAGCGAAAAAATTGAGCACAACACGCTGAATGATCATAGTCCCTTGATTAAACCTTATCCTTTGTTTGCCGGACACTTAAAAATTGTTTCAAAGCCGGGCTTCTCACATTCATTCGTTTCAATGCCGGTGCATCGCGAGTGTTTGCAGAGAACTTCATACCGGGGGTTCGTTAGCTCCGCTTTCTCTGAATCCCGACCGGCCTGGAGAAGTCCAATACTCGCACGTACTTTCCAGCAATGTCCCTTCCAAATTAGAGACTATGTATACGTTCTAGATTGGGGAAGAATTTCCCAGGAAGAATATTCAATAAATCTCAAATTTAGGACTGAAATTTGAAACAATTAATTGCGAGAATCGTAGAGTAATTGGTTATTAAAACACAGCTTCACGGTACCAGTTATCAGATTCCAAAGATAGCGCAAATATTCCAAAAGGACGAGTTTCTAGTTTTAGCCTGTATTCAATCCAATTCCTCTGAAAAAGTCAAAGCGTATTTTTTATTTCCTTGAGTATATTGTCCAGAGCTATTCTCGATTTTAAGCAAAGGAAACTTTATATCGCCGAATGACCGATTTGATGTAAGTAGGAGATGGAGGCCCCCCCTTTCCCTATCACTATGGTTCGTCCAAGGGTAAACTTCCACTTTTATATGCAGGCCGTACGTTTATAGACGGGCCAGCTCTCTGACTCGTCCCGGGGGGTACATAAATAGAAGCCCGGGCCAGACATAAACCATCAACAACCCAGACCCTGTCCAGGCTCGGTGTTCTCAATTCAGAAAATAACCTCTGCGCGATGCGTCCTGATGCACCTCGGGGCGTTAAATTTTCGATTTAGCCCTCCGCCCCGTCTCCGGAGCATGCTCGATAATGGCCACCGCCAGAATTGTACGGCGAGATCAAAACCCAAGTTCGACTAACACAGCGCGTTACTAGACCTCAACTCTGGCACTTCAGCTCTCTTAATTGCCCGAACTGAATCCAACCGCCTGCAATTGGCATAAGTACAAGTTTTGCTGCAGAGTAAAGCGCTGATAGAACATTGGATGGAACCAATTAACCAGGAAGAAACAAAACAAGAAGTGTAACTCAGATTATTCAGTACCAAATCATATTCCAGACAATTCTTTTTTTCACACTGTTTAACCCATGCAGGGTGAATTCTAAAAATCTCGTTCGCCCTAACATTGGTAAAGATTAATATTCATATACAAAACAAACTTTCAGATTATTATCAGGATGGGGGACAATCTAACTCTTTTTTATCAGTGCGAGGGTTGTATCGCTTATTTTCCCATCCCTGAAAAATCATGTTATGGACTTCTGAAACAAGTTTAGTTTTAAAAAATTTACATTATCGGAGGATGGGAGCGGATTACGACTTTCCGCTGAATCAAAACCGCTTAATATCTAATGCGTCTAGGCTTTATACCTTTTTGGACAGTTGTTTAACATTTCATTCCAGTTAAAAAAAAATAAGCTCACTTCTGAGTGGACGGAGTTATTAATTAATCACTTGAGGAGTTAGTCCAAAAATGATTTTTACATTACTTACACCTCTCTCGATGATAATAAAACTGTATTAATTAAACGAATAATAATTTTTCCCTATCGTGGTAAGGATTGTTTACAAGAACAACTTTTCTTACTCAAGGATTCAATAAATTGTTGATCCTCTGTATTGTCCCCCATGCGTTTTGTCATAGTTTAAATTTCTAATTATTAATCAATTCAATCAGTCTAACCAGAACGCTATCAATAGAATATTCCTATTAGAAAGTATATTTGTTACATTTTTCAAAATAATATAAAACAGTTCAATATTTGTTAACAGAAGTGGCCAGATTATACCTTTGAAAATCAATTATTTAATTCAATATCTATGTGCTCAATAAGAATTCAGTATATTAAAAACGAAAAGTAACAGAAGATAATGAGAATGCAAATGTGGTAGTTGTTCCAATGGTTTCACATTCTGAATAAAACTTGCAACAACTGTTTCGGCCCCCCCACGAATGGTTTTTCCAAGGATCACGAATCTCGATTCTGCCTTAAAATGAACACGCATTTAAAATAAACAGGTTCCGGTAAGATCTTTTTGCAAACGCATTTCGGGCGCCGATAAGCCCGCAGTGTCGCGATTATGCCAGTCGCGTTCCCCCCACCGACTGAGGCGAACGGAAGCTCCCGAAATGAGACATGGGGATCCGAAAGAATCGCGATAGCTATTTCCGGGCGAACGGCCGGGTATTCCTGTCCCCCACCCACAGCACTTGCAGTATCTCGCCCCTATAAATAGTGGGCTAATGAAATTGAAGTTCCACCGTATCTCGCACTTCGTAACGTGAATTCTGAACATTAAACCCGCGATGCGGGGATGGGGGCGTTGGGGCGGGGGCTTGGCCCATAACTATCCATACTTATGGCGCTAACGGCCCGCACACTTTACAACTCCCTGGAGATTTCGGTCCTAATTAGATTCCCGTTTCGGAACGCCCTTAAGCGGAACAAACCTTTTTTATCCAGGTTATTGTTCCAGTTCAATGTAAAAAATTGTATACGAATTTTATAAATATATTACTTATTTATATATTATTACACAGGTGTGTAACAAAATTATAATTCACCAAAGAGTTAGGATTCCCCACCGCTGAGTCGTTTGAAAGTTTAATTTTTACCAATGTTTTGGAGGAACAAGATTTTGTCCTTGTTTATCTTGACTCAGTTTCTGTAATTGACATACGCCGGAATACCGTGTTACTAAGAGAAATTGTGAACAAGAAAATAATTACTGAAGGTTTCCGATTGACAGATAATTTTTGGCTCAAATTTTAGGGGTTGACTTCAACCCAGTGGGAAAAGCACGGGGATGTCTTATGAGGGAAAATTCTCAAAATGACTAACTCCTGTTTAACTAAACATTGATCGTCCATATCGATATCTAGAAAAGGAGGTGAAAAAGCACATTTTTTCAAAGGCACGCTAAATATTAAATATAGTTATATTTTCACCCTGGACATAATACAAATGTTCTGAAACACGTTATTCCAAAAATACGGAGTAATATAAAATTCGCTTAATTGCGGTCCAGAATTTTAGAGGAAATAATGAAATTCCTAATTGGTAGCACCCAAATTGAATTATTATTCAATTAAGTTGAGCAATAATAGTACCGCGTATTGCTCTCTGTTCATTGCGGAATTGAAAAAAGAGACTATTATGCAAATATTACAATTGAAATAGTGTAACTTCCGACAATGCTGGAAATAGTGTAAACAAAAACCAATTTGTTCGTAGGACGGAACCGAAGGTATTATTAATTTAAAATATAAATGAGTCAGCTCCGAATGGAATTATTTTTCAATTATGTAGCGCAAATAAACTACGCCATGTAGTTCATTGTTGTGGAAAAGAGTACAATGGGATCGTTGCGACCTCTGGGGGACTGCTGGTTCTGGGCTAAAAATCCACGAGGGAGGTGATTGGGAGTGGACGATGCCCCATTTCCAATCGTTCGGGCCCCGCCCTAATATGAGGGAGATAATGGGACGTTATCAATTAATGAAGAAGGGCCTAGTCAGAAAGTATAAATCATATACGATATTTAATATGGACTGTTTTGAAGTCTGTACTAACACTGTAATAGTTGTCACTAATTGGTTTCCGGTCAGATCGCGTAATGGCGTGGGAACCTCGGTTGGTAGTGGTCGGCCCCTACTGTTCCGGGACCACCTGAAAGGCTCCCAAAATATAGGACACAACAGGGGCAAATAGCAAAGGTTTCAATACATCCTCAGAAGGTAGGTTACAGGAGTTAACAACCAAACTGTACGGAACATCCTGAATGGAGAGACCGTGCTGATTTAGTTCTACAAATCAGTATCGGTAGCCGGTGAACATGTCAGAGTGGAGAACACCTGAGTACAGAGTACCATAACGCGGAGGCCGACGGGTCCGGTCCCGGCTTACTTGATAAATGCATCACCGGATTAATGTATTATCGGACGGACAGAAGAGAAGCCGCTACCGGGTACGAGTCACAAGTTTACAAACTAGTCGGGCAGTCCCGGGCCCCAACTTTGCCCATTGAATAATTACAAGGGGGAGGAGAGGCCCTCCACCAGTCGGACCCCCCGTGTTCTACTCTAGTTCCCTGCCCCCGGTTGTTCGGCGGACTTCCGCCGCTTTAAAGGCCGGTACCAATTTCCTTGTTAATATCTTATCTGACGACGTGTTCTCCCGGCTACTGTATGCGCGACACGGTCACTGAAACCGGGTTAAATAATGCCTCCGTAAATTCACCGGCCGGTAAATTTACCGGGTCGAGAACCTTTTAATATTAATACTGATTAAAATTACTGACCGCGACATTTTAATGAAAAGATCTCGATTTTCTACAATAAAATTGCTTAATCTTAATTTAAGAAATTATTTATAATAAAATCTGCGATAATAGTGCGGCTGTTGAATACAGAAGATCAGTGAATTTTCACATAACCGTAACATAATAATATTAAATACGACCATTTTTGAAACATTTGAATCCGTTAATTGAAAGAAATACTTTGGAATCGAAAATAGAAGAAAATGTGCTATTTGAAATAAATTTAATTATTGATATAATTGTTTAGTGTGGATTAATCTTAGGTTATTAGGTTTATCTATGATATTTTAGGCATGAAACGTGAATTGCTACGGTCATTTTACTAACGTGGGTCTGAGGAATGCGCTCGTATGTTTCATGTGATAACGACAAATACATGACAGATCAAAAATATGATGCAACATAATATTTAGTGTTAAAGCAGAACGCTGGCACTCAATTAAAGTTATATATTAATTCCGAATGAATGGAGGAAAAAATGAAGTTGAATTTAAGCGTATTTGCGATAAGTCAAAGCAGAGGGGAGTTAACAATTCGCATTCCATTTTGCAGACTCCTTCTTTCTTGAATAATTCAGTTGTTGTGACTCTTATCCACTTAATTAAAAATATTCTTTACAAAATACTATTTAAAAATGTAATACAATTACAGAAAATGTCGTCAAGTGAGCTCCAAACATCGATTATGGAGTTTACTGAGGGATTATTTTTTTCAACTACGTCGGACTGGCATATAATAAAATTCGGTCCGAGGTTAAACGCCTAATGCAATTACCCATATCTGAATTACCCCTATCACTAGCTTTCAAAATTACAGCCATTACACCGTTCTCTTTCCAATTCTCTGGTTTAAGGTTGAAAAATATCCTGCCATTACAGTAAGTACAGTAGTAAGAAGGTAGGTAGGACTGAATGTATTAATGCTCTGATAAATACCTTAATGATTGAAAATCACGAATAATTCTTGCGCCTATTGAGAGACCAAAACATGTCATACCTGAAAACGAAAAAATATTTGTTAGCTGGATTATGTTAACTCTTACAGATACAATATAGAATGTAGGATAATCATATAAGTATAAATTATTATCTCTTAATTTCATTGCAGGAATAAATTTAACAGGATTTTCAGTGGGTTACTTTTGGGCTCTATTTTCTGGAGCTTTTCTCGTATGAGTCTCGGGGATAATAAAGCTGAAGTGCCTATGAAACATAGAGGGCCTGGAAAACGCCGTATCCGAAAAGGGCCGCCGTCGAAGGAGCAATCAACAGCGGGCGACAATTAGGATGGGGACTCCGTCGGGACGATCGGAGTAGGATATTAGGGCCGGGAAAGGGAGGAAGAAAAGGAGGAGGGAGGCCGAGCGGATTGCTGGTTCGGGGTTTCCGTCGGAAGGGGTAGTTCGGAAAGGAGTAGAAAGAGAATCAAGGAGACAGCGCGAGATTGGCCGGGGAGGGGGGAGTGAAAGGAGTTGGGGAAGGACGAAAGTGGAAAAACGCTGATTGAAAAGTTTCAAAGACATTTCCGGGCCCCGGAAAAGCGACCGACCCTACGGCCATAGCCATCAAACGGGGACAATGGAGTCGACGAATTACAGACACGCTTGTTTCACAAGACGAGCTTTTTTCATTTTTCCTTTTTTTCGTTTCAAGTTCGAGAAACTACTCTTATCGCGAAAAAACGAAGGCTGGAAATTGCTATCGGAAGTCTTAAACCATCGTCTAGAATTAATTAAGAAATATCTATCGTTTTAAAATGAAATTAACCCTTTTGTGAAGACCTACAGAATAACCCCTTTGCCAGTAAGAGATGAAAGGGAAGATAACATTAGGGTAACTTCCCTCCATAAAGCAGTTCACTTCCTTACATGTTCCGCTTCTATTTTCTAGTCAGACTTCTATCGTGAAGGACCGGTGATACAATAATTTTAACGATATCTCTAATCATCTTTCAAGATTAAATGTATTCCAAATGAAAGTGAGTGATATTAAAATATAATATGATTAAAGAGTTAAAGTTACGGATTACAGGGAAAATGATACGGACACAAAAACAATTATTATTCCGGGATTCGTCGGTTCTAATATCCCATCCATTTTCCGCGCACGTTGAAGATTAATAAGGAAAGAAAGCCGTCTTAGATTTATGCGGACGAACCACAGAAAATAAGATTAGTTCTTACCTTTCCAGGGAGATGAAAAAAACGAGAAAGTCATCAGAAATTATAAACGATATTTAATACGGGGGTCGACAGAGGCCCGATGTAAATTAAGAAAACCCTATCTCCCCTATATCCATCCTTTTCTTCCTCGGCCGGTACCTCGCTCTTCCTCTTCTTCCCTCTCTCTCAGACTGTCGTCCGCCATTAAATCATCCGGAGTAAGGAGGAAGGGCTAACTGTTGAAACTCATCTAGCAGCGAGATCGGGGGGGGGGAGGAGAAGATAATAAATTTTTATAAACTGTATCCTTAAGCATTAACTGAGACAGAGGCTGTCACCGCTGCCGCCGGGAGACCGCTCGTATTTCATTTTAAATTATATTTCACCCCCGCCCCCGCTTCGCCGGCCCCCTCGCCGTTATCGGAAGGAGGCGGCTGAACGAGAAAGGAATCAATTACCGGGCCGCCCTAAAGGAAGGGACACGTGGGGATACCCGAGAGAAAAGTGTTGACCTTTAAGACCCCAATATAACACCATGTTGCACCATTAGAGCTCCTCCATACGAAAGCGATAGGGGGTTACAATATATAGTCACCCGTATGGATTCTCGATGTCCGATATTTTATTACTACACGAAAGCAAATTAAACACGCTGTTCTACTGTTAAGGAATTTTTCACTTTATTATATTCATGTACTTGTTTGACAATTTGTCATATATCAGCCGCATTCATATTTTTTAAATATGACCGAAACGAGTACATTTTTCGAAACATCAGGGTGTGCACCTCACCGTAAGGAAGAAACTTAATTTAAAACTTTTGCAAAGTGAGCTATAAAATATTGGAAATTAAAAATCTTATTGGACCACTGTTTGTGGAATACAGCTTTAGACGTTATTGCAGTTTGATTGCTCGAGCCTCTGCCAGGATCGGGGCCATAAAACCAATTGATTATTGCGGTCATAAATCATCCGAAATCAGAACGCCCCACCCTCCCACCAGCCACGCATCGGGTAAAGCGCGGACGCTATTCCGAATCGCGCGGTCGTCACGATAAATTGGGCAGTATCCGCCGTGGCATAACTGGCCGTAAACCGGGACACGGCGGGCCCTCTGGCGTATAAAATAATGCCCCAGGTGTCAAACAACGAATAAAAACTTCATTGGCGCCGAATGACCTCACAGTCCAATCCGGTTGAAACGCCTCCCAGTGGGCGCCGCGTTTATATCTACTTGCCAGGCCGTAAAAACCCGCTAGCCCAGCTGGCATTTCGTGGACACTTGATTATAAAATAAAATCGGTTAAAACCCTCGAAATTTTCCGATTTTCTGTTTTACTTGGCTAAATACACTTTAATGATTTAGAACCATAAAGTTTGATTTTAAATCATAACATATTGACTGGAAAACGTGATATTATCAACAGTTCCACAGTGTTCTGGCTGTTTTTTGTGACTGACCACGCAAATAATTATATAATAAGTTAATCCCCTGAAACTAACCGCCTACCACTGAATTATTGTCCAGAGTTATACACCACATGTTAATTGTTCAATTATTCGTGTTGGTCAAAGCCATTATTTTCTATATATAACTCTATATTAATCCAATCTAACATTTTGGACCAATGACCTGTAATAACGATGCGATTCCCGCTAATTGTCCGACTAGTATCGGATATTACCAATGTAATGTTTTTTATAGTACTCCTCCTCCAAATTGCGATTCGACGAAATTTAATCAGAGGAATAAGGGGTTCTCGAGTTTAATTTGAGCGGTGCCAATGAAAACAGCACGAAAACGGAATGTTCTCCCGCAAAGACGGCCGGGCTGCGGCACTGACACCGAACCCCTTTCATTCGGGATAGCTTTGGTCTCTCCCGGAAAGCACTTTCCTCGGCGGTTTTCCTTTTTTTTCGCCGTGGCAGTTTTCCGGACTTGAAAGGAATTCGGAACTCGAGCCCAAGGTAAACCGCCGCCCTTTCTCAACCGTCCCCCCTCCTCAGCCTTGCTGGGTCCTAGGGGCGTCACAGGAATGTAGACCCGTTACTCGGCCCCGAGGTGAAAGTGGGACTTGATTTTTAATAGAATTTTATTTGGACCGAATAGAAACTCTTTTCGGACCCTCTTGATTATGCTTGGCTTAATTAAAAAAAAAAAAATATACTAGTTCACATCGGTTGAAATGCAACGAAAACAAGGGGAGAAAGTGATTTATTCATTTTTCCTTATTTATATACCGAGCATTTATGCTTAATTCGCCGTTATCGTGATTTAGCGTACTGTCAGTCGATTAGGTAAGCGTATCGGTTGGCTCAACAGCCGACAATAGGCAACGCATAGCAACAGTGCAGACACAAGCAGCAAACATGATTAAGTGGCCCACCAAACTACTGACGGAACCAAATCAACGATTGGATTGGTTTGAATAACTTAAACTGTACAACAATTCTCTAGCCAAAACTAAATGATAATGGAAATGGTAACTAACATCGTACAGGATGCCTAACCAAGCATGGTGTGAATAGTTTACCTCAGTATATTACTGCTTCATGATATTTTAACTATACATCATGTTAAACTACTATATTATTATTTAACGATTATATTATTATGTTAAATGACTGACAAATAATTCAGGCGGTAATATAAGCGAATTGTGTACGTCTACATTTGTTGAATGCATGGAGTCCGGCTTTGGCCGGAAATGTGTCGCTCGTTGAGGATAATTAAATCCTGAAATTATGCGTGAAGCCGAAGACAGTCAATATCCACAGAGCGAGTGTGAATAATGAAGAAAAACTGCGACAAGAAAAGGAATGAATACTCCAAGATTTTTATTCGTCTCGTGACTGCGCCGTACAGAAAAATTGTTATTGACACTGTGAAAAATCAACTCGAAACGAGTTGCCGTTTGTTTTTCCTCGTAAATATATTCGGCGTTGAAAAGACATTGGTGAAAGCGATGAAAACGATCCCTCCTACCCCCGCAACGTAATATCAGATACAATATAGAGCCCAGTCTTACTATCGTTTGTCACGAAACCCAGTGATTGGTCCGCCGACTGGTCTGACCTATTTTGTATTTTGAAAATTACTATTTTCGTACGAATGAAGGGATAATACGTTAATATTCGATTAGGAAACCCTAAATAAATTGTAAGGACGAATTCTGATTTTAATTAATACTGAATAGTTCGATTTGAATATGGGATTATTCAAAACCTCTTTATTGTCGGTAGACGTGTTCAATCTGATTACGCTACGGGTATTGGCCGGTGGATAATGATTGAATATGATTGGGCGGAGATTAGCCCTGTCAGTTATTTATTAATGTCAATCGGAATATTATTTATATGCAGACCTATTTATGAGTTCTCCCGTTCATCTGATTTCTGTGGGACGTGAATACAAATTGGTACTTCCCACCCGTTTTATCTTCGCGTATCCTAACAGAGGTTTTAAAATATTCAACGAAAATGCGGCGCAGAAACAGAAAAAGTACTACCGGCTATTCCTTTATTCAATTATACGTTGAATGCATTAAAAATATTTAATACAAAATTTAAAAATTATTTCAATTAATTTACACCGCAATTTCTTTCTGCAATCAATTTTTATAAAAATGTCTCGATGAGCAGAGTTGAATGCATCGATGAAAGAAATATTGAATCGGTTGTAAAAATTCTGAGCCCCCATTCCCGCTATTATACTATGTTTAAATCAATAAATAAATAGCAATTATATTAATTTTCAACACAATGATAATGACAAATGTCTAAAAATTTAGTGAAAGGTTTCGCCGCCAACCTTTCGAACCTCCCCAGTCGGTCAGGAACGATATATAAATGTAACAGGAGATATTGGTTTGGTGTAGAAGTTAAAGAAGAAGTGTGGAAGAGGGGCCGGGCACTGATTTTTTTCCACTCCGCACGGGCGGCATCCCACACAACTCAAGTGATGATGGGCTTCTGATGATTTTCTGACGATGCGAGTAGCGAGAACACCCTCCCCGCCCCCCGCCCCCCGGCCCCCGGGAAACACCCTGGGCCGCACACACGGGCGGGCTACACGCACCCGCGGCCTTTATGCGATACGGGAGGAGGCCTATTATATGGGCCGGAACGCCGGCCCAATGGAAATTGTTTGGGGCCCGGAACGGAAAGGCGGAACTGGAGGAAAGTCGCCGGATGGCGGGGGGGGGGGGCTCTGCGGAGTAAACACAGGGCAGCGGAATCGGCCGATATTTTCGAATGTAAAAAGTTTCTGTCAAAGGCCTTTTCTAGATCTCCGGACTGCGTTTAACGGCTACCGTTTGAGGACAATTCTGTATAAAGTGTTTTTATGAAGTTAGGCAAGTTGAAAAGCATGTTTCTGGCAAGTATGTTATGTATAAGATAAGTCTGCAATGGAACCGTCAGAAAACTAGAAGATATTTATAATAGTTTAGAATACCTGTTTTATGGTCTGAGAGGGGTTGGAATATCGTAGATCCTGTGTGTTTCTGTTTCCTCTCGCTGGTTTGGTCTTTTGCTTGAGGAGATCAGCGAGAGGAGAAATCTACGATATTTATAATAGTCAAGATAAATTATAAATTTCATTCTTATCAGGTATCCAACAAACGACATTCATTTTCAACCTATTATAAAATATTTTCAACCACTGCAAATTTTTTGGGCAACAAACAGGGTCTCTGCAAGAGTATAAAACTAATGTTAAAACGTTACGAAGTAAAATAAAGAGGGTCCTCGGGTGGGTCGCCTGAATATTTGAGGTCGGCGGACTTAATTCCGGCTCCTCCTAATGTCCCACCGCCCCACGAATTATTCACCGAAGTCTTTCTGTCCCCATCCCTTTTAATACTTTGTCCAAATTAAACCCTTATAAAGTCACCAGTCGGCTCCGGGGATAAACCTAGGAGTGCATTAATGTTTCTACAATTTCCGTTTTTTCACGAACGACGATATTGCGAACAGTCGCGCATTGCCTAATGGAGACAGTAATTAATTTCGAACTCTCACTTGAAACCGACGCATTGCACATTAACTAGCGAGTAAATGCTTTGTACTTACTTATTCTAGTTCTCAAACATTTATGGCATAATTTATATGCACTTAACAGACTACGAAGGTGGAGCGCTTAGTCACGCCCTATGACCTATTGGGGTACTCACTTGAGGGTTATCACTCGCGATATTGTGGACTCCACTCGCTTATTCATTGTGTTACTTCTTTCTTATTTATTACTTTACTTTCATTCAATAAATAATCGTTTTTTCCCAGTAAGCTCTCGTATGTAAATATATATTTCTACAGCTTATTCATAGTTCGTACCCCGTCTTCTGAATCGGGAGGAGGCAACAGATGCGTTAATTCAAGCGAAACAATGAACTTTCATAGCGTATTCATGGCTTTAGAGAAGGTCTTAATTAAATTATACTTTGTTTCGTGAGGGATAAATCCAATTAAAAAGGGGCATCCCTCCTTTTTTCTACTTCGATATTTCCAATATTCAATGGAATTCGCTAATCAAGCATGCGGAGGGAGTCCGGAAAGAAGGAAGGAGGTTCGCTGAAGAACGCGGAGGCGTCGAGGGGGCGCCCGTATTTGTACTATTAATTTAAACTCAGAGGCCCCTGAAGAGAAGAGACGGGAGAGAGAAAGGGGCGGAGATAATGGTTCGGCGGGCGGGAGAAGGACAGCCGGAACGTCTTATTTAATATTCGGATGAGCCTAATAACAAGTGAAGGGGTGAGACCGGCCCAGTTATTAGGGGGAGAGGGTGAAGCGCTTTTAATTACAGGAACACATGCTTCTGTCCCTGCGGGTTACCGTACCAGTAGAAAAAGGAGACAGCCTTCTTCAACGCTTTATGCAAATTTGTCCTCCCTAATACCGAATTAAAGTAATTATTTAACATTAAGCAAGCGTATAACAATTCTGAAGCCAAATTTTTCAGATAATTGTTCTTAGAGATCGGCATGACTAATCTGGCTGGGAATATTTTTAAATGCAGTAGGAAGAAAATTACATGATTCCTAATTTTCGTAGCATTATTTTAGTATTTAAACTTACAAAGATTCACCTTCGATTAGAACATTTCTCAAGCACACTTGCATATGAGCCTAACTTTCCAGGATGATTCTTTACCAAAGAAACTAGGCGAAGGATTTTTATGTAAACGTTTTTCTATTGACTATTGACGGTGGTAGAGGGAAAAAACTTTAATGCACTTGACCGGAGATAGCGGAACGCTGAGGAAAAAACCCTCCCAGCGAATTACCCGAGCCTTACAGAGTGCCCGCAGTAACCGTGTATCGGTTAATGAGAAACCTTCACGCGACCCCGTTCTTCCTCTTCCCCGCAGGTGAACTCTCAGAGGGCCCGCATGACGCGATAGACGGTACGGACGGTCCACGAGCGAACCTCGCTCATGCTCCGCGCGGACGCAGGGCACGCGGGGGGGGGACACGTTTGTAAAACCGCGTTGAAGGTAAATCCGAGGGTGGCGGTAGGGGCGGCGCCCGAGGGTGGAAATCATTCAATATTCATCGGCGGCGAAGCACTTATCCGACGGGGAAAGCCCGGGGCTCGTGATTTTGACAAGGCGATAATGGATGCTTTCGAGGGCTGGCAAGTCATTAATACAGAGACCCTGATTAACCCGACGGACCTCACACCGGCACCGGTACCGACACTGTGCGTGAACGCTGCTCACTTAAACCGGACAATAATAATAAATTTCGTAAATTTCTTTTATGTACTGTTTAAACGCTACAATTAAGATAAAAGCTTGGGGTTGTATAAGTTACGGTGTGGAATAAACACCATGATCTCCTGATATTCTCCTGACATTAAAGATTGAATAGACATCTCTGAATGCTTAGACCATACCTGGAGCTTGATTAAAATCTTCCAATAATCACGGATCAATTATACTTAATCGCAGCCTAATTACATAAGGCAGTGATGAGCAAAAATTCCCGAATATTATTAATAAAACTTAAACATATTTCATCACTTTCCTAGCAACCTTTGACTAGTTTTACCTTCATTTAGACCTCGGCCCGGTTTTTTTTTATTCCACAATGTGTAGAGGTTTAAAAGCCGGGCAATTAGAGGGTAACATTTATTGCTCCCGGGCTCTCTTAATATCTGGCTAAGAGGATTATCAGTGGAGTGACCGCACCCCGAAACTGAGCCACTTACCCCTTTTCGGAACCGACCTCTGGTTTTCAGCCCCTTCATCCAATTCGCCACAATATAATTCTCCATACGCCCGGGCGAAGAGGGCAGATCTTCATAAGAGGTAGCATGGCAGATCAATGAGGTAGGGAACTGATTAATTCAGTTTAAGATCGATTGCTTCTATAATACCGCTTGGCCGTTATATGGTACATACTCTTAAAATTGTATCAAACCCTCAAACGATTATATACGTCCGAATACCTATTTCAGTGATAAACGGAACCGAGGAGAATCGAGAACTCGAAAATTAAACATGAAACGGTAAAAGAAAATACACCGCATTTTTTCCGAGATTACCACCGCAAAATAAAAGACCCCTAGGTGCGATAAATTGGCGGAAAACAAGTCTGAACAAATTACGAGAGTGGCCAGACAAATATCACGCCTTTTGATTTAAGTAGCTTAAAGCTCCATTTCCGGCTCGCCAGCTCTCTAACAGTGTTTCTATAATCGTCTTAACAGATATTTCAGAGGCTAAGTATCAAGACTAAATTCCGTCAGAACAGAATCAGAATTAAACGCCGGCTACCCCTTTTGTACAATTATACTTAAAGCATGGTGGGAATTTTTTAATTGAAACTGAAAATATACACTTGTTCCAGCGAGCTTCGAATTTTTTTTCCAAAAAGCATTTTTTTTAATGCTTGTAAAATAAATATTCACCTTATATATTTATCTTACTTAACAAAACACCCTCGTGCATAAGTAAACGTTTTTGGAGCGAAAAATTAATCGTAAATGAGTAGCTATTTCCGTATGACATATACAACGCAATTAGATGTAAAGTTTATGAGATAAAAATGACAGCTGACATGCTCTAAACATGCGCACAGTGTAAATACATGCGCCGCAAATTATTCCCAATAAGTACCGAGCGCGTCATTCACGGCGCTTTCTGATACTAAACCGTGGAGACATATCGGCTATGCGGGTTTGCAGCACCGAGACGCCGTGCCAATTTTTAAAACTGTGGAGGAAAATGATTTAATGAAATTAATAATTAAGAAAAAATGTTTCTCAGCTTATACGAAATTTTTAGAACATACTTTCTTAATAAGACTGCGTATATTTGCATAGTTTATTAAACCTTGTTTTTCATAATTTTAATCGAAACTATTTCAAGCAATTCTTTTGAAATAAAATACATATTATATCGTATTTTAAATTTGTTATAACCGTATTGAATTACAGAGTAGTAAACTATTTAGTACTAAAATTCAATTCATTTATTTTTTCATGTCAACTCACCTGATTATTGATAACACTGTAAACGATTTCATTATTAGAGGCAGATAAAATAGATCGACGGCCCCTTGAAAACAGATTTTTTTAAATGCGCCAGAATTTTAAAATTACCCCGCATAAATTTTTTGCCAGGAAATAAGTGCTGCTGTTCCTAGTCACTTTCGCTTCTCGGGCCGGAATTCCGAACTTCCCCGCGGGATGTTCGGGACGCTCCCCATTTATCAAAAGGGGCTTGGGCTCGGGAAAAAAAAGTCTCACAGCTCCCGTCCCCCTCTTTTCATTTTTCATTTGTCATAAGCAAGTCAGACCAACCCCCTGAATTGTCCACACCGGCTGTGAACTTCGTTCCAAAGGCTGCGTCAAAGCCACCGCTCCACAAGTGTCTTCCAAACAGCCAGGGCAGAATCCCTATTATATTCTCTGGTGTATATATAAACATTACGCTCTTGATTCATAAACTTCTAGGGACAATAATAAATATTTTATATATATTATAATACCATAATTATATATGTTGTGTATTTGTTATCTAAAGCATCGGAGCCATCCACTGGTTGGGAATTTAATTACACAGCCATTTACAGTATATCAGTAAAGAATTCTCATTCACCATTTTTACATTCTACCGTAATAGCAATAGAAAATGTAATATGAGAATACAAGTTTAACTGGTAAATTAATAAAAAAGTGTCCTATTTAATATAATTTTGTAAGGCTAACAAATAGCACGAATTACACTGCGTTTTCTAACGCAATAAATAAAAGCGGCTAACACGAGACATCCTTTATTGAAACCGGAGGAAAGAAATCCTCCGTTTTGAAACAGAAAATTGCTGAACTTTCGTTAGAATAAATATATACAAAATTAACGCCGTGAATGGCTATGGAGGGAAAAAAACCTTGCGGCATTAACCGTGTGGGCAATAAGCGGTATCAACGGGCGGCCTTTGTTATAAGTTGGAGTGTGCGGGGCTCTAAAAGAAGTTGGCCTCTCGGCGGTCCAACTCTGTTAATTAAAGTTTCCTTACGGAACTTGGCTCGGGCAGTCCTCCCACCCTCACCCCCCCCCGGGGCGATAATTAAATTTGAAGTAAATCGGTTCAGGCCGCGGACAAATCGCAGCTCCGAAAGGAATCGATTAGTTACACGGCCTACCTTACCGAACACCACATGCCGACTATGTATATAGTGTATATATATATATATATATATATACCTATATAAAAATAGATGTAAAAACTACTTCTATATAGAGAAACATTATTGACAAAAGACACTATACTTACTTTAGAAGTACGAGACAGAACAGATAATGACACACCTCCTGTCTGACAACAATTACAATTTAGAACCGTAACTTAGCCTGTAGGTTACTTCATACGCAACTGAAAAATGCCTCAGCAGTTTAAAAACAGAATGCTACCAAAGGGGTAAATGACCTAGTAGACAGAAGATAATATTAACAGAGGTTAATATTCTCGCATTAATAATGTTCCCTGACTGGAAACCACTATAAGATCTTACAACAGAAAAAGTTCAAAGTTCAGGCTGAATACAAGTATCCCCTTGGTCACTCCAGTTAAGCGACGTGCAGCATGGCTCCCTGTAAGGGTATTAAACGTTGGCTTCGCCCTAAGCCACAACACGGGGCGTGTGCTCTCATAATCACTAAGTGCTAATAACGCGATGTGTAGATGAGCTGACAAGGAAATAAAACTAATGGTAGGATACAATGTAAACCGACGAAGCTTCGTTACAATTCATAATAAAAAAAAACGAAATCCACTATAGCCTCATAATCTCCAATTCAAGGTTCCGTTTAAACGAGGATTTATAATAGGGATAATAACATCCAGAGGGTGGGAACATGGCCTCCGACAATATCCTGCATTCAGGTGGAAGGTAAAGCACGTTTTAATTACCCATTAAAATAAAGATAATTTCTGTTAGTATCGTTTCACAAGGGGGGCAAGGTGGACTCAGCGGGTTCCCTAATTGGATAAGCAGAACGGGATTCTTCACATCCACGATGATGGGGGAAACGTTAGCCTGGGGTTGATCTCATTTTGAAAATGCGCCTCATTACGCTGAAACTCAGTTTTTAGGCTCGGCATTTAAAGGGAGGGCAAATGAAAATATAGCGGGGTGAGCTCGGTTTCGATCCGTTTTTCCAAGGCTGTTTCTAATCCCCAGGAGAGATGTAATCTCCTGTGAATTTTTAATAGCCCAATTCCCTAATGAATCCGCTCCCGCTGTGTAAGACTAATAAGACTAATGAAAGGAGGCCAGGTTTCATCCGAGAGGGCGTTGCGCCACCAATATTAATGGAAACCTACCGAATTATCTATTAATGCTGGGAATTGAGCCCGGAAGCGGTTTTAGGCTGTAATTATAGACTGGGGGAGATACGGGGTGAAACTGGTCTATAGAGAGACATATTGGATCCCTTGTGAGAAATAGAGTGTATGTATAACTGGGACTATAGCGTTACTTAACAGTACAGAGTGAAGAACGTTCAACAACGCTTAGTTTATATTGAAGCTGTTGATTAATATTTATAGTATGTAACGGGGCAAGATTTCAGTAATCCTGAACACGAAGGAATTGGTTTGAATACATAAAGGCACTTTAGTGTGTCTACTTCAAGATTAGTATATATGTGGTTTTAGAAGATTTGAAATATACTTTATACATTATCTGTTGTACCAGAGAAAAATATGACGAATTTAAACTGTATTTACAGCAGAAGTCTGGCAAATCAACGGAAAGTCATATACAATAAATAACCTTTCATTGTGTGCGTAATACAAAACAAATTTGGATGGAAATTAAAATATATAGCACTATAATAATAATATACCTATTTAAACTGTTCACATATCTGAATAAAGATTGCGAGGAAATTAACATATTATATATATTATAAATCACAAATAATAAATCGTATAGTGTTTGCTTATTAAAATTGTTCCCTAGCCATACCTCATCAGTTGAATTAATTAATTGTGACTAATTAACTCTGAACTGCTTGGCACATAATGAGAATGGGTTCCGAGATGAGATCTCCTAACATTACAGTGATTCATGACAGTCAATTTGGGACAATCCACTAAAGCCAACCCGACCCCGGACTTGTCAAGCTCTGCCGACCAATCTTGACCAGAAATTACGAAAATTACCTTACGGGATACAATATTCTAAGTTTCAGTAAATTAAAAATATGATAACTACATATATACTCAGTTAATACAGAATGTATATATTCAACAAAATATTTTTCTACCCCCGTTGTGGACTGTATTTTTTTTGCAATTTTACTGACTACTGAGGTCCTCCTACGAAAATTCCCGGGGAGAAACCAACCGTAAGAATGAGACCACAATGAAAAGGAAATAAATTAGTTCAGACCGGTATGAGAGCAATACATTTACTCATGCCAACATGGGGGAATGAACTAAAGAATTTATTAAAATATAGAAAGATTGAAAGTTATATTTAGGAGGAGGAGAATATTTGGTTTTATGAGCTTTCATACACAGTAGCGTGGTAGTTTGAAAGCGAAACCGTTTCTGAAAAAACCCCGCCGGTGCTTCAAACGCTCTGAAGACTGACATTTTAGCGACAATACATAAAATAGCGCGTGAATCCGTGACGGCCGTGAATGGGCAGAGCTCGACGGGCCGTTATCACTCTCCGCCCTGGCCGGAGGCAGGGAGAGGACACTGAATATAAATTGTTTACCTCCCCCCCCACCCCACGAAAGCCCACATAATTCGCCTAATTAATCGCCGTGCTGTGCCCCCTAACGTCCCAATTACCCGCCAATATGATTAAATAGGCCATAACATATAGCGAGCGGCCTACCGATTCACCGGCCGATTTCAATCGGCCGGCTTTAACGCCGAGGTAATTGGGAGGCCTTTGAAATATTTTGGCAGTCCGATAAAATCCCTGAAAAGGGCTCCAATCGGAACGGACAGCAACCGATGCGGCCAAATAGCTAATCCAGATGGGTACTCTTAAAAAAATAATAAATACTTTGAGTGAAATAAATGGATAACCGTAAGAAAGGGGCAAACAAATATAACGGAATATTATTGCTTAAGGGGATTATTTACTAAATGGAGTCAAAACATTGACACAACAATTTTATATCGAATAAATTCAATTTTTAATTTTTAAAATTATATTTAGTGACAGTGCGATTTGATAACACAAATGTACTTTTTGCAGAGCATCCACCCACTGATGGTATTCCCGCTCCAGCCCTCACTAAATAGTAAAGAAATCACGAGCAAGAGGCACAAAAATAACAATACTTTTCTGGAGATCACAAGGAAAAACGCTTTGTGCACAATAAATGCGTTATCAATAATTCGTGAGCCCTAACGGCCGGATATATGGGTCCGTAAGTTCGAGGAGAAAGGTGCTACTATTTCTTAAGTCCCGTCACCATAATCTATCTCTGGACATATAGTCAAGTTTAGACCCCACTATAAACAGCGGTATTAAATACAAATTATTACCTTCATATTTTGTCAAAGTTATAAGTTCCGCGCTTAGCCGCAGCTTAGTGTAGGGCAATATAGGGCGGGCATTATGACATAATTGAGGCTAAAGTTATGACACTCTTTCCGTTTATTCCGATTACGACCGTCGCCGCCCGCCGCCCCGGTATCGGCTCTGGGCATAATAATAAATCTAAGCCCCCGATAACAATTCCTTTAAGCCCCGGTTCTTCCACCGGATTATCAAGGTGGGGGTATAAAAAAAACTGAAAAAAAACAGGAGGCCCACGGCTCGCTGCCTCCCGAATAGCGGAAAACTTCAAACGCGAGAGCCGGTTATCTAAATTTATGGACCAGAATAACTACAACAGCCTCCTCCTCAGCAACTGCTTTTCCGCTCCCCTTGTCACGTAGGAGGCCGACTAGAATCTGATGAAATTTTGGCAACGACGCCGAAGGGGAGAGGAAAAAAAAGAATAACCTGAACCAACGTAATAAATCAACCCGCGTGTTGAGACATTCCAGGTGTGGCAGGTCCGGAAGTCTTTCGCGGAATTGTACACCGGAAACTATTGTCAGGCCCTTCTCGGAACAAAGGTGCAGCTATTTCAAGCCACCAAAGACGAATGTACCAATGCAGTTACTAAGTTTTTTCTATTATTTTAATAAATGTTTCTATTTTAACAATATAAAATAAAATAAATATATCTATTTATAAAATATAAAAGTATTTAATTATAATTTATAAGAATGGCATTATTCAACATACACACACACACAAAATATGTATGACGTAAATATTGAAATATAATACAAACATTTTCCACCAGTTGGTTAAAACTATTAACCAGAATTCCTAAAGTTCTACCTCGTCCCACGTACAAACTTTCCCCTTTTTTGGCCTCCTTTATTTCTGAATTCTACTAAAGGACCGATTTTCCTATCTTTCTTCCATCCTTTCGGCCTTAACAGATGGAGAACGTCGCCGAACGTCACGCTCCATTACAGGACCCTCCGCATAATAGCCAGTGTTCTTCTGGAATAGAACCCGATCGACCGATTGTATTTGACATGACTCGCTTAGTAAACTGAATTAGCTTCGTTGAAATGGCAACTACGCCATTCCTCCAACAGTTGAGTTAAATTAAAGCTGTTAGCCCAGAAGAAATCAAGAAGTATTCGCCTAATAGTTTATTAAGTGATGTAAATAAATACTTCGGATACAGGAATAAATGATTTAGTTCTAAACATTAGAGGGACTGATGATTGCTTTATCACAAGATATGACAGAAAATCATATCTTTATAATTACACTAACCCTCGTAGACATTTATATTGCCCTAGTTAATTTGAGATTTTCACGAGTCTAATGATCTACTCGCTGATTTCGTCGTTTGCTTGACCGGTTTCGGCTGCTCGCCATTTCCGCTATACCTATTACTGTTCGAACACCGATTTATATATAGGATAATACTGCAATTTCCCGGCGTTTTATGTTTCTGTGTCTGTTAAATTTTTCGCCAGAAAATTCATAGCAATGAAATAAAGTCGTCGGATTTGGAGGGGAGGTTGGGTCTGTAGCGGAGGCAAACAGATAAATTAATAGGCAAATAAATCGGCAAATATTAGCGGTGCACCTGGGCCGCAATATGCGTCGGCTTCCCACTTAAATCGGGGGGCCGTTAAATGCCTCGAATTTATGCCCTCCCGCCGGGGGATATAACGGGCGTTATTTTTCGCGAGCAGAACCCCCCCCCCGCAAAAAAAGGAGAACACAACAAAATGGCCGGAGATAAACAATTGCAAATGAGATTTGGTTGTAACGCAGGCGTGAAGGAGCGGCGGGGAGAATAAGGGGAATAGGTTGCACAGCGCGAACGGCTCGTAACCCATTCGCAGACCGATATAACATTTATTTCGTTTAATTTTCCGAAACTCGCGGCCCTCCGGGGTATAAATATAACCGGTATTTTCGGGCGTCTGCCGCGGGCCGCCGCCCCCTCAAGAAGGTATATAACTTCTTCCCGCCGGCTATTCCTCGAGGGGAAGGAACGTTAAATTGGCCGCCATTATTCGAAGCGAGGAAAGTGGCCTGCATTAGGCCTTCGCCGAATTTATGATCTGAAGCGTCTTCCCATTCCCGCGCCCCGCCCCCCTCCAAAACAAGGATATCGGTAATAACTGCGCCCAAGGGGAAATTATAATTTGGGCGTAATCCGAATTACTTCCCGTCTTACGGTTCGATCGTGGAAGAGACGATTAATCAGGCCCCAAGTCTAAATGAGAAGTTTAATTCAAAAATACCTTCCCTATATATTGGATATTACCTAAACGAGAATGAGTATTTCCAGTCCTCCGGGTCACTTTACGTAGCAATAAAAATAAGGACATTGATAATATTCGACAATATAAGCAAATCAATTGGATGGTATTCCTCTTAATCATAAATCTTATTAAACAGTAAAATGTTATTATGTTGATGTTCTAATTAACACCTGATACATACAAATTAACACATGACAGGGTACGAATTATGATCCAAAGTAGGAGTTACAGGGACCCGGAAAGTTCTAATTCGGTCTAATCCAAATTACCTCGGATCCTCGAGGTTGGACCGATATGGTTCACAGGTGATAATTAACTCTGAGATCCGATTAATCAACGCTGAGACGACCCTAATCGGTCCACCTTAATTATAATCCACCGTATAATTCATAAATACCTTCCGGAAATTATATTTACAATACAATAGTATTGTACCTATAATACTAGTGGGCGAAACAAAATATAGTATTTTATATCATTTTGAGTTGCGTATCATTATAAGTTTAAATTCGCAACACACAAAAGCTTTGTTTCATGTTATTCAACAGTAAATTTAAATTCATTGATAAATCAATATGTGCCCTTCAGTCGTCTATAAATTGGCCATAAATAGTCCATACTATCCATATCTTCTATACTATTACCTACACTACCAGATACTGTCTATAATCTTATTCATATATTAATCAAAAACAAAGAAGAGTGTAGTGCTTATTGCGATAGGATGCTTGAGAAGTGTATTACTAGTGTTTTGTATGCGGAACCAGTATATAAATAGACCAGAGTAGACAGAATATGTGGCATACAATCCGCAGGGTAATACTGAATAACATTACTTTTGATTAATGATACTCAGAACAATAAGGGAAGGAAGGAAGTGATGATTGTAGTTTACATTTTAGATTACTGTTCACCTTGGACCACGACTTATTTTGAAATGCGAATGCAATTTTAATATTGTCATATTGCAGTTCCCGACACTGGTACCAGGCAGGGTAATTGTTTCGACGATTCGAGCTGGCAGTTCGAAATGGTTACACAGTTTTATCCCCGAGGTTGTCAGCTATTCGCAAAGAGGAAGATCAAGGAAGGCAAGAAAGTTGATGCAAGGAATAATCAAGGGGCGCGGGGGTGGGGCTTAGGGCTCTGAACGTAATTGAAAATGTTAGCCCCTGGAGCACCCCGTCTGAATATGTAGAGGAAGTGGAACCCCCCACCTTTATTTGCAGGCACGAAGCCGGGTGCAATTATATGCAGGCGCCTGTAACTCTTTCAGTGCGATACATGTAAATTTCCCACGGGTCGAAGCTCAAACCCGGCTCAGAGTTCTTGCTCCGTGTTGCAACTGCATAATTAATTAAATCATTTTCGGTAATATCCTCCCCTTTTTAATATGTTTAATAGCATAGTAATTTCGTAGAAAAAAATCTGTAAAACGAATTAGAGTTTTGAAGAAACCCCATAAGGGCAAACAATGAGTGGTAAAGGAGAGGCAACGAAAAATCCCACATAATATGTTGTGTTAACGCTAAAGTTATGAATACCTGAAATGGTACTGAGGATCGCGAGGAGCCGAAACCAATCTAGCTCCAATCAGAGGGTGGAGACAGAGTAAATATAATTACGTCATAACCACTTATTAATTATCAATATTGACATTTTCTATTCTCGTTGTTATTAAAAGTAACATTTACCAACTTTACGTAGTTTTAATATTAATCGATATGATTTAAGTTACCAGCTGTTCTGAAACACCTGTTCCTAAAACACTGTTCCTAAATGTATGAAGGGACGCTAACTAATCGGCGTCAAGGTATTTCCCCTACGGTCCACCCGTTATTTTCAGGGCTGTTACTGTCGAAACCCATCGAGTTTCGAACACCTAACAATAACCTGGCCGAGAGAATAATTCGGCGGCGATTTATGAAAAACGAGGCTCGCAGCTAGAACAGTGTTTCCAATGAAGCGGGCTTCGGCAGAGGGAAATCCCCCGGGACCGGAGAGGGATGCACTGATAGGGGAAAGCCCTATTGGGGCGAAGTTCCCGAGGGAGCGAGCAATTTTCAAATGATCACCGCCCCGCCGTATTCCATTATACTCAGGGTATAGTGAAAAAATATCGTTACCCCCTCACATCGAATTCCTATATATCAACCGGAACAATAATGGGGGGCGGATGCGGAAAATTCAGTTCAACACTCGACCAATTGTGTGATTCCGCCGTATGATTTTTATTTTAGGGTCAAGTTTTTAATTAATTATGAAAATATTCGGCCTGTTCCTTTAACGTGGGGTCCGCAGCATATCTAGGGACGTATAAAATTCTGTATTTCTAATTTTCGGAAATTTGCTCATTTTTACGCATTTGCGTTGGGGTGCATGAACGGAAAAATATTATGAAACGCGAGTAGTTCACACTTGAAGAGATTAATTCCAAAATCAGGGGGAACACGGATCGGGCACAGTTTTAACAACGTGAGGTAAAAACTTTACTAAAAGCGGTAAAAAAGAAGTAGCCGCGAAATTTGGTAGGCGATTCGCGTGATCGCTCCGATTTGATCACATTACCGGCCGAGGGCGGTGTTTTTATAGTTCATTCCAGGCGTTTTCCCGCTTTCCAGGAGCGGGTTCTATAACTAAACTGTACTCCACCATTATGCAGATTGGCAGGTTCAGATTTGTTAACTGGTTGTCAAAGCGTCATTGTAAAATGTTTCACTTGTCGGAAGAGAGAGATAATAGTTTTTACCTAATGGCTAGATGTTTAATAATTTTTTCGTACTTTCAAAATTTATTTTATTAAAAATTATAATTTCAAGCATTACGAAATATTCTGAGCTAATTGGGACGTAATTGTATAACGGATCATATATAACGGTTTATTCCTAGGTGCTTCTTATCCTAGTTGCTTCTTAGATTATTCTCATTAATAAAGTTACAAAACAATATAAACTATGTTGATATATTTGATTTTTTTTCATTTTTCATTGACATATTTTGACTATAAAGAAACATTCAAACAGCAATATTTTCTGACTCCTGGAACACAACCACCGCCATTCGAAACCAGAGATTGAAATTTTAACGACAGCCTAACCGTTGAAAGCTGTCGATAAAAAATAAAATGGTAGCGTTTTCCAACCTATTTACGTTTCTTGCTGGGCGAAATAATTACACATAATAATGAGCTCGGGGTCCTGTTTAATTTTTAATGGCGGTTTTAATGCCAGGTCCGGAGACCGGCCGAAGTGCGACAGATAAGGGAGAAAACCCCTGTAACGAGAGAACCTTCAGGGTGATTTAAAAGCAAAAAAACGTAAAAAATTGCTGATTTTCATAACGCGGCTCGCGTGCGGGCTTTAGCGACGCGTTTCATCGCCCGGAATCTTGATTGGAGTCAGAATAGAACCGCGCTATCGCTGGTTAAAGATCACGTCCGTCAATCGTTTTTCCTAGCACTTTAATTGGACCTTTTAAAGAAGTCTTGAGGAACTCATTGTGGACACTATTAACGCTGACATCCGAAGGTTTCTATGGTTACACACACATACAAGCTAAAAAGAATCGCAAACTTAAAATTTACAAAGCTATATTGAAACGGACGATACCTCTAACATCGCTCACATTCAGATGTTCCAGTCAAAAGTCGTTTGAATCATCTCTAATGCGGCCCGGTATGTTTCTAATCACACCATTCGCGACGACTTCAACATACCAACAGTCGACGAAGTCATAAAATCCCGCTTCCTAAAGTTCCATTCCCGTCTCACTTCTCGTTCTAATTTATTCGTTTAATCCTTCTACTCTGTTACCCATCCATTATCCCCTCCCCCCCCAACGGAGTCTTAAACGTCACTGGCCTAGAAATCTCCTCGGTTTGTAGCCCAGAAACACATTGAAAGTGCCATCACTGGGTTGTGTCCTCTTAGGGAGAAACAAGAGGCATATAATCATATCGCAGTTGTTCATATAACCAGAAAGCTTCATTTGTTCAATAAATAAAATAAAAATATCTACAAATCCTGTCTCAAATTCATGTGACCAAATGTTTATACCACAAAATTTCACTTCTGCCACGTTACTAGCAGCAAGAGTAAGACTATAATGTAGCATAATCTACATAAGTTGAACACTGGCTATAAGCAAAAGTTTAGAGAACAGCGGACCATGAACAAACGAATAAAAACCAACAGGGAAAGAAGGTTTACAATTAGACAAAGTGATATCAAAATATAAACGAATTAAATACACGCGAAGAAGCCATTCATACAAATTATATTTATGCACACCATATTTCAGACGGTTTAGTGCATCCGTCCTTCGCCATTCACACGCATATAATAAGCATACACTTACCCGTGTCGGGCGGCAAGGGTTAACAGCGGAAATACAAGCATAACTCACCTGGAAAATAAAGAAAAAAAGAAGGAATTAATTACTCTCATTAGAGTCAATTCAATTAACGGGTGAATAATTAAACGCCGCGAGTGGCCGTATCCGACCGACGCATTAGGGTCAATTAGAGGCCCGGGCGCTGGCTGGCACACAGAGCGCGGTCGCTCTCGCGTTTCCACCGGGCGTAAGCCCGGCAGTTCATTTAGCCCAAATCCGGACTACATACGCTGCGGGCACATAATCAGAAGGAATTAGCCCGCTCCGTGGTGTGGAGGCGAGCACTGCGAATTTTTCGTAGGAGGCCGGCGGGAGGGAAAAAAAGCCAATCTAAAGTTGGGCCCCACCAACACCTGGTTCGGGGGTGGAGCGGCAATGAAGTTTTAATGGGAACCTCCACCCTACCCCGTCATCCCTCGCTATCCCCACTGTGATTGCGTTAACGCACTGAGATGAGCCACTAGATCCCTGGGCCGGCGGCCTAGCGCACGGGGCTCTCTGACCCCGTTATTCAATAACGCCGACTACGCCACTTCCTTTCGTTACTGCGCCGCATAATAGCGCTATGCCGTAGTTGCGACGGCGCCACTTGAAATATTCGTAGATACTTAAACACAATTTGTTTTTAATTCCATGTATAAATATCAATTGTTACTGAACAATTTCCATTTTTTCCATGTTTCGATTGTTGAGCAGTATTAACGGGGTGAATCGGTTTCTTTGTTCATTTTATATGCGACTGAGATTAAATCACGCCCAAAAATACATTGATTCAAAAAATATTAATTTTTAAGCATAAAGTAACTCGTTTTAATTGCTTACTCATATATCAGAAAGGTAGTAAAACAGGCATGCAGATAATGCCTGGAGGAAAACTGATTTCTGTTACCACGGCAATCAACGCCTCAAGTACGCCCGGAACTTGTTGCGGTGTCGCCACACTGAACTTGATAAGCACTTGAGTGGAGTAGGACAATTAAACCTAAGTAACGCTTTGTATGAATTTCGTTTTAAGGTTTACGTGGTTAACGTAACTCTACGGTTTTATGTAGGAAATACACCAAAACTAAAACTAATTCGATTAATGAATATAAAGAAGTGTGTACAATAACTTCTAATAATGCCGGGTTTTGGAATGGAATTATTATATTCGCTTTGATCGGTAGAAAGTTAAGTTTTATTGTTATTTTGCATACGAACAGTAGATTAGATTTTAAGAACGATAACATAGAAAACGTAATTTCACCGTAGTAAAAGTCCTAGACATTTACCCGTTGCTATCAGGTATTTAAATGGCCAAAGGCATAATTAGCTCCGATTAATCAATTCTCCATTTTAATGCTAAAAGTGCGGAGCTCCCGGCGGTGCCCCACCGACTAGTTATTCCAAAGCCGTTAACTACACGCGGTAAAGGTATACACATGATATATTTATATGTATTATATCTGATTTTCGGACGAGCACGCAATATATTTGAATTTTTAATAACAATACTGAGACACGCACGCGGAGGGCAGAGCGTATTAAAAAAAATAATGCAGAGAAAGAGGACAGAAGGCGGATTGATTGAACTTTTCTGGTAATTAAGGGCCCAGATGGCAGGAAATTGTGAACTTAGACCTAAGTAATGGATTCATTATTTCGAAATTGGCCAGAAACAGCAAAATAATGGCAACGATTGATTTTTTAAATTTTCTTTTGCCGTTACTTTTCTAATAATGGGGTTTCACGTCCAAAATTATGTAATTTTAATTTACAAATATCTATTGAAATTCGAAATTGATCGGAAAGTTACTGAGCACCTATAATCGATCTATTCATTAATTAGGTTGTATTATGTGTCTCTTGAAATAAATAAAGAAGTGTAATGGCTCTTAAAACTGTTATTTACAATATAATGAAATTTAAATAGCGGTGACAAAAATAATTTTAATAATTAAACCTCTTTTAAAGATAGGTAACTCCTAAGCCTAAATTAGATACATTGACGATTTGAAAACTTGCAACTAAATAAAACAGTTGTAAATAAAAGGTGTGTTGATGGGTGGCCCAGTCATTTCCTGAGAGCCGAGTATTGCGTGTATGGTATCTTCCACTAAGCAGGTGTAACAAGTTAAGCTTCTTTTGCTGTTGTATGTTCACGTGTTAGTATGATGATATCTTCTTCGACCGACACTTTACAATTTTTGGACTTCAATTTACCATCTCGAGCTTTAAATACCGGATCGAAATTTTTAAAACTTCTCGCAGTAATTGATATTATTGATAGGGGCAGTTACTTATTATATTGGAAAATCACAAAAGAAACTGTTTGTTAATACCCCAAAACATGTTTGATAGGTTTGCATTTCGTGTTTAGAAGGCTTTTACGTGACTTCACTTTTGTTCAAATTTGTTGTACTTTTCATTTTTCCTCTTCGACGGGCCGGGAAAAAAAATCTCCCGGAAAATCCGAGTACAGGAAGAAACATTGTTTTGGAGCAAGGGACAAATATTGGGACAGAAACAACTGAATTACCGGGAAAATGGGTCGACGAAAAGAAAGATGGGAAAAGGCACTTAGGTGGAAAGGCGGTTGCCATCGCCCTCACCTCCTGGAATCGAAAGCCAAAACTAGCCAGTCTACTGTGTTTAGTGAAACTAAAATACAATTGAAATTTACGAGTAGAAAATAATAACATTAAATTTTGATTACAAATATATATTCTACTACAAAAAAACATCCTAAATATATATTCTACTATATGTATATAATGAATTTACAAATGTTACATGATTTCCTTTCGTCATCAATTCAAATTATCCTTAAATATTGAATAAAACATCCTTAAAATTATACTTTTAAGATATATAGTACTCAGGTGAGACTCTGGGACGGACCCCGTTGATGGAACCAGTAAGAGTGTCAACGTCGGAAGGAGAACTACAGTGGGGAAGGCAATAAACCTTTATACTGTTACACGCTGAAGTGTTTTCCACAAACAGGAAGTATCCCAGGTTCAACATCTTGGGCCCCACGCCCTTACGCGATCTTGCCCCGGAGAAAGAAACAAATACAGCTCAAAGACAATTCTCCGGGGAGTATAAACCTTTAAATACCTTTAAGCTATACATTAATTAATAATTATCACCGAAAATACGGATAAAAATAAATATATTCAGATTCCACGGTAAATGGCTGGCCGGGGAAGAAGGGACCGTCTTGATTATTTAAAACGGCAAAAAATACAAGGGGAAAGGGGCGAAAAGAGATTTGTCGGAAATAATTGGCTCCGGGCGGGGGATTTGCAAGGGCGAAACCACCTCCGTGGATTTGTGTCGGAAGGCGTTTTAATGGAATAAAAACAGAGGAGAGGGGCCGCGCCTGAGAAAGGGGCCACGTGCCAGCCGCAAGGATGCCAAATGTCGTCCGCGACCCGTTCAATAGTCACAGCTCTGCGGGAGGACGATTTTAAAAAAAGTTATAAGAAGTATCAGTTGATCTGCTAGATTCGTATTTTAATAGAAAAAGGTTTTCGCGATTACATTGCTTTTAAATTTGAGTAGAACCAGTTGCCATGCTGTATGAGAGCATAGCTCTCAATGATACCAACCAGACGAGTGAATTAACTAAAAAAAAAATATGTTCATTGGAAAGACGAACATTGTTCTTGTTTTGTACACAATCAATCTTCAGGCTCTTCCATATATTCACCCTCCATCCTCACTGTTGCACTGATTTTCTCTTTCCTCTCCAGGTGAACCTTCTACGTAAATCTCAGAGATTTCCTTCAGTCCCACGAAGGCCGAATGAGATTCCGATTCGCCGATAAAAATATTACCGACTGTTTGTTTTTCACCTCTCCAATGTACACTGGGAGAATATTTCGCCGCTCATTTGAATAATAATAATGGGGGTTTCACTCATTTGAATATTCGCCAATTAACGGTTCAGTTAAGAGTACAAACAAATTTAATTTTTGCTTATATTACAGAGTACTTTATGCCAATAATATGGAAATTGTATATCAGGAAACAATTATGATTCTGGCTTAGAGAGGTTTCGACTTTAAAATATTCTTGGGTATCATTCAATTTAGGTCTTATATACAGAATAAAGTCCTAGAGTTACTACATTTTTAGTGTAACTCTTATCATCAACCTGTCTGGCGGAGAAAGATGTACACGTTTTAAATTACGGTTAGTAGATGTCCCTGCATTAAACCTAGAAGTCCATAAATTTAAACAGTATTCCAGAGAGTATTATACATGAGACTGGCAGGGACGAAGTGCAATAAACTAAAATGATACAGCCCAGTTTTAACGCCCCGAAATCAGTGCAGTGCAGGAACAGTATCCCATTATACAAGAGATTTATGGATTTATTGCAAACACAATAATCTCAATTCCGCAAAGTTGCGGCCAACAACAATTCGTAGAACTTCAAGCGCCCGAACCACAACCGGGGTAATCGGAATAGTCGTGTTGCGAAATCTAGTTTCTTTCCGCGAGTCATATTGGCTCTCTCGGCGACCTACTTTCCAGGCCTTAAGTCAATTTGCAGGTTTCCAATTATGGGGGACACTGAATAATCAATACTCGGGAACACTAGGGACGATTTTTATTGTGAGCTAATTATAAATTCGTAAATATTATTATTTTATTTATAAAATGGAAGGGCGCCAGTAATGTTACCGAAAATTACCGTCCTACGAATTAATGAATTAGATTTGTATAAACAATTGTTAAAAAAAATAACGTTGGTCCCAGATAATATAAGTGATATATATATATATATATATATATATATATATATATATATGTATAAGTGCTATAAGTATGAAATTATGCTGTAGGTTCGTGATGTTTCTGTCTCCTCTCGCTGGTTCGGTCTTTTGCTAGACAGGTTTCGGCTGCTCGCCATCTTCAGTAGCGGTGTTAGTCACTGTTAGCACTTTGGGTGTTTTTTGGGCATCCTCACTGTACTGGAAGATGGCGAGCAGCCGAAACAGGTCTAGCAAAAGACCAAACCAGCGAGAGGAGACGGAAACATCACGAACCTACAGTATTCCAACCCCCCGCAGACCACAAAACAGGTATATCAAATTATGAAATTATGATAAATGTGTCAAAACCTGATAGTCTAAACATGCCAATGTGGTAATTGGGAAACGACCGGGGAAATTATTTTTCGTCGGGTGAAGATCAGATAAGTGCTGGCGGGATACGCGACTGGCCGGCCTGGGACTTGAGACCTGCAATGGTCACGGGTACACGGGGGAGGGCACACGCTGACGGACACAAAGGATATGGCTGCCCACTTGGCATCAATGCGGATAATACCGATATTGACCTCCGCCCACCGCCGCAGCCGTCCCGCCATCACAAAGGAGATGCATATCCGGGGAACGCTCCCTCAGATCTTCCTGCTAATGAGACACGGGGACGGGCTAACCGAGTTCCACTGATTTGGGCACCCGTGGGTATATCTCAACGGCGAATCGATTATGCGATCAAGCGAGCACATTTTCCGATACAACACAGTAAATTATACTAATATAATAAATTGGGTTGTGTTCGCTTATAAAGGACTGACAATGAAGTGTTTTTATAATTGGCATCAAGACGGTCGTGTCGCCACGAAACGAGTTCAGATACGAGCAGTGGAATAAATTGTTTTCGAAGGGTGAAGAATATCTGTTTAAATGCGAGGCCTCCCAACATTCGGACAGAGCGAAAGAGAATAATCTAATAAATAAAAAATACAACAGAACATGATATTACAACACGACACGCGCTATTCAGGCCACTCACGCTCCCGAACTCCGAACAAAACGTGACACTCGGAATGAAGCACGCGATTAAGTCCTCGAAAGAGACTTGCGGCTTTCAAATGTGCCTGAAAATGAAGTTTACAACCGCGAAAACAATAACAGAGCTAATAAAAGTTATTAGAAAATAAATATATACTGTGTCCTTTATTTCGTTACCCTTTTATACATTATAATAGTGAGAGGGAGATGGCTAAACGCAGGTATGGCCGATATTGACATAAAAGGTAAACTTACTAGAACGTACCCTATGCCCTAGCTGAGTTGGGTTCCTTTTGTCCTTTAGCTGCAATATACATAGCTCAATCCTTGAATCGACCTTTTATTCGTATTATGTTCATATTATAATAATTGGTAGTATACAAAGGATGTACGATAGGAGAAAGAGTTGCAGCGAAAGTCCAGGGAACACCGTAAATTCAAAAGGGAACGAGGAAATATCAGGAGTAAACTAAAGGCAAGGAGAAACGGGCTACACAATAGCATTGGGGAGAGGAGGTTCGGGAGCACCTACAAGGCAGCCCAGAGAAGGGAAACCTGCTTTATTTAAAATCATGAGAACTCCTGTCGGGAGTTCCCCCTGTTGGCTGTATTCTTCTCCCCTTCTAGTGACTTGGTTAAGTGCGACGTCTCGCGTAAGGTGCAATATTCACGTTGGTTACACGCACAATGCACACGGAGAATGCGAATTTCAATTATGTAACGATTTAAAACTCAGATGGGCTGGAAGTCCTGCGCTAATAACTATAATCGTTTTACACACACTTTTATTCGAAAATCCTAGTAGTTCGACCTACAAGGCGTATAACTTTAGGAATAATGATAGTGAGAACAATAATTCCCTATCAACGATACAGAATGAAGCTGAATGGTATCCCGTGCGACAATGCTAAAATAGTTCGAACTCAAAATGACTAATACTTGATAGTTGGGTACCTAAGTAGTTGGAACTACTAACTAATTGTGCCGACAGTGTCAAAGAAATCATAATAGTAATAACTTAAATCGTAATATAGCCAAAATAGCAAATAATAAATTGAATTTATTACTGTTGTATTCTGCAGTAACCGAATACTAACTATGACGAGAAGTCGAAACCTTTAGCGAACCTTTATTATTTATTTAGCTCTTGTGTCGGGTTTGTTATTTTTCCAGTCATATCGTGATAATCACTTGAATAAATTATAAATATAATTACGGTTAAAAAAATCTCGAGCAAATAATATACAGATTAAATTCTCCAACTGTTAAGAGAGTGAAAATAAATAATTAATTTAAAAAAATTTAATATTATAAATATGAAATGAACTTCGAATCTCGGACTGTTTGCCGTTAAGAGTTAAACCGTGAACGCTGAAACCGGCCTCTGGACATACTATATTAGGGGACAGACCTGCAACCAAATTATTGGTGAGAAGCTGTCACAGCGGTGGACATTCTGAGAGCGCCCCATTAGGCACAGATTAACTTATTCAAGGCTTATCCCACACTCGGCCCCTCCCTCCGGGCAACATGCATTAATTTTAAAAAGTTTCCCTCCGCCGCCACCCACACCACCCCGGCAAACAGAACAAGACTTCGGCCCAGGTACTGTTGTGTAATCACATATGTACATTACATAAATGAATTTTTTTTTCAATAAGCCTCCGTAAAGGTTTTATGTATTGCCATAAACGTTACCCCCATCAGCCTCAACTAACTCATACCGAGTTTAAAATACAACAAAACAATGCTACAAATCATACTTTCTTATTTACATGCGTTTTTCCAGCGGGTATATGGGAAAATATGCCCAGGCTATATATATAAAAATAAAATAAAATACAAGGAAGCTCCATAATTTGAGTTTGTTTTTAATCCCGAGAGCTGTTACTGTACGTATTCAAAGAAATTATCCCCTTTCCAACAGGATAATTAAATCGGGTACTAATTTGAGATTATTCTTCATTTTGTCAACGGCCGCGCCCTCCGAGTAAGGGACATAATGCAATATTGTTTTTTAATCCAGCTGAGACTTTGCGAAGAATTAGAGGATATAACCCTTTTTCTTTTCCATTCCCATTAAATCGCCATAATTGTTGTTTATCGCAATGGACCTGCCCCTCCCCGTCGCAGATCTAATTAACCTTGGGAGAAGCGTCGCAAACGAAGCGCACTGATTTAATTTGACCCGGGTATAATTACGAGATTTTCCGCCCTTTTATCAAACCCTTATTTGTGTCCGTCTGTATTTTTCATCTCTTATTTCGCGGCTTTCAGTTTCCTAAAAATCACAAAAATTTGGTAGCAATTCCTGTTACGTAAACAACGTTTCATCGTTCGACACTTTCAGGACTGCTAAAAACTGTTTTGATAAATATAAATATTAACATTTCGTGCCATGTCAGGTATTTACAATTAAATGGTTGGATAAGTTAAAATTTTATAATTCCAATTAATCACAAACTGCCGACGTATTGCTCAAATTCTGAATTTACAGAATCTATAAATCCATAGTCAAATGTTGCACTCAATTCTGACCCCCATTTATCAAATTCTATAAGGGAGAAGGAACCACAGCCGTTAATCTTAAAACAAATAAATCACAGTATTTTTACCGAAATTGTAATTAAATTTGTCCACAGAAAACATTCCAAGATTGGTCAGTTTGAATAACCTTAATGGATATTAACTTCGTCATATACCCAATGAAAACAGAAACAAGTTGAAGGAGAAAATACAAAAAAGTTATAAAGAGAATACGAAAAAAAGCACTTAATGAACCGTTTAAAAACATTACTGAGGTCGGGGCCGAATAAACCGCGACGAGAATACCCCTAATTCAATTCCACCCAAAGGGTAATGAACAATAATTAAACACTATGTTAATTGGAGATAATTAAAGAACCAAATATAAAACGTAAATTGCGTCCTCGAGGGGTTAATTAGCCGGCGAACCGGGAGCAGCGGTGGGGCTCACGGCAAAAAACGAATATAACAAATAACTGCGAAAATCGGTCAATTCACTCACAATCAGGTTCTTAAAACTAGGGCCAATTAACGGGGCGAGTCGATTTCCAACGTGGCATGAGACTGCTAAAGTATTAATCAAAGAAATGTTCTAATATTATATATACAGATTCAGTAGAGACGAAATTAACAATGCCTCCAAAACGGTTTTTTATGAGAGAAATAATGAATCGGTAAAGAGATATTCTACTAGAGGCATACAAATGATGGATTAAATATAACAATGAACAACCGTATAATGGGAATAAAATAACATTTTAATAATAAAGTTGGTGAGACAGGGACAATATTAATATGACCTATTTATAATTATAACTCCTAGTTTCCGATAGGTCAACACTTTTCGGACCCGGAATCTGATTTACAATTACGAATTATAAAAAAATATTAAAAGTTAGAATTTTCCAAAGTTAGAAGTAACTCCGGACAATTGCCACGAGATAGGGGAATGAGGCCCCCCAATGTTTTCGAAAACTGCCATGAAGGTAGATTAGACAGATAGCTATTCTGTAAAAAAAAAGTTTAGCAATTGGAATTATTACCGTATTCCTTACGGAAGTCCCTAATGGCTCGGGGGCCGTCTAAAGTTTATTTTTATCATACTGATCATGGTTAATGAATGATATTTCCTTAATGGGTTCGCTTTGGACCCCTTGGAATTATTACGAGCGGTTGTATTCCCAAAAGTACAACCTGAACAACACTTCCGGGACGTAGACATATGTTCATAGGCAGCATGATTATTTCACAGTTCCGATTTTGAATTCAAGTGCACGGGTTGCATGATATGAACAATTCGTGATCAGAAGCCCGACATAGACCGATTCATAGATTCTTATCATCAACTGTCTAACTAGATTGCCGTCTCGCTGTCAATCGACTTCGTATTGTTAAGACCCCCAAAAAATTGGGCCATGTTTATTCACCGTTCCGCGAGCATTGGCTAGTGTTTTTGGTTCATTAAAAACATCGAATATTTATTTTTCATATACGAGATTGGAAGCAATCGGGCCAGAACCGAAAGGAAGCCGAATTGCCGTCGGCCGCATAAAATTACAATTTTACCGTCTCCGTAAATATTCATAACGTGCGGGACTTAATTAAACGCGCACTCGAAAATAAAACAAAAAAAAAACGAAGTACACGGCTCCCGGTACCGAAAACAAGGAAGGCGACTGAGGGTTTAATTCGTCCTGGGGAAAAACCTCCCCCCCGCCAAGTCTAGGCTCCATTAACAGCCGCTTTAACGGGGTCGTAAATATTATTGTCGCCGCGTGGATTTTCAAACGCGCACTTAGCCTCCGGTTTTATTTTATTTTTGTATTTTCCTCGCGTGTTTTTCCTTGTAACCCTTTTTTCCTCTTTTTGACCGTGTGTCGGGTCCGACAATTTAGCGCTGCAATTGGACGTCGGCGGAACGGGGGTACGGGGAGGGGCGCGGGGGTCCGCCCGGAGGAAATAAACTACAATGTCTGTCTGGTTTACGAGCGTCCAGATAGGGCGCCGGCCGCATATACACGGGCACCCGTTGGAAATTACACGCCCGAATTTGTTCGCGCGAATATTACAGGCCTGAATTACTGGCGGTCCGTAAACGGGATCTATAGACGTGCGAAAATAATGCGCGCGGGAGGAGCACCGACTAAACAATTCAATAGAGGATTTCAAACTGTTTATTCGTTCTCTCTTGTTAGTCTATATGTTATCATTTTATACGTAATTTCATAGTTGATCCTCGGCCCACATAAAGCCCTTCTCTGTACCCTGAGTTGTGTACTGTTAAGACTATAGTACTTCAGAGCTTTGTTCATCACTCTGGGGAAAAGGGTAAACACTCTTCCAGTGGAGCTAGCGCAGGTGGTCTCTAAACAAAGGAAGAATCTAGTACTAACTCAGGGGTTCAACCCCTGCTAACCGACATTCAACCTACAGTAATACGCGATCCTACTGGAAGTTAGTGATAATTTGGTTTATAATTGTAGGTTGAATACGCATAAACCCGTACAAGTTGCATTTTAGGTATCCTCTACGAGTAATGCTATATGGGAATAAAATCTATTGCAAACTAAGGCAGGAAACAGTAAATTAAATATTAATTGGAAGCCGCATACTCGTCAATAGACTGAAGCCACGGGAAAACATTCTCTGACCACCAGAATCAATTCGTAAACAATTTTATGGCATCCATGTGTCTTGACATAAAACGGACATTTGAGCCGATGCCAAGACATTTACAACGGGTGTAAAATCGGTAATATTTTGGCAATGGAGCGAACCTTGTTCGATGAATCAGGGTTAATTACATTTTCCAGACGTCTAATAAAACCTAGAATTGGCCAACGATGCTTTTCTCTGTGGGAAAAATCGTCCCCAATTTAATTTAACGGGAGCGCAAGAGAAACAAGACGTGTTTCTACGTCCAGATAGGAAAAAGCGGAATTATTATAGATTAACTATCGGAACGTAGTTAAAATTCGGATTAGAGTGGGAAAGGTAACTTCTCTTCAGTACCTGTAGCTGAAAGGTAACCCAAGGAGGGTTGAGAATCGGCAACTAATTACCATTAAGATAATAAATAAGAATCATATTCCGTTAACGGGGGCGGATTTTTTCCAGATGCTGTGCAGGCCTCAAGTTTATGACATGCAATACTGAAAGGATTCCCTTCATATATGCCAAGATATAGAGGCAATAAAAGAATAACTGCAACATGATATTGCAAGGCGGTAAACATGACAGGTATGAGACGAGACAATTACCGGCGCCAACTCCGTCATGTATTAACCCTCAAAAATAAATTACTTCAAACAAAATTACTTTTTTTTTCAAAAGGTCTCATTTTAGAATTTGACCGGAGGTATAATATTACTCCGCCGTGCATTTATTTCTATTGACGAAACCTGAAAGAGAGCGAGAGAAATGAGGGACACAGAAATTCCCCCTTCCCGTTGTTCTATTTAAACGAACTGGGCTCGTATCCAAGACGAGTTCTAGTACTGTTTTTTGTCTTCTAAGAATAAAAATATTAACGGCGATTGTCTGGCAGTGTTCGTCCGCGCGTTTTCGCGCACACTCGCATGTACGACTCTCGCGCTATTTCATTTATAATTAAGAGATCAAATGGCCCAATCGCGAAGTCGGTTTGTGCACAGAGGAGAGGCGCATTATTTTTAACATTTACGAAAATTTATAATGCAGACGCCCAATGCGAGTTTTTCTGGTGGATTGTTGCAACTCGAGATACGATGTGATGTTTATAAGTATATACTCTAAATTATAAATCATTGAAACCTATGCAGAATAAAACATTTTACACAAATACTACAGAGAGGTTACATTATGCGATGTTCTGGAACAGTCACATTTTAGGATTCGTCATCGTCAGTACAGATTTCAATTTTCAATTTTATATTATGCAGAGTCGTTCCTAACATTATTACTATCTGTCTATTTGCAGTTTCACACATTTATTGTTCAGCATATGAATGTAAAATATAAATACACTAAATGAATATAAAAACACAAATATAAAATGTAAGATTATAATTAAATTTTATGCATTAATTATCAGTTTAAAACAAAGTGCTTGACTTGTTCAAGCCATATAATCTAATTTTTTTTTCCGAATTGTTGTTTCCTTCGCTTCTCAAGTTTCATAGTAACACCTGTTTGCATCTGAATTGGAAACCTTAAGTCTTTTAATCTTTCAACGCATCAATCTCCGTTAGATTCGGGGCCGGGACGATGGATCTCCCCCCCCCCCTCCGCCAGCCTAAAGTGGCGGCGGGTTTGCGCTTGTGAAGCGACTTAATCCGGGCTAAGTCCGGGGCCGGAAATCGGACCCCATCGACCGAAGACAACCCGGGCGCCCTTCACCGAGAATTGAGAGCGTGCGGGCCGGATGAAATCGCTTGTGGCAAAATAAAGATTTTACTCCGATAAAAGTTCTTTTTACTGTTGATATAAACGAGAACATTTGCATCGTGGAGCCATTAGTGTACAGACTACATCATAAAATATCCGAGCCCGGATTTCCTATTTAAATGTACCGGCTAAATCCGGTTCGTGATATACTCATTTATCGGATTTTCCGTAGGAAATTCAAAGGGATTCAGAGTACAATGATGATTAGAAGCCAAAGTCATAAAGCTCTCATAAATATTTACGAACATATTATTTATTCATTTATTAAATAAGTTATTCTGAAATCAGACTGAAATATGGGAAAACTATCTGCTCGAAATCCATTTGTTATATGTACAAGCATTATTAATACTCAATATTCAATACTTAAGCCTTCATAAAAATAGTCCACCGGCATCACTGGAGATTATATTGTATTGATGAGTATACATTAGAAGAGATTCAGAAATAAATTGCTAAAACTGTCCGTCATTTATAACAGAATTAGTCGAAAAACTAAATTGAATTATTACGAAAACTTCCCCGATAATTGTTTCCTCGAATCTAATATAGCTTCCGGGATCGCAGCTCCGTTCCACCATTTGAAACAAAGCCCGACGATCTGGGCTTAATTGAATCCGGAGCGACTCGGAATCTCGGTCTGCTATCCGAACTTCGAATCTTCGCCAAATCGCATTTATCAATTTCCACAGGGGAGCTGGCAACGGCGATAAATTTCCAGTTTTGCACGTTTTTATCAAATTTTCGGTCCGGCCCTGTCGTAGAAATAAATTTTTACCAGTGCCGAGACGCCAACTGTATCGGGGACCCATTGTCGGGTACAGATTTATTGATTCCTCCCCCCCTTAATTTTCAGATAAAACAAAATAGTTGGTAGTTTGTTTGTATTAATACTGGCTAAACAAATCATAAATAAGAAGATGGGGTTTCATAACAAATAAATATTTGAAGAATCAGTTGTGCGCTTTATCACAGTCATAGCAAGTATATCATTAAGAGGAACATGGCCTAATAAATAAACGTTAATAGTTTATACGATCTGACGGTTTCTTAGTAGGCGAGGTAAAGGGGAAAGGTGATGTTTTCCGAAATCATTTTTTATTTATTTTACCTTAACAGCATTACGGATTATAAATAATTAAATACCATTAGGGCTAAAATATTACGATTAACCAACTTATAAAAGCGAAATAATAATAAATTTGGCCGCTCATGGTTGTTTCATGTAGAGTATGCTCAGTACCACAGTTAGAATTAATCCAACTTGGTCAGAGAGAATATTAACATCAATGGGAGCACTATAAAATTGGTGTTCCGCGTTTTATATCTTTTATCAAACAGTTCTAACCTTCCGCGGTCGACACATTTGGTTAAAACCTCGCTAATTCCTAATTATACTTCAATTAGAATAATCAAAAAATAATTTAAGCTATGTGGGCCCACGGAGGCTTCAGAAATCATGATTTTACTCAGAGTTAAGAGAGGGTTGACATGGGCAACCAACATGCGTAGATGCCTCGCTAAATGGCTGCGGAATGCTACTGAGGACGTTAAGGCGTTACTGACTGGACCTCTTCCATAAATTTTTTAACCTGCTGAACAATTTCAGTCTACGCCCGGTCGGGTTCTCAGTATCATTTTGGTTCGCTCCGGCCCCTTTCTCCCAACCACCTGAGGCTTCCCTTTTTTTTATAAATGTCTATAGAAGGCACATACCACGCATGCTTTGATTTGTTTCCGCCTCAGTAACAAACAGAACAGTATAATTTAATGAATAACGTCGTCAGTAGCATTTCCTCAGTCATTTTTTAACTGAAGATAAATTAGAAATTAGGAGAAAAATACATTTGTCACTCTGAAATCATAGTAATGGAGCTAATGAGGACGGAAACAATATGCTACATAGGGGGATAATTACTAACTAGAGCCTAGTCAACTAAAACTTTCTGATTACACGTAACTAAGTAATGCCCTGTAGTTTGGAACTGTCAGGAGATCCATTAAAAATCAATTGAAGTAAGCGTCCAGATTAAGAGTATTTATACACAATTCCTTCCTCCGAACTCCAGCACGTCCTACGAACAAACGGGGGCTTAGCAATAGTGGGCGGCAAGAACGGATCGAACGTGCATTTCTCATGCGGAACAAGCCGATCCCACAACGCACCCCCTTTAAAATCTGCGGGCTTCCCCGTACTTCGGTTTAAAATCTAGTACCGCCCGAACCGGCCGTGGGCGTCGGCCCCATCGGTCATTCGTAATTGCAACTGCTCGCGTCGTTTACACGCGCCCCACTCACAATTTATGGCTCTCAATTAGGGATTCAACCCTATCTTGGAGAGGGCAAGAAACGGTGAGGGATCGGACTCCCCGGTAGGCCGCTCCTAATTTATCGCGATCTGACCTTCGTGCCCCAGCCGCCCCCGGGGCTTCTTTCGCCGTTTTACTTATTCGTGGAGCGCTTAATCGGTATAATGTCCCGAAACCGGGTGCAGCGCACGAGTTATGGCCGGCGGTATTTTAAGCCGGGCGGAAACGCGTTCGATTTTGAATTCAGATCGCGGTGGATAAGGGAAGCCATTAACTGCAGGGACCGTCCGTGAGATAAAAACAACCTCGTAAAAACTTATTCTCGGTACAAGTTCGAACATCTTATCTGAATGGAAACAATGCATAAGTCCGCCAGTATAAATTATATGTATAAAATACTGGACATCTCACAGATTATTTCTAGAGGAGAGCTAACAGAAGGAAAACAGACATACAATTTTAAATTATTCGCTTTCAGACTAACCGGATCATTCACTGAAATACAATTTTAGTAAAACATATTTTTTTATTTAGTTTTTAAAAACTAGGATCATTTTTTATATACAAAAAAAGATATTCACAAGATGAAAATCGTGGTGTAAATATCATCTTTATTTTTATTATTAAATAATGTTGAGGAGAAGCAGTGAAGTTCGTGAAAACCCTTTCGATTATAAATGCGAGGGGCGAAGGTTGCGTGGCATAAGGAACGCCATCAACTGCGGACTAAACAGTGTGAGATAAACTATTGAATAGCCTATATCACGTATAAAGTGGCACACGCTGTTATTGTAAATTTTAGCAGTTTTAGTACAATTTTTAGCCACTTTTCTGTTTAACTACCTGTCGGATTAATAATTCTACGATACACGCATAATGCAAGTAACAGAAAAAATTAAATCGCGTCTAGGAATAATAAAAAATGAGATAATGCCTATCGCTGTACGTAATACCTGATCCTCAGGTCACATCTGCAGAAAGGTACACCTACACATACTGTGTAAAGAGTATGAATACAATTTGAAATATTAACCCTGCATTATCAGTTATTCATTATATTAGTATGATGCTTTTAGTGAAGCATGTTTTCCTTTATTGTATTTCAAAGGGATTTGTATTTAAATAATACTATTTTCAAACAACAAATGTGCCCTTTACAAACCAATATTATTAATCTCTACTAGACTGGGGTAGGCAATATTTTTGCCTTTAATTTATAGTCTACAATTAGCGACTCGGGCCTACTTTCCTGGAGGGCAAAAACCCAGAGGGACTAATTTATGGGCAATCCGGTCTCCTCGGGGTCTCTTCCGTCGTGTCGCACCACGAATGGGTTCTTTTGCCGTTTTACTTATTCAGCGCCCTGGCGGCCCCAACCCTTTTATATCGTTAATATTAACGTCCGGCATTTATATCTTTTAGTGCGGGGGTAGGAGGAGGGGGTGGGTCCGAAACAAATATTTCAGTGGCTCCGAAACAACTCTGCACGTCATCATTGTCAATATTTTACTGGACTTAATTCCGTCCGCTATGGGTCGTCCGGTCTAGGGCCGGATGGACTTTTACCCATCATTCAGCAATTCTTTCAACGGGCATGTGCCATAAATGTTTAGAAAATATCGTCATAAAACACTGCATCATTATTTCATAATTAATTTATATTTATAACGATAAGGAGATACAAAAGATAGCCCACTCAATAGCTCCAATATAATGGTTGACCCGTGGATATTGATTTAGCAAATTCGCATGTAAGGGCCTATACGGACAATACGCGTTCTACATTTTTCGCCCCAGAGCGAACACTCTATCTCTGGTTTCCTCTTGGCCGGCTTGAAACTCCGCCCAGATCTTAGTAGTTCTAGACCCAGTGGAATTCTGCCAAAATAAATAAGCGGTTTTCGTTCAATGCTTTAGGTTTGCGAAAGCTCATTTCAATTTTTTTTCTCTTAAACCGCTATTTACTTTAGAAGTCAGCTATAGTTTTAGCTGAAGTTTTAAATGCACATTTAAACGATTTTTCATCATGGAAACATCAAGGGAAACATTTTTAACGATCTATCACGAGCTGAGTCAGTTTGCAACCAATAAACTTCATCTCTGTCTGAGGCCCCCGCAGGGAACTAGGGTAAGGGGTCGCACTCTGTAATTACCGCACTGTTATTACAAATGTTATTTCGAGGCACGGATGAATGTAACTCCGAGGAAAATGCAAATACATTTATCATCATTACTGGATAATTCTAGTACCTAGTATATTTGCTTTGAGGGACTATCCATCTTTCGGAACTAGCGGGTACAACATTTGCCACCGACTCGTGTTCTCTAATAGTAATAATAAAATTGAGATTTATTACAGAGAAGTTACAGCGAGGACACCAAGGGCGTACAAGTGAAATGTCCGAGCTCTCATTAACTGAACTCAACATACAGAACAATATACAACGCCAACATATAGCTGAACAACGACCCTCACAAGTAGACCTCAGGTCTACCGTACCTGGGACAGTCTTATACAGGAATTTATTTTTATATATATTTGGTTCACGATTGGATGGAATGAATAAAAAAGAAAGAGGATCCACCGGATGATTAAAAAACATCGCAGAGGCTGGAGGATACGATATCTGGCATTTGTTTGATCTTCGACTAACACAATAATTAATGATTAGGCTGTTTATAAATAAAACTTTTGAAAAATTAAAAGATCGAGTACAGTTCGAGTATAGACTGCTCAATACTTGGGATATTTGTTTTACTGCAAAAGGTCTTAGTTGGCCGGCAACTCCTGTGTAAGTTTCCCTTTTTGACAAAGTGCGGGCAGCGTCCGGGTGCCCACTTAATGGCCCGCTTATCCCCCAAGTCCCTGGCTCCGGCCCTGGATTTGCCTTTTACTGCCAGATTTTATTCTTCCTTATGCTGCCCGATCCAACCCCTTGTGCTGAGTTTAGGGAGAATAAATCCTTAAGCATTTGCATCCTTAGGCCTAAAAGATTATTGCGTCGAAAACGGCCCTGGAATTGTCCGCGAACTCTTGCATCCAACAGATTTAAACCTCGAAAATCCTCTGTTCTTTATTTTGGTATCCCTCCGACCGGAATCGAATGTCGTTGCTGGTAACGGTACCAGTTCAGTCACGTATAATACACCTACTCATTTCAAATAAAGTTTGTCTGTAAATGAAATCTTGAGATATTACATAATATTACATAATTCCACGTTGAAAAAAAACTAGTGTTTTGTTACATAAATTTTCCCTGGTATTAACAATTCAGTCCGTACGACAAAACTTTCATTAACGAAAATCATTCCAGTAATGAAAAACTATCCATAAATATCTTAAATTAATTGGGGTCCTGCACCGTTCGATATTGCTTTCAGGTCCAGCAAAATTAATTAATTTTTCTTTTCTCCTTTTCGACATTTAAAAAATGTTGGTAAACTGAACCAGTTGGTCTGTTAGTAGAAGTGAGCTCAGTTTCCTCCGCGTCGCCAGAAATGTAGATTGAAATTCTACTCCGTAACTACTATATTCCAGGACAAATATCAAGACGAAAATGGTGCACAGAAACTTCAAACAGAAACTCCTTAAAAACAATCCTGAGATAATGTTTATCTACCTTGTGTGGATGGTCCTAGATTGAATATAATACATTTTCCAGAAAAGTGCTCTGAAAATAGATTATATTATTTTGACGTTGCGTATATAACCCAATTAGGCCGCCGTGGCCCGCTGTGGGCTATCATACTTGTTCTGTCCACTTTTCAAGTATTTTCAAAAGTATCGTAAAAAGGGGAGACTATTTCTCAGACTGTTATTGCTTGGAAATGGAAACTAACGCAGACTTCCTACAATAGTGTAATTTGTGAAGATTTTGACTTCAAAAAACCACAATTTCTTCGGTGACTCGGAAGAAATTTCCCGAGAGTTACATTGAGTCGAAGATCTTTTGTGGAGCGTCGGGCGCTTTGAGGGTCCAGTCCTAACCTCAGGAAAGGTCCCAGCCAGTGTTGACGGAGAGAAAACGAGGCCTTAACGATCCCCCAATTCCTAGGCCTTTCGGCCGGTTTTCCCTCAGCAGAGGAATGGGGGTCGAGGGGCCTGTGTCCCAGAGGTCCTTTAAATGCTACGTGTAGCGGCAAAATGTTTTTAAAAGCACCTCCGAAAAAACGTTCAAGCGACATTAAACCTGTTATAAGGTCTATTTTTACCCCAAAATGCTCAATTAAAAATGGGCCGTTTATCTGTTGTAGTTTTCGAGGCAGTATTTTTTGCTTCTGGCCGCTATTGCCCAATAGGGGACGATAATTTAAGCTAGACTTAAAGATACCCAGCTTCAGAAGGGGATAAGAGAGCGGACCAAATGAATAATAGATACACAAAAATAAATACACTATCACATAAAACTGATTTATAATACTATTGCTATACCAAAACGGTACTCGAATTTGAAAGTTGTTCCCGGCTTTCGACTATTTTAAAATTAATACAGATAGATTCTCAGGAAAAATGAGAACACACCTTGATAAAATAATTAAATAAAATATTATTGTTTGTATAGTAAAAAAATGGACAACCTCAATTTGTATAAATCCCAATTGTAATGGAAAATTCGAAGAAGAAACGGGACGTAAAGAATCGACAATTACCATAAATAATACTCGGAAAGTAGCTATGAAACCACTCGAATTTCAGTTTTCGAGCAAATTTTCTCAAATTTGTTAAATCAAAAGGATTCGATGGAAGTGGCTCAAGTCAGATATTGTATGGGGGCTAAGGCCGAACCGAAACGTGCTGTGGACCTCCTTAGACCTGAGGCCCCAATAATAATGAAAAGAAAAAGCGAAAGAACTCAAAAAAGATTATCCGAAAAAAAGGTACGATAGCGCTGATGAATGTAACCGTCGTGAACGGCGAAAAGCGTACGTGCCGGACGTCGTTAACCGGGCGACCACGAACGTGTGGCCAACTGCCCCCCTCCTCCCACCCAACCCACCGAATCCTGCCCAACGCATACAAGAGGAATTTTTCTCATTTTCCTCTATAAAAAAGGTATATTTCGTACCGAAATTGAAGTTTGCCACTTTTGCGACACGCCATTCCGATTTTAAATAAGACATTAGTTATTATTTTATCGAGGATGTTTTTTTGGCAAGCAATTTCGCCACCGGACAGCATAAACGGTACAAAAATGGCGTGACTTCCCTCTGTGTTCAAAGCCCGTCGGGAATATGGGAACGGGTTTGAGAAATGAAGACAATTTTCCTGTTGGCTCCGAATAATTCGGTGTTTTCCGAGAAGTAAAGCGCAGTAAAAACAAAAGCGAACGATTTGTTATAACTTTTAAATTGAAGTTATGAAAACGGAGCCAATTGTGGCCCGACAACCCCGGTCAACGTTTCGTGCAATGCACAGTAAATTTCATCATAATGTTATTGCAACTAAGAATCGAAACAGAATTTTAATAATTTTGCGTCTTAATCACGTTTTTATTTACATTCTTTCATATGTTATTATGAAACATTTCATTTTTTTTAATGATATTTTTCATAAGTTATTGTGAACATCTCAACGTTGATATCCTCCACTAGTCTACTTAATATAGGGGGAAGCTTAAATAGGTCTGGCATAAACATCGACGAGTGGATGGATGATGAATACCACCAACTCTCGCGGGTCACCTATCAGGTATTTTAAATTATATTAACCCCTTTGCTGTCCTTAACATATGTTATGTTCATACCTCCCCTTATCTTAAAATTACTCATAATTTATTGCCATGGTTGCCAGATTCAATTCCTGGTGTGAGCGATCCAGAAATTTAATCGGGATTAATAAATAAAACAAGAATTACAATAATAAAATCCAATGGGAGGTACTATTAATACAAACGACACATTAATGGTCGTTCACTGGGTTGTTTGTATTAATTAATTATTTATAATAATATTATTATAAATGAATTATATTAATCTCATTTTGATTGGAGACATTCCAATCGCCAATTCAGCCAAATCGTATCAAAAATAACGTCTTAAATTATCCGGACGCTCTTTCTGTCTGATCTTTTCGTTTGCTTTCTGCGAGTAGGGAGGGCTTCGTCATCCGAATTCATCTCGGGGAATTAATGCACCATTTCCGAATGCTTCAGTTGTAAATCTTTCAGAATGGGGCTACTGCCAGACTGTTTACACGGGCTGAGGTCCCTTCACTCAACAACGCCCCCTACTAGTTTTTTTCACGTCCGTGGGGGCACATTTTGGCAGGATTTCAAACTCCCCCTCCCCCCACCGGTTATTAGGCCTAGGTCCTGGGCTAGAAATGAATTTCGTCGCTGCAGAAGATGATTCCCCATTCGTACTCTCTAGAATAATCTATGTTCAACATAGTGCATTCGATCTTCTATCACCTGACGTTGGTTTGGTTGCAGAACTATTGCCTGTAGAATAACCACATTGGAAGGAATCATACTCTGTAATTTTTTTGTCAATTTAACAGACGGCGAAAGTGCAGACAGGCAAATTAATATAGCCGAGACACTCACCAAACATGAAGCCGGTTTAGCAAAAGACCAAACCATTTCAAACACTCGCAGACAAATTTAGGAACTTTAAACAGATCTTTATCAGTAAATGATATTTTGTAATATACCAGGTGTACTTTTAAACACTGCATTATAATTTGACTCAAGGTCTTAAAAGATGAGCTTTAAACCAAATAAATGAATGCAAATGGATAGAGCGGAAAAAGTATGTTAATTAATGAACGATTATACAATAATAATCATTCTGTGATTTATATTCAAATTCCTCGCACCCCAATACGAAGCCCTTAATTATTCTGTTCTCTCAGTAGGAAATACGCAGATGACTGGATATGTTTATGAAATTATATATTTAAACGTAGATTAATTATTGGTGGAAGAGATCGGCGGGAGGTTTCACCAATATTAAGGGACTTTCATCACCTATTTGGTACAACCATCATAGTAAAATGTATAAATTTTTCAAACATACAGGCATTTAATTTACATTATTGTTTTGGAAAATATTTACGACTATTTATATTGAGATATGATAGAATCTAATAAATGCAATGCGGTCTCGGTGGCGTTTTTAAATTCCTACTGAACAAGCGTGCAATTGTACGTCCATGATACGATTGGGAGGGCCAGCGAACCGATTTTAATTAAATTACATACATCCGTTTATTTGGGAAAATATGACCGGGAAATTGAGTTTAAATCGAATACAAACCGTGGGGAAACAATTTGCGCTTATCTGTGCAATTATGCCGTCTGGCAACGGAACAATAGATAAAGCCGGTGGGTTAGGGATAAATAAGCCCTCCCGATAGAATGTAGAGAAATATATGCCATAAATTCAAGTTTTAATCTCGCTTTCCTTCTGGACATTAATTTCTCCTGATAGTTTTACGGCTCCTGGCCTTTAATGTCGCCCCAAATGCGTCGCTGCAACAGGCTATACACTAAATAATACGAAGGCTGCGCTTTTCGGTCTCAGAGGGCCCTTTAAAACAGACCGTTTTCGGCGATAATAATTAAGCCGGCCGTCGGATCAGGGAAACCGAAAAGGGTGATCTCGCGTGATACAAGCACTGGGTCCAACTCTAATGGGTCTGTTGACGCTTGAGACTGAGTGCGTAACAGAAAAATTAGCTTATATATCAAGACATAACGTCAATAAGCTCGCTTTTTCTTCTCTGTTTGTTAGTAAAACGTCTATAACCCGAAATATTTGAGTCTCTAAATAATCCGAAATATTTTTAAAAAATGTCAAACAAACAGTACTGTACCAGACGATACTGGCGGGTCCAATAATTTTCCCTTATTTAACAAAAGATAATCGGATTCCAGAACCTTTTTCCAGAGCCTGGGGTATTAAACTTTCACTGCCGGTTTCTACCGATAGAGCAATTAGCCCCGGATAACCGCCAGATAAGAGGAAAGGGTTAACACGGCGGGCCGGGGGAAAAAATTCATTAAAAAAATAAAAAAAGGGAAGGAAACAAGCGCGTACAGATAGCCCTTCGTGAGAGCCCCCCATAACGGGAAGGGGAACCCTATCTGAGGGATCTACAACTATTGTGCGCTGCACAAGCGCTATACCGGCTTCGGTTCTGCCCGCTTGATCGTCCCGGTCAAGTGCTCTGCTCCGATAGGTCTTCGAAATACGATAGACACACACATAACACTAATAAGGAAAACTTGAATTCACCGACTGGACTTACTGTTCACTGTTACTATTTCGTTGCCCCCCCCCCCCCCCCTTCGCTCAAAATGAAGTTTGAGAGGAGAGAGAACACCGCGATAAAACGAAAAAACGATGATATTGCAAACCTTCACTGACCATCGAACATGTATATTAAATTCATCATGTACTTATCATTTGCTCCAATGACGTATCATTTCAGGTGTTTTCAGAAAATGCCCCAAAAGGAAAACCCTTCATTCGCAGTTCAAATCAATCGCACAGAAATCATTGTGTTGTATTATCATACATCACTGAGGATTGTAATAAACAGTCAAATGATCCTTCGCATATATAACAGTTTGAATGTTCGAATTTGTTTGATCGTAAACGTGGAATAGGAAAACGCTAATGCATAGCGTTTACGACCGAATGGACGTGGTGGAAATGCGTGCCAGAGAGCAGTCAACTTGGAAATTACCAAGCTATAAATCCTAGATCAATCAGAAATTCGCCAGCTTAAAACTTGAAATGATTACATCCAGTCCAAAATTTTGGTTTATTTCACTCATTTCGAATTAACTTAAGCATTGAACAAACGAGTTGTTCGAAATTGCTTCTTATTTATTTATTTATACATTTTATTTCGTTATTGAACGTTATTACACTTCGTGTGAGAAAGGAAGTTTAAATTTCCTATTTCTCTAACTTGACGACGGACATATTGTGACTGCCTATACATATATATATATATATATATATATATATATATATATATATATATATATATATATATATATATATATATATACCGGTGGTTATCGATGGGGCCCGAATTTACGACCGCCGTGTTGGCTCATTCGGCAGCCGCGTCCCGACCAATAAAACACGTCGGCGAACCTCATTGGGCCGAGGTCCGACCCGATAAGCCCTTCCGGCCTAACAAATGACCAATCAAAACGCGATTTCGCCCACAACGAACGACGACTTATGGCAGATAAGTCGGCCGCCGCTTCCCGACCGCCGACCGCATAATTATACCAAGGCTCGGTTGGCCTGAATGGTTTGATTAATGGACGGCATCGATCCCCCACACACACCGGGTACCGAATTTGTAACCGAGGAGAACTATGATGTTGAATAACGTCTTTTGAGCACTCGATTCACTTCTTCCAGACGGACAGGTCTTTTCATTAGTCCCAACAACTAGACAATTAATCATCCAATACGACAGACATCCCGAAAATTAATTTTCCATCAACAGCAGTAATATTTGGTCGAAAATCACTATGTTTAAAAAAATAGATTCACGGTGCATGGTTGTACCTCTAATTGACTGCTTATAACGAAGTCTACGGGATCCATGGACTATGGAAATTATTACTCGGAATACCTTATCCGTTATTACGATAAACATTTCTGATGAGCTTGTCGTCGATTATAGACCAGATGTTCAGTTCACTAAATAGGACGTGGAAAATTGACGAAATACCTCGGTCGCTAACAGATTAATCATAGGTAAACGTGTACAGAGGTCAACTAGCAGGCCGCCATTCGGATAACCGATATTGATGATGGAGTATTTATCGGGATAATTGGGAGGGAATCGATCGCAGGAGGCGGGGCCTCGTCATTTAATATGATAAATTTATTCTATCGCACCCCCCGACCCTCCCCCGGGCCTATAAACTAAGTCATAATAGATATTAGATATATGGGCGGGGCGACGAGTTCTTGAGTTGGGCCGAAGTTCGGGGGAGTAAGTACACTGGCGTAGTTGATTCCAGTTGGCCCCGTTTATGTTTACCGAGGCGGTTGACGGGTTAATTGGGCTAAATTTGATACTCGGGGCGCCGGAGAGTGGGAGAGCGAGCGAGAGAGAGAGAGAGAGAGAGAGAGAGATGGCCTTATTAGTTTTGGTCAATTAGAGCTTGATGAATTAATGCGAATATTCGCGAGCGACCAAAATTTATCCCCGCGAATAAAGTCTAACGACCCGGGGCCGCTTCTTACTTGATTTTCGCTTGTCAGAAGTTCTCCAAGGGCGTTATAATCGAGCTCTACTTTATACATCAGTTTAGCTGAATGACAGCCGGTGAATTCGGCAATTATTGTCCGGTAATTGTAGAATTTCTGCACTAAGGCAAAGATTTGAATCACGGTGATTTGACTTCAGCTAGTTTCAAGGTCCCAGCAGTTGTTTTATATATATAATTCCATTTCACCCGCTTATACATAAGGTAAAGTTGTGACGTTTTCTTAATCTTAAAAGTTTTGAACTCATTTTGTAGGAGAGAACTGTCTATTTTATGCTGCTTGCCCATATCAAGTATATCTAGAACAGAATAACCGTTGTCACAATACCTTGAGAGCTTGGTGAGAACCCCGTTGAGAACTTGGGTAAGGGATGAATTTCAAATCGCTAAATATTTAATTGGCCTAATAGGGTGTAGAGACCGGACCCCAGGGCCTAAAGCCGACCCCCCGGTCTGCTCAACCCCTAAACGGCTTTAACGGCGATCCCCCAATTTACTTGGGCCGATAATTACTCGGAGCTGTACTGAGTGGGGGGCAGGGTGGGGGAGGTTTACCCCGTTAAGTTATAACGTTATAACGTAAATAAGTTATCTGCTCGTTAACCTGAATACTGTCCGGACTTAATGTCCGCGTTAATCAAAAGCAAATAGATATCCTGAAGGTGATAGACTTAGTCCTCCGAAGCGGTAATCTTCCTAGACTGGACCTTTGTCACATTTTTAAGTTATATTTTATAATTAGGAGAAAAAACAATCCAAGGGTTCTTCACTCGCAATCGGATGACAGGACCGGTTTACTGAGCCAAATATACTTTTGATGTGCACGACTCCTTACTCCCGCGTAATTCTTATTTTGCATAGGTAAACTGGTGGGTCGCTGAATTTCTATCGTTCAGAATTGGTATCAATTCCATCCCCTGAAAGGGAACGGCGTCCTCGGCAGCCGGTTTCCCTATATGCCCGAGTTACCTGAAGCAATTGTTGGACTGTTGATTCAATCACGATAGGGTCGCGCTCCGTTCAAATAGACCTCAATACGATTCGGGGCCTGGCGATGCATTCCAAATAAACTCGGGGACCGCCACTCGGCCGGGAAGAAAATAGAAGCCGTATCTATACAATAACCGGTAAAATAAAAGGAACCTACTTCCCGAAGTGCCTCGTTAATAGTCAGTCAACAACTCTTTAGTGGACGTCAATGGTGTTTTTTTTTCTGGGCAGCCTGAAAGCGTGTCCATCTCTATCGGAAGACGAGGCACAGGGAAACACCGGTGAAGAAGCGTTATACATCCTAATCAGAAATACCATCCCCAGGTCTGATTTCAGAAAAGAAAACAATTTATTTCCACAATTCCTATAAACTATATATACTAAGATGCAAACAGACAGTTGTCTCTTTTAAATAATTCAATTTTCTGGGTGGCAAGTGTGTATGTTTTGCTCCCAAGATTTCCTGGCAACTGGTTCTTTAACCTTTAATTCTGAACTAATTTATTCCTCCTTATCGTGGGCCCATTCTTGCGTTAGGTATCTCCCCACGAATCTTCGTTAAGAAGACAGATAGATAGTTTTTTTTTAGTTGAGTCTCTCTTCTGGCTGCCATGTGTGAAATAGATAGATAGATTTGTGATTAATGTTGTGGATAATAAGGAGAATATTTCAGACCTTATTGCCGTTCCGACAAAGGAATTAAAACAGACGCCAATCAATAATCAGTGACTTCCAAATACACATTCCTAACTGAATGTGGTCCGGTAATATTTTAAAACCGTCGAGATATACGAGATGAAATACTTGGCAATATTATCATGACTATTGTTGAGAACTAAAAATTGCTCCCGCCGCCCGTGTTCCACATTTACTGCTATTTTAAATTTGTACAATTCATTTTAAACCCCTATCCGCGGGCTCGTCTGTCACTTTTGTCGCAGTGTCACGTTGACTAATGTAACAGCGAAACATCCATCATCTGAATATCGTCCGTTCCACGTCACTAAGGCCCGGAGAGTATTTAGTTTCTCTCGCTCGTTATGAAAGATAATCCTAAATTATACACACCGTCCTTGTTCACAACGAATAGTCATCAGACTGTCGGAATTGTCGATAAGAAAACTTTAAATTGTTCTTTAAAAATTAAAAAATAACTAATATAATAATGCTAATATATATAAGCATACTATAAATTCGTATTTATTACATTTTCATACAGTAAAAAAGGTAATAATGCTACATAATTAGAGCGATAATAAGATGATAAAATCGTTTAATTACCAGAGCGACTGAAGACTACGCGGTGCTTCAGTATTACAGCCCTTAAACAAAAGTAAATATACAAAGTAGCCCGAGATAAATTAATTAGAATTTCTTCCCGCCGATTAATCTTAAGACTTAAGAATAAGCCGGGAGCGCGACCGCGGCCGTCCGATAGAAAAACATTCCAACCGAAGACGTTAATGAGATTCACCCGGTTACTGGGCTGGTACCCGTGCGGCAACGATCCGGAGGCCGTACCGACGTGACCCGAATGAATTACATTTTTCGTGGACGTTCTTCCGTGTCCGGAATTAATCATACTTATATTTATTGAGGAAGAATCAGGGGGAGACGATAACCCGTTTCCCGTTCGGAGCGTTTCTTATTATTATTTTCCGGACGGGTCGTTCTATTTTTGGCGTCATCAAGACAAGCCATTAATTTTAGTCGTCAATATAACACTATGATAAAGCAAAAGTCAGATAGAAATGCATGGATTTTGAAATTTACTGTAGGGAGTACTAAGCAAGTTCTATTGCACAAAAAACCCATTAAAATAATTACGTATCGAACTGACCAAAGAATATATACCTTGATATTACGTAAAATATCACTGACGTGAATACTTCATTAACTTCAGTACTTAATTACTTGATGATATATTTTTTCTTTAAATAAATGACCACCCCAGAACGTTCTATATTCATAATCCTCGCTAATTGGTGATTTAAACGGCATTGGAATTTGAATATCATTGTTATGCAAAAGATATTTTTGGGATGATATTATGAGATATCTTCAAATTGACAACCGGCATTCCGGATCATGCCCCTTTTAGTCGTCTGGTGCATGAAAACTTGGAAATATGGAAATAATTCTAATCTTTTTTTTCCAGGGCCGAATTTTTCCCCGCTTATCATCCCGCTATCACGGTTTTCCGATTTTCCTCGTTTTTCAATTCCGGATAATTACAGTTTAATGTGATTAATAGGACAATTTTATCAGGCGAATCTCTTACATCGCGCGACACTATTATCGCTTTCGGACTCGGGCTCTCTCGGGTCGACCGCAGTAAATCGTGGTAAATTGCAGCTTATTACTCTGTTTTACGGGGTGCAATTAAAAGTGATCCATTAATTTCACCGGCGTTACATTTGGAGTTGTTTTCGTGACGTGAAATATATGTTTCACTACACTTCCATTTCTTCTGGTTTTTTACTCCGCAACGCAAGCCCGCAGCTAGGGCCGTAAATATTTACCTTGAAGGTCGTAAATTGGCCGCAAATAAGTGGAATTTTCTTAAATGTAGGCAACCGGCAATCAGAAGGGTTATTTGATCCACGCCGGCTTTATAATAAAGAAATTAAGGTTTTATGTAGTTTTTCTACCCAGTGCTATTAGTACTGTTTCTAACAGCTATTAGTTGTAATTACTTCGATAATTTTAGAGCGTTTCATTTATAATTTATTTCATCTGTTATAAAATTTGTCAGTGGCAAACTCGAAATAGAGACTAATTCCTAACAATCAATAATAATGCAAGTAACAAGTATGGTAATTGTAATCTCTGAATGTATCAACATGTTTTCTGTCATTTCAGATCTGACCATAATGAGTACTCCGCAGGTATTATTCAAACTTGATTTCCTGGCAGTTACCACAGAACAAAACGTTTCCGTTTCGTTTTATTTGAGTTGACATTTAAAAATTAGATTCAACCGATTTTCTGGAATGACCCTAATTCAATAATTTCGAACTTGTAAGTTAATTCTTTGAAAAGATAACGTTACTTATAATTCGGTCTATGAAGGATTTATTGCCCATACTGAAGAACCAAAACGTACATTTCAAGGAAATAATGCTCCCGCAAAAATTCGGCGTACCGACGCGATTTTCACCGCGATCCTCTAAAGAGGAAGTCAATAAATTGGGTTGTAATTGGCAAGCGTACGTTTCCGGCTATAGATATCGGACGTCATGAGGGTAAAAAGAGGGCTCAGAAGTAATCAGGGCTAGGTTTTTCTGACTGGGAGGCCGTTATTTATTTCCTGCGGGGGCCGAGGTATAAATTTGAATGGGCCCGGGCAGCGGCCGGCCCCCCAACTATTAGATTTCTTTTCAGTTTTACGGTCTCATATTTCAAGCCGGGCCGGTGGAAAATTCAATTAAACTCCCTCCTGACTATTTAAAAGCGTTTTCCCTCTCGGCAGGGGCCCCGGGCCTTCTTTCCTACAACCCGCGGAGATTTACTAAATTATTTTACCGGGAAAGTAAAAAGGAAGAATAACGCCGAGCCGAGAAACCTCTCCGGGCTTTTATTCCGCCACCAATTTTTCGGCCTAGTCCTTATTTCTTTGGCCCGGACGTTATTACAGGCAATGACGATTGGGGGATCCGGCTGATCTTCTTCGGATGATTTCTGTCCTGACAAAAAATCCTGACAAAGAACGCGAAATCTACGATACAACCCTAAGTATTAGTTAATAATTAGTTGTGTAGTATATTGTGCTATATTGTTGGATAGATTTCAAATTCCTATCTGAGCTTAAGAGGCAATTTGAATTGAAATGAATTCAATTTTCTGCGAGTATTACGTCCTCAAAATACAATGGCCAAAAATTCGGGAAATCAGTCCAACAGTATATTGCGACTGGGAACAAAGACATCCGAAAACACCGAGCGTTGATTAACGTTCCCCACATTCGGAAATGTGTTTGGGGGGAATTTTTCGGGGCCTAAAAAACGGCCGGGATTTTCGCGTTTGCGGACGGGCAAAATTCACGGATCGGGTTTTGGCAACGGGCCAGAGTGCGCCCCCACCAACCAGGCCGTAGAGGAAATGGAAGAAATGATTATGAGAGCGTGACGTTTTATTATAACCCGGACTATTAGAGACCGATCCCCGCCCCGGGCTCTATTACGCCGGTCAACCGACCGTAGACGCTTCACGCTTTTAAATTGTCGCATCCACGTTTGAATCGCCCTCAACTATAATAAGAGTTGAAACAATGATCGCAGGAATATCCGTTTCGACCTACTTTATGATAGTTGGTAATTTGCATTGAACCATTTCGTCCTCCTTCACTGATAATGACATACGAAGCTTCCATCCAGAATGATGGGTCTCATCAGTTATTTACCCCTACTCCATCCCCAACCGAGGTACGAGGGTGGTTTTATAAGTACGGTAAAAAAAATAGTTTCAACACAACGCTACATAAAAATCATAAGTATAATAAGAGTTTATAGATGGAACTCTTTTATCAGAGTAAGAAAGTGGTCGCCCTGAGGGTGCTTCCTCTGCAGCTTGCATAAAGAAGCTTCGGTAATCAATTCTGAATTATAAGCGCACGTGACGAATATTGGCCCACCCAAGGGTATTTCCGCGCTGTGATATCTTCGCCATGAATAAAAGGCTGGCATCCGGCCGATTGAAGACATGCGGGTTGTAACACGTATATGCTACTACTACAAAAGCCTTATCCCAAAACGTAACCGTGAAGAATCATATGCATCGACATACGTAAGTTTTATTATTTGTGTTTTAGGGAAGCTCACAGCCAAATAAGAATAGTTAAATTATGATTTGTAAAGTACCTACTAAGCTTCTCTGTTTTCATCTGCGAAAAGTTTCTCTACAAAGACTTTTAAACGATATAGTTATAAATTTATAATATTATCGTACTTTCTGATATCCAAATCATGTAAGGTTTCAGGGTGAGATATAAATAACTATAAGATTACAACTGCAAATGTAATGTCGATTAACCTTGCACAAGGTACTATATACTATGTTTTCCACATATGAAACTTCACCTCTGTTAAGAGACGATAACTAAAAATGTACAGTAATCCGCTCAAAAATTCCTAGCTTCCGTTGACTGTTGGAGCGGTGGTGTAAGCCCGAAGAAAACTCTTACGAGTTGCCATCAATCTCCCCGCATTTATAAGTCGTAAAACCGTGAAAGAATATCGTGTCATCCGGTCCTGCAAAGCGTCGTTCGCTCCTCCAAAGTGAAACTAAGACTTATTGGCCGCTTTGTACCCTTTTATTGCAGCCGCTTTTGCTTTTACGACACGGCAAAAATGGAGGATGACAACTTAGTTCTGTCTTCAAAATTAAATTGAAAAAAACGCTTATGCTCGCGTCTACAATAAATAAAATGATGTTTAAAGAAGTATATGATTTGTTTTTTATATCAATTTATGACAAATAAACTTTGTAATATGCATTGAACTTTATAATTTGTATTGTAAAAAATATAATAATCGCTACATATAATATTGATAGTATCAAACCTCACTGATTTGGTCATAATGAGTTTGGTCAGCAGCGGTGAAAGAATGTTCCATCCGTCGCTATATTACTAATGGCGTTCTTCTGACGGCGATAATAAGCAAAACTGAACCAGCGTTAGGCTAAATATTAGAATTTCAGTCACATTTCAGTAAGCTATAGGTCAGTATATAAATCGTATTATATTTTATGTTTATTTACACGCCCAGTACATCTACACGACTAATTCCTTTGTTTAGGAGCAAGCAAATAAACCCTCTAAGACGATGTAGTAAATTAATGAACGAGGTATCCCAACCGGGCGAGGCTACTTTGGCCCAAAAAACCCGGCTTCGGGAATTCCCCATTGGGCGTATATCCATTTTTTACCTCCGAAAAACGCGTGAGCGGCAGCACTACAAGACCGGCAAAAAGCTTCGCGGTGGAACTTTGTCGCCGACGAGTTCCCCTCGATGCCCGAACTTAATTGCCGATGGGAGGCCGTTAATAAAGCGAAAGGTTCCCCCCCACCCCCACCCACCCATCGCCCACTCAACCCCCGGCGAGGTCTTTCGGTCGCCGGGCCATGTTCGAAATACAGAGAGGGAAAGTAAAAGGGGGCCTGCCGGGTAGGAATTGAGAAATATAAACTCCGCCGGAATGGGGACCGGGGAGAGTCCGGGACAGAACAGAAGTTAGTTGTTATTTTTCGAGGGAGAAAGCGGGCGGGGAGGGGGAGAGAAACTGCTTGAAATATCCCCCGAGGGATCTTTAATGGAACTTTGCCTCTGCAGATGACGTACTATAAAAAGGGGTGGCCGAGTTATACAAATTTATTAAATATAATAATAAAAGAAAAAGAGCGGTCCAGTAAAAAGTTACAACGTTGTGGAATGAACGTAGAGAATTTCATAATTGAAGCAGGACTATATAAAATATATATATATATATATATATATATATATGAAATATTATTGTGAATTATATATGTTGGTAAATAGGTCAAGGTTCTTATTGCGCCAAAATATTTAATAAATATCTTAAAAAGCCCTACGCGTGACAACACAATAATTTCTAAAGAATGACAATCTAATCAACTTTTCAAAAACAAATATGATCTCTACTTTTGGTCTACAGTTACAAGTGTTGCTTCAAATGTTCATTTTTAGTTCCATCACATTATTAACTATAGCACAACTGCGTTTAATATTTTGTGGTAAAAAGTAAAATATATATAAATAATCAAGAAAATATAATATTGCTATTTCGCGGATTTTCGTCTTCGCGGGGGGTTCTGAAGCCCAATGCCCGCGATGCACGATGGACGATTGTACTTGTTTTTCAGTTAAACGTCGTACATGCAGTGGAATTTCGATCGCCGAAGGGTGTATTCAACACACATAAATACTATTCGAAAGAAAAACATGAAAAAATCATTGGCGGGGAAAAAATAATTCCGAGTGAACGGATCGCAGACAAAACAGAGGACGCGCAGAAATTCATTTCGGACTCGAAATTATCCGCGTTATTACGCGGCAGAAAAATTGATCCGGGCAGAATGCCATTCGTGAAATAGAATCCGTTTCAATGGCCCGTCGTACCAGAAAACAAAAATAAATTTCTGATTCGCCTTTCGGTAATGGAGTGCTCGGCTCCACGTTTTTTATGATCTATCGGCTGCGTTAAATTATCCGGGTACAATCGTACATTAATTTCAAATTTATTGTGCGGTACTCTACTTTGGAAAGAAATATTAAGTATTGGCCATACTCTTAAAATTCCAAATGAAATAATGATAACACAATTAAAATTTATTAGAAAAGAGAGCATTAATAAAGGGAAGAGAAATGGGTGTAATTGACAACCTCCAATTATTAAGTCGGTTTATAATTTACTATAAATAATGTTGAAAACTGTGAACTATAAATAAGATATTAAAGAATGTAAATTGATTGTGAAATGAAATGTTTGTAAATATTTTTACGTTCAAATATAACGACCCAAATAAAAAACGTAGCACGATTTAATTAAGTATGGGCTTTTGTCAAATGTTCAAATTCAAAATTCCGAGTAGATGCTATATGACAGCAATTCAACTTCTCAGTTTGGTTTATGAATCATAATCGTGAGACTGAGTAAAATTATACTGGTGAGACTTCGGAATGACGTTATCGTCCTCCTGTACTCGGACTTTGTGCTTAAATTTAAGCATCCCCCAAATCCCATAACAGTAAGTGCTGACAGTTTCGAAACTCATTTACACGATTCAAATGATCTCAGGGATATTTTCTCGACAGTCATTTTCAGATGTCAGAATATTTGCAATGAACACCGAAAAATGAGAATTCACAAATGAACAATTCTCAAATATCCTTCGCCTAAACAGTGGTCTTGTAACAATAATATCGGATTAAAATCTGTAGGCTTCTCAAATTGTAATTTAGATATTATTTAAGTAGTGTTGATACGATGAGGCTTTTAATCACAGAAACATGTCGATACAGTGTGGATATTTCTCTAATTTTAATCAGTGGTTTAAAAACCCCTAAAAGAAATGTATGTAGTAAATCACATTCGTCCAAATTTTGGACGAGGGTTATATTTAAATAACTATTGAGGGGGTCCGTAAAGTAACCTAGACCCTCGTCTAATAATAGATACACCCAGAAAACACTGATAACAGTGATTATTTTAAATCTATTATACTATTCGATGGACTACTAGATTCTTAGAAATTTAGAATAATGAAAATTAGAAATGAATGAAATCGTGAATGTAATTTTTAAAAATAGATGATGCGACGACGGCAACCCAAAAGAAATTAAAGTGCCGTCAAAAAAGAAATAATTTTTGAAATTCTACTCTTACCTTGAATTTCCAATAGCGGTAATGTGACGACTGACAGTAAAGGGGAGAGAACAAAACCCAACACGCGTTCGGGTCGGAAGAGTTTTTTAATCGAATTCAATTTTCAGGAAGAACGTCCAACGGTCACAGTCGGAGGGGTCCTCCGGGAATCGGGCCCGGGGTACGTCCGCACGTTAAAAGGCGACGGTTTCGCCTGTCGAGAAGCGGAGAGGGACGTGGAAGTGGCTCGGAGCGTGTAGCTAATAGCTCGGAGGTCGGTTTGGGACTGGGCAACCGGTAGAGACTCCACTCGCCCCTATCCGACTTCCCCCACCACCGACTACCCGCTCCCACTTCTACCCGCCGACAGTAGCAGGCCGCAAGGCGCCAACCATTAACATTTGTTTTCTCCGTTCAAATCCCCGCTTTACGATATTACCATCCACAATTAGGGAATAGAACACGTTCCGATACGTTCAGTCGCGTATGTCGCCGGTGACTGTGGCAGGAAGAAGAGCAAATTAATTCAGAAATTAAGGTGGAAGAACCAGTCGCCGAGCAGAACATTCACCCAGAATAGAGAATGAACTAAAAAAAAACTGTCCGTAATAGTTCATCCTTTGACTGTTTGACTGCTAAGCTCGAAAACGAGGAATAGTTTCCCAACGAAGATTCGCGGGGAGGAACAACGACGACAGGAAAATGAGCCCGCGATGAACAAGAGAAAATCAGTTCAAAATTAAAGGCTACAGAAAGTTACAGAAAGGTTAAAATGAAAGCTGCCGCCGTTTACTTAACGTTGACATAATTTTCCTCCAATTTCTAGCTACCCCTAACGTATTCTTGCTACTAGTCTCTTGCGGGGGGCACTGGAGGTGTCCGTACTTAGAAACACAAACCTCAGACTTACCATCCCAGCAGATTATGGCGGTCTTGCTATAAATATTTCTTATTTAAATTTGCTTCATACGAGCCTAGTGCACATGAAGTTCACTCTGGTTTCTATTGTTAAGAACTTCACATTCGATATGAATCGGAACAAATTCAACAAATCTAATTCAACAAATTCGGTTATTCAGGAACAAAATAACAAATCTAATTAGAACACTGGAGCTGTTGAAATTGATTTTATATTTTTAAATTGTATATATTACAATTGTTATGGCTTTGAATTGATCTTTCCTCGGATTGATATTCGCAATAGAAATTTGAGCGCGCTGTATCCATGATGGCATAATGGACCCTATCCAGCACAATGCAGTGCAGCTCGTAAGCGCCGCTGCTAGGGAACGATTTTTTCCAGGCGAGTCGGCCGACGGGGCAAAAAAAGGGTTAATTTTTCCAGTTTTCCAGGACGCATTAAGCTCTCGTGTGTGTGGACTTTCAGGCTGAACTGGAACCCGATTCGCTCAATATAAGGGTCGAGGGCCTTATCGAGGATACATCTTTTGTTCCGGGGCACGAGGGGGCCGCTTTCGACACGAAAATGCGTTGTTAAATGGCGTACACGGCCACAGGTCCCCCACGCCTCAAATGGATAAACTTTGTACTTTATTTTTTAAAAAAATGTTACTACGAAACACACAGCTTATAGGAGAACTAAAATAAAAATAATTAAAATAAGATAAATTCTGAAGTAATCACCAAGAAAGTGTAGACAGATGCTCCATTGGCAAACGACGTATGAAAGACCCTCCAAAGAAAAATCTTAATCTTCATAAAATCTTAATACTGAACAATATAATTGTAATCTGCTTGTTTGTTCATACCAAATTTGGTATAACCCTTACAGTTTCGCGAAAGGAAGTACGATATTTCATATTATTCGCCAATAAGGCGTGTTTTAAGGCCACAAATAATTTTGCAATCAACCGTCCGTTTTTGCCCGTTTTCAACATCAGAAAGTTCAGTAACTCCTGTTGTCACTTTAGTTCGTAATCTGTAAATCAATTTCTCCCGAATCGAAATTCCCAATTTAATCTGCATTACTATCTGAAACAACAACCCGCCTCCTATATTTAAGACTACAAGCTCAATCTCCTACTCAAAGGATTAGATCTAGAAGGAAAACAATCCCCAATCTTGTGTTTCAATCAGGATTTACAAAAATCAATACCAATTCCAACTTTGCCTCAAAACCAAAATTCAATTTCAAAACAGTGTAATATAATCAAGAGATCTGTTTCTATGATATGGTCATGAACGCAACAATAACAATTGGGATTTCCTATAATCTTTAAATAAATATTTATGGACATGAAACAACGGGCAAATTAAATGGCGCCCAACCCACGACTGGTAAAGTTTTTAGTACATATTAAAAATAAATAAACCTCAAGTCGCGAGTATATTGACTGATCATATTGGTTCCCTTACGTTTTTTCCACTATTGCTTCAGAGAATTCGGTATAAGATATTAAACAATATTTATTCTTAATTTACTTGATTAACAAATTTAGGAATACATCTTTTAATCAAATTAAATGTAAATATCCAGCCACTGTTTGAATACTCCCCCGATAAATTCAATCTAACTATGAAGTTGAATCCTTCTATAACAAACTTAACTATATAAAATAAACTAGAGTCCATATTTGTTCCTATTATTATCGTTTGATTATATAAAAGCATTTGACATGAAGATGTAACTAAACAGAAAATAGACTACATGCAAGATAAGACTGATCCAGGATCCAGTATATAGTTTCAGAAAATAAATTAATATTGACTGTCATGCAGGATACATGAAATATAGCTCCACAATACCTTTTAAATTCGCCGATGGCAGTGCTCCGGAGTCTGATGCAGCATTCTGAAGCGCCTGAAAAGATAAATAATACCTCATTACTACAAAGCGTCCGTGAAATTACATCAAGTCCACAACTTTAGTGAAATTCGATCCGTCCATCCTTCATGAGTGATGAAATTAAATGTTTGCAACCTACCTCAGTTCATGCATCGACCGATCACCCTTTCGAACAGAGATCGGGAAACGGGGAGTTAATTAGTTTAAAACACATTCAGTGTTTACAGAACTCTAATAATGTCTATCTACTACAGAGTATTGCCCCATCAAATTCTATAGTATGCGAAATCCTAACAATTAAAGTAAACACGTTGTTATCGATCGTGCGCATCTATTTCTGTGTAGGTGTGTGTTTGTGTGTGTACGAACGGCTTCGGCAACTGCCGTTAATGCAAACTGGTATATTTGATCTAAGTTATCTTAAGGTGGGGGCGCTCTTGGGCCGGGAGTTAACAATGCCTATTACCGACAGCTTGGTAAAGACGAGGGGTGGGTAGGGGGTTGATCGTATCCAAATGGAAGTTTCGATTGTGAGTTTCTAATGGACAATTGCGCTTTGGGAATCCATTGGACACGTTCCGATAGTATTTTCACAAAGACCTATTTGCCCGTTTGGATGCGAGTCCGATTCCCCTTTATCTGAACCCTAGACGCTTTTCAGAATCAATTAAACGTATCTATAATGTTCTACTACATATTGTTTAAAATAGAACACCCCTGGCATGTCCGATCGAATTTAACATTTTGATGAACACCGATGAACTTTCGATGAAATTGAAGTTTATTCAACTCTTCCTCAGCCCGGGAGCCCCAATTGCCATATTGGCTGAGATACAGACTCCGAAAAACAAGTCGGTCCAAATTCGCCGGAATTTGTTTGCAACGGGAGTTGGCGGTACGCCACGTCGCGTCCCAGTTCGAGATCCCAACAGCTGCAGTCGGCCTTTTGTTTATAAGCCCCTTCCAACAGGATCCTCTAAGCGGGTCACCCGATCAACTTAGACCGTTCGGGAATCAACTTGTATACTGTCTACCGTAGTTTACGAAACTAATTCGTTTTCTGTCATTGAAATTCAGCAATTTCAGTCTATCTTTCACATAGCGGATTGGCAACTAAATAATTGTGGAGTTTTCCCATGCGCGGTTTATGAGTAACCCATACATCGAGCATTTTTTCTACCCAAGATGTTTCAAGTGGTATTCAATAAACGTTACATATGCACGTTCAATTCACATTACAGGTATTATTTGAAAATCTGTGAACTTTTCGACTGCAGTATTTAATGAGTAGTTGTTATTATATACTAATAGTAAAATATACTTGACAGTAGAGATATATAACTTCATCAGTAAGCAATGTGGGGATAAAGTACCGGGTTTAATTACGAAGAAGTAGGCGCACGCTCGACATTTTAGAAATGAAATATTATTTTCAGCCAGTCTATCGAGCGAGAGAGCAGTATCTCCGCTGAGTGACTTCCATCCTTTATTTCGAGGTGCATCATTCGCTTTTATAAAAAAAAAAATGAAAATTTCGATTGTAAAATCCTCAACAAATAAAACAAAAACGGAGCAGAGGGTATTCTCGCGGAATCCTGCATTGTAGCCGTCGGGAGTAGGCCGGCCCGCCAGTATTGTGAACAACCGGGAAAACAAAAGAAGGAAACAAGAGGGGGGGTCGGTCGCCGGAAAACTTCCCCCTATTCACGGACTCGGAACGGTGGGGGTGTGGAGATTGAATGCAAATGATGCATCCATTAAGTCCGAAAATCGGGGCCTGAGTAAACGCGCCCCTGGCGGACTTTGCGGACGCCACGGCGGGAGTTTGCCTGGCGGCTTAAGTGCTCTCTCCCTCTCCTCCACTGGCCAACTTGTACTTCGGCCCGCATTCAACGCAAACACGGAATGTACGAGTCATGTGGGCATCGGACAAATTTGTACAATTGGGGCTTCCGAATTACTTCTACAGTTTCTTCTTTTGGAAACTCCGCAGTGGTTTGTAGTAAATCTTCCTTGCGATATTCTCAAGTCGAGGATTTTATTCTTTTTAAAATAAAAATTGAACACACCCCTAATTTATGATAAATCAGGGATCGAAGAAGGTGAAGAAGCAAATGAATCTGTTTGTTAAGCCTTAAGCGAATTACAATTATACATATACATAATGGGTTCGACGCCAACTAGCATATACTACAATATAGTAGTAGGTCCGTGGGTGTTTATATCATATCGTTCTAAAAACCTATCCTGGCCATGACTCCCGGTCAGCTTGGAATTAAGTGTTATTTGATATCGATTTGAACTGCCGATTATAATATTCCAAAATTTATATTTCCCCCCCGATCCCCTTCAAGTGTGCGCAAGGTCCGCCCAACGCGAAATAACGATTCAAGGGCGAAACGGCACGAAAGTCGGGGCGGATCCAAAATGCGATATAGCGAAAAATACTGATATAAAGCACGATCCGAAATTACCCTCGTCCGACTATAGGAAAAGCTCCAGCTATAGGAAACTCTCTGTCTCAGCGAATCCCTAGGTTTGTAAGATCTAATCGTCAACACCAAGAATCTAACACAGTATTTTAATTGCACAAACGTGTGCTGAAATATAAGAAATACGACTCGCTTGAATTCCAGTCATGAACTGCAAGAGCAAGAGATCATTGCAATTTCGCTGTAATTGTCTGTAGGGGCAGACTTTAGCCGCTATAGGAAGAGGAATTGTAGATATTTTAAAAGGCGAAGACCCTCATGGCTCCGAAACCGATCTAGCCATCTTCATCAGCATCCATTCCGATTTTCGGTTTGAATCAAGGGTTTTCCCTCTCACGAAATAGTTTAGAGCGCTAACATTTCCTAAAGAACATTCAGGTGTACCATGCCAGGCATCAGTGACACTCCTATTGCATATTTCAGAAACAGTGCAAAAGATCAGACATGCGACTAGAGATGGAAAATTAGCTAATGAAATTCCAAACCCTCGACACGACTAATTATTTTTATCTGCACAAACACGTCTGAATTAGGTCTTTAAAACGCAACTTATTTTGTCCAATAATCATTCAAAACTCACCGGCTGCAAAGACCATGCACTTTGTGCGAATGAGCTGCCCCAATTTTGGGCCGATGGGGCCGCTGTTTATTCTATTAGTCCCGGCGGAATAGCAGCGCCTACTTTTACGAGCGGGACGCACGCGAAGTCCGCCGCTGAAATTACACATCTAGACTCCTGAACACACACAGCAGTCGAATTAAAACCTTTTAATCCCCCGTTTTTGTCCCGAATTACAGTAATATAACCGGCGGGAGATTTCAATTGATTTACACAACTTCTCCAAATGCGTTTCGACTAGTTGAACCCCGGGTCATTCATTTTGTCGATGGCCCCCGTGGGATATGAACTTGAAAATTGTACGGTTTTACTCCTAATAGGGCCCGTCCATTTAGCTTTACAACAGCAATTCATAAATTCCACCCGGCACTAAACAATTATGTATTCATTAATCTGCCCGGTGGGTAATTTTTGTCAAAATGCTCTACGCAACTGCATGATTGAATGAGCACGCACAAAGAATAATGCCACAATAACAATACATGCTTCAAAGATGAATGACACAGCCCCACAACACAATTTCAATCTATCTCAAATTGCATTCAATATATAAACGTCTCATATTTCCAAGGGCTTATCGACCCCACCACCCCATCCCATTAAAATTTTATATTCGAAAATACCTGCTCGATAATTTGCAAACGTCAAATAATGTCTCCAGAAAGGGGGAAAATTACCGTGCCCCTCCCCCTAACAAAACAGCGTCAGGCGGTGGTGGGGGGCAAATACGAAAAGCCCACGATTAATAATACCGGACCCGTCGGGCGCATAAATAACGCCGGCCGGATGATATAGCGGGCCTAGGTGTCGATCGGTGGCATCCTCCCGAAATACCTCGTCGTTCCGAATACTTGGGCTGTGTGTGCGGGGTTATCCGAATTTCGTCCGATGGCCCGTATCGGATATAGGGCAGGTGCGATCCACCTCCCCGCCGGCCGAACCCGAAAGGGCCCCGATTGATGCACTACAATACGCAGATTTATAAGCGCTATCTCGGCGCTCGGAGCGCATACTGGCCTGCGACCAGATTTACGAGCTCATACCCGGGGACACGTGTAATTGGAGGGCACGGTAGCCCGGTCGGTTCGTGGGGTCGGGGGGACAATAGGGCCTGTATATAAATTAGAGGGGCGGTACGGAAATGGAGCAGGCGGCCTGAGAGGGGTAAAAATGAAATGAGAATCTACGCATTGGAGAGTAGGCCGAAAATGAATGATTTTTTGTTTAAAATGACACATTCCTTCACCTATATATTGACTTTTGTATATAAAGTGAAGCGACTGGAGGCTACCGCATGTAAAGACACAGTATAAAGTAAGGACCCCCTCTTATTCTAACCCAGAACTTGGAGTAGAGAGGCTATATAAGGGCTTAAACTGTGACTCGCGCGCTCGTGTGTGTGGAAAACACGGATGTAAATTTATTACATTGTGAAGATGGTAACCTCAATGCCGAACAAAATGGGCATGTACTAAGACAAAACGGATATTGCTTGCAGCAGGCCACATGTTGCTTACAATCCAAGCTGCACTTCACCATCTGTTGCTTGTAGTTATCAAGAATGCATTGAAGCCCTGACATCGATACCTTTTGTCATTCAAGACTTTAGGTTAGCTTTAAACAATTGTTTGTATTGTCTTCACGTAACTATTAGTAAATAAATAAAATACCGAACGAACTGACGGAACTTGAAGATTTTGTAGTACAATTACGAAAGGTATTTAGCAACCACATTACATCTACACATCTACTTTTGAGGGGAACAAAAAATTAAAAAGACAAATTTATCGCATGTATAAATGTGTTATTGTATTCTTACTAGGAGTTTACAATACTTTTACTTATTATATTTCAGAATTTTAAATCTAAAAAATTGGAACAGAATTACATTTGGCCAAAATCTAATTGATGAGTCCTAACTGAATTTAGAAAATTCCATTGGAACTATAAGGTTCGGCCATCGGGTGTCTTTTTTGTCGCTTGCGACGGCACAAAGGCCCCAGTTCCGAATTAGTGAACCCTTCGATACCCGCAGCCGGGCTAACACAATTGTAATCACTGGCCCGTAACACAGTTCCTTGTTTTAAGCGGAACTCGTGGACGTTAACTTTTTAATTGTTCAAGCGGGCGTTTACTTCGGACTGCTCCCTTGCTGAATACCTGCCGTTGAAATGCCACATTAGAAGACCCCGAGTTCGAAGTTATACTGTAATTCGGTTTGAGCGAACGAGCCTGCATTTGACCTTTTTATTTTCGCATTTACCGCTGCGCAGTTAATTAAAATACGGATATGTTTATGAGCCGGAAGAATATAACACACGATTATCTGTAGTTTAAAATAAGGTTTATTATTTCGACAGGGAACCGTTATGTAATTATGTTCAAATTTAATTACTTATTTTTGTATTAGGTGATATAAAGAGACTACGGGACTATGAAGAATTTACCAGTTAATTTAGCTAGGACATACATTTTTAAATCCGTCCGTGTAGGTTCAACGTGTTGGTCTATCCACGGGTGTTTTGTTGCCAGAGTTCAGCACATTAGGCGGGGCAGACAATGGCCCGCTGGGGCCGTCCCTGTTAATAACGGTAAAAAACGAGGTTAAATCCAGGAGCCCACGACGGTTTCTTTGCCGAGCGTTCGTGTCAACTAATTACAGAACATTAATATTGATCGAGGCCCACGGCCGTAGTGAGGGCGGCAGAGGCCCCGGTATGAGCGAATTAATTAACAAAACGCCTGAGCCCGGCGCTGTTTGTGAAAGCCCCAGTGACAGGGATTAATCCCCGGGGAGAGAACCCGGGGAGGGCGCCCAAAACACAATAAATGAGTGAAAGGGGGGGGGATCGTTTATTTTTTTCCCCTATCGCCGCTATTCCTTTTCCAGGACACGATGACTATCGGCGTCTACAGTAGAAGGATCTGCAAAAGTTACATCAAAATACAAATTTCTATTCTCCGACTATCACTTATGAGCAAATTAATAATTTACATGTATTTTCAAACCACACTGGACTTACCCAGTTTTGGGAACACCAACCAGTCTATACTAAAACTGCCCACGTCCTGGTGAGAAAGCCCTAGTTAAATATATTAACTTTATCTTAATTATTTATTTATGTTCATATAGTAAATGGTTTGCAGTATAAAATCAGCAGGATATTGTTATAAAGCCATTTAAGGTTGCATTGTACGGCCTCATTCATTTGTTGTCACGTTTAAGTGTTTATTCGAGGATTCAAAGTTTTGACTTCGCGATTATACAGTCCGGCGTAATGTTTACTTCCATAGTAGTATTTACTGAGCCGTCCGCTTCTCTAAATCATAGTCCGTAACAATGGCCGTAAGGTAAGGTTTATGGAGAAAGAAAAAAATTACTTCTGCTCGTAAATTTTTATATCAGTGGCGGATAAGACTTCGGGCCGACACCGAGAATTGTTCGGGCGTGCTTAAACCGGTCGTTTGTTAATGATAGCGTACGGCTCCCTCTCCCTCTCTCTCTCTCTCTCTCTCTCTCTCTCTGAAAACCGACTGTTTGCGGAGAATAAACGAGTCGGCCGGTTTTCTTTTCTCCGCCGGTGGGTGTTGGGGTATCATGCGAGGCATTTTGCCGCTCGTGAGGCTCAATGGGAGCCCGCGTAGAGCAACAGAGCCAGCCCGCTCCCGGACACGCGATACCTCCATTCATTTGTTGATAAAGAGGGCTAATTTACTTTTTAAAGGCGGAAAAGCCCGGGAGAAAAGGAAAGGGGAACGGGCGCGGAGGTCGAAACGCGCCGACCGACTATATTCTAACAGGTATTTTCTGGAGCCGTGAAACTGAAATGACTGGAAAATCTACCAATTAAATGCAAATAGAACTTCTGAAGATCCACTCTTTCATTCGGTCTAATGATCTACACCAGTTCACAATGGAACCCACAGAAAGTTCGTAGTGGTTCGAAGTTATAATATTTAAAATCGTAGGTTTACCAGTGCTCAAATTATTGCGTGCACCTTCATTTTCTGGTACTACTCTGGCATACAAAATAAAAAGTGATATTATTAATAAAATAGAAATTACAATAATTATGGATATTGCATTCATATTTTTATAAAGTTTTATAAAATAATGACCATCAACGGGTGGATTCTCCATCAGAAGTACTTTCGCGTTATTAAATCGCAGTAAATCACTAAATATAATTTAAAAAATTGTAGTCGCGGGTCAGAATGAAAAATAAACATTACAGAACGATTACAGAATTTGGAAATATTCCCATTTGTAGGACAAGACAGCTATCCGGAGACGAATTAGCACAAATCGGAACGCACACATTTGAAATGCGGCCGTGTAAAGGGGGCATTCAGATCGGTAGACGTTGACAAATGCCCGCCGATATTAGAACAAAGCCAGCCAGACAGCGGAGGATTCCCGGCAACGTTGTGCCCAACGGAAACGCCCAACTCGCAACTCTGCCGGCCTCGCGCCACCAAAATTATTATTCCGTCTGCCTTCTTTCTTTCTACTGTTTTGGCATTGATCAAGCCGACCGCAGTACTGAGAACTGCGACTTCCCTTTTTCGCCAGAACTTGGGCTCGTTTCCGTCGACTGTTTCTATAAATACACCTGACATACTTACTTTGAATTAAGTGTGTTATTGATAACAAATGGCGTTATCAAAGATATGATACAACTGCAATGGGGAACAGGAATTAACTTTTTAATTTGCCTAACTTTCTTTTTTTATGCATAAATGTACAGACAACATTTTAGTAAACCTTTACAAATGTAATGTTTCATATATATATATATATATATATATATATATATATATATATATTATGTATTTGATTTTGAATAAAACTGTACTATTCGGATTTATGCCGGGAACCCTATTACAGGCGAACATTCGTCTAGGGGAAGGAATCTGCAAAATTAGATTTCCCACGAGTGCTTTACAAAATCCACCAAGACAGAGGATTCTTAGAATCACAGTCAACTCCTTAAAGTTCTACACAATAGACCGTAGGCATATTACATATTATTATTACAGCCAAATGGGTATTCATTTCCAATCGACGCTCACCATCGTCCCGGATCTGGCGGATGGGAATACTTTATCCTTAAACAGTTTCCTTTGTCCGCGGAGGGTGACGCGCGTCAGAAAGTGACGGCTCGCCGGATCGTTTGTTAAAGGTGTTGGCGCGTGACCCGGCATACCCGGAGTCCCGGGTCCCGGTACCCGGGCGATTTCCCCACGGGCCCGCCCTCGACCCTCCCGTTCTTTATCGCCTGCCGACTGCAAACAATAAACCCCGGGAAAATATGACCGTTTAATCGCCGCACCTGACGCCTTTCTAAACGTTTCTGACGTTCGGTCGCCTCGGACCATCCATCACTCGGGCATCATCTATACACCGGTGTCTCGCTACGCTTATGCGTTCGAAATAGTAATTCGGAAACTACTAGAAATTTGCCATTGAAAGTGTTAGCTGGTTAGGGTAAGAGAGAGCTACCAGAGAGCGCGGGGGTTTACCCCCACTACATCCATGGTCGAATTATTCCCTTATTTCAGGATGAATTCTGTGTTTTTATGTGGCTTTATTTCTATAAAATGGTCAACTCAATTAAACAAATTGGTACATTATTTAATGACATTTAAAAAATAGGTATCGATGAACGAGACACTCCACTACGAGTATTTATGGTAATTCAAATTACTACAGTCAATTATTATGAAAATTATAATTCATAATCTTTTTGGAACTGCAATATTTATTACGATGAAAACAGTTAATTAGAACTCGAAAGAAAAACAAAGTCCTGGCCTACAGGGAGAGATGTGGTAAATCAGACTCCCGCTAGGAGCACCACCGTACAGACAGGCACCGCAAACAATTCTGTTTGAGAGAGGGTCGGTTCTTGAATTTTGTTCAGACGCTACGTTTTGTTTTTGTATTAAAGTCGCCCATTGTCTGCACACTATTTTATAGGTTTGACTTTTCAATTTAATCAGGAGCAAACGAATCTGTCTGCTATCTTTTAACATAAATATAACGCTGGGATAGGTCTCAGTTACGTTTTGATATTCAATCTTCTGAGTTGTGTACGTACAATGCGCCCGCTAATTAATCAATAGAGTGGAAAACATTTAGTCCAGATACTCCATCGACACTATACAACTAACTGAATGCTACTGACGGTAGCGGGAAGCCGAAACCGTTTTTTACTGACTGATCCGCGCCATGAAAGAAAACCCTGTCTGCGGTTTCCGAGCTTATAAAAGAAAATAGCTTACACCGAGTATAAGAAGTCTCCTTGATAGATAAACTATAAAAAAAGTATTCCCCCGATCGGTTCCCTATCGTAAAACACGCCGTCTATCTTTATGGAATATGAGAACCCTTTCTAGGGGATTACTAAAACAAGGAAGAGAGACATGGGTGGAGAAAGAGCGAGAGAGAGAGAGAGAGGAGGAGGAGGAGATTGAATCCGCGTAGTTTTTATTCTTTGGTTTTATACTCCTTAGCAACCGAGGAGTTGGATGTTCCAAGGGGGTAATCCCTATAACCGGCCATCCAATCGGGTTTTTCTTTCCTCCAAACTAAATCCAGGACGTCGGTATTCCAGTATTATTAATTCATAATGTATTTGTTCGCTTACATCACGGTTATTCAATCTTCAATATACATAAATATACATAAGCAAACCCCTGAAAATATATAATAATAATACAATATAGCGTAATATAATGATCCTCAAAATTCAAGCTTTTTATTGTCATAGTGTCAGTAAGTTATTATTTAAATAAGACACACTGATCACGTAGGCTATGGTGAATTAGCTTAAAAATATAAAGTAAACACAGCATAGTATAAAGTAAGTATATGTATATAATTTGCAGTGTTTCGGTCCCACAGTTATGTGATACTGAATCAACTGAAATTTACAGTTGATTGAAACTTCGTATTTAAATTAATTAATAAATTATTCGGTAATTATTATCAAATAAAAGTATTATATATTAAATTATTAAATAATGCAGTTACTCTGCAGGGTCGTTTTCATTTCATTAAAGAAATAAAAGTACTGTTTCCTAATAACGAATAAGCCAAAACTAACGCCAGACAGAATAGATAAGCGCTTTTCGTAATGGATTGCGAACAACACTGAAAATAGGTTGACGGCCTCGGTTCCTAAAAAAGTAGTCGAGAATTTTAGAAACGTTCGAGAAATGCCGGCTGACTTGCGTTGGCGCCGATGTGCTTAATCCTCGAAGCCCCCCAAAGCCCCAAATGGACTAAATAAAGAATGATTCCGCGCCGGGACCTTTAGCTTCGGCCGAGCAACCTCAACAAATGATCGTAGCCACAGAAGAGAAATCCAGGCGTGCTTGGCCTCGGAAAACAAGTTGTTAACGGTATTTTTAAGGTCCTCCAAATAAATATGAAAACAAAGTATTAATGCGAAGTATAACGAAGATTAAATTTTAGAATACTCATATTGATCTATTCTTCAGTCGGACACTAACGATGTAACCAGTATATGTTCCGAAAGGGCCCCACGGGGGGAAAGGGCAAAATTCCTTCCACTGGAGCTCACTCAGCTGGTTTCCAAGCACAGGAACATCCCAGTATAGCAGGAGGTCAACCCCTGCTAACCGAGGTTCATTCCACAGTAGTTCAATAAGAACATATATTCATAATGAGGGACGTCGTAGTCAGGATCATTCCTGAACCCTGAATCAGAGCATTGTATATTATTAATATTAATTTGAATTTTTCTGCAGCAAATAATTTTACCATTATGGCCTGGGAGAACAAAAAATTTACGTCGTGAGAGGTGATTGTAACATTACATAGGTGTGAAAGTTATTTTTCTGTTTTGTGCTTAAGCTCATTATTTACCTTCCTCAAAATAATTACTATATTTTACAATCCTAATCGTAAGTACCGGAGCTAGAGAAAATATCTTGAATTTATTACGTACCGGCCCCAGGACAGAGAATCAGAAGTTCGGTTCAAACGCCGGAAACTTTGCCTGGTTCGATAATTGGAACCGCTTGTTCTCTTCGCTCGAGAAGAAAAACTGTTACTTTGAAACTAGTTGAGTCCTGTTCCCCTTCCCCCGGCCATCCGCCGCCAAAACTATTAACTCCATTGCGAAAACTAAGAAACTCCAACTCTAACTTATAACGCTGATATATTTAATATAGAGATTGGCTTCATCGTGCACATTAGACCGGGCGAAACGAGGAAACCAATAGAGTCTGAACTCCAACTAGAATAAATTCGCGATTTATGAACGTTATTGACGCCCGAATGACTCTAAGAATTAGAATCAACTAAACGGGGTAAAAGTAATTAAATCTATTAATGCAGTCCATCACCTTTTATTTCTCTAAGCATAGTATAAAAAATATTTCCTAAGTTGGGTAGTCCGCAATTGCCATGAAATGAATGTTCTTTATCTAGAAAAGAAATTGATGTATTCCGGAATAGATTTATCTCCTAATTTTAAATAAACCCTGCCAAAATTGATTTCCTATATTTTATTGCCGGAGAACAAAACGGAACTGAACTTATTTCCAAGTTCTATTTGAGTATGATAAAATAGCCGAATTTAAAGCCGGTACACGGCTGAATATTCTGACTAACTGGACAGTAAGTAATAAGGTTGTAATCGTGGCGGATATGGATGGAGCGGATAAAAATATTTCACTTATCACAGTTCGGCACAAATTGCAACGAGAGATTATTATCTTTTAACTGATGTCCTATTAAAAGTAAGATTTAATATCAGATAAATAGGATATACCGCGAATGGAGGTGATATGCAACCCTCGATCGGTGCATGTTGATTAGAACTAAGGGTGGGGGGGGGCATTCTGCGTGCGCTGTGTGCGTCATTAAAATCTGTCCGATAGCATGATAACCTGTGTACGTGTACCCTTGTGCCAATAACAACACCGAACGTAATCGATACGCGTTTTTTCTGCTTAAACTGCAAATTACTTTGCTTTCTTTGCTTATAGGATGATTTTTGTAAGGGGAATGACTTGTCAAACATTTATGTTTTTTGCCTTTATGATCCCATATTCTAGGAAATCGTCTGGAGTTCAAATTACCGAATTTTCATTCAATTACTCTTTTTAAATACATTGTGTATTTGTCATTGCACTCAGATCTGTCCTATAAAGTGGGCAAAATTAGTAGAAAACCAGTGTCGCACTGGAAACATTCGTAGGCCTCTCTAGGGCTTGGGCCATACCTAGATGGCCCCCATACCCCCGGGGGCCGAATTCAATACGGGAATAACGCGGAAGGGAGGTGGACACGTTTTCCGCATTAGCGACCCATTAAAAGGATATTAGGCCGGGGCCTAATTCGTGGCCGGACTTATTCGGGAACGGCGATTCGGTGGGGTCCCTCCCCCACGGGACAAACTAATATGTATGGTGTACCCGAACATCGGGGGTTGTGAATCGAGCCGTGTTACACCCTAACCACCATTTTCCGGAAACCGACCACCGTGTACTACACCCGATTGAGGTGTAAAATCTTTATTTTTTCAATCAGTAAAAATTCGTCCAGGTTAATAAATAAATTACTATCGGACCATGTAATTGAGACATCCTCTTCATTCATTTCGCATCTTCCTGAAATTTGTATGTAACTATCCATATTTCCTTTGGATATATCAATTGAGAACGATCCACACCATACAAGCATCGAACACGGCGAATACGGTGAACAATTGCTAAAAAAATTGGAGATTAAAGCAAATCGACCTACTCTGTTTTTCTACTTATCGTTATCAAAGACAAACAAGACAACAACAATGCAAGTTTTCCGATTTGGGAAAACAATATAACGCACCCACTCGTAACGATACATTTGGTAAGTTAGGCCGAAATTTATTGCCTTACAATATGCAAATTTGTGCCCCTCGTATCCAGTAGTACGGTATATGAAGGGAATGGGGTTTAGGAGACGGCAACGTTCTAATTTTCTTCTCCGCCATATTTATATATCTACTCTTGCGCATTTCTACAAGTCCCCAGCCGCATTATAACAAAACCGAAGTCCGAAGTTCTGGAAGCCGGCCAAATCCCCAGTCCCCAGTACGACCCAAGACATATAAGTTCGCCCGCGCTTAATATGAGGGCGTGAGACAATCGCAATTGGCCCCTCGTCCTTATTTATTCGGAAATATAGTCGGGTTTTCGGCAGTTGTGAAATCGGATTCGTATGAAAAATAAGGGAAATAATATAAGAAAAGAAAAAAAACATGAGTCAGAGAAATGCAAGAAGATATGAACGTCTTTACCACACGATTTCCTATTACTTTGTATCTGCGGTTTAGTTGCAGTTCTGCATTTACCAAGACTACCAATAGGATAGAATAGAATTGGAATAAATTTGATGTATGTAATTTTATGTATTGTACGTAACATGTTTGTAGTTTTATGACCAAATTTAATTCGTTTGAACTAGAGAGTAAAGAAAGTTTTGATTCAATAACTTTCACTAATTTTGAAATGTTCAAATTCGCTTCGAGTTCCAGCCTTACAGATATACAATACGAAATTCATTTGTAAGAATGAAACTTTTATTTTTTTCATAATCTAGTATTCAATTATTATCTTAAATAAACAAGATAACGGATAACCCGAAAATATTATTCGGCGGAAATGTCATTCGAGTCATTCGATCTCGGCGGTACAAAAAAATAAGCCGAGGAGTAATTACTTGATTAAAATTCAGCAATTACTTCTTAAGACAATATCCTTTTTCTTTTATAAACAATATTAGCGCTAGCGAAGACAGAGCCAGAAAGGGACTCCTCAGAAATCTTATTTGCTAAGTCGACCAAGTCCCGAACAAATCTGCATTTGGGCTGGGAAAGCGAAGAGGGAAAAGGGAGGAGGTGGGGGGCCAATGAGAGGGAAGCACTTCATCCGGTACTTAGGACTTACACCAAATTAGAATCTCCTCCTTAATAACTTTAAAGCCTTTAGGATTGCTTACGATTTTCTTCAAAGCCGGCCGCCTCTTTCGGAGGCCGGGTTATACAGTGAGCGAATTTAAGTTTCGACGACCCCCGACAACTTTTAATGTAGGAACGCTGGTCAACAAAAGAAAGTTCCGTGTTCCTTTTATGGTGAATCAGATTAGATAATTAATGTATCAATTGATTTCAAGAGAGAAATAAATGTGTTAATTTGTAGTATGTAACAGATGTTGTCTTGTTTCCGTGCTTTCTTGTCTGAATTTAATAAAATTAACTTGAAACTTTATTTAAACTAAAGAAGAATTTAGCAAAGCTACTACTGTATATATACAGATTTTAATGTACCGTAGATTTCGTGTGTCTGTCTCCTCTCGCTGATTTGTTCTTTTGCTAGACCGGTTTCGGCTGCTCGCCATCTTCGGTAGCGGTGTTAGTCACTTTTGGCACTAGAATGTTTTTTGAACATTTTCACTGTCACTGTAACTTGTACTGCGGTGATTATAGTGTATTTAATTCCCTGCTAGTTTCTATGGTACGGCGCACCTAATACTAGCCCGCAACACAGGCCTGTCTTACATTTGAGTATTAGCGCCTTACAGTACAAGTGACAGTGACAGTGCAGTGACGATGCCCAAAAAAGTGACTATCGTGACCAAGTGTCCAAAGTGCCAAAAGTTACTAACACCGCTACTAATGATGACGAGCAGCCGAAACCGGTTTAGCGAAAGACTAAACCAGCGAGAGGAGACAGAAACACAGGAAATCTACGGTATTCCAACCCCTCGCAGACCAGAAAACAGGTATGTTCAACTAGATTTTAATGTACTTTGGGGAATAATACCCACAAATATATGACCTCACGTTCATACGGTCAGTCCAGTGCAGTCTAGAACTGCATAATTTTATCCTTTCTGAATGCTTAAGGTAAAAACGGGTGTCCCAGAGGAATTTATTACACTGGAAAACCTTATTAAAATCCGAGACGTGTGCGAAGAAATATTGGCTCTTATACTGGTTTCGTCGCATGCAAAGCTATTTTTCCGGAATGCGTTGTTCTCCTTGTACCCGATTCTTAATCTGGGCCCTTTTAGCGCTGTGCCAGGAATTAGCATAAATACAAAGCTCGGCCAACGTAATTGAAAGCGCGACTGCTGCACCAGGGTAATGGAAGTCAAATAAATCTGCGAGCGAGAAACCTTGCATTTCTTATTCATTCTTATATATAAGCTTAATTACATCGACATTCATGCGTGCTCCAGTGCGGGAAATATATATATAAAAAAAAGAGAAAAGAAAAAAGCCAAAGGTAAGGAAGAAAATAACCCGGAGAAATATTAATATAAAATATAATACCGTTTCCGGCTTTGAAAAATCGGAGTGAGTCGCGTTATTAAGAGCACGTTATATACAGGGCTGCCGATTGTTGGCTCTGGATTTTATTTTCAACTGCTTGAGGAAAACCCCGTGGCTTTTTTATCGGCAACGAATTAAGACGGAAAATTTAATTAAAATTCTTGAAAAAACTCAAAGCGGAATAAAGATGGGCGCGAACCATTGCCGCGGTTTTATTGCCCCTTTCGTACGGTTTCTTAGCTTTATGAATCCAAATTGAGTTTCTATTACCAATTTCCAATTATCATTAATTACCCCAAATTCAAACTTATTTGGGCTTATTTTCTATTCTATGGTGAGGATATATTGAAATTTTCTCACCCCTCAAGAGGAATCCGGACACACATTTCTTATTACCTGTACACAATACAATCTCATTTAACAACATTTGTAATTAACAGTGCAGTAGTATACAGTATGGTAAACAAGTACACATTTAATATCCTTTGCCTTTAGTAATCTGTTAAATTTTGCGGTAGACATTTCCTGCCCAGGCCCTATCAAGAAGATCTCATTACAAATATTTTAATTCACGATGCTCGCAAGACAGTTCGCAAGATCTGTGATTTTATATTCGTTACCTCAGGGAGTGGCTAACATATATTTCAAAATAGTATAATAGGTTTTAATAATAATGATAATGACAACGTGTTTCAATTAAAAGCAGAGAGCTATGTCGGTCAAATTCACTGTCAGAGAAATTTTCCCTTGTACTGTACTAGAGGTATACAAGAATTAATAATATTTTAATAACATCGGATGAGAAAACAAGGTGTTTTATCATCAATGTAATTGTAGCAATACTCTTTTTGCTGAACCACAGAATTGAGTAAATTCACATTTTGGCCAGGAATTTTAAGTTCCAGCTCTGATTGCGCGGGTCAGAAAAAGCCATTTGGTGGACCCGGGACATGTGTATTATATTATTCCGGCGAAAAATAAGGTCTCGGCGGTTGTGGAGATAGGGGCTCCGAAAATCATTCTTCCCAGGGAATTAACTTCTTTAATTCCGCCTCCGTCCCATCCCGGACCGATTAGTCGCCCGCAAAAGGGGATGGAGCTCTATAGTGGAAAATAACTGGAGCAAGACCCCTCGCTCTCTTTCTCTCTCTCTCTCTCTCTCTTTCTCTCTCCCGACCGAGTTATATATTAGTTAACTTCACGGGTTTTCCACGCGCGCCCACTCCGTGCACACACAGTAGAGCTGGATGGAGGGGGCGGGGGTATTACGGCTTTGGATCGGTTCCAGGTCCCCGACCCCCCCCCACCGCCTCCTTCCACCCCTCGGCAAGTAATCGGCCGACCTATTTATCTCTCCCCACCCCTTTTCGCCTGTTTCCAGCGGTCGACGAGGATGTTAACCGCTGTTCAAATAGCGAAACAAAATTCCGGGGGGTAGTAGTTTTTATGGGACCACCAGTTCTCTCTGCAGTTCTCGCTACAGCCCGGGAATTATTCATAAAAGACCCCTCCACCCATTATGAGTTCCAGCTCGGCTAAATGTTAAGAAATATATAGCATAAACTGGTTTGGCGTTAATCGCATCTACCGAATATAAACTCAGTTCGGGGCGACTTCCGAGTCGGAAATGCTTCAGTAATAAACAAAATGTATCCGTTGGTGCTATACAATATAAGGCAGAATGGTCTGTCTTTCCGAAAAAATGCAACATACTCGATTTCGTCACGGACAGACAAATTCCACTAGAGTTTTAGTATATTTAATATATAAAAAGACTAGATTCTTTAAAGGTTTTCGCGTAACATTTATTGCGACATATATAAGAAATTCGAAACCATTTTGTGGGGAAGGCCTAGGGATTGTTCCCAGTTTTTATTATACCCGCAGCGGTTTAGAATTCATACATCACCCGGCGTTCATATATCTCCGCGGCGTCGGCTTCTCCTTGCCCCGTTCATTTATCGGGTAGACAATTATTTTTGCGCGGTCCAGACTTCCTCGCGGGTCCCAGTAGACGGGGAGGTTTCCCCTCGCCAACCCCCGCCACTGCTCCACGGTATTCTTTCCGCCTCCCTCCAGGGCGGCTCTGGATTAATGGTCTCCGGTTCATTAGAGAGCCGGGCTCCCGGCGGGGGCGAGAGCGAGTTCTCCGTTGAACATGTTCCAAACGTCCCCGGGGGCGATCCCCGGTTATCTTACGGGAAACCCGCGCCGGGAGCGTCTCGTGTTTTTTTTCAGCCTGTCGCTGCTTTAAATCTATATCTTTTTTTATCCGCCCGCGTCTTTCCGTAATGTATTCGCCCGCACGACCCCAGCCCACGCTAGAGATCCGCACGTCCCAGCGTAGCAAAACAAAAAACCGGGTAAGACGCTGAAAATTAGTTCCAAAAATAAATCTAACGGAGGGTTTGAACCTTCCATATTTCAATTAAAAACATTTGTTTCTGCTGAAAACACCCTTGAAAGATAAATCACCTATAAAAATAAAGATACTTCCAATATTTGCTGCCTGTATATTAATAATCAAGTAAAAAAATATTTTTAATCTGATTTCAAAAGACGAAAATATCCCAAAAAGAAGTAAAACATTTTAACAATACTAATGCCTACTAAGTGCGAATAATATTCTACATTCATTATTTGGGTGTTTTTATTTATTAATGTAAAAAAGATTAATCGGGAATTCTTTCCGTTACTAATGTACTTAATTACTGTAAATAGAATTCAATAGAAAAATTTATGCCATTATTTATGACATTATCAACACCACAGTTTTCATTTTTAACTTGCATGTTTCGGCTTTTCACTACCAGATTTAATTATTTCAGGCACCAATTTTCCTTATCCGGTCTATCGAGTACATTAACTTATTACTTATGCTGAAAGTTGAAAAGTCACCATGTTACTAAAACAGTGCATTAATTTTTCTGCCAGAATCGTCAATCAACAACTATAAATAGATGATCTTAATAATTTCTTAATGATCGATTCTTCTCCAAGGAAGATTATTTACCGATAATTTTGTTCGAATTTATACTGTATATTTTATCCAACGTGAATAGTGTTGAGTAAGACATAACCCTGAAATTCTTTATTTGGCGCCCTGTAGAAACCCACAACGACGTTTAAAAAAGGAAGTAGATGTCGGCGGTTTTACGAAGTTTCCGACATCGTCTGGAAGTTCGGGTCGTATAAAGATATGAAGACAGAATGGGAGGGAGAGGGGGCGGGTAGGGGCGTTACTTTGGGACACGAACTTAGTTAGCTTAGTTTCAAGTCCGGGTCGGGCGAGGAGGGTAAGGGGGGAGGGGAAGCCTTAATAGAATAGATGGAAAAGATAAATTGGAAGAAGTAAAGTTTAGGTAACCGGGCGTCGTCGCCTAGTTTTCTCTTAGTTAAACGCAGTGTCTTTCCACCACTCACCCCGATAGTGGGAGCGTTACGAATTCTCCCTCCGTCTTCCTCGCGGGGCGGGTCGCCCCCTTGAGAGCGAGCGAGGAGGGGATATATTTGAAAATGTACACCCAGCTCGGATTCCTCCTAAATCACACCAAAACGAACAGAACGGATAATATGTAATATTACAGGCATATAGGAGCTATTGCCCAGGTTACTTAATAAACAAAATACAACCAATAATTCCCGTAAGACTTATTAGAATGCCTTTTATTCTCTATCCACTCGCAAATTTCGTCCTATGCTAGACCGGTTTCGGGCGTCATCACGTGTAACAGTCAATATGGGGCAAGGCCCAAACCGGTCTCGAATGGGCCCAAGTGGAGACAGGAGCCCGCATTAACAACATCGCTGTCTATTGTGATGGTGCTTCCGTTGCATCCCCAAAGCCGGCTGAGAATCTCAAACTGTGATTTCAATAAATAATCTCGGGAAGTTGAATTTTCGGGGGCGGCGGGACGGGTCCCACTTGACTTATTAAAGAAGGACCCCTTCCGATGATGAGAGGGCTACCCCCATCCCACCCCACCTTATGAATAACCAGAGCCGGGGGATAATCATACCCCGGTCAACCGAGATCCAATTCTGCCCCTCCCCCCTCTCAAATAATCTTGTCCGATAAACGATAATTTATTCACCGTCATTATGCCCTAGAGACTCTCCAGCCCTTCCTTGAGAGGGTTATTATTGCCCCTCCGGCGGTAGTGTTACGAAGAGCTGGGCGATAGAGAGAGTTGGGGAAACGAATGAGATAAAGGTGATTCATGTTTTCCACTTTTTGGTCCGCAATCCTTGGTCCTGTGTTTAACACTCAAACCGTTTGTTGTTCTACGAACTTAATGGCATAAAGTCTCAATTTTAACGTTGTTCATACAAGCCCCAAGAGCGCCTGATTAGCCTCAACTCTGTCTCTTCTTGAGTCTAATTATAGTTGCAGTTAAGGATTAGCCATTTCTATTTCTACCACGTAGAAAATAAATACTTTTTCCGAAGCCCCTCAACAACAACAACCAAACAAATACATTAATGAGCATAGACTTATATAAAAAATTTTGTTTTTATTTTCTATTTCTATTTCACAATGTTTCGCAAAAGCTGGTTTAAGTTCGTCCCCATTTATTGATCCAACCCTTCGCATAGAAAGAACTCAAGAACCGGCCGATAGGAGTGTACCGTGGACCATTTCCAGGTTTTATAGGAATTCGGTAATATTTCTGAATAAGATCTCGCGGGTAAAATTTTATGGGGGCCTCTCCGTTGGCCTTAGTTTCAACATATAAGTGCGCACCGTATGAACTCGTCGAGGAAACTCTCTCTTTCAAAGAGAACAGAAATTCAAGATTTGTAAGGACCTATCGTGCCCGAAACGATGTTCACCGAATTAACTATAAATTCACAAGACCAGTCAGTGCGCTATATTTAAACAACCCCAAACTCCGCTTTCTGATCTGACGTCGGAATGATTAAGAGGTCTTTCGCAGGGAAATAAAGTTCGGTTATTAATGCTCCTGAAAAAGAAGGAACTTTCGCGTCCCATTAACAACCCTTCATTCGCGGCCAGCATTAATTAACGGAAAAACTGTACTTTTCTGGATAGTGCTGCACTAGGGCTATGTTGTGAGTATAAGAGGAAATCACTCAAGAGAAAGATTTCAAATAAAACCTGTAAAATATTCACTAAAACTATATTTTTCTATTTTTAAATAATTTTGATTTTTTTAATCATGTTTCAAAGAAATGTTATTTGCAAATAGTTATCGGCAACGACCGATATCAATGTTGAAAGTGATCCCGCGATCCATGCTACAGGAAATGTTAAGTTAAACAAATATTCGGGTCTTTGGTAAAGTTATGAGAACTACTAAGTATTATGTCATCGTTGGCTTCACCGGAAGTCCGGATTAGGACCGTAAATTCTGTTAGCCTGTAAAGCATTTTAGCTGGTATTATTTCATCCGGAAATTTTCTCCGACCGACTTCGCTGACCGCGTCGCGTGGCGCAGTGCAAGGAGCCGAAGGCGATAAACGGTCGAAAGAATGAGGACAAAGAGGGAAAACTTTTCCCGACCGACGGCTTATATATTTCACCCTGCGACAAGATGTAAGATCCCGATATCCGGCTAAGCCCCGCGACTCGAGCGACGGGAGAATAACTTAAAAATTCCCTCATATCTCCCCGGGTATTATGTTTCCCTTGAGGATTTGTGCTTTCCGATTTCAGAGTCGACGGGTGTGTTATCGTCCCATGCGCGTTTACATTTTCTTTTTTTTCTTTTTCATTTAATTTTTCGCAATTATCGACACGGAATAAAACCTCTTGTCCTTGTTTAAGAGGAAAGGCCGAGTGAAAAGAGATTAGTAAAACGCACACGTGCTGTTTTCCCACTCTTTCACAACAATGATTAGATAATAAACATTTTAATGTAGAACTTGTAGCATAATCAACAAAATGTGTTCATGTTAACAATCTCGCCATTTTTGCATACGTTGTAGCGATAAAATCCTTAAATATCATTGGACAGTTGGGCTGCGTTGGTAACTCAGAAATTGGAATGTGTCTAAATTATTATGATCAATTATATGATTGAATTGGAAGGTTGCGCAGAAATTTTAAATTTAACGAGATTCGATACAGCTCTGAAATGGTAGTAAAAATGTAGAAAAGTATTTCGAGCGACAGTAACAAGACAATTTTTCCCTACTTTTTATTGGTAGGTTGAGGGGAGGGCTAGCTAATCCACGCTATTCGGCGTTTCGTGACCCATCAGGACCTCTGAAAGGGACATCTAAATTTAAAATTTTTCACGACGGCTGACTAAATAATAGATAATGACGTTTCCGCAGTCTAAACGTATTCTAGAGACCCAAAAACAGAGGCATATCCATCAAAGAGGCATATTTCCCGAAGCTATTCTTATCGCAAAAAAATCGACATTCTTGAAATAAACAGACTGATGAATAAGACTTCGTGTTGTAATAGCGAGCTGCAGCAGTTTCACTTATTTGAGCCTTCATTTTTCATTATTCATGCCATAAATAAAAGAATTTTTTTTGCGGAGCTGCGGATCGTCAAAGTCAGGTTGTCTCCTCGAGAAAAAAAAGTCGCGAAAATCGGATAATTTCGAATTATTTTTATATCAAACTATAGGCACGAAACTAGCACGAAAATGCTTGTGTTTCTAATTTTAGAAATCGTTCAACAAACAACACTGGAGCGGGAAAACAGGAAGCACCTCACTAATTAACAAAATAATTTTACTTTAGATACTCCCCCTAATCCTCATCCGCCATATCACTTAAACTTCACTATGTTTTAGGGTTTTATACACGCAATATATACCTATATACGTACTAATTGGATGGATTGAATCACAACTAGATCGTCAGGTGTTGTAACGCAAAGCGTGTACTGAGGGATAGTATAACATGGAAATTGAAGGCGCTTGGTGTATTGAGGGATAGTATAACTTGAAAACGGAAGGCAGTTTTTGTATTCGGTGTCGATACGACTACAGTTCTTTCGTTTGTATTTTTTTGTTCATTCACTCTTTTGGTTGGCATGTGTGAAAGTGGTGCTCTCAATACTGCCTTTACTTCTGAACTAAATTATTCCTCTTCATCATGGGTTCATTCTTGCCGTTAGTTTTCTCTCCGCGAATCTTCTTTACGCACTTTTTTTCTCGTTTCCTATCAATGTACCCTATCCTTACCTCAGGACGCTATAAATTAATTATTTCAAATATCGAAAGTCCTAATTCTTACTGAACGCTTATTACTATATGTCGTTTTCGTTTTTGGACATTGAACGGTCGTATCAAAATGTACCCTCTTTCGGTCGCAGGAATGATAATGGATTTCCACTGCGGTGAACTGGACGACGGCCGGGAGGAGGGGGGTGGATTGGCCCATTCGTGTTAAAAACCCCCTGGGCGTGGTTAATTGCCGGTTTGCAGTCTTCCGATTGTCGAGTGTGATTCACCGCCCCGGCTATTACACCCCCTCTTATCGCAACGCCGCCATCTAGTTTTTTTTTCTCTCCCATTTTTTTCCCAGTCCAGTCCCCTGTGAAATATTATACCGGTGATATTCCGTTTTTCCTTCTTTTTTTCTCCCCCTCCCCCAGCCCTCGATATTTATTAATCCGCAGGTCGAATCGAAAATATCAACCCGCCGGGAAACGATCGGCCGCCTCCCGACCTCGGACCTCCGCGCCGGGATTAGGCGACACGCACCCTCTGGGACCGGGCTCGGTCTACGTCAAATATTTCCCCGATAACGGTATTGAATCGTCGGGACTCGGTAGCATGTACAACGCCCGGTGGAATGTCGTATAAGCCGTAGATTGACGAGTCTCTTTTAGCCTTAATTACAGCCGCTGAAATACAGATAATTATAGAGGGGGAAATGCAAGGGTTGGGAGCGTTACATGCACCCTGCCGCTACCGTGTTGTTTATTTGATATGGGACCGTTCTCTTGTTTTTTTCCTCTATCGACTCACCTGGATTCAGTTTGCTTCATCTCATGAATCTCATGAATGAATAGAAGCGTAAACAAATCGACAGGAGAATGCGTAAAACTGTGATCTACGTCTTCTGAAGAGCGTTTTCCAAATACAACTAACAGAGACAGATCAGATAGTAGGGTAGTTGAATTTTCTAATATTGAAAACTATATGTATAGTTGTAATCAAAAAGGACTAGTTGAAAGACGTGAAAGTGAGACGTTAACGCTGGTTCATATGTCTCAGTTTTATATCGAAATTTATAATTCATCACCAGAAGAGCGGCTATAATACTCCAGTTACAACTGCAAAACAGCTGCCATTCGACGTGACTAGGAAATCGTTATCTGTTATACACAAACCAATTCTGAAATGCTGTTGTGGTGATCCCATTGAGCAGTGGGATTGGCAACGATTGGGATCGAAAGCAGGCCGGTGAATTCGACTGCGGCGTCGGAAATCCATTACGATTCCGGAGCGGGACCGCGGTGTGAGTCCCCCGTTTAACGACCGCCAGCGGGCTAAGCCCCGTAATGGCAGCGCTCTCTCCTCCGGGGGTAGTTTGATGCCAATCTTGCCCCGGCCGGGCCCAACGGTCACCGGCAATTTAAGTTTTCAACGGAGCGTCCGCCCCCCTTTAAAAATCACCGACTCGGGGGGATTCCGTGGCGGAAATTCGAGATTAGGGCGAGTGCGGAATTTCACCACAGTCCGACCAATTGTATATTGAACAACCTTATTTTAGTTCAACAAAACTAAAGGAGGACTCAGGAGTTTGATATTTCTGAAACTAAGTCATTAAATCACACTAGGAACGTAATATCAAAACACTCTTGGGACAATACAAAACATAAAAATGCCACTTAATCTGAAGAAAACTATTCACGGATCAATATCAATAATACTAATAGTACCGATTATGAGTATATTAAGATAACGGTTGCAAATGCGTTTGAATATACGGCTAGTAGCCGTGTTTTATCAAATCCTTAAATGTTATTAATGGAATAAAAAGCCTAACAAAGAGTCAAGAATTAAGTAAAAGTTTGTGAAGAACACTTTTATCGTGTTCAAGTAGCTCTAAGGCGGTATGACCCCAGGGGACGGGAAAGGTTAGCCACCTTCATTTCTCGGCGGAATGGAAAATCCATATTCTTTCCGAGATTCAATATCCGATTAGAGAGGGTATCGCTAAAACGGCTAATGACTTAACAACGGGAGGGCGGGGATGGGGAGGGGGAATTTATATTAATTTTTCTTTTTTGTTATATATTTTTTACGAGCGCCGGGCACGCAGCCCTGTGCGGCGAGCGGACCACGGAATGAGCAGACGCAATTAAGTCCGCCGGGCTTAATTCACGCAACACCGACCACAAATATTAATTATAAAGATTTATAATAAAGTTAGGCAAAATTAAACTGTTGGACTAGATTGAAAATATGTTTATGAGCGACCGATCCGGAATGTTCGAAGGTGTTCCGAAATTATTAACTCAAACACAGACTAGGAGGAGTCAGTAATACATTGAAAGAGATTGCGCTGAAGCCACAAATTTTTCTATTATTATAACTTTGTGATATATTTCCCCAAATCAGTCATAGAACTTTAAATTGCATGGATCTGGTCTGAAAGAAATGGTCCTGCATATTTTTCAGCATTATTCCTTTCAATCTTCTTCGTCATATAGACTTCTTAATAAGAAAATTTCCATTAGTCTTCTTTCTGCTTCCACTTCTTTGTATTTTCCTGCCCGACATCCGGATACCCACAGAAAAACGATCTTCTGCTCGATCAATCACTCGCATTAAACTATTCGTCCACTTGACCGTTTATTATTTCCCGCTGTGAAATCCTTTTAAAAGTGCTAAAATAATTCATTGGAAGAGCTTCAGGCCCAGGAACATTTTCTTGAAGTATAAGGCCGATTCGGATCGTCCCGAAATAATTCCATATATAAATAAAACAGTCTGAAGGAAAGGCGCCAATTTAACTTTTTCAGCGGGTATCATAATGTTTCCGAGGTATAGAGTTTCTCCGGGCATACTTTTCATTTGTCCACCGAATAAAACTATTTTATATTCGGTCTACTCAAATAAAACGTCCAGGAAATCATAGCGACGGAGTTTTTATCGTCCCGCGGGCAAGAACGCCAATCCAATCTCGGCCCCGGAATTATCCGGACCGGTCTTTTTTTTCTACCCCCCGCCCTCCGTTTATCTCGTCCGCGCAATTAAAATTCTAGACAAGAGCAGTTAAATTTAGGAGCTGCGCCCTGCACGGATCGTAAACCGTGTTGGTGGGTGAATTTCGACTTGGGCCCAGACGAGGCCGGGATTTCCATTAGGCTTCTCGCCGGGGGCAGTAAAATTTATTGCCGGCCGTCGGACCGAACCCGGGCCGGCCGCCTCTCCCATTTTCTTCCCGGATTGATTCCTATATTATCATAATATTCTATTCTCCGCGTCGCAGAAAGAATCCTCCCTCTACGAGGCTTATAATAAATATGGAGGCCCGAGATATATCGTGCGCCGTTTAAACTAAAAGTCTTTCTTTTGCGAGAACCTATAGGATACATATAAGGATCTAGTACATCACTTAAACTTGCAAAGAAAAGCTGTTCTTATGTAATTGTACAATGCATGAATCAGGCCGAAAGACATGAATGCTTTACACTTGGATATAAAATCAGATTTTTTGTGTGCTGGAAGAGTATTATACCTGAATTATAGACAAACTAAATAACTGTTGCATAAGGTTATTATTTGCTAATGAAAAGTTTCTCAAATCCTTAACCAGACTCTGAGTAGGGTGAGGGAGGGGCTCCTTAGTTGCATTCCCCGGCCGCTAACTAAGCGAAGCTATACGACACACCTAGCCACCCTAGCCCCGAGACAGAGCTATAATTATATCTCGTTAAAGCCGATAGTGTTACACGCTCAACCATTAAACGCGTCCTAAAGGGGGACAAAGGGCTTACGGCGGGGGTGCCTGTGTCGGAGAAGTTTAGATTTCACAATTCTTGGATCAGAAGGCCGCCCAGCATATCGGGTGTAGGGCGGTAATAAACGGAATAAATATCGACGTTCGCGAAACACATAATAAACTGCAGTATCCTTTTTTATGACTTTTATTTACCGCTAAATATCGAAAGGGTTCAATACATTTGAAGCCCAAACAAGAGCGGAAACTTCATTTCTAGGATGTCTCTCCTCATCACAGGAAGCCAAAGTTTGAGTTCAGAATTATCGGTGGGCTTCCCGACGGATTATTCTAAAAATAGCTGGCCTTTTCCCAAAATGAAAATACCTTTTTAATGCATTTCTTAACTCTTATCTAAACCATTATAATTTAAACGCGAGCTCAGACATATGTTCTTATGCACAAATAATCACTAACAATTGATCTAATACAGAGAATCGGGAACACCGCATACTTACTTTGCATAAGCATACTTTTTTAATAGCACGGACCTACACATATAATGTAACACATTATATGTAAAAATATTTTTCATACAGATACAATCTAATAGCCATTAAATCGGGACATTGTGTTAACGTGTACAATTTACACGAGTCGGTTTATCACTTATCTCAAGGAAACGACCGTCGTAAAGACAGAGATTAATTTTCTAGATACTGTCGAATAACTTAATTATATTTTCTCGGTTAATTTGTTTTAAACAGTAATGAAAAACTGCACACCCTAAATTGGCGATTCACCGATAAATTTCCGACTATTTGCATGTAAAACGAAGCGATTAACCGGAGGCTTTTATCACCCTGTTTGCTTTAATGATTGACGCGCATTATCTTAATTGTTAAAGTTTTTTACGACCAATTTGCCCACCTTCTTTCGCTTGAGTATCAATTTTCAAACTCTAATTTTTCTCAGAACATGGTGGAAGTGAGTGAAAACAACTTTCTATTGTCGTTTATTTCAAATTGAATACCTGGTCAGCGAATTAAGGATTATTATAAAATTCAATTTCTGTGTATATAATATTTGTGTGTGCCTACTTCCAAAAAATGCTCTATTGGACATTACTAATAAATATTATGTAAATAAGGAATAATAAAATGAATTAGTTACATCAATATATTATTAAATAATAAGAATAATAAATTCAATTTCTGTTTTCTATGCTTTGTCTGTCCGATTTATAAATATTTTTAAATAACAAAAAATCAATTAACGCCAAAGGCTAATCCTAAAACTCTGAACAAATTCTTGCATAACCAATTCTAGCGCCGGCCCTGACGATAAAACGCAAGATTTAAGACCAAAGTTTCAAACGTAAGAAAACATATAAAGCAAAACTCAAAGGTGACAGTAAATCTCCAGATATTAACGAATCCACTTTCCTTTGGATAAGTGCTAAAGTTGGGGCTAAACGGAATTTCCACTTTTACGCAAAAAACTATAAACCCGACGCCGATTCGAACGGAATTAAACGCACGCGATTTCTCATTTAATGGCAATTAAATTCAGATTAATTTCCCGGTCTCTCCCTTCTGAAATATCAATCGTTTTAATGCATTATTTATTTTCTCTACGCCATTTAAAAAAAAAGCAATGAAATTCATCAATTTTCAACGAAGGTAATGACGAGATAATTTTATAATGCGTGCGGGGATTTTTAGTCCCTCTCATATATATTTTATTTAAATATATTTACTTTTGTGTTTTATATAATTCAGGTTAATGAAACGTCCCGCCACGGACTTGTAATTGTCCAGAAAAAATAAGTGGGGCCGTTGCGGAAGACGAAAGCCGACCGATTCAAGGGTTAGGATAAAGGAAGGGAAAGCGGGACATAGTGCTTTTTTAGCGGTCGTTTTCAGGACTCAATAAAATTGAAAAAAAAACGGGATGGTGGGGGACGAAAAACTCACTCCCACTTCGAATTAAAAAGACGGGTATTAAACTCCGAAAAAATCCGCTTTAACTGGAAAATAAAGGAGTAGGGAAGAAAAAAAGTATCGGGGAAGGGGACGGGATAGTTGAACAGTGAAAAAGACTTGAATTGCCCCCACCACCACCCCACCGGCTCCTCTTCCCTCCACTTAATAGAATGATGGAATATCTTTGAACTGAATTAGCATTTTATAAATCCCCTTTTATTGGGGACGGATGTTTCCCGAGGGTTAAATATCCCGGCCCGTCTCCAGGGAGTATCGGAATCGTCGATGACACTTCGTCTTTCGGGGGGAGGAGGAGGAAGAGTGAGACCAATGGGGCATTCATACTTTTCGCCGAGTGGCTTCTTTTATTCTTCTCCGGCGATTAAGCCCGGTACACCGGGTATGAAATTAAATGCTGGTAGAGGAGGGGGACGGTCAAAATTAATTTTCTATCGAACGCCAATAACAAGTGACCCGGCGATTATCCGAATATAAGGTTGGAATGAAAGTAATTCATTCCCGTTATTTGGCCCACCGCCTGCTCTCGCAATGGTCAATACTGGATGTCGTTGCAGTGCTACAAATAATGCGGAGTCGCGCGGTAATATAATGATCCATTGGGAACCGGTAAATGTAAACAGTAATGTTACTAATGAGGGGGGAGAGGAATTAGTACAATACTCATCAGGAGTAATATATCACATAACAGATTAAATAAACTTCATTCTGATGTCTATATTAGAGTACTGGTGGTGGATTACTACTCAATTAATAACGGATTTGAAATATATACTTACCCAATATTACGTAATGAATGCTAATTATATTTTTAATAAGAGTAGGATTTACAAATTTTGTTCTTTGTAGGTCTACCCTCGTCCTATCCTCGATTGGTTTGATATGAGTCTATGTGCCGGGGATTTTCTTGATGACCCAATTATCGATTTTCCACGCGTTAGCTTTTCCCGTCGCACGGTCAGGGAACAAACCCTGCGAGGCGGAAAACGACCAATCCGTCTGTTCCGTCCCCTACTGCGCCACTTAAACTACTGCCGGTCCCGGGCCGGTGGCCCGAGCGTTATTGCTTTTTCCTACCGTCCCAACTCTCGTGGATTGCCTAACATATTTACCGGACAAGTTGTATGGAATTAAGATCGATCGGTGTTGTATTGTGTCGCGGAGCCCTGACAACTTGATGTAAGACCTGTCCCAGATATCCGGCTTCCGCGCCACGGTAAAGTCACTATTTGTTTGAAAAAGTCCGGCCTCTAATTTAAAGTTTTGAAGAAATATATTACACGTTTTCGCTTCCTAAGCGCTTTATTATTAAACGATGCAGTAAAAAAAATGCGTGGCAACTGATTGATGATTAATCTTTTAGTATAAACTAGTGTAATACAAATACTTTATTTTTTTCTTTGAATATAGATGGGCACAAATTTTGTTTATTATATGCATTTTATTTCCGGGTCACTGACTCAATCAATGAACTAATAACCGCCGATTGTTTTAAAATATTCTAAATGGCATTTCGATAATATTTATTGGACGGGCATTGGAATAGATCTTCATTTGGCTAAACCACCCAGGGCGTAAATCATAGATTTTAATCGCCTCCGCTTATCCCCCAGTAAGAGACTCTCCGCCCCCTGCCCCCTTTAGTTTTAGTGGTGTCGTTAGCCCACGGATAGTTCGGGGCTAATGCGCGCCCGTTATTTACGACGCTTCGTTCGCCGGTTTAAAATAAATCGGGCTTTCCCGTCATTTTCCCGGGGATACTCCAGAGATTTGGTACCGAGGAGAGTCCCGCGGGACGAACTGCGGGAGAGAGTCCGCCTAAAGGTAAATCACCCTTTTAGGGCCGAAAGCTTTCTAAGGCCGGCAGTAAAATTCGAATAGTAGTCTGAGAATTTTCGGCTATAATGGTCCTCACGAGGAAATTCGGCGGTCCTCGAGAGATTTCAGGGACAAATAAAATGGATCCAATTAAAGCCACTATACAATAGAAATAAAGATATCTTTATTACCCACTGTGCGTGTTATGCTAAACAAAAGAATGCACAATAAAAACATTAGAATAATTGACGGAACAAAGACCCGGTAATGCAAACAAATCTCGGCCTGTCGCGGGAAAACTTTTCAGCTCGAATTTCTTCACACTTGACCGCCGACCGGGGGGATTAGCCCGTGACAAGGAACGGAATTAATACCGGGCTTGTATTCAAATGAACGAAGGAGCGAGTGAATGAGAATTTTTCGCGTTGAATAAAACATGCCGGCACTCTTGTCGAAGGGACGACGACGACCCCCTTCATCCAGACCGTCCTCGTCAACGTAGGAATTCATTGTTTCCACGACCCGGTCCCTTCGCCCCCCCCCCCGCTGGGCTTATTCGTTTCGTGTATGCGATATAAAAGTTCAAAACATATTGAATATACTGATATCACACAACTTTTGTGGACTGGTTGAATATAATGAATGAATAGCCAAAAAGAAATATTCGAACTGTCTCGTAAACAGCTTAATGCGACCATTAAAGGCAAAGAAATCGGTTGTACCAACCATTTATGGATGTCTTTTCATATGCGGCCTCAATCATAGACTGAAAATTAAGAAACTTTTTGAAAATATTGAAAAAAATGTTTAAATAGAATAAATCTATACCATAAAATTTAAACAGACACCATCATTTTCAATTTGGGGCCAACATAGCGTGGAAATAGAAGGCGTTATGTGTATTGAGGGATAGTATAACTTGACAACCGAAGGCATTTGTTCTATTCGGTGTAAAATACGACCACAGCCTTTCGTGTTTTATTATTAGGCTAGTTCGTCGTGCTAGTCTCCCCATTTCATATTCCAGAGAACAGAAACCACTCTCTCAAGCCGCCCAGTCGCCGGATGGAGGCCAAATTTCAAAAATATGCCCGTCTCAACGTCGCACGTTCTTTCTTTTTCCGCCTCCCACGGTTATTTCCATTTTTCATACACCGAACAATTCTCTCCCTCTCTCTCTTCCTCTCTCAGCCCCCTTCTACGCCCCTATCGACGACAGATCGGATCGCCCGAGGCAACGCCTTGAATGCAAATATCTTTATTCCGGCTGTCACTTATTTCGTATTATTTTGAACCCGTTCGGCTTCCGGCGCTGGAAAAAGATGACTCTTCGTCGCCCAGCCACTCTAAAATTCAATAGCCACGTTGAATTTTTCAATGAACATCTGGAGTGTTCAATCAAATAAAGTCTAAAAAAATGGGAATATAAATCTCCCGCGGGAATTTATTAATAGTTGGGCGTGGTATATACAGTGGCGCCAATGTTTCTAAGCCGCCGAACCACACTCCAGTCTAAAAATGCGAAAATGCTCATGGAAAATCAAGAACTTAATTGATGAATCCTAATCATTGACCTTATTTCAGTCTCCACTGCTTGTTGAGACACAATCTTTCCCCATATCTGTACATGTTATGTTACACTCTGTTATAAAACGATAGAGCTATAAAAAGTAATTTATAACCACAAAGGTTTACAATAAAACTGATTTGTAGCCCTATATATTTGTGGCGTCCAATTCTACTAAGAGTATTTCACATGTTACGCGCACAATTTAAAAATTTATGGAACCGCTCGGTATAATCCTTCCTGACCCATTTATTATTTATTGTTTCCCTCGAAATAGAATTCCCTGTCAGAGATAAACCGAAGGAGATCTTTAACTTTTCAAAACGGGTTATCTAATATTATTTAAATTCTATGTTAAATTATAACATTATGATTGTGCTTAAATGATCTCTCCATAAAGGGCGTTAGACTTTTACTGTCATGAAGTTCACTGCCTAATTGATTGATTTCGACGGGTTTGGACGGGGATTTACATTGGAAGTAAATTGAACGGGTTGGGCAGGCCTTGTGGAACGAATGGACAAAATTGAAAGCAACGTCCAGAGAGTTGAAAGCGTGCATGTGAAAGCAGAGCAAATAAGTATTTTTTATTACATTATATTATTGTCACGTAATAAAAATATTTATTCGCTAACCTTTAGTTTTATGATTGTTTACATTAAACTGTGGGTTCAGAGTATCGAAAACAGGGTTGAAAGCGGCTGAAAAGTCCCCAACGAAAAAATGTAAGGGAAGAGTCAAAGTCAAATAACCAATTCAGATTCGGGTCGCGGTAATAGTCCGGGCGGGGTGGTACGGGAGATATTTATGCCGAATTTCCGGTCCCGTTTTATACCGAAAAACGGAAGAGAGAATAAAGAAGAAAAAATAAAGGAAGAATAAAGAAAGGGGGAAGGTTCGGTTACAAGTCGACCGAGAAAGAACGAAACAGCGTATACAGGAAACGGCCACGAGCTGGAGAAACCACTCCCAGTCCTGTTTTAGGCCTTCGGGGGAGAAAGGAAAATTCTTCTGTAAGCATCGAAAACGTCTGGCGTCGCTGATTCTTATTTCGCCTTAGAAATTTACACAAAGCTATATATGCGTTGTATCGGTCGCCGAGATAGTGCTGCCACATCGAAGGTAAGGAAACATGGAAATAATAGAACGTAAATACATTTTATATTTTTATTCTTTGTACTGAAATAGCAACTATCGACCGTAATCACGTAACAAGTCAGCAGTACTATGTGTTACAGACTACATTAGGAGAGAAATCAATTATTTGTAAGTTATTGTAACACCATACAAAGTTCACGTTGAATTTTACAACCGATTAATTTGTTCATACAGTAAAATATTTCATGCTGTATTCAGTACGGGATGGTACAGTCGGAATAGCTGTAATGATTAATGAAAACAAATTCCGAAATGGACTAAAAAACCAGTGGTAGAGTAGCTGAATTTCAAAGAGGAGCATCACTCTTTCCTGGAGCTGGCTCTGGGCCACAGGCTGTTTGGCCGCTCGGAGAATGCTTTATTCTTCTTATCGCTCGGCCGGGGCAAAAATATACCGAAACAAAACGCGATGAAGAACGAGAGACGTTTCGCTCTCTTATCCGGCTGGAGACGTCTCCGGGGGCCCGCAAACACAGGCGCAGGCTACGGCACAAAATTTAAACCCTTCGAGTGGAAATCTTAGAACTGAATGGACCATTTTTTCAATTGATGAATACAACATTTCACGCCTTATTTTCAATTTAACCCAGATAAACTTTAGGTGATTCAAACGTAACAAAGTTCATCGAACGAACAGACTAATATTATTTCTGCAGTAGAATAAATGCCATAGCATAAATCATAAGGGTAATGTTATAGTATTTATTTATATTATTATCCGAAAATGCTGAATATTAAAACATATATTCTGACGAGATTCAAAATGTATAGCTCACTGCTCATCTGCACAGGTGAGAAAGAAGAAAAATAGGATACCTCGTGATAGCAGTTCAGAACGCTCGTTGAGCCCGAGACGCCAACATTTTCAGCACACAGACAATTCACGGGAAGGGCTTTTTCTCAGCGAACCACTACCTCAGGGCATGTTGATTAAGGTTTTCGCTTCACGAAGTTTCTCCCGCGATCAGTAGACAACACCTCAACGCGGTGAGACAGGATAGGATGCTTTGCTTGGAAACGAGGAAAAGCCCATGATGAAGAGAAATATAATTTAAAGGACCAAGTCGCCACTCACTATGAGGGTTAAACCTTCACAGATGCCAACCAGACGAGAGAATGAGCTGAAGAAAAAAAAATCAGAATTCACGTGATATCGTGACGCGTACAATTTACGACGCTCTGTGTTCGGCTTCAGTAACGGTCGCCGCTGTTTACTAACTCCTGTCGGAAGCAGTCAATAACAACTGAATAATGATATGACAATATTGCTTCATTGATTTACCGACCGAGCATAAGGAGTAACGAAATGAAAGCAAACTACCGAGAGGCATTGCTCCTGTGCCATTAAAAACTACGGGGAGTCCCTCGCCAGTCAGTTGGGTGGCATTTATGGCCCACCGATATGTAAAACGGAGGGGCCCCCGAGGGAGGGCGAGAGTGTGAACACTCCTATTAATTATGACACTCCCAGGTATTGGGAATATAAATAACGAGCCGGGCCAGAAAGTTCAACGGAGGAAGCGTACGAAGGCCCCCTCCCGCCAGGGCCCCTAGGTAAAGGCCCTGAATGTCAGCCCTCGCCCCTCCTGATATTTGAGAAAGAGAAGAATAAACGGCCCCCTTTTTTTAGTTCCTTCCAGAGAGACTACAGGCAGGCAGAGTTCAGCGTATTAACTCATTTCCTCACTTTAACTCTAGTCAGCCTTCCCCGATCCGCTTACACCGTCTTTGCCAGACCCCTCCACCCTGTGTAGTCTTAAATTGCTCGGAAAATGCTGAATGCGTGCGCTTTTATAACTCGTATGATATACCGTCTTCACCCACTTAAAGTCTCTTGTGAGAATAAACCAAATTTTGCCCACATCGTCGGCACAATTGTGGTATATGAATTGACAATAGGATTTTATCCACACTAATAACAATAGGGTTACCCTACTCCGATGAATTCTCGAATTATTTTTATTAATTTGCCAGACTGCTTTGACAATAGGTAATTATCTAAGTAATATATCTTTTGGTGATTCTTTCCACTGTTGGCTGGAACGTCCGAAATTATTAAACGCACTTCGCCGCAGAACCCAGATCCTTCATCGGGTTTTTACCTGAATCATCCGCTGGGTTAAAGTCACGTGGCCCGGACTGAAAAACGTCGGGGGCTCGCTCGTGGTCTCCGGACTTCGTGGGCCGCAGGTGATCCATCAGAAGTGACGTCGGTGCACTTAGTAACACATCAGTGGGGGGGGGGGAGGGGGAGGGGCCATTACTCGCCTTATCTCACGTAATTAAGTCCCCTTAGTCAACATCGGTCCGCGCAACACCCACTTTTCCGATGATTTATTCATATTTTTTCCCTAAGCTCAACTCGGCTCCCCCTCGCTTGCGGGAGGGGAGGCCGGCAGTTAATTTTTTCCTTCAAACTCCCGGGGTCTTTTGAAAAAGGCAAAGAGGCATGAACGATAGCGGTTGCTTAATCAATCTTGGGCGGTGTTCGGAAGAGGGAGCAGCTAAAGATAAGGAGGTGGAAGATTTTCATCCCTTCTGACCTGATCCGTAACGTAGTGAGAAAAATTCTTGATAACTTATGAATAGGCATGTAACAAACAGTCGGAGTTCTTGTTTCTAGGATACAGATTCTATTTTTATTTCTAGTGACTACACTTTTGGTATTTATTAATCCTATTCCCTCGGAAGAATAGTAAGGTACATTGATTCATGTGCATATCTTTAGTACATTTATAAAAGTGCCGGTTGATATTTAATTTTTTTTCGCGTTATCTCTGTTACCGCACTTCAATTATCGGTTAAAGGAAACGATTCTCCGCGGTCCCATCGCCGCAATATTGGAATTGCGCTCCGGGCTGGCAATTTAAATTTCGTGAGTCAGTTTCAATGCGGCGGACTCCACCCCCACCCGCTCTCCCAACCGCGGCGTGGACGAATCGGTCATCAATCACATTTCCACGCAGAAAATCCCCGGTGGAAAATCGACGCCCGATAACGGAGTTACACCGGGGCTCGGGTTTTATTGCGCTGGTCCGAAAAACGCCCGCCCAAAATGCAAAACCGATTAACTGGCTGAATCCAGTTCGCCCGGGATTGCGTCCAGCCCGCCAATCGAAATACCGACGCTTACCGTGTTAATAATGACTATTTTTGGGGATTCTAAGGCCCTGTTTTAATCCTACAGTACAGAATAAAGGTTCAACCACCTCGATAGCTAAAATGAAATGTCTTTGAAATGAATACACCTATTTACACACGAACGATATATAAAGTTGTTTGTTAATTCGTTCTCTCTTCTGGGGAGCATGTGAGATAGTTTTGGTCTCAATAGTTGCTGGCGACTTTCTGTTTTAATGCCAGTGGTATTACCACGCGAATCTTCGTTAGGAACACTTTCCCTCGTTTCCGAGAAAAGCACCCTATCCTTGATATATTCGTAGGGACGCCTAAAGGTGTCGGATGGATGAAAAAACGCGGAATGCAATGAATTCATTATTAGGGCGTTAATCCAGAGCGCTAAGCCCAGTTGGCCCATAAAGCCCGAGTCCGGGCTGAAAGGTGGGGCGTCAAATAAATAAATCCCGAGAAGAGTTAATCGCTCAATTTGCGCCGCCTCGCCCGCGACGAGACAGGGTCCGTAATTAGGTGAAGCTCCCTTAGTCCCCCAAGATTACCGACTACTCCGCGAGGTCCTCTCAGCCGTTGATTTAAGACCCGGGGGCTATGTCCTATGCGCGCTATGCGCCTACCGGTCTCCTCATCCACCCCCACCAGCCTTCTGTGTATAATATGAGCGCTTCCAAGCCAAACCCGCCCTTATTAATAAAGAGGCAAAGGGCGCTTGTCGTGGCCCAAGGGCCGCCGGGAATACTTAAGTCTTCTTCTCGGGCGTCCGTTCCCGGCGAAATGCATATTAACTTCCATATTAATTTACCGGCGCAATTACCCCGTGCTTTATTAGGGGCGTCTCTTGTTAAACCCTGATGTGTCCTACTTCCGTCATAAATATATTTAATTCGTAACTGTACGTTAATCTAAAATATTTATAGAGGAGCCCACGTGGTTTCCTAATATTATCAGTGTGACTACTCCGCTTGTTGGGTTTGGAGTCTCTCTATACAGTTCCGGTTGCACTTCATGCTGCTAAAGAAATATTACTGAACGATTCTTTTTAAGCCACTACAATTATTCAATTATATTTGATTTGATAGTAGTTTTGGCGGATAATCCACCCATTGATGGCACTTCCGCTACTACCCTTACTATTTATTATTAGAATCTTGATGATCCTAAATTCCAAATAAACTAATAATCAAGAAACATCTTTCGAAATGTTGGCTGAAACTAAAAAATATATGACTCGTTGATTCAATGAAAATTTTGAATATAACCTATAATTATTGAGAGTCCTTCTTTATAACTTCCTATTCATGGAATTTATCGTCGGCCTCTGAAAAAGATATCCTCGGGCTATTTTCGTCAATAGAGTTGAGTACATTCTCGGGGCGGGTTCACATTCTCTGGGACTAATCGGGTGATAAAAAGAGCGTGTCAACTAGTGGTGGGGGATTTATTGAAAGCTACAACCTGGGCGGGGTCTAGCGTGAAACGCGACAGTAATTCAAGGTTTAAGTTCGTCATTCTCCGTTCAGAAAGCCCCCGAATTCCTTAAGGTTAAAGTCCCTTACGGTCCGGGTCACGGAAAAAAATACCGACATGAAGCTAATATGTTATAAATGCCCGAGAATTACTTATCGGGAGAACAATGGGTTCTGTTCGTGGGGGCATCTAGCGACGCAATAAAGACGCGTCATTCTAGAGTCACTACTGGGCGTTTAGTTCAGTTCGTACTCTTCGCACTTTCCCGCCCACATATCATAATTTGTATATAAATCCCATAATATAATATTTAACCTGATAAATAATTAAGCTAATTACAGTAGGCTAGTTAGAATGAAATTTAACACCCTCCCCTTCCGCCAGTAAGCGGGTCGACATGAAGCCGTGGTATTTCTCTTGAAAGCGTTTGAATATTTAATATTCGGGAGTTTCAGTTTCAAGCCATTGTTGAATTAACCCAATAGGAGGGGGAGACACGTGTCTGTTAAACAAAGCCAGGCTTGACCTCAGGCAATACCTACTTAATTAAATCCAACTACAGTTTCGAAATACGAACCAGAACGCGACTAATAAAGCATTAAATACAGTTGTGTGGCCTCGTTTAATTCTAACACTGCTCGCTGAACTACATTTTTCATATATGAGACTGAAAAATATCACGAAATACTATCTCATTAATGTAATTATGGTATGTTTTAGTTTTTTAAGTCCGAATCAAATTGAGATGTATAATACCACCAATTACGTCACCTTATTTTCTCCCCTCTCATATCGAACATCTATTTATAAACTGCGAGCCCAAATCGAGGAGGGAGGAACCGCTTTGTGAATTTATTTCCGGTTCCCGTCCGAAGCAAGTCCGCCCTAGACCACAGGACTAGTGGTTTATTTTACGGTGTTTGCAATAGTTCAGTAATTAAGTGGCCTAGGTTAAGCGGCGTGACAAAGGGTCGGAAGCCGGGGACCTTGGGAGCGCCTCACTGGCTACCTTCTGTCGGTTTGGGAAAGGTTAGGTTGAATTTAATTAGCGGGCCGGCTTGGTCAAAGGGGTCTATACTATTCTTCGGCGACCCCACCCCCCTCCCTTAAGCACAGGGACTTATTCGATTCCAGGGGCTTTGCCTGAGCCCTCTACTCTGAACCCAATTGGGAATTGAGGGTCGCCTTCCGTTAATAACACCTCCCGGCTAAAAGCAGTAAGAAATCTATTATTGACTTCGCCAAATTTTTCCGGATAAATAATTTTTCTCTTTGGACCAGGATGAATTAACAAAAATCTCGTTTATGTGTTAAAAGTATAACATAATTCGTTATATATTACTATAAGTAATATATGTCCCGGATGATAAATCAGCACTATAATTTGTTTAAAAGTGAAAATTGTAACAAAGCCAACGGTAGGCATAAGTCTACTGTTAAGCTTGATCGCAATTTGAAATATATTATCACTCATACACTATTCTCCAATTATTCCTACCCAGTTTTACTAGGAAAATGACAAAATAAGCACTCAAGAATCCCGAATATAAAAAGTAGATACACCGAATTAATTTCACGTTGAGAACAGTAAGCAGACCAGGAGAATGTCCAACGAGATGCGCAACAGGCAGCACATTAAGAGAAGGGCATCAGACACTCGAGAGCGGCAATCATACGTTTATCCCAGCCTGACGTATGATATTATTTCTGTAAGTAATGTCTTTTGTTTATTGACCTCCTCAGCTGGTAGCCGATCCCATAAAAGATAAATGGCGATCGGGGACGATTAAAGAATAAACTAAGTAATCTTTCATAAATTAACCTCAGGTAATGAAGAAAATAGTCCGAAGTAAACTAGAACAAAGGCATATTGCGATTGCGGCATATCTCTATTATTAAAGCTAACAATATTAAGGAGGATGGCACGATACATTCCTGCCCACATCCCAGAGTTTTCTAAATCAGAACTAGAAAAGGATTTATAATAAATTGCTTTGCAATTCTAAACTTAAATGAAAACTTTTTGTCAAAAAAGGTTCGCTGCCAGAAAAAACAGGCATTGGAAAATCCATAACATTCGGTCAAAACTCCAAGAATAATCAGTTTAGTCATTTAGTCAGATTACAGTAATCGGGGGTGGATTATTGTCGAATGGCTGTTAAATCGAAATTAACATAAAATAACAACCAGGACCTCACCTCATTTATTTTTCTTCATGGCTGTATACATTATTAATTAAACCATTTCACTACAATTTTATCTCGGATACTGTAATATACTAGTTTCCAAAAGCGCGGAGCTATATAGAAATAGTAATAAGTAATAGTAAATAGTAATAATAGAAATAAATACTATGTAATATTTATTTAGTAATGGGGATAATAGAATTATAATAGAAATCGTTAAACAGTCGTCCGGTATCCTTAAAAACGCTTATAGATCCGTCGCAAAAGTCCGTTAACAAAAGAATAATCTTGGTAGAATTTAATCGACTGGTTTTCGTCTGAAACCCGAATGATTCTGCGGGAGGGTTCCTCTCAGAGCCCTCTGCCAGTACTCCGATTTCACGCTCGTGTTCTTTCATTCTGACTGCTATTAAACACCTGATTCTCACCTTTGAAAAGTGAAAACTTATTGCTTCCTTTGTATAAAAACACGAGCAAGAGGGATTATTGATTGATATCTGCTTAAGTGATCGATAATAATAAAAAGGACGAAGACAGGCGGGGACCGGTGGTACTATTTATAAAGACCGCTTCATTTTTTAAAAATCACATTCAACATGACGGCCAACATTGTAACTGTATTTGCATGATTCTAAAAGTGCTTTACTGTGTATAATGCATTATAATCCAAAAATAATAATCAAAATACTGCATTTTGAACACCGACAATCAAAAACATTACGTTAGACATATGTAGTCTTTACGAATGAAAAAATTAAAATATAAAGACGTACTTACGACATAATGCCAACACCTTTAATAAACTGCAGTTCCCTTACCTGAAACAAAAAATAAAATAATAATAATAATAACATATTTAACAACAACATATATAATTGAAGGTATTTAAAGAAACAATAATATAGTGAATCACAAATAATAATTATTAATGATTAATATTAGAATTAAAAGTATTAATAAGTACACCAAACATACTGGGGCGACTTTCTAGAATGCAGATGGGTGCATTACATTACAAGATGAACTTTATCAGATCACGCTAAAAAAAATGCTTCATTCACTAACGAATATTAAACATGAATGTTAATAAAATTCCGTACACGCGTGAATTATTGTTGAAAGTTATTGAATCAGATTTCTTTAATTGGGGATAGAATTAGCCGTATAACACTTTATAAGAAACATTCCGACTTTCTATAGCTTGTCTCTCTTCCAGTTGACTGTATTTATCATTCCTCGACGGGTTGAAAAATTGGTACTGGGGCGCACCCGGGAGTACCATCTGGTCTTGGTAGGGCGGCAATCCGATAAGAACCCCGCGGGACCCCAATGGGGCGACCGCAAAGGACAAATTCGACAAATGAATAGTAGGGCTTAATCCGCTCGGAGGGGGAGTCGAGGGCCTAGTCAAACGAACGTTTGATTATAGGGTGTCCGATATCAGTTCTGCATCCGGGGATGGAGAGGCTTAGAGAGGCATCTGTCTCTTCACGTTTCGCTTAATTGCCAAAATAACTAATGTAAGGTTCAGTCTTTCTGAATGTTTGACTTCCACTCCTTGATTTTTTTTTAGTTCATTCTCTCTCGAATTCGAGATTCTCTCGAATCTCCGTTAGGGACAAATCAAATCGAATAAATTTGATCAAAAACGCCACAAAACGCCCTCGTGTTTCTCGTCGTCAGTAGCATTCCGTTCAACATATTTGAATTTAATTTCGGGATGACTGGATGGCCAAACCTAGAGCTAGTCGTGTATAGCCTTTTCACTTTTACGCCCGGATTTCCCCGACTGACAGGGAAATTACTCCCCCTCCCCTTACCAACGGCCGGAACGACGCGTCGACGGGGCTTTCATGATGACGGGGATCATTGTCGCGGCGGGAGGACTTATTGGCAATTACGCCGGGCCGGCTCCACCAGCTGGTCGGTTTTCATTGAAACCGAGCGACCCTCGGACAGGCCGACATACGTGATCCGGAGCCGTGTAATCTGAGCGCGTTATACCCCCCACAATAAGAAAGGCCCCCCCTTCCCCTATCTTGTGGCCACAATCATTAAATACTCATTTGCACCCCAACTACGAGGGAGGCGTGATTCCACATTTGGCACGACTCATAGGGGACGGCCCTACTTCTCCCCTACCCATCAATCGGATAGGAAATAATACAACATTAGATCAAAATTAATTTCCATCTACAATGCAAGCAAATTACTCATTAGTAAAATTACAATTGTACACACTTTTATAACTTAATCCATTCCACAATAATCCTGTACAATTAAATCCATTCATCATTTCATTCGTATATTTTCAGTATGGAGCAACAAAGCTAGACGTTTGATATGAACAAATTCCGGGATTATTGAGAATGCTATGGCATGCAATCACAAATAGTTTATAACCCCATGATAGAAAACCTTAGCACTGAGATTTGGTAAATGCATCGTATTTTCCTTTCTGGGGGCTAAGTTATATTTACAAGGCAACGTGTGCTCAGAGGCGATAACACAGTGAACTGTCAAGGGCTCTGGTTTATTTATTATCGTACCGGCGGTTTTATATAAAATAATATGCATTTGCAAATATGAAGTTGCAATTCGTTTTGGAAGTGAAACTCTTATGTTATATTTTAGTATTTATTGGGAATTAGAGCTAGGTAAAGGCTTCCGTTAACGAGAGCTCTGTAATACTGTTGAAACGTACAAACTATATTGTAAAAAATATGAATCAAAAGTCTCATAAGGAAAGTTTACTAGAATTAAATCAGAGACGAAGGTGAGGTCGAGGGGTGGAAAGTCCTCCCAGTTACCACACAGGTCTGGTTTCAAACAAAGGGCCCGTGGGAAGGGGGGATACCGATTAAATTCCCTGGAAGAGAATTTCCTTCTACCCCCGAGGACGAATGAACGGAATCGGAGCAATTCTTCAAGGCCGGAGACCTCAAGTCCTCGGGACTTAATTCGACTATATTAAATTGAAAGCGGGCTATGGCGGCGGGAGAGGATGGGGCATTAATTCCGTTTCCGGGGTTATTGCTTTAGTTCAAAATTTAAATTGGCGCCGGTCTCAATTGATCGGTAATCGGGACGATGGTAGCCGGAGCGGAGGGGGTGTGGGGGGGGGGGGAGATTAATCGGTTAATATTCAGCCTCTCCCCATCCAGGCCGTTCTACGGGAACAAAGGAACTTACGGGGGATTGTGGAGGCGAACCGTAGGATAGAGGCGGCGGGCGGGGGGGCATAATGAAAATTCTATTGGGCCCCACGATGAATCCGGAATTCAATGGGAAATTCAACGTTGGAAACGTTTTCGGAAACGGGCAACACTGAATGGCCCGAGTAACACTGGGAGTTCGAGCGCGGATCTTTTACGAGGCCGCTATTTCTTCTCGCGTCCGGAGTGTTTGAAAGCAAACGGTAAGCAGTATTTCTAAAACAAACTGTGGCAGCTCGGCCAATGAGGGTCTCCAGTAAGAATATTGAAATAGCCAAAAAATAATATAGCGGATATAAAGTAAAAGAACTCAAGATAGTGCAATATCTCGCATGAGGTGAAAAATGATTCACGATTAATAACCGAAGGAAATGGACAATATGAGGAGGAATATTTCAATGAATTCATGTATATATATTTTATGTTTTGCATATTTAGTAATGCGGTAGTTAATTATATTTTAAATAATTTATTAAACTAAATTCTTGTTGGTCTGCTATCGCTATTATACACTGATTATACGGTAAAATTAATAATAAGGAAGAAAACGAGGTCTCAAACGTCGTTTATTAAAATAAAGGTAGAAAATATTCATTAACCCGTTTCTTTCAGGCTGCGGTCAAAAAAATGTATTCCACGGCTAAGAAAACCACCAGGAGAGAGCGCCGGATAAAAGAGGAAAAGCGGTCCTCGAAAGGAGTCCGAAAGGGAGGAGAAATCGAGAGGGAGAAATCAGGTGAATAGAGTGCCAAGACCCTTTAAAATCCTCGTTTATCCTCGCGAAAAATCCGCCCCCAAACAATTAGGAAGTTTAATGAAATAAGCGACAATAGTCTCCTGGAAGCTCCTTTAGGACGCCGAAGAGAAAAAAAGAACGAATTTAATTAAGCCTATTGTTTCCGGTTTTGCCCAAGTCACTTTCTCTTATAAGGGCCGAGACCTAAGATTTTCGACTTTAGATTTTTGTCTTAAGTATAGTTTTAATTTCGGCTTTTTATAAACACTTTTCTTTGACTAATTAAAATCCGCATAAGAAAGTATAAGTTTCGAAAACAAACCTATCTACAAAAAGGGAAAAGGTTAAACAAAGGCTAATTTCCAGCAAAAAATGAGAATAAACAATAGGGAAATTCGGTTAGCTTCAACTGTCTCGTAACATATTTTAAAAATTCTAGATTCCATTAACATTCCTGACTAGTTATAAATAAATGTTGATCCTTGCTAGCCTTAGAACTTTACTTGAGAAGATAGTGAGGAATTTGAAAAGACGAAATATTTTCTAATTCTATCGATTCATTTAATTTTTTGATACTTAAAGGCTTTATAATTACAGAAAGGCACGAAAACAAATGTGTTTAGACGGCTCTTGGAAAATAAGAATCCGGCGAAAATTGACACTTCTTTTTAACCGAATGTGCACAAAGTTTGAATCTACATTGTTTATTATGTAGTTATCTTACTTTGTTTATTTCTTTTTTACGCAATAAAATCACACTTGAATCACGTCTGAATGGTATACCGCCAGTGGCCTGAAATCGGTTTGTATAACTTTCGTGCTCGAGGCACGAATATTGCACTCTTCCGAATCCGACATCAACAGCAGTAATTGATTAGTAGCTGTCAGTTACAGTGTCCCCTACTCACGTATGCCGATGGAGCCCGATATCAGCACTGTCACTAACCAAATACGACTGACGATGGCGAAAAGCAGACACCTGTCAGATCCCAGACCAAACAAGCGGGATGAGACAGATCTAGGCCGGGTGATAACACCCTATAAATGTTACGATTTTATTGATCTCATTATCCTCATATCCTTTTCGGTATATACAGTATCAAATCCTTAATTACATATTCAAATGTCTAATCCTTTACATAGACCGTATCAATTCATAAATCGTATAAATTCATTACGAAAATTGAATTCCGTATACTGCAGTTTATTGTTGTTTATTTTTTACATACAATAATTTTATATGGATTTCCTTCATAGCGATTTAGTAGGCTATTAAGTAAGTTTCAATAGTATTAAAAAACAGACAGCTATTACAAACATCATCGCTCCAAAATGAATGTCCCCATTGTTGTTTGCGTAGTTCCAATGTATTGTAGAATAATTGCGAAACCCAAACTTGTTTTCGATGAACCCAGTCGAGCCGAGGGAAGTTCATAATGTTCGGTGGTGGAGGGGCGTGGCTAACAATTACCGTGGTAATTGTGACCATTAAGGGGATGACTGATGCGCAGTCCGGGGGGTGGAGGGGGCGGCACGGGCAAAAAGACATTGTGTGTGTGTGTGTGTGTGTGTGTGCGTACGCGCGTGTTCGTGAGGGGGTACGCGCGCCCGTGTGCGCGCCCTCACCAGAGCCCGGGTCGTTAGCGGAGATGAACACGGGGGCATTAGTCATGCTAATCTAGCCGTTTTTCCCGCCCGGGGTTAGCGTAAAAAGCCGACGTGCACTGACGCTCGGGCGTAAAAAGGAAACGCGTTTTTATCCGATGCGGGAAAGTCGAAGGCGTTCGACGGAAACAATATATGATTCGTGAATAAGAAATATAGTTACATAAAAGTATTAATTATAAAAGCCTATACACGTTCATTGAGTACTTTAAGAGCCTAGAATTCTGACGTCGCTATGAGAGAATGATATATTATGAAAACCTGCACTGATCTGAGATTTAAATATAAATTCTCCGTTATATTAGTGGATACTGTAGGATTGGTCTTTTCCTATTGTATTTGTTTCTACTAACGAAACCAGCAAGAGAAAACAAAAGATACGGTATTCCAAACAGGGAAACCTGCTCCTTTATATTAATGGATACCTTTATGGTTTCGATTCGGTTGCATGCATCGTGGGTCGGAAGTAAAAAAGTGCAACAGGGTGAAAATTCCGTTCGACTGAATTTCGAATCCCAGTCTGGAAGCGGGTCAGAAAGTCCGGCCTTTGAAAGTTTCGGGAGTAATAATGTTAAAACGCGTCTCGGCGGCGTCGACACGTTCTCCCGTCCCGGGTTGATTAAACTTGTTAAAGCGAGACGCCAGTCTTCGTTATACTGGCGGTCATGATTCGAGCGACGGGGACCGTGACCCCCCGATGGAATATCCCGGACCAGTTTTATCGGCCGTCTGTGCGAAGTATGCCAGATCAAACGCCGGAGTCGCCTCCCCTTCCTCATTTTCATTTTTCCCCAATCGGACTGCGGTCTCGGACAATTTTTTGTGCTTTGTACTCTCTGATCACAGGAAGGGTTTCCCCCCGCAGCTATCCACTATCTCCGGACAAGTGGATTAAGGTTTTCACTGTGGGAGATTTTTCTCCGACGAGAACGAATGCACGTAGCGGTACGGGGATAAGGTGCCCTGCTCGGAAACGAGAAAGAGATTGGCGGGTTGAAACCGATGGCAAGAATGACCCCACTATGAAGAGAAATAAATTAGTTCAGAAATATAGGTTACAGAACCAGTCGCTAGGCATTCTTGAGAGCAAAACGTTCATATACGCTGACTAGACGAGGGAATGAGATAAAAGAAATTATACTTTCTGATGCATGATTTTACTTATTCTAAGAATAAGTAACATTTGTAAATTTCTAAATTTTTCCGTTGTAATCATATTTTTACGTTATATTGTAACTCTTCATAGTAATCGCTTGTCATTTGTTCATTCCACTGGCGTACAGATGTGATGTTCCGTGAGTATGCGGAGTATTATTTCGAGAAATATTTTAACGATCCATAGCGGTCCTCTATTTCGCATTCTGGGCGTTATCCGCCGCGATAATTCCCCATAGGGACTAGCTGTGTAGTCTGTTTAATAATGACCGCTCGCGACGCTGGAAACGGAATGGAATTTAATTACTGTCTCGTTTTATTCTGTTGTCCCCGGCCCTGATAATGATCCCGCCTCAGCTGAGTTTAGAGCGCGATGAAAATGAAATTATGGAGCATGCACCGTATTTGGATAGCCATTACACATAGATGGAAAATTAAGATCGGGTTAATCTAACAGCCGAAGCGGGAATGGCACTATGATGCTGTCCCTAAGGAATCCCAGCCGGTCAGTAATAAAAATAGTAATAACATTTTTCAACAAATCGGTTGGGTTTAATTTTTTTTAATACAATACAACATAAGTTAACACGCACTAAACTAGATAAATATCAACTTACTTTTCTATAGTAAACTTGGGAAATTGTTTCTACACTGGACCCTGTTATAAAAGTGGACAGACTTCAAAAGTAAAGCTTGTTAAGTACCATTTATATCTTTTGCTCGAGTGCGATCAGGATCATGACCCCGAATACATGTTGCATGTACTGTATCTCCGAGAGATATCAGGTTTCACTTAAAAATGAAGTTTCCGTTCACGACGAGGAAAACGTTCAATGAACTCGTTTCATTAAAATACGAAGCCGTAAGGGTAATGGAAGGCTTGCACACGCGGATCGATTCATTTTTTCCCAATATCCCCGCGTCGACTTCTCGGCCGTAGGACGCAGTCTCCATCGGTTTAATATTAACTATTTTTAACACAATGCCCGGGCAGGACGGGGAATTTAATTACGTCGGACGTCGCATCCGCGGCAGCGGCCAGAAATTTCATTACTGTTCAAAACAGGGTTACCGCCGCTCCCGAACGGGGACAAAAAAGGATTACATTTTACGCCTTTCAACCGGCAGGCCCCCCACCACCCTCCAACCCCCGGCCCTTATTTACCTCTGATTGACATATTTACAGCGTTAAATATCCCCGCGGACGCCCCCTTCGAACCGATTCGGGCGAGGGCATCGACACGATCAGTGGATAAAAGTGAACTCTGCCCTGGTGAAAATATTGAAGTTCACCTTTTAGCCACCTACGGCATCTCGTTATTAATGTTAGTATTTTTTGTTTGGTAGATTGGTTGGTAGTAAAAAGTTTCAGGACAGCGAGTGGAGATAGAAGTTATCAAAAACTATTCAGAGAACTAACAAGTTTGAAAAATTAGTTTCAGCCAGCCTGAATTACCAGAAATTAATTATTACACATGGTAGAAAAATGTCACGATACTGAAAAAACCTATTATGCACAATGACAAAATTAGTTCTGAATAGAACTAAACGTCGACCGTAGAACTTAAATTATGGGCGTAAATATGCAAACCCTCGAAATCGGCTATTAGTCTTTTCTTTGGACGCCCTGGAGGAAGGTGATTACATCTCAATTTGGTGCCGCTTAACGAAATGCAAACATTTTTATTGGGCCCCGTTTACATAATGTAACGGGAAATTAATAGGCCATTAAATTCGTCGGATGAGCGAATAAACTATTTCCACGGGCGAGAGTTGCCAGGTTGTGTCAGGGCTCTTATGTAAACTGTCCGAGTGAATCGATAAAGCGTTTGAAAAGCACTTAAAAGCGTTTACACGTATTATACGAGATTATACAGTCCATCAACATCGTTTGCAGTAAGCACAGTACCTAAGACTAAGTAGGAATAAATACAAAATTTATCGGTAGCCCAGAATACGTATTACTGGACTTTGTATACTGAAAATCTGTAGGCAGGAGTACTATAATATGTGCCATTTAAATGCTTAGTTCTTTAGCTTAGAACATATAAATATATATGTAATAAAATAAAAAGAATGGTAATACGGCGCTGATACTAAACCATCCGAACAGTCAAGCTTTGCGGGTTAGTATCGGCGCCGGTTTGTATTTATTTTATTTTATTCTTGCGGCGTATTTAAAATACCCTTACTTTTTAAAGACAATAGTTGTCTATCCCTAAGAAAAAATAAACAAACTTTAAGAAACCTTTTTGTGGTTCCTCACCGTTTTTGTGGGTCTACTGTCCACTGATGGTGCGAGAAACCTCGCGATGGGAAATCCTTAATCCACTTGTTCGGAGATAGTGGATTGTTGGAAAATTTTAAATGCTACATCCCAACATTCTGCTCGCTTTATAATTATGAAAAATGTTCAGTATAACGGTACCCGCCACCATTACTCTAAGAAACTGACTGCTGGAAAAATCATAGAATAAATAACGTAAATATTATTTTCTTCTCATAAAGGGTTGAAATCTGTCGGCGGAGGGGTTAATCTCATTTAAGGGATACAAAAAAGTTCGCTGGAGCGCTGAGAAAATTCAAATTTCTATATCCCAATCAGCGGGCCACATAAAGTATTAATCCTTGGGGGAGGGGCGGATAAAAAATTCTCGTCTCGAGACAATAGTAGAAACTGGCAATTTATAAATCCCCCTACCATCCTTCGTCCGAAGTCATAATGGGAGGATTAGAGGGCCCGGACGGGAAAACGAGGTTATCAAAATTGTTTTGAATGGAAACAGCTCTCTTTTTATTTCGGCGCTCCGTCGGTCCTCCAGGAAAATAGGATCCCGATTGTGCCATTGTCTCGTTTTTCGGGGACGCTTTTCCGAAAAAAAAATGGAGAAAGGAAAATTTTTATTTTCCGTTTGTTTCAGTTATAGAGAGGCTTTAATGTGGGACAATGGTTGTGGGGGGGGGGGTTGGAGGAGGAGGAGGAGGAGGAGGAGTGGGCCCCGGAGGAATGTGTTTATCTTGGAGCGGGGAGCGGAAGCGTTTTATGGCCGCATAACGTCGGGCCCAAGGAAGAGACAAACCCCGGGCTATGGGCTATGGGCTATGGGCTGGTCTCCAGATATTCCCCGCAAACTTAAACCGCCGCTGCTTGGAGCCTGCTCTCGGTTTAGACTGGTATCGCCCCGCAGTACTGGTAAACAACACGGTACTGTAAACAATAATTCCAAATATTCGGAGCCCTAATTTATTTTTACAGCATTTTTCCGCACTTACATCCGGATGAAGGCATTAGATTGCGACCATTGATTTTGGATTACAAAAATGTAGACCAAAAAAAAACGAAAGAATAAGTTTGTTCGTGCCTAGAAGTGACCCGGAATAAAATGAGATAAACGAAATATTTTTAATTCATTGAAAATTATTTCAACAAATATGCGGTGTCCAAATCTATGTTTTGTCAAGTGTAATTAAAATAATTAAATTCAAACGATAGAAACATTAACCAACATAATAGAGAGCTAATTTATTACTTCAAGAAAACTTCATTTTATCTATTTTTTTCTTGAGAACTCTGTAAATAAAGGCCCACTTAATTGCGCCCTTTAATGTTCAACTGCCAGGGAAAACAATTGTAATTTTACAATTTTCCGCTTCTTATAAGCGAGGTAAATGTATTCAGTAGTAGTTGTATAAGAATTTGAACTCGGCTCTTATCTAGGAGTTATACGTTTAAGCATGCAAATTAGGTTTCAGGCCCCGGGGGGGGGGAGGTTAAAGTGTAAATTTACGGCTAGCGTGCATGTGTTGAGTATTCGGTTTTTGTTTTTTAACGGAGTTCTCTCTCCGAAGCTTGTGGAAGAAAAGCACGATCTCGCTTCGCCCGGTTTGACGACACAGTCGTTTTTCTTATTTCACGGTGTTTTTCCGCGTTTAAAACCTGTTTCAACAAAAGTTGTAGTAGTGGAGCCAATTCCTATTGAAGAACAGAGTAAAATGGCTAGAACCATGGTACGAAAAACGACCTTCTGCCTGAAGTGTAAGACCCGATAAGAAACGCTAACCTCTAGGTACCAAGACTATATATAAATATTTTATATTTTTTAATTAATAAAATATTTTTTCAAAAATGAAGGACAGCAACAATAAACACTTTCCAGCTCACTCGGCGGAACGTGTCCTCAAGTGTGCCGCGTCACGCTCGTAAATCACCGGTGACCTCCGAGAGCCAAATATAAATTGTTTCGTCGAGAGAGAGAGAGATAGAGTTGAGAGGAGGGATGGATAGGGAAGGCAGACGGAAAAATAAAAGAAGAAAGACAATAACTCGGCGTATCACACAATACTTGGGGCGGGGGGGGGCCGGTGGGGGTCATTGTTTGGACGGGGCATTGTCCCTGCCGGGAGGGTAAACTTCCTGGCTCATTGTTGGCCGCCCCCGAGGTGGCTTCACCGACACCCAAATCCGGACCGGAAAAACGGCCCTTCTTTTTCTCTCTCTCTCTCTCTCCCTTTTATTAGACGGAATTCCAACTAATGACTCCCGCCGCCACCGCCATATGCTATATGTTGGAAGTTTTTTTTCTGTTTGCGGCCCAGCATTTTTCAGTAAGATCCAGTATTTTAGCCGGGGTTTATTACAGTCGCCACCAATTAACACTGGGTATTGTTCATGAGGCACGGTATACAGGTACGGCTATAGTTCGTACGGGGTAGCAATCATACACGACGCAGTGTACAAAAAAATGAACAAAATTGAACATCACACAAAATCTTCCCAATTTCTGCCAACTGACAGATTTCATATAGGAAACAAAAAATTAATAAAGATAAAGGATATTTTAAACATGCGTAGCGTTAATAATAAAATAGGCGAGAGAAAATCAAACGAGTGACGATAAACTGCAAATTAATTTTTCCCCTATTTCGGACTTCTGTTGGCCAAATTAAGTCGGAGAGATCGTTCATCGGGAAGGCGTGAACAATTGTAATATAGACTTTTTAACTGGGAAGCGTTTAGGGGTTGACGGGGGTTGAGGGGGTGGTTTCGGTTTAATGAATAGCCAAGTTTCGCGAGGGGGCGGGTTGGTTCTACGCCCATCATCCGTCGGCCATTAATCTGAAGGCGCGGAAGGAGCGTGGACGGGGGTGATGGAGGGGGGGCGATATTAATTTCTGGTTCCAGAGAGAGAGAGAGAGAGAGAGAGAGAGAGAGAGAGAGAGAGAGAGAGAGAGAGAGAGAGAGAGAGAGAGAGGGTGCTCCACTCACCGCCAGTATGCCTTTTCCTCCCCCCGGCCGTGATTAATATGCCTCCGCGGCCCACCACCAAGGGGTGCCTTACCCGACGTCTTCGGAAAAATTGCGGCGTCCGCAGCTTTCTGAACACTTTTTTATTTTATTTTTTTAATGCCCGACAAAAAAAACAAAGGCCTAAAAAGTCCGCATAAACCGGGTTGAGGGGGTGGAATGACATTTCGAGCGAAAAGGACGGGGAATTATCGGCCCGGGAAAGTTTTCCCGGTCTTGATTAATCTTCAATGTTAGTTACACCTGTGGTTTATCATAGTTATATCAAGTTATTTTTTACTTGGAAGCAACAATGTGCACTCCCTCCAATGCACTTGGCGGGCCTAAGAGCCCGGTAGGATTACGTTGAACCGACGTTGTTTCTCGGGCTTTCACGTTATGCCGCCCGATTGGAGCTCGAGTGTATTATTCCTGATTTGCGGTTCACGGTCGGGTAAATGCGAGTTTACGTAGGTTCGGGTTGCCAAACCGTGTGGAATGCTCTCCGCGTGGTGAGGTTGATCCGCTCCGATTTATGGTCTGGCTCAAGGGTTTTTCCACTCCTGAAACCATTTAGAGAGCTCAAATTTCCGATTGTATGACGTCGGACCTTGCCGAGGGAAATCCTATTACACGCACAAAGCTGCGAGTCAATAAATAAATACGCGTACTTCACGAGGTGGAAAAAGAACGTTCCAGCAATTGCGCGCTACCTATCAGATAGAGGATGAACTATGTTGCACCCAATCCTCCAATCTTTTAACATATACTTTGTCCTAAGATGTGCTCAATTATTACTATCATAGTCAGCGATTTTATGGTACAATGTTCAAGAATTTTGCTCTATCGTCCGGAATTAGCGTTCCATGTCTATTACACGTAAGGAAATGAAGTCAATATTGCTAAAAAACAATTCAGAAAGTTGTAAAAATAGTGGTTCAAAAATGTTTCCATTATTCTCAACGGGTGATAGCAATGCCGCTGTCAATAAATATTTCTTGACTACATTTCCCTATCGTACCGCAAAGTTTAGAATAGTAATTCTAAGTACAGTGGAACTACGATTCAAGGGATTAAAATGTTTTAAAATTAAAAATTCAATATTCATAAATCACATAAGCAGTAAAATGCGGCATCATTCACATTGTGATACCTAAACCAAGGATTTTATACATCTCGCGGTTCGTATCGTATCCGAACTATGCATTTAAAAAACAACATTAATTTAGACTTTTGGACATTCATTATATTTTTGACGTGCTTAATAGGACAGCTCTGACCTTGTTATTCTTTAATCTAAAAGTGGAAATGGAGTATGAATATTTTATGGAACAAAAAATTTGGACAATGTTCAGGAGAGTTTCATCAAATAGTAACGATTCTGCGATGGGATGAAATTTGGAATGAAAAGTTTTTCAGATAATAAATTATAAATTTACTATTTGGTTCCTTTGTGCATACAACCATACCGTTAGAACCACGTTGGATATCGTACTGCCTTCCTAGAACTAATTTTTCAATGCCATTCTGAGTCCAACATGAGAGTCGTTTAATGGTACATAGTTTACTAGTTGTTTTTTTCATTCGCGTGTTCGGTATAAGCCATTTGTGTCTTTGGTCAATAACAACGAACGAACAAGTTATTTGAATTTCAAGATAGGCAAACTCGGGGATTTGCATAGTTCAAAACGGGGCGTTTGCACACTTCTGAACCCTGTCAGCGATTCTTGGGAATTCAAAATACAAAATGTTTAATTAATAGTTTTTTCATTGTTTTCATAGTTTTCGCAATTTCCTTCTAAAATCTCTACAAGAAATATATCAAGCTCCTAATTTTATTATATTAAGCGATATTTATCCAGAGAAAGGTTCAATTTAAAACCGATTTAAAAGCACGCGGAGTTTCGAGTCAAAGATTTCTCGCGATCGGAACAGTCCGAGAGTATCTCAAATGTTCTTATTACACTTTGGCGTAATTATATAGGAAAATCCACACACGAGATTATATGAGCGCTTGAACATTGTGCAAGAAAACCATTTGTGGAGCCGACACGTTATATCATAATTTTCTCGATACATATTCATAAACATGTTGGGCGGGGTTAATTTATTCAATCTCGGTTTTTTCATCGCAATTTAAGGCCCGGGTAAGGGAAATATGGAAGCCGATTTTTTCAACCCCCTCCACCACCCCCCAACCACCGCCACCATCCCCCAAGAAAAACTATTTTATGTATGCATAATAATTGGGCCGCAGTATAAAGTTCTGGCTTAATCCTAGCCCGAGAGCCGTTTGTACTCTGCTTGGGCAAATAGCGGGACGTGAAGACCGCAGAAGAAAGGAAGATGACCTCTCTAAACACCAAGCGTTATATACCCCTTTTATGGATATCGGATAAAAATTAGTGAAATTGTTATTCGCTGTATTTAATTATTAGTCGTAAATTGTAAATACCTGAAAGTTTTTATATTATTTGTTCATGCTTATTTTACATTTCTTCCGATATATATTTTCATGGCATATTATACCTATTATATATTATTTCAATTAACTGAAGACAAGTGGACTGTAGCCGGGTATCATCGATTTCGAACATCGTGATATCGAACAGCAATCGTTATCTTTAGGCAAACGGAAATCAAGTTCCCGAAAGTCTTTTGTCTATCCACGTATCGTCCTTCACCTTTTTATTGCGGTAAGTATAATCCATCTTCGTACGGTGGTGCGGGGGGTGGGGGGGCCGGGCAGGAATCGTTACAAGGCTTTCAAATCCGGTGACTAGCACAATCCTATCAGAAGGCGCCATCTTGAGGATCACAAATCATGAAGATATAATAATGAGGGAGGACCCAATTGATAGGTGCCCTCTGCCCTCTTTTGACGAATGATAAATGAGATTCGACCGGTGAATTGTACACAGACGGAAGTAGTTATAATGCAACCTTTTTTACGATTCCCATCTGTTGGGGAGGGGTGGGGTTAATCGAAGTCTGTAATTGAACTTTCGGGAATGATGGACTTGAAAACGAAAAATTACGTCCAGAGATATCTCGCCCAATATCAGTTGTTAACCGGAAGTACATTTCGACACTATTTTCGGTGTCATCATTTATTTTTTAAACTGAAATCTACTAATATATTGCGCTATTTTCATTAGATTTCTGAATCCCTCAATCGGAGTGAACCCTAAACATGGACGAGACAAAATAACGAATATATTAAAATAATTTTGTTTCAGCTAAATATGCAGCTAAACATGCGTCAAACGGCGTCGATGCGGCAAACCCGTAGTAAGTTTGGCGGGTTGAGTATTTTCTTGTTGTAAGGGGTTTTTTACAATTTTATGTGACTTGGGTACAACGTAACTTAATTTATTATATGGTGAGTTTTAAATTAAACGAGTCCTTAAGTTCAGTTAATATTCGTCGTATTTAATAACAACTATTAGGTAATTTAATTAAGTGAACTAATATAATATTGATTGAGTTGGTGCACGTATATTGTTATACCATCATAATGAAGTTTTGACCATAGAGGAAATCTTATACTGATTACAACTGGGATTTTTAAATTAAGTATGCGGATTGTATTATAGCATACAGTGTTTGTGAAAATATATAAATTGTCCCCACCTATCAGATTTATCAGTAAATCTAACTTTCTCGGGAGGAAATCCTGCTCTCTCTCTTTGCTATAAAACGAGCCAACAATTACACACGGTAAGTTATAAAATGTAACATAACGTTCGAGACATAAAACACAGACGCGAGCTACCGACTGCCCACTCGGTGTTTGCCCGCTCGGTATGGAGCATAATTGGAACGTGAATTGGAGAATCGACGTGCCAATATTATGGTTGGCTATTGGAGTGGATTGATTCAGCTGTAAATTATGTTATTCCACCTTGCATTGTCGACTGTGCAAATAGTGAAAGGCAATTAACGCCATACGCGCCAATAGTGCGTCCCCACCTCGCCAGGGCAGTATTTCCTTTATTTTTATACAGAATTAACAAATATTGACAAATCGGTTTAATTAGGTTCAGTTTATTTTTTGACGCAGTTACTGGACGGACATAGCGAATATCGAGGTTGGTTTCTCAAAGCAATTCACTAATTAATATTAGCTTCAGAACGCAACTAGGTAGTGCGCAATAATTACGTTAAAGTTTGATTACGTATAAAAATAGATCTAAAGGACATACCAAAATACACATGATTGCACTATAATATATTGCTTATGATTTCAAGAGCATTAATCAAATGGGACTGCTATGCACGAGGCAATCACAGCTTTTAACCCCATTATAAGTCATATTTATTAAGCATAGCATTCGAAGGTTTAATGAATTCAGTAACAAGTGAAAAAGAACAATAATAACTTTAAAAAGTAATGATGATTGACTTAAATTAGAATCTTAATTTTTCTTGAATCGTGTGTTCATTTCGTGTTGGCGACTATATATGTCTGCGAATAACTAAATGATTAGGCTTTAGTTCTTAAAATCTAAAGATCTTATTACGCTAAGAAAAAAAGGAAAATTTTCATTTACATTCACAGTACATTAAGTCGGAAACGAGGAAAGGTCTCCCTAACGAAGATTCACGGGGAGAAACGGTAAAAATGAGCCCATGATGAAGAGGAATAAATTAGCTCGGAAATAAAGGTTAAAGAGCCAGTCACCAGGCATTCTTGAGAGCCAGAAGAGAGAATGAAAAGACAAAAAATGTAGATTAACTTTTATTTGAACGTCATTAACTGAACATTCTGAAATGATAACGCCTGCGACGCAGTATTTAATGTCAGTGGGAGGGATTACGTTACATGAGCATCTTTCTTATTAAGCTTTTCAAGCTTATTAAGTTTTGAGCATTTCTTGCTAGTTCCTTCACAACACATTTAAATTCTGGTATTATTCACTGTCTGCGGGTATAAATTAAATTATACGTAATTTTAAATATGGTTGAGAATTGGAGGAATAAAATAGTTAGCCAGTATGGAGTTACCTGTAGTAGTACATATTTTTCCGTAGGAGCGGTACAGTAATACGGGCGCTGTAAAAATTAATGGAAATTCTTCATCACGTAGGTCAGGACAATTTTCTTTCTAAAGGTCCTTAGAGGAGGAGGAGGGGGGGGTTGCTCTAATCGGCCCCCCTCAGTCCGATGATTGGGGCTTTTTGTTAAAGGAGGGGGGGGCCAAAAAAGCGACTCCCGACAAAAAAGGCGACAGGGTTTTTAAACTCCTCGGGGGGTGTGGGAGGGGGAGGGGCACCTAATAGACAATCTTAAATCGTTTCCCGGGGCCTGATTAGGTAAATAATACGGAAATGTAAGGAACAAGAAGAGAAGGGAAAAAAAGGGACGGAGAAAAAGTGCCGAGTTAACGAACTGCGAAAACCGAATTAAAGACGGGTTAGTGGAAGGAGCGGGAGGGGGACGGGGGTGCCTTTAATTTCGATCGATCAATTGGCGACTAACCCCCTTCCTCAACCTCCAGTGCCACCCTTCCTTCCCGCCAATCTTCCTTATTCCCCCTACCGTTATTCCCTAGGGACCTTTCGGGACACAATAGTCCCTTCTCCTCCCCACCCCCATCCTCGTTTACTTCCTTTATACTAATCGTTCTCCCGGCTAAAAACGTTTGTTCCGCCCGATACCCCCTTTTCCTGGAATTCGGGCCCAAAGGGTAAAGCGCCCAGCCTCCTTTTTTCTTGAATGTAAGTACACGCGTTTACATTAAGATTATAAGTAATTCGCAATCGGGGGCGGGGAAATAGGCAGCCTGGAACAATTCAAAATCATGGTGCCCTTCCTTTTTCCTCCTACAGATATACCGCGGTATGCCTGAGGCTTCTCGGACATCAGACAATTCTATAAATAAAGACTGAATGACCTGTCCAAAAAAGAAGTTTCTTCATTCCAGAAGCTCTCCATCCATTCTTAGGGATGTTTAGACTATTTTTGGGGGAACCTAATACTCGTGAGAACAGTTCCACTTGGTGTTCTCCTTCTGCGCCTAGGAGATCACGGGAGGTCGTCCCGTCGTCTTAACGAGTACTCGGCAAAAGGGGCGGTTTAATTGATGTACGTTTCCCCTCCCGTACACAACAAAGAAAGTCCCAAACGCTATTAATCATTTCGTCAAGAAGAGACTAATTACTGATACAGAAAAAATATTTGCTTCCTCGCAGTGTCGATTAGAGGCAAACACTCTGAATTTCGAAAGGATGTATAAACAAATAGATAGACTAAAGATTAATAACTCCCCGCCTGTCTCTGGGCACGGTATATTTTAATGGATCAATATATTTATTAGCATGTTAGCATCAAAACTGAGAATATTAGGTAGCTTACGCAGCTGAATGTACTCTTAATATTAATCTTAATATCCACCGCTAAAATACGTTAATAATACACAAATATTTATATAGTATTTTTAATGATTTCTTCAGCGAATTCCTAACACTTCTCAGTAAAAACTTCGGGGTTCGTTAGTAAATGTTAAATTCATATTTTATAGCTTGACACATGACGTCCAGTATTTTCGACGTCCCGACAGTATCGCCACTTGGTTCCCGGCTGATTACAAAAAGAAGGAACGGAAAAAAGGATTACAAAGATAAAGGAATGGCGTAGAAGGCGGCGGCCCGGGAAAGAAACAAGATTAAGTTGGAAGGTTCTTGAGGACGGATGGGGTTGGGCCGAGGGGGGTCAAGACCTCGACACTTTGTCTTGCCAGGCTAATTACCAGGGGAGACACACCCCTATTGAGACAGATCCCCTCTTATCCCGGGGGAACTTCTACGGGCCCCTATCCCTATGGTCCGGCAACTGTGCCCCACTCTCTTTTTCCTATCGGGCAACCGGATTCGTCAATATGCCGTTTATTGATATACCGTCGACGTATATTTATTCCGGTTCGGAAAAATTAAATATATTTATCGGGTTTCGTTGTAATTTTTATAACCGAATAACATTATCAGTCTTGCGATTTTTTTCTCTACTCTTGGACTCGGTCCGATTCTAAACCGGTTTCGGCTTTTCACCATAGTCAATGTCGTTAGTTTGTTCGGTCGATTAAATTATCCCAACAACTCATGCGGTCGCCTACGTTTCGGCGAATTATTAAATTGAAAACAGTTCGGGAATCATCCCCCTCCCCTTCCCCACCCACAAGTTTTAATTACAATTAGCGAGGGAGAGAGTCTTGCCAATGCGGCTGAGTACCGCAGTAGGAGTTCCCGCAACACTCCCGGCTAACAACCCAATATCAGTCTCTGCCGGTTGTAGGCGCCAGTCCAAAAGGGTACTTTAAACCGCTGCATACTGGTTGGGATAAGCCCTAGACCATTCGCCGACCTTTTAAGACTGCGGATCTTGTTGGTAGTAGAAATTAATTCATAAACAAAACAATTCCAATTTATACTTTTTGAAGTTTTGAATTGAATTGAGGAACGATAAAAGTGCTCGATATATTCTAACTACATTGCTGTAAATATATTATTTTCAGTAATGAAACGAAAGTGAATATATATAGAGGGAGAAAGACAGATAATAATGACAATGTTTCTCGTCCTCTAACTAACTGACTTTGCTGCCGAAATCCGCTGAAAAATTTAGAATTCTATCGGTTCTACATAAAATCCATTACGTACAGTGCAAGGCTATTACCTTCAGAAAAGAGATGGAGGATTCCAATATTCAAAATGGAAGCAAACTTGTTCAAATTGTATTATAACTCATATTTCTCGTTTTGTCTTGGTGATATGTTTTTCTGAGCTTATTATATTATTTTATTATTTCGTGTTTTTTTTAGGTGGTGTGTTCCATTATGGGAGAGGCAGTGAGGAACTGGCCGTTCTGTGTTTTTTTTTCCCATGTTCAGATCTAAAAGGTTTTTGCCGGGCGCTTCACTGGTCGACTCATCTCGCGCCGGCCCGCCGGATATTTCGAATGTCCCTCGGGCCTGTTTAGGCGTTACGAAGTCCCCCTCTGTCGTTGAGCGATGGTCGTTGGGTTTTACGAGTGTTTTCGAAGCCCCCTGCCGGGCGGGGGGGCGCGTTAAGGGCGGAACGGGTGCCCGGCCGAATGTCTCAACTTGCCGCTAACTTGTTCTGGATGGAATTCCTTTTCTGATTGCGTCACTGTCCGAGCGGCCCCTTCCTCCCGTCCAGGAATGTACACTACTTCCTCAACACAGCCTCCAGATATTATTGTTCGACGCACAATTTTTATTTGTACGCAGTTGTCAAATTAAAATGATCTTAAAGATAGTGAGTATAAAACCATATGTCAGATCTGACAATCTACTTCTCTCAGTGATAAAAATATATCTGTAAAAGATATGCGTGAAAACATTGGCCCGCAGTGTAAAATGTTAACCATAAATGAGCCCTTTATGATTCTGAACGTATATATATAACATTTTGGAAAAATGTACTGCATTATAATTTCATGTACTTCATGTTGTCAGAAAGAACCGTCATTCCAATTAACGACAGGATGGCTTTTGATCAATTCCTACGTCAAAGTTCCTGAAGAAAAAAATTCATTCACTCCGCTACAACAATTTTCAACCAGTAACCGCAGAAACATTTTACGTTACTGATGGGCTATAATATTGATTATTAACAGGTATATACTACATTCCATGAACATCATATATAGGTAAAATGTTGGGCCGGGAAAAGACTGAATAATTTGACCGCTAAGGCAATGAAGGTAGGTCCCGGGGTCTTTTGAGGCACCGCGATGGAATTGCTCGTTTCTCATTCCGCAGCGTTTCCCTTTGTTGTATTATTTATCTTCCAAATTTCCAACCCTCGCTTCAAATTGGGGAGAGGGCGGGATTGGGGAGGTGCTTCATTTTCAACGCTAGGGGAAAAGTCATTTGGGAACGAAAAGAAGTTTTGACTTTAAAGTTAACAAATCAAGAAACAATTTGTAGTTAAGCGGCCTCTGTGAAATATTCATGGTTTAGTGCACACATTTCGGTCTAAAGAATGGCATTATTAAAGATTATATGATTAAAATTACAATTTTATTCTATTTCCCAAAATATATTTTAATTCTTTTTATTTTTATAGACATTCATTATTCCTCAGAGTCATTGCAGCAGTATATATAAAAGCGCTACCTATTCAACAATTTTCATTGGTGGGCTGAAAGCATAGCGACGGTTATAAGTATAATTTCCCCATAATAGTAACTACGGTATGACCAGAAAAATTCACTCTCTAATAATTGGTATTGATTTATGAAAAATAATCCCCCTATATTATATTCCGAACCCTCGGTACGAATGATGTCACGGCCAAGAGCATAGTAATACAACATAGTCCTTTTGGAAAGGACAGAGATAGTACATTTTTACACGGAAAGGGGAGCCAAAAAAGCGTTCTTTAAAAGAGCCAATGAGATGAAGCCGTCCTAATAAGCTATAATAACGGCTAACGAACTGAAATAATAAAACTGACCGTAATTAGTTTTAACCCTGTGCTTTTTGTCGGTCCGAACGATTTCATTGATTGGAGCCGGCAGAGCGGTTAAATTTTCTTGGCTCTCGCAGGCATATTATTTCTGCCCACAGTTCACGCCCCCTCCCCTTCAATTTTCTCCGGTTACGAGCTCAGTTCGTCCCGCGCAGTCAAACTTCGGTCCTCCGCAGCTCTCTTTGGACCGGTAATAAATCCAATCGTAAAAAATGACTCACGCACGCCACCTATTTCCTCCTTCTGAATTTCTTTTTCTCTTTTCACCCATCTCCCTTGTTTTTTTTAGAAGGTCACGTTCGCCTTTCATTTACGAGGAAACTCGCCCCCAAAAAAGGATAGACGGTCGGGAAGAGGCGGATTTTTAATACCGGTTTTCCCAAAACTCATCGCTTCCCTTCCTTAAAGTTTCGGACCGCGCGGTATTGGCTATTAAACGTATAACAGCTTGTTCATTATACCTGCACGAAACTGGGTTCAACATTTTTTTTGTTACATTTAGCTCAGATGGGGCCTAGACACTGCACGTAAATCTGGAACCGCACAATAACGCGAATAAATAAAAAGAATACTTTTATAATTCTTAACATTCTTCATAACGTACATACGTATTAGACACAGATAAATGTGTGATCTTTGGAGACACAGGATAAATATTCTGTTTCAAATTTTCTTTAATCTTACCACTGAGTTCCTTTCAACATATTTTTTTCAAAATAACTGAAATGATTATTCCTTTAGAACTTATCGAAATTAGTCGGGGACATGGTGATTACATGTTTTCCTTCACAACGAGCATTAATCCTAATATCTAATTTCTTCCCTCCACCCTTTTCATTCAATTCCATACGAGCTCCGATGTGTGAAAACTCGATGCTGTATCACGGTCTTGCTCGTTAATCATCGGCTTTTTCCGGATGAAATATGATTTTTTTTTTCCCCCGGGGCAATATAATAAGGAAACCTGCCTCTCTTTTCCTTAAACGTCTGATAGATTAAGGTGCCGCCCCCTCGGACCGGTCCCCGACTGCCCCATCATCCATTTTCCACTATCTCTCCCGCCTATTCATACTCTGAATTGTATATAGATGAATTCCAATCGTTAAATACAATCAATTATTCAACAGCCTGATGTATACAACTGGCAGAAGTACGTTCACTCCACTTGTCATCGTTCTATCCAATAGTTATTATGCTCAAGTTCACTGAATTTCTGTGGTCAAGTTTGTTGTGCCAATACTAAGTACACTTTAAGAACTTGGGGCCATGTTTTAATTGAAAAATGACAATTGAATGAAATTAACTCTGAGATACTGAGCCAATAAATAATAGATACACCATACAATCATCCAAGCTTGTAAACTCATGCAAATGATAATACCTTTAAATAACTGGATTCCATATTATGTAATAGATAATTACAATTGGGTAAGAGAATTATGAGAAATCGACTTTATTATTTAAGTGATTTAAAATAGCTGTTTAAATTGACAAACCTAAGGCAGTAGCTCTATAGACCATTGACATAATACTGATAAGCAATATCTTATCTTGTTTCATGAATCAGAAAACCAGTATTAATAAAAGTCTTTTTATATAAGTATGAAAAGTGCTATTAAACCAAAATCTACAATGATTTGGCTCACTAAAAAATCAACTTAAAACTCCATATTGCATTATTTTCAGAACACAGCCCAGCATAATGGAATCCCTCAAATGCCTGGTACAATAAATATTTAGAACATTCCCAATACTGAATAATAAACTTGTTGATAATTAAACACACTGCCTAAACTGGCCAAAGTTCCTATTTCTGTCTGAAATATTCAGTTAGTAATAGTATATAAATATATTTATATTAAGGAAAGCACACACAATTCCCAAACTATCTCTATAATAAATGATTTACTTATGTACTCCATTTATTTCCTTACTTTTTTAGGTACAAGCAATGTTGAAAGATTCTACCGCACTCTAGGAGCGAACCTTCCAAGTTCTTAACGTCCTATGACTAGTGCTGCTATCATGTAGGTTTGTGTATCTAGGGAAACTAACACCATTTGTCCTACGTTTATTATTTGAATTATTCTTTCTGTGTACATTTCACACCGAAAGTGATAAGAAAGGAATAACTTAATGAAGATAGACTTATCAAAAAGCAAATCCGTGAATAAATTGAATAATCGTACCGGGAAGAGTGAGAAGAAAAGGAAAGTAATATTAAACAATATTTGAGTAATATTAAATGTGGTAAACCATATTTAAAATTTAACCCGCCCTTTAAAATGTTGAGGCATCCTGATAATTGAATATGTCCGAAAGAAGCTTAAGATAATGTACATTCCATTTTTTGCTTTTTCAAACTCGTTTGACAAATGTAAAATTATAATTTCAAATCTAGATCAGGGTGTAAAGGATAACTACCACATTACACTTCATTGAATTAAAATCGCACAAGAAAGTAAAATGGACGTTTATATACACCATGAAAAATAGTTAATCACTAATCATTATGATAATAAATTAAGTAAATAAATAAGCTGAATAAAAAGTTTGAGACTCAAGCCTAGCATAATACAAGCTTTAGTAACTTCTTGAACCATATGTGACACTTGCTGCAAACCTTAGCTATGCTTTATTAGTTCTAAACAATCCAAAAATGAACAAAATTTCACTCTTGCAAATTGCAAAATTTGCAATTCAATTTTCTACATATCAACATGCATGTTAATGCATTTTGTAACACATTTATGCTTTTTATTGGATTATTGTTGATCCTAATTTCAATCCTTGAATTGGTCATTAATTGTGATTTTCTTAAGGTAAAAATTATATGTACCGATACGTATATTACACTTTCATCAGTATTTTGTAAATAGCGTCCACCCACTGGAGCCATCTAGCAGTACTACTGGAACTAAGGAAAAGCAGGAAAATACTGGCCACTATACCGGAAACAAGAAATTAGGCCCCATCCAATATTGTTCGGCTTCATTGAATATTTAATGATATTATACAATCAAATCAATTCTTTTAAACCTAATAAAATATTTATTCAAAATAACTTTAAAGCAGTTGTCATAATTTTCACATACAGGACGAGGTATTAAGGAATGTTCCTAATGACACATAAGGAACATATTTACGTATTTACTTCCTGATGAAATATCGATGTTTGTATATAGACAACTGTTTGTTTTTATAAGTCTACTATTTTATTATCGAATCGCGCATCAAAACGAATGAAGAAAAGACCTACACTGAACTACGATGGTTCAGGTCGAGGGTATTCTACTGAAAAACGAGGTTGTAGCATCGATATATCGATACTTGGTGCATCGATATTGTCTAATGGATTCTAACATCAGTTTTGCTTTTCTATTTAATTAGCGCGATTTTATTTTTAAAAAATTTGATTTACGAACGTTACACGTCAAATAAAGGGCGTTTTGCGGATCAAATTTTCTGTAGAGCAACCAGATATCTGCGATATTTTCCAGTTCGATCGTGATTATTATTTTTGCCGCGAACATATATACGAAGCCAAGCACAAACGCGATATATAATATTGGGCTTTATTACATCGCGAAATTGAAAAAGAGTACTTTTTAAAGTACATTTTTAAGAAAAAGCACTTTTTAGTGTACAAATTTGACGGGGCGATTTGTATTGGACGCGTGTGGGTTTAAAAAGGGCTAACTCGGTTGATTTTTATGGCGGCACTGTTTTCGTGAGATGCAGCTGAGCCGCCAGTGCCTGCCCTCTCTGTCACTATCCTCCGTGATCTCGCGGATGCCAATACGCAGGTTACACGGGCATACGATACAAGTCGCCACTTGTCGTCATAGTGAGTAATTTCTTTTTCAGTATAACGCGGGCTCTTGTACTAGCGTTAAACCGACTACCTGCTTATCGATAACAACCGCTTCAATGATGGGCGAAATAAGCCAGTGTGAAATTCCCTCTTTCCGCGACAGCTTCTTAAATCCGAAACGTTTCGGGAACGTACGAGATGATATCCTCCTGTACGAGACGACAGATCCCGGCCCCTTCCTAGTCCACGTCCGGAAAAACGATGAAAAATTCGCCGGCTCCTTTCAACCTCTGAAGTTCGGCAGCCTACTCATCCAATCGTGCATCCCCGGCATTAAGTCGCTCACCAAAATTAACTCTCGCGTCCTCTGCTTGGAGTTCATTTCGGCGGAGCACGCGAATTCTTTCGTCTCATCGGTTTTCAGCGATATGCATAACGTGACCGCGTTCATCCCCCGCTACCTCGTCACCTGTCAGGGGATCATCCGCGATGTCGACGCCACCATAGAAATCGGAGACATAGTAGGCAGCGTCAAATCTTCTTTCCCGATACTGTCCGCCCGGCGTCTCTTCCGCCGCTGTTTCAACTCGGACGGCCTACTCCATCAAATGCCGACCAGAACTGTTCTGATGCTCTTCAGAGGAAGAACGCTGCCCGAGAGCATACGTCTGTTCTACGTGACCGTGGCGGTCATCCCGTACATACCGCCGCTGCTCAAGTGCACCAGATGTTTGAAATTTGGCCACTACGATAAGTTCTGTAGGTCGGCCGTACGGATGTGCATAAATTGCGCCCGACCGAGCCACGGCTCAGAGATCGAGTGTTCGACCCTGTGCTTGCACTGCCAGGGTCCCCACAGTTCCCTGGACCCGTCTTGCCCCGAAGTCGAGAGGCAGCGCAGAATCAAGGAGCTCATGTCTCGCTCGCATCTCTCATTTCTCGAGGCCGCTAGACGCGTCCCCAAACAGGGCGGTGTTCCCTCCTCCAGTTTTTCCACCATAACGAGCCCGAATACTACCCACAACAGTTTAAAACGTCGCTGCAACTCATCCCCGTCGTTCGATCTCGAAGCCAACGATTTCTCCTCGTTGTATTCAAACGAAAACCCGCTGCCGTCCACCAACGCGACCTCTTCCCTCCCGCACCAGAACAACATTTTCAATGTAGCCGCTCAAAATAAGCTCCGCTCTGTGCTCTCCCCCCTGCCCAACGCGGACGAAGTTCTGACTCTCATATATAATCTGATGACCGACGCTGTTCTCAACAATATCCACAACAACCACGGCCGCGATGGCGCCTCTCCGGAGCACAGGAAAAGCGATGATGACACTTCTCAGGTCGGGCAGTAAGTCCGGTAGGATTCTCTCAAGTAGGGGTGCGCAAAATCCCTCTATGCGATGGCAACGACAACGGGAGTTTTTGAAACATATAAAATAGGATTTTACAAAAGTCCATCGCTTGCATAGAACCGGATAATATTTTGACACCGTGCTAAAAACGAAGGATCGTCAGGAAGTTTGGCATCTCTAAAATAAAAAATGCAACATCCACAACCTTATCCTCAATGAGCAATATACCCTAATCCGCCTTCTTATGTCTACAGAAAGCTGTGAAACCGTGATAGTTTTTCTACCGGCCGCAATGTCCGAACACCTGACTGCGTCGCCTCTAGATGAATAATTCCCTAATGGTCGATCGAATCAATTGATGGTATAGACAATTTTAGAAATGCTGGCCATTTATTTAATCTAAATTGAGAATTATCACCCCGACTTCCGGCCCCATTGAGATGTCCATAGAAGAAGTAAGTTTCTATAAATCAGATTCATACCCAGCCTAAGCAATGTTTCAAACCCTACACACATGGTACAAACCCTATAGCGCTTTGTCGTTGAATCAGACAATTTGTTAATTGCTTGTGACCAGACAGCTAATTTGTGAATTTCCTCTTCTTCTGAGCGATAAATAGATCTCTGTGCACCCGTATATATCGTGCACTTTTTAAAATATGATGTTTCATAAGCAGTGCTATGTTTTATTAGCAATATTTAGAATGCTATAATTCATATATTTAGATGTAGTACCCACCTTATTGTTATAATAGTTGTTACCAACTATTGTAGAATTAGTCAATAAAAGGACTGCATTGTGATATTCGTCCAATTTGAGTAAGATCCCTAATCGCCCCAAAAATAAAATGCCCCAGTAACAGTGCTGGCAGGATGCTTTATCGGGAACCGTCATGCGTACCTCGCGTACATTAATTTATTATTAACATAGTGATATTTATTTATTATTATACATATGATATATATTTATTATTAACATAGTGAAGAACGTTTCCTTCCAAGGTATGTTTCTCATACATTATAAACCGATCAAATATATTCTTATGAACGACCGAATTTGTGCCCATGTTGTTTTGCGACAATCGACACTAAAGATACTGCCAGATTAACGACGAAAACCGTATATACGAAAGATAATTTCTGTTCCTATATTGAGGACGAATAATCGTCGTTTTGCAACGGCACCAGCCACCCGACGTCCCTGGACGTCGTGGTGGTTCAGACCTTTCAAAAATATGTTTGAGGGAGTTCTGTCACGTTTGACCAGCACCCCTTTTCTTCGCTAACCTACAGTACTATTGGTTTCGCCTTATTCAGACTGCCTATAGCCGCACAACTCACAACAGCATTCCAATGCCCAAAATGCTAACGTTTCATTATGAAACATTAATAATTAGTTTAGTTATGACCTGTGCAAAAATATACACTTAAGATATTTTCGTTAAAATTGTTGGTTTACTATAATAGGTAACAAGAGGGGTTGTTTAGTAGAAACCCCTGGTCATTAGCACAATAATTTTAAAATTCCGGTTTATTTAAAGAAAAACCAATTTTATCAATCTATATACAAAGTAAATACCGATTTAACTTTTAATTTTTGCCTACAGAAATAACAAATAATTTCTATGGTCATTGCACAGCCAAGTGTTGGCGTTTAAATCACTGTACCTTTCACACTGAGGTTATTGGTGGTTTCATTACTAAATATTAATAATTATATTAATTAATTTTTATTTTATTAATTTATAATGTCTTACTAGATTAGTCGGTTTACTATAATAACTTACAACATCAAGTATATGAGTAAAGTGTGAGAACTGGTTTCAGACATCTCTAGACGTCTGCGGCCGGCGATGCCTAATCGCGTTTCTCAGGTTTTGTCACGTTCAAGCGAAACTCATATCTAACCGGAAGAAATTAGTACTGGTTTCATTCAGCTTATTCCAACAGATCAATTATTACAATCTTAGCCCGTTACGTTAGTAATAAAATGAATGTCTCGGGTTTCTCCGCCGCGAACAAATTACTGTTGTTTTCACCTTATTCCGACAGCCCGTGTGACCATATTAATTTTATTTCAATATTAGTCATATAAAATGATAAAATAGTGTACGTTATAGTGTATATAAAACTTTGAGCAGAACGAAGAAAATTGAAAATTATAATTCATGATATCCTCTTGTGATCTACTCGCTTATTTGGTTGGTCCTAAAAAATGTTCGACTTATCCGAATTGTCGGATTTGTACTTTCTTATGCAGTGGATGTGTAGTAATTACGGGTGCAGAACGGAATAGTCCAGTGAATTGATAACGGCTGCACACTGTTCCCAATCGTATATCTCGGGGCATATCGGCCTCAAGCGAAAACGTATACCTCTCGAACTGCCTTTGTCATCGTTCCATTCCATCTCATATATTCGATCACTAGGAAATCGACTAAAAATTAAATATATTCAGTGGAAATCTTTCAGCAACGAAACATTTGACGTGAAAAACTGTTTCTTTAAACAGCGCACGGGGATTAAGGTTTTCCCTCTGCCAGGTTTCTCCCATCGTCAGTAGATAACACGAACGAATTCACGTGGCTGGACGGAAAAGTTTTCCTAATCCAGATTCGTGGGAAGGGCAAGAGCCAACGGTAAAGAGAAACTAAACGGTTCGGACGTTCGTCATAATAGACCAGTCGCGAGGTTGTATGTGAGAAAGACGTTTACTGCTGCCAACTCAGGACAAGGTAATGAGTTTAAGAAAGAAACAAAAACTACGTATCTGCGCGCCGAGAAGAGAGGCTCAGCAGACCGTACAGAATCGTCTGTTTACAGGTTCTGTCACGTTTAGTCCAACTCCCCTTAACCGTCAGGAACACAGACTACTATTGGTTTCGCCTACTTCAGTCCACCTGTCCCTCAACACTTCAGGCTGGCTTCATTTGAAAAGTATCTTTAGAGACTTAACCCACAGTGTCTCGACGGGATGGATAATTGGGGGGAATGCTCCCAAATGGTTTTCAGGCTCGCTGACTATTTGTGTACAAGTGCAGTGTATGCGATTGTTCAGGGATAATGGAGTGGCCCAATATAGCACCAAGTGTTTATGGACAACAATATATTTCTGAAAGAGATTTCAATAAGATACAAGAAGAAAAAATATATTAGTATCAACAACGATTATGCTGAGGATGAACGTTACGGGGAGCGTAGCTAGGAAGCGCTACAATGGCCTAGTATGAAGTAATACGTACTGTAATAGAATCGATTAAAATGTGATGGGAACTGCTCAATCCCAAAAAACCCACTATTTTATCTTCGTTTGAAGATATAATAGCATTTCATTACAGTATTTTATAACAGCATTTCATTCCTGAAAATTTGTTCCTCAGGCATAATAACCAGATCATCGCGAGTTTCAGCTTGCTCGACTGGCTCGAAATAGTGGCTGAGATATGAACACACAGCATATCTAAAATGACAGCAGGCAAGGTATATTCACTTCTTTATTAGATCTTACAACGGAAGTATGTCAGGACCTCGTACTTAACTGAGCATAAAACGTCCGAAAATCGGCATTGATGTCCTTTGGAGAGTTACGACAAAAAATATGCAAAGTAATAGTTCCTTCGATAATATCGAACGAGTAGCGGCCAAGGAATATGAATGCGATGCAAGAAAGAATGAAAGAATGTTTAACATTTTCAGACAGGCAGAGAATATTGCCGTGAACCGGTAGACGATAGAGACAAAAGACAGATTTTGGGACATACTTTCGACGAAATTCCGCGTATGTACATCTAAAATTGAATAATATTGGTTCGACTAGCTGAGAGAGAGAGAGTTCATTGCTGTTGAGCCCATTACTCCAACAGGTGTTTTATGAAGGTACGCATGCTCTACGCCGGGTAAAGCCAGCTGTTCGAACACCCTTGAAATTCATTAATTAGCATTTAAATTATTTTTCCTTTTTCCTTTACTGAATATATCTCAAAATTAAGCTTAATCCTGCCAGATGTATAATTAGAACTTTGGCTTCTCAAACTGCCGTCGCTCGAACCTCGAACGTAATAATGTGTTTTGTAATAATTTACAAAATTAAGCTATTTCCCACATAGCATTTCTTGATAAAAGCAATAAAAGAAATGTTGATAAATTTCTTGACAAACGATACAGAAAACTGTAAACTGGGAGTATATAAAGACCTGAAATGAATCTGCGTTATCTTCCTCCTCTTATCATTATACTGGTATTCGCGTGTACTCGTCGTCAAAAAGCAACGATTAAGCTAAGTATATTCATCTTTAATTTGCAACTGATAGTCAGCCAATTCTCCATTCCAAATAGTCATAGGGATCACAAATGGCGATAAAAATTTTTGACCCCGTTATTTCAATAACTTATCGCGTTTTAGAGTTTAAGGAGCCTGAAAAAATACCCCGTGCCACGTAAACTGTTTTTCACTAAGGAAGGAATTATTATAACTGCACAATTCAACAACAGGCTAAAGTTTTCCGTTAATTAATAATGGTAGTTTCAGTACCTCAAGATGAAATTATTTGGGGGCCTGTGATGGAGCATATTTATATAATGTAGCCTGTTTATAACAAATTGTAGACCGACTGTTTAATAAATTAGCTACCCAGGACGAATCACTATCAACGTTTACAGCTTTACGATATACATTAATTGGCGGGGAGAAAATTAGAATGAGTTCAGGAAACACTAATCAGTTAAGGGTTGAGTGCGTTTCCCGGACTTCGGAAGCTTAAAATAGCTCCAGCGCGGCTAGCGAGGGTAGGTCCGCTGGTTCAACAGCGAACACGTTATGCCAGTAGTTAGTCCGGTTGAGGCATCTCTATTATTAGCTGTATTTGGAACGCACAGCAATGCCAAGCGGCTGGAAATGAAATAAACACACCAATAACAATAGAAATCATTTGAATTTTAGCAGGATTTATGCATGATTTAGGATCATGAAAACGATTCGCCGTAACGACATCGGCGGTGAAACAAGAGACGAAACATCACTTTCAATTATTCCCCGAGTAATCATAAAACAAAAAGAAGAATACATAAAGTCAAGTATAAAATTTCATAAGAACGATTCGCGAATCGCGAATAGCTGTGAATCCGTCTGAGGGAATTGCACAATATGACGATACGTTGACGTCAGTTCATTCTAAATATATCCCGACGAACATCTTCGCAAAATAGTAATTACAATTATTATAATGATTCACGCGATTTCCGCCTGCCATGGAATATTTCGGTTTATGCTAATTAGATTTCAGCATCTCGCCAGTAGTATACATGTAGTACCATTATGAGGTCAAAACGTTTACTCATGCCAAATAGACGGGTGAATGAACTCAAATAACTATCTATTTATCAACATCTATATTAAAATATTTAAAGAAAGTATTAATATTTAAAGACGTATTTGGAAGGAGGAAAATCCTGACTTTTCTGAGCGTTTTTCAATGAAGCATTTACGCAACGCTTTCCCTTTCTTGGAATTCCCCACTACCCGCGAGCTCCTGAGCTGAATGGGTCTCGTCCAGCGCGTCCCTGAGATAAAGATAGCCGACCGGTCCCTGATAATATTTTATGGGTCTCAATAGTTTTGCGTTCTCGGGGAGCACTTGGGGCCCCTTATTTGGTCGTACATGGATTATACGGATAATGTTGCAGAGTTAAAGGGCCGAAAAATAATACTCATCGTGCATTTTCGCGTTCAGTGGTTACCGTTAGTTACAGTGAAGTCATACTACGCGTACCGGTACTATTGCTGTTCCTACAGTGACGGCGCTAACACGATCGTTAAACAGGAACACGTAACAGCCGCTAACAGCTTAGTTTCCATTGCATTCAGACAGACCGTGAGTGCTCTAGAGTGCGATGATTACGAGTTCAGATAAAGAATTTAACGCCAACATACGGACAACAGACAGGTTCCTATTCACTTGAACTAAGTTGTTGAACACCGACTATTGAAGAGCGTGTAGTGGTACTGTGATGCGTGCCGAGTGATTAACGAGTCATTAACTGAGAGTGTTGACTGCAGCGCGATATTGGCTTTTTTAGTGGCATTTCCCCATTCAAATGTTTAACACTTTAACTGCAGTATTTACAAACATACTGCAATTATCTATTGAAGAAAATAACACCGCCAGCCTTAGGTAATACGGCAGCATTTAATGCCTATATTAGTAGTGTAATTTGAAAAATACTGGGACGATTTTCAGAAGGATAGCCAACAATTTGTAATCTCGATACTTCAAAGGTATTTAAGAAGAAAGTATTTAATGTAGGAATAGAACTGGGGACTAAATCTAATCAGGATCGAAAGCGATAAGAATATAAGAATAAACTCTGACACAAAAACAGTTTCAAAATCACTCCTAGATATTATCTAGGATCGTGGGAATAGAGAAGGAGTCCCAATGCTGATCTAGAGGAGGCCTAGGGCGCCGGTTAGCTCGTTAAGCGGGCGAAAGCCCATCGATCGGGCACTAGAGAGCCGCCCTGACCTTTCTTCTGGAGGCCGCCGTCGGAATCCGCTTACACCGGGTGTGGAGAACTGGATTTCGGAGGCCCAGAATCGCGAGGTCTGGAGGCAGACCGCTGTAGTGGGTTGTGACGGCTTGGATAATAATAATATCGATATTATCGCTAACTTTCGGTAGGATCGCGCAATGGTGTCGGAATAACCACGGTTAGCAGTGGTTGACCCCCTGCTATTCCAGGATATTTCCTGTGTTTGGGAACCGCCTGAGCAGGCTCAGTTGGAAGGGACTTTGTCGGACCCTGATGATGGCACCTATAAGAGATCTGAAACGCCGGAAGCGGACAATACCCTTGAAGACCCTATCAATGGACCCCAATCTGGTGGTTTCCAACCAAAGCAAAATCCCAGAATAGCAAGTTATTCCCACAGCATTACGCGATCCTACATGAACGTAGTGATAATTAAGTTCCGTTGGCGGAAACCTTCGCTCAATATGGATATTGTCTCATTTTTGGAGAGCTTATTATTGGAACTTGCAAGTGATTGTATTTTAAGTTCTCGGCTTTTTATAATCTAACTTTCTTGATTACCATAACCACATTGTAAACAAGTATATTTTGACTTAATACTCATGTACAATCAAATATGTGCCATACGTGTATCAATCAAAATTTTTATATAGTCTACGATACAGTATGTATATTGAAAGAAAAATGAAGTGTTTGTAATTTGTCATATTATCAGAATAATCGACACATCTCAGTTATTTAAGACGAAATATGAACATAGTTATGTAAAAAAAAAACAATTAGTAGCAACAGGTAAAAATAAGATTGTGGCTCGAAAACAAATATTTGTCAGGCCTTGATACTGTCAGATTTCCAAAACCAGACTCAGTCCAGCCTGATTAATAGCAATGACGTCGATACGGGTAGGCGTTAGGCGCGTTTTTATAATTTCAAAATTCGTATGACGTCGACTAATGACTTTATGCCGACCTAAGGCAAACGTCCCGACACGTCAGTTTCCTTTTAAACGCCCGTGAACGGGGAAATGTAAATGTTCGACCTTCAGGCGCAGGGGAATATGGCTTAATTGTTTCAGATACAATATCCAATGGAAAAAATATATTTTTAATCTGTGCTTATAGAGCGCAATTATGCTTCGCCGTTATGCGCTTAAAAAAAGATTGTCTGCTGAAGGCTCAATTAACTTTGGCCTCAGTGGCACTAAAATTTAATTTCATGAGAAATAGTTGGTAATACTATCGCCACTATGACCTATGTCACATCCTTGACACCAAGTTATAATGATAAATAAGTACTGAATAATAAAAACAGTAGTCACTTGCTAAAATACTTTGCGTTAATTATCATCACTATCACGACATACGTGTGGTAGCATTCGATATTTAATAGTAATAGTGCTTGTTTAATAAATGTAGCATATGATATAAATTTGGCGCTATCGCCTGGTATGTACTATAACAGGTAGATATGCGGACGTTCGTAAGTAGGTCACTGCATAACTAAAATTACTTTTTTTTGACTTGCGATGATGGGCAAAAGAAACCGGTCGGTGAGACGACTCGCACGAGTGATGCAATGGTCATCGTGTACAAATATTCTGAACCCACCTTCGTTCAAGGCCCTGATATTCGGTGGTAAGGTCATTAATTATCATACATGTCACATATTTTCTTTCTCCCGCCGCTTCTTCGATCTGGAGTTAGATGGTATTCGGCTGTATGCCATGATCATTTAAAGTGATTTGCATAAATGTGGCAATTGGTCATTTTGTTTCTGTCGGTGTCAGCTCTGTTTGGGGACCCGGCCCAATTTACAACAGAAAACTTAGGAAGAGTATATTTTATAGACTTTTTAAATAAAATCTAAAGTTACACAGCAAGGACATTTATAGTATCATACAGGGAATCAACAATTATCACCTGCAGAGAACTTACAGAAGCAACTTACAACATACCATTCAAGGCCACCCTACCACAACTTATTTCCTCTAAATGTCATTTATATCAAAGGAATGAACATTCTTACCATCAGTAGTTTTCATTTAAATAAGTTATTGCAAAAAAATTCATATCATTGTCGCAGATTAATCCTTTCATTACAAATCAATGGATTATAAGGAATAAACGTTTTCATGAATCAATCAACATGCCAGTAACAGATCTATATATTTTCAGCCACGCCCAATGTTACAAACCTGGATGACCCCTCAACCTATAATTACGGCAAAAACTATGAAGTACTTTTCTAAATTGAATAATAATACTCAGAACAGTGGTTACATTAACCCAATATCAGCGAACCTTATGTTAGCATTCGTTTCTCGTCAAGTTGCCCACGGAATTTGTAAATATTGTGATTTATATTACATTTAAGCTTATTTAAAAATTATTTTCAGCCAAGCAATCGGCGAGCCTAATACGCGACAGTGAGTAAATACACCAAAAATGTCTTTCCTACCATATGGTGAACATAATACCACAACGCTGACTTTGTGACGCCGACCCTTTTGCCAACGGCGGGCCCTTCACCAGATGGTTTTAATTAAATTTTTCATTTTATTGTGAAGCACAAGTGGGATCAATTATTTCGTTTCACTTTGGACTAAAGTTCAAGGAACTCCAAAAGAAATGTAAGCAGGGAAAACATAAGAAAATACATATAATATATTAAGAAAATATTCATATGAAACAAAAAGTATAAACGGTAGACGAAACCAAAGGAATATTATTTTTCAGGTATTCACAAATATTACTGTTCTATCGAATCTGGGCGGACCCTCGTCCTTGAACATTATCTGGAGGGGACAACCAGTTCAATTTACAAAACACATTATACTCTGTGCATCTGAAGCAATTCAATACAACATCATTCAGTTGCAATAAATAAATAATTGAGTATTCAGTCACTAAAATATATTCTAAATTAGGCAAAAAAAACAAGAGTCAATGCCATAGCCAGCGGATTTATTAATACCTTGTACGAGTTACGGAGGCCAAACAATCACCGGTGTGCTCTGAGTTCTGTTGAATGAGATACATTCCATACATGTCTAAATTTAGCACTTCTCCTTTGACCTTATCAGTCACTTAAAACTTGTAAATATGATAAGGCCAAAGGAGGCTATGTGGATAGATCTAATAGAAATTTCCCAATCAAAATTAAAGCATAAGTTGTAAGTTAAAGGTCGGAGCCTATTGAAAATTACGTTCTACAATAAATATCCCGAGACACTAGAATAAAAAGGAAGTAGAACAATGGACTATTCTGATGATGAAGAAGTCTTCATATATTAAGAGAAGAGGATGAAGAAGACTTCCTTTCGACTCATGCGGTTTTCGTCCAGGGTTTTTCAATTACTGAAACCGTTTAAATCGCTAGAATTTCTGAGAAGATATTCAATTGTAAGACAGAAGCGGCGGGATTCCTGTCACATATTCCAAGATATTGAGTCAATAAGTACATAAGTTACTACTATGTATCTTCACGCCTTCTCATACTGAGCAACTACCTTACTATATTACGAACAGAATAGTATTGTTTAATTTACACAACTCTGGCTAAATAGGCGAGCGATATACGAACCGTTAATTACCAGTTGTACTTCGGTAAAGATCGATTGGTTAAAGTCCAAATCATTACGCTATTGAAACATTTCCTATTCCTATGAAATAATCTTATATACGGGGAATATTGAGTGGGAGGTCCAGAAATATAAATATTTTTAAGAATAAAAAGAAAAAAATTCGATCAGATGTTGCGTCATCGGGCAAATGTTGACGCATCGGTCGTCGGAGATGTGGGTCCGAGAGGACGGCGGGGAGAGTGGGGGTAGCAGGTATAAATAAAACCTTGGAAGCGACAGGCCACCGCGTCAGTAATTGTGAATCCCCAAGGAGCGGCAGTGTGACAAGTGGTCGTGACGTCACAAGCGTGACGTAACATCTGCCGAGCTGCAACCGCTGCCCCTTCCACAGGCGCCGAGTTGGCCACGCGGGGCCCCACCACTTCAGAGCAGTACCGGACTCCGTCCCAGTAACTCTAGTTGCTGTTCACACTTTCTGACTCTCTCTCTCTCTCTCTCTCTCTTTCTCTCTCTCTCTCTCTCTCTCTCTGGCTTTTTCACAACACTCCCATCGCCCTGCTATGGTACGCGTTTGCAACTACAAATACTGCGTGGTCCCCGGCTGCGGGAATACTACGTCCAATTCGCCCCAGAAACTGTTCATCGTCTGCCCGAGGCGAGATCTGAGGAGGAGACACGCGTGGTTGAAGAACGTCAGGCGTGCACCGTCCGAGTTCTCAGACAAATCCAACGTATACGTTTGCGAAGACCACTTCAATGTGAGTACAGTGATTACCCTTTTCTGTGTCTGTGCTATAAGTGTCATGAATGCCGATTTCTAATCTTTACTTATTCGCAAGTAACATCGTCACTGTGGATTACTCTTTTCTTATTGTTGTTGTGTCCTACATATGACGATCCTCTAGTGGGAAGGCCCCAGAAACTATTTTTGAATCAGCTATGAGTTTTATGCATTCTGGATTCCTCTAAAACGCAATTCTCAGTGTGTGTCCCTCTCTTGAATGAACACAGGTATACCAATACGGCCTTTCTTCGTGTTTTGTACCTTTCGTCTGGGTACCTTAATATGGCCTGATATATATTATAAACAGGGAATAGTTATAGAACACTCCAATGTTATAGACCACTCCTCAAACAGGAAATGATAATTCTCGCGATGATAAACTTCAGGAATGATAAACTTCCTGTCGCTACAAACTGAACCCTTGCCGAAACCAAAACAAATGTTTCACCATTTAACGATCAACGATTTGAATCATGTAACGATTAACGATTCAATAATTCTCAATGGATAAACGCTAAAGCTTGAAATTGATGAGGTATATTCTCACAGCTTTTTAAACGGATTACTGTTTTTTCGTTGTTTTTCTCACATTAATATAAGGTTTATGCATAATCTGAGAAAACAGCCAAGTACCATGAGTGAAAATCTGTCGCTTTTTAGTGTACAGTACGTCAGGTTTTCCCGAAGAGTGGTAATAAAATTTGTTACGCTGTACAGCCACCGTGGGGAACGTCACGTAGCTGCCGACGTACATAATTTTTCATTAGACTAAGTACCGTTTATTTTAAACCATCCTTTCGTGGACTATGAGCATCAATTTAACTCTAACCCCGCTATGACCGAGTTGTTTTCCTGTGCCATTTGCATTGTTATATTTACGATAGACTTAATATTCTACTCGCAGTTTATTTAAATGGTACACTGAGATCTAAGGAAATGTGGACCCGCTACGGGGAAAGAAACGCGCGACTCCCGGCTGAACTTCCGGTCGGTCGAAGGACATATGTCCCCCCCTTCCTCTTCCATGAGGTCTGTTGTAGCGAAATTCCTTTCGAATGGGCCAACGCAATTTTTATAATAGTTGTATTTGGGTTTCACTAATACGAAAACCAAAGATGAAACCTGGATTTGAATAAGAGGCAAGTTTTTAATAGTCTGCTTTCAAAGATTACGCAATTGCGATAAGGACTGGTTGACGATTAGCAGGGCGGCTGAATTAGCCGGCTTTGACCCCGAAGAACGACACTGAGAATCAGGTGAAAAAGAACTGACGAATTACGGGTGTAGAGAATCGGATTTGATACGGAACGGATAACGGGCCGCGAAGGGAATGACACGCGTTGAATTAAAAAAAAAAAAATGCGCGAAAGTGTTACAGGGACGGTCGAGCGGTCGACCCGGGATTTTTAAAGGGAAAATTGCATAATTTTCCCTCTAAATAGTTCCACATAACTCTACTCGGAGACGACTCTGAAAATGGCAGCCCTCCACTGTTCAGCCGGTGCCTTCTCCCAACTAGTGAATACGTCTTTACTACCATACACAGCGACCGACTCGTACGGATCGCCGAGTCATCTCAATGCCGTCCGTGTTTATTGCAAAACTTTCGAACAAAGCCCCGACAGAGGACAGTGGTGTAACCTAAGGCCCCCCCTCCACCCGTACGTATCTCAGGTCGAATAACGTTTCGAAACGCATTTTCGTTATTAACATAATTTTATTCATACAAGATAGAACGGAAGATTCACAGCGACAAATGTTCCTGGGTCTATTGGAATGACGACTAATTAACATACTGGTTCGGTTTCACTAGTAACATATTTTTATTCGTTTTTATTCATTTATGTAAAATACGTAAGATACTATGAAGAACATGTTACTAAACACGTTTTCAATGGCTCCATTCATTGGATCAATGCCTGCGTCGCTTTGAACAGTTGATGTAATTTAAAGGTATGGTATCTTTATTTTTAACAACTGATAATAAAACGCCTCAATAATCCTGGGACATCATTTATAAACTTATAAAAGTATATAACCTTATAAAATCAGATATTTTTGTAATCGAGTAAGATTTGTTTTGAAATGTACATGTTACAGGCCAACAATACAGGTTTTCCGTTTGTGCAGATTCTGCGCAGCAAATTCTGGCAATCTGAGAATATTGCACTTGTGCGTTGTTTCATTTCAACTCGATATCAATGTTATTAAACCATAATTCCGTGTGTCAATTGTGTCTGTGCATTTCTGCACGCTCGCGCTTGTGCACGCAACTTGTCTGCAGCGAATAGACCCGTAAATGGCGTAGTCAATATCCTTACCGAATTCCTGAGGCGCAATAACCGGTTATTTGGGGGAGTTTAAATGTAACTTTTCCTCAAACACGACCTTAGTGATATTAAGTGTATAAAATGACTTGGAAAGATTGGTTTTCCAGTGAATTGTTCCCGGTAAAAATTATACTGCACTAACTGTTTCGAGGAGCCGTTGGTGAACTGGATTCTTTATGATAGTAGGTGGAATGAATGGAAACGTTCTCACTCGACTGGCGAAACACACTCCGTTATTCACACAAATACGGTGACGTCATTGTACTCCTTCCTTGTGTTTCGGATTTTTTAAAAATAATTCATAGTTGTTTTTCATTCTCGTGTGGTTGGCATGAGTGAAACATTTGCTTTCATATTGCCCGGAAACTGATTCTTAAAAATTAACCAACTGAACTAATTTATTTCCCCTTCATCGCGGTTTTCTCCACGTCACTCTTCATCAGGGATACTTTTCCTCCATTCCGACCGAAGCAACCAATCTATGATGAGACGTTCGGGTTGTCTACCGAGGGTGGGAGAAACCGTACCGAGGGAAAAGCTTAATCAACTTGTCTGAAGGTAGTGGATCGCTGGGCAAAAACCCTCCTGGTTTATGGACTGCGACATGTATTACAGTATAATTGTTTTATCCACGTTTCCGGCTATTGTTTGAAAAAAATTTTGGGATATTTCGGGAAATCCCCAATAACCAATCAGGCTTCGTGGGCTTTCCAAGGTTCGTGGCAATTGTGTGCTTAAGTCACTGTACTAAAACAATTTTATATCTTCATTTAGTGTTATTTTCATTGGTGATTTGAGATATTGGTTACTCGTTATAACTCCCTACCGTTAATCGTCAATTGTATTATATGAGAATCTTAGGGTAACACTGTTGTCGACTACATCGCTCTATTATTCAGTATGAGGATAGTTTTGTGATCCTTTAGATAACTGAACGAAAGATAGAGAATCAAACGCGTGACGATGTCCAATTAGAGCTCCATAATTTATTTCGTAAGAGACAAATATTGATAAAAGTGGTTATTTTTAGATAATTTAGAAACTACGAATTTGAGTCACTCATATTCCTGAAATTAAGAGCCAAATTATCGACAGTTATAACTACGGCCAATAATTTGCCAATAAGCGCTATTTAAGTAAACAGGCTCCAGGAACACTAAGCAGTTTTATAAGGTTCTTATCGGCCAAGACCAAGACCTGAAATATCTTATCTTACCATTAATCGTTATCGTAATTTGATTGCCGACATCAAAATGCGGCTTCTTGCTTTTTCCCAAATGCACCCCCACAACCTTACAGTATGTAACTATTACTGCCTAAATATTTCTTTCAGAAAAAAATGTTTTCTTTCCTTCGAGTTAACCAAATATTCGATAGTGTTCATCACTACCAATAATGGTTCAGCTAAACTGTATTAATAAAGTAAAATATAACCGATTCCAGGATTCCTAAGTAGTTTTACCGAGTTCTTATCGACAATGACCAAGATCTGAAATGAGTTATCATAACATTAATCGTTATCGTAATCCTTTTGCCGATTAAGAGTCCCCTTCTGGGCGGAACTAGGCACTTTAAACTGAGGCGACGTGCTTTCCCCAAATTTAAAATAATTTTTTTCGTTTCAGTTTATATTTTTTTTTTCAAATTAGTAGACGCAGTTGGAAATAAGTGGTTTTGACTAACAGCCAGTCTTAGGCATCTTTTTATTTCTTCCATTCTGTTTGGCCTGTCCTAGGTCTCCGCCAATGAAATTGAGACCGCTTTTTAAATCCTATCTTTTGAATACCACACGTGTTAACAACGCATAAATAAATTAATTCTCAGCGAGGCGCCACCTTCCGGGCAAGACACCTTTCGAGGACGGTGGACCCTGAAGTGTAGACTGAAGTGTAATAGGTTGTTGTTTAGTTTTATTTGTAGGTGTGTAATTGTTCTGCAGGTAGGCTGCAGTTAATGTGGGTTCACTGGACCCATAGACTGCGGCACCTCTGGCTTCCCTCGAGAAGTGATTTAGGCATTTTAGGATGTTGGTTGGATCCCAGTTGAAGAATATAAAGTTATATATACAATATCGTGGTACTTTATCTGCCTCGTCCCGAACCAAAAAGAGTCAAATTATCACAAAAGTGAGGAAACGATACGGGAATTCAACTTTCCTTTGGATAATACGCCCTCTAGTGTCAGCGAAGAAAATATTAATTGCAGAGTTTTTGAAAAATGCGAAGGTTCATTAGCGAGTTTTCGATTTATCGAAACTTCTTTGTGCTAAAAACGGCAGGTCAACTTATAAAAAAATATTTTTTTATAAGTGCCATTCTTAATTGACATTAATAGGTCTCCTAACGAAGCGAATAATTCTAATATTTATGGGATAAGAAATTGCGGAGATAAAATGATTTATCGCCCAGTATAGTCGATGATGGTTGAACAGTGAATACTCCAACATTGTCCTCGCCACTGCTAATTATTGTAAATAGCTCCCCTCCCCCTCTTTAGATAAGAAGTTCTCCAGTCAGTCGTATGTGTTTTCTCATTGTGCAGGTCTTTCCTTATCTGCATTTTGTGAGCCGTTGGTATTTAGTAACAGGGGAGACTATTATGGAAAACTACAATGCTCATATTGTTTTTCTTTTTTGGCCTTTCTTGCTGTTTGAAACCGGTAGTTCGAATATCCGTTGTCGCTACGCCCTTCAAGTTTAACATTTTCAACGATTGAAATTGTGTTTAGTAACATGTTCTGCCCGTGTTAACTGGCATTGTATTAACTTTTGCTCTACATTTCTACTACTAATAAAAATGTGTTGATGGAAAGTTAATATAGTCAAGCGGAATTATGCTGTCAATATGTTCGATGTAATTCCAAAAGAGCCAGGGACATATTTGTTTAGAAGTGTCGATGAAAAGTACTTTTAATTACGGAGATTACGTTAAGAAACAATATAAATATGGCACATTTATATTAACATCAGACGGGATTTTTTGTTGACAGTCCATATTTTGTTCCACCACTTTTTTATTGTTATCATCAAATTAAAAGCCACTTTAGGATGGTATTTATCATTCCATTGGAATAAATGAAAATATTCTGATTCATTATTCGGTCAGGTTATGTGAATCATCGAAAATGACTCATGATAACTGACCTAGGCGACCCCGGGACAAATTGTCTGGATATCTTTTGCGATCTTCCGGCCCCACTCGCTTATTTGGCCCGCTTATTGGACCGATTTCGGCTACCCGCCACCTTCAGTAGCGTTGCGTAATTTGTGTACTTATGTAGTCGGTGAGCAATCATCGTTTTACAGCGAAACCGATACCAGCTTCAGAACGTGGACTATCGAGTTACTCAAGATTCTCTCACATATTATTACAACTGCCCGAACAAACTTTTGTTGATTTCGCTTCATTCCGGTTTACTAATTTGACCGAACAGGTTCTACTGACGAAAGCGAGAAACCAAAAGCGGTCCAGCGTGGGACCATGTCAGCAATTTGGTATCGTCTCACATTACTGCTTTCTGTACGTTCATGCTATACCAATTTTGTCGAAGAAAAATTTATCAAATAATATAGCATTAAACGAGCATACTACTCGGAGAAGATGCGTGTCTGTGGCGCATTTTTCCTGAAGTTATTTTGGAAAGAGATAAAACAAACGCGATATCTCAAAATATTCACACTTCTATCTGCAAACAGAGACGAATATGTCTCACGATTACTTGAACACAAACTGGAGGTATACAATTTGGTACTAGCGGGTAAAAGTTCGAGTCGGTTGCCGACAGACCGGCCGAAGGAACGCTCCAACGATAATTGGCCACTTCCGACTCACTTTACTGTCCCCTGTTACATCTTTTTTTGGTTCGGGCATACATATGAGAAAATTCTGTTCGTATGAAACAGTTAATAATATTACGTGCAATTATAATACTATGCCTACCTTTTAAATTGAGCGTGCTTCCTTTGAATTTAAAACGAGATCAGTTCGCTAGCACAAGACCTATTTTTTGAGATTTATTAATCCGGGTAGGTTCACAGACATGCAGAAAATTGCAAGTTTGACATGATAATAAAAATGTATTACCATATTATGTACACGTTTAACAATAAAATAATTATATACGGTTTAAACGTAAATTTATTTTGCATTCCCCGAAATTAAAAATATGGCCGTAAAGTACTAGATATACCATAAACTATCTGTTGGGCAATATACCATTTATCAATTTTCTTTTTTAAGCCTAATCATCTCGTTAATGATGTTTCAGTCTAATTCTTTTCGGTGCCAAATTTTTAGAGAAAGCGTTTCCCCGAATCCTTGGTTTATGAGATATTGATGCGTGACAATATTAAACGTCGCGATCGCTGGTTCCTTTCATTTCCTCAAAGGAAACTGTCCGACACTGCCTTTTGTCAATGGCCAACATTTTATTGCCGAAATCGTTTGACACTCCTGCCTTATAGAGAGATAATAAGGAACTAAACACGAAATGAAACAGAACGGTTGAGACGGTCGTCTATAATGGCTCGGATTTCTACAGGCCACATTGCTCATAGAGAAAAAAATAAATAATAATATATTCCTGCCATTTGACTAACGCGTACGTGAGAAGAGCGTCGGTTTCACCTACGAAACCGTCGTAATATTTATTTGTTTTATGTCCCGCTGTGACCAAAGGGAAAATATAAATTTCCTTCGACATAAAAAACCTTACATCTCTCGCCGGCTTCCAGCCATATATAAGATTGATATCCTTCAACTGACCCTCTCTCGAGCAACTTGTTGCTCTCTAAGACTGGAGAACGTTCCCGACAAGCGTGCGACCGTATCATACGAACGGATTCGAGTACATTATCGCGCCAAGATAAGTCGTCGTTCCATGACGTTCGTTGTCTTACATTATTTTCACATCGTACCAAAAGGAAAACTACACTTGAAATTCAACTCAAATTAACTGCTGTCTCTTTCTGAAATATTTATTTCCCTCTATAATGCAGAAACCGGGTCTAATATAGAATTGTTTTTGTTGATACATCTGTTTCGAATAATCGTGACGTAGATGGAATAATCTTTATTTTCCTGTGTACCGTCAAATAGTTTGAACCTCATTTGTATTACTACTTGAATGCTACTGACGATGGTGAGAAGCTAAAACCGATCCAGCTTATACTGAAAATGCATGATTATCCATAAATATTTGAAATATATATTACTTAATTTCTTAATATTTTGACTGTCAGAAAAACGTTATCTTAGTTCTGTTTCCCAAATGAGATCGTAGGGATATGATTGTACGATAGTGGGTCCCCTATCTATCACAAGTGGCATTCGTAAAAAGAATTGTTACTTTCCTTTAAATGCTCGTCAAATGTTTTAAATGTTTAAAGCTCAATGAAAAATCAATCAATGTGAACTATGTTGTGCTAACAATTGCCGGATTTGTTCTCCGAGCCGAATCCTCTGCAGCAGGTTGTACCAAAAAAACAGACCGCTTCTTTTTAAAACGCGAATGGGTTTGAAAAAACACTACTGAGGGCCGATATTGAGTCGTATCTATTTGTCTCGAGATTATTTCGACCGGTCGGAATAAACGAAATTCGTTATCTGCTATGGCTCGTGGCGTCGTTCGCCCTGCTTGGCTATCGGGGCCATAAACGATAGTTCCGAAACGATTTTTCTTATCGCTCTCTCGCGAACCGTCTGTTATCGCCTGTCGTAGGACTATGAGTTAAGGCCGGTTTCAATTATTGTTTCCTCGTAAGCCGTGAAGGAGACTTTTATATATACCTCGGCCCCTAGGATTTTATCTGCTCTTCGGGTTCTTTAGGTTAAACGACTGGGGCAGCTTCGGACAGGACATAAAATCCGGAGCATTCTGAGTTATAAGGAAATTGTAAACATAAAATAGTAATTAATTAATATTGATATGGATGAAATACGAGCCGGTGTCGCAGTAAACAACTTTCTCCACCATGTTTTATTGTCGGTCCTAGGACAAATAGGTCTCGATCCAGTCGTCATATAATCTAAACAGCCTGATCATTTACAATAACAACAAAAGTTATTTGACCACCCCTCACTCAAAAAAGTCACATTCTGGAGTGATACACTAAACACAGAAATTATTATAATTAGTTATAATAATTATTGTGATATTAGTTAGTATTAATTAAAGAAATAATAGTTGTATTCTTAGTTACTTGTGCGATTTCCAGAAAGCCACGCGTTATGGTTACAATAGTATATTGGTGGAATGAATGGCTCGATAATATTAATTGTTGATAGTGTAACTGGAAATGTAGGGAGGGCCGGTGCATTATATTACTAACCGAATTCTACTGACGATGGCGAAAGCTGAAACCGAGATTTGTGGACTGCGGTTATCGTATTTTATAAATAATCGATTACGGCTCACTCCAATCCGTCAAGACTCCATTTATTTTGATAAGAGATATAATCTGTTGTCAAAAAGTTGGATTCGGTGTTCATCGTTATTCCATGTAATTCCGTTTTGGGCCGAAGCCCTAGTAAGGACCTAGACTTAGCCGTGATATAAGTGTTACTTTCAACGTGGTCTCTACCGAGCCCAGAATAACTTTTCGAAACGAAAATTCTGTCCCGATCCTCTTGACCTGCCTTATCGTAACTCTACTACTATCACTCAAAGTAGCGCACGCACTTACGAGAGGTACGGCCTGAGTGGCGTCCCCGTGAAAGAATAAAGAGACTTTTCGGAGAAAAGAGAAACCTGGAGAACGATCTCGTTTCGTTATTAAGCACGCCGCTTTTCATTCCTCTTCCGCTGCAAAGGCCGTTCTTGAGCACTTCTACTTTTATTGGCCTTGCCCTGTTCACCGCGTTTAGTGTCTCATGGTCGTACACCTTACGTACAACAGAGGAAAACTAATTGGTTGACGAAACGTGAACGTGAGAGGACGGATATGCTTACATTGTATCTGCTTGTAGAACGATTGTAAACGTGGGCACGTACGTGTCGTCTCAGCTACTCTACCACGAATCGTCGGTATTGAAATCGATAACGGTATTAATCTCCTCCACAGCCTTTTGTTCAAAATGTCCAGATGCAATTAAAATCGACAGATATATTAATGAAATTCCAATTCTTATCACAATTGTCATTGTTTATTCAAATACCCAGTCTCCTTTGTTATGAAATAATGTAATATTTTAGCGCGTAATTATCTACATTAAAAAATATATTTTATTATAATATAGCAAGTTTTTTTAATGTAGTTTAGAAATTATCAAAGTACAATAAAATGCTGTAATGTTGTATACTCCAGTTATGTTCGAAGTCTTAACAGAGAGTCTAAGTTTAAACGAGCGTCAATTTACGTTCGGCATAATGCACTCGTTGAGTTCATTGAGGTTACGCCGGGTGTCTTAACTCTTTCAGAAGGCGTCGGTACGGAACTGCGCGACTTGTATCTTAGGTGATTAAATAGGACAATATGTATAGCGGTAATTATGAGGACGTCATGAGGTTTTTGGTTCGTATTGTACGAAATTTACAACCAACCACCAACTGGAATTTTACTAGTTAAATAAACTTGGGAGAGAAAATTATTGAGGAAATAAGAAATTATACATTTTGTCCTTTTTTCCTGAAGAGCACGACGAACCAGGAGTAAACAAAATGGGACACACCTACTGGTCAAATTCAGGAGTTATACTCTACGCATAGTGAATAATAGTATTAGTTATAATATTGCTGTGATTAAAATTAATGAACATTTTGGGGAAAAATTACTTTTTTGGTTTCATGAGACCCCAATGGTTGCACGATTGACTTAACATTGGGCGTGTAAAATACTAGGTGGAATAAATGGATAAGTTCATTGGTAACTAGAAATACTGGAAGGGTCAGCGCAATATATTAATGGCGGAATACTACAGACGAGGGCGAGAGACCAAACTCAAGAGTGTGTACGTGTATACGTTTTGCTTTTTCTGATGTATCAATCTCACTTTCTGCCACATTTTAGCCCTACGGGACTGATAAAATCTGACAAAATATGAAAACTTTCCAAACAATCCTGCTAACTGTTAGAAGTCAATTCTACTAAATAATTTTTACTGATTGGAGGGTGCAGAAACGGTTAGCTAAATATCTTATTATTGAGCAGTTACTTGGACGACTCTTTGTCTGCTCGAGCTGTGCTAAACGCGTCATTCAAGCCCCCCGCCCCTCCCCCACCCCCCCGTGTGTTTTTACTGCGCTCTTAAAATAAACCTAACTGCAGGCCTATCCAACGCAATGAGAGCACGTAAAGCCGGTCGGCTGGGGCGTCCCTCTCTTTATCTGACCGCCGATCGTAACAAACATTGAGTCACCGAGTCTGACTCACCGAACGTGATTTCTTACTTCCCCGCCAGTGAGGAACCGTCCCCTACATTAAAGTGACTCTCTCTCTCTCTCCCGTCGACGGTCGTAAACTGTTTAAATTTCTTTTTTCTAATTCGAATCTTCGATTAAGTGAAATCCCGGCCGAGAATCGACGAGGCATTCCTCGAACAAGGGCCGCGATTTTAAATTTCGTTTTAAAATAAAATGTTTATTTTATTTTATTAAAATTAGACGAATTTAAAAAAAAAGTTATTTTTACAATCCTAAAAATATAATGGCGGGTAGAAATCTCAGGATGAATTTTACTGCTCGAAACAAGCCGGAAGCCACTAAATATGATAGGACATTCTAATTGTAGTATCTTTTTAATTTTAACTCAGTAGTCTTTAGAGAAATGAATCGGTGCTCGAAATTCGTACACGCCCAATGCCAAGGCATTCCCTTATATGGATGACATTGTGATAAACTCTAAAGTGCGACTTGAGGCGGCGGTTAATTCCGGGATCCGCGGTTAATTCATTGCTTAGTGTTCATAAGCCGGCGTGTAGTTGTTCTCCGGTGTCCGGAATCGTATCTGCACAGGATAGATAACTCAAGATGCTTTGACGCGTTCGAAATTACGCAGCCACGGATGTGACAGCCAACAATTGTAAAAGCGAAATTCCAGAATTGGTCCATTTTCACGGCCGGGAGGGGAGAACTCGTTCTCGGAATTGTCTTTATTTAGCGACCGACCTCATAAAAGGAGCAGAAATAATTTTCCTTTGAAAACCCCGTATCTTTTCTTCTACACATACAAATGCCCGAAGAATAACTAAATAGTGTTCGACACTTATTTATGAATTGTTTCAACACAGATGTTGATATTATTAATGCGTAACAATATTCATAAGGGTTGGCTGAACATTATGACCCTGGTGATGTATTTAACTTCTTCGGTTAAATTATTTGGGTAGATCAGTTTCCTCTTCTCGCCGTCCTCAGTATTTAATATTACAGAATTTCATACTTTCGTAAATTCTCTCAAAAGTTAGTTAGAATTCTCTACAAGACATGCAGCATTCATTCCAGAGCGCACTTCTTTTCCAGCACATTCCTTTTTTAATTACTTATTTACTCGCTTTATAGATAAGTAGTGTCGTATTGACCAAATGTAGGCGTACAGCTAATAGATATCGGCGACCCACTTCGTACCACCGTCATGGTACCGAACTATGAATTGATGTAAATATTTATTTCCTGGTCCACCCCTCGTTTGCCTTGTAGCCTCCGCCGACCGGTTCATAATGAGTTATTTTTTTAATGAGTCCGAGTAGAGTTTACGGAGCGGTCAGGACACAAGCCCTCCTAATGTCCCTCCATAAACCATCTATATCATAACACATACCCTTCTGTGGTCAGGCCCTGTCTTAAAGCAGGCCATATCGTCGAAATGTTTACGAGGATTTTATTTATTCCAATGAGTTCCGCCCGTTAACCGCCACGTGGGCCCCTCTCATAGACTGGTTCCTACGAGTTAGCGTTTTATTATTTTCGTACGTTAATTATTGTAATTAGGGAACATTTCCCGTGTAGTAAATGAAGTTGTATTCGGTCGACAAAAGCTGATTTCGAGAGCTTTCTAAATTTGTTATGTGGATCCCCCAGCAGCGGTCCTAAATTTAAAGGACTTTCCACATTTCCTGGAAAGGATTTTCCTGGTTGCGATAATTTTACCAACTCATAATCGTATTTCAGATTAGCAAACACCGTCTTGTGTATCAACAACAACCTACCTTGCCATCAAAACTCAAGGATCACATTAAATATCGTTTTTTAGATAAAGACAGTGATATCGCTGAGCGCGAGATTTAAACAAACGAAAAAACAAGAAACCTACGCCCGTGCGTGCTTTGGTTACTCCCGTTCTCGAAACTGCCATTAAGACTGAGTTATTATCTTATTATTTCCATTATCCTAAGAGGGAAGTGGCCTGCGACCCTCTGTATTATTAAAGAGGTTGCTGTTAATGACTCCTACTTCACTGAAAATAAAGACGCCCACCAACCGGTGTATCGCAATTGGTTTCAAAATTGATCCTGTATTAAATCTGCCTCGTGTCGAACTCTATTCTACTAATTAATTCTGCAGGCACAAGCACTAGTATAGTAACAATGACGCAATACTGAGAGAGCTTCTGTTTAAGGAAGTAATGTTGACGATTTTTTTTAGTATAAATAATTACTTTTTAAATTTAAAGTAAGGAATTTTATATTTAAAGTAAGGAATGAATCCGTTCGCGTTTCTTTCGAAGGCCACGCTCAGGGCATGCGTCCAGCAGCAGCGCGCTCTTTGGCGGGCCGTAGTCCCAGCTTTCTTGTTTCTATAAAAAACCAAATTCGTCATCTCTTCCAATGAAATTTCCCAATTTCTGCCTACCGTCTCACAGATTTTATAGGCGCGGTCATTTTTTTATTACAACAAATTCGCTATGGTCTGTTCCGAACAATTATAAATGGGCTCATTATCGAATTCACGAGAAATTTCCTTCGAAGAACAAAGCATCCGCCCCAAATATTAAAACCGTACGATGAAATAGGAAAAAACAATTATAAATTATTAGTTTCTATTTAAAACTATTTTCTTTAAGGCGGCTATACAGCATGGTTATTCACATTCAAGCGGGAGAATTAAATTCAGCTCAGATATTTTAACTGTGAAACACTAACTAAATAATTTGATGACCAAGCGAATTTAAAATGAGTAGTTTAAAGTGTGTTACAAATATAACTTTCGTCACTCGTGCGATTTTAAAACCTAGACGACCTTGGCGTGCTTGGTTTCTCATCATAGTCAGTAGCTGTTCGTTAGTCACCGAATCGCACGAGTTGTTACGTCCCGTCACCCCATTTACCAACAAAAACACTACATAAGGAATTTATTTTGTTCTCGTTTTTCAGCTAGAAGAGGACATGGAGAATTTCTACAGGTATAGAGTAATGAAAGGGAAAATAATAATGAAGAAAGACGCGGTCCCGCACGTCGAGGTCGAGGATTCGGATATGGAGGCGGCAATATCACTCTGTCTCCTTGCCGAGCACGAAGTTCCCCCACCGACCGTCACAATGGAGGACAAAGCGATCCAGTGCAAGCCCCAGAAGAGCACAAAGTCTGTTCAGTGCGATCTCCACTCGGAAATCAACATGAACTGAGGGGGGGACCGACCGGGTTTTCATACTTTCGAGATACCTGAAGCAGTGGCCAAAGAACCTTCGGGTTGTTCCTGTCCGTGGGGGTGGGGGAGTTTCTTCTGTTGTGAATGGAAGGATCAAATTTTTTGTTTTGCCCGGAAACGCCAAAATACTGTTGGAATAATTTAATTTTTCTATTCGAGATTCCAGTAGTGAAAACTGTGCGATGTATTTGGACAATCAAAATTAATTGATGAAACGAAACGAATTCAGTTTCGTGTCAAACTCGACTGTAGACTGACTGTGCTCCCACCACTCAGGACAAATAAATATTTTATTCTATAATTATTATTTTATTCGTTAAAGTGTTTTTGTCTATGTCTACTATTAACACATTTATCGACTGAAGACGAAATGGCCCTCTTACGAAATTCGGAATGCTCAACTATTTATTTCGCTCCGTAAAAGTAAGTTACTTTTCTAAATTCATACTCAACAGAGTATGGGCGGATTGCAGTAACATGATACTGCGCATGGCGGGCTAGAGTTAATCGTGTGATACTACCGTCACCGATCATTCGCAAATTTAAATTAAGTGTAAAAGTTGAAAAAACATATCAATCCGTTCAGCTCAGTATTTATAAGATCGTACGTAATTGTCAGAAGGGTTACGATAACCAATAGCGTTAACCGTTCATCAGTATTGCCTCTCAACCGATGGTATGGAGCGACTGAAAAATGATTCCATGGTAAAAATACGGTGTTATGCCATAGTGAAACAGAAAAATTATCTCTTCGTTCCATGATTGCGATAGTACTAATCGACCAACAAATCCGATTAAATCTTATTTCCAATGTGATCGTCTTTTTAAGAAGGAAACTTGCACTAAATTATAGCAATTATGAGAAGTGACACGAAAGTATTAATGTAAATATATTAATTTATATAATCTATTATATTATATATATATATATATATATATATATATATATATATATATATATATATATATATTAATATATTAAAATTAAAAGTAATTTTAATTATTATCTGTCTGTACAGAATAGCTATTTCCTTTAATTTAGTTAATGATATTCACTTGGGTAAAAATCAGTAATCATAAATCCTATTAAGTATGAAATTTCAGAGATGGAAATATCCCTGATTGTGAATATAAAAATGATCGCTGACTCCTGTTGTTCTACCGCTGGATATTTGAAACAAAATTAGCAGGGAGCAAGTTGGAGGATGTGCACGCCAAGGTCAAATATATCGCGTCCGCCATTTTGTTAGAAACTGAATTTTTCTTTGTTCTTTAAATTCTTGTAATTAGAATTTCCTTAATGGGCTAAATTGATTACAATGCCTACTAATAACTTGGTCAAAATATTTGCATTTTCATAAATATTCCAAGGACGCATAATAAAATGATTCTAAGATGAATTGAAGTCGCTCTGGAGTAAGTGAACCCGGAGTTCCTGAAGAGGTCCGCCATTTTGGCTCGGAGAGATTTTAAGCTTTTCTGTACTTCCTACATACGCTGAATGTATTTTCATTACTTTTTAAGAATAGGACACACGAACATTTTTCATCGGTCTATTTGGTGGCCTTAAGTACTTAAAATACTGGTGAAAAGAATTTGCCACTTACCGTAAAGTGCCTGCCTAGAATTTAGGGCCCCACCGAAAGAGACGCTCCGATAGCCCGCTGATGTTCACTTAAAGTTATTCGACAACTTTTGAACTCCTTACGTTTCGCCAATACACACAAATCACATGTAATAACTTCGAACCATTTTCAATCACTTCACGGCAGATAAAGTACGGATTGATTGGGAATAATTACCGATATTAACGCGGCCGAATTTCACTTCCCAATTCGACTATTCACTACTGCCCCGATTCTCAATGTTGCCACCATGGAGCACTGCGATCAAATTTCTGTAAAATTTCTCCCCTCTTGAAGGAAATTTGAAATTTTAAAGTGACTAAATTGCCCAAAGTACAAAAAGAAATTTATTCAATACTATTTCTTCTTTAATTACGTAATATAAATATATTATTTTACAAGTAGATGAAAAGTTTATTTGTGATTACTTTGTTTTATATGCATATAAAAATATATATGTATGTATATATATTTATATATGTATATATATAAATATATAATTTAGTTAGTTTAGTTATATTATGTTATTTGAAATACAATGTTATCCTCATTCATTAATATTGTAGTCAACTGAGGTTTACTTGTATAGAATATCAGTATTGTATATTCTGTAGATTGTTTGGCCTTTCTTTTCTTTTGGAAAGTTTATTATTTAGTAATTGTACATGTGACTTCCTAAGTAATTTTACATGTTCAAAAATGGTTTTACAGACATTAAATTCTCTTAAGAATGTTAATATTGAACAAGAATAGATTTTAGAAACCTTGTTAATAAATACTATGGTTTATAAAAACCTTATTAAAAAATATACTGAACAATAAATCCAATTATCCTACTCACTTCAGACTTAGACTTTCTTTCAGCCCATTAGAATGATTTTTAACTGATCTTATAATCCTAATTAACATGATGCTGTAGTTGATCTGAGATGTACACAATTTCGGCTTTGTTTGTATGAATGTTTTAAAGCAATTATTCTAGTAAGTTTAATATTGAACACTATACACCATGATGAAATTGGCATATAATGCTATTATGTTAGCAATCAATTACACTTGTTATATTTCCACAAATGAATTAATATCAGAACAAATTATATTTCAAATTATTAGTTGTGAAAGTGTTAAAACAGATATTCTATTGGCTGGGATATTATTATTAAAATCATTCAACTCACTCTTTAAATTTAAGTTTTTGATTAATGCAATAAGCACAAAAACTGAAGTCATTCTGTGTTTTATTTAACAACATTTGTGTTATATATATTGAAATACGAGTTATAATTTATGCCAATTTATGTTTCCCAAATGAAAGACTATGTGTGTTAAAACATGTGTTTGGGTAGAATGGCTTCAGTTTTTTATGCTTTTGCATTGATCAAAAAATAATATTTAAAGTATGAGTTCAATGATTTGAATAAGAATGGTATAATAATATTCCTGAAAATTGAATATCTGATGTGTTACATATATTGAAATATGAGTTATAATTCATGCCAATATGTTTCCCAAATGTAAGACCAAACACCTTACGTACCATGAAAACAAGTTTGCTCACACTATTTGAATTTTACTTTGGTCTTTGAAGTATATAGGAACTGTTGACTATTCTAAACAATTCTATGTGTCATTATCTAGTCATAGAGTTGAATATGTGTCCCATAAGCAGAAATAAAAATGAAAACTTCTGTCTAATAGAATTTATTATAGGCACAATAGATTGAGGTGCATTAATATGGTAAAAGAACAAGAAACATGAGAATTTATTAAAACCTACCTGTAATTTAGTTATATCTTACATAACCTAACCTAACCAGACCTGAGTGCATAAACAAAGAATCAGACTTCTTCAGACTGATAAAACTATCATCTGAGTCTTTCCCCCAAATCCCACATATTTCCATAAATGTATTAACAAAATTCATACAAATATAATTAAAATCCCATTATGGTACAAAAATATAGTTTTTAATAAATTTTATTTATATAGCAAAATGAGTCTCAGGAATTAATAGTTAGAAAACGACATATTCAATTAACAATAATTAAATTATTTACAGTCACAACACAAGAATCACTCTGGCCATATGCTCATCAAATGATTCAAATATGTTAAGATACAAATTCAATAACCTAACCTAACTTATGTGTATTCTCTCCACACATTACTGAACTCAAAATTACCCATATGCTGTATTTGATAAGCAAATCTTATCCACACACAACATTGAATTAAATATATGTTTTGCCTTCAACCATTTACTTCCAATCATCACCTGTGATAACCCACTGTAACCTCAGCTTAGGGGTCATAAACTAGATGTCAGCCAATATGTTTCAATATAAAAAGCATAAATTCCTAATTTACAGACAAATAATGAATTTTGCAATGAATAGGGCTTGATCCTATGCTTTCCAACACTTTGGCCCAGAAATCTACCATCTGAGCTACAAACTAGAATAACTTAAGCTAAAATTCTTTGTTAGAAAATTTTAAATTGAATAACAGAGATATCTTACACTTTATATACCATTAAAATGTAAAAACAAAATATAAACTTAAAGTTTCTCTAAAAAATAACTATAAATAGAATAAAAGGTTTATTTCCAAAATAACAATGTCATTAAAAATATTATATATATTTTTAGACCATTAGTATGTACAAATGTTCACATCTGAATTGCACTAAAAACATAAATAATAAATATAAAAATTGTGCAAAACTGGCAGTATTATCTTTGATAAATAACATTAAAATAAAGTATATGTGTTTGTCAAACAAAAAGTAAGATTAACAAATAAATAAAGTATAGTGAATAAATGTTTTCCTCGATTTGATATTATTCCTTCACCAGTCATCAGCATCTTCATCAATGTACTCATTTCCACCACTTTTCAACCCAGAGAAAAGCATATTTTTAGGCCTAGGCCTTGGGTCTTCCTTGATATCTGTATCAATTGCACCAGTTTTACCAAGCATCCATTCAAGTTCTGAAAATGAAATTAGCTAATGAATTACTTTTTCATACTCCTTTTCCAATTATCATAACAAACTTCCTAATGTTGCAGAATCCTGTAAACTGATCATATCCCGGGGGGTATAAATAAACTTGCATTAATTGCCTTATCATTGAATCCAATTTCATGGTTTTAACAATATCAAGCAAATTACTCAAATTTACACTCTGATAATAAAGTTCTAGTACTACTAAAAAGTTCAATTATGTTGAAACCAATTATGCAATTACAAGTAACAAATAAGTAAGTTCTTTTCTCCATTCCTTGCAAGTTTTGACTCAGTACTTCGATTAATGTCACTGATAATTGTTAATTTATCTGTCTTTCAGGTTTTATCATAATAAGGAATTCCATAGAACCACTCTCTGCTGACTTTTCCATTTCCCAAAGTATTTTGCAAAAAAAGAAAAATATTTGAAAACAAGAATGAAATAGAGAATATAATAAATTTTAGAGCCAATTTTGGCCTTCCAATGATTGTAAATATATACAAACACTATACTTGTATCTCTCAAGCATAGAGAGATTATATTGCTTGATTTTTAGAATACAAATTTTTGAGGGGTTTTCTTTATTTGTATAACTACAAGGAAATTCAAGCTACAGTGTGAATTATCTTTCTTTTAGTAATTTGAAATAATATCCAACAAGACAAAATAGTCAAAATTAATTATCTATTTAATTTTACATTACTATATAATGAAATAATCATTTTTGCTTACCTTCAACAGAGATGTCAGCATATCTAAATGCTACAGGTCCTACCATCTGTTTCTTCATCTGCCCTTCAAAATAGACAAACAATGTTGGCAAGTTCTTATCAGGATAATTTGGTATACAAGTTGTAGAAATACTTTTTAAGAACTTGGTTGTCGGATATCTTCTTGCCAACTCACTCAAGTGATTATTGAGTAAGGCACAAAGTGGAATCCTGAAATGTAATAATGAAATAAATTTTCAAAATTAGGTCCAACAAAAAACAAATATGTCCCTCATTTACCTTTTAAGGCAAATTTCAAAAAATGACTTAATTTTGAAAAACCATTATGTACAATGACACAACAACAATCATTTTCAAAATAAACAAATATTTTTTATGAGAAAATGAAGTCTTCTAGAAGTGACTATTACTTACTTAATCTGAAACATAATGGCAGTATACAAAGGATATAATGAATGTAGAAAGGAATAATTCCATAATCTAAAGGCATTCTTTTAATTCTCACATTATAGACAATGAAATTGAAGTAACTGAAATGTAAAACTCAGACATACATTTGCATTTTCACTGTAGTCATACAAGTTTTATTTTGAGCACATGAATTCATTCATCTTTAAATTATTAAAAATGAAAATTGCTTCATAGAAAATGAAAATTCCTATAAGCAATTTTTCTGTTGCTAAATGAAACTTAAAGTACTGCAACAAATGCTTACTATAATTTATACAATGATAGTAGTTTATTGAATTCCAAATATGATGTACATGAAAATGTCATGTCTGTAGATGGTTCTCAGAAAAAATGACCACTAAAACTAACCCTTGCTTGAAAAGATGGAGAACAACGTGTATTCCTTCTCCCGCCTTGTTAACCTCATTCACATAGTCCTGGGCTGATATCTCGAGTACAGAGCCAAATTTTGACCTGCATGCTAACTCCTTAAGTTCAGCCAATCTCTTGTGTTTGTATTCCAATATGATCTTTTCATCCTCGTCATCCTCAATGAGATCAAGCTCGTCCAAAGTAAGGTCATCGAGTTTCTTACCACCTGCAAAAGTATCACAGAATAAGTGCCTGGAAATGATTGTAACAAAGCTTACAACATATATCAGACATTTTCACACTTTTGCTCTTCTCCTCTATCGTTGACTCAACCAAATTGACTATGTCAGCTTCAGAAATCTCCTTTTCTTTGGGTGGGATGATACCCTTCTGCCTCAGGATGTCATTCCATTCCGTATCCTCGTTTGGGTTCTGAAATATGAAAACTGATTAAGTTTTCAATTAATTGTTATAACGGCGAAAACAACGAGAGAATTACAACTGAATGAACCTTACCTGCATTTCTAGGCTATGGATACGGCGTGACTCGAGATTTAAATTACCACACAGACGCCCATATAAGGTATTACCGTCAGTAGTGCCTTGGCCTAAAATACAAAACTTAACAATATCGAGTTCTTTCTGATATTGTCTAATACTGTGATGAGATCTTCCTTATTCATACACGCCTATAATAGTAAGAAAGAAACGAGATCAAGCACATTGTGTTGACTTATTACTCATCACCAATATAAATAAAGTTCCTTACGAACGAAAAAATCTTTTAAGTAAAAGTGAAAACGATTTTTAATTATACAAAAATTTTTTCAAAGTATTTGTGTTACTTAATACACGTTGCTGAAAAATGTACGAACATTTTGTACCTATTACTGTATATTTACAGTGTACAAGTTCTAGATTATAAGAGAATTATTTATATTTTATCGTACCAACAAAATTTACAATATTTCAGGTAAATTAATATAATTTCTTGTTTAATTATAAAGATTATAGATGTTTATTCCTTAAACGGTTAATTGTAGCAACAGTTAGCAGCACTGTGAAAGGAACTGGTTTTCTGACAGCAGCTGCATTTAGTCTAAGATCGTCGTTCGTAGTTATTCAGACTCTCCGCGTTTCATTCAATTCTTGACAAGTTACCGGTTATCGGGTGATGTACGTTTGTTAGCTGTCGTCTACAGTATTCGGTCGTTGAACATGGGCACGGAAAATGCGAGGTAGTCGGATTTCGTATTTGCTAAACTCCGGTTTTGTTCGCACCCCGGAAACGTATCCCTCTCTAACGGTTTGCTGTTCCCTTTCTGTTGCCTTCTAAACGTGCGGTGTTTCGTTTCTCCAGGTGCGACAAGGACGAGCTATCGACCCCTCCGCCTTTGGGGAACCTGGCCATCCCGCTGCCGCCGCCTCCCGGCCTCGAACATCCCAGTTATTCGGACAACGGGCCGTTCTCCGAAGAGCTCGACTGCCTATTCACTTCCGTCGAACAGGCTAGCGACCCGGAAGACGACCCGCTCTGTAATTATCACCGTGGATTTAATTAGCCCATTAGTCGTTCTGTTTTGGTTGGAGATTCGCGTGCGCGTTGGCGCGTCGCCCCTGTCCACCGAAATTTTCTACTACGACTTTCACTTACCGGTTGACGTCTCACTGATCCCTTAGGGAATTACTTAAATCTCCAATCCCCTTATTTAACAGTGAAATTACATTCATTTACCACCTGCAATAGGTAGTGTCCCTTTTTGCATGTGTAACAACATATGAAACATAACTTTTTTTAGTCTCTTGTTTTTCTTTTATATTTAGAATAGCGATTTTTCATTTAATTTCCCTACAATGCTATGTAGTATTAAATTTTGAGTGTTGTGCATTGTATACTTCTTGTGATTGTCTCTTTATTAATAGTGCCGTGTTATTTTTCAACAAGTTGTCAACCTTTCATAGAAATATCAAAAGTGGTGCATTATATGTATAAAGATTTAATTGTTGTGTTCAATGAAGTAGATCATAGTGGTATACTTGTTTTCTTCTGTGCTTTAAAAAATTTACTTTCATGAATATATATATATATATATATATATTATATTTTGAAGAAATGAATGATTCATGTAAATTTGACTTCAACACATAAATGGTAATTTTGTTGTTTTAATGTGATATTCAAATTAATATTATTTTTTCTGTTATTTTAAATTGAATTTTATTAATTTTTCACTTATTTGGAATATTTATTAGATAGACAATTTTGCTATAGTAACTTCTTTACTAAGAAAATTTTTCCTTAAGTTATTACAAAGTAATCAGTTTATCTGTCCCATGATATTCTAATGTTAATCAGGTTTTTTAGTTATTTTTATCTTCTCTGCCTTTTTTTCTACTGCTTTATCGTAAATTTAATTTTAAACAATAATTCTAGTTTTTTTACATGTGGAATATAGACCAGCAGTTTTGAAACATTCAGGTATTCAGTTCAGATTGCACTACAGTAATGTCAAGGAACTCTCTGTGACTACTACACTAAGAAAAGTAAAGACCCTGATCTATTTTTCATTATCTTTAATGAATATTAGGTAATATGGTTAGTTAAACAGTTCAGTTTCAATATTAAAATTAAATGACCATAGTAATATTTTGTACCCTATTGACAATAAATAGTGCACTTACACTTTCTCCTTCACACAATTTTCTTTTTCAATGTATCTCTCAGTTCTCCATTTCATTCAAGTGTATTTATTTAGGGGGTGTTATGTTCACCCAGTGCATATCAAATAAACAAGTTATGTTTATTTGATAACATTGTTAACATTTTTTGCAGTTTATCCTACTTATTTGATTGTTGTTTTTAATTATTTTTATAAACATTTCAGGTTTTATCCTCAATCAGTTGACAACTCAGAAATCTTAAATGGTTAGTTCAATAGAAAACTCAGGTCCGAGCTGTTGTCCAACAATTTGTGCTGTGAAATGTAAGCTTTCTGTAAAGCATTATGTAGTTTAATTCTGAGAACTTGATTGAAAAATCTATATTCTTAAGAATTTAGCTACAGAATGTAATGCATAGAATAACTTTTGTTGGGATATCAGAGTGATGGTGCAGTAAATGAATTTGCCTTTGAAAATCATTGATATTTCAAACCACAAACACTTGATCATGAAAAATGCAAAGCAAAATATTTTTTAACTATTTGGTCAATTTATTTTTATCATTTATTTGTATTCAATGAATTAATGTGTTCAAATTGAATTAAAATGCAAGGAAAAATATTTTTATTTATTTAGTAGTCAATTTATTTTTATTATTTATTGGAATTCAATGAATTGATTTGATTCTAATTAAATTAACTTTCAACATATTTATGCCAAATGAGGCTTATTTATGACAAAAATTTCAATATATTGGTAATAAATACAATGAAAGAGTATTGTGTTAGCTTGAGTGCAGTTGCATCTAAATTGGTTTAGTTATTAGGTAACTTTTGTTGTAATGTGGGTTAATCTTAATTATGTTAGTGCATAAAAATAAAACATTACAAATGCTTATTATAGATGAAGATTTAATTTAATAGAGCTTCAAGTGGATCTTGTCCTTGTTACAACTAGAGAAAGTAAATTTATGCTAAAATTGGTTTGTATTGGCACACTAACCCGAGGCCCAATGTCAGATACCTTAATATATTATTTGTAGATGAAAAAGTAGTTGTTTTATCACCTCCGTTATGTTGCCAGTTTTTATAGAGTCCCCATTTCCTGGAACATAATTCATTACTAATTTTAATATATTTATATGACCTAAAAAAAAATAAAAAATGCAGCCTTATTTTTTTTGGCATTCAATGTAATTCTCAGTGTTATGACCTCAATTGATGTTGATTGTTGCATTCAGAATAATTTGTTTTGCATTTTAATGAATTTTTGTTGTTCCATATTGATGTAAATTGATACTAATTAATATCTATTATTTTTAAAAATTTCAGTGGTACATTGACAACATATACTATGCTCTCTCCATGGATTTTAGATAATGAATAATTTTTATATATTTTATTCCTCTTAATCTGAGTGGCATTTATTTCAGGAAACATATATCAATATCATCTACTATACTATTCATTTTCAAAACAATATATGAACATCTGTGGCCAATATATACACTTTTTATGAACTGTACTTACCTATACATATACACACATTGCACTTTTCATCTTGGGTGCATTTTATTGTACTTAAGGGTTATAAAATATTTATTGATATTATTGTGAGGTTCTGTTTTTATGAATAAATTAATTCATGAAGTTGAAACCAATTTAAGGGTTGTGATGGAGCACAAAAATATTTATGCTGTTAAGCACTATTGAGAATATAGAGATCCAGCTTTCCGGGGTGTTCTACTGCTACAGGATTGGAAACTGTTCGCGAAGTGTTATATGTTTAATTTTAATTTAGCGTCTGTTGTCGGTGTTAACATGCCTGAACTTGTATTATTTTTCAGTTGACAGTGTGGCCGAGCCCGGAGTCTGCGGTCTGAGAAATTTGGGCAACACGTGTTTCATGAGTGCTGGAGTACAATGCCTAGTCGCAACTCCTCCCCTCGCTAAAGTTCTGATGGACAAATCGACAGCGGCCAGTGCCCCTTCCCATCATACACTCACCCTGCAGTTGGTTGACCTAACCAGGAAAATGTGGAGCGGACAGTTCTCCTCACTCCAGCCTCTCCAGTTCAGAAATTCACTCGCCACTCATTATCCACAGTTTAATGATTATAGACAGGTAAATATTACGGTTGGAATGGAATAATAAAACTCCCATGGAAAAATCCGTAGCGGTCTTCATGAACAAAGATATGACAAGATATCTCTTTACGCTATATAAAAGAAGAAAAAAAGAGTAGTGGATTATAAATATATCATTAATCTGTAACACATATTTCATATTATCTTTCATGAAACATTTATTGAGAAAGAACTTGATTAATTGAAATAATTAGAAAAATACTTAAATTTATTACATTTGTATGAATTTATAATTTGTACTTACAAAGGCAGTGTAGATATTTAAACAAAAAAATAATGAAGTTTATTTTATTTTTAAAACTTTTATTTTAACAGTATTAAAATTTGTTTTTGTCTGAACAAAATGTAAGATATTACAGTTGACCTCGTTTAATGAATTAGGAGAAAACACACAAATTTTCATTTATTGGCATTTCAGATATTTCATTTTATTATCAAGAATGAATTAAACATGGCATAAGAAATGAAAATTCAATTTAAATTCTACATTTATTTATGATGATAATCTATGACATATTTCTATTTATTTATTTATTTATTCTATGACATATAAGTTTTATTTATTTTAACTTATAACTAAACTAGTTCTCCTAATGTGCTTCACTCATACAATAATTGCTTAGCTCAATCTTAACAATATAACACTATGCATATTTTATATTTATGTTTGCAGCTTTTCCGATTATAATTTTGCCTCTAAATCAATGTAATTCTTAATGTTGCAGCATGATTGCCAAGAATTTCTTGCCTTACTTCTGGACGGTCTTCATGAACAAATGAATACAGCCATTAGTAAGGATTTTGCTTGTCAGGTGGAACCTAGGGAATTCAAAGATGCCGATCATGTTAGTTAATTCATTATTTTTTTTAGAATTAAATACTTTAAATATTATTGATTGTCACTGTTATATTTTTAAATCCGAGTACAGGGTATTTATAGCATTGTGATTTATATTTATCAATTTTAAAATAACTCCTAGGATCTATTAACAAATATATAATTTGATTTATAATTTATTGTAACTACCCATTATATGAAGTAAGAATAGAAATCTCTTAATCCAGATCATATCATAGAACCACGCTATTCTGAGAATAGGCAGAAACATTTAACAAAATTTAAACTAAATCGATTTTCATTAAATCTGACTGCTTAAACACTATTTTTTAAATAATTAATAATTATACTAGTAAATAATAGAAATACTACACAGACCAACAATTATTTTATACAAAATATTATATTTCAGTTACATAAAATGAACTGAATTCCACATTCAAACCTAATAATGATTCCAGTATGGTTGTAAATTAACACATTATACAGGGAAGACATTCAGTTTATTTGACCGTGCTGTTGTTTACTATCATGGCAAATATAAATTAAGTTAGGAGCTCTTATGCTTGTATCATGCAATTTGTAGAAAAAAACTAATGCATAATTCAGTTATTAACAATTAGCCTACATTTTACTATTAGATTATTCCAGATTAACAGGGCATTATCTTATATATAATAGGACAAATATTTAAGGTGTATCTTTTTATTTCGTAAAAAATGTTTCATTCATTTGTTTTTGAATTTCAATAATTTTCAGAAGGAGGCATCAACCAGCAACAGCCAGTATGTGGACGTGGCCAATCTTAGACAGAATGAAATTCAGTCGAGCGTACTCTGTGAACCGCTTGTCAAGAGACTCCACAAGGGGGCTTCGAACGTCGCGCCTTGTAATTCAAGAAGAAGAAACAGCAACGTCGGTGTCAACTCTGATGTCGCGGACGAACAACAGTCCGCGCCAACAATGAACAATACAACGTCAGGACGGAGTTTCGTTCGAGGCGGAGGGATGAGACATTTCGGGCATTCGAGGGATGATAAAATGGACGACGGATTTGAGGATGGAAGTTACAGTGGGGCAGGTTGTAGTTCTAGAGAATGCACTGGTGATGGACCCTCTGTTCAGGCCATTGGCAACAAAACTATATCTCCTTCGCTGACGGATATCAGTGGCCTCTCTGTACTGAACAATGCGGTCAATCGTATATCCGGACTTGAAATCTTTCTTAAAGAAGCCAAAACATCGAATGTAAATGTTCTTGCAATGGAAGAAGAAGCAAACAATGAGATAAGGTCTGATTTCTTTTTGTTGATGTCTTTGGTCTACGAAGTGAAGCAAAGTTATTATAATGTAGTGAGGATATTGAATTCAATTAATATCTACTCATTTTAATTCAAATATGCAATCAAATAAAAAATGTGCAAATAGTGGGAATCAAATATCATAAATTGGGGATCTTACACCACCAATTTTTTATTACTTGCATTTGAATTAGAATTCTCAGTAGATCAGTTTGTTCCTAAATTAATTGTTAGTTCTTAGAAAGATCTATTGTTTCAATAAATCATTTTATTTTTTAATTTTTAGCTGGTTTTTGAATATTGCTTTCTTTGTCATAAAAATTATTACATTTAAGTGAAAAGGTTCTGATTTTCCAGTTGTACCAATGGAGTGTATATTTACTAATAAGAGAATTGTAGGTTTGATTCCGAGAAGTATCCTCGAATTGACAACATAAGGTGTAAAGAAAATTTCAATTTTAACTACTTCCACGATGATGACGATGATAGCTCTTTGATGCATCCAAAACGTTGTAAGAAGGCAACATCTCACAGCAGTCCAACTTCCGATCTGAAAGATGGTCTCGATTTGAAAAGAGTCAAGTTGTACTGTAGTGATGATGAGGATCCAATGCAAAATTGCAATTGGAAAGGTGAAAAGAACAAAAGGATGGAACTCGAAAGAAAACATAAAACTGATTTTGATAGTAAACTAGTTGAAAAAAATTGTAGGCAAGTATAGTAGTTTACATATTCTATATTGTTATATTTGTGTGGGCCTAACTTCTTTAAAAATTGTTGCTTGTTATGTCAGTGTTTAACCTTAATAATTATATAGGGTGCTGTAAACATTGTAGAGATATCATTATTGGTGTTATATGTTATACAAAATCATCAGTCTATGTAATTTAGATGTTAATTTTCTATCTAATTTAATTTGTTCTCTTTTATTTTTTTTATATATTATTTTAACTGAAAATAATGGTTTTTATTAACTTTGTAATCATTGAAATAATTAGCTGTTCTAGAAGTCATATTCTGGTGCCATTAATATGGAAAATATTGCCAAATATATTTTCATAATAAATTAAATTCTATTAACTGTAATCAATTTTTTATTATTCCAGATCTTATGAATAAAATAATCTTAAAATATGTATTCTGAAAATATATATAATTGTTTATTTAAATTTCAGAATTGAATATGAACGTAAAAAGCAACAGCTAATGGCTGGAGAAACACAAATGGATACGTTCAAAGAGATGATGGAAGAAGGGACAAGTGGTTTGAGAACAGATTTGGGTGAATCATCAACCTCGGAAAGCCAGTTAGGGGAATCTGAAGCTGATAAACATTGGCAGCAACATTTGGATGCTAACCGGAGTATTATTGTTGATACATTCCAAGGCCAATTCAAAAGTACTGTAAGTATTTAGTATTAATTAAAATAATATCATCTGTGCATTTTTTTAATTCTTACTAAATTGAAGAGATAGAAAATTAAAAGGATGACATGTATTGTAATTAGAAGAAATCTTGTTTAAACACACAGATGCAAATTAAGTACAGTTTTAAAAATATAATTTATTTAAACATTTACTTTATAATGTCTTCAATGGTGTTTTATAACGCCTATTATATTTCTGAATAGATGAACATATTCATTTTTCATATGTTTAATGTATTTTTGTATTGGAATGGGTTAAATCATAGTTTATTATACTTTATTTATATGCACAACATTTGTTCATAGGTCGTGTGTTCCATTTGTAAATTTGTCTCAGTAACTTATGAGCCTTTTATGTACCTGTCTGTGCCCCTGCCTAATGCCTTAAAAAAACAGATATGTAAGTCAAGTTTCATTTAATCATATCACTTTTCAAGCAACTTATAAAACCATTTCAATGTTATTGTATAATGAAGTATTTAAATTACAGCTTTAACTAGCATGAAGTTTTGAAATTTAAAATTTTGAAGATCCTAAAAGCTTGCATATATTTATTAGATATTGTATATCTTTGGAACAAATTTGGATAATTTTGATTATAAATTGCCTGTTTTTGTTTGTTTATAAGTAGCAGTTGAAGGTTTATATCAGTTATTCATTTAACAACTTATTTTTATTTCTACAGGTGTTACATACATTGGAAAAGGTGGTTCAGAAGTAATAGAACTCACAGTTGAAGTCAAAAGGCATGATAGCATTGGAAGAGTTAAGGAGCAAGTTTTAGCGACAGTGGGCAATGTAAAAGGAAATATCATTATGGGAGAAGTACTTAATCACCATATTGCTAAAATATTGGTTAGTATATTTATTTAGATTCGTTGTCGTTAAAATTTCAGAACTAAATAAATCTCATTTTGAATAGTGACGTTTTTCATTATAATTTTAAAATACCTCCATATTATGAAGTTGTTTTAGAAATTATACCCGTCATTTACTGCAGTTAAAATAATAGTATGATTGACAGTATAGTGTATGCTTCCTGTTAAATCAGTTTCATTTTTTTTACATCAGGATGATAGTCATTTGGTCAGAGATTTAAATGGAATTAATAGGAGCTTGTACTCATTTGAAGTTATATCTCTCTGTGAAGAATTGGCTTCAGAACCTATGGAAGATAAAAAGGTATAATCGTTTATCATTTACTGTCTTTTCTTCTCATATTCTTAATGCAATTGTTACGCAAATTACAGAGTACAGATTGTGGATGAAAGCATTATGGAGTAATTAATGACTAGTAGTATAATTTCTTGGGTGCTGTGCTAATGAAAAAATGTATTCAGAGAAGAAAATTTTAATTTAAGATGATTTATTTAAATTCATTAATTTTCAATTTTTTCCTCTGTTTTAATGATACATACTGCTTTTAGATACACGGGTATTGATCATTGGTTCATTTCATATATCAGTTCATCTTATAAATAAAGAGTAATCAACTTGTGAAGGATTTGATTAGAAAGATAAAATTCAACTTAAGTTATGTGAAAATAATAATTTTAATTTTAGAAATGGATAATCTATACATTTGGTTTATATTTTGTAGCTAAAAACAGTAACATTAATGTATATTAACCCACATTTTTCTGATTTGATATATGCCGAGAAGCAAGTTGAGCACTGGATTTTATTCTTTTTATACAAAACAAAATTAACCTAATTTTTACTTTAAATGTAATTGAACTATTTCATATTTACTACCCTTAGATTTCTTCTTCATTCTATCATTTTCTACAAGATTTAACATATAATAATTACAATAATAGAATATAAATTAACTTGTGCAAAATGAGAAATGGGCAGCGAAAACAAAATAGCCAGTACCCACAGAGTCGAATCGCCTACTAGTCATTATGCCTTTCTTTTATCTTTATTATCAGGACAATGAAACAACAGCTGAGGTGGACACAGCGTGTACAATTTGCCTTGAGGACAAAGAGGTAAACATGAGGCAACACGTTGGATGCACTTGTGTACTCTGCGACATTTGTGTTACGGTAAGTCAAATTAAAAGAAAAAAAGAAAAAAAAATAAGGATGTTACACATTTTTGTTGTTGTGTGTCTCGGTGTTATAGTTTGCTATTGAAAGGGACATAGTTACATTTTATTTTTTTTTAACTCTTATTTTTTTAATGGTAGATAGTATAGTATTTATAGGGCTGTCCTTATTGCATTGTATTCATAAAGGTGTGAAATTAATCATATTGTAAACCGGAACTAGTGCACAAAAGGTGTCTCCTTTCTGAGGTCAGCCATTTGTTTCAGCATTTCATTTCCAATTGCAGCATATAAAATTGAATTTTTGTTACTTTTTTATTGTTTAAACTCAGTGTCATTCAGCGATCACTACATAACAAAAGTAATGTTCCACCAATAATAAAAATATGCAGTGTTTTCAATAATTTTATCAGTTCTGTGAGGTCTTTAACCTTAAGAAGGCCTTAATTATTTTTCTTTTTATAATTAATTCATTTTAATGTAAATTTACTAGTACAAGTCACTGAAAAATGTTTTTGCAAAATTTGATTTGATATCTGATTATAATAGTGATCAATGAGTTTGTTAAAAAAAAATCAATGTTTGAATGTTCATTTGTAAATATATAAATAATTAGATTAGCTTTTGATTTTACTCCAAATGGAGTCTTTATGATGTGTTTCATTATGTAACTTCATAATATAATTGTTACCTATTATTGAAAGTAATGTTTAATATCAATATACAATACAGTTAATGTAGTGTGTTGTTAGGGTAATTTACAACAGCCACTTTTCTGAAAAACAAAACACCCAAAATAATAACTTATTACAAAACAGCAACATAGTTTCTTAATCCTGTACCTTGGTTTCTTAATTAAATTTTTTAATAGCACCATTATGAGTCATTGGAAAACCCTTTAAAATTATTCAAAAAATGGGGTGAAAATTTGTTAAAATCAGTGAAACCATAGGACAAAAATAGCTGAAGTTAGAGCAGATTTCTAAACAGTAATTTGTCAACCATGCAATGTCAAAATAATTCTTGGTAATCAACTTCAAAAAGACTTACAGTACTGCTTAAATTGCAGCTATTGGACTGTACCAATCAACACAGATTTTAATCACTCACCTTATTTTTTAAGGGCTTTGTAATGGTTCAAATAAAAGTAAAATTCACTATTTGGAAAAAAGTGTATAATTTCAGGCCATAATATACATTTAAAACTACATTTTAGACATTACATAGTTGTTGAGTTTTTCAGAATTGCTGCTGATTCATTTTACCTTGACAATCCTGTGTATATATATAGTTATTAGACACTTTTCTGTTGATGTTCTCTTACAATCATTGCAATTTCTGGGCAGCCCTAAGCTGCACATTTATTAGTTGTAGAAAGAATGAGTGATATTATTTTGGAATTGTTATCTATTTTCAATACTGTTGTAAAGAGATGGGCCGTTATGGTTAAATTTAAAAGTTCGGACCCTTCAGGAACTTGTATATTAATTGGGAATTTGAAATTTCAGGCATCTTGCCAACACCAGGGTAGCAACTTCTTGGAATGTCCAGTTTGCAGGAAAGTTGTGAATCCGGAAACTGACCTGACACCTTTGGAGCCTCCTTCGAAAGTAGCTGCAAGGTACGTGTACTATGAGTTCCTGAAGTAAATAAAGCTAGCGTAAAGTGCTACATTTATGAGGGTTCAGCATATCATCAGCATTGAAAACCAGTCGTCTTTAGTGGTGTGTAAAATTAATATCAACGGCAAAAGTCAATAATGGGCAAAAGCCTAGGACATGTCAAACATATTGGAATGAATAAGACAATAATTCACTGGTTTGGCAGAATGATTGAGGGTTGTTTTGGTATTGAAAATATGGTGACATTGTACATATTCTGGTTTAAAGTTAACAATTTCAAGCTTGTATAAGGGTTTTGTATGCGAAGGTTTAATTTTTTAATTATTCCTAGTATGAATGGATATTGGAATAAGGGAATGAGGACATTCTCCTGTATAAAACCATGTTACTTCTGTTATAAATATATTCCAGAAAAATAGTTCCTACCTATGGCCAACTTGGCCATAGGATTTTAGATTCTCCATTACTCTATCTCTATTTCAAACTAGTTTTATAAACAATTATCAAAATAACTGAATAATCTATATTAGATTAATGTAGAAAAACAAAGTGTATGTGGGAATATTCACATTGTACATGAACGCATAAATTGAAAAAAAACTTCATTTGTTTGCATTGAGAATATTAGATATCATTGTATTAATGTTTGTCTCTGTACAATTAGGATGATCTATGTACCGCTTGTTTTTCGTGTGGATGAAGTGGGGGATGGAAATAACAATCAGAAAACTGTCAGTCTTTTTGGCCATCCAATAGTGCTCAGACTTCCAAACAGGTTTTCCGCCGAGTTTTTGCATTCAGCCCTTTCTAAAATTGTAACATACGAACAACCCTATAAGGTGCTGCTTGTGGACGGCAGGTGAGTTATTTATTTTCAATTATTTGTTTACGAGGTTTATAATTGAGATTCTAGATTATTTTGAGACTTCTATTGATCAATCTCCAAACAAGTTTAGTTTCCTGTGTGATGCACCATATTACATTAGATAAAAGACAATGATATCAGATAAATAAGATATATTTGAAATATAATTGATATTTCAAATTATATAAGAATATTTGAAAATAAGATAATTAATATGTTTCTTCGGCCTGTAAATTAATATATTTTCTGCAAGTATGTAGAGCATTACAAATAAAAAATACTGTAGTCTGATTACATCAAAATCTGATTATTCCTGTTCCAAAGACTCAAAGTTCTTTTCCATCAATCTACTCTGATATTTATATTTGTAAAGTTAATATTTTACAAAGAATAGAATTCTTGAATTGTAATTTTATTCCACCTTGAACAAAGTTTATTCCCATCTTGGAACAAATTTTCTTGTGGAACAATTAGGAAAGCTATCCATGATGTGTGCCTTTGGACTTGCAGAATTAGGTACTATCTTTATAGTTTAGATATTTCTATAAACTATAATGGAATCAAATCACAAACTATACTGTGAAAGTGTAGAGCATGAAGAAATTAATCCAATGCCAGATTGATAGCCCACAAGTAGAGGAAATTTAACACTCCATTTAAACATCAAGAGACATATTCGACAATCAACAATAACCCAAAGAATAACACTACTGGAGCATCCAATCGCGCTCAAACCACTAACCATTACAAGTCTAAAGAAATTAATGAATAGAAAAATACTAAATTAATTAATTAAATAAATAAAAAATAGTTCCAAGATTTCATGGGAGGACTGCAAAATTTATCACAAAATATTTCAGCTTCCGAAAAGGACTTATTTTTGGTCATTCCAAAAGGATTAAACCAGATATATATTTTTTTAGAATTCTTTTCAGTTTCCAGGTTTGATTCCAAGTGCAATACAATTAAAAATTATTAATAAATCAATGATGTTTACAATTCAAAACGGGATTTTATATTTTACAGTAACAAAATAATCAATTAAAATAAAAAAGATCTTGCTTATTCTAAGCAAATTGCATTTAAAAGCACAACCAATGCGATTTATAAAAAAAATTGTATAATCTCAAATTCAAATTTAATAGTAATTTAATAATAATAGTAATTTAATAATAATTATAGCAAATTTGAAATATAAAAATATACTCATCCATACTGGAGGTTCGTGATGTTTCTGTCTCCTCTCGCTGGTTTGGTCTTTTGCTAGACCGGTTTCGCCGCCGCCATCTTCAGTAGCGCGCTAGCAAAAGACCAAACCAGCGAGAGGAGACAGAAACATCACGAACCTACAGTATTCCAACCCTCGCAGACCACATAACAGGTATATCAAATACTCATCCGTGTTATAAACTTTTCAGGGCACTCACTGTGCAAGGTGTATGTATCATGCTCACTGTCCCGGCTGCCCCGTGCCGGCCGACGGCGTCGTACTCTACAGCAGCGACACCGTTGCAATAACTTTCTCCTCGCCCGTTCAACAGGTCGCCAGACCGGTGGCTCATTCCACGATGTCGTCTCTCAGGCCCCAACAGCCTCTGTCTCTCTACGACTGTATACAGGCGTTCAGCCAAAGGTGAATCTGGTCAATTTCCTCTTGTAATCCTAACTCCGAACAACAAGACTTACATCAACCATACGGTTCCGTTCGGTTAAATAGTAAAATTTTCTTTTGTAATGATAAAAAGAATTGCGGATAACATTTTTTCAAACATTCGGAGTTCAAGGTTTCTTTGGAAAAATCATTTCTTCGAATAATAGTGTCAGATTTTTCAATATTAAGATAAATGAGTAAAAATGTATTTTTATAATACTGTAGGTTCGTGATGTTTCTGTCTCCTCTCGCTGGTTTGGTCTTTTGCTAGACCGGTTTCGGTCCGCTTCCACATGTCACTTTCACATTTTACAGTACATGTGAAAGTGACAGTGCAGTGAGGATGCAAAGTGCTAACAGTGACTAACACCGCCACTGAAGATGGCGAGCGGCCGAAACCGGTCTAGCAAAAGACCAAACCGGCGAGAGGAGACAGAAACATAACGAACCTACAGTATTCCAACCCCTTGCAGACCACAAAACAGGTATATTAAATTATTTTTATAATGTTTATTGATTATAATTAGGAATTAATTAAAATTTTAATATATTATTAGTAGCCATGTATTCGGTATATATAGTATCATTGAAGACCAATTAATCAAGATTGATGAACAATTAAAAATTGCACAGGTTTCATAAATTGTCACATAATATTTACACCACGCTTCAGTGACTGACAATAAATTGTTTTTCATCGCATGTTAATTGTTTGAGTGTATTTTCTCATACATTTGGGGGTATTACAGTCAAGAAGGAAATTTAGTAATTCTGTCTTAATATTTCATTCATTCAACTCTCATTCATAGTACAATTCGTGTATAATTCAAGAAGAAATTCAAATTAATTTGTGCAAAAAAAAATTTAAACTATACCTTTTTGTGATTCGGTCTTGTTGGAATAATAAAATTTTGTTCCAGTGAACAGTTGGATGAACAAAATCCGTGGTTTTGTCCTCACTGCAGAAAAAATCAGTGTGCCACAAAAACTCTATCCATCTGGCGATATCCAGATTACCTCATTGTGTACCTTAAAAGGTAATAAACATTGATGTTCAGTACATCAAAATTACATTTCATTCAACATTCTTTTTAAATAATAATAATAATAATGCGCATACAATTTTTAGTTTATTTATAAATAAGAGCGGTATTGACAATTTTGTGATTTTTTTATTTTCAGGTTTATTTTCTACGATCGGATGAGCACTAAATTAGAAGATAAAGTGTTATTTCCATTGGATGGTTTAAATTTGGCTCCAAACATTCCGTTGTATGACTTATACGCATGTGTCTGCCATATAGGAGGTATACACCCCTTATTTTGTATATATGTTTTTAAACTATTGTTTATAAAATTTCTAGTGGCGTGCACATAGGCTTGTTAGATGCTCCCCAATTTCCACAGTGCATATACACATATATACAATTTACAGCACTCTACTAGCAGATTACAAAATTACCAATAACAGCAAAATACTATAACAGTATTACTATAAATACAGAAACTATAAGAATAAAAATAAAATTATTGAAAATATTTGAACTGGTGCAGAATTATTAATTTTATATCCCAAAAATGATAAGTTTTAATAAGCAAAATTTTAATTATTAATTAATTTGTACACAAACTTTTTTGTTGTAGGTGTTTCAGCCGGTCACTACACAAGTTATACACAACATCCAAACACTAAAGAGTGGCATTATTTTAACGACAGCTATGTTAGTAAACAGGCCCCACAAGATGAAGATTACAGCAATGCTTATATTCTGTTCTATAAAAAACGAGGTAATTTAATTTATTTATAGGGAATAGCTGTATTTCTTTATCCTTTATGCATATGTAAAAATATATTTTTCAATATAGGATTGATGATTCCAAGTTTGGAAATTGAACCAGAAAGTAGCAGATTTTCTGATGTTATTTGAAACTAAGGTGTATTAGAATAATACTCCTCAGTGTACATCTCAATTACGGGTTCTGGAACCTCAAGGATAGAACTACTGCAACTGGTTACTTCGGCCTTCACTAGTTATTGTATATAATTGTATATGTGTATGGATGTGAATGTGTATGAACATGTTTCTACACAAGTGTGTATATATATATATATATATATATTACATTGTTATAAATATGTTGAAAATTGTGATTATTAGTTCTAGAACATTTTTCTAATGTCAAATTCTATTTTATGTTTCTGAGGGATGTTCACTTTGTTATATACCTGTTATGGTATTCATTTTTAATTTTATTTCATTAAATAATCGATTTTGTTTTTAATTAATTGGAGATTTTCATTTTTCTTCAACAAATGTATCAGGGCTTAAGGATGCAATATCCATGAAGACAAGACAAACTCAAGTCCAAATAATTCAGCAGGGAAAAAGTGATCATTTCGAAGAAGAATTTTTGCCCCATACTTTATGTTGTCCATTATGATAACCATTTGTTGTTCCTTTATGTAAATCAAAAATATGTTTCTTTTATAGTCCACTCTTTGATATCTTCTATTTATATGAAGTTTGTACTCAAATAGATTAAGTGGAATTTCATGTTCCAAACACTGCCACAAGTGAAAAACCATAAGTTAATGCTCAAAAAATAATATATATAAACCATAAATAAAAATAGATAATAATAGATGAATTGTTTTCTTTTCTAATAAATAAAAGGACCTATTTTTATTTTTTAAATATTACATTGTGTTGTAAGTATTTATTTCATATAAAGAAATTTTGGAAGGGTTTTAAGTCTGTCAGGTATTTTAATGATGGAAAATTGTTGCATGGCTTCAGAAAATTGTTTGTAATAAATATTGTTTTTACATTAAAATCTGTTTTCATTATACGGATAAATTTGACAATAAATGTCTCTGAGCAGTGAAATTTGGATTCACTTGGATGAATTAGTCTGATTCCTGCCACAAATTTACACTACTTGAACATATTTCATTTTTATTCATGCATACATTGGTTGTGTCATGCAAAAGGTGGAAGACATTAATTTTGGATAACTCGCTGAAAAATAAAATGGAAATAGGACACAGGGTGCATTTAAATTGTTAAAAGTTTATCTCAAATTTTACAGATAAAAATAAACCTCCTCAACAAAGTTGACTAAGGCCAAGAATGTTTAATTTACTTAAAAAAATAAGTATAGAAATTTAACATTCATAATAAAACTCATTTGACATCTCACAAGTGATTCTAAATATCCTGGATGATTGGGAATTATTGAACACAGTTTGTTATTTTTAATTGTAAAAATTGTTTCGACTTGATTATTTCAAAGCTCAATATACAAATTCACATCCACATTGGAGGAAAACTTCACAAAAATATTCCTACGAATCAATATGAACTGAGTACTAGAAACTCATTTAATTTCATTATTGCCTAAAATTTTAGAAAAATATGAAGCTGCAGTATTCTAGAATGTGTTTGACCTTTTATTTGTGAAATATAAAAATATTTCTCAAAAACTGCAATATAATTAATGACAAAACACCGGGTACATTTTGAAATTATATGTTAGTGCCATTGGCCAACTACAGAATTTCACTTAAACCAGGGGTTTAAATCAACTATAGTCCAGCTGGCACATTTCCTATTTTGGGGATTACTCAGAAGCAACTGAGATTTTCTGTCAGGTACTTAAGATACTTAAATAAGAAAAAGGAACTAGCCTCAACTAACTATGAAAGAACACTTTTTTAAATTATTGCGAAGTCACTATACCGGCGTGCGTCTTTTCGTGAGTTTTGGACAGTGTACGGGTTACAAAACACTTGTGGCAGAACCTGCACTGGTAGGGCCTTTCGCCGGTGTGGTACCGCCTGTGGACCTTGAGCGTCGACCTCTGGGAAAAGGCCTTCTGGCACAAATCGCATGCGTACGGTTTCTCCCCGGTGTGTATCCTCTTGTGGACGACAAAGCTGTTGAGAGTTATGAACCCCTTGCCGCAGGCCTCGCAGACGTACGACTTTTCGCCGCTGTGTATCTTCTTGTGGTTCTTGAGCGACTGCAAGCAGGTGACCTCCTTCCCGCAGACGTCGCACCTGTGCCTCGAGCCTTCGTGTATCGTCTGTATGTGCCTCTTGACGCCCTTCCAGGACAGGAATGTCCTGCCGCACACCTCGCACTGGTAGTCCCTCTTTGAGTAGTTGGAAGCGTGCGTCTTCGAATGCTGCCTCAGGTAGCTCCTGCTGTGGTAGTCCTTGCCGCATACCTGGCACCTGTGGACTGCCATCTTCCCGCCGTGTTTCTCCCTCACGTGCTCTCTGTAGTAGGACATGTTGTAGAACCCTTTCCCGCACTCCTCGCATTTCACCAAGTACTCTTTGTTGTGTTTCATAACGTGGATCTTGTAGTTACTTGCAGAAGAACTCGTGTACGGGCACAATTCGCATTTTTTCCTTTTCCAATGGCCGTGCAAATTAGGGTCGCTGTTCTTCTTACTCGGATCCTTAGGTAAATCGTTATTATCTCTGAGCTTCTTACCACCCTTATCACAATTCCCCAAAGGGGATGAGTTTCCGTTAAGAGTTCGGCGTAAATCCAGCGGGCTGTCCGCTCTTCCTTTCAGTACTGTACTCTTTGTACTTGTCCTAGATAAAAAAAATAATTTAATGACAAAAAATGTATAATTTCTAAAGGTTGCAAAGTACATTACTAGTGAAAAAAAGACATTACATGCCATACCTCGAAAATTCATAGCTCACAACTAAATGAAAAAAAATTAAGCCAGTGCAGTATTTATATTTGATAGAAATGTGGAGCTACTTACGAGTCCTAAACACTGGAAATCGCCAGCCCAATTCGGTGTCAAATATCTGATTTGTACCTGACTCTATTATTGATTTATATTTATATCGAGTATTATACAGAGTTTTATATTTTGTATTGGATTAAAATTAAAATGGAGACTAGTTATGGATTGTAGACATGGTTATTGTTGTTATTATATCAATAAGCCCAACTGTAGGGGAGATTTTAGTGGAAGCCTCGGGGGAGATGTGGGCACTGCGCATGTATTGAGTATCCATTAACAGGGGCAGTATTTTTCTGCCAGGATACCTTCTATGTGAGAGAATACGGAGCCGTTCCAGGGAGAATATGTAAACAACCACTGGGAATGGGAATCCAAACTTGGGTGTACGGATATCAGTGATGCCAAAATGAAGTTGAGGCTTTCAATTTCAATCGTTAGTGTGCGGAATAATAAAAAAATAGGCGTACTCCGTGTAAAGCGAGGAAGCCGTGAGTTTTCTCGTGGACTTTCAGCGAAGTTCGTGTCACGAAACTTTTCGAACACAAGTGGCAAGGATATGGCCGCTCTCCGGTGTGATAGCGCTTGTGGACTTTGAGGGTCGATGGCTGGGTGAAGGACTTGTTGCAGACTTCGCAGGTGTACGGCCTCTCGCCGGTGTGCGTCCTCTCGTGGACGACGAGGCTGTTGATGCTCACGAAAGCCTTGCCGCAAACAACGCAAACGTAGGATTTCTCGCCCCTGTGAATCTTCAGGTGGTTCTTGAGCGATTGGGCGCAAGTCACTTCTTTGCCGCATATCGGGCACTTGTGCCTTATGCCTTTGTGGATGGCCTCGATGTGTTTGTCGAGGCCCCTCCTCGTCAGGTAGGACTTGCCGCAGGTCTCGCATTGATAGCCCGAAGGTATATACCCGGGCACGTGGCTCTTTGTGTGTTCGTTCAACTTGTCCGCGTTGTGATATTTCCTGTTGCAGAGTGGACACTTGTGGACGAGATTCTGCATGCAGATGCCGTCCTCCGAAAGGTGCTCTTTATAGGAGCCTACGCTGTAGAATCCCCTGTCGCACTCTTTGCACCTGACCCGATAGTCCTTGTTGTGCCGCATCATGTGCTTCTTGAAATTTCCCTTCAGCGTACAACTGTAGGGGCACAAGTCGCAAATATACTTCTGTAGTTCTGCGTTCAACATATGGGATATAATGTCGGGTCCGATCGGCTTCCTACCGGACTTTCGTTTAGGTTTTGAGTTCTTGTCCTTACACTGGGGCTTTTCGCCCTCCAGGCTGGGTTGTTCTTGGGCCCTATAAAGAAATAGTTTCGCATCATCAAAAGCATCTTTTTCTCATTATTATTTCTCATTTATTCCCCCCGCCCTCCTTAAAAAGAAACATGCTTCGTGACTTAAGTCAACGTATTATTTATTTTAACATGCAAAGAAAATCATCCAAACTGTTTTCTTTTATTTTTCACTGTCACTTTTAGAAATTAAGAAAAGCAAAAGCTACAGTGTCTCTCGTTTTTAATGAAAAAGCAAACCAGTTTAAAAGAGTACAAGGCTTAGAAGTACCAGACTCTACCCAAAGAGCATACCTTAACCAGAGCCTTCAAGATGCTGGTTAAACCTATATTCCTTCTAAACTACCTCCATTTATATGGCCAATCTACCCAGTTCACATAAAACTAACACCATCGCGTAGAAGATACATTACGACAGTAGTATTTCTTCCCACAGTTTGGACTGTGCTCCATCCAATATCTAATGGTGGTATTCTGGGGCTCGTTGACTCTGATGATTTAATTGCTTTTCGGAAAGACTTATTATTTCCAATCAGTGTGAAATCCACGGAACCCAAAGAGTTTGCAGGTTGAGAGCGGGATAGTCGTTTTGATCGATACGTTTTTATTAAAAATAAGATAGTTTTATTACAAAATGCGATACAAAAAATATACATTTCTAGAATGCATACGTTTAAACGGTGGCCGGAGTCTTAGCGTGTCCTTTCATATGATTTGTAAGAAGAGTATTAGTGACGAAACCGGAGCCACAAGTCTGGCAGACGTAGGGCCGTTCGCCCGTGTGGTACCTCGTGTGGACCTTAAGAGTGGTGGCCTGTGTGAACTTTTTGCCGCACTCTTTACACGAGTAGGGCCTCTCGCCGGTGTGGGACCTGAGATGGGCAGCCATGTACTTGTTGTCCACGAAAGCCTTGCCGCAGATGTAACAGACGACGTTCTTTTCCCCGGAGTGGGCCTTCAGGTGTTTCTTGAGCGAGTAGGCCGAGTTGACGCTCTTGTCGCAGATCTGGCACCTGAACTTTAGCCCGAGGTGGATCTTCATGTGGCGCTTAGTGGCCGTTTTGGTTTTGAAGGCTTTGCCGCAAGTTTCGCAAAGGTAGTCCTTGGTCGTAATCCAGTGGGTGGTCTTGTTGTGCTCGTAGAGGTAACCCCGGCTGGAGAAGCCCTTGCTGCAGATGGTGCAGTAGAAAGGAGTCGCTCCGTGTTTCTTGATCCTGTGTGTCGCCAGCTCGTCCTTGCTGAAGCAGCCTTCGCTGCATTCGTCGCAGAACACCGTATAGACCTTGTTGTGCCTCTTGAGATGGCGCGACATGTTCGACTTGTAGAGGGTTTCGTAGCTGCACAGTTGGCAAGTTATCTTTTCGCCCACCCTGTGCGATTTCTGGTGTTCTTTCATTTCCGAATTGTTAATGAACAGTTTGCTGCACAGCTTACAGGGCACGGTCGGCTTCGCGTTATGCCTCGCTTCGTGTCTTGCCAGGTACCTCGAACGAGTAAATTTGGCTCCGCATTTGCACATGAACATCGAATGGCTCTCCTTAACGTGTTCTTTCAGTGCAACCTGATTGTTGAATTCTAAGGAGCAATAGGAACAGCTCAGGTTACCATCCGTTTGCCCGATTATCTTCGACACATCTCCTGTACAGTCTCCGACTCCTCTTTCCCTATAAGGAAATATCCATTAAAATCTAGTCATAAAATTCAAATTCAAATATAGATATGTATAACTGCCATACTGGTCATGGATCTACACACTTCATCCCGTGGCTCCAGAAAACTCAAAGAATGAGTTATTGGGGGTACTCATCATTTCAAAGATTCATCATCATCGCTTCAAGACTAAGCGCTGTCTACATTTGTTCTTTATATTTCACCAGCATGGTAGTGATGAGCTGATAAAACTATCAACATTTCCTGTGGTTCCTTGGAACATGACTTAAAATTAGCTGAAACACTTCCTGTCTCTTATTAATTTAATTCCTTTTCAGTTGGCGACATAAAATTTTAAAATATATCCAAATAGCACAGGTGAGTCGATTAAACATTAATACCATTTAATTTGTGACCTTTATACAGCCTTTCATATGTTTTTCTTTCGAAATAATATTAACTGTCTCTTTTTACAAGCATTAGATGTATGTATACTGCACAGCTACATTTCCATTGCACACCACTGCTGGTACTCAAATATTGCAAACTCTTACACCCATTAATAAGACACAATTTAACTCCATGAATTATAGTTTTACTGTGCAGTTCTGACAATCAGAGATACTACCATTATATGCAACTCATTTTTACATGCAGTTGTTCTGATTTCACACATTTTTGGGTATACACTCATAAAATTACTCTAACAATGATCTGTTAACATCAGAAGATTAGTATCAATTTAAGAAATAATAGAATTAGACAGTAGACCAAAAAATTAATCAGAATAATAGCAAAATGTCTTTAATTTGAGAAGCGGAGGATATGAAAATTATTAGAACAATAATCATGTTTATTACAACATATAGCAATGTTTGATATTTATGAAACTTGAATGTTGCACATCAGAAGGTCAACATATCTGTCTGCAAGCATGCATGCATGCATAAGCACACACGCACATAAAACCAATTAGATGAAAGTAATTAAAAATGAGGGAAATTATGATTAATTCTAATCAACCTTGAGTTAAATTGTTTACAATTCTAAATAAATAGATCACAAATGTGTACAAGATGTAGGCAAAATAAATAATATCCTCAAAAAGAGTATTATTTGCAATAACTTATAATCACACTTGGTAAATAATTTAATTAATTAATACAAATACTTATTACACACAGTTTACATATATCTATCTTGAATAAAACTCTACAAAAATAACATAATATAAATTTGAATTTAAAACATAAAAGTACACAATTTTATTAATGCTTTTATGAATGAATAACAACATTTACATAGAATAGCTATAATAATAGTTTAATACAAAGAATTATTCACTTATCCTCTAATCATTCATTCAGTATCTCCGTTTAAAAAAGATTGCACAAAGAAAAATACTGAGGGTAGAAATGTATCACAAAATAAGGAGTCTACAAAATATATATTTTATATGAATAAAATACTGAATACTTTCATACAAATACTGTTGTACTCTGGTGGAATAAATAATGGGATTAATTTGAGAAATGTAGAATGCTCAAATACAAAAATATAATTATCTAAATGAATTTGTGAATCCATTTTCACAAACAACACAACCTTCAATACCGAAATACTTTCAACAAAATTTCTACACCACTACTTCCTTCATTTCTTCTAAATGTAGCTGCCCACTTCACTATTAAGATTTGATTCAACCTTCAAAACAAACCAGTAAATAATAAATAAATGGACCAATATCACACCAAAAAATCTACAATTTAAGTAAAAAGAGTCCAATTCAAATCCTGGAAAATAGGAAGCACTGGAAGATGGTCATTTAAAAATATCTCTGATTCAAGATGAAATGTCAGTGAATTAAAGAATTATTTTACAAACTATAAAAGCATAATGCAATGAAAAAGTAAAATAAATTTTGTAAGACCAATTTGTTTATTTTGCAGTTAATAGTGAAACTATTAAATACACATATTGTGTATTAGTGGACATATGTGTGCAATTTTGTATGGGCATTTAAAGAGCCCTTCTGAGTGAAAGTTTTTGAACAGTATCGGCACGTGTATGGGCGTTGACCGGAGTGAACCCGCTCGTGAGCCCTGAGGTATTTGGAAGAGGTGAAAGCTTTCGGGCAGACAGCGCACTTGAAAGGCTTCTCCCCGGTGTGCGTCCTAAAGTGAAGTTTCAGGTATTCCAAACTGCCGACGCATTTACCGCACACTTCGCATATAAACTGGAGCACGTCGCCCGTGTGAGTACGCATGTGTGCGAGGAGTGTGCGCTTTTTCGAATAGAGCTTCGAGCATACTTCGCACTGCATGGTTTTGAAAGGGGGCTTACGCTCGTATTCGTGGCTCTCCAGTTTGTGCCTCTGGAGGCGGTACCGGTTGGGAAAGGCCATTTTGCAGATCGGACATTCGAAAGGCTTTTCACCCGTGTGACTCACCATATGGCCTTTGAGTTCGTCATTACTGTACAACCCTTTGTTGCAAACCGAACAGTACAATTTATACTGTTTCAAATGCCTCTTTCTGTGACTCATCAGATTCGAGCGCTGGATGCACGACAGGCCGCAGATGTCACACATGAAGTCTTTTTTGCCTGAATGTATTTTCACATGATTTGCCAGCTGGATGGCTCTTGTGAATGTCTTGTTACATATGTCGCAGTGATGAAACTTGGCATGACTTTTAATATGAACTTTCAGATTATCCTCGGATTCAAAATTTTCTTTGCATTTGTTGCAACCAAAGAGTTTGCCCTTTAAGGCTTCTCTCAAATTGGATTTCACCTGTCTTCCCTCTAATACTTCAAGATTGTCTTTCAAATGATATCTGTAAATGAAATTAAAAGACATTTCAGGTAACGTGGGCAATATGCCAAACAAGAGAACTAATGGATTCAACTAAAAGACTCAAAACATAACTAACAATACTACAAATGAAAGCATAATTAAGAACAAATTTTCAGATGGAGGAAACTAACCGAACTACAAATCATGAGTCCATTCCACTACACAGAAAATAGCAAACTATAAAAAATGCTATAAAATACTCGCTAACATAAAATGACATACAATCCTATCCAACATATTTTTCCTAATTAAAAAGGAAAAAGACAATGGGTAGAAGACTATAAAAAATATACAATATAACATTATTTAAGTATCAAAACCAAAACATGTTTACCAAAGTACTTTTAAAATAGTAATGATCCTTCTATAAACTGCTATTTAAAATAAATAATTGAGATCAATCAGGAATACATTCATGTATTAGAAAGATGCAATTTCTTGTGGGCGTTCAATGAAGATTTCTGAGTAAAACACTTTGCACAGATATCACATTTGTACCGTTTCTCACCGGTATGGACAACTTCATGGAGTCTGATGCTCTTCCTAACAGCGAATGTCTTCCCGCATATTTCACAGCGAAACGGTTTTTCACCACTGTGTATCCTCATATGCTCTGTCAAGTAGGATTTGTTGACCACAAATTTACCACAGATATCACATTCGAATTTCTTTCCGGCGTGCACCCTCCTCATGTGGTTTTTGAACGATCTCCTGTTCGGGTACAACCTTGGACACTTCTCGCACTGTATTGGACTCACAATCTGTCTGTCGGTCGAATGCTCTTTGTGTTTATGCCGCCTGAGGTGATACTTGTTTGGAAAACACTGGGAGCATACGTCGCACTTGAAAGGGCGCTCCCCGGTATGTCCGGACATGTGCTCTTTCAAATCCATCCTATGATAGAAACCTTTTCCACACACTTCGCATATGACAGTGTACTCTTTCAAATGTCTTTTCTTGTGCAGAATCAGAGTGGCTTTGTAAATGCAAGAATATTCGCAGAGATCGCAGTAATACGCTTTTTCACCTGTATGGATCTTTTCGTGGTTCACAAGATGAATGGATGTTTTGAAATTCCTGGTGCAATATCGGCAGCTGTACGGCCTATCGGAGCAATGGACTTTCTTATGAGCCGTAAGCATACCGTTTGAGGCAAAAGCCCAATTGCAACCGTCCTCTTTACACTTATACGGTCTTTCTCCCGTATGGCGTCTCCTGTGAACTTCGAGCTTAAACTTGGTGAACATCTCCCCGCAATATTCGCAAGGAAACAAATGCGATTTCCGAGCTTTCTCGTGGCATCTGTAAAAAAATGTTTGGCATTTATAAGAATTAGAAAAATTCCAGGCCGTCATATCCAATCAAACGCTGTCCACCCTAAAAGATCTCCTCTTCCCCCACACCAAGTCTCTAAATCTCATGAGGTGGGATTATTTCCAAATCTTCTAACGACCATTGGGTTTGTCATTAATAATATGCAGCCAATGCATTCAAGTTTCAAGCACCAGAACCAAAGCCCTAAACCAGATAAGGCAAATAGTGCTTGTATAAAAACAATGATGGAAATTTGAATTGGGGACAACTCTTCAAAACCATCAACAGTATCACGGTTATAGCTGGACAGCTATAACTCTAAAAATATTACCAAAGCATTAATACACCTAATAACCTAAACACTGGGATCCAATATATTTACGTAAAGTGTTACTATTAAATCCTATTTGATTTTCTGCTGTATTTATTTCTGTTGGACATTTAGAGCATTCTAGTATATATTTTCATGAAAATATTTTTTCACACAGATCACACGGATAAGATTTATCCACTAGTGTGGATCATGCTATGATCAGGGTACTGCAAAAGATCTATCGCAAACTTAGTGAAGTTTCAAAGGGTGGGTGCATTCCTTTCTTGAAATCAGCTCAGAACAAATATCACCTTCTCCCCTTTTTCATTTTCCTTTCTTTTCTCACATGGCCTTCGAAATTTCTTTTTCCATAGAAACCCTTATCGTGGTATTCGCAGTGGTATAATCTTTTGAATGCATCCATTTGTGAGACTCCAATTTTGACTTTGTGTAAAATACCCGACTGCATATATTGCACCTGTTTACATTGATCGAAGTACGAGCTTTATGATGACACAAAAAGTTTCTCGGTCTCCTAAAAGCCTTACAAATTCGGCATTTGTAAGTCACCACATTACTGTGAACTCTACTGTGCCTCAATGAAACACAAGACTTTTTACAGACACTACAAGCAAAAGTTTTACGAGCTGTTTGAAAACATCCATGGACCAGTAATTGTCCTTTCCATTGGAATTCATACCCACATTTTTTGCACAGAAATGTTTTATTACGGCCTTCAAAATCTGATGTTGGTTCTTCTTTTACAATGTCAAATCTGTAAAGAAAATGACCAATTTTATTTTACATTACTTCTATACCAGTTTCACTTCCCAAATTTAATACATTTCTAGCGTATTTACTTAGTATTCATTATCTTGTAAATATACAGCATTAGCTATTCTAGTATAATGTTATTAAAAGTAATTTTTCAAAGTATTCATTCATAAAACTTTAATATTCAATAGACAAATAATACAGTTCTATTGATTTCTATATATATATATAAAGGTGCCAAAATTTAGATATATTTTTACTATACCCTCTTATAGTAACACTTATTTTATACTTATTATAAACAACAATAAATATGCCATGCAACATAAATACTACAATCAGCAGTTTGAATAAAAACAACACAGAAAAACATGTATGATGATCAAATACCCCACATACAATTTACATATAATATATATACAGTATTCAATAATTTCCCAATTAACACAACCTGAATATCACTAGCACTAAAATATAGCTCTACCCTGCTGAATATTTACAGACAATATGAGATTGAATAATTCAAAACTTTTCACTTCTGATGATAACTGCTGATCTATTGGTGATTTAGTTTTCTATTATTATAATCATAACAGTTATAAATAAATATAAAAGAGAGGCTCATGTTCTAAAATCTCTTTAATTCCAGCCTTAAAGAGAACTGGCACTGGAATGATTCCAACCAAAATAAATGTGCATTGGAAGAAATTATTGGAAATACAACTGTGATTACAATTTGAAGTATCACCAAATAATTCAAGTGTTCACTATTAGTGAATTACAAACACTGAATTCGGAAATGAACTATGAATCATTCAAACATGAGCAATTTTTTCAGTCATCTCTCTCTTTTTTAAAAACTGTCTATTTTATTATAAATAACTTAATATCTTCTTATCAGATTAAACGAAATATTTATCTGTAAACATTATGTCATATGTCTTTGTTTATCTAAATACTTTTTTTTAATCTTACTCTCTTACTTATCTCTTTACTGTAAGTGTACATACAGAAAATGAAAGAGGTCATTACCATTAAGATTAATACTACAATCTTAAGGAAGCATAAATATTTAAAATCTGAATGAACACAGATTAATTGACAAAATTATACAAAACGGAGTTTGGCATTTGTATTCTGGGACTCCTTAAAATTTGGTGTAGGATCATGATAATTTTTCTCCTGAAAGTTTTGTTAGACTCATTGCACTGTTTTGGCTTAATATTAAAATGAGTCCAAGCATTTTATTTATTAGGATGAGCCTTCTTTTTGTGGCTACCCAAGGAGCTTTTCTGAGTGAACGTTTTTTCACACGCGTTGCACTCATAAGGTCTTTCCCCTGTGTGTACAACCCTGTGATCCTTCAGAAATTTCAACGACACGAAACTCTTTTCGCACAGCTGACACTTGAAAGGTTTTTCTCCGGTGTGCGTCCTCATGTGCACCTTAAGATAGGTACTGCTTGAAAGGAGTTTGTCACAAACAGGGCATGCAACTTTATTCGGCCCTTCGGAATGTACTTTCATGTGCCTAGTGAAGCCGTAGCGGCTCCTATAAGTGCTGGGGCAAACGCTGCAAACGAATTCCGGCCGGCTGTAATTCTCCATGTGCTTAGCTCTGTGATCACTCAGATGTCCGGAATTCCTGAATTTCATCCCACAAATATCGCACTGTTTTGGCTTTATCTTCGAGTGCATATTCAGGTGGTCAACTAAATTCTTCCGCCATCTGAAACGCTTCCCACAGGTGTTGCACTTCAATTCGGCTTCCCTGTGAGTTTTCTGATGACTCAACATTTTTGATTTTTCGTAAAATGTTTTACCGCAAGTCTCGCAAGAGTACGTACAAATTCTGGTATGATAATTTGCATGTACTCTCAAGGTGTGAGACCTTTTAAACGCTCTGGGACAAGATAAGCACTTGTACGGTTTATCCTCTGTGTGAACCACCATGTGGCGCTTCAGGAGATATTTCTTGTTGTAAAGTTTATTGCATGTATGACATTTAAAACTATTATTTCCTATAGTGCATGGATCTGTTTCTTGTTCCTCATAAGATGCATAATCCTTGCGATAATATTGGCATTGAACATTTTTGATGCGGTTAACAGACAACTTATTTCCATAGTCTTCAGATCTGCAAATTAAAGATAATATTTCAAGAATATTTAAATATCAAAAGCATCTTTTGATAATAACTAATCTTTTCTATCAACATTTTTTCTTTTTAATCTGGAACTCAAAACAAATAATTCATTCCATCTGGGAATTATTAAATCCAAATATCATTTGAGTTTATCTATCTTTAAAAAAGATTTTCAGCCCCAGGCTGAAATAAGCTGCTGGTGAATAAAAATAACTAAACATTTTAAATGATGTATGCTCATGAACCTCAAACTAACAATTATTATACAACTTTTAAGTATTATACATAAATCAGCCCAACTGATTTCAAGTTTGATTATAGGCTGGAGTTTTAGCTATTATAATATTTATTCTCAAGTACCTAACATGAACTGTTAATATTCATATTAATTTCAGACAGCTATAATATCACTTTGTTAATATAGGATTTAAATAAGTCTTTATATAAAATTATAAAAGATCATGAATAAATTAAACAAAATGTAATATGCCCAGATTAAGACATGCTTCACTATAGGAAGGGTCATAATAATGTCAATAATAAGCAGTCCAAATGTCACTGATAAAGCCTTCATCATTCAATCAACATTATTCAGAATGTAAATTTCTCAAGTGTACTTTGAGGGCTCCCTTCTGACTGAAGGTCTGACCACAGAGATCACATTGGTACGCCTTGTATCCAGTGTGGGTCACCAAATGGGTCGTCAGAGAATATTTGTAACGAAATGTCTTGCCGCAGATGTCGCATTGAAAAGGTCGCTCACCTGTGTGAACTCTGTCGTGAGTCAAAAGTGAAGCCTTATTGGTGAAAACTTTCCTACAGATCTGGCACATGAAAGTTCGCCTGCCATCCGTGTGGACCTTCACGTGCCTCCTGTATCCCTTCAGGCTGAGATACATTTTTCCGCAAGCGACACAAACGTATTCTTCCGGCCTATAGTCCTTGTCGTGTCTCACTTTGTGAAGTTTCAGTGAATAACTATTTCTGAACGTCTTGTCGCATATGTCGCAACGAACAGATCGTATATCATAATGGGCTTTCATGTGCTCGACAAGTTGGGCCCTAATGTAGAATCCTTTACTGCAGAGGCTGCATATTTTTTTCGATTCCTTGAAGTGTTGTCGCCGCCGATGGCTTAACAGCTTTCGCCTCTGGCAAAATTCTAGACCGCAGACTTCGCAGAAATAAGCGTGGAGCCTTGTGTGCGTATTCAAATGAATGTTCAATTCATTAGCCCGCTTGAAAGCCTTCGTGCAAAAAGAACAGGGATAACTTCGCACGTTGCTGTGACTCGGAGTGTGCTTTCTCAGAAGGCTCCCTGATGCAAACTGTTTTCCGCAGTCCGGACATTTGAACAATTTTTCATCCCCGTGCTTGCAAACATGCGTTTGATACTCATTGGTATTGTCAAAGAATGTTCCACAAACATCACATTTATACATGCTTTCAGACTGCTGCATCTTCTTTGGCAGTACTTTGCAAAAAACTAAAAGAATAACACATAAATAACTACAGCCTTAAAGTATTGCACAATAGAAACCAATATCCAAAATTCGTTACAAAATCAATTTTGATACACTTATTTCACACTGAGTTATTAGCTGTTACATCTACATGCACTGTTACTAATACCTAAATAAATACTTACTAAACAAGAAATATTTTCAGAACTTGTTTACATAAGGTTCACATCCTTTTATATTGTAGGAATAATTCTTACTGTGCACAGTAACTGCCACGTAATACACTGTTTATACAAAATTAGTGGCAATTGATACAAAACAATTTAAAAGTTTAATTTACCATAGTGCTAATTTTTCAGTAACAGTATTTTATCCTAATGCTTTCTATTATGAAAGACATTACTAGATAATAATTACAATGCATACTTGAACTAACGGTACATTAACGGCAACATTCCTGCTAAACTGAAGAAGGGAAAGAAAGAAATAATGCGATAAATATATGACACAAAATGATGAGTTCATACTGATGAGAGAAAAGACACTCGTAAAAGTGCCTATTGTTCCGTCTTATCTCTCAATTCCTCCCACTCTCTCCTCATTTACACAAGTGCAGTATCATGCGGATATGTACACAGGCAAGTAAAGCAAATATTAGTGCAATTAACAGAGGCAAACGAGCAGGGTGTTAATAAAAAAAATATATCCAACTATAGCGATAACATTCCAACAAATGTTATTTGAACTGCTGCAAAGTCAGGTACGGATACAGTTATTATAATAGGAGTAAAATATATACTTATTTGTGTTTATTTATTTTTCATATTTAATTAATCTTTTTAATTATCATTAGAGAAAATTTAAATGTTTATGATAAATTATAAAACTAGTTACTGACATTTTATGAAAAATAATTTAAAATAATATCGCTGAATGCGTGGATTTTTTCTCAAGAAGTCTTTCAAGTTTTATTTAAGTTTTGTAAAGAATTTCAAACATACTACACATCAATTAAATAAATGTCACAACACTTAATGATATCCTTTTGATTATTTTCATTCCTCTATACAAGGGAAATAGAATCTAATATATTAAACATTCACATTGGTGCAATGAAAATTGGGACTTCAATAGTTGATAATTACTAAGAGTTACAAATAATTAATAACTTTGTTATTATTTCTTCATATTTTAATGATGTATAATCTGTAACATTTTAGATTTGTTACAGTGTTAGAGCAATGTAATAATAATATTAGCATAGCTGCACATTCATAAGTATCTTTTCTTGAATAGAGTAAAGAGGTTTTTATTTTTCCTCATCATATGTTTTACATTCTGTTAATATCTGTTTTGAATGTCTTGCATTTTGGTTTCACTTCATTAGGTTACTTCTGGATGTTTAGTAAGGAAGGGGGGAGTTCTACAGTTTTCTCTATTTTTTTTTAATTATTGTCTTTAATTTCTTCCCATTTTTCATTTCTTGTTTCTTATCTTTTGTTTTGTTTCTCCATTTGCATCAATTGTCTCTACAAATTTAAACACTGATACTGTATTTAAGTAAATTCTCGCCTTATTCATTGTCCACAATTTTTAATGCACCCAACATGAATAATTTATCCAATTTGCAATCTATTAGTGCACTGAAACTGGTACTTACTCAGGTACAGTTAGCGAGTCTGATTCCAATGGCTCAATGCCGGAAGGCCCTGGTTCTTCAGATTCTATCGGGACGTTGACAAACGTTGTGGGCTCAGGTCTTGCCTCCGCTATTGGATCGCTTCCGTTTTCTCTGATTTCTTCCTCCCCGCTCACATCCTCTTCATTTTCATACTCCCCTTCATAATCTTCTTCTTCTTCTTCCTCCTCCTGCTCCTCCTCCTCTTCTTCCTCTGCCCTGTCCTCATCCCTAATGCTTTCTTCGTCAATACTCATTATGCTCTCATCTTCAGTCTTCAAATGATCTTTTAGTTCATCATTTTGTGATTCGGATTTGTCATGTAAAACCTGAAATCGTTAATTTAAACATAAATCATAACGGTATATTTTAAATATTCCCTCTTTCTTTAAAATTATACACACCTTAAAAAATTATACAACAAATAAATGAAATTAATTTTACTATATTATTTTTTAAATTACTCTACACTTATTATTTTGAGTCATTATTAAGTTTACATTGACATTCATTAATTTTACATTAAATTATTTTAAAATTTTAAATTTGAATCGTTTTTAATGTACTATTAAATTACCTAATTACTTTTTATTCATAAATGTTAATAGTCTATGGAAGATTAAGCATCAAGCTTGAAAACTTTGTTTTAAAGACTACAGTAAAAAAATAAGAAATAACGCAAAACCTGTATATTTTTTTCTTCTTCTTTTGCTTGTGTGAGCCATTTCTCCAATTCTTTCTGTGATTGAGACGTCCTGTTCCAGAATTCATAAAAGCTGTCAACTTTGTTCAAACAGTCATCGCATATTTTGTGTGTCACCTCGTCGGTTCTTAAAATCTGGCAGAACATTTGTATAGGCATTAGTCAAGTGGCAGGTTGAAGAAGACAAATTGAAAACTCGCACACACACATGATTTGCCGTATATATTTTTGAAATATAAAAACTGGTACAGAAACATTTTAAATTGTTCAAATAGGAATGTGTGAGCAGAAGTTAAAACATACTTAATATACAAATGACATGCTTTAGCACACAAAAATTCCTATAACAATATTTTGTTCCGAGCCATGAATCTTGTCTAAAATAAGAGACATGGCTATGTTCCAAGTAAACCAGGGCAAAGAACCAGCAACAAGTTTTGGCTAAACAAATATTAACTTATCAACCTTTTATTGATTTAAGAACACTGGCTGTCAACGTAGTTTTGACTCTATAAGCATCATGTAGGGATAGAATAGGATCCTGAAAACTAAAAGGTACCTCAACTTGAAGACAAGAAGATATCTTTGCCTGCAGATCATCGGTCTCAAAAACTGAAACAAGAAGCTTTTCCCTTTCCAAACAGAGACGGCAGAGATCAAATAAATTCCATTCTCGGACTCCGGCCGACATCGTCTTCGGACATAGCAGTGCTGCCCGGATGATACTGTCCACTTTTAGGCCATCTTCGCGCAGTCCGCAGGATCGAACCCGACTTCAGTACTCATAATGAATAAAATTATACGGGGAAATACGAAAATAACAGTCCGGGAAACGGTCCCGAACCAAGCGTCGATCACAAGCGTTGGCCGGAGGGGGGGTCTGACCGCCGGAGAGTGTTACGAATAAAAAAAATAAATCGTGGAACGAATCATGGCGGGTTTTTAAAGGATATTTAACTCGGAGAATGGACAGTGTAACGACTGTTGGCCGAATGCGTGCAATTCGAATTCATTTTCATTTCCGAATGTCCCTATTCCCAAATTAACCTGTTGACGATTCAACCTGCTGGGAATCGAAATGGCGGAAATGATTCAGGGCAGGTAGGTTCGCTTGTGCCAGTGTTTTTTTATATTGTAAAATAATAGGCGCTAAAAACAGATTTGAGCGTTACACTAGTAGTATGAACTCGGAGAATAGGATTTATTTCTCGAAACGGCCTGAGCTGGCTTCTGTCAGGGCCTTTATCGCGAGTAAATCGCAACTATTATTTGGCAACCAGTATGTATTAGATATGGTATGTATTCAAATTGGTAGATATGTTTTCTTGGAATAACTGCGAGGTAATTACAACAAGGTAATGACTATCTTAAATTTAATAAAATGAAGACCAAATGACTTACGCCAGTTAATTGTAGTACCCCTTACAGGCTTTGTAAGGCCTGTTTAGTTCAGAAATTACAAAAACGTTACATTTTGAAACTAAGGCCCGATTAATTTGATATATCAGTCAGTAGTATGATATGTATGTAATTATTTGTCTTCTAGTTTCAGTTTCATTCAGTTATCAATGGCAATATTGTCTTTATGCAATGGTGTGCTTACTAATGATTTATCATAATAGGTTCACTGAAGAGGACAAAGAATAATGCTTAATATTTATTAAACTTTGGGTTCACTTAACCTGTATAAAGAAATTACTACATAATAATTTTTATTCTCATTAAAATATGACCTTGTTTAAATAGTTTGCAGTGCCTTGGTTGGAGTACGCTTGATGAGATATGATTACTGATAATACAAGACTTAAAATACCTCAGAAAAGAGCCGTCCGTTGTTTTAAGATTCGGCATTATTTAATAAGACGCATTAAAGGTTTTTATTTTATTCTAGCATTGATGTATGCTCCAGTTATATTTTATATTCTCAGTTATATTTATAATACTCAGTTATGTTTCTTTATTCAGTTCTAGTGTAACAAAAATGAATGAAGATGACTTAGATAAAGAGTACAACTACATTTGTGAGTTGCTTCCACTTTCACAAGAGATTTTGGATCAAACAGATTCTTATATCACTCTACCATTTGTGGATGTGCTTTCGGGGCCTTCATCAATCTATGAAAATATTAATATTCAGTTGTAAGCAATTCAGAAAATAACTTAGATTCAGTAACTGCTTAACATTTACCCTTATTTGTATTTTAAGTTCAGTGCCTGTAATTTTCCATGTCATTTCAATCATATAATTTTTCTTTTTGCACCTGTTTTTGTTGACATCTGTAACTGGTACATATAGAAGCTCATATTTATTGTTATTGATAGTAATTAATATTTGAGATCTTTATGAAATCAGTTAATTATTGTAATGTGTTCAATTTAATTGTATAGCTTGGTTCAGTATTCAGAATTAAGTGATTATTGTTTATCACAGATTCTTGTAGTTATATTTTTTCTATTTTCATTTTTTACTGTTTATTTTAATATTGTCTATAAATTTATGAACTGCCTAATACAGATGTTAGACAACATATAACTTAAAATGTTTCTATTTAGATGCACAGTTATGAATAATGTATAGAAACAATATGAATTGGATATGGGTATGAATGCTAAAGAAAATAATCGAGTTTGTTAATTTTATTTCAGATCTGATACAGTCATAAAGTCTTCTGCTACTGAAAATGATAGCTCATCAAAAATTAAATGCACTATTTGTGCCAGAGAATTTGGTACTAAATTGGGTCTCTCAAAGCACATCAAAATGCATACTTCCTGTAAGGTTGTGCGGGTATTCACGTGTGACCTGTGCGGTAAGTCTTTCAACACGAGTTCAAACCTCAAAAGTCACATCAGCGAGATTCACTCGGCCGTGAAAAAGTACAAATGTGAATTCTGCAAATACGAAAGCAACAACAAGGCGAATTTCGCGAATCATGTCAAAGCGATACACACCGATGTCAACAAGACGGGGGATTTCAAGTGTGAATCTTGCGGCGATAAATTTTTCAGAAGGGATGATTTGACAAGACACGAGATTAAGTTGCACGACGCGCCCGGCTTCGAGTGCGACGTATGCGGGAAGTCGTACATGTCAAAGCAGTATCTGAACCTCCACAAGGTGAGGCACATGCCTGGCTTCAAGCCCGAACATCTGTGCGTCACCTGCGGTAAACTATTCCCGAACGCTTCCCACCTTAGATCTCACGTCCGCGCCAGGCATTCGGGACTCAAGTTTACCTGCACTACCTGCGGCAAGGTAGTGTCGAGCAAGTCATCCCTCGTCGAGCACACGAGGTCCCACACTGGGGACAGGCCGCATATATGCGAGATTTGCGGCAAGGCTTTCGCGACAGCAAAATATCTCAGGGTCCACAGCAGGCTGCACACCGGAGAGCGACCGTATTCCTGTCAGCATTGCGAACGGGCTTTCACCCAGAGGAGTAGTCTGACAGTTCACATGCGCTATCACACCGGTGAAAAGCCCTACCAATGCCACATCTGTCTGAAAGAATTTGTGGCCAAACAACTTTTGAGAGCACATAGCAAATCGCACTAAATGGTATTTAATTTATTAAATGAGCAAAATTAATTAACGAGTAATGTTAATTACAGTAATTATTACTTGTTTTATAGCATATGTTCAGATTTTTTATAATTCAACGTGAATTAATCATCTTCAAAATTGAGATTTTAATCCTCATTCTAATTTGCACATTGTGGAGAAGTGTGCCAGGAGTTTTTATTTTCTGATACTCAAACATATAATTTTGATAACATGTTCTACAAAATTTTTTTAAAATAATTTTTGTGTAAAATTTTGCCTACATAATTTATAACGAATGAGTAATATTATTGAGCACAATTGATAGCTTGTTGATGTATTAGTTGGTCTATGGCATTTGTTCAAATTTTTTATTATCAAATAACAGGGAATAAATCATAGATTTATCACGCATCTTCAAAATTAAGATTTCAATCATCTTTCTAATTTAAATTTGGAATTAGTGGAAAAGTGTACCAAGAGTGAGAACATACTGAATATTCACTCTCGGTACAACTGACAAAATGCTCATACTGAAAACATTTCAGTGACTCAGTTTGTTAAAATACTTGTATAGTATACAAAGTCAGCCATGGCTGAATGCTCTTTTCCATCTGTTGCAAATTTTTATTTCATTTTATTGGTTATATGAATTTATTGATTTTACTAGTACATAGAAATCTGGTATATTACTGAATGTTTTATATAATTTTTATGTTTGAATGTTTATATGAATGTTGTTAATTTTATATATAGCTGTTCCTAGTTGATGCAGGAGCAACTTTTGTACTGGTTGAATTTTTTATATTTATATCTTTATTTTATCTGAAAGTATAACAAAGTACAATAATACGTTAAGATATTTAAATGACTTTTATTAAGAGAATAGTCAATATTATTAATGTTAATAAGAAGGAAAGATTTATAAACTAGACTGGTATCATAGTTAAAAATTTAATACATAAAACCATATATCCACTTATTTATTTTTATATAAATCTGTTTTCTTTATATTTTACATAAATATGGCTTTATGTTATGCATGATAAGTGTACACGTAACTTCATTACTTAGACATGTATTTGCATCTATAATGAGTTTCAATTGTAATTCATAAAAAACATATAGGGTTACCACATTTTCACAAAAAACAGAATGATTAAAATAAAAAATGAGTCATACAATAATATATTCCAAAATAAAATTGTAAACAATAAACTCATAATTTTTACAGTTTTTTAATTACAGACATCAAATATTACTTTTTATAACACTAATAGAAGAACATAACACTTTTGCTATTTATAACAAAGTTTTGTTAGTTATATTATACTATTTAGTATTATTGAGTCATGGAAAAAATGTATGATGCCATGAAATTGTGATACATGGAAAGCCTAAACAGAAGTAACCAAATACAGATTCATACAAATATAACCAAAGTACTTAATGTTAATCTATGACTATATGAGCTATATATTTCTACTTAATTAAAAAATATATTCCTGTTTGTAAAATAGATTAAATATTTGCACTCAGATATTGTTAAAAAATAGCACATTTTATAAAAAGAAATTTATATTTTTGTACATATTTTTCTATTTATGGCAAAATAAGGTGTCAGTGATAATACTAATATTAAAGTGATAGCTTAAATTATTTAATGTTTCAGCATTTTTTAAAGACATGTTCAATTTAAAATATGTGTTATCATAATATGCGTGTGTGCATTTATACAAAATTCAATATTTTATTGATTGGTGGTGGGTAAAAATAATAAAAGATTTATACACTCATAATTATAAGGTAATTGAACATTTTTGCTATTTTCATTACACTTACTTTAACCAAATGAAGAAGTGATTGTTAGTTCATTTATTTGTTGTAATATATTCATATGAGTATATAGTATAGAATATATTCTACATATACTATGAGTCCATAAATTGTGCATTTAAATTAATAGAATTTAATTAAATCCTGGAAATCATTTTGTAAGAGTTAAAATTTACTTAATTCTACTTTAAAGAGTATCTAGTTATATCATTGCATTTATTGTTGACCAGGCTTAGGAAAAAACTATATTTTAACATGCCACTGATGAAAGTTATACATTTATAATATCAAATAAATTATTTTGTAAAGCTTCTTGTCTCAATATTGTGATTGTTTCAGTACAAGAATCTGAAATATTTGTGATTTCACAAATGTGTTTTAATTGTATATGTTTTTGTTACATTTTGGAAAAAATAGCTTATCCTCTTCAAATTTATGGTTAGATTATTATTGAAATTTCTCTTCTTGTTTGAATTAATTTTAAAAAGATATGTTTTTGTATAAAATATTTTCCTGTTATATACAATTTTATAAATACTGCTGTGCTTAACCCGCATTAATCTTATTTATTGTTAACAAATTAATATTGTTATCTTAAAAATAATTCAACATAATCTGAAATTGAATTAATCTCTGTTTAATGATTATTATTGCATTTATTATTAGTATCACCAGATGATAATGAATTTTGTCATATTTGATTTTATAAAAAAGTTTTAAAGAAAATTTGGACTATTAAATTTATTCAACCTTTTTCTGTTCCATAAAACTTGAAAAATTATTGCAGTTACATTGTCTAATTATAGAGATAAACACAAAAAAATATGAAACATATTTAACTATTAATCTTGTGTTTACATTCAATGTTTAGATTGGGCCAACCAAATACTTCTTGGAACCTTTTGGACTTCAGGACAGCCTAATTGGTAAGATTTACACAACCCGAGAGTGATACTACATTTTACATTTAGGGCTGCAAACAGCATCAACAAACAGGTTCCTTAATATTAAATGCTTCATTATATTAATTATAATAATGAATTTAAATAATCATAATTTATTTTTTCTTGAGCTAGATTAATTTTGATTTTGCTTTTAATTGTTAATAGCATTTCTTTAGTACAGACAGGTACTCTTGGGTGTATTTACAAAGAATACACACTAAGAGTATAGTGATGATGCTGATAGGTTGCTTGACATCTCCACTAGACCATTACTAACAGATGCTATTGACATAAGAGGCAACATTTATGGGTAATATAGATTTTATTTTAAGGGTTATTGTTTATACGTGTGATCGTACATATTAATACCTTAGGAAACTTGTGATGGGTGTTATATTTAGGTAATTGTTCCGGGTGTACAGTTATTGTCACGACCCATACACCACAGTACTCATGGAGCTCCCTGTGTTAACTTGTTAAACTTGACAACTGTTTTATAAAACTTAATAGAAGAAATTTATTCATAAGTAATGTTACCTATACCTATTAACTTGGTTGTTGGAATTTTAAATGTTTTGTGGATTTTGCCATATCATTCGGGGTAGTTGTCGAGTATCTGTGTAATTCAGTACAGGACGATGCACCCAGATTAATTTTTGGGAGGCCCAACAATTTCTTTTATGAGAATGGGGGACAGAAAGGTTGATCCAAGTTTTCTTTCCATAGTCGTGGGGCGAGCGATGAGACGGAAGGAAGGGCTACTGCAGAAATCGCAGTCTTCAAATGCATCCCAACAATAACCGGAGAGGGCGCGGGGAGCGTTGCCCGGCGATATGCCGACGCGACTTGCCGGAGAGCGAAATGGGCGGGTACTGGGAGTCGCTGCCGCACGTCGTCCTTGTCCAGGTGCTGGAGCTGCTGGACCTGAGGGGGCGACAGAGCGCGGCACTGACCTGCAAGTCATGGCTGGCCGCCTACTCGGACCCCTCGGTCTGGCGCAGCCTCGTCCACAGGGTGGACGCCGACTCCTCCCTGTTGAGGTCCGCGATGGCCAGGTTCGGCCGCCAGCTGAGGCGCCTCGAGCTGGTCTGGTGTCGTCGCAGGGCATCGCCGGACTCCCGCCACTCCGAGGCGCCGTACGCCAACCTCTTCGCCCTCACCTCGAACAAGGTCCAAGTCGTCTCCCTGCTCCTCACCGACTGGGTCTCCAGCTACAGGTGGCCCAACAGGAACAAAGTGATATTCCTCCTGTCCAAATTCGTCCGGTAAGCTTCCGCATTTACAAAATAATTACAATAGCTATGTGCTTTATTATGGAAGCACTTTGCAGCGCTCAGACAATCCGCAGCAAGGGGCCCAGCAACCACTGTCTCCGGACGGGCGCCTCTATGTGGCAAAACGGGGGGTCTTTGTTCGGAAACTGGGAGGAGTGTCGCTAACGAAGATTCGGCTGTCTAGCAAAAGATCAAACCAACGACAGGAGACAGAAGATCGGGCAAATTACAGTAACACATATAACTGAACCTGCCTGAACACATAGAACTGAACATATGTTAGAATTGGAGAACGCAAAAATTACTACAACAGGATTAATAAATAAATTCGGAATTCGTAAATAAATTATGGAGTCTAAAAATTGTATTTTTGTTTCTAGTATGCAAGAACGCTTGAGGATTTTGAGCTTCAAAAACGCCTGCATGCGACAGAACGAAATGCTCCATCTCATCGGCTCGGTTGTGAGCGAGACTGCTTGCGGCCTCAAATATTTGGAATTGAGAAATGCTTTTAGGTAGATGCAGTTCTATATTTCTATTCCTTTAAATATTAACTAAAGATCTAGTGACTGCAGTGGGTGTCGGAATAGGAATAAATTGATTTGGAATTAAAGGTTAAAGAACCAGTCGCCAGGTATTCTTGAAAGTATAACTTTCACACATGCTCACCAGAAGGGAGAATGAACTAAAAATAAGAACTGCGCGTTGTTGTAGATCCTGTATTTAAGATACAGCTGGTGAAAGTTAAAAATGTAGTCTTTGTACTTCGGAAATCGACGGAAAAATTTTTTTAGAGGCCTAACTTTTTTCTTCACGTTCAGGGAATGGCAGGATCCGTACGCCCATCCCAGGTACCTCTGCCTCCTGAAGAATTTCAAGTATTTGGTCTGTCTTTCCGTCGACTATAACGCGATTTCGGAAGAGATACTCGACATACTTGCCGGCTGTACCCCAAAGCTGTCGGGACTGCGAGTCGCCATCCACACCTTCGACCTGCGCCACCCTTCCATCGAGGACCAGACTTGGGCCAGACTCAAGAAATCGTTGAAACAACTCTGCGTCCATTTTGAAATGAGTGAGTGAAAGCGCCATTTTGACATTCACTGATTATTGATTTGTGAAGAGGATAAACTTATACGTCATGATCCTAAGAGCATTGATGTCACCCCACCTCCTTCAGGCATATAGAGGACACCAAGTTGATCTAATCTTCAGTCGGACCCTGATCATGGAACCGGTAAGAGTTCCGAAACGACGTTTCATAAACACCCGGGAGGGCGCCAGATAGATAGGGCAAAAACCCCTCCACATGAGCTCGGTCGGGTGGTTTCCATACAGGAAAAATCCCGGAATAGCACAGGGGGTCCACGCCTCCTAACTGAGGTTCTTCCCGCAGCATTACGCTATCCCACCGGAAGTCAGTTAGGGATACTCTTTTTATCACTAAAATAAAGCATTTAAATTTATGTTATGTATTTTTAGCCAACATCGCTTATCACCGTGAGGTAGTATATTTCTTAAAGCCGAGCATTCCCCTTCACACGCTGTATCTGAACAGCGGAAACATATGGGATCAAAATCAATTGAGGAACTTTCGCGACATTCTAATACACATCTCCTTCAATTATTCATCAACTTTAGGTAAATATGTTTTTAACAAGTTAGGTTAACGCGACCGATTTAACTGACTGGTTGAAGGGGAAGTTTCTGTTTTTTTTTTATAGAAGACCTCAGAATCCATCTGAAGAACAGTATCGAGTATCTGGATGATTTGTTGCTTGAACTGGTATCCAAATGCAAGAATCTGAGGAGATTTCAATACGATGGAATTGTAAGAAATATGGGCGTAGTTGCTGATTTGTTAGAGAAAATTGAGTGTTATCATAATAACCGTGAGTGAGGCATCAGCTTTTCATGATTATGAATTCAGTTCAAATCATATCTTTTTTTAGAATAACGTTAAATCTTTGACTGTACTAAATAGTCCTCATTTCAGGTTTCAAATGCATCGACGTTGCTCCAAGATTTGTTAGCCATCATAACCGAAAGATTATCTACGACATCGTGAAGAAAAATGAAAAGAAATTTATGGATGAATATGTAGAATTTAATATTTCGGAACCCTCTTCGATTCTGCTTTTTTTTTGACTAAATTCTAAATAAATTTCTTCCTAATTTATTCTCTTATATCAATCGAATGAATATAATATATTCTACCGCTGTGCAGAAGTATACAGCTGATTATATCTTACTTGTGTGTGTGTGTGTGTGTGTGTGTGTGTGTATGTGTGTGTGATTTGTATTTTATTTAATGCAATAAAAATAAATAATTCGGGTATGACTGTTTGCAATATGCATTTTATATTAATTTTTTTGTGTTTATTATAAACTTCCTAATGTATACATGTGTATGTACAATACATTAATAATGTCCATATACATTTTTCAATTACTCAAATAAATCATTGAATATCTTATGTTTACTGTACTGTACAAATAAATGAGGAATTATTTGTGTATGACTGTTTCCAGAATGCTCACTTTATACTTTATTTTCTTATGTTTTTTATGGACTTCCTGATATATACATGTGTATGTACAATACATTAATAATTTCTATATAAATATTTTTAATTCCTCAAATAAATCATTAACGATCTCATATTCACTGTACTTTTATTACATTCATTATTTTTTTTGTATCAAGTATTGTAACAATTTATGGAGAATGTCATGCGTTATATTTCATGAACGTTTAAATCCATTGGCTATCAACGGTTTCGTGCGTTGGCGCCATTTTTTCACAGTTCCGACGGTTGATTGCTGCCGTATTTTTGCGAGGGATTCCGGTGCCTATTTTATATTTGCGATTCTTCCACAGCCCAGAAGTTCGGAATCTGTTGTCGGAAAAATGGAACAGACTTCGCCCCACTGCGACAGCGAGGAAGAAGTATTTTGGGGACCGGTTACGGCCAGGGAGCTCGAACTTAGGTGGCGAAGGAAGAGAGAAAATAACGGACCAAAGTAATTTCTATGGTTGTTTTCGGTTGAAGGCTTATTATTTAATGTAAAACATGATACGCGATTAAATCCTTGAAGGATATCATACTTTTTTATTGCTAAAAATAACAAATGAAATATATATGTAACGTAGCATTTAGGAATGTTTTTAGAGGAAACTTTTGCTTTATAAAGACTGTGCTTATAACTTCATTATGTGGCGTTCAAGATTCATAATCTTGTTGGGCATAAACATCATGGATGTGAATCTCATTTAAGATCGTAATAATTGCATCTACATAAACATTTAATGGAAATAGTATGTACCAAGAATGTCAGTGCTCCACATCATAACATAATTACTTGATATTCTTTAGCCATATCGAGACTATTGTACATTTAACGCTGGGTACATACAATTTCTTGTTTATTCTGCTGAAAAGGTGTTCTTTGTTCTAGGTCAGTTAATTATTTTCTACATGCATTTATTTTCTTGGTCACCTAGTCTAACATAGTATTAAGACCTTTACCAACAACAATTATTTAATTCTTCATTGCTTCTGGGCATAAATTCACAGCCCTTCATAGATTAATATTAGAAAAAACTAATTTTTAATTCACCTCTGTCACCGTTTTTTTTTAAACCATATTATAGTTGAGAAAATTTTACTTTTTGATTGATACTAAGATATTCATGCTTAGTTCAATAAAATATAATCAATTCATATCAAATAACAGTATTTGGTTTTAATTTGTATATTTTTCCTGTTCTATTGGTTGTTACTTTAATTTGCTAATTTGAGTATTTATCTTGATATTTATATTGTATGTATTGCTCATTATGGGACCTATTTAAATATTGAATTTATACTATTGTATTTGCTCAACAATGTTCTTTTTTTATGTAGGGATGACACTGTTCCAAAAAGCAGTGATGATGGTCAGGTAAAGGATGCAGAAGCCTGTTCTGAAAATGGAACTTTGAAAACCGAATCCGACACCAAGGAGATTGAAGAGTTGAAGAATATGACTCTGAATGAAAACCCCGAAAAGGATTTCAATGGGCTCATCCCTTCTAACTTGAAGTACATCGATGAGGACAGTTTCGTTGAATCTGAAGATGCAGCCAATGATTCGAACACGGAAGGCACATTGAAAAATGTTCCAGGAAAAGATTCCCAGAATTATTATTGCAACAAGAATATTATCCTTGTTAGCGATTATTCCATCATATCAAGCGATGGGGAGTTGGGTGGGGAAGATACAAAGACGTATACCGTCCTGAAACCTTTGGTGCAGGAAACATTTGAACCCAGTCATATTTCTGAGTTTCTCAGCAGAAGCAATACTCAGTTGGAAAATGAAGAAACTCTTGCTCTGGGTGATGTCGACATGTTTGATGATGAAAGCCCGACTGTAGAGAGCCAACATTTTAGAGTTCCAGAAGCCGTTAACAACAAAGAAATTATGTATGCGGATAGAGTTACCATTGCAGACGATAGCGATACAGATTCAGGATGCTGTGAAAATGATAAAGTATCCGATCAATTGAACAGAGTGAACATTAATCAAATTATGTCCCCAGGATTATTTTCGGTAACTTCGGGAGAATATTTTGATGCTTGTACCAATAATTCAGCTTTTCCAGACAACGTCATGTTATCCCCCAAAGAAAAAATGAACACATCATGCGAGACTTGTAAAGAGAATGAAATTAGTGTATCCGAATCTGTATTGACTTTTCAATCGGCCAGTGATAACTTTGTTGCAAATGGGGACAACAAAGAATCAGAACTTACTGACTCACCCATTTCACTTGAACATACCAGTATTTCTCATAGAGTGGAAGGGGAATCATTGCTCAGCAGGGAAGAATTGAGCCACAAAAGTAATGAGACGATTAAATATTTGGAAAATTCTGATAGTTTGGAAAGAAATTTAGAATTGGAGAAAACTGTTTATAACATGGTAGAGAAGAATTTAGATGAATCTCCCATTTTGACAGATGAAACAATGCCTATAACTAATGATTTTGAATTAAAAAATACCACATTGTCCACAAAATCAAATGAAAATAATCATATAGTTGAATGTTTAGCAAATCCGGAAAAGAAATATAACATTGAAGAACATACTAGAAATGAATCTCATAATGCATCAAGTGAAATAGAGCTTGTCAATAACAGTTTGGACTCAGAACATGCAGAACCCATTGTAACAAAATTGAGCCATGACAGTAATGAGGCAATTAAATCGATTTGCATTAATTTGGAGAATGCAGAACAAAATTTGGAATCGGAAGAAAATGATAACATGGGGGAAAACAATAAATCTAATAATTTGGCAAGTGAAACAGTGTTGAATATTGCTGATTTGGGAATAGAAAATTCTGAAACTGTCATAACAAAATTGAACCCTACAGAGAAAAACTTGGAATCAGAGGTAGCAATTTGCAATTTGGAAGAAAAGTGTGTCAATGAGTCTTCATCTCATTTGATAAGTGAAATTGAGCCATTTGTTCATAATTTTGAAATGAAAAATAAATTTACCGTTAATTGTGATAAGGATTCTGTTAATAATGCCAATGAGTATCTAATGCCATCAACTGAAACAGTCCATTCTTCGGCATCACATTTTGCTTCTAATGACAAGTCAGAATCTTCAACAGAAGCACAGTCAGTAAAAGAAAATAAGAATTTTTTGGATTTTGCCAGTCTTTGCACAAAAAGACCGGCCATCCATAAGACACCTCTGAACGTCGACATGCGTTACAGAGAGCCAACAAATATTTGTGGAGCGAATATAAATACGCCCAGCCCAAAAGTCAACAGATTGAAAAAACAACCGAGCAAACTGCCTTGTAAAACTGAAACTTCGAAGCCGTGCCTGAAACCAGCCAGGCTAATATTGAACCAGAATGTAAAGGCCACATGTTCGAGTAAACAAAATATTACTGTTTCTAAACCCAGCACAAAAATACCAGCAATTGGAAAATCAGCTGTTCCTGTGCCGAATACTAAAAGTCAGACTTTTAAAAAGCCGCTTCAAGTTTTGGAAATCACCCCAAAGAAAACCAGTGGAAGAACACTAAAAGCTCCTACTCCAAATAAAACACAGACTACTCCAAACCGAAGTTATTTATATAAAAATATCAAAAGTCCAGTTGCTGGTTATATACACGGGTCTTCACCAATGATTATAAGGAATGTTGTCCCGTCCATGACAAGTAGAGAGAAACTTACTGAAGATTTGAAGGTGAGAAACTGAAATTTAAAAAAAAAATTCCTTTTTTTTCTGTTTACTCAAATATTTGTAATTTTAGCCGTCTCAGGAATCAGATGTGAATTCAGAAAATATCGATTCTTCCAACATCATTGCAAATAACGCCAGTACTTTTTTGAAACCAGTCTGCCATTTCCGTTCCGACAAAGCATTAATTGTGAGTATCATGAGACTTCACAAATGCTTCAATTAACAAATTGTTAACAATTGTACATTTATAATTTTAAGATTTATAATTGTTGCCAATTGATTTTTCAATGATAATAACAATCTTGGAGGTTCTCCAAATTGTAATAAGAGACATTGTTTTGTTATGCATTCATAAAATTTTAGGTTGAAAAGACAGTCAAAACGCAGCTTCCTAAAATGGGGAAAACGCAACAGAAAATTCTCTGCACCAGTTCCAGTCCCCAGCCTAAATTCATATTGCACAAAGGTAATTCTTTTGGTTGCTATTAAATAAAACCTCAAAATAATTAAAATATGCAATTTGAAGAAATGTTCTTCCAGTGATGAGAATCTGACCTGTGCCTTTTGGCACGCAATGCAGATACCTATATCTTCTTATTTTTCAGGTATATAAGGTATAGTCCATTATCAACATACCTCATTTCCTGGATCTTATCTAATTTTATATATGTTTTTTAACTTTTATTGAATGTAGCAGCCAAATTTCTAACAAGGCACTATTTTCACATTATTTTCTCAAATTTCAAATGTTCCTCCAATTGACTGCTGATTACTCAGTATATTTCTTTAAAAAAAATTGTTATGACTTATCTTATAATCTTAATATCTATCTAATTTAATTTTTATTTCAGTAATTGGCATTAAAATTAAGGTTTAATGATCCAGAAAGTTTTTTATAGCAATCATTGTTTAGAATCATACAATACCTTTTCTTTATGGTTTCAGGAACCTTTAAAGCACCTGTTTCAAATCATAAGCTGGAAAAGAAGTTGGTATTTTCTCCAAAGCCAAACTCAGCCCATTCGAATGGGTATGATCCTGATGCCTCTTATGCAGCTATACCAAATAAAAATGAAGCTGAAATTTCAGTCCACGAAACGTATACATACGATGTTGGTATGAACAAATAAAAAATTAAGTGCAGGTCCAAATAGCATTAATATCTTCTTGTATTTGTAAATAGTTGTCATTTTCAGGCTTGTGTAAAACCTAATTAACAGAAAAAATGACGAGACAAAAGGTGTTGACATAATAGTATTGAGTGGTTGAAAATATCTACACCTCTTATTTTTAAATGTTTATTATTGTCACATTGCTAATATTAAATTAAGAAACCCATGGCTTATGTAAATTATGTAACTATCTAGTATTAAAGAATTGTTTTTTTTTGTATGAGTGTAATTTTCTATATGTAAATATTGAGAGATTTAGTATCCCTGAAAATTTATCTATAATTAATTTTAAAAAAACCTATTTATTTTTTGTGTATTATTTACTGCATTTGAGTTATATTTTTATTCATTACTTAATATTTACTCATTATTTAATATTTCTAGAAATTGGAGACAAATTACTAAAAATTCAATAATATAATAACAGGAAAATTATTTTTAGAAACTTATAAAAAAAATGGCATTAACAAATATTAATTTATTTCATATTAATAAGTTACCAATAAACTAATTTAATTCATGTGAGATATATTTAGATTGTCTAAAATTTATAAATAAATAAATGTCATTAATTTAAACTAGTCTACTGGATAAAGTCTTATAAGATCTTGGAGTGTGGATGGTATATTGGTGACGGGGCATTTTTTATTTGATTCCAACTTGGTTTTTATGCAGTTATAACAGAATACATAGCCAGAAGTCTGAAGGGCAACTTCAATTTTTCGTTTCTTGCAGCATATTGGGCACAACTCTTTAGATAATTCCTCGGACGGACACTTCGGTGGTTTGGGAACAGGGTAAGAATTCAATTTTGTCCTCGCTTCATCTGAATACCACCATTTGAGAAACTGAATAAAGAAAGCAGTAGTTTCTAGGGACTGAGCTAAGAGTTTAACCACAACTGGGAATGTGACTGAAGACAGTTTTTCTCGGCCTCCGAATACCCTCGCGAATATTTGTTTCCAAGTCAGTCCTATTTCGGAATCGGGTTTTCTATAGATTAGAGATACTCCAGCCAACTTCAGGAGGGGGGAATGTGTCTCCAACCGACCGGTTAAGTAGGCCATGTAACTGTAGAATCTGATGCATTCATATCCGATGTTGAGAAATTTAACGAGTAGAACGAAACAGGAAACAAATTTAGAGGTGAACGAAGTGTCGTTAGTGCCATAGAGTTCAGCTTGGCATTTGTTGGCTAATGATTGCAGCTTGATCCTGATGTACGGAAAGGCTACAAGACAGGCGAGAGACAGTCTTTCCTGTTTGCTTGGTAGCCTCCCAATCAAATTTCGGTCTTTCAAAGGGACCCTCCTCAGTCCGTAGAAGGCCTCCGAAAACGATCCCTGGAAAACTTTCAGGTAGTGGTACTGTAGGAGACCGTCCAGGCAAAGGTAGCACTCCTCGTTCCAGTTGAGCAGCCAACCGTATCTAGACGGGTTAGAGGCGGACAAGAAGTTGCAGAGGATCTTGAAAGAGGGTCTCAAAGTGTTCATGAGCGAGTCCTGAGCGACAAGTTCGAAAATTGTCGGTTTGGGCTGTGGTGTGGACGTTATGTGAGCGGCGTTTTCAGCCATAATGTTTGATAATTATTTTCCCCAATAGCAAAAACACAATACGAAACTTTGATACTGGAAACTGCTTAAACAAAATACCTTAACCAGGGGAGGTTATATTGCACTACCAAGGTTATACTCTTGCTATTGATAATGGCTAAAGATACCAGGAATCCCAGTTTCGGGGATTATCCCGTTTTTAGATGATAATCCCGAAAGACCATTTCCATGTTTGGGTGCTACAGTGGTCTTCTTTTGTTAGTAAATGCCATTCGTATGTTGTAAAAATTGAAATTAAATTGTAATACTTAAATAATTTTTTCTTCCCGGCTTGTCGCAAAAATACCCTAGTAAAGGATTTAATCTACACTCTCTGATACCTGCAGAATTACTTTTATTTACAAAAACGAATATATTACTGTAAAGGACGATTTGGTACTTAATCTTAACTTAAAAAATCTTAGCAATATAAAACTCTTCAAAAATAAAATAAGAATACTCCTTTAAACAATTATTATAGTAATTATGGTAGCTTAAATATATTAGTTTAATGTTTTAACAGTATAGATATTTTCAATTACTTTTTTTATGTTTTTTCAATTAAAACAAAATTTGGTCACACTGCTGGTATGTTCGCACCGGCACTACGTTCGTCTTCTGTGTGGCAGAAGCTGTTCATACCCTCTAGACTTCTTTCCACTAATTGCAATACGAAAATGTCGAAAACGGCTCTCGTTTTGGTGGCCCCTGGCTCCGAGGAAATGGAATTTGTAATATCAGTGGACGTTCTCCGGCGAGCCGGTGTAAGTTCTTAACCCGGTCCATTGTTACTCCGATGAATTGATGCACTTGGTTGTAATGTCTTTTAAAATACTATCTCGTTATAGCGTATTATGATTGTTCGTGAAAATTCTGTTTTATTTGTTATTTGTATCGTTTTAAATAATTAGGACGATTCAAACTATGCATTGTATGATCTTGGTCTAAAAAATAATGAAGGTTATTTTTATAAAATTTGGCATCCTTTATATTCTGCAGTTCTATTACATTGTAGTCTGATGTACTTCCAAAATTGTTATGTCAACTTTTTTCCCCAATCTATTCTTATTTTGCATATTCATCTAAAAAATGTTAGTTGAATGCACTTTATTTTGTGCCCTCTACTCATAATAACTAAGCTAACTACTCATAAATAACTAAATATTTGTATTCATTTGTCATAATGGGGTATATCTAGAATTCTTAAAAAAAACTTTCAAGGTAATATTTGAAAAGTATTTAAAATGCAAATTTTGTTAATTTATTGAACCTCTGCACTATAAAAATTCTAATTATAAAATCAATAAAGTTAGTTAAATTCAATTTCTTTTATAGTACCACCAAAAACTATTTTACTTCATCATCTTTGAAGTTTCAGATGTTTTTTGTTTGCTAGTGAAAGACTTCTTTGTCATTTTTAAAGATTCAAATTTCTTCTTCAGATTGCTGTTACTGTTGCCGGTGTACCAGGATGTGAGCCTATCAAATGCAGTCGCGATGTAGTCATTCACCCCGACAAAAGTTTGGAAGAGGCCGCCAAACAGGGACCCTATGATGCTGTTCTACTTCCAGGTGGTATGGGTGGAACTAAAGCATTTTGTGATGTAAGCTAATCATATTTCATCATAATTGTAATTTCGAGGAATTTATTTTATTTTTATTATAATTTCCTAGTATTTCCTTTATTCTGTATTATTTTCCCATGTGGTCTTCTGTTTTAAGTGGAATTATCAATTCTTCTTGCGACATTCTATTTTACTTCAGTATATTGATCACTTATCAAATGCCCTATAAGGACTACCAATGCACTGTTGGATCAGCAGTGGTTTAGTAATATTTCTGTCATATATGTATGAATTGTACCCTTTATGTAGTGCTTTTGCTCCTAATAGTTTATTCGTACACATTAGAATAAATTCTATAAAATTTAGCCTGTTTATCAAACTTTCAAGTTTAGTAAGGGAGTGAAGAGTTCTGCACGGGTTCTTTCTTTGATGTTAAATTCAGGAAAAATGTAACAAACACATATATAAATTTCATTGTAATTCTAAACTTGGTTAAATAAATTGGTTCTGAAAACGTCCAAGATATATTTGTAAATTAGATTTAGTTTTAGGCCAAAGTCTTGTTACTGCAAAAATAACTTGTTAAACAAATTTTTTCAGTCTGCTGAAGTTGGTAATGTGCTGAGGGAGCATGAAAAGTTAGGAAAGCTTGTAGCTGCTATCTGTGCTGGTGAGCATATTTAAATTTTAATATTCTAATGTATTTACCACTCTTGAATCCACTTGACTGTAGCCAGTACTGATTTTTGGTCTAATCTCAAGGTCAGTCCATGGGTAGGTCCAAAATTCTGGTGGAAATACCTTTAAAGTATTCAGTTGTCATATTTATTTATTATTTTATATTTATATTGTTTTATGTTATGTACAAGATGCTTTTAATACATCATTAATGAACATTTAATTTTCTTTCAGCACCCACTGCTTTAAAAGCTCACAAAATAGCCTTAGGAAAGAACATCACATCATACCCATGCTTCAAAGAAGAATTGTCTACTGATTTTAAATATTTTGATGATAATGTTGTCTTTGATGGTAATGAAAAATATAATTTTATAATATGAATTCTGCACATTAGTGAAAGGAAATTCAGTTCAAGTAAATTTCCATTATTTTTTCTTCTAGAAAACCTGATTACCAGCCGAGGACCTGGAACTGCATTTGCCTTTGGATTAGCTGTTGGTAAACATTTGGTGGGAGGAGAAAAAATGGAAGAAGTCAAAAAAGGACTTCTTCTCTAATTCAGATTTCATTAATTTTGTTTAAACCCGTGCCTGGAAGTAAACATTTGAGTAAACATTGTTAATTGCTATTTTAAAATTCAAAAGAAAATAGAAAATGTATAACTTTTTATTGTACTATAAAAGAATGTGATATTTCTGTTTTTGTTCTGCGTGATTTCTTCATTGTTAATAAAAGACTGTTGAAGCAAATATATTATATTCTTAAATGTTAATTTTAGGTAACAAATGAATAAACATGTGTCATTTGGAGATTAATAAGAAGTGTGCTTACTTAGTTAATACAAGTAAATGCTATGTCTATTCATGTATAGACATTAAATATTAGAGAGATTCAATATTACATTACAAAAGGCATGTGCAAAGCATTGTGCTATAGAACTTTGGATTAGAAAAAAAAGGAAGATTTAAGTTTGAAGTAATGACTGTAAGGTGAGTAAACTTATTTTTAAAAAGATAAAGCCCCAGAACTTCAGTTTAATGATTGAAAGGCATTGAGTTGTTTTTAACTATAAAAATACAAATTCAATCTTGAATGTATTTTCATTCCTTGTTAATACTTCATATATAAAAATATGAAAAAACCTACCACTTTAATACTTAAGGAGATTTATAAATTGTAAACAATATTTATATTCAATGATAAACTCTAGTAATAGCCATATATCTACAGAAATACAACAACCTGTGTTTATAAGAAGTACATAAACATTTCTATCATTATTCGTTCTTACTTCTTAAATTTGTTGCTTTTGTATTGTATCTGTTGTCTTCTTGTTAATCAAGGTAATTAACCAGAAGATATATATTTTAATTGTTGTATGTTGTGTAAAATTTTAACATTTGAAGGTTATTGAATATTGGCCAGTAAATCAATTGTTGCAGGTAGCACTGTTCCGTTATTCTAAATTGAAATGTGCAAGTTTGAAATTTGGTGTTAAAAAGTTTAAACTGTGGACCAGTGCAAGATCAAGGTAACGAGTTATTTATGTTATAAATTTCGGACTTAATTATATTTATTCTTCTTATCTGGAATATTATTTTACTGCAACATATTATGAATATTTGTATCATATGCCTTGGATTAAATGATTTCGATTTGTTGTCACAGTACAGTGTGTAAAGCAAAAATAATAGACGAAATTAACAACATTTTCAAATTATTATAGATCAAAAAACATGATTATACAAACAACGAAATCGGATTATTCCTGTTCCAAATGACTTCCATCCAAGTTCATTTCCATCGCTTATTTCGCTTTATACAAAACAACGAAATAAAGATGGAATTAACAAAATTGCATCGATTTATATGACGAAAATTGCTCCGTCCTAGGGAAATTTGTTTTGTGAGGTTGGTAGTGATTGTAGGTTTTGTTTGTAACTGTAGGTCTGTATCGTACGGCGAATGAGTATTTGAATTGGCGATTTGTAACAGTTTTGTTTTGAATTGATTTCTCGTTCAAGTTCTTTGTTGGCTTCATTTTTAATTTCTCAGAAAGACAGAAAAGCGAAATGAAGTTGTCTAGACAGTACCGTTTGTGAACGGGTCGAGTACCCGCCGAAATTTTTTGTCTGACATTACTGATAACCCTGTTTAAATGAGAATGAGAATAATTCTTTCTAAACGCTTGTGACTAGTTTTACAAGTAGTTTCGAATAGAAATTTTGCTGTACATAAGATAACTCAATTGTATTATCAAACTACTTATAAATTATTTCATTGATTCATTATAGGAACCCATTTTTTTAAAGCTTTACCATGGCTGGTAGAGGAGGAAGAGGTGAAGCTTTAAGGAGGCTTCTGGAAAAATGTAAAGAAGAAGCACAACCTCCTGTTCAGGTTTGATCACAATTTTCCTGATATTAAACCTGATTGAAATCAATATCAATGTCGCTTTTATCGTTTATACTTGTTTTTTCATTAATTGGAATATTTTGACATCATTGTTGTTTTTGATTTATCTTATAGACACCCGAGGCAAAGGAAGCCGCCCGAACAATCGGTAGGGGTGCAATGTTTATGAAAATGTTGGACAATCAAAGCGAGAAAGAATCCATACAACCCCATTCCGTGCCCTCAACAAGCCAGGCACAGGTGAGACCACCCAGGGGACGGGGGCGTTCAGCATATTTGGAGTCCGCTTCTTTGGCGTAAGTTTAAACAATAAAACCTTCAAAAATCTGGTCCAAAATTTTAACGTTTTATAGTTTCTATAAAACTCAATTATTGGCTCAACAATTTTTAAATTTCAAAAACTGGTTTCGTTTCATCTTAAAGTATACATTGCAAAAGAAACAGAAATCCACCTACGGATGATGCTAATATACTTGTACATTTTATATATACCCATATAACTTGAAACATAAATTAAAATATTAATGAAGGTTCATATAGCAAATGTGAAGGTTTGAAAAATTAATCTAACAGTATATTTTACATGTAAAATCAATAGTATTTTATTATATTTATTTGTATGATTCTCTTTGTTTATTATTTATTTATATTTTCTAACTACTTGCCTGATAGCTTAGAGCCCCAACCATCGACTTCAAGAGGTCCAGGAATTGTGGGGGAACCAACATCTCCGGGACAATTTGAAATAGAAAACCTGACCAAAAAAACATCGCAACTCAGATTGGTCGAAACCCAAGAAAGAAAGCCAGTAGTGATGAAGGGAGAGAGCGGTACCAAGTAAGTAGCACAAAAGTAACTGAGGAGGCTAATAATAATCTAAACAATATTCAAAGAAGGAATCAATATATATATTGGGAATATTTCCTTATTCCCTGATGCCTTCAGACATTCAGGGCTCTTCCTCAGAGGGAATGAAAGGTGCATGTTTCATTTTCAACACCACCCTTTGTTGGATAAACATTAAAGTATACAAACTTATCCCTATCTGGAATTCTGTTCATATTAATATAATATATGAATTATAATTTTACATATATATTTTTTTAATTTTTACAGCACAATTCATAAAAGCATTCCATAATCATTAAGCAACAATAATTAGCACCTAGTATGAATAAATTAATATCTCTGTTGTGTTCTCTCTGAATTCTGGTTGGCAGCCTCAGGAAGAAATTTTGTGCTCTGTCATGAAAGCTTTAAGTTTGGAATATGTTTTTGTCTTTTTGGTGTAAATGAAATGTGAAGAGTAAAAGATCTTTGTTTTTATTCTGAAATAAACTTTGAACTGGTTTCCTTTTCCAGAATTAATGTCACTTGCAATTACATAAGGCTAAAATTGGAACAAGGGAAAGGTGTTTTTGAGTATGAAGTTAAATTTAAACCAGAAATTGTTGCTCGAAATATGAAGTTTTTATTATTGAATGAGCACAGAGATATCATTGGAGCAACTAAAACATTTGATGGGTGTACACTTTATTTACCATTTCAGCTTCCAGAAAGAGTAAGTCATTCTTCATTCCCAGAAACTTTTCATATTTCAAAAGTATTTAATGTTTTACATATTTTTAGTGTTAAAATTTTGCATGTACATTCCAAATATAAATATTCACTAAGGATATATTCTTGATAGGTTACTAGATTGCAAAGTACACTTCCTACTGATCAAACGGGTGTTGAAATAGAAATAATTTTTAAGAAAAAAAAGGTACTTGGAGAAACTATACATCTGTACAATGTTTTATTTCGGCAAGTTATGAATGTACTGGGGCTAGCTCTACTTGGTAGGCATTTTTTTGACCCGTCGTCTGCAATACCGATACCTTCACATAGGTAATATGTGATTTCAAAACAGTATTGTTATCACTTTTGATTTTTCATTCCCTAATTCATAATGACCAAACACTTTGTAGATTGGAAGTTTGGCCGGGGTACATAACAGCTGTCGATGAATTTGAAGGTGGTATTATGTTATGTTGTGATGCAAGCCATCGCATTTTAAGAACGCAGACAGTACATAATCTTGTGTAAGTTAAGCTCTTTCTCTCTGAAACTTTTTGTGATCTAAAATGACAAGATGAAAACATGATGAAATATTATATGACTCATGGAATTTTAAAGGATCTAAAAATTAAATGAATAAATTGTATGTTTTGTTTCCTCTTGATTTAGTGAAGATATCATGTCAGTTAGTCCAAGAACTTGGAAAGAGGATTTTGTGAAACTAGTTGTAGGTCAGAGTGTCCTAACTAGGTACAATAATAAAATCTACAAAATTGACGATGTAGATTTCAGTAGTGGGCCATATTCTACTTTTGAAATGAAAGATGGACTTAAGGTTAGTTTTCCATATCTGATCATAAATTATTTAGCGTTTCATTGTGATAACTTATACCAACTTGAAAACTTAATTGAATACATCAGGAATATTTTGAAATGTAAAAATAAAGAGTGTGAATTAAAGTTAAAATCTTGTGTAACTTTGTGCATGTAATGTTATTGAAAAATATATTTCAGTACAACTTTTAGTAAAGAACAGTGTGTTTCCATTCATTACAGCAATGTTGATGATTAACCTTTTTTTCTTATTTTACTGGTATTTTACTCCTGGGATAACCGACTGCAAATAACTACAAATATGCAGTTGCATTTAATTAATAAATGAATGATGAAGAATTTTATTTAACTTCATGAAAAATCATCATATGTGCATAACATAAATTTAATGTTTGTACTAGAATAAATTAATTCTCTGTTCTTTGTCCATACTTAATGTTATGATGTGTGTAATTGATCCTAATCATGAGCCACTGACAAGAGGATCTGTGAAATTGCTGTGATCAAATTGCTGTAATTATCTCGTTTGAATAATTGTGTTGAATCATGAATAACAGAATAATTACCTTACAATAAATTTCAGATTTCGTATCGTGATTATTATCTAAAGCATTATAACGTCAATATAGTTGACAATAAACAGCCTCTCCTTGTCAGCAGGAAAAAAGTTAAAGTAATGGGCAAGGTATTTTAAATTATATAGAACATTATTGTATAATAACATGATCTCAGAGTAGCATCATTCATATTTTTTTAATTGTTTTATTCGTAGGAAGTGTCAAGTTTGGTATGTCTAATTCCTGAGCTGTGTTATTTAACGGGCCTAACAGACAGTTTGAAAAATGATATGAAAGTAATGAAAGATATAGCTATGTGTACGCGTATATCCCCTCTACAGCGTAATTATGCACTGCGTCAGTTCATAAGAAATGTTAATAGTAAGTGCATAAATAATTTATTTATTTTGTTGGCGCTTTGCATTAAAAAAAATAACCAGAAATTTGATCTTAAATTTTTAATAGTTTACTTGGTGTAGACACACTTTTCAGATCTGCTTAATGCAGTATTATTTATATCCTTTTGTGTTTTAGCTAACCAAAAAGCCAGAACAATTTTGGAAAGTTGGGGTTTAAAGTTGGAAGATGGTGTCGTCAGCCTTGAAGGTCGTACTCTACAACCAGAAGGAATATATTTTGGGGAAGAAAGGGTGTTCAGAGGAAGCCACAATGCAGAATGGTCCAAGGGATTAGCAACCTGTAATCCTCTGTCTGTGGTAATGTTATTTTTATTTACATATATGCCTACATAAGAAATTATGTATTGTAAATATACGGCTAAGAGGATGGGTGAAAGCCTAAAGACAAGCTAAACAGAATAGAGAAGTGCATAATGGGAAAACCCAAATTGTGCTATAAAAATGATGAAAAAAAACAATACAAAAGCTATAAATAAATTATTGTTTCACTGATTTAAACACCAGTCTACAAAAAGTACAGGACTCTATTTTCCTACTAGAGTACTTTAACCTGTCTCAGTAGACATCATGGACTGCAGTCCCACTGCTTTCATTTAAGCACTGTGGCAGTTTTACCCAATAACGCTTTGATTGTAAGAGCTCCTGGGTTCAATTCTCAAAGAATTGAGCTGACAGAAAATTTGAATTGAACATATTTAATTGTCTGTCCATAATCTTACATTTAAATTGCAGGGGAAAATGTTACACATATCAGTTTTTTAAAATTTATTATTTCTTTAATGTTTATAGGTTGATCTTCATGATTGGTTCGTTGTTTGTTTACGTCGTGAAGAAAAGGCTGTAATTGATTTTGTGGAAATGATGAAAAAATGCGGCCCTCCTGTGGGAATGGCGATTGGGCATCCCAGGATTTATCCCGTGAATGACTATAACGCCGAAAGTTATGTCAAAAAAATAAGAGAGAATTTATCCAGAAGTTCCCAAGTGGTAGTCATAATTTTTCCATCTGCAAGAAATGATATGTACTCTGCTGTGAAGAAGCTTTGCTGTTCTGAAATTGGTATAGCCTCGCAGGTACAGCTAATTTTTTTTCTCGTTTGATCAGATGATTGTTTTTTCTGTATTGACCAATAAAACAACTTGCCTTTTTAACTTATTCTGTTATTCTGCTTTTAGGTGGTACAAACCAGGACAATCAGGAGATTGGATAAACTTAGAACAGTTGCCCTGAAAATTGCTCTTCAAATAAACTGTAAACTTGGAGGAACCTTATGGGCTGTAAATATTCCAATGGTAAGCTAACTTCTTCGTATACAGGAGATACCATAATGTCTTGATATCCATAGAATTTATGTAGTTTTGGAAAATGTTTTTGTAATCTCAGCATGTGAAAACATTAAAATATGGCCACTTAAAGTATCTGAATTACATGAGAATAATACAAAAACTTTTCACCTGTAAAAGTTTTCAATTTTAATTTTAAGAAATTTAAAATTCTTTGGTTTTTTAATTTTAAATGTCTGTTGGATATGACTATGAACAATTTTCTTCTTGGAACCTAAGAAAAACACGATGGTTTGCGGAATTGACACATATCATGATCCCACACGACGAGGAAAAAGTGTTGCAGCCCTGGTAACATCACTGAATCAACCACTTACTCGATGGTTCTCCAAAGTTTGTAAACAGACAAGTGGGCAAGAACTTATGCAAGGTTTAACCAGTGCCCTTCTGTCCTGTATTGTGAAGTATCAACAGGTAAAACATTTTATTCATTGAAAATACTGTATTGAAGTGTTCTTAAAAATAGAATGACTTATTTAAGTCTGAACGATCCACTTCTGTATTAAGTAAAGAGATCGAGGAAAAAATATAAATGTATTAATTATTACTTTATGTTAACCTGTATGAATCTGCTGAAATACTTGGGCTGATAACTTCTGTAACTTTGTTCTGTAAGGTTTAAGTTTCAGTTTCAATGCCAATGAAATGTTCCAATCTGCTGCAGGTTAATGGATATTTTCCTGAGCAAATAATAATGTACAGAGATGGTGTTAGTGATGGTCAACTTAGCTTTTGTCAGGAGTTTGAGTGCACACAATTATTTTCATGCTGTGATCTTGTAACACCAAATTATAAGCCAAAATTTCTAATGGTAGTTGTTCAAAAACGAATCAATACTCGTATATTTAATGTAACTGTGAGTACAAACAGCTTTCTGTTCTTACATTTTTCAGTGTTTATACTAATGTAAAGTTACCTAGTAGTAAGTAGAAATGTATTAATCCAACAAATATTGTGTACACTTATGTCAAAAATATTTATATTGATATTACCTTTAAAGAAATAGAATTGTTTTGGGTATACTGAAATAATTTACTGTATCAATATAACATAATTATGTCATGTGTGTATATATTTGGTTTCAGGGACCAGATTCTCTCAATAATCCATTGCCAGGAACAGTTTTGGACCATACTGTCACCAGAAGAGATTGGTATGATTTCTTTCTTGTGTCACAGAATGTTCGCCAGGTATTAACTACTTGTTTCTGTTTATGTTTGGTATTTGCATTTACACAGTTTTTTCAATAATTGTACTTCATATTTCACAGGGCACTGTCAGTCCAACGCATTACATTGTAATCCATAATTCAACAAAAATGAATCCTGATCAAGTACAAAAGCTTAGTTACAAGCTGACACATCTTTATTATAATTGGCCAGGTTCCATAAGAGTTCCGGCCCCCTGCCAGGTAATTTTCAGTTTTATTTTTTTAATTTAAAACAGACTTTAATTTTCTAATGTGCACAGATATATGCGCAAAGATATATATGTACATTTGGCTTCTTGAAATGCAAATTCTTTGTTTCAGTATGCACACAAGCTTGCCTCCTTGGTTGGTGAAAGTACTCAGAAAGAAGCATGCGAGTCATTGTGTGATAAATTATATTTCTTGTAAAATTAGACCATTCAAAACAAGGTTCCACCATAAACTAAACAAAGATAGATATTAAGAATTATTGCAAAGTAATTGATTTTATTCCGATGTCAAGAAGTCAATTTATTGTATATTTTTTTGTTTTATTCCAGAATGTTTATCTGGAGAGAGTTTTTATTTATGTTGGTATATTTAATTTTTACATAGACAGATTTATTTTCTATATTACATAGATTACTAATGTACACAATAATAATGTAATGATTTTTGTAACAATTTGAAAAATATTATCAGTGTTCTGTGTTAATTCGTATATTTTAATCATTGAACATTTTGGGCCATGGTGGGTTAGGTGCAGAGTGTGCCATTTAAGACACAGAGGCGGCAGTTCAAGGTGTTCATGTGCCATGGATGTTAGATATAAGTTACCGTAAGTCATCATGGACTGCATACTCTGTGGTAGCAGCCACTCACTCACTCATAAGTGCCTAACATGATAAGGCCAGAGCAACATAATTGATCTTACAAGCAATGAACTCTCAAAATTCCGAACCATGGCTCTCAAATTGTTTGTGCTATATATGTGTTATCCTTATGTGTATATGTCATTTGTAAATGAACATTTGTAAATAATTTACTAAATGTTGATGTTTTATAAATATATTTTTTTACTTTTTTTATTAGCTTTATATGTATTATATCATAAAGCAGCAATACAATGAACACCTTTAATTGAATGAAATTTCATTATACAGCAAAATTAAGTAATATGAATTAATACTTGTAACAAGTATTACTTAGATACAAGTATCTAAGCACTGCCACCTGTTATCATGATACGTCAATAATCATATGTAGATTTCATTTGTTGTTGGATCAATACAGTTTGGTGGATTGCTTGACTACAAATCTACCATAAAGTTTTGTTTCTTAGAAAAGTTTTATTTATATACTCCAAATATACAAGTTTTGAAAATGGATGAATATTCAGATGACGATATTCCTAAGGAGCCACAAGTGACATCTACAGACCCACAAGAAAGAATTCTTGCGAGGAGGCTAAGACGCCAAAGAAAGCTGGATGCAAGTGAAGGAAAACTGTATGTTAACTATCTATTTAGTTTCACATTAATTTAAGAAGTTTTGTTAAGATTAAAAATTACTATCATATTTACTCATTTACAATTTTGATGAGTACAATTTAATATATGATATATGTAACTAATGATTAATTTAAAATAATGAATTTGACTAGTTGTTATTTTTTAGTCCTATGAAAGATGTTAAACCTACAAGTGCACTGTTCACTTATAACGAAGAAGATAAATGGGTACCATCTCAAATTGAGTCAAGCATGTCAAAACTGTTACAGCTACAAGATGATGGCTTGGAAATTGTATGAGTGACCTATATAATTTTAATAGTACATGGTTTTAAATTGTTAATTACTAGTTTTCAAAATATTAATCCCTCCGGAGTATTTTATATATATATATATATATATATATATATATATATATGTGTGTGTGTTCCAAACATTTTAGTCAATATTATTTTCATGAAGGGTTCATTGTAATTAATCTAGTGTGATTCGAAATCTTACAATAGGTTACAAATGTTCAAGTTGCTTCTGTCCAACATGAAGTACAAAGGCAAGAGGATGCAAGGAAAAACAGAATGAAACGCCTACAAATAATTGAGGTTGAATCAGAAAAAGCTGTTGAAGATTACAAAAACATTACTGCCAAATGGAAAGAGATAGATGCTCTTAATGATCCTTTGGACATACATGAGCAAACAGAACTTCAGAGAGGTATAACTGATAAAGCTGATGACTTTTTAAGTAACCTAGTGTAATCTATGCATTCTCAGGGTATATATTTCATTAGAGAAATGTTTGGAGTTGATTGCAAATAAAGATGCGTTGATCGAAAGACTTCGAAATGAATTGAAAGAATTGGATGAAAGGTTTACGAGGGATCTTGAAAAACAAGAAGAGGATCTTAGCCTGTTAGTTGATCGGGTAGATGAGCAAGTGAAAATTATGAGGAAGGCATATAGAACTGAATTGGACTTACTTGAAGTCAGTATAATTACACTCAGTTTGTTTGTTACTACTGACTATCTGAATTTCCTGTTGTGTTAGATAATTAGTTTAGCGAGTATAGAAGATAAAGAATTCAACTGCTATTTTAGAATGCAATTGAAACAGAAAGGGAAGAAATATTAAAGGTGCAAGGTGCTGAATGGGACAGGCTTGTTAGGAAGAATGAAAGAATAGAATCGTCAGGACCAGTTAAAAGATACGCATTACTGGAAGAACATAATCAGGCACTAGATGAAATGTTAATAAAACAACAAGAAATTTTTAGGTCTAGAAAATTGGAACTTTTTAATACTTATCAAGTATGTAAATTATGTACTAATAAATTGAATTCATTTTATGAATACTGATAAATTAAATCTCTGCATATTACTAAACACGTAAGTAACTATGAATTAAATTAAATAGTAATTATATTTTGAAACAATTGCAGAATTTAGAAATGGAAAGAGAAAAAATGAAATCATTATTTATGTTAAATACGGAGAAACTTAATTATAATTATGACTTACTTCTGAAGAGGGATGAGGAAAATCAAAGTATAAAATCCCAACAAAAACGCATGATGACAAAGTAAGTGAATTTACTAATATTTAGGCCATCCTATACTACTTCTTTTAAATTATATTAAAAGGTAATTTCTTGCTCATCAAAAAACAATTCTACTTGAATTTGTATCAGAAATATTACACATTTTCAATTTAATTATCAATACAATATATACAAAATACTGAATGAATGTTAAATGCATTATCAAAACCAGAATGCTTCCTAACTCAAATATAAATAATTTAAAGAAGAAATAAAAGCATTAGAAAATAAGTCCTTTATATATTTGTTTAACCTATGATACTTGTGTTATTGATACTTGAACAGTTATAGTTTCGGCCTATTTGTGCCTATTGGAGATACTATGACAAATTTGGACGAAATGCAATGAATAGTTCAATTTTTTGTGATATGTGCTCAAATTTAGATGAGTTTCTTAATTATGGGTTAAATTAGGTTGCAAGACACTCTAACAAATCTGAGGAGTAAGGTCACTGCTAATGAGGCCAAAATGTCAAAACAAATAAAGAAGTTAAGCACTGAAATATCAAATCTTCATAAAGACATTGAATTAACCGAACAAAAGGCAGATCATTTTGCATTTGGCAACTGTGAAAAATATCTTCAGATGTGGGATTTTAATCAGAAAAGGGCCGATGAGCTGATTAAACAGGTTCTTTTTTTTAATTTATCCTGAAACTAAGAAAACATAATCTTGTACAGAATTTAAAATTGAGTATTTTTGTAGCTCCTAAATGCCGACAGAGTATTTTATGAACAACAGCTAGGCTTAGATTGGATACCGCCTGAAAAAGTTTCTTTTAATAAAGAGGACATACCTTCATTTAAAGAAGCTATGAAATTAGTTTCAGGTAATGTTTTTTTGTTTGACAATAGTTTATTAGTAGTTTTATTAGGGGTTTATTTAATGAAACAAATTGATCTTAGAAACCATGAAACCGCCACAGAGACAGAAACCTTATTATACAAAGCCTCTTGAGAAAAAATCTGATTTAGTACAGACGAATATATTGAAAGTCATCCTCGAAAAAATAGCTGACAACACCGGGATTCTCACAGAAGGAAAATTAAGAGCTTTAATGGAACCTTTTTCATCGAAAGAAAAAACTTTAGTTAGCTTAGATAATATTTTTGCAGTAAGTAAGATTCAAATTTTTTAAGCTTTAGCATATTTTATTGGAAGTATGGGATTTGAATTGTGTTTGTATCATGTAACGAAAAAATATATCTTGAAAAATGTTGACTCTTCTTAATGAAGGCCCTTGGGCTGCATGAAGTGAGCGATATGAAAATGTTAGCCAATTACTTTTATCCATATGCCGAATGTGAAATGTGCATGAATGAAGAGGAAATATCAGAAGTTGAAATCACAAAACTTTGGGCCGATTATGAAACTGAAAAAGTAGAAGGCCAATCAAGGTAACTTCCAAAAAATAAATTGCTGTCTAATAAATACTTAATTTTCTAAATATTTTCAATATTCATAAATGAATCCAAATTTATAAAATAAATATAATAGTATGGTATATTTCTTAAATTTTTCAGTTCAAAAGTTAAGAATTCAAATATATACTCATTGGTACATATGCATCTGTATGTGCACTTCATATACTAATATGCATACAGTTATTTATGCACATTTTCTGTTATAATATATTTTAATTACATTTAGGGATACTACATGCAATATTCAAGTATTAGACTCAAAAGTAAATGGAGAGAGAGATGTTTTGGACAAGGTTAAAACTGTGGTTCACAAACGATTAGAAGTTATGGACTCAGTCATTAGATCCGAACTTCAGAATGAGCAGTAATTAAATATTAATTATTTATATTGTTTCCTGTAATAATTTGAATTGTAAGTCCTCTTTTAATAGCTTTTTATCACTTTCATTTTAGGGATGCCGAGCAGCTTAAAGAACTGGAAAAACCTGAATTGTTACCTGTATCCAGTGATTTGTGTAATGTCCCAACAATGGATGAAAGTAGTAAATATAATCTTATACGATTAGTCACTATTTTTATTGTTGGTTGTTGAATTTGAGAATTATTATGGTTAACATAAATCTCTTACAGAAGCTGATTCATATTCGTCTGTTTGCTCCAATCCAAAGCATAAACCCTCCATAGACCCAATTTATATATTAAAAGTATTAAGAGAATTTCTACAAGATTACTATGCGGATCAAGCTTTGTTAGTATTTCAACCGAGTTCAATATTATGAATTTTCTTCTCTTCTCATTATTCATGAAATTCATATTTCCTAAGATTCAGGTATAAAGTAAAAAATGCTATTTTTCAATTACTGTTGTAAATAATTCACAGGAAAGAAGAAGAACCACTGGAAAAATTAATGACTAAGAAAAGAATTACAGTCTCAAGGTTGGTTTCAGAGCAGGATGTCCGTGAATATTGGGAACAATATCGTACAGTCATGACCAAAGAAAAGGAGGAAGTATGGGATGCACTATTGAATGGTTTAAAAACATACTTATCATGCCTTAAAGGTATTTTATATTTCACTTGAAAAATGTATACCAATTGAACACATCTTCATTTTTAATTCATAATAATTTATATTTATAGTAATAATCATCATTTTAAGAAGAAAGGGTTTTTGGAATATTTAAATAAAAACACTTGCAAGTTTAAACATATAGTGTATACAACTCAAAATTGGTTAACTTAATCTTATCTTTAACATAATCTGTTTTGCTAATAGCACCATTTTGTATCTGTAAATATACTGGTTTTGTTTTCTTGTAAGTATCATTATGCTACTTCTTTATAATGCCCAGTTATTTATATTGGTTCAATCTCATACTTCACTAATGAACCTAACATGTATGCATGTATCTGTGTTAGTGTAGACTTTGCATATGATATATAAACATTAACTATTTTTTTAATTCTCTTATTTGCTACAATTTAGAAAGACACCATCTCAATGAAGAAATTAAGAAATTGAAGAAAATAAATACTGATGTGCGCCTGCTTCTGCAGAACTACATTGCAGAACCTTATCGTGTAGGTTTACCATGTCTTTAAAAATTCCATTTTATTTTTTCAATCATCAGTGTGGTAAAAAATTTAAATATTTGGAATTTTGTATCAGGGTAACAAATTAATTTTTCATATTTTACATTTACTGCTTTATCTTTCCTTTGAATGGTCTGTATGTTTCAGAGCAAGGCCAAAAAAGAATTGACAACATATTTTCCCAATGATGAAGACCACTGATAATAAGAAAGATACAAAAGGAATTTTTTTTAAACAATATTTTCATACCAAAATAAAACAATAAATAATTTTGAGTACAAACACCCAACATTTCCTGCATCACTCGACTGCTGTGACATGCTTTGCTTATTGGAATATTATTTTATTGGCGGCTGAAAACTGATATTATGGCTGAGTTACGATAAGTAATAAGAATAAAGATAATAAAGAAGAACAATAAAAGTATCAACATATACATGTTCTGTGATTGTATGAAATGAACATTCAATGAGAGGATCTGCAGATAGAAACGGTGATTTTTATTACTGCATAACATTTTCACATTAATTCAGATTAAAATCAATGTGTGCCAACACATTTTGTGAGAAAATCAGATACCCTTCACGAACAGTGATATAGTATGAACAAAAAGCCCTTATTCCTGAGTTTTGTTCATTTTATTATTGTAAAATTCGACAAATTGGTCCAGTGGCACTTGGTTCAATTCATCATAGCCGTCTATAGTGTCCTTGCAGCGTTGCAACCATTCTGTGACATTTGGATACGGGTTCAAATCGAATCCTATCCCCTGTAACAGATTTTAATAGCAAATAATGTGTTATTTAGACATTTATTATGTGTTTCTAACAATTTACATCACAGTTTGGATGGGGTAGCATTTGTAGTTTATTTTCTGCCGAGTTCTAATTCATTAAATTGCAGCATGATTTTTAATGATACTCAGTTGATAGTAACACAAGTCCTTGCAAACACTCTATGCATTTAAACCAAGATTTATGACTAATACTTCATCATTCCAACAATGGTAGTTTCTTTTAAATCAGAAGTTGGGGTCTGTTTATAGTAAGGGAATTGACTGTAAAGACAGTGTAAGGGACAAGTGTTTGATCAAAATATACTCCCATAAACTTGTTGAATTAAATTAAATTAATTTTAATTAAATTAAATTTTAATTACTCTAAAAACTAAATTTGAATTTCTTAAATCACTTCTGGGTAAGGTTGAACACTTTAAATATAGAAAGCTCCTTGGAACACTATTGTATAAGTAAATACTAATGGAATCTGTTTTTTAAAGTTATTTTTAAAACTAAAAAATTGTTGACTTAATGTATACCTCTGCTGTGGACACAGTTGCAACTGTAGAAAAATCAGCAATAGTTATCTGGTCACCAGCGACCCAATCTTTTCCATCCAAGTAGGTGTTCAAAATGCGGAATGCTTCTTCCAACTTTCCCATGAATTCTTCTTTGATGCCTTCACCGTACCAGATGACAGGATACTGTGCTCAACAAATGGTAAAACAATTTTTGTTGCCAGGTATCAAGTTAGTTTAATATCTTTCACCATATCAGTAAACACTTCCCGATTTATATTTGGTCCGTACTTGTGACGAACAGGATCCTAATTCTGTTCTGATATATGTAACTGTGTGTGAAAAAATTGCCAATAGCCTCACTATATTTTGGCTAGGTTATCACGCACTTTGTTTTAGCACTCATATTGACGAGACATTTATTTATTGACCTGATAAAGGTTGGCATACGTGAACTTTAGACCATAACTGAATCCATTTCTGAATCAATGTTTGTTTTGTTTCTTTCTCCATTCCAATTAAACCCCCTAAACGGAACGCTTGTTTCAGCTAGTTTAAACATATATAGAATATAACGTGCACAGAGTTATTCTTTACCACGTAGCAGTTGTAAAAATTGGCCGACAGTGTGCCCATGTCGAAGAACAGTCTCTGGTTGACGATGGCCCTCGCCTTAGGATCTTTCGGATACAGGGAATCGTCCTCGGCGTAATTGTCCGCCAGGTACATGAGTATGGCTCGACTAGAACGGGACATGTAGATTGTCAAAATAGATAAAAAGAATAATGTTGAGAATTTAAAGGTACTTTAAGCGCTTTACCTTTCGGAGATAGGGACCCCGTCGTCTACGAGGAGCGGGATCGAGTGCTGCGGATTCAACTGCGAACAGAAATCGGTCAATTCAGACTCTGTTTTGCGCAATTTGGTTAATTTATATTGAGATAACTGAATCCATAATCAATCATCCGTAGTTTCGCGTTTCAGTAAATATTGTTATTGCTCTGAACAGAAATGTTATGACGTGTTCCTGAGATTTTGAAACTCCATTACTGGTTATGGCTTGTTACTCAGAAGCAGTAATTTATATTGGCATTTTTCCCAATTAAAATCAATAATAATATCCGAAAATGTCGAGAAGTCCCAATCGTTAAATTGTAATAATGATAAATTTACCAATTACGGCTGTATAAATCGATGAGTTGGTGAAATCTCTCGATGAGATTATTATCGAAATTAGACTTCAGAAAAATCTCATTTGATTTCATGAGCTTATTAAAATACGAAAGGGTCGTAATATTAAGAACTGACAACAGTCGGATAATTTTTTTTTGTATGAAAATCCTTCGTACTTGCAGATATTCCTCAGTCATGTGTTCGCCCAGTGTGACGTTGACGGTTTTCAGCTCGGGCTCGACGTTGATGGCCCTGTTGAGCATCATGACAGCCCTGCACGGCGGGCTTGGTGCCATGTAGTACAGTTCCAGAGACGCCATTATCAGACAGTCTAAACACTGGGAAAATGCCTAGTGCAGTGGCTGTACAAAATACACCGAAATCAGAACGGTATCGTCCGGCTGTTGATATCATTATCATAACAAACTATCCATTTTTCATTTTAGGTAATATTATTTTTTAAAAAGCATACAAATTCGCCAGCTCGAGCAAGCCAGAGGAGACGGAAGCGCTAGAAGAAGAGAGCATTACAGGTATATTCAAGACAAGTGTTGCACAACTCTCCGAGTTTCACGAAAGTGCCGCAGGAATCGAAAACTTCGGGGCGATTCAAGAATAAAAAATCAGGTACGCAAAAATCGTTTCCGATTCGTGTAGGAACCGTCCTACCTCTTAAATTCGAAATTACACCTCTGAACGCTCCAAATTATAAAACCTGAAATATTCGGATGACAAACATGATCAACTAAAAATTGTTTTATGTACAAAATCGTCTCAATTATTTAAGCATAAAATCTAAGCGTACAAATTCTCCCGGCGATAGGCTAAAAGTTGGCAAAATTGAAATTCATATTTTTGCCCCAAGTTAATGAATTAAGCCTTTCAATGTAGTATAGTTAAACCCAGGTTTATACGACTGTACCAAATCTCTTGATGTATAATTATTGCACACCGATTACCGTGCAAATGACCTGCACTGAATATTTTCAATGTGGCCGAATTTCCGAAAAGTATATATATATATATATATATATATATATATATATATATATATATATAAATTCTCCCGCTAGAGGTTGACAAAAATTGAAATTGGCATTTTTATTCTAATTTAAAGAATCTAAAATCCCTGGTAAGTCCTTCAAAAAATAGCGTAGTAAACGACTGTACTTTTGATATGAAACTGTTATAGTGCTACAGCCTTTACCTTTGTTGAAGTGTGGATGGGACCGGTCTTCTAGGACGGTTGCCTTTCGAATGGTCCCAGGGTTGGACTACCCGCCTCCGACCTCACTGTTTTCGTTTCCCCTTTTCCATGACAACAACAGGTTGGTGCCTTCTCGCGATTCGCTGAAAAATCATTATCGGAGCGCCGACCTTTTTTTATCGACAACGGAATCCCACTTCACAGGAATTTGATCCGCATTTACCTAGGGCGGTGTGGGGGAGGCGGTGTATGTGGTCGTGGTAATACATTTCTCCCTATCAGCTTAATAGTTCTACGATATTATCAGATGGAAAAAATAATACTCGGTTACCTGCGAATGGCTGTGCACGAGGAAAACAATTTCCTTACAAAATGAACGTTGAAATTACTAATTACAATATTTAGTGGACGGCCACCGCCATGAAAGAATGAGTGAGTTCTAAAAGGTGGTTTCGGTGACATTTTGAACTGTAAATAAATAAATAAAAATGTCTGCACTTTCACTGCAATTTTTATTGCGGTGGTCGGTACACCGCAACCGGTCGGACAAAGTATTCTAAACTCTTGCAGATTATCAAACATGTATTCCAAAATACAAATAGTGCTCGAAACAAAACATCGCCATAATATTGGGTTGGAAACGTTCGAAAGGGTGTCAGAATTTGTGTACTCGCTTTATTGGTTTCTTTGAAGCGATTTCCTGCCGATAAGCGATCTGTACACTGGCATTGTTCTGCGGAGGAAAACTAATACAAATTTCAGTCAAATTAGATTCGTGAACGAACAAACGGTTTCCGGTTTGTCCCAAGTAATAAATCATCTCGAATTTCCGTCCCCGGACTATTCTTTCGAAGGAAACCGGTTTTCCGGACTAATGAAAACAAACATATTTAGTCCTCGTAATTTGTCGTCTATATATATATAAATAAGGTTCCAAACTGCGGCAGAGGTTCAATATCCCTGAGCGCCATGTCCCCAACTCGGTCGTTGCTCGTCGTATCGATGTGTGTGGCGTTCGCCCTTGGCTCGCCCTCTAAATACGTAAGTACTCCAGAGTAACCGGCTGTATTATTGGCAATCGATGCGGTGGCGTGGGGCTAACATTTGGAGCCCCCAATGACCCCGCCGTGAAGAGCATCGCCCGACCTTCGGCCAATTGGAGCAATCATATCGGAGATTGGCGATTTTGATTTGCTCCACTCCCACGTACTGCGGCGGCTCTAATCCATCGAGTAATGTAACGATTCCGAAAATGTAATCGGGTTAGTAGCATATTGAGGGACTGCCGATGAACCGTCTTACCCTGATTTTGATTATATCATGTTTTAGTTTAAAGTACTATTCGGTGGGACGATAATTTTTGACCGACTTCAGACGTGACACTAAACCCGTATAACAGATACACTTTGCGGGTTAGTATTAAAAGCGCTGCAAAAGCTTCTCATTCTAACTGCCTATTCGGGTTGAATGCGTATAGTAAGGCAGTTATTATTGCAGAAGGGCTCCCATGATTTTTCCCTCATTTGTAATTTAGTAATTTTTTATTCACTTTGCATAAATATATATATATATAATTTGTAAAGTATATTGCAGCTCTTCCTACCCGTAAATTCTAATGGAATTTTTTCCGTTTTATACGCATGTAGGGATAAACATAATAATCTAACTAATGCAATAAGCTACGTGTTTTTATTTTAGGTTAAACAGGTCGTCCGCATAGAATCGTTCACCAACTGTCCAAAAACTCAGTATCCAGTTCAGCTTAATAATACTCAGATAGGACAAGTCAACAGGACTACTTTTGCCGTCAACTCTCAGCTCAATGTGCCTAAAAGTATTCTACCGGTTCCAATGCCAATGGTAAGTGTCTTTATATTTATATTTTATCACTTTATCTGCTGGTAAATCACAAAAAGGCCGATATTTGACTTGTGTCGCGATGAATCCAAATCGTCGGGCGTTCCTACCGCTACCGATCTCTTGGTCTTCATCAGAAATTGGATATAAGTAGGAAAATTCTCGTTGTCCTCTGTTCTACTCACGAACTAGTACGTAACTTCTCATCTTCAGGGAAGGTTCACCCTGAAGAAGTGCTCGTCGAGGGCGGACAAAAACGCCTGCGAACACTACATGCGATTTGACGTGGACGACATCTGCGAAAAGCTGATGCAGAATGGGCAGGCCTGGTCGGGTTTGGTAAAGCCGATGGTCCCTACCTTGGTTTGTCCCATTGAAAAGGTAATTGAATATAAAATAAGCTTCTCCAAATAAACTTTCTTTTAGTTCCCTCATTGGGCCTTGCAGATTAACTGGGGTTTGGTAATTTCTGTCATTTACGAATAAACGTATTTTGCCCTTATAACGTATGCTCATGTTATATTGTTGTCTTTTCCTATATAGCGCAAGGAAATTAGATTGTTAAAATAAATTCCAGCATTTCTTCTGACAAGGAATTAACAAGAGCACAATTTACACCAGTTTTATACCATAAATTAGTACTTAATATAAATACAGTAATTACTTCATTTTGGTTAATTAAACTAACACATTCTGCATTTGTAAATGCTCTGATGATAGTATTAACTAATGAAATGCTATTCATGAATATTGTCTGAACTATATTAAGGATTATTAAAAAAATTTCAATTTAATATATTTTGAATTTCAGGACTCTTATGTACAAGTTAATGGTATGATGGATGCTGAAATTGTAGGGAAAGTAACACCAGAAGGATTCATTTGGTCTTACGAATTGGAAATCTTCCATAAAAATAAGCTTGTATTTTGTCATGCTGGGGCCTATGAGATCCAGAGAGTCAAAGAATTAGATGACATGTTAGTAAGAATGTAATGCAGATGTTGACCTGATTAAATTAATCATAACACAAATAACAGTTTCAAAATAATGGTTTTATTATCTACGGTACTTGTTTATTTCTAACAAATATTTATGTAAATATCTGAAGCAATAATATTATTATCACAGAGGGTAGAGGAGAGGTATAAATAACTTTTATGAGCCACTTTTATGGAATATTACTAACTGCATGTATGTTTTAAATACTATGACAGCTGGAAAAACATTTATACATTTCCAAAATTCACCAAACCAACAGTTTTTACCCAAACATATTTTATCTTATTTAACATTTTCCACTTAATACTCCTGTAAAGATACAACATTTGAAACTGAAAATAATAGAATTATTAATTCAGTTATGAATTATAATTGAAGGAACATCCCAGTTATTAAAGAGTAACACAAAAACTATATTAAATCTAGTATTAATTCAATTAAAATTAATTTCTGCATATCAGTCAATGTTAATATTAGCATTAATCAGCACCATGACTTAAGGTTCTAAAATTGTAACAGCTCAGCAGCCAAAAGCAGTTAATTTAAATTATGACAAAGTACTGATGCATCTCTATATGCATTACTTTACTGCTATAGAATGAAAATGAAATGCTACATGAAAATAAATAATAACATCAATTAACAACATTTTCTTTTGTTTATAGCTGCCAAATTTAACAAATAGTGATAATTATCAAAACCACCATTTAACATACAGTTTAAACTGGTTACAAAATATTAATACAAGATATTATGGCTTTAAGTAATGAAGCAATAAATATAAACATCCCATATTAAAAATCAATCAAGAGGATTAACCATACTCATGAGAAACAGTTAAAGTAGTGCCTATTTGACAGAAGGTAAGCATTAGCATGCAGAAGCCAATAAGTAATAAACAACAAATTTATTAATATTTTAATAATATACTTTTATGTACAAAATTTATACAAATAAGCATTTTCCTTCATTATGTGAAATCTTAAATGCAAAAACTTACCTCATTATTTTGTTAAAAAATACTTTATAATTTTAATTTGCTGATCAGACTACTGGAAAATAAATCTGTAACTAATAAATGCTCATTTAACTTAAAACATTTTCTTTGTTTAAAATACAATTTTGTTAAAACATATAATGTGGCATTAAGCAGTATAAGACATTGCAGACATATTCCTGAGATAAAAAATCAAGAAAAATAATTAGACAGCAATTATAAGCCCAAAATAAATAAATGCTACAATTTATAACATGACAAAGGTATAGAAGATAAATTATATACATATTTTCAATCTAATCATTTAATTACATCTGTGCAGGTGAATTAATAATACCATAATGCTCTTGCAACTATATAAACAGTGCTTATTTACATATAACAATTTATATCTGGCTTCCAAATAATCCAGAATAAAATACAACCAATTTCTGAGGTTTACAAATGGAGATGAAATTAACAAGTGAGTAATTATATTCATTATAAAATATATATATATATATATATTTTTAAACTACTTCCTCATATTTATTTTCTAATCTTCACAAATGGAAGACATACGTTATTACGTCTTTACAATTACCGCAGGCAATAGTGAACACATCTCTTGTAAGCCTTGCATATAAAAATTGAAGTATATCAATATCAGCATCTGGAGTATTTCATTTTACTGTCAAGTATCACTTTCATATTAAGCCAGGAGCAATGAATCCCTTCATAAAATCACCAGCAATATTCTCTCCTAAAATATACCATGTATTCAAACCACAAATAAGTTTTTTTCCAAATGCAATGAATTTTAAAAAAACATACTATCAGTTCAGTCCCACCGTCATAAACATTTCATCAGAGATATGAATGACATTTAAGGTCACGAATGAAATCACCTTGTGTTACTTTTATCAAACGAATGATTTAAACAAATACATGCAAAAAAACTGATACAAATCACTATTTCTAATTTACTTTAAATAGATATGTAGAATAGATATTTAAATATATAATACTCATATTATAAAAATGATAATTTGATGTAGATTACAGTAGTAGTAATTACTAGGTGCCTGATAATAGCCTGTTAATGAAGACAGATTAAGATAATTTTTATGGCTTTATACTTCAATAAGCATAACAATATTCACAGAAATAAATTTGTCTCACCTAACATCATATTTTTTTATGGTTATTAAACCTTTGTTTAAGCCAAAGAACCTCCCCAAATTCCCATGTCGGTTAGAATTTATAAAAACAATTCCTGACCAAGGCTTTTTTGTCAATGACTCTCCATTCACTTGTAGTCATTTTATCTTTCCTCAGAGATAAAAAAAAAAACAACTATACTTACAGTGCTGTTCACACAGGAAGGCTATTCAGACTGGACTCAATCATGGAACTATAAAAGCATTCTGCTAGGGTTTTCTAAAAGTTCTTTGAAAGCTGAAAGCCAACGTGCACCGATAGCTCCATCGACGACTCGATGATCACAGCTCAATGTTGCCGATATAAAACTGCTAATTTTTCTGAAAGTATACCAAGAAGACACATTACCAGTTTACAATATACACTAAGACTGTAGTAGATTTAAACATTTATACTAAATAGCATTATTGACTTACCCTTTATCTGAAACACTACATGGAACCAATCTTTTTTCCAAACCACCTATAGCCAGAATGCAAGCTTGCGGCGGATTGATTATGGCGCAGAAGCTTTTGACATTGAACATACCCAAATTTGAAACCGATATTGTTCCACCCTAATACAATAAATATATATTTATTAAGTGATAAAAAAAATGCTCGAATAATTTGTATTCGGTTTACTAATAAATACAGAATTTACCTGAAATTCAGGAGGCGTAAGTTTTCCTTCTCTCGCCTTTTTGGCCAGAGTTTTCATGTCAGAGCTAATTTGGACTAAACCTTTTTTATGAGCTTCAAAAACTATCGGTGTAAACAGTCCTGTATCTGTGCTAACTGCTACACTCACATCCACACTGTGATACCTGCAGATATAAAGCAAAGTTATTATTGTTAATTATTATAATGCGTGTACTGTGTGAAGCAGGTATAGAAATAAATTTTTGTTCTAATGAAACTACTGTAAAATGTAATGAAAAAACTGTATAATAAAACAAGCATGGGCGATGCAATATTCTGTATCCCCACAGACCTCCACACATATATATTGCATATTTACTTACTGTCTGATATATGTGTCCATCCAGGCGGAATTTGCTTCAGGTACTTTCAGCGAGGCAAGAGCAGTGGCCTTTATAACAAAGTCATTCACGCTGAGCTTCACACCAGTTTTCTCGATAGATTTATTCAACGTCGAACGCATTTCCAGCATTTCATCAATGCAAGCGTCAATCGTTAAATAATAGTGAGGTATAGACTAAAACAAAAAAAACTTTATTAATATCAAATTTTATTCCTATACTAGCTTCGGAAAGGGTTTGGATAATTGAGCCCATACCTGTTTAGACTGAGTAAGCCTTTTGGCAATAACGGAGCGTATGTTGGTGAGAGGAATATCTGTGAAAGCAGCGCTGGGTCTTGCGGCAGGAGATTTGGCACGGGCTGCAGGTGCTGCCGATGGCGTTGCTTGGGCCAAATCTTGGGCCTTTACAGACCCATATAATCCAGACCCTGGACCAACTGACTGCAATGTTAAAAAAATAGATTTAAAATATTTCAATTGTTTATATTTTCTCAGTAAATTATATTGACTTTCTGTTCTAGGATACCACATATTTTATAATTCCATGATATTATTTGTATTAGCTCGTTACTTAATTTTATTTATTACACAGGTGCCATAATAAACATTAATTATACTAATTTTATAATTTATATTTTACTTGTTCAAGTGTATAAACTCTAAGTATTTTTTAAAGGATATCAAACTTGCACACTAATGCCTCAACCTTTAATTGTATCTAAATCCAAAAGATGTATTGATTAAAATTAGCTAAAAAAAAATTCAATTTTTAATTGCCACGGTAAACTAAATATCCTAATGATTGCTGGTTCCCGATAAAGGTTTTCAGCATATAATAAAATACTCTATAGGGTAATAATGATTATTATTCTTGTGATGATGTTATTCAAATGATATTCAAACAAAGTAGTAAAAAATGTTGATCCATTTCTAACACGATTAAGTGAAAAAAATGTATTTAGTCCAATAATTTACCTCTAATCGTATCCCTTTCTTTTCGGCAAAGGTCTTCGCAAGGGGACTGGCATATATCCGATCGGTTGAAGGTGTAGCTGCAGGAGGTTGGGCGGTCGGAGTGGGTGTTGGAATCGGAGGAGGAGACGGAGCCACGGAGGGTGGAGCGGGAGCTGGCGCTGTCCTGCTGGCCACCGCAGACCCATCATCTTTATAATCCTTGAATGCTGCAACGTCCTCTTGATTGTCAACTATGATGCACACCAACTGCGCAAAAAATAAGGCAACACTATCAGATATAGGCAACATAGCCACATGAAACACATCAACACAGGTATGAGAAATCTATGAATTTGTGATTTTACCAACAGCTGAAATAGAAGTACCAAGGGTAAAGTGAAATACAGAAAAAGATTTAAAGAGGCAGATAACTAGCTTCAGGGACTTTTTGTTGAATTCCTAACTTATGTGATGCCCCAGAATTGAAATACAGCAACAAATTCAATTATTACATGTATATTTTCCTTGTAACATATAATACTTAATATAATTTAATATTATATACATGAAATTATTAATTATAAACTTGTTAGTCACTTGTTAACCGATGGCTATCAGATATAGAAAAAAATCAAAGTAAAACTAATACATACCTGTTACAGAAATTCATTTAATATAGTGACATTTAAATAAGCACAAATTAGTCATTTTGTTGTTTAAAAAAATCAGTGACTCACTTTACCAATCGGCACATCCTTAGAACCGGCAGGAACCAAAATTTTGGCGAGATAACCTTCGTCAGGAGTTTCAAAACCCATAGTAGCTTTATCCGTTTCTATTTCAGCAAGGAGATCACCTTCATTCAGTTTATCACCTAGAAGAACAATGGTTGCAATTTTTTGATCTCTTAAAGATGAAATAGACAGAAGGCTGATGTTATCAGTCAAATGACAAACATCAATACACGTTTAAAATGAATATATAATTTTTTTACTACACATATAACCATGATATGTATAGCTTAATTTATCTTAAAAATGATAATATTTTATTATTTCCAATAACTGTATCACATAATAATATAATAGGAATAGGTAATTAATAGACTAGAAATTAAAAAATGAAAATTTGCTGTCACCTTCCTTTTTCGCCCAAGTAAGTATTGTACCAGTCTCCATTGTTGGAGATAGAGCTGGTAGTGGTACTTTATTATGGGGTGGGTATTTTTTATCACAGTAAAATCTAGCACCGGCGGGTTTACAACTGGCAAATGATGGCTGTACATTAAGAACTGCTCCCAATGTCCTGTGAGTTTTGTAAAAGGCATCAATTATAGACTTCAGAGGAAAAATCGTATTGAGTGAATAATACTACGTTTGTAAATATAATTCACGTGGGAAATTAGATACAAAAATTAATTATCCTTACCTGTTTTTCCTCAAACTGGAAATGTGATAGTTACTGGTGAATGAACTCAGGCACCTTGTGTTATCTTGCCTGAAACCTCGTTTTAAAGCGTACCTTATCACGCAGTTCGACCAAACGCCCATTCGAGACATTTCGGCGGCTACTTTATAAAAAGAGAAAAAGTAAAGAAAAAATCCCCGAAAGTAATATTATATCTCCCCCAATTCGCTAAATTAAACCACGGGCATTTAAAATAACAGCTGTTATCTGTTTCGTTTTTCGGTCGGTAGGTGGCGGTAATCTGGTGAAAAACAATCAGCTGAAAATACTATCTGCTTGTGTTTTGGTGTAGGTGTTTCGGCATTCGAAATTTATGGTAGCCCGCGAGCGGAACTCATTTCTATGCGAGAGGACTTACAAAGTCGAGCCTTGCGTCCAAATTCCAAGCCCAACTCTTGAGTAATGCCTAAAAAGGGGGAATCCGTCGTGCTCAGTTATCATGACACCTTGATTTACGAATCGGACGTGGATCTATTGAGCGGCCCGCACTGGCTCAACGATACGATAATAGGATTCTATCTCGAATATCTCGAAAAGGACGTCTATTCGAACACGGACATCTGTTTCATAGGGCCCGAAGTGACACAGTGCTTGAAACTATCGCCGGTCTCCGACATCCCGATGTTCCTCGACCCGCTCAAGTTCAAGGAGAAGTCCTTCGCCGTCATGCCTTTGAACGACTGTGATAACCCGGAATCGGCCGGTGGTTCCCACTGGAGCCTTCTTATTTTCAGCAAGCCCGAAATGACCTTTTTCCACATCGACTCCTCCCAGGGCTCCAACTTCAACCACGCCAGACTCCTGTCCTCCAAGGTTTCGAACTACCTCAACCAAAGGTTGACCTGTGATTTCAAAACGGTCAGTTCCCTTCAGCAGACCAATTCGTACGACTGCGGAGTCTTTGTCCTGTGTAATATCGATAATATTATCAAGTTCATTTTGAAGTACAATCGAGTGATGGGCGCCGATTTAATTAAGGATATTCAAGTGACGAGGAAGCGCAGAGAGGTAAAGCACCTCATTGAAAGTTTAGCCCATAACTGATGGAGATGTCCCCTTGACGTTCTGTGATTTTTGGTTCTCTAATGTATAAAGATATTAATTAAATTATGCGTATAATAAATATTTATCGCTTCGGTCCGAAGCTTTTTTGTGATGTATAGCGTTTTGTATAATTTTTCAGTAATTAATAATGAAGGCTTATCTAATAAGATTAAGACTTTGAGAGTCACTTTTTATCTTTTTACTAATATTTTGTTTTAAACTGAAACCCCTGTTAAAAAGTATTTGTTACCAAAGAATGTAATAAACGAGAAATGCGATTGATGTTCTTTACTTTATAGTTTTCCTCCCTCTTGATTTAAATTCACTATTTATTGGGTTTATGTTTCTATTTGAAAAACGTTGTGGTTCAGGAAGCGTTGCTTATTTGCAAATTAGCTTAGCCATCATTTGCCAAAAAACTATTTGTATATTTGTGAGTCAATAGGTATGTGAAAAACAATACAGATATAAATAATTGATAATGTCCTTATTATACAGTATAACTTTAACCATTAGTTTTACCTTGTTAGTCCAATACAATTGTCATTGTAAACTATTATTATTGTAATTGTTGTCTTAATGATATGTACATTATTAGAGCATTAAAAGAAATAAGAATGTAATTTAAATAATTTTAAACAGCAATGCATTGTGCATTTCGATTTATTCAGGATAAAAATAGACTGGATGTCATGCAAACAAAATTATCTTTTAATAACTCATGTTTAAAATAGTTTTGTGCTTTCATAATGGATACATTGCATAATTGGTGACATAAAATTATAAGTTAAAGGGATAAATAAGTTTTACATAATGTTTTTTATTTACTAAAGTTACTCATTCATTTGTATTCATATTATATTAGGAGTGGAATGGGATTCTGAGACTCCTGTAGAAGTTTCAGTTGAGCTTGATATTGTCTACTACTAGTTATTCAAATGTTGGTTAAATGGGGCCAGAATGAATAGCTACTTAAGTAGACAATGAGAGGCAGAATCAAATTTGATTTATTAGTCCAATAACCCTCAAATGACTGTTGGCCCCAGCATTTGTGAAACTATCTCATGTCGCACCTAAATTATATGCTCTTTTCCATCGATTTTTCAGTATTTAACAGGGATTTACGGTCTGATTTATTTTTGTTTTATGGACTATATATACACCGTGTGCGTATATATATATATATATATATATATATATATATATATATTTATATACACAGTTGATAAAATATATTTTGAAATACTATCCCACAAAATTATGGAATTGTAACATTTTATTATAGTTGAAATTTTATTTATTTTACTTTTGTAGTTTTCTTAAAGGGATATTGGCAGCAATGTGAGGAGTGCGCATTTAGGCGCTCTTGCGAGTGTTTAAAACTTCACTGATTGTTTGGGTTCCTAACTTAGATTTCTCGTAGGTTCGTCTAGTTTTAGAATTTTTACTTCCTTATTTTATCGTTAGCACAATATTAAACGTTCTTTTCATTTATTGAAACGATGTCGAACGATAGTGCCACTTGTAACTGCGGTGTAGCTCTGGAATGGTTAACCCGTGAAGGTGTCGTCCGTAAAAATGTCAAATATAAAACCGCGTCGATATACATCGTTAGGAACCAGTTCAGGGACATGTACCTGCACATTAACTCCTCGAAAGTCAACCACAAATTCCTTCTGAAAGATATTTCCGTCCATATGAAATTCGTCCAGGAAGGAAAAGCCACAATTAAGTTCACTCATGACAACGTTAATCTTTTCATGTCCAACGCGCCTTCGGCCGAGCTGATTCATTTCTTGAAATTCTTGCGCATCAAGTTGGCCAGCAGTGAGAGCTCCCCTAAAGTTAGTCTTAAAGATAAGCTCTCTTCACTGAAAGACAGTGTCCTACAAGATATTAGCCCTGTGAACGCCAAGGATATGAACAGACTCAAACAGAAAGGGATTGTGAAAGAATCAAGTAGCAACAGAAAAAGGGAATTATTTTCAACGGAAAATGCCCCTGTAAGTATTATAAGTAGGTAATTTCAGTCAATAAAACAATTTACTTCATTTCTCTTTAATAACCTGGAATACTTGTTTCTATTCCTCAGCCAAAGAAGAAACCGTGTTTGACTTCTGTGATAAGTACCCCGTTTGACAGCCTAAATCCAGAACAGAAATGTGTTTTAGAAGCTGTAAAAAAAGGATCGAATGTATTTTTCACAGGTATTTTCTTTTTTTTATTAAAAAATAGTTTTATCAACATAGGATGTGGATAATGTTTTTTTGCATTATACTGAAATATTATTTTAATGGTAAATGTACATTAAGTGCAAAAAGCACAAAGAATTTGTGCCAAAAATTCTCCATTGAAATAAAATATTTCAGAATTTTTCTGTAAATAATACTGCAAAGGATAACAATTGTGACATCATATCTCTTATAAATTACTTATTATAAATTCATTCTATTACTGTTGTAAATGTATACATGTACTGTATATATAAATGTATCTTTAGTTAAGATAGATAATATATAATGATCAATCTACAGAGGTTAATAAAAACTGCAAAGATAAATTTCATACCGAATTATGAACTGTTACATCTGTTGAATTAATTTATTTTATCATTTTTTTTTATTATTGAAATAAGTCTATATTTCGCTGTTATCTGATTCCATGCAGTAATTCTGTTTTCCCCTATTTAGGAAGTGCAGGAACTGGTAAATCTTTCTTACTGCGGTGTATTCTGAATTCGCTGCCACCAGATTCAACTGTTGCAACGGCCAGCACAGGAGCTGCAGCTTGTCTCATCGGTGGAATCACACTCCACTCTTTTGCTGGTTTGTCCCTTCACGCCATTAATATATTAAAATAGAAAGATAGTAATTTTTCCGCAGCATATTGGCCGATAAGGTCTAAAGTGGTTAAAGTGGATAATGGCTATTAAGTATGCAACCTCGCACTGCACTTTATCAGCAGCAGTTGTTTAAACTCTAATAGCTATAGTATTTACATGTGAAGGTCACTGATGGAGCATCCTGTGCAGTATGTAAGTTTATTTTTATATGCCATTAAATCTTAGCTTTATTTATTGTTTTCTTTTATAATTGATTCTTCAATGAAATTCAGTATTACTGTGGGATGAATCATCATGTGAATATGGTGTTGTCACTTTTAATTTTCTTCTTTTATGTTAGTGTTTTTTATATAATCTTAAATCTTAATGAGTTATGTTCATTTTTTAACTATTTATTATGTGACATGAAATTTAAATTACACTTCCCTATTTATTTTAATATTATTAAGAAATTATTAATGGTGTATGTGAAAATTGGGGTTGTGTAATATAATTAATTTTTGGTACTCTAAATGAAATATGATCATATTAATATTATTTATATGTGTGTTTCAACATTTTGAAGGAATTGGAACTGGTGAAGGGACTTTGGATCGCTGTAGGGAACTTGCAAATCGAAAACATGTAACTCAAGGGTGGCGGCAATGCAAAAGACTGATTATAGATGAGATCTCAATGGTTGAAGGATCGTTTTTTGAGGTATTGCATAAATTATTGGTTTTTAATAAGTAAAAATAAAAAGTAAGTGGTATGAAAAAATAAATTTTGAGATTCGTAAATAAAAACAGTTACAAACAATTCGGCAAAGAAGTTCTGGCACAATAAGCTACTTTAATATGTAAAAACCAATAATGCTATGTGCAAACAACAAACAAGAATAATTATTGTGCAGAAATCTCAATGAAAGAAATGACATTTGAAGCCAATGAAGGAAAGTTATGAGAGAAACTTTTTCATAGACTTTCCTGTTGTTGAGCACTATTAATGTTGACGTACTGGGAAATTAAACTGGATAATTTTACAATGAAATTGTTTTTGTGAATTTAATTTAATTTTTACTCTTTGCAATGTCTTAATAATACAATTTTTAATCCATATTACTTTATGATGAATGTAAAAATTATTTTTGTCTTATTTCCAACAGTTGTATGGTAAGTCATTCAAAAATTATTATGCTCTTTCCTTTTACAGAAAATTGAGTATATAGCACGAGAAATAAGAAGAAGTGATAATCCATTTGGGGGCATCCAGGTGATAGTCTGCGGGGATTTTCTTCAGTTACCCCCTGTGACTAAATCTGATGATAAATTCTGCTTCATGTCCAAAGCATGGGAGAGTTGCAACTTTCAGAATTTCAATCTCAAGCAAGTGCACAGGCAATCGGACCCTACATTCATCAATATGCTGAACAAAATTAGGATTGGAAAGTAAGTCAGTTATGCGTTTTTCAAGTTATTTCTTTACACTGTTGTCTTATTTTCATGCACACGCAATCGTCCATAGACTAATGCATAACTATATTAGGATAGTTTAATGTTTATATAAACATTTATTTATTATTTAAATCATCTATTATCGGTTAACAAATTAGTACAAAATATATTTGTTACTAATATCAATTCCTGCTCTCTAGGTTTTTACTAACAATTGGTTATTACATTCCATAAAATTAAATTCAATTAATATAGTTTATATAATATATTTTAAGTGGGGAAACAATTATAAATACAAATGTTCAAATACACACACACACACACACACACACACACACACACACACACATATATATATATATATATATATATATATATATATATATATATATATAATACATTGAATTGAAAATGATTGAGAGTCTAGAGTTCAATATTAACAATTTTTATGTACATATGAATAAAAGAAGAAAAAATGCATTCTTTAAACCATGTATAACATTTAAAAATTATAAATAAATAAAGAATGAATAATTATCAACTTGAGTCCTTCATTAATAAAATGTATTGTAAACATTTTTAATATAATAAATATATATAATTTATTTTTTATTTTAATATTAATTATTAGAAAAGATATTTTGCTTTTTTTGTAAACCTTAAATACAAAATCATGAAAATATGCTAATTTTTTATATTTATCATTCTAAATTAAGTATAAGAGAAATAATTTTGTTTGTGTTTTTTAGAGTTACTCCAGAAATTACTGAAAGGCTTTCCAAAACTGCTTCCCAGAATATTGAAAAATCTGGCATTCTGGCAACACGGCTTTGCAGTCACACCAAGGAGGCCAAGATGATTAATGATAATAAATTGCAAAATTTAGAAGGTATTATTTTAGAGTTTTTAATTATAATTTTGAATCTGTTTTGCATTTCACTGCATGTACATATTGATGACGTGTGAATTTAAGGGGAAGAAAAAACATTCACTGCGTTGGACAGTTCAGAAATGGCTTCGAAGGTGCTTGAAGATTGCACACCTGTTGGAAAAAGAATAGTCCTTAAAGTTGGTGCTCAGGTCATGCTTTTGAAAAATATCGACATTTCAAAAGGACTTGTGAATGGAGCTAGGGGCGTAATAGAAAAATTTATGAATGGTATGATCATTAATTTATCTAAAATTTATATATATATATATATATATATATATTTGTATCTATAAATAAATATTTATAATATCTATTTATAAATATTTATATTTATAAATTTATATATAAAATTTTCATTGTGGTAATTAAATTCAAATGGTTTTCTAATTTGTAAGTGGAATTTATATGCAACAATGAAGTCATATTTCACATTTTCATTTAGGACTTCCCTACGTCAAATTTCATACCGGTGTAAGCTGTTCTATCAAACAGGAAAAATGGATCGTGAAGACTGGAAATGGCGGTACAATCAGCCGTACACAGCTGCCATTATGCTTAGCATGGGCATTTTCCATACACAAGTCTCAGGTATATATGTATATATATTAAATAATATTAATAATTTATTAACAATCTACCTCGACTCCCTTTAATGGAACTATCTTTCTAATTTTAAATGGTATATATAAATAAATATTTCATAATTGTGTTACTGATTGCTATAGTGTCCTTAAATTGCAGTTTAAATCCATTTTAGCTTCATAGAAAACTGAATGAGTCTTTGTAACATTTTCATTTCATCTATCTCTTTTTTCTGCTTAGGGTCTCACTCTGGACTGTGTTGAAATGAGCCTGGAGAAAACATTCGAAGCGGGCCAAGCGTATGTCGCCCTCTCCAGGGCCAAAAACCTGGAATCCCTCCGTGTTATTGGTTTCAACTCGAAACAAGTTTGGGCAAATCCAGACGTGCTCAAATTTTATAGGTATCTCAATTGCTATGTTCCTGAATACATAGCACTCGGGGTGAAGAAGTTATAACAATTTATATATTTAGCAAATAATGTTCAGATTCAAATTAACATCCATTATGAAATTATTAAATACTAATAAGATTATTTTTATCATTAGTCAGGTTTGACAAAACTTAATCTAAAATGTTGATATTAGTTTTAACTATTTAATATTGAATTATAATATGATTGAGATTTGATTGACTAGAAAGCCATATTTGCTATTTTAGAAGGGATTGTTTTGTATATAAACAAAAAATATGTTATTATTGTTTTGACAAACTGTGTTCATGAACAAATTTTTAATTTGGGAACATTTATGATAGTTTAAAGAAGTCTGATATATTGTTTAAACTTGGGTTTTGTTAAAGGTACATTAAGTAGCCTTGACAACCACAGATCTTCTCAGTTGAGGCTATACAATAGTACAAAATGGTATCTAGACCACTTTAGGAGGATTAATAAACTTTTAATACAATAACTGACAGTAAAAGTTTGATAATTCATCTCCTGATAATATGTTTTCCAAATCAAAACAGAATTTAAACTGAATAGTTCAGTCAAATATACATTAATTGCATCCTTTAACATTATAATTGCTATAATTCCAAACAAATATCTTTAATTAAAAGTATTCTTATTTTATAATTATTTGATTACATTTTCTCTGTGTGCATGTTTTATTTTCCTTTATGATTATGTTTCCCAATATCTTGAACCATGTAACAATACTTAATTCATGACACTAATGAATTATCAAAGTTTTACTGTAGATTTAAAAAAAATCATGTGCTTTGTTGGACAAAGTGAAATGTATTTAAACATAGTTCTTTTTAAGGTTTTATTACTGAAAAACAAATCTAAGAACATATCATAGGATTGGACTATTGCAATTGCTCTCTATTGATCGAATAAAAAGTATATTAAGAAAAAATATATTTATTTAAATTATATATTTACAAAAAGTATTATTAATAAATAGCAGATAATGTACAATAAATATTTATATAACTAAACATCTTTATACAGTGATTTTACAGTTGTTTGATAGGTAAGTGAAAATTACAACATATTTTACATTGAATGTCACCATTGATATATTATTTTCTTGCTTACTGTCAACATAATTCTGTGTCTGTGTATGATTTCATGTTTTAGATGTGATTTTTGTGTATTTTACATTTTTTTATTGTACCGAACTATCAGTCTGTAGTTTTCTAGTTGTGCCTTTTCGGATCTTTTCTCGGCGATCTTGAGGTCAGTCTGAATTCGGTGGGTAGGTCGTAGCATCGGCAAACGCAGCACGAAGGAAACTTGAACCAATCCGAAAAAATACCCCTGCAGTCGTTTGAAGGATCATACGCAAGCAGCCTGTGAAGTCTGTACTGTTGTTCACATCTGCATCCTTGTCGGCAGAACATCTGCTTGTTTTCATACCTGGTAATGGGTAACGGGCAAACTGTTAATTTACACTAAGGCAAACTATATTTGGAATTGGTTGGAAGATTCATTTAAAGAATCATTCGGTATATTTTTATAAGTGCACAGTAATCACATTTGTTAGGTGATCCGTAATTAATATTTATATTTTATATACTCCTGTTATCTAGTTCAACTAAATTTTCTTCTTTTATAAATTTGATATTTTAAGTTTCATTATGTTTAAAAAAATATATTCATATGCAACATGAGCCTCTCATAATAAGTGTCCCCAATAGTGAGTCTCTAATTATATCGGAGCTCCTGTATTTGAATATAAGTATGACATAGTGAACAATAAATTTTACAGTAGCAGGATACATAAGGTAGAGGGATCATTTCCCAAACCAAAGTGAGATAAAAACATATTTCTGTTCATTTCCTTTAATTTATTTTACAAAATTAATTATTTTTCAATTCTAGATTTCATTAAAATACATCTACATACAATTAAGGTTGATACCTTAAAAATAAAAAAAGTATAATTTTTCATTTACATTTTTTATGAGAGGTGTGACACCGATCAACTTTGTATCAAATAATTTTGTACATTGCTATATATTTGAAAGGACAGCATTTTATCAATAATTTATTACATTAATTTGTATACTTACGTGCATCTTTCCCAGTGTACATACTGTTCGAACGGGTACAGGTTGAGCAGAGCGAGGACTTCACCCCTGGTGTTGTTTGCCCAGAACGGAGCCACAACTTCTTCCTTTACAGGGCAGGCATTCCTGGACGCAAACAATTCTGTTAGTCTACCAATATTTCTACGACACGGGAGACTATTCTAAATTTTACCTTATCCGGTAAGACATTTTCATAGGCAGATATAATAATTTTCAGTATTTGAAAATATGAAATCATTTCAAGACTTAGGAACTAAACTGATATTATTTTTTCTATCAACTGTTATAATTAATTAATTCTAATGTTTATTTCATTATATTGATGATGGTACAAATCTCTTGGTAACTTTGGTTTGGGATGAATTTTATTATGTCTTATTATCATTATTATATTACGCTATAAAATATTAAGATTTTTTGTTCCAACGAATACATTTTGTTATAAGTGTATGACTTACACTCCTTTCGTCTTGTACTGAATTTCTTGTTCCTCAGTTGTTGTCGTCGTTTTGTCTACAGTGTCCTGGAAAATTTGTATCTTCTCAATCTCCTCCTCCTCCTGGACTGTAGTCATGTCGTATTCACTCGTTGTTGTGTCATAGTCGAATTCCGTTGTCGTGTAATCGCTCTCCGTTGTCTCCGTGTATTCAGGAGCGTTTGTATTCGCTTCTGCCGGCGCCGAAGTGCGATTCAAAACGCTCGGAGTCTGCTGCGCCACCGCCATCTCCCCTGTACTTGTCGTAGTTTTCGCCGTCGTCGTCATTGTCGTAGTTTTCGCCGTCGTCGCCATTGTCGTAGTCTTGTACTCTTCCTTCTTGAGCTTGTACCGCTTGAAATTCAATTCGTGGCTCCACTTTTCACTCTGGTATTCGACGTCGTTTGACTCTATCTCGGATCTGAGAACGGATATGTGCCTCTCGTCGCCGTACATTCTCCGCATCAGTCCATGATTTTCATACACGAATCTTCTCACAGCTCTCCTGCCCGACAGACAATTCATGCGGTTGCGTGAATATTTATAGTGATAATCAATTATTGAACAACCTCTCGTCAGTTTGTTAGTACCTTAGTATTAAACAGATTTTTTATATGTTGTACATCTATTGAAAGGTGTTCAGATGTGAAATGATAAAACTGTCCAATGTAACTATAGAATGACAAAACATAGATAATTACAATTAGAATATGTTATTTTTAATGATGAGTTGAATTAATATGGTTCATCATTTTAAAATGAGTAAAGGAAGATAGGTTAATAAAAGAAAATAGATATGCAATGCACTGATGTCTATTGTCGTTTGTATTTCATATTGTTAAGTGTTATATTTTATATTGTATGTAGTCTACAACTCAAGAAAAATATGATAATTAATTTAATTTATTAATTTTACTTATCCTTTTTTAATATTATTTTAATTGGTCGGTTGCAAATTATTGTTATTAATAGATGCAATGTTTGGAGGTCAAGAAAGTTTTTTATTGTCTTATATCCATGACTAGTAATGGATAGAGGGAGATAATATTTATTTTATTACTAAAATATTTTATGCACTATTGTATGTTATTTATATTTAGTGTGTAGTTGATTTTATGAGTCTAAAATGGATATTTTTGTAATGTTCCTGTCGAATTTCACACAAGAAATATCAGGTTTAGTGTTATAGTGCCTCAGTTCACAGTTTATTTGTGTCAGTTTCTGAAGTGGACTTGTAGACTGCAGCATCACTGCCCTCATTGCATGTACTTTCCTCATTTATATGGAAGTCTGCCAAAGTGAAGGGAATCAATTTGTGGATTTTATTATATCATTCTGAAATGGAATTCTGAGAATACATTTATTGAAGCAAAGATTTTTTCCTGACACAAATGTGCAATTTTTTATGTAGTTTGTAGGTTTTTGTTTTACGAGTTATATTTTTCAATGTTTATTAATAAAAAGTGTAACAGTTTTATGTATGAATTTTTATTTATTCAATACTCACCAGGGATAGTAGGACCCAGGTATTGTGCACCATGTCTGAGTTGAGAAATCGCATGGGAAGTCTGCTTTGCTTTTTGGAATTCTGAAGGGTTTGGAACAAGTCGTGTATCCATCATAGCCGTTGACGTTGATACTAACAGAACTAACCAGCACCTAGACAGAAAATTAATGACAATTACATGTTGTAATGTATAATTATTTGGAATAAACCTGCCGGATCTAACATAAACAGGCAAAGCAGTCAAGACATCTGCAATAAGGAATAATTGGATGCAGGGGCCCACTATAATGCTTATGTTTTGTTTATTTTAATAAATACCTTTAACATTTCAGTTCCAATGTGTTTTACTAATAACATAATTTTCAGTATTGTTTACTATTAGTTGAAAAAGCGATAAAATAAAAAAATAAAGAGAGGGGAGAAATAAAAAAATATCTTTGAAAAAGGGGGGTGTTAATGCAAAAAGTTTGTGTAACACAGTAAAATAAGATGGGAATATTCTGAAATTTCTGTAAAATTTTAGAAGACTTTCTATTTGTTGAGAATAAATTTCATATTAGAATTGACCTGCCAAAAATAATAAAGTATCACTGTTGTTTGCGGTCTGAACAGTGCAGACAGGATGCTTCATCAATACGTGTAGGAGACACTGTTCTAGTGACGGAATACTACGGACAACGGCGAGAAGCGGAAACCAGTCTAGGTTAGGATCAAGTCAACGATTGGAGAAAGAAGATAGTCCAGACCGTATAAAACATATAAACAGGTATATTCCATTAATGAATCAATTTCATTTCAGGTTCTGGGCCGATAACTGCTGGATTTAAGAGTCGTTTTTCACTGAATGATGCAAATGTTGTCTCTTTCGCAGAATTCATTTACCGTTAGCCGAGATTCGGAAATTGGAATTTCTAAAATTCAAATTTTGTGGGTTAACATCGTGGGTGAAAGTCGGAATTTTGAGGGGCATGTCCGCACCCCACGCGAATCATATCGCTTCCTCCTTCACTGACCATTGCTCCAGAGAGTTCTGGTTCCACGGAGCATAATTCAACAAATATAATTATTTAGAAGATCGCAAGGGGTTTTCCACTCCTGGAAACGCTGAAAATTTAATCCCGAGATGATACTAAGGATATTATTATTATATTTTGTATGGCGTCAGGAAGTACTCGGAGGACTACCTTTACATGTGCCAGTCAATGAAATTATTATTTGTTTAAGAAAAAGTTCTTCCTTATAAGGTCGTTTTAGAAAAATAAGGTTGAATATATTTAGTTTGAACTGTGATAAAAATCCTTTTTTAGGACCTAGTTATTACATTCAAAGTTATCGATGAAGTTCAAAAAGTCGTTCAAAGTTTACCTTACCTCCTAAGAGATATTTTTACCGGTAGGTGACGTATTTTCCAACTAAGAAAGGATAAAAGGTTATAGAAAGTGTAATACTGACCAAGTGTAGAGTGTCCACTTTCGTGGGCCACTTTCAGGGTTCATAAACAGACTGTACTTTCTAAGAGAGCTTATTAAAATTTGTACGTATCCGTTCAATTATCGAAAGTAGAATTTCACGGATATTTATATGGACTGGGTCGAGCTGAAACGGCTATCAGGACAGGAGGGAGGTTCGATGCAAAGGATTACGAACGATCCGCACTATATTGGAAAATTACGGTATTTCCCCGCTCATATCCGACTATATATGTATAATAAGATAAATATAGAAACGCTAAGACAATATCGGGTTTCGGATAATTAATTTTGAGTGAGGGATAGTGACCCCGGCGGTATTAATACTAATCAGGCAAGTCAATCACTAGACATAGTTTGAATTCTTTTTCAAATTTGAAGATTTATATGTCTCACATTTATATACCTCGGTATAATAATACCTGTAATTATACAAAGAATACACCTTTTGAATGGACTTTTTGGACAGGTGCTTTACTTTCGACGGTACTCCAGCGGATGAGAGTAATGTACCATCACTAATGGGCAAAAGTCCAGGGGATTATGATACAATAGGCCGGCCGCTAGCGTAACTTTGACGCTCTACTTAGCAAAATAAGTCCCCCCCTTTTTTTTGAATGGCCCCCTCGTATTGCAGTTCAAGTTCAGAGTGAACCGATATTAAAGCTACTGCTTTGGATTATTTGGCCCGACTCCAACCTAATTTCGCTCTTGCTTTTGGGAAATAACCCTGACATACCGCCTGGTACTCATGGTACTTGTCCTTAATTACCTCCACCAATCTCAACTAATAACATCGACAATGGATATAACTGGGAAACACATTTTAGGAAATCGATAATCTAAACCAAGATTTCATTTAACTTACGGTCCGCACCTGGCAGCGTTGCCGTCGGGGACAGGTGCAAAACCCACGTCACTTTCAAGCCCTATTGTTATTTCATTCATTAATTCATGCGTATTTTACCTAGAGATATTTTGCCTAATAAAAAAAAACAGGTGTAATTTTAAATGCAAAAAATACTTTTCGCCTTGCAGAAAAACTAAAAAGACAAATATTACGCTGTTACGTGTTGTTTCAAAAAAATCAGGAGGAAAGGACTTTACTCTCCAATTAAGTAACCCTCTTTCTTCATGTACCGGAACTTCTATGCGATACGCTTCACCGGGACCTATTGCGCAATGTTTACCAGTACCATGACCGCTGAATCGGGCATAACCGTTGATTCGATAATGTGATGTTTTTGTCTTGCTTTTTTTTTGTCGTGCGCGGGAGCTCGTGATTTGGGGGGCTTTCCTCCTTATTTTTCTTCAACTAAATTATTTCTTCACCGCAGCATCATTCTCGACATTTCTCCCGGTACACTAAACAGTATTGCAAGAGTTATGATATTCCAAGTACTCGGGGGCCCCTTAAGTACCTTGGCCACCCGCATTCAGTCGCATCACAGGCCGGGCGCCAAAATGTTTTGGCGGTCGAGAATTTTTCGAATACGATTCTAATAAAACGTGCATAAAAAACCATAATTATTTTTAACAGGGCAAAACAAACAATAAACGAAAAGACATTTTACACGAATGAAGACATCATAGATGCTATTCATAGCTGGCAAAGTCCGTTCCTCGAGGAGAGCTTCCTCAGCGTTTGAAATAAGTGCATCGCAGTGGCCGGGGGCTACATTCAGAATCGTAAGTCATTTGATATTGTACTTCACACTCAGTTTTTTTTACGATTAAATTATTTCTTCGGGAATCTTCGTTAAAGTTGGAGGAAACTAGGGCGAGGGAAAAATCTGAATCCTTTTGTCCGGAGATAGTGGATCGCTGGGAAAAAAAATCCCTTCCTGAGAATTGAATTCTGAGTTTTGAAGCGTTGCGCAGGAGTGCCAAAAGAGCGTTCTGAAAACTGATGATGGGACCAGTAAGATTTCCGAAGCGTCGAAAGCAGTCAACGCGGGAAAGGGGCAAAAACCCTTCCGCTGGAGCTCGCTCGGGTGGTTTTGAAACGCAGAAAAAATCCCGGACTTCCTTAAATTGTGCCAAATTTGTTTTTCTTCATCGAGGGCTCATTCTTGTCGTCGGCTTCTTGACCAGTAAAACCTTTCTTCGTTTCCCATCAAAGTACCCCTATTCCTGTCCCGCCAAGTGGACGCTTTCGCGTTGTCCACCGACTGCGGGAGAGGTGACTATTCTACAGCCGATTTGGCCGCCGTAAAAGCGCATCTTCATCGGTTTTTCGGCCGATTCCGACGTCGGTGCGACATCCTCTGAGTGAAAGCAGCATAGGGCCCGATGCATAAGAGGGGCGAGAGAGGGGTCCCCCCGGCTTGGGTCGGGACCGTTATGTTATAATTGACAATGGCGCGGGCCGTCTTGAAGAAGGCGGCCGCTCGTACTTTCTCCGTTTGGGAGTGGCCTGTTTAATGTACGCGGCTCGATCCCGCGACTAACGCACAATGGGGAAAAGTGAAAACCCACGCGGCTTTTGTTGTCCTCGTGGGTCCTCCCCCGACCCTATCACAGCCAAGGCCGCCACAATGATACGCCCCCGTCTTCCGGATTTTTTTCGTGGGTCCTACCTTTATATCATTGGCACGGGCCTATGTAGGAGGATTCATTATGAAATACGCATAATTCTTTATTATATTAATATATAATATTAGCCTAATATAATCACAATTCTTTCTTATTATTTCATCGGGACGCAATTATGTTCTCACCATGATGCGCCCAAGTACGAAATCTGCTTCACAAATAAAACAATTTTAGAATATACAATGGACTTTTTTGTTCGAGTACAGCTATTGAATATGTTCAATCTGTTTTTTAGGGATTCATCGCTGTGAAAGTTCCCCTTTGTATTGCGGAAAGATGTTTTGTTGGAAAGTAATTTAAACAAGAATTAATATATATAAAAAACCCCAGAAAGCGAGCTTTCACTCGATAAATACCCGACTTGTTGTACTTCCTGCCCCAGTTTTTTAAATTTAATTTAAAAAAAAAAATATATATATATATATATATATATATATATATATATATAGGTGAATATAGACTCAATTCTGTTCCTAGGTTTTCCCCTATTTTTAGTGTCATAATACTAAACAGTTTCTTAGTGGGGCGAATGGGAGACCGCTAGAGTGATAATATCCTTAACAATGACAAATAGATGATAGTTAGCTTTTACCCGTTGGGGGGAAAGAACTTCTTGCGCGAACAAAAAGGTCGTAAGAGACTTTGCAAAGCTTGTAAATAAGTAGTAGTCGCAGTAGTCGGGGGCTGCGATGGGAATAAGCGCAATTTAATCGTACCCGGTAGACAAAGTGGAGCTATAAAAAATTTGAACTCCGTATTTTCGAAAGTCCTGGCGTTTTCGCGCTGGAAAAATCTCAGCCTTTCGGAAACTCAATTTCAGGACACTCGAACATGCTCTGTCACGAGGTACTGACCCAGTTGGACTGTCTACCGGCGAGACATGCCGTTATGCACCGTGACACTCTGAGTGACATTCAAAAAATCTCCGGTTAGGGCCGTCGATTAAATCCGCGTAGAAGATACGTTATTTATTTTCTTTCCGCCAATAAAATATTCCCAGAGGTCAGCGGCGCGCGTAATATCGCCGGGAGCGTCGAAAATTATGACAAGCAACAGAACCTATAATCGTTTTCTTATCTTGTCAGTGTACTCTGTCGGAGCGGACGAGAACTATGTGAATGAACTCGTTCATTTTGTTCGTCCCAAAAACAATTTTCTAACGGCAATTTAGTGTTTAAATACAACAGAATGCGGAGGAAATCCAATTGACAATTCAATCGGGGGAATATTAAAATGGAAATATTAAAATATGTCACCAATAAGCAAGTTTACGTTGTTTTGTATAGATATTCAATTTTTAACATTAGTGGGCTTATGGGGTTAACAAATATTTACAGGCCTATGTACATTGCCGTACATTGACGTCAATATTTAAGTCTACAATGCTGATATAATCGGGAAAGTTGTAATAATAAAAACCGGAGACCACAATTTACTCTCGCATACAGACACTCGCGTAATCTCTCATTGCACTGCATTTTGTACTCCGTCTTAAACCGGCTTTGGAACTATAACACTGTTAATAGTCCGCTTAAATTAAAACTTTCGCTGGACACTCTAAACTTTGTAAGCTTTGCGCAATTGTCAGTTATTACATTTATTTGCCTTCTGTCTTTTATAAAACAAAATCAGGACAGCAAATGTAATTAGGCTCGAATATTTCGCGTCGAATTATTTTTAAATTTTTTTTTATTACCCTTTTATATGTTTCACAATGGCCGTATTCTATTTTCAATGAATAGCTCGGTGTAACAAAACAGAATATTGAACTTTGTAGGCTGCCACTACCTGACTTTTTGTTATATTGTCAATAAAGGAAGCTATTGATGGCGGTTTTTTTCAATTTGTTTTCTGTTTCTACGAGAATGCCCGAAGTCGAGTGAAAGCTGGCTTATATATATATATATATATATATATATATATATATATATATATATATTATTTATTAGAAAACAACTTTCCAACGTCTTTCGGCAATACAAAGAGGAGTTTGCACAGCCTCGAAAGCCCGAGGGGGAAATTTGTGCGATGACTCTTCAACATATTGAACATACTCAATAGGTGTAGGCGAACAAAAAATTGCATCGAATATTCCAAAATTAAGTTTTATTTGTGAAGAAGACGTCTTTTTCCCGAGCTCTGAAGCTTCAATTACTCTGCAAGGAACGTTTGGGATGTCAAGAGACAGTAGGACCATAGGATTAGGAGGAAATATTGAACAAAAGTTTACCAATAATATTTTCATGATGCGGGCGGAACCGTGAGTCAGACTTTTGATTAAATTACGTCAAACTTTTATTGAATTATGTGTTGTCGGCAATAAACGATTGGAGAAGTGATACCTAATATTCTAGAGAAGCCGACCCAATCGGCTCTGTGTGAAGGTTTTCATGAATGAACCGGGACGGGTTAGTGACCCTTGAGAGTTGGGAGAGACAGGGGGCTGTTTCCACCTCCGTATCGAACTCACGAATATTGACTGCGTGATACGAACGAACATTGGTCCCGTCGACACGTCGAATGAAAGTCGGATGAAACTGACCCTTTGTCCGGACGAAAAAACTTTTATTGATTTTTCATGTCTCGAAAATTGTTTACAATGCGGTTACACTTTGGGAGTGGCTGAAAAAATTGACTGCGAACAGGAACTTACGGACACATGCGTATCACTGAAGTGTTACTTACTACTACGCCATATATTGAAGACATGTAAACAGCATTATCTCCATTAAAATAATGGTGAAACTAACTGAATTTACCCAATGGCTCAACAATAAAACTTACTGAACGATTGTGACTACAAACACAGAGCTCAGCTAATGATAACGTAGTTGCAGCACGGCAAAATATCCCATTTCATGAAACTAATGATAAGTAAATTGTGTCAGTATATATTATTATACAATAATTGAAGATACTTTTGTAAAATCGTAAGTGTTACTTTTATCAGACCTAAGGCTTTATTTTAGACAATAGTATTCGTTATTTCCGCTTGTTTTGTTAACCCTGTATGGGCCGAATTTTTATTTTAAATCCAAAAAAATTGGGGGAACGAAAAATCAGCAATTATAAACCTATATATGCGAATGAAAAAAAAATTGATATTGATATTGGTTGTCTTGACAACGTTATAGGATTGAGATTTATGCGCCATCTCACGAAAAAAGCTATAATTATTTGGTAAAATCTCGATAAATTGAAATGTTACACGGGCCCATAGAAGGTACCTAACATTATACCAACTGAACGATTATTAACAACAGAGCTGAGTAAGGATAAAGATAGTTGCTGCTCTGAAAAAACACAAAATATCAAATTTCATGAAACATAGTGCTAAGTAAATTGTTTAGGTTTTATTTAATATATTTTTAGTATTTCTGATCAAAGTAATAGAAGCTATGAATTTATAGAAAGATAACTGTTATTTTATCGGATCTAAGGCTTTATATTAGATAATAGTTTTTATTATTTCCGATTTCGAAATTATACATAGTGTTCTTGTTTAAATGAATCTCCGGCCGTTTTGGAAACGTAGAAAGATTTTGAGATTAAAAAAAAACTGACTGTGATTTTGTAGCGTGAACTCGGGGCTAAGGCAGGAGAGGGAACTAGCATGCGCCCTTTTAAACAGCACTTGAAGAGGTCAACGCTCTTTGGAAGACGGGCAATCTACCGAAAACCCATGCCCAGGAGCGGAGCCGCCTCGGGAGAGGTCAGTGAGGAAGCTACTCTCTAGTATCGATACCGTATTTTCCTCTCCGATTTTTAAATTTCTGCCTTTATTCCTCCCACTTCCCCGTAGTCTTCTTTCCGGCGGTCCCCTTCCGGAAATCGCCTCCGCCCGTTATCCGAACACAATTAGAATGTTCTTCAGGTAAACACGCGGCGTTGACACAGTAACATCGTTCTTTATTGGCGTCGCTCTAAGCCGCCGTCGGTCCAAGACGGTCTTGTAATTGCTCCCCGCTTGGTTTCAAACTGGAGGAAGGTTTTCGCTTTTCGGGATTTTCACGAAACCGCGGTGTAAATTATTACAGGGGCCGCTTCATTATTCTAAATCTTATTCGATCTGATCGTAATTTCGTTATTTCTGATTTCGAAATTATACATAATGGTGTTGTTAAAATGTTTGTATTTCGGTAGAAACTCGATTTTGGGAAAGTAGAAAGATTCCGATAGTTTAGGTTTTAAGAAAGGAAAATGTCCGGTCAGAGGTATGAAAACAGACTATAAATTCATGGAAATAGGTTTGTCAATATAGACGTAAGATCTAGACATTACTTTTGTATCCTCGATATATAAATAGTTTGGAAGTTAAATTTTTCAAAAGTGGTAACCCAGTTCGCAAACTCATAAGTAGTTATATAACTTTACTCTCATTTACAGTAGAACTTGGAAGCCCCTAACTTGGATCAGTGATAACCAGTTGATTTTCTTGAAATTTTAAGTGGAAAAAAATGCTATCGGTAATTATAAGAGTAATTAAAGCCAAAGTTAGCTCCGCGGGGATTGAAAGTAATAAATCTTACTTAAAGTTTAATCTGACAAATTTGTAGATTTATGTAATAAAATGTTCGAGTTCACTGTTTTATTGTATTCAGCTCTTTATGAACAGCAAAATTAAGAAATCAAGAAAATAAAGAAAAACCGAGCTCAGTCTACCATGTTTAGAAGCTCCTCTCCGCGCTCGATTCAAGCCGGTTATTGAATGAGAATGTTTACCCCCGTATCCGACTTTTCTCCGTGGTCGGTAGCCTCCCGTTAGGAACAGGATGGGGGCAATTAACCGTGTCGGCCGCCCGTGAAGCGTTCTCACTGTCACTGTCCACGAGCTGTTACTACGGTACTGTCTGTTTCATTCACCGGATTTTATGTGCGCTCAAGTTCACTACCGGGTGTAATTCCCAGGATTTCAAGTGTGCATTTACTTTAAAAACCATCAGCACTTGGAAATATTTCTAAAAATTTGAAGGTACAGGTATAGGCTTGGGAAAAATTGTTTCACACATGTCGTTAGCGGAAACTCCCTTGAGAGCAAGAAACAACAAAAACGAATCCTGACATTTAAACTTGCTTGTACCGAATATTATAATCGCATATCTTGAGATAAATAGGCATTTTTTCATGTCTATTACGATAAGGTAACTCGAACATTGAAACTAAGATTCCTATCGCCGTTTCGCTAATATGGCCCTAGTAATTTTGTGAGGTTCTTAATCACGTGACATAAGTTCGTGGCCCGTCGACGTGCCCCGAGTCACGATTCTACTGACCGAACAGGCGTGCCGAGCTTAGAAGAACTGTACAACCGAAAGGAGGAAGAAAATTGAACGCGTCATAGAATAGGATTTTAGTAATATTTGGAGGTAAATAGATTTGCTCCAATTAAGCTAATCGGAACTCTTAAGAGGAGCTAAGTTATGAAACCAGTTTAGCTTTGGGTGAAATAAGTCGGAGAAGACAAAAAAGACTGATCTTATAATTCGATGCCCTTTATGCGCTATTTATTTCCTATTGGACATTCGCGCGATGGCAAGGATGAAGGATATAGTTGCAAGATTTTCTGTCCTAAAATCCACGAATTTTTAATCCTACAAAAATTATGAATTTTCTGCAGTCTCTAAACAAAATTTATCCCCTACTGTAACGATAAAAATAATCGTCGAAGGAGAAATGGTACAATTTAAATTGTTAATGTACAGTAGGAATTGCTTCATAGTGAAATGTGGCTCTTTACTTTGTTCATGCATAACTAGCTAAAACAGAGCTACGATAAACGCAGGATCTCTCGTTAATAGTGTAATAACAGTGGTTACAGGATGCTTCATCTGAAACCGGTCTAGCTTAAGACAGAATAGCGGAATGGAGACAGAGAATTGCCTCTGAACGTCCGAGGTCTGATAAAAAATCTGATTATCGCATGCCTTCGGGGTCTTAGACCGGTTTCGACATTCGCACGGCAACATGGTAACGAACGCTTGGGCGACCGTCGCCCCGCAAATCTTTCCTCAGTGAAGACGGCAGTGCTGACAGGACGCTTCATCGGGAGGCGACACGCGCTACTGCCTCACTGCGTTAAGCCGTAGGGCCGGCGATGTCCTAAAGACACTGAGGTGCACAAAACGCATGGAGTCGAGACCGATTTTAGGCGCAATTTTTTTTACGTATTTTTCAAATTAAATAGCGTCTCTGCGGTTATTCGGAGCCGTGGAAACCGGTCTAGTTCGGTGTCAAACAGGAAATTTGAACGTCCAACGACGTTCCGCCAAGAGGAAGACGCCGAAGGTGCACTGGTGTACAGCTGCCCCAGCTCACATAAACTCCGCAACATCAAAGTGATAAGGCGCTAACTAACAATACCGTCTCTTATACGTGTGGTCTCGAGAAGTTTAGAAATCGGAATTAATGTCAATTAAATTTACGCTACACGGTGGTCCGCAACGGACCAACAAACACGCTCTAATAACGGGGCACACGATATAATTTGAGAAAATCAAAATCCTTTCGAGGGAAAACTACCACTACAAAAGGATAATCAGGGAGGCACTAGAGATCCAAAGAAACAACATAAACAACATAGGAATATTGGATATCAGTAGAGGATGGTTTACACCTTGGGATATATAGAGAAGTTGATCTACTCTTCGGTTGGACCCTGATGATGGAACCGGTAGGAGTTCTACAGTATTACGCGATCCCACCGGAAATTAGTGATAATAAAATATATCCCGTTGTTTTCTCGATCTTCTTTTATATTTTGCTTTTAGCTAAAGGCCAAACCAGCGAGGGAAGCGGAAGATCGAGGAAACTTCGGTAATCCTAACCCTCACAGAGCGGGTATTCCAAAATTCGGACGAAACAGTCATCCCGGCGATGGTATTCCAAATCTGAAGACATCGGAGCGCATCAAAGCGGTGGATCGTAACCTGGGGTTGTTATCTCGGGGGGTTGTCGTTAAATGTTTTCGAGGTACTCACCCAGAAGAAGAGTGACGGCTTCATCTGATGAGGACATGCACAGGACAGAAGTAGGGGGCCGGCTGGGGTCTGGGCAGCGTCTGGGGCTGTCAATGGCGGTGGAGGTGGGCTCTGGAACTGGGTCACCGGTGAGGCGGTCTGTTGCGGTGGCAGAGGTGGCCCGGTACCGTTAAGGCGCCCGCTCCCCTCACTTTCTCCCACTGACCCGCTCCCTTTCTGCGCTCTTTCCCTTTTCCCACTCGCCCCGGCGGTTCTCCCGCCGTACTCCCGGTTAACGGTAGACCCGAGACGATAAATCTTCTTAAAACGGAAGGAACGAATTTATCCTCCCCTCACCGCCCACCCTAGTTCCCCGATTCGATTAACGCCCGAAATTCGGCGTTGCGAAAATGTTTTATTTAAATTTAAAGTATTTCCGCGGTCACCCCTATGTCTATTTCTAGGATAAGCTAGTAGAATGTCGCCTTAAACGTCATCGCGTACCGATTCTCCGAAAACGCTCGAGGAGCTCTTCGGGTACAGACGGATAAGCTATTGACTCTGCTGCAATTGTACGAAGACTGTCTGTCTTTTGTGGCTTAAGCGAGAGGCACAGAGAGTGTACAATGACACAGCTCCCATTAGCACTAAACATCCCTCACGAGGCATTATTAACACTACCGTCCACAGGGAACAGTATACCGTCGTTAGTACTAAAACACTGTTGACGTAGTCATTTCAACTATGCATGCAAAATTGTGTTTTGTTTGGTTACAGTAGAGAGTCTGTCAATCATCTCATCGGGTACCGATTCTCCGAAGACACTCGAGGAGCTCTTCCTCGAGGATAAGCTATTGAAGCTGCTGTGACGCCGTTAGTGTACTGATGAACAGTAAGCCCACTGCCCCAGCTCATATTAACTCCGCGACATTAACACTAAAATAGCCATCACAACTGATAAGGTATCAACACTATCGTCAATTTCTTCCTTAGATGTGTCGCCTCGAGAAGCTTAGAAGTCGGGACTGATGTTAATTAAATTGACCCTACCTGGGGGTCCTATATCTAAGCTAGACCATTCCATTTGAGGAGCTACTGGAATGCTATAATTGTATTTTTTTTGGTTACCGTTCAGATTTCTTCATTCATCTTAAGCTTCATCGGGCGGTATTGAGGCACGACGTGGTATTGAAGCTACTACGATTGTTGGTTGCTGTACTAAGATCACTTTCTGTCTCCTGTCGCTTATGCGGGAGACACCGAGGGAGACCCCACGGCCCCTGTTCTCATTAACCCCACCACCATTAACACCGCATTAACACTATCGTCCGTTTCTTCCTTAGGGTCCGGCCGGCGTCGCTTTGGAACACAAGGGACTTGGCGTCTCACCACCCTCAGTAGTATTTCTCACCGAGAAATCATCCTGTAGCAACCGCGGAAATATTCGTATCACTCTGAGAAGGTGGCGGTCCGGCTTGAGACTTCCGTTCGGCGAATGATGGCAAAACTTGGCGGATCATGAGGTAAAATCGCGTAAAAATTATACCGCACGAATAAGGTCCTCTACAAATGGAATCCAAGAGATGGTCTACTCGACACGTATAAAAAGGGAACTGACATAATGTATTTTAACAATGTTATGCCCGAACTGAAGGAATAACATACAACTGTCCACTACCAACAGCCGTGTGATATAAGCTGAACAAACCAGGGTGGAGTTACAACTGACAGGAATTCAAGCGCTACGAGAAAATCTCACGTATAACATTCTTCTTCTTGGTAAAAAAAAGGTATTTATTTCAATACCATAATATTTTTACAAATAATTTAAAGGCTATTGTAAGCAGTTAATTATATATATATATATATATATATATATATATATATATATTTGAATGAATAAATAAAGATGCATAATAAATCTGCCAAGCGGGGCGCCTGGCTGTCTAGGAGTGCAGGCCGTTTAGCCTGTATAACTGAGCTATTGAGTACGTTCGATTGCGGAACTAATAACGATTTCATTTGATCGTTATTATTTGACATTTTGTAATTAAATTTTCATGAATGTATAACGATTGAATTTTTGATTTGGATTAAAGCCATTTGTATAGCAGTATTTACAGAATGTCAACAAGGCAAGAGCGGATGAGTAGATAAAAAGGTTTGGCACTCGCTGATTCGGTCTTATGCCGGTTTCGGCTTCTCGTCATCTTCGGTAGCATTCCTACAATGAATTAAGTCTCTCCGCATGCCTTTTGTCGATGGAAAATCATGCATGTACTGTGGTGGTACATATATATATATATATATATATATATATATATATATATATATATATGACAGAATTATTCGTTTCTTTTTAAGTGCTGCCCATGTATTGTCTAAACATAAACGATAATAAAAGGAGAGTGATTGTTTTCTAATCCTACTGACGATGCCAAAATCCAAAAGTCGGTTTTCGAAATAACAGTCATTCATTCTACCGGATTCCTATACATATCAATTCACAAATTGCACGTTTCAAGTGCGCACTGACTTTCAACAGTCGGCTTAGAAATCGTTTGGGTTAATCGAGCCCAACTTATTTATCCCGAAAATGGAGTTCTAAGAGGATTATATTTCTTCGCTTCTGTTATAGATGTCATTTTTTTGTTGCGATCATCAGCCCCAACCCCGGTTCAAAAAAGGTTAATGAGAGCTTCTCCCAAGCTCGCTTTCAAAACCTGTCCCGGGATATTTTTTTTAACCCCCCCCCCCCAATCTAAGCCGTTAGGCGCAATTCGCGTTTCCCTCGCGTGATCCCGGGAGCGACTTTTAACTCGAAATGAATTAATACGGCGGAGCGCCCGAAGTGGGGCAATCAGCCAGAGGTGAGGCTCGCTTAGGAGCGAATTCCTACTTACTGTCTTTCGTCCGACCGGTATCCTAAGCGAAGAAATAGGGAGGGAGGTAAAGAGAGAGAGAGAGAGAAAGAGAGGGGGTAGAGGGAGAAAAGTGCTTTATTATATGTTCTTAGATGCATATATACTTGGAATGCTAAATAATCGACTTGAACCGGAAATTAGGACTAGCATGGCCATTACTAAAAGGTACATCAAAATCGACCTTAGCCTGAAGAGATCTCGTGATAACAGTACGAGTCGGAACGTTCTTTGAGCTTGAACAACAGCTTTAACGCTCAGACTTCAATTCTCTGGGATGTTCTCCCAGCGATTCACTACCTCCACAATTTCCTTAAGGACCTTCTCAGGAAGGTTTCTCTCATCGCCTGTAGAAACCGTGATCGCCTCCATTTGGTAGGATGGGGATTATGGTTATGGGGAGGATTAAAGTGAAATGGAATAACAGCCCCTCTATTTATACTTTTACTACTCATTAATAGCTTATAGTAATATATTGCTTTATACTATAGGCAATAATATATTTCTGTAGCAAAAAGCCAAAACAGGACTGAAGCTTAAAGCTTAGGGCGGAATAGACAAGTGGAGGCAGAAAATCGAAATAACGAACTGCTAAGCAAATTCCTTACTCTATTTGTTCCAATCATTATTTTAACTTGGGTTTAACTTACATAAAAGACTTCTATTTTAATTTATTTTTTATTATATACCTTGATTATTATTAGTTTGTGTACATTTGTTTGAAAGGATACAATAATAATAATTTTATTTTACACAACCAACTTTAAATAATGTACTTATGAATCCACCAATGCCAAACTGATGGGTGTTAACAGGGTGCACCAGAAATTGTGATGTGCAAACATGAGTGGCCGGAATGTTCTCCACAAGTTATAAATAATCAGCTTCCCAAAATTTATTAGACAACCATTTTGAAATCTAATCAGTCTCGAGAATAGTCTAGTACTTGAATGGTAGATGCCACTGATAACACTACCAAACACAAAGCAATTATCGAGTGAGTATTATTTTATTTATTATTACTACTTGGGGTTTGCTACTTTGGACAATTGTAGGTCCAAAAATAACTTTATTGGTCGAAACAGATAGATTAGATAAATCCATGATCGGATAGTTAATGACACAAATTCTACATAGACTAAAAATGTTTTTACACAGCCTAAAAATGTCAACTAAAATAAATTCAGTATTAAACCACATTCAGGGAAAAATGTTTTTAATTGAATGGAAAAGTAAACACTTATATAAATCCAATTCCTTAAAAATATTTCCCATTCCGGATAGTACAAACATTAATTCATATCGTGTAGCGCACTAAATATTGCGTACAAAATATTGGTTTAAATATTCCAATTGTTTAACTTATAACTGATTTGTCAATGATTCCTGATTTTGTATTTTTTACATAATAATCAGAGGGTTCCTTCTCTATAATGTCCACTGCATAAATCATCAGCCACAAATCATACAGCTACATAATATAATATATTCTTTAAATTTTAAATTTATACTTTATATTACAAATGAATTAAATGAAGAAAATAGCAAATATTGCTTTTTTTCATAAATATATATATAAAAAGATTATTCACAGTATAAGTTGTAAACTCAACTTATTCCTGTATTATATGTATATTAGAATATTGTGAATGACAAATTTTTCAATTATATATTTTAACTTGGCGATGGCCACACATAATAGTAACAATAAGCCCATATTTAAAATTCACTTTTCTATACACCATCAACATCCCATCATTACGGTCTACAAATATTAATTTATTAAAAGATAAAAATTATTCTCAAAATTAATTGAATAAAAATAATATCAGTCTAGTCTATTTAAAGTATTAAGGTTTATGAAAAGATTATATATAAATATAAATATATGTATATATATATATATGTATATGTATATATATTGCCACAAGTATATGATATAAAACAATAACCTTTTTATTAATAAATCTATGAGACTCAAATATCTAATTACTAATGAATGAATTTTTTATTATTTCCTGTCTTTTTATTCTATTACAATATTATGTTGCAATATTAAAATATTTAACAGTGGTTATATGTAAATATTGTTATTATAAACATAATAATACTGAGACAATGAACAACAATCCTGACTTTTCTGATATTGAAAATAAATTAGTTGTTAACACCGAAACTTTTTTCCGACAAGTTTAAATAAATAATATGCATACCAAGCACTAAAATGACAAATGTTTTGACTTCCACATAAGACGGATATAAAAACAAATATCACACAGCTGCCAATGCAAATTAATACTATATGAAAATAAAATGGTAACACTGATTTAATATTTTACATTCCATATACAATAGTTCCATATACATGTAATCACAACAATTGAAAATAGTTAACAAATAAAGAAATATGTGAAACGAAACCTTATCTTGCAACAATTATTGATACATTCTGATTTAATAAATCAGACATTCTTTTTATCAATTTGTACATTTTTACAGAAAAAATGGTGCACTAAGAAGATGAAAACTGACTAATTCCCCGCTTTACTGTTGATTTCCTGGAGTGAATCACAAGATGGCGTCCGGATGTTTTGCGCCTTGATCAACAACTGATTATCGCCAAAATTTCTCGCTTTCCAAAGTAGAGTCTCCCCTGAAAACAATGAAATGTTAAATACGACCACTTTTGGTGAAGTAAACAAAAATTCCAAAATAAAATAAAAAAAAATGCAAGAAAAATTCAACGTCCAATAATACCACTTCAGAATCACTTCTGAAAGTATGCTGCTTGTAAGTACCACACTATATTATTGATTAAATGCCATTGAAGGTACTATGAAGTCTCAAAAATTAAATGATTAAAGAATATACATTATAAAAACTACAGAGTTTGGCATTGATTGTCGGTATTCGCTAAGGATGGTGTTTTCTAATACCCGAGAAGACATCTCAAAACTTCTTTTTGTTACAATACATATATAATATTAGCTTATGCCATCATTATTTTGTTAATTGTACAACTATCCATGATAAATAATTAAAGCTACTGCATATAAACCTAATCAATTGATAAGAACAACTACTGAAACAAAATTAACAAATTATTGCAATATTGCCAAATTCCATAATAAGAATAGTATTTTGTAATATTTAGATGAATTCATTGCTGACTGAGTATGATACCAGACTGGGTACACAAAATACCGGCTATACAAACGGTGATTTATGTAATAAGGGCAATGTGCAAGTTCATTATCACTGCTATTAACGATGCTGTATAAAACTAGAACAAATATTTTCCACACTTACGATAGCTCTTCTCTCTGTAACAGGCGTTGCGTAAATTCGATATATATTCCTCTTCTACAGAAACTTCCAATCTCCGTATACTTCCCTGGTAGTCAGAATGGAAATTTTCTTTCACATAGTATGGAATTTGTAGATTCATTGTCTTCCTCAATACGGGAAATTTACTGTAAATTAGAAAAAAAATTGGGTGTAATTTGATGAAATTTCTAAGGTTTAGAGTATTTGATATATATATATATATATATATATATATATATATATATATATATATATATATATATTTCAGAACATGTTTGAAGTTATCATAAAAAACAATAAGATGTATATTAAATAATAAAATAGGTAATTAATGTATTAGTTTTCAAGTAATAATGAAAAATTGTAGGATACATATTTGGTGCAACAATAAAGTTCTGGGAAGTATCAACTGCTTCAAATGCTCAAAGCAATAAATCTACAAATGTTGAACAGTAATAATTACTTGCAGATTACTTTTTACATAATATGTTGATACAGAGTAAACATTTCTGAATACTTTCCAACTGTTTTCTAAGATAACAGGAAGAATATCCTGAATTAGTTCAAACATTTTTTGTCAATCTCATTTCAAGAAATATATCGGTCCCAAAACATTTAAAGGGTCAGGATCATAACTCATAAACATGTCAAAATGTATTTCAAAATTTTATTTGGGCCTAAACATTTTTTTCTGATGTTCTCATTAGATATGGCAGACCAAGTGCACATCAGGCTCAATTTGACAACCTAACTTAGCCTAGCAGAAATTCATTGATGCACTCTATAATGTGACGTGTAATGTTATCATTCTGAATAAACAAAATAAATATTTACTGATTCTGCGAAAGGCTGTAAACTGGATCTGACACGAGGAGGGAACTCATCATTGACAAAGCAATAAGAATCAAAACTGGTAGCATCTGCATAAGGATAGCATAATTGTTTGTCTGAAACAAATTTTTTCAAAGGTATAACCATACAAAATGTATATACTGCTGAATAATTCTGTAGACCTAAATACTGAGTTTTAACATCACTTTTACAATTCTCTGTAACTTCAAATCTGTTTCCCTAACATTTATTTCTTAGCACAGTCATTGCATTTATAATGCAGTCAGGTAATAGGTAACATTTACTATTATGATAAAAATACATATCAGAACAGCAAAATTACCTTATAAAAATGAAGAGAAAAAGAAAATTTTATCATAATATTAATGGTGCAGCGATTACACCAACAATGTCAGCAAGATTCTTTATTGACAACCATGTCCCAACCAACTGTATTATTACTAGAGCCCTACCCGTGATGGCAAAATTCATAAATTGGACTGCCACTGACCAAATAAACTTGAAGAAGCAGAGAATCATAGATATTCTGTAGAACAGCCTATTAAAATTTTAAAATTATTTATCTTGGAATATTTAATTCTTAAATCATACCAATATTCAATATTAAACAAAAAAAATTTAATCTTTTTCCAGAATGTGGACCTATATGCTTGGACAATTGAATGAAACATCTATATGTCAATAAAGATATCATTATAAAATAAAAATGTTTTAAATTAAATTATATTTTTGCATGGAAGTAGGGGAAAAAATCTAATGGTAATTATAGACCTCTCTGTGAGTTTGCTGTGAAGTCTGGTCTGTTGTAGTCCTTCGCCATTGGTTCCCTCTCCTAACATACATGTTTCCTCCACTTGGGAAACTTCCAAAAAACATGTTGAAAAGTTCTTCAGCAGTAACATCAGCTGAAAACAGAAAACAGCCCATTATGGTAATTGGATTACAATTTAAACTAAACTGTCCTAACCAAATCCGTATCCAACCAAGCTAACAACTCTTTATTTTCAATCAGAAACAGATAAAAAACCTCCAACTTCAAGATCGAGATTGTACCACAGGTATTGTAAAACACTGCGAATCCCTGCACATTCATGCAGCTAAGAGGGAAGAAGAGCCTCGGAAAGACTCCCCTGTTACATTGTTTAAAGGTTATCTTGACTTTCAAGACAATTCGAGACAACAGTCGCCAAAAAAAGGTATGTAACATTTACAACCGGTCAGAAGTTATTTTCCCAGATAATTATAACGGATAAAAAAAACTTTAACATCAAGATGTATGTTGTGGAACATTTACGTTCAAAACCGCGAGTGAATGTTTCTTGGTGATGGCTATGACGTATCTTTTCTTCATCACTTCCGTACAAATCGTACTTTTTCCGTTTTTCAACATCTGTCAAAATCGCAACTGCATTTCCAATAGCTGTAAAAAAATTACAAAATACTATAAGTTTAGAAAATCTACATGTTTGGTGCATTATATTTAAGCAACAAGAATAATTACATGAAGAGAAAAGGTTACAGATAAATAATTTTCAATTGTATTTTTATTGTTCAATAGCAAATGACATTAGTTATTGTAGTGGTTCTGCTAAAGTTGCATCTATAGTTTTCTTCAACTTAAAACTTCAAGTGTTATATTTCTTCTTTCTAAGAATTGAACAATAGCTAATAAAAGTTTTTATTTTATTTTTACTTTTCTTGGGTTCTATTTTTATTTTAACTATAGCAGCTCATTACAAAAAAGACAGACAATAAATACTTAACATATTTTAAGTTTAAAATCATTAAATCACCTTTAAATGCTTCAGCAGCCCCAGGTGCTTTATTCTTGTCGGGATGGAGATTCAAAGCGAGCTTCTTATACGCTTTCTTAATTTCACTGTCTGTTGCATCTTTTGAAATTTCGAGAATTTCATAATAATCCTTACATTTTTTTATACTGCAATCAAAGGAACCTATGTATGTTTATCATACTTAAAAAGAAAAATTAAACATAGTTTCTTGGCACTGGTTTAGACCATCTTTCGTGTCGATTTTTTTGTATTATATTTAAATTCTGCATACTTATGAAATTTTAACAAAAACAGAATTAAAAAATTAAAATATAAATAAATATCTAAAACAAAAATCAAGATTTTAACAAGGACATGGACAAATAAATGTTAATGACCTATTCTTAAGAATTAATTTGATCAACTAATCATTTTCTATACGCCCATGCTGCATTTACATATTGAGTTACTTACATCTAGTGAATTAACAAAAAATTGCACAGTGGACACTGAGCCTTCTATGCTTCTTGCACTCAAATATATTAACAAATATATTTCTTTTAAGGATTGTTCAATCAGCAAAAACTTATTAATAAAGCTTATACACCTTTGTTCTGCAGTCGCAACACTACAAATGTAAGATTCACAAGAAATTAACAAAATATTGCGAAGCCATAATGCAATTGAGATGTAATGTATTACATCATTTATATTCAAACTACTGTTTAGTATAATGCTCAGATTTGTTTTATTTTCCTTTATATGTTTTCAATGCCATGAATAGTTTTGCTATGTTTTGTATAATACTATGCTTGAAGTAAGTTTTAATATTTAAAGTTAAATCCTTGGGCTTATTTAGAATGATATAAATTAAAATAAAACAATAAATCATCCCTACTAATTGTGGAATATGAGTTGATATCAAAAATGATAAAAAACAGAATTACAGAATCAAAGAAAGAAATCTAACAAGGCAATTTTATGAAATTTTACAAACTTTGTTTTGCAATATTGAAAGTAACCTACCGCCGTACAGCTTCTAACTGTTCTTCAGTATATTCCAGTTCATGTACTGTTTCTTCCTTCTTTATTCCTGGACACAACAAATTACCAACTAATTTTCTCAAATGAAATTGATAAAACATTAAATTGGCTGCATGTTATAAGGGCATACCTGGTGCAGAGCGCTTTCTGACTGTAGGTTCTTCAGTCATCTTTACATTCGGTTTTGAGGCACTTTTTAATCTTTGAAGTCTGTCTAACAATTCTGCGCAAACAAATATTAACTATGATTTTTCAACAGCCGAGATAGGATGTTGGATATTTTTTTAAATCAATAGGATGGATAAGAATTAATTTGTACAACATATTAATACAAAGGGAGATCACTAAAAGTTGATGTTAGGAATCATTAATTATAACTTACGGCCAAGGGTTATATCAATGCAGATTCAAGGAAACCCTATCACTACACACATGTTCTAACCTAATTATTCATTCACTGCTTGTATGCATGAATCAACTTTTATTAATTTGTGCATATTAACAGAATTATATATAATAGGTGAAGAATATTATTATTTTAAAATTATATTTTATAAAAAAGGAAAATTATGCAATAATTAAAATGTATGGATAAAAATCTCAACTGATTTTTTTTCAACTCATAACTGAATTGGAGGTATAAAAAAGAAATTAATGCGGAATTAACGTGAAATATATATAACAGAAATGCCAGTTACACTTCAATATAAGCCATGAGTATTGTTTCGTTTCCCATGGCAGTTTCAATCTTAATATTTCATGACAAAATATATTGTTTAATACAGTCCACTAATAATATTTGGTCACTGATATCGTAAACGCCGCTTTTATATAAATGTAAGTTGTATTCGTCATATTTATGGAGATCACTAGCACGAAATAACACTTACTTCCATTCACAAAGGGACAAAAGATAAGGAACTGCTGATTGCGAATGTTCTAAACAAAAGTAGCCTATTTCTTTTTGATATATTGGGTGTGAGGGGAAAAAACTTGCAACTGCGGGTGAAGTTTACAAATGGTTAAGCCTTAGCAGTGGTTACCTTTCGCTTTCTGCGTGGAGTATAATCTTTCGGATTTCAACAAAAACTTTTCCGCTTTTTCGCGTTTCCCCTCTAAAATAAAACGTTCGGCCAAATCTATACACCTTTCGGCCTCGTCCTTGTTACTTTCCATTTTCTTATATTTAATATAAAATTCTCGCGAAATATAACCAGGAAACGTCAAACACAACCTACTAATGGAGATAATGAACTGACGTAACTCAATGCCATATTAATTCGTCATTATTACAAGACTTTGGTGATAATTTCACGCGAATTTCAAATTACTTCTTAAATCAATAGAGTGATATTTGTAAAGTTATTGTGTTCGTTCTATTTGCCTATTGCAGCTGAGTGAAAAGATTATCCCATATATTACTATTTGAGACAATATGTTTTCGATATCGATTCTTGTCGTCTTTATAGATAATATACGTATTAGTTTATTAATCGAATATTTGTTTAAAATGTTTATTTTCGAGATTACTGCGCAGCAAACTTACGGGATTGTAATTTAGTTTATTAATACACGCCGTTAATTTATTTGAAGGTCATATACTATTTACCGAATTTCTCAAGTAAAATATTATACGTAATTACAAATTAAATCAATAATTTAATAGTGTCTCGTTTAAATTTTAGTAGTGACCAACATCGGACATTGTAATTATTTAGATTAATGTTGGACGTTGTATCTGGCGCATTACACCGCTTGTAGCATTCACCGGCGCAGAACTACGCTTCCCTTCGTTTTCGCGGTTGTTGTTGTTGATGTTTGCGTTTTGCAGTTCTTTAAAGTGGTGAATATTCTGTCGAAAAATAGAACGGTAATCGTCTGCCTGCGTTTCAGTGATTCTGCCCGTCATGAAGCCAAAATTTGGCCCCGGTGACAAGGTTTTCGCTAAAGTGAGAGGCTATCCACCATGGCCCGCACGAGTCGAAGGGTTAGCCGACGAGACCCCGAATCGAATGCGTTATCACATCTATTTTTACGGAACCGGAGAGACGGCCGTCGTTAAGGCCGAGGATATTTGTTCGTTCGTCGAAAACAGGAGCAAGCTCGGCAAGCCGAAGAAGCACAAAAATTTCACGGACGCGCTTCACCAAATAGAAGCCGAGTTGAGTCCTTCAGAAAAAGCCTCTCTGGAACTGCAGCAACCGACCGGGGAAAATGAAAACGACGACGGCCCGGTGTTGGACGATCCAAATAATTCTCGGCGCTCTTCCACGTCGAGTAAGTCCGGAAAACTGAATTCACCCATCAAAAATAGAGAAAAGAAAAGAAAATTGGATTCGGAAAATACGAATTTGGAAGAGTATGATGTTAAAAAGGGAAAAGCGTCAAACTCACAGAGCCAAGCCTACGATGCGGACTCATCCCTTACCACCAAGTCATCGCCCGAAGTAATGTCCAGGTCTGGCCGTAAAATCAAGCCAAAAAGATTTGCGGATTTTGAAGACTCGCAGCAGGAAGATGCGAATGTGATTCAGAACAGGGCGCCGGTCAAACCATTTTCCCATAAGCCGAAAGTCCCGCCCAAAGTGGATACCCCGGAGAAGGTATCGGAAAGTGCAAAAATTGTTGAGGAGGAACAACAGCAGACAGAAGATTTCCTCATAGCCGAAGTCAACGATGAAAAGGTCGAGATTCCGTTGAAATTAAATAGGCCGATTTCTGGAGACATGAAAAGTATAACTGATTGGGACAATATGGTATTGAAATATGCGATGACCCTGAAAAAACAGTTGGAAGCAGGGGAAACTCTCCCAGAGTCCGTCGAAAAACATATGGAGAATTGGACTAAAGAAAAATTGAAAGGTTATGAAGCAATCCAAGAGGACCGTGAACAAAAAATATCTCAACTTAAAATTGAAACTCAGCTCTTAGATTATGATACTAGGATTAAGAGTTCCCTGAGCTTAAACAAAGCGGAACCTGATAAGTGTTTGCAATTGATGGATGAAGTTTTGGAATTGAACATTAATGCTCTGATGTTGAAGAAACATCCAGAAGTTGTTGAAACTATTAAGAAAATGAGAAAGTACGTTGGTAATACTGGGCAGTGGACATTGTCCGAGGATGAATTGCATATCTTTAACTCGAAAGCATCATTGATACGTTCAAAATCAGAGCACATTTATAATAAATTCAAGGCAATGTTTTTAGTACCTAATGGAAAATCTTTCTGGGAAATATTTGCCAAGGAGCTGGACACGTTCAATAAGAAAACTGAGAATATGACAATGGAAGCAGTTTTTAGCATGGTTCAAGAACCAGAGTAATGTTACAGAACTTTCTATAGCAGTATTTATTTTTAAAACATTCATTATAATAATAATAATTTGTTTTTAATGTGGTAAAACATCATAATCTGATGTCTTATTTTTGAATAATGTTATATATTAATATATATATATTATATAATATATATTATTAAATATATATATAATTTGTTTAATGACCCTTAAATTCATGTATTATCACACTGTTGGAAATAGGTTATGTTCGTAAATTTCACGTGTGATTGGATGCCACTTCAAAAAAAATTGATGTATCAGTTTATTATTTTTTTAGGTATAAATAAATTGGAAAGATGTAATTTTTAATTTCCATCGTGTAATTTTATTTTATTATATTTACCTTTTGGTGTTATTATTTACAAAACTAACATGAAAAATATTATATTTATTACATGTAAATAATATTACCGTGCATGAGCTCTTATCCCATGGCCATAAGAAAAACAAAGGTATTCCACAGAAATTGTAAACCAGCGGTGCGGTTGTGAATTGATTTTATAATGTTTTAATGTTGGTCACAGGTATGCAGATTAACATTTTAGTATTAATTAGGTTGGTATATGTTTTGTGTTAATGCGTTTGGTTAATTTAGATTAGTCTGGTCTAATTTCTTAAGAAATTATGTTGATCATTAACTACTTGTTTAGCTCATCGCAAAATGCTAGGACCTTATACTGCATAATTTTATTATTTTGTAAATACTTTAAAAGAAAAGATTTGCTGGCTTTTGTTTATAAAGAAAAGGGAATTCACTCTTGTCTAATGTTCCAAAAGGCAAATGTTAATGTTTAATGTCTTTAAAATTGTATATTATTGTATATATATATATGTGTGTGTAATTATATGCTACAGAATTGTATTCTATGTGTTTTATATATCCAAATTGTTTAGATAAAATAAGTCAAGTACAGAGCATGAATCTATTCATTTGAGTTATAGCTTTTGAATTTCTTTTTTTTAAAAACAGTATGAATTTTTATAATGTATAAAAGAATTGAGTATATTCAGTTAGTTGTAACTCAATAAAAGCAATTTGTTTTTCAGTAGGTTTCATGTGTATATTTGTTCCTTTTGTGAATTGTCAAAATTTTTATAATTCAAGAAAGAATAAAAAATTCCTGTAGTCTGGAGAAGGAACTGAGATTCTTGTTTTTTAAATACAATTAACTTTTGCAGTGGAATATGTAGCTTTAACAACTGGAAAGAACAAATGAAGAGTAGCATTGTCACATCTCGGAATAACCCTTTGAAGTACCACACAATGAGGGTGGCAGATTTACTAATAAATATCATCACGTGAACTCAAATTTACACTGAATACATACAAAGTATACTTCATACTGGTGAGTATAATACCCTTCAACAATTAATTTGTTTTTAATTTATTCAAATTAGTTCAATATATAGTCATAGATACTGGCTGCACCTTAAACACAAAAAAAATTCAAATTATGTGCTCAACAAGCAATAAAACAGTTGTTTTTTTTATATTAAATAAGGTAACTGCAATGCAAAATTATGCTCATTGCCGATTAATAATGCATACCCCATTCCATAATTAACAAAGCCCAAAGGAAGTGTGGACTTTAAATAGCCCCAGTGCTGTAATTTTATTGTTGTTATCATCTTCCATATAATGAGAGAGATGTATGAGTTTACTAGGAAGGCCCTCAATGAATTAATAATAGTGCGCCCTAAACTTGAATTCCGTTATTAAAATATTTATCCTTTAAATTATATGCGAAAATTAAGTTTATAAATGAGAGGCAAACCAAATATTAAATACTTGCAATAAAAGGAATATTGTACTTCATACAGTATTTAATTTCTTCCGTTTAAAATTGATTAATTATTTAACTGAATAAGTATCTTAGCCCATGAAATTCTGTAATACTTGATTTTTAAGAGTGGTGGAATGGAACAAATTGAAAAAATTATGGGAAATTTGTTTTAAAGGAATATATATTTATAAAATAACTAGTTCAAATTTAAGGTATTCCTTTGTTGAACAAGAATGAAAGAGATAACCTTCATATTCAAATGGTGTTTCTATCAGTAGTAAATATGCTCAACTAACCTATAAAGGTATATATCATGCATTGTATTCCAAGGTTCTCAACCAAAATGATTTTATTCCTACTTAATCCTTAAATATCAGTGCTAATGATATCACGCAACAACTGGATTTTTTGTTAGTTGTATTTAGAGGTTAGTTATTGCTTTAAATGACTTATTAAAAATAAAAATGATGAATGATCATCAAGTTGTCTCTCTAAACTTAAAAAACATTTCAAAACACAAGAGCCCAATACAAAAGCTGTACAGTAGAAATCACAATATTTTAATAGTCATTTAATGCTTTATTTTAACCTTCCATGCGACTAGGTATCTGTACGGTTTTCTTAGTTGTATTTTATAGTTCAAAACTCAGTTTATACTCTTTAAATCAGGAATAAAAGTGGAAAATTTTAATTTATTTTTAAATTCAACTCTTAAGTTTAATATAAGTGTGGTAAATATTAAAAATTAAACATTTTGTCTGCCTAATGAAAAATCAATTTTACATTTCATATGGTTACTAAAACAGAATCATAACCAAAATTTGTTGTTTAAATTTGTGTAACACCAGTGTCCCCTCTGTTTTTAAATGTTCATAAATGACCAGAACTAGGTTTTTAGATCAGGTAGCAAACATCTTGTCTAATCTATTTCTAAAGTAATATACCAGAATATTTTTAAGAAAATATTTTAAGTAATCCGACTAATTTTGATGACTGTAGACATTCCACAAACAAAACGACATGAAACAAATATACATACAACATGTAAAGCATTTCAATACTAATAATATTAATTTCCATGAAAATAACCTGAATTTACAGTTTCAAATGGAAGAACCTCCCACAAGAGCTGGTTTAGGGTTTACAAGAAGGATTCTCATGTATTTTAAGAAAAATCAGAATTAGAAGAAATTGAACAATCTGATAGGCCCAAACCAAAAGAAAGAACAAGGAAATAAGGTCAGACAGGATAAATCTTAAATATTTTTATTATATTTTTAAATAATTATTCAGGTATATTTAAAAGGTTCACAATTTGCTTTAAGGTAACATTAATACAATTATACTTCACATAACAGCATTCTGAAATGTTTCCATTTACAAACACAAATAATTAATACTGAATACAAACAACAGGCAATGATGAACAGTTGAAAACCCCCAAGCTGAGGTTACAGCAGTTAGTTATATTGATTCCAGTATAGAAAATGTCAATGCTAACACTTTGTCCCATAACTTCTTCCAATCAATGACATGGTACATTTATAATTTTTTTTATTTATTTTTAGTGCGAGTACAGAAATAACTATGAAGCTTACTTTTTGGTATTGTTTATAAGTACAGGCACTCCCAACTTACAACTTTATTGATTACACCAACATTAAGTTGAAGTGAATGATTCATTATAAAATGGAAAAATTTATTTGTAGTATTAAATGGTTTTTATTAGCATGTAGGTACAATGCGCGTACATGTTTATTTAAAGCATTTATTAAAATACATTCCCTGGAACACCATAAAAGATATAGTATATAATATGTACTACATACATGTATTTAAATAAGTATGATACTCCCCGACTTATGACCAACTTATGTAGGTCTGGCCCTACATCAGGAATACCTATATATAATATATATTTCTTACAAGATTTAATTACCTAGGCCATGTATTTATTTGCTTTCCTTCATTCTCATTTATATAAAATGAGAGCCAATAATAATCAAATAAGATCTGGCACTAAATTATTCCTGGTCAGTTCTTCAGGCTGTTCATTTGGCTTAGCTTTGTTTGAAAAAAATTACCATCACCAGCAGTCGCTTGCTTATTTATTTCTTGATGCCTGTCTTTAGAAACTATTTCTTCGAGTACTTCACCCTCACCTTTGATCAGTCTGTAACGACCGGTTTCTTCATCATAAACCCGTCTAACTTCACTTTGTTTTTTGTCCCACTCCTCTTTGGTCATTGGTGCCATCCTTTTCGAAGCATTTAACAGCTCTGCAGGCACTTCGGGGCCTAAAACTTTCTCATCTTTTTTTGAATCGCGCCCACCTTTCTTGCCGGCCTTTTTCAACTCCTTTTTGCGCTTGTATTTTTTACTTTTCGATTTCTTATGCTTTGTCTTTCCTCTTTTCTCCGCCTTCATTTTCCGTTTGTGCTTCCTCCTGTCATATGACGAATCTGAGCTTGAACTTTCGGTAGAACTTGACGAACTGGTGTCTGAACTCGACGAATCAGAAGATGACACATGTTTTTTCTTCTTTGTCTTTTTTCTTTTCTTTTTACTTGTTTCTTCTTGCTCTTTGTCCAATTTCCTTTTCTTAACACATGGACCTGAACTCTCTTCTTTCGAATGCCTCTTCATCTTCTAACAAATCTAAAACAAATTACAAACTATTAGGATACTATAAGAGATTTATTTAATTGTCAACAATGCTTATTTCAACTGATAATGCCAAGATTGGTGTTTAAAATAAATTTAGTTATTTTTATTAAATTTATGGCCTTTGAATGATTCAAATTCTGCATGAAAATACTTATGTAGGTTTAATGTTACATATCAAAGTGAGGTTACTGTCAATTATTGAGGTTTATTCTGGAAGTATTACTTGTCATCACTGAGATATACTTATGTATAACTGCAACATTCCTTATGGCGAATGTATTAAATCATACAAAGGAGTTTAAAAAGGCACTTAACGGTATTGATAAATGTTAGTCATCACCTCCTTTCTAGATAGTCAGGTTATAAACAAAGCGGACCGACGCTCAGTTTCCTTTATGTACTTGAAGATTGTGAACAGTAAGAAAAGTTAATCAGCTAGAATTAAAGAGACGAGCTCATACAATACTTTGCAACGCTATTATAACATAAAAGGTGTTAGAGAACTTAATATTTTATTTGTCCAATTTTTGACTGGCATACGTCAGTTCGATTCATTGTCATTTTAGTCCCCCATCCCGCGTTCCGGTATTGCGTTTTTGGCACTCTAGCCATTGAAGATACTGTGCAGAAATGTATCATTGGTGGACTTTCTTTTAAAAAGTAGACAAAACGTATATATTTAGGCGTTCATAACTGCCGCGCGGGCGGGAAATTAGGGCCGGCCCGTTGGCAGGCCTGCGAAGGGGGTTGTCTCATTACTCAGAAGGGAGTAGGGTATAATGTTGATGGTAAATGATCCTTATCTGGCGTCATTTTAAACACGATTAACTATGTCGGATTTGTTTAAATCCGCTTTTGGCTACTTTACAAGTAGCAATAACACGGCAATCAACAACGATCTCGTCGGTCAGACGGTCGAAGTAGGTTACGCCAAACTGAGAGTGAAGAGAGTCATAGCGGAAGGTAAGTCGGATGTTAACCAATCTTACATTAAATTACGTTTACCTTTTCACAATTGTAAAAACAGAAATTTCTTGTCGTTCGTCAGGAGGATTCGCATTCGTCTACGTGGCCCAGGCTTTGGATTCTGGAAAAGAGTATGCTCTGAAGGTGCGTCAGTTTTGTTTGAACTTCCAGGACTTAAATTTAAGCTATAAACAAATAAGCATAAATTTTGCTCTATATACTTGGCTAAATATTATTTTCTTGCAGAGGTTACTTGCTGCTGACGAGGAGGCAAATCAAAGAATTGTGCAAGAAATTAACACTCTTGTATCCTTTAGCTATTTTTTTTGTAATTACTCTTGCTCTTTGTAGTATTTAGCATATGATACTTTTACTAGATGTATCAACTCAATACCGATAAACTGTGTAGATTTTGAGTATTGATGCTTCATCAGAGGAACCATATTCAAATAGAGTTCAATGCTATTGGTTTTTAACAAATTGTCTTTGTGTCAATAATCTCCATTGTAAGCCTTAACTCATTGACAGAAAAAATTGGCCGGGCATCCTCATATTATTCAGTTTATTGCAGCATCGTTTATTGATAAAAATCAATCCAGTCATGGAATGGCGGAATATTTACTTCTCACTGAGTTATGTGCAGGTGAGTGTGACATCACAGAATGTAAATTCTAAAAAACACACTGAATAAGTATGAATGTCTAATTCGTAAGACTGATTACATTAGAAACAGGTAATTAACATTGTTAAAAAATATTTCACAATAAATGCTGCCCACACATTGGGTTTATTTCTAAAATCATGACTGAAATTTCATCAGCTGCTAAACGATAATGCGTTCATAACAAAACACATGCAACACAATCTGGCAGATAACAATTTTCTATGTAAAAACTGTTTCAATCTCCTAATTGGTCAGACACATAATTATTAATTGGCTACCATGACTTATAAATCACAACTGATAAAAAACAAAGGCTATTCTCTTATAGTGTAATTAATGTTAAGCTTGTCTCTCTTCCATCTATTTTTTCAGTATTTTAGTTATACATTGAATTTTCATATTCAAAATATCATTTTATTTTAATATAAATTCTTTTTAATTGTATTAGTTACAAAGATTGTAGCTGTTTGTTTATAAAAGTAGGCGGTGACCATCAGTTCATATCTATTCCTGGTATGCTCATGTCATATTTCATTGCTCATTATCTTGTTATTGTTCTTATTAGCCATTGTCTGTTGATACACACTCCATATAAAAGTGCAGCTTTTAATGAACATATCTTTCACATTGAAAATTAATTAATAGCTATCATTTTATTTGAATAGAAAAATGTTGTCAAACATTTATTCATAGGTAAAATAAAAAATGTGTTATTTTAATAAGATACAATATATTTAATGAAAATGTAAATAACAAAGCCTGTTTTTCTGCCCTTTTATTAGAAATGTTTTTCCAATTTTATTTTGCCATTTTTATAAAATCTGATTTTGTGCTTATAGATAATGTTTAATGATAGTGAAATAAACTTACAGAAATAACTATTAGTATTTACTACATGCCATCAGTTTGTAATCACAAAACATCATAAATAATTTTTTATTTGGTTTTTTCCAGGTGGAAGTTTGGTGGATTTGGCTCAGAGGAAGATAGGTGGATTTCAACCTGAAGTGGTGTGCAGGATAATGTGGCAAACATGTAAAGCAGTTCAACATATGCATTCACAGTCTCCACCAATTGTTCATCGTGATCTCAAAGTATTGAATCATTCATGCGCATTTCATTAAAAAAATTTAATAAATAAAAAATTCACTACATATAAATTGAATTTTTTTCAAATTTGTTATTGCAAAGTGTATATTACTGATTCCAAACAATTATTGGTTTTGATGTTAAAATTTTATTTAAATGTTTTTAGATTGAAAATCTACTGTTAACTAGTGAAGGAAAAATTAAACTGTGCGATTTCGGAAGTGCCACTAGTCAAATTTTTCGTCCTGACAGTTCTTGGAGTGCTCAGCAACATGCTATGTTAGAGGACCAGGTTGGTTTATTAAAATATTTTTTGTTGTTGAGAACAGTCCTTTCTATAAATATAATATGACAGTTATGTTCTTCAGTCATTACATGAGAGTATTTTAATTTTCATAAATACAGCATCTGCAAAATGAACTAGATGATAAGTATATGCAAGGATTGATTTGAAATAAACTTAATTCGATTCTGGACTTTACTCTAATCAATGAATTAAAAAATAAATAACTTGTTTTTAAATGCTGAAGCTTGGGGGTATTTATTCCTGCTATTGAATAACACTAATAATTGTGCATGTATAAAGTTTCATTAGCAGTTGGTAATATGTTGTTATAAAACATACTGTTTTAGAATGTTCCATTATAATTTTTTTAGATATCCATTATTTCAAAACCCGGTTAACAGTAACTTTTTTGCAGATGTCGTCGTGTACTACCCCAATGTACAGGGCCCCAGAGATGGTTGATACTTGGGAAAATCATGAAATAGGACTGGCTAGCGATATTTGGGCGATTGGTTGTCTTTTATACTTCTTATGCTACAGCAAACATCCATTCGAGGATTCGGCAAAGCTTAGAATTTTGAATGCCAACTATTCGTTTCCGGCATCGGACACGAAATATAAATATTTTCATTCTGTCATCGGTAAGAGTAGTATTGAGAAAGTTAGTGTGTGAATTGTTTTATGAAAGCAGTGTAAATAACTGTGGGCAATGTGAAAAGTGATGCATAAAAAAATTCATCCCAAGTCTTGAGTCTAAGTTAGATTAAGAAATAGGGTAAGACTAGGTCTAAATTGTGCATATACCTGTGATATGTTATAAATATTAGCTCAAAAAATAATTAAGAGTTTAACTAAGCTAAACTAATGCTTTGTAAAATTGTCTACACAATTTTTTACTATCCTGTTAAAGTATCATTTACTATTCACATGGTTTTCTCTCTATAAATGTGATTCCAATTATTTCTGTTCAATTTTATAATTTTTTTTTAATTATCTAAAAAACAGGCGGATGTTTGGTCCCTCAGCCAAGCAGAAGGCTAACTGTAACCCAGGTTTTAGAGAGGCTAGCTGCTATTGCAGAGTCTTTGAGAATAAATCCATCAGAGTCAATACCCTTAGAGAAACCTCAACAAAACCAATTAGGTAATAACCAACAAGGTATGAATTTTATTTTATATGATTCATTTTTATATTTAATTTTTTCATTGTTTCTATTAAAGGCTCATTATTAACTTCAATTCTACAGGCCTTAGCGGAAATGAGAGTAATACTAGTCCTATGCATACACCAGTTGTTAGTAACCCTAGACCAGCACCATCTAGTCCAGCTCCAAGGTGAGTGTTTGGGCGAATTAAAAATATTCTAGAATTAAGATGTCTTCAATCCAATAATGTTATTGCAATAATCTTTGTTTAAAGTCTCCCCACAGAGATTCATTATTTTTATATGACACAATAGCCAAAGTTGTCAGTATTTAATTACACTGGAACATCAGCATTTACACTGATGCAAAATAGATACCATTACTAATAATGATTATTGTTTAATTATGAGATATTAAGGGGTTTCCTGAATTTCCAACAATCTAAAATACTTCCAGAAAATGATTTACACTGAAATTGGCAACATATTAGAATTCAACTATATGAAATTGTTTATAGTACTTAAAAATGGCACTTCCCTCTTTTATGAATTATCCCCTCCTTTTCATTTACTGACCTCATTTTAGATAAGTAAATGTACTTTGAAATATCAGTAATAAAACTGGAACTATTTTAAATATTTAAATGACCATACATTAATTGTTTTTCCAACAGAATTCCTAGTGCAAATGTTAGTAGTAGTGGCGGTGGTTTATTTTCTCAAATTCGAGGTGGTGCCGGAAACCTATTGAAAAATATTCGTGATACTTCAAGCAAAGTTGTTCAATCTGTGCAGCAGTAAGTAATAAATTGTATGCTTTATGAAAGAATTATTATAGTAATCCATAGTCCATATCGTTGACATTGCACAAGTAATTTTTCAGAACAATGGTACGTGGGGAAGAGATGGCTGCTAGTTATATAACATCTAGAATATGTGTCATAAATTATACAGAAGGTCCTGACACATTGCAGGATATGAGGTGCACAATAGAAGGAAGACACAACCTTGCCAATTGTGCAATTTATAATTTAACGACTACAACATTCCCGACACATCGTTTCCCGAATGCAACAGTTAGTAAAATTCCTTTCTGGTAATTATTATTATTATGTGAGTGTGTATTGTATTTGATATTGTTTTTAATGTACTTTTGTCTTGCAGATAGTTGAAAGTGGCTGGAGTAAAAAGTGTCCTTCACTACAGGCCTTGTATACGTTATGCGAACATATGCATCATTTTTTATCTAACCATCCGACCAATGTCTGTGTCGTTACTTGTCATGTGAGTAGATATCGCAATTCTCCTTTTGAGTGTACGCAATATTTTAACTGCTTTGTGACATATACTCTCCCATTTTCAAGGATGGGAAATGCAATTCCGCTATGTTGGTTTGTGGTTTCCTTTTGTTTGTGGGATTTGTAACCCGACCGCAAGATGCCTTACAACTTTTTGCCGTCAAAAGGACACCTTCTACAATTCAGCCGTCGCACAGAAGGTTTGTCTCTAACTGTGATATTATTATTATTATGAAATTGTTGTTATATGAATTAAATTCAGTTTCTAGATGAAGAATTTTATTTTTACATTGATGTTCTAGGTACTTGGAATATTTCTCAAACATTCTATCAAATCCCAAACCAACGATGGCCTCCAAAAAAATTAAAATTGTATCTATTACACTGCAACCTGTACCATTATTCAACAAAATCAGGTAAATAATTGAATATCATTGATTAATTTTTATGTATAATTGTTGATGTTTTTATTTGTAATATTTTTTGTTCCGTTAGTGTGAATAGTATTTCATATGAGATTGAGTTGAGATGTACATTCATTTATACAAATACTCCAAGTTATATGGTATATTTTGTCAGTTTAATACATAAACAAATAATTTATCAGCTATTCTTCCATTAAAATTAAAAGGTACATCTTCTGATTAATCTGAATACAATATAAAGCTCAGATATGGTTTATACTGATTGCTTCCAAAGCTGATGTGTGTGATATTGTGTTTGCATGGAAGGAGAATAGACACTGTTCTTTCATTATGTTCACACTTTGGCTCCTGCATGTCCACAGTGCTTTATGCATTTCTATGGAGCACAAAAGTTTAAATATCGAATATTTTAATTTCTTTAAAATACTTGCGTTATATTTAAAAAAATGAATTCTACATTATATATCAGTTCAGTTCTAAATAATGTGCTCCATAAGTGTATTGTTTTCAACATAAAAATGTTACGCATCATGTGACAAGAGATGCTTGCCTGATAACTTAGGAATAGATTTGTATGGCATTTACATGATGACACGCTTAACAGGGATGGTTGTCGGCCTTATCTTGAGCTATATCAGGGAGAGGACAAAACATTCACAAGTATTGATGACTACGACAGAATGACTGTGTTCACTGTTTCACATGCCAAGGTATTTTGCAGACTCTTTATATCAGTATCAATCAACTTTTTTTTAGATACCTAATATAATTAACAACTATAAGCACTTGTAGTATGAAAAATATATTTTTGCCTGCATTTTGCTCTTGTATGTGTTTAAAAACAATGATTTTGTTATTTTATGAACAATTAAAAGTCCAATGCTTTTTTCATCCAAAAGCAATTCACAAATTCCATCTTTAATAAGTTTCCTACCCTTCAGATTTGCTTTTTATGTTCTGTATAATAAAGTTATTTATTGAAACATTCTTTTAAACACGAATAAGTAACAAAATACCTTGATTATAATTATAGATAATATTTATTCCTTTTATTGGCCTCTTCCTGCTTGATTATTTTTTAAATTCAGTGACAATTGTTTGTTTAGATAAAACAGAGATTGATTTTTGTTTGGTAGTGGGTAATGAATTTATGAATATTCTAAATTCTTACTTATACTTATACCATTTTATACTTTGGTGTTTCTATGTCTTTATATTAACTATGATTTAGCTCACAGTTGTAGTACTGTAGATATATTGTTATGTACCATCTATAGTAATGTTCAACTTCCTTTTTTTGAGCTCTTCAGAGTTAAAGAAAGAATAAAAAAAATAAGTAGATTGTGACAATGGTGATACATATTCTCCATAACAGTAAGATGAATGAAACAATTAAGGGCTGTAAATAATTTAAATTGTAAATATTCTGTACATATAACAATGGCTTCATATATGAACTAAAGCATTAGTATTTCATTGATATTAATGCAATTACTTTTTATATTTCTCTTTTCAATGTAATAAACACTACTAATTGGCTTACTTCATTGCATTTGTTTAAAGAAAAATTTATCTTTTTGGGATAAGTGATCATAATAAAGTTATAGAATTTGAACATTTAAAATTTCTATATCTCCATTTGTCAGTTGCAATTGTCATAAAAATTGTATCTCATAATTTGTGAAATATCAACTGGGAAGTGGTATATACTTTGAAAAGCATCCCAGTGCATGGCTTCATAAACATTATTTTGCTTACAGACACTTTAATATCAGAATACACTTGTATCGTGTGCATTGGCATTATTGTTTGGTGATAACGTGATGTTTATTTACTTATGCCTTTCTGATCTATGGCTGTATATATAAAAGTGTCAGTATGGTGTCCAGGTGGTGTTACCTTTGGGATGCACAGTGAGCGGAGATGTGACAATATGTGTCTATCACGCCAGACAGATCCTGACAAGGATAACACCAATAAAAATGCTGCAGATCCAGTTCAATACAGCCTTCATCAACGAGAGCATAATGGCTTTCACAAGGTAACATTTACAGAAATATAATATTTTTATTTTTAATCGCCACCATCTCAACGATTCTTACTGGTTATGTAGGTCTGACCTTGATGACGTCGAAAATGGAGATCAGTTCCAGGATAAAACGAGTGTCTCCATTAACTGTGAAATAAGCAATGAGTCAGTTCTAACAAATGCACCTTGGGCCCGGCACCATGTTATGTCACCAAATATTCTTTTCACTTCTAAACTTGAATGTGATGAAACTACAGACTTATTTGGTAAAATAGAAGTATTTCTCGTAGAAATTCTTTTTCTAAATTATTAAGTTTATTTAACTTAATATTAAGATTTTAGTAGGATAAGTTCTTTGCATAATTTAAAGTTTTAAATATAAACTAAAGATATTTATCAAGATTTAAAAAGATATTTTTTTTTATTATTTTTTGATTACCTATATCTATTTGAATGTCTAAAACTTTTAAAATAGTTAATTTGTTTTATATGTGCACTTATCTGTAAAAACATGTATAGTGCCTAAACAACAAACGAAACGACCTATACCACCTAGACCAGCACCACCTAGACCCCCTGCCAGCCCTGCCTTAGAGAGGAGAACTGAAAAACAGGTTTGAATTATGATAAACAAATGAAGTATTCAAAATTATGATCCCCTATGGGAAGAGCTGTTTCTTAAAATTGTAAGATATTTATTGTTTTGTTTTCAATTCCCTTCCAAAGGAGCCCCAAGAAAATAAGAACAACGATGATGATTTGTTGAGCCTAGAACAAACTGAAGATGGTGGTTATGTTGATCTTCTAAATCTTGGAGGTGGGCCACCAGCATCGACCGTGTCTCAGGCTCCATTTAAACCTAATCAATCCAGTAATATTTTCGAGTCCTTTATTTCAAACGATTCCACAAAGGTGAGTGACTGCAAATGATTCTATGATTTCTGAAGATGCTGTAGTTTATGACCTCTTGTTATTAAATTAATTACAAATTTTAACTGAATCACAGTAATGATTAAATAATTCATAGCTGTACAATATCAGTATTTTTCTTGCTGTTATATTTTCTATGAGGCTTTTACCACTGAGATGTTTAATCCCTAAATATGTTAACATTTGTCCCTTATGATGGGCCAACTTTGGCTTCTGCTATATGTTACTGCTATATGATACTATTGGAAATAGTTAGTGGTGTTTAAATAGTTTGTGAAAAACTGAAACTGGTCTGCTATAGGACACAAGTGATGCACTCTGTTTCTAAAATTAGGGTGTTTTAAACACCTTCAACTACTGTAGTTTTTTTTACTGACACTATTATAAAATATTTTGAATCCTTTTGAATTGCTAGTGCTAAGTATGATTTAAAAATGTTTATTATATGTTTTATTCCAAGGTTGATGAGCAAATGGAGAATAAAAAAACAGAGAGTCTCCTAGGGGAATGGGGAGATGAAGAATCGAATCAGACGTCTTCTAACTTTGCCGATTTTACAAGTAACGTTCCCCATTTGAACGGAGTCTCGAGTAGTACAAGTTTTGTGTCGCAGTTGAACATACCGAATACAGTTCAGCAAAACAAAATAAATTCAGGATTGACCCAGAACAGACAACATTTGGGTTCTTTTTCAAATTTGGGCGGTATGCAGCGCAATGTCAGTTCCCCAAATTTACAGACTGATCCTTTCGAGGAGTTAAGTAAGTACACAGGATTACTCATCGTATGTGACTGTGGACATACAAAAATACGTATGTGGATGTTGGCTTAACATGCATTAATAAATTTCAGTTGCCAGTCCGAGATCAGTAAGCAATGCCAATAGCCCAGCAAAAACTCCAAGTGAACCTAACTATAGCCGATCTCATTTTGATGCTGCAAAACAAGCTGCTCAGCCACCACCTCCAGGTATACTATAATTCCATTTACTATCTGATCTAACTGTATTAACTTCTTTGGTCTTCTCAGTGGTGTATAACATAAAATGTGCAATTTTCTTCAGCCATAAGACTTACAAGGCCAAAGAAAGTGTATGGATAAATCTGGTAATCAGTTTCATTAGTATTATTATAAAATACATAAAAAACGTTGTTTTTATTAAACAGAAGAGATCTATTTTAAATTTTACTTTAAAACAAAATTATGGCTGCCCTAAGAACTTCAACAAAAGATTCTACCTCTTTCATTAGGTGGTATGCTCTATTAAAATATCAACATAACAGTTTGTAATTGTAATTTAGGAAAAATAATTAAAATCAAATATTTAAATTTAAGTTCTTGATTCTGCTTCAGGAAAAAAGAGTGAAGATATATTTGAAGACTTGCTTGGAAGTCAAGGATATGCCTTTACTTCCAAGAAAGATACAGGGCCTCGTACAATAAATGAAATGAGGAGAGAGGAACAAGCTAAAGTGACAGATCCAGAACGTTTGAAGGTGAATTGGTACTCCTTCAATATTTCGTTCACACTTTGCAATGGTTTTAGATATAGTACTACAGACATGTTTTTAGGTTTTGGATTGGACCGAAGGGAAAACAAACAACATACGAGCTTTACTTACTTCCCTTCACACTGTATTATGGCAAGAAGCCAAATGGTCCCAATGTCATATGCATCAACTAGTATCTACAGTTGAAGTTAAAAAGGCTTATAGGAAAGCTTGCATTGCCGTCCATCCTGATAAGGTATGTGACTTTTTTAAATCTAGTTTTTTAAAGATATTCAAAATAAAAACAATATTTATGTAATTGTTTTATAATGTATATAGTATTAATTTTTCTTTTCTTTCTTTTAGCACATTGGAACTCCAAATGAGAACCTTGCCAAAATGATATTCATGGAGTTGAACAATGCTTGGTCTGAATTTGAAAAAGATAACAGTTAATTGATATTAAGCAAAAAGGTATTATATCGGGTCATTTATGTTTTCAACGTGATATTCCATTATTCATAATTCTTCTCTTGGATTACCATGACGTTTCCTTCCTGAAATTGCTTGTTATGATTAACTTATTTAATGTAATCGTTGAATGTTTTGACGGTACTGAGATAGAAATCAAAATGGCAGATAGTGATATTGAAACTAGGCAAGGTACATAATAACTTTACGGTATATCTGAATGTAGCAACAGAATCAGTTGTGTAACTTATATTAACACAGTTGAAGTTGCCTTTATGTACTGGAAAATTTCTTATGAGTCCTTTGCATCAAGAAATTTTTCCTATCGATATTCCCTTTAATTTAAGAGGAGTGAAATGTTAATGGATTTGATGTGACTAAATCCTAATGCACTTTAGAAGACTGCAGGAAATATATTTATTGAATATTTAAAGAAAAATCCCTATTAGGCAACGATCTGAAATTTATTAATTAATTATCTTGACAGAGAAATTTATGATGAAAAATAATATTACAGAAGGTTGTTAAATGAATTTAAGAAGGATAGTTTGTGCTTAGAAAAGTTTAAATTTTTGTTTTGTTTCAATTAAAAAAAATTAGTTAATAGTAATTAACTACTAAATTTAATTTTAGTTTATTTTTATTACATCACATATGAATTGGCTTTATCACATAAAAAGCAACAATGAGCTTGCATTATTAGTAATTATAAATATGACTTCACATTCCATTATTTTTTACTCTTCATTATTTTAATTGTGATATTGTTATACTGGTACTACTTATTAATACCAGTGTTTTACCATAATATTAAATAAATTTTGTTACTAGGTTAGAGAAAGGAGGAATTATATTTAGAGATTATGCTATTTATTGTTCATTATATGTACATAGATATAATATCAAAAAATATTTATAAGTGTGTAATAATTAAATAATAAATTATTTGTTGCATAAAATAGTATTTCAAATCAATCTATTTCTTTATGAATTCCCTGTTAATTCTTGTATGTACCTTGTTTGTGAATTTTTATTGTGAAATATTTCTTAGTTTGTATAATGTTGCCTTCATAGTTGTATACCTTCATAAAACAATTACATATTATGATAGATTGTATTAATTTATAAACTATTTCCAAAATTGTTAATTCCTTTTTGCTTATTTTTGTATTTTTCATATTCTACCTGTTGTTCTAAATTTGTTTATTCATGTATTAATATAAACCATATTAATTATCTTCATTAATCTGACTGGATTACCCATGTAATTTTTATAACTTTATCAATACTATTACTAACTCTAAATCAATGACTATGGAAGTGGATAATAGAAGAAGAAAAAGGAAATCCAACGGTTTGTTTACTGGCTCCAGATTTTTCTTCCTTTTTTATTTATTGTCATTAATAAACTATGTAATTTTTTTCAATAGTATGTATATTTTATTGACAAATTGAGAAGAATTGTTTTTTTTTTATTTCAGGGTAAGTTGTTGCATGAAATTACCATATACTGGCCATGGCCTCCATTATGGCAAACCCTTCACATTTAGTAATATAAAGCAGACATAGATATATTTATTATTCCTCGTAATGTACAGACCAAGGAGATATTTTTAGTAAAATCATTTAGTGGTTCTAGCAAGCTTTGATTATTTTTCTAGAATTCTACTAGGTTTATACCCATTTTTTTTAATGGAATAAATTTTTTATTTGGATTATTCACGTTCTTTAATGAAAAGAATGCTTCATTATAGCAATAAAACAGATTTCTTTTGTCTTAGAATGGACATAATCTGTTTGTTAATTATTTTTTATTTTCAGATAATGATAGAATCTTAGAATGCACATTTAAAAAAAGACTGTGAACTCTGATATAAGAATATATCTTTTCTACGAATCATCTCTTGTGAATAATGAGTTTGATTTATGTGACGAGTATTAATGGGTACATTCTACTCACAAGCATGAAAATTGTGGTTGTCATTTGTACAGGTTAGTGTATTTCATGCACTTATTTCCAAATCCATCCAGCTTCTGATTAATCCATTCCACAATGAAAAGCTGTTTAATGAAAATAGTGGACTAATAATTCTAAGTTGAACTTATTTTCACTTTCAGGTCTCAATTACACCTTAGTAATAGTTAACAGTATTAAGGTTATGTAATTCTAGAATTATGGTTTGGCTGAATCCAAAACAAACAGCATTTTTCATTGTATAATGACTATTTTGTGCTGGTTATTTTGATTTTATTGTCTTCCTCGTTCCTCAGCATTTTGTAATAACCAAGTCAGACTTGCATTGCTGAAGAACACAACATATTTGTCCATCCATTTCTCATCCATATGTTTGTTTTCATTTCTGTGGTCCACAGAATTAAAATATACAAAATAAATTAAAGTGTATGAACTAAGGAACCACTCTATACTAGTTGCTAGAAGATTGTAATCTTTATGGAATAATTCTTGTAAAATTATTTTTCACAGTATCAGAATTCTCCATTGAACCTACACATGTCTTGGCATAAAAAGCGTGGACCGAAATTAGTATTATTAGGGATTATGTGGTCTCTCCCATCATTAAGAAAGGTTTTGCTCCTCAGCTCAATAATATCTAGGTTGAAATTAATTTCATCTGAGATGTATTTGCATTTATCATCAGATGACATCATCTTCATAGCAAGCTCTAGTCAGAAGTTGAGGATGTGTTGAGTGCATACTTTATCTAAGGTAGGTATGAATTCTGTTTTAATTTAATTGTAGTATTTTTTATACCTGTTTATTTCATTGTAAGAATATTTCCTGGATGTCACAAGACTCAGGCCTCTCCTTTTGCCTCTGAAAGTCTATTACAGTTTTCTTCCAGTACTCATCTTTAAGTATGAGTTTTGCCTCCTTATGTTCTTTACAACTCAACAGAGTGTGATCACTAATAGAGTTATTGATTGGTGTAATGATTCTTCTTTAAGTTAAGATAGCTTTCAATTTTTTAGTATGAATGAGTATAAATGATGAAAATAAGTTGGAGCCAAAACAATTACGCATTATCTATTAACAGTTGTGTAATGATTGTGTTATTGATTTAGAGAGAGATATTATCTATTTATAATGGAAGTCATATTTACTAAATGTATTCACTGTATTTACATAGAAACTGTTACGATAAGTGTGACATTAACAATTTATTTATTTATTTAAAAATTATTATTTATCTTAATTATTACTCATTAGTATGTTTATTCCAGTTATAACAAATTTTAAATAATGAAAGTAATGTACAGTTGTGTCACTAAGTTATAAATTGACATACAACAGGAAAAATTTTGTAAAGAATGTTGTAAAGTAGAACTGTCTTCGAGTTACAAGAGATAGAACTTTCGTGTCTATTGCAACCAATTGGAAAAGAAAGCAAACATGAATCGATAAAAGGATAAAAAATCTGAAATACATATTCCCAGAAACTGCTATAATAACGCTGAAGCAATAGTGCTGATGGGATTTTTTTCTATTTGATTCTCCATTCTGGTCGGCTCGTCCCAAATTCTCGCTCAGAAGTGAATCATAACAAGCGATGGTGGGATGCTTCGCCTGTAGCGAACATGCTTAGTCCAGTATGTTACTGAAGGAACGCTCCTGACGGTGTCGAGAAGCCGAAATTGGTCCATCGCAGCTTGGTGCAATGGATAGTCTGAATACTATAAAAGAAGCAAACGACAGGTAACATTTCCAATCCTGTTGGGAATAGAAATGAAATATATCGACTAGATGAAACGTGATAATTCCTACCTATTCATTCCCGTCTGTCTTGTTGGCTAATAGGTCGTCCCAGTAATAAAGTATAAAGTCTAACTTCAGTATATTAATAATAAGGGACATAATAATGTCAATTGCCTGAATTAGATTACGTACACCATTGGAAATAATCGATATCATTACATTTATCATTATTAAGACAGAAAATTATACTATCTCTCCAAGTTTAAAAGTCAACCGACAACTGGGACTGCATTAGTAGTAGCTAGTGGGCTCAGTTACTGGAGGGACGTTCCTTTTTATCTTTTATAAAAATGGTTTTAGATTTAGACTTCTTATATCGGAATAGATTTAAACTTTTGTGGAATTAGCTGTATATTAAGCAAAGTAGAACATGTAATTTTTAATTATAACCGTTACAGCGCTCTTGACTTGAATTTTTGGGACATTGATATTCAATCTTGAAACTTTCCCGGTTTATTATTAAAAAGAGTGTTGAATGTTATATATTGAACAAACATAAAGAACATTTTTTATTTTTGAGTTCACTAAGTATATTATACCATTATAACATTGCATTTTAGCCAACACTCGAAGTATTTCGAATATTCAAAATATCGAGTGTGAACCTACTATCGGTAACGAGTGGGTGTTCTCGTGAATGCATGGGAATACTTTAGTATCTCCTAACCCCAAATAACACTGTTTATTTGTATAATATGGAAGTTGTTTAACTTAACGTATGCGTTCAACGACAAGTAGAACAAATATTTGATATTTGTGGCGAAAGGAAAAGACCAATCTCACTTTCCAAGAAACGCCGACAGATAAGGTTACAAAAGATAGCGATTTTTGTTTTCGGTAAGGACTTAACATAAACCACTTATAAAACGTTTACAGTATGTTTTCAATGGTTTTCTTTAATGCAAACATTTTAGAACCGAGATAAATCTTTTCTCATCACCCGAATTATCGGCAAATTGTTTGCTTTTAAGTACTTTATACTGAATATCTTTCTCAATCATTTTTCAGGTCTTCTCAGGCTACAATCTGAAAATGACTAACATGTTATGGGTTAAATTGATTGTATATTACATTTGGAACCTGTTCAAACTAAGGGTAAGACAAGACGCGCCTTACGATCAAGTCAAGCATATATTTTCGGTGAAGTATTATAGTATTAGTAGGATATATTATGGGCAATTCTTAAAGAAGCTAAGAAAATTATTGGTGACCTCAAATCAGAAAGTTCAGAGTGATGTAGTATTCAGTCAATTCGAATTCTGGTTAAAAATCATAATAGGTTCAAGCTTATAGATGATTCAAATTTTAGTATTAGTGAATTATACTTTTAAACAATCTCATTTGTTCCTCCAGTTTTTGAAGGTTCATGATTCATTTCTGGTTAAGATCAGCATGTCTAAAAGATTTATAATTATTATTTCATTGATTGTAGTTACAAGATGGTTAGTATTATTATTTGTTTTTATAACTTATTTACATTATTGCACATAACAAGGTAGTATGATTTTTCTTTTCTCCTAATGAAAGATAACTTGATACAAATGATGAGTATAATTATAGATTTTAAAAATTGAATTATTTCAAGTAAATATGGGCCAAGGAAACAGTCAAAGAATTACAGAATAAATATAAATGATAGTCACGGATATTCAAATTTTTGAAAAATGAACTAGATTTAGAAACAATTTATTTCGGGACGTTGGCCACCATGCCGTTTGTGTACTACAGCTGGGGGCAGGTGTACTGATTAGTGAAGCAGTTAAACTGTCAAAGTTGAAACGAAAATGTGATTCTATCCTTTTGATATTAGGTGTCTCTGGGGAAAAAAGAAGGAGAAATGGATCCCCTAACGCCTGAAGAGGAGGATTTCAGTGGAAGGCTCTTGCACCAAGTATTTATCTTTCATTACTGTACCCTTATTAATTCAAAACACCCACTCCTTTCGTCGTTAGTTTTTTCCTTGTTGCAAGTAACTTTTGTGCGCAATAGATATTTTGACAAACCGGCAACAATTTCTGGACGTTGAATTAGTCGGACTGGATAATCACCAGGATGCCCTTTCATAGAGTATTTTCTTTTTACACTTCCTTCGGGATACTTTCAGAATAGAACAGACCAGTTTTGTATTTGGGTTGAATCGTTTAAATATTTTTCTTTTTTAGGCAGCGTTATGGGACAATGCTGAATTGTTGGAAGACCTACTGAGAGGTGACCAGTTGAGTAACATGAACAGTCAGGACTCTTGGGGTAGGACTCCTCTGCACGCTGCTGCCACAACAGAGAACTCAAGGTGCCTTCGAGTCTTACTTCAGGCGGGGGGTAAATTTTTAATATTTTTATTAATGGAAGTCTGTGTTGTACCAGTGCTTAGCTTTGCTTAATTGTGAATACTGGGCATTTTTAGTTATCAGTATTCTGTCAGTTCTGTTTTATTATTGGATTTATTTCTGTTTAATCCATAATGACATAATAAATAATGAACCAACCTTTGTATTGTGAAATGTTATTTGAATTTATTTGGTTTTATTTAAAATACTCAGTGCCTGTAAATTACTGATATTGCTTTCGATACTATAATATCAAACGGTGTTTAATCTCAGCCTATGTTTATATAAGAGTGCTGATTACTCTCACCACTGCACTCCAACATTGGGAAATGTTTGAGTTCTTTTTCAATTCCTTGTCAGTTTGGGTCTGGCATGAGCTCATATAAATCCAGAATTTATATAGATGAGGTAAACAATATTATGTGCACATTAAAATTATTCAAAAAAATTTAAACTTCTTATTTCACCTTTCTATTTATTTGAACTTTAAACAAGAATCTAGAAAAATACCTTTTTTGAATAGATCTAAATTTATTATCCAACATAAAAATTGGTGTATCCTGAACTTATTTATATACACTTATACATGTATATACTCATTCATACATATTTCCTGATGTGCAAATTATACAGATAATTTTGAAAAGCTATCATCTGTCCCACTGTATTTATAGATTTTACTACTGGTCACTTAAAGAAAATTTAGTGCCCTTAATTTTTCCTGCAATTTGTTATTCGCTCCACTTAATATGGAGGTCATGTCTTAGTTACTCCAGATACTTTATTTAATTCACATTGCTTTATAACTAGTGAAATACCAGTTATAACAGTAATACTGATGCAAGAATATTTTTAATATGTTAATAACACATTTTAACAAATCGTTTTTTTTTCATTTCAGCTGATCCAAATATTCCTTGTGGGCCAAGAGGTGATAACAGGGTAATTGTTTTAACGTTCATTTATGGTATTTCCATTGTATCAATCTTTCAGGAACATTAATTTTTATTAAATTAATGTATACTGTTTGTTACACATCTTTAACTGTAATATCCCATATATTGATGCAGTAAATCCGCTAATTGATAAGTTAAAATTTGAACTTGAAAACTAGTACTTAGGTACATACTTTGAATGTGGGCTGTTACATGATATAATTTACAAATAAAATGAACATGTTTCTGAGCTAAATTTAAATAGAACATGTCCTGTTAGTATTTAACTTTAATTCATAGAGAGCATGTTTATGACAATGATTCAATCTGTTTATACATGCATGTCTACTACTCCTGTTAAATGCTACTACCAAAAAAAAGTTTTTTATAAAGTAACATTGTTGTAATAATATATAATTGCACCGTTATTGTGTTTAATAAATTTCAAGATTTTCTTTTAGACAGCTTTACATGTCTGCGCTGAACATGGTTTCGCCGGAAATGTGGAACTTTTGGTGCAACACGGTGCTGATTTGATGGCCAAAGATGCGAATGGATTTACTGCATTGGACATAGCTGAAAAATGTGATCATTCCAAGTGCATGGAAATTCTAAAGCAAGCAGCAGGTATTATTAATTTAACAATGGGATGTTGGAATGCCTATTTTGCATGGAATGTTCCTTTCAGTCTGCACGTGATGAATATATATTATTGCTGTTTTACAAATGGAATGCCAGTACAGATTTTATAATTTTAAACGAATGCAAACACATTTTAATATTGCTTTTGATTGGTAAGTGTTAATAATTTTATATTATATACCATTTGTTTACATTAAGCAGATTCATTTTTAATTTCTTTATTATACCCAGATCATAGACTAATTAATAATTATTATTTTAATACATATATTAAATAATTAAAATTTGTTATCATAGTATGGTATTTTAAAAATAACATTTCCTCAAAACCTCCCCTGTTTGTTATTTACATTTTTGAAATTATTTTTGGTTATATTTTATTAAAAAAATGTATTAAATCTAAGGTATATTGCTATTGATTTATTTTCCTAATTAACAAGCTTTAATTGCTTCCTTCAAAAGGAAAAAATAAAGTTATTAGCTGGTTGCTATTGATCTGAAGTTACATAATGATGTTTCAAGGACACCTGGACTTTTTTTATAAGTAGCCCCCTTGGGCTTTCACACTTCATTTGAGTTTGCTAGCATGTGACTGGGGGGTGTAATGCTTCAACAAGTGTTCTTGAATGATAGCAACGAATTAGTGGACTGTGCTTTCGATGCTTGTGCTTATTTCGCTTGGACGCCAATAGAAGTCGGTAATAAAAATTGTTTGTATTTTTGATAGATAACATTAACATTGATCTAGGTTATCATATAAAATGTTTCAAGTTGTTACTGTGTTCAAATTTGGTTCTATTTCTTTGATTTATCAAAGTATAATTATAATTAATTTTGAATGCTTTAATTGGTTGTAGAAGCCAAAGAAACCCTAAGAGAAGGAACTCACAGAGCTTTAAGAGAAGCGTGTCTGAGTGGAGATACTGCACTTGTTAAAACAATTATCAGTGAACTTGGTGAAGATGTATCAGTTGTACTCAATATGCAGCCTAATGGCACGAACACTCTACTTTTCATGTAAGTTATGTAACAGTTATATTCATTAATAGCAACTTGCATAATTTGTACATTATTCAATTACACATTAAAAGTTTATGGTATAATATTGTATTCATAAAATAACGTTTGCTTTATTATTTTCATTCAGTGCAAGTGAATCTGGAAAAAAAGATATTGTTAAAATATTGCTGGAAACTTCTGCCGATGGCAGGATCCATCCAATTACTAGATATTCTCCATTGTATATAGCTGCTTTCAAAGGAAGAAAAGAAATTGTGGATTTGTTATTACGGGTACTATAGTTTTTTATTATTACACCACACTTAAATTATATAATTCTGTGAAGTTAAAAAGCAATATGTTCAATTATTTACAGAAATTTCCTGAATTAGTTCAGCAGAGTACTGTAGAAAAGTGGCTTCCAATTCATGCTGCTTGCATTAATGGTCATGTAAATATTGTAGAAATACTATTAAAGTTTACTTATCCTCAACATGTTATGAGTTCCTATAGGTCAGTAACTTTTTTTAGTGTACATATATTAAATAAACCATATTTAATGTGTTTTAATTAATTGCAATATGGAACAATACAGAAGTTCCATTTAATTTATTCATGTTTTCACTTTAGGGATGGTGATTGGGAATACGAACTGCCTTTTGATGTAAATTTCAAAGATGTAACAGGGCAAACTCCAATTTATTTAGCTTGTTTATTAGGAAACCAAAAAATGGTGGAGACTATGCTCAAATATAAAGTCAAAGCCTCGAGGACCAAGGTGAGTGAGATACCTTAGGTTTTTTTGATATTATTATGTCCTCCGTTCTTTCCTCGTTTATTTTCAATTAAATTATCATTATTTTTTGTTTTGATCAGGTAGAGGAAGAGAAAGATAAAAATGAGAGAGCGCCTGAAATAGGTACAAGAAGAAGAATATCTGATGGAATTCAAGTTCTGATGACAAGATTAAGTCTTGGCTCCAGACCAGAAACAAATGAAAGAATGTTGAGTCCTTGGAGATTGGATTTATATTGTAATACGGAACAAGAAACAGCTTTACATGTTGCAGTTAGAAATAATCATTCAGAAATTGCTTCCCTGTTACTTTCTGCTGGAGCCAATCCAAACCTTCAGTCTCAACAGGCAAGTAACATTTGGATAATATATGATAGTTTTTGTTAGTTATCTAGTTTAAAATGAGAAAAAATTCAAATGTACATTTTTATCCTACCTGAATAAATATAATGTAAAAACTGGTATTTCAACTCAATATCTTATTCATAGTTGTACCATTTATGTAAATTGCGTGCTTTCATTTTAATTAAGTGTATCAACTGTAGTGAATTAATTAACTAGAGATGTATGATAAAGTGTGCTAGTTTAACCACAGCACCTGAATTTTGTCTGCACATTTACAATAATTATTTATATTCATCACTAAGCTTTAGACTTGTTGTTCAGAATGAATGAAATATTGGGCATCAACTATTTATGTGATAATAATTAATGTTTTAATTAATCACAATTAAAGAATGAAAATTAATTTTTATACTTGAAATTATAATTAATACTATTTTGTTCCCTTTTCAGGATTCTATTTGCCTAGTTGAAGCTTGTAAAGAAAGGAATATTGCTATGGTTGATTTGTTGCTTAGATTCAATGCACACGATCATGATTGTAAAGCCCTGTCAGTAGCCATTAATAACAAAGATGATATTCTAATAGCAAAACTTCTAGCAATCAAGGTTGGATTTAATTAATTTCTGTGATATTTTGTTATTCAATTGCATCGATTAAATAATTCATATTTTCTCTCTTTAGGCTCATACGGATCCTGAATACAATATAAACAAAAAAGCAATGAGTGAAGCCGTGAATAAAGGATTGACATTTACTTCAATTTTGGCAAATACTCCCGTCATGGTTAACTGGCATGGCAGTTCTGCACAGTTAACATACATACGCTATCAGTGGCTAGTGAGTTGAAACACCATATATTATAAAAAAAACGTAGATTAGATATAAATTAATCCATTCTATTAAATTAAGTTTAACGTATTATTCTTATTAGCCTGTAATTATCCACTTCATAATTTATAAGATTGTACATCTTTTATATTAAGTCTTTATACATTTTATTTAAAACTTTCAGGTTGGAGCTGCCCTTCATGTTAACCCAAAATTAAAATTGAACCCCAAGAGTCAGGATATTGTCCTTTATGCCATTACACGCTTGGATGTTTCCAACAATGCTTTGACATGGATACCGCCAATCATATTTCAACTCCAAAGCCTCAAGTAATTGCCAGAAGGGATTATGTATTTTCTAACAAAAATTGGATATAATGGGTGATTCAAAATACGGTATGTCTGTTTTCAGGGTTTTGAATTTGGCACAGAACAAAATAGAAAGGTTGCCTACATTGGAAGATTTTGAAGACGATTCAAAATCAAAAATTAAAGCCCAAACAAAAGGTTATACGGCACCGTTGTTGGAGGAGCTGTATTTACAGGTTTATAGAAATGCAATTTATATTTTATTTTATTCCTGTTTGCATATCGCATTGGAACACAATTGTCATTTTTAGGACAACAGATTGGACACTTTGCCTCCGCAGTTATTTTCACTGCCTACATTATGTGTTTTGGATGTTTCAAATAACAAACTCTCACATCTCCCCTACCAGATGTGGCAGTCTCCAAAGCTCAAAGAGCTTAATGCAGCATTCAATCTACTGAAAGAACTGCCAACAATACAATCAGAGGTAATTCTAAATTAAATTCATTACCAAGACATTGTTATCTTAAGTGGAATAATATAAAATATGCTTTTATACATTTTTTTTTAAATTTTAGGATTTCAGTGATTGTGGCAGTGTTTGTTCAGTCGATTCATCTAAAAGTGTTGACACTGATTTGGGTACCCCAATGGAAGCTACTCCTGATTTCAATTACTTTGACAGAGACTTATACATGCAGTTAGTATTATCTCCTTTAATACTTGTTCATTTATTTATATTAATAATTGCATGATTATTAACGGTTTCCATGTAATATAACAGTTATGGTCATGAATCTATGTAATAATGTTTGTGAAATTAATAGTAATCCATATGTATTTTTCAGTCGATATGAATTACATCACACAAATTTATGGAGCAAAAATGTAGAAGTTACAGAGCACGCTCCTTTAAATGATGATGATAAAAACTCTCAGTTTTGTCAAATTACCTCTTTGAATTTGGCCCACAATCAGTTCACTTCAGTGCCTACTATGTTGCCGTGTTTGGCTGTGAATTTAACAAGACTGATTTTGTCATACAACAGGTACTATCCAATAAAATAAATTCAGCCTAATTAAGAAATATATAAATTACATTGGATTCATATTATATTTAAGTTTTCCTTTTTTCTTTTTTGTTTTATAATATTGATGGTTCATGGTGTTTTCAATAAAGATTGAGAAGTATGAGCCACATAACTTCATACCCTGCGTCCCTAAAGCAATTAGAACTCTGTGGAAACCAAATTTGTTGCTGGATGTCATTGCCTCAGATTGATTGTTTAGATCCGATGGAACAGGCTGCAATTGCTTGCTATGCTCCAAATCATAATTACAGACCAAATCGTCATACGCCAGGTAATTTACTAATGAACCCTTGTCATTGGCTTTAAACATTTAATTCATCAGTGTATAAATCAAATAATTTTTAAATTCGAATATTTGTGTTTCATTATCATGTTTTGTTTGCAGGAAGAAATTTGTCATTTAGAAGTGTTATTTTGAACAGTGTTTGTTTACATAGAAGGCATTTGCGTTTAGACAATTTGCGAACTTTATTGTTGGCAGATAATGCCATTTCAAGGATTCAGCTTAGTACTGATGATGATGGACTGACTACAATTGAATCTGATGATCATGATTCCGAATGGGTTTGTGTTTTAAATTGTATTCTGTGATAAATATTTAAATGTTAGAACGAATTGATATGTATATTAACAATATTCTTCAAATAAGGATGTAAACATTTTAAGGTCTGTAGCCATGGAAGCAATACCTTGTTTACTATATTGCATATTCAGAGTTTATGAAGTTTAATTATCTGACTTGCCAAATCTTTTTTTATTCAAATTTATGAGAAATAAAGTGTATTCAATTTTTTATATGCAGGATATACTTGGAACAACTACTGTAACCAAATCAAAATTAATGTTTCCTAATTTGAGTATGCTGGATTTGAGTAATAATCACCTGAAAGAAATTCCATCTGTAATTCATGAGCTCACTAGCCTTTCTGTTCTAAATGTTAGTGGAAACAAAGGTAACTAAGTTGAACATTATATTATTTTGTTTATTTTTAATAGTGTTCAAATTATTTTAAAATTTCCAATTCATCATCAGATGACATCATTCGATTGATGTGAGAAGATTACTGTGAGGTTTTGATTTGTGGTTGGGAAGCAATTCTTTCCCAGCCTCTCGGGTTTCAGCCCACTTCAAACTTGTTCCATCAAGTCACCTCCATTTATTTGAAACATATTTTCTTACAGGATGTAATTTTTTTTTTGTAAACCGCAGATAGCGACCACAGTGATTTAAAGATTATAACTTGTTTTCTTTGTAGCATTTGGCATGTTATGCTATATCAAATAAGTAAATTGATCCGATGAATGAAGTAGGTTCATTCAACTTGTTCAGATATTTTCTTCAGTAGTATACATTTTAAAGTAAATAATTTTATTTTAGACCTTTCTGATCTTCCATCCCAAATGGGACTGCTTTCAAGACTTTGGAATCTTAACATGCGAGGTTGCAGCTTGCAAGAACCTTTAAAATCAATGATAGAAAGTAAGAAATATAAAACAATGGATATAATTGGCTACTTAAAGAGTGTATTGGAAGATGCTAAACCATATGCCAGGATGAAACTTATGATTGTTGGAGTTCAAGGAATTGGGAAAACATCATTATTGGAACAGTTACGCCAAGAAGGGCACAAAAAGAAACCTGTAGAAGTATGTTAGCGATACCCTGAAATGTTTAAGTATTTAAAACAATTTGTTCCTAGGTTTCTGTAAATCATTCTTTAATTTAGTTTCAATAGAAATATGTTTCAGTGGTAAATATTTTTCTAGCATTGGGCTAAAAGAATGGGAAATAAAAGTATAAATGTGAAAACAAGTAAAGGAACCAACATGTCCACAGTTGGAGTAGACATTGGTGATTGGACGTATGAAAAGAAAATTAGGGGTCAGTCTTCGTACGGTCCTGTTACATTTAGGTTAGTATTTTGTATTGGTGCAAAAATATAATTAATAATTTCATTTCTCTTTGCATAATTAAACTTGAAATTATCACAGAACCTGGGACTTTGGTGGACAGAGGGAATATTATGCAACTCATCAGTACTTTCTTTCAAAAAGGAGTTTATATCTGGTTGTGTGGAGAATTCCGGATGGACAGAAAGGAATTTCAGAAATTCTACAATGGCTTGTGAATATACAGGTTTGAAAAATAGATGTAATTTATAAAAAAAAATATTACTATAAACATCATCTTTAATATGAATAATGAAATATATTTTGTATTAAATTTTATATTTGGATGTATTCTTCATGAATTTACATATCTTATATATCATTATAGAAAATAAATTGCAATACATAAATCTTCCAATTTACAAATCATATATATCATCATAAAAAATAAATTGGAATACATAAATGTTTCATTTAATGTACATTTATTTAAAATATTTTGCGTTTTGCATTTGGCTGAAATCGAATAATGTATTTAAAAGCACAGCTTATTATCTTAAATCTTGATGTATTTCCTTCTAGGCACGAGCACCCAATTCACCTGTCCTAATTGTTGGAACACATTATGATATGATGCAAGAAAATTACCCATCATCAAGAGCGGAAGATCTTCAGCAGCTAATCAGGGATAGGTAAGACGTTTTTATTTACTGTTAGTTTCCTAAGAGTAATATGTTCCCTTTCATGTAAATAACTGCTGACATTTCTTTTAGATTTATAAATGTTGTGGATGCAGAAAAATGTGGGCTGCCAAGAGTAATTGACACAATTGAAGTTAGCTGCAAAACCCGGCACAATATTAAGATTCTGTGTAATTTAATTTACGACACTGTTTTTAGTCTACGAACCCCAGGTTAGAAAAATCATTCATTCGGTTAATGAATTATAAAATTCTAAAAAAAATATGAACATATCTTTTCATTATAAATAATAAAAATGTTACAAATAAATAATTTTTTTATTTCTATATCTTTATGTTTAATGAATATTCAATTGTATGATATGTCAATCATTATTACAACAATTATGATATTTAATTTCGGAATGTAAAGCTAATTTTAATGTAACTTTCAAGGCAGCAAATGCTTATTACTGCAGCAGTGTGTTCCAGCAAGTTATTTGGTTCTTGAAGATGTAATTGGCCAGATAGTTGCTGAAAGGCGACAGAATAAACAAGATCCTGTTCTCACTACAGAACAGTATCGATCTTCTGTCGCTAGTTTCCATACGAATCTCCGTGATTCCTCAGAATTGCATCAGGCCACTCTTTTCCTTCATGATAATGGTAAAAAAATATTACCCAAATAGGCACTAATTTTTTTTGTATTTATAGAAGTATTTAAATGATTTATAATTTGATTTATTTTATTGTTTTAAGGAGTGTTATTGCATTATGAAGACTCTACACTTAAAGACCTATACTTTCTCGATCCTCAGTGGCTATGTGACATGCTTGCCCACGTTGTTACAATAAGAGAAATCAATCCTTTTGCACGCACAGGTTTGACAAATTATATTAAAATATACCTAAAACTACTGACTATTTGATTAGAAAAATGCTGCATTAAGTACTTTAAAATAATTATAATTAAGCAGATAATTAGAATCTGGTACATGTGACATGAATGTCTTATATTTGTATACTATGTTACTGTTACAGGCGTTATGAGGCTGGACGATTTAAAACATGTATTTAAATCCTCAAATCTTGGTGATGTGGAAACAAAAGGATACATAGTTCATCTACTAAATAAATTTGAAGTAGCACTAACATGGGACAATAGAACTCTTCTCATTCCTTCACTGCTTCCAACAGAAGATGACATTTATACTCCACCAGTCAGAGTGAAAGTAATATATTAGATCATTTATTTATTTTAGTAGAATTAATTCTGTTCTTATTTTATTTGATTAATTAATGATTTGATTTTATTAAATTAATTATCATATGTAGATTCCTGTGCGGTCTAGAGCTTGGGCTGTTAGAAACAAGAAGTCATCGAATTTAAACTCATCTCCTTTTGCCAGTAACCCGGGATATTTTAACACTTCTCAGCAAGATGACTCCCAACAAGGTTTCTATCATTTTTATTGTGTTTATCAAATTTTGAGTTAGTTTTGAATTGATAATTTGAGTGTTTTATTTATTATTTCATTGAAATTACATTCAGAACTTGAGTTGAGTGCCAGAAGCGATCCGGAAGTTGCCATTCGCAGGCTGTTGTTAATGTCATATTTTCCATCTGGGTTCTGGTCGAGGCTTATAACCAGGCTGCTTGCGGATGATACCATTATACAAATTGTGAGAGAATTTTTTATTGTACCAAAGGAGGTAAAGTGCAAAAATTTACATTATACAGCTACACAATACAAAATTATAGTCAGTTATGCATAGATTAATAGAGTTCTGTAAATTCATGAATTAAGCACGTTTCTCTTTGTCCTTCATAAATGTCTGAACAGTATACACTGCCCTAAATAATAAGACTCAATCACAGGTGACACAGGATGCCAAACTTGCCAGATTACTTGACGTCAGAGCAGAATGGTCTTTATGGCAAACTGGAATGGAACTAAGATATGCTGACACAACATTATTTTCTATGAAGGAGGTCATTTTTGGAAACAACAATTCAATTGATTACCAGAATTTATCGTAAGTTATTCAAATTAAAAAAATGTAGGACATAATTTATTTAAAGAAATAATTCATTAGTCGGTTTAATTTATTATTCTATAATTATTTTCCAGCCTTCAGTTGAAGCAGGATGGCAACTGGACAGATGTTAACCTTCAGAGTGTTTCATTACTCGAACTATTTTTGCCATTGGATACTTTAGTCATTAAAAGGCCTGTAAAAGAACAAGGATCCAATTCTGTGATAGGCTACCAAGCTATTGTTCTGGATCCATCCCCTCAAAAAGCAGCACATTTGTTGGCATTGGCCACCGACCATATCGACATACTGCTTGAAGACTGGTATCCTACACTTGGTAATTATAAATAATTATAATAAAGTTTAATTACTTTAAATTAATATCTATTATAATTCATTTGCTTTGCGTTGATTATCAGGTACTAGATTTGTGCACACATCGGAGGGGAAATTGCTGGTTACACGGATAGTCCCATGTTCCACCTGTCTTTCTCAAACACAGACAAACACGGCGCAAAGCTCAAACTGTTCTCAGGATACTAAGGTTATTATCTTAGGTTATATATAGATTTTTATGACATAAAATGTTGCACTCGAGTAACAGCTGTTCTGTTTACCAATAGGGCACGGTTGCTGGTGAAAGCGACGGAGATGGTGTGCGAATGTCGCAGGAAAGTCGTACATCCGACGGTGATAGCGGAATACCGGACAGTCCATCCTCTAGGTATGGTTTTAAGTTTTTTGTACTTGTAATACGTTGAAAAACACTTTAAAATTATTTAAATTTCTGTGTTAAACAGTCTTAAAGGTTCGGTAGAGGGAACTCAGACAAATGTTAATAGTTCAGGTCATCAGTATTGTTGGATGGTGGAAGAATGCGTACTGGCAGCGATAGAAAAAAAGACAATAAGATGTCCTAAACACGGTGAGGTATCATTAGCACACATGGCTCCAGACACTGTAAGTAATCAAATTTATTGAACATTGATGATGATCAATGATTTATGATTAAATTATAGCTTTCTCCATTTACCTTAAAGGATGTTATTGATGGTCTCTTGCTTTTATATACCAGTAACATTCCATTATAGTCATTATAACAGTCTTGGCGAAGGCAGTAAATGATATACCCATATTGTCCCTTTTCTATCATTTTTAGTCTGACATATTTTTTGTTACCTGTTACAGCTGTTTCTCGATGTTGGTGAACAATATCTAGTAAATAGTGGCAGTGTCGTACGTGGAAAGCTTTTAGGGCGGGGTGCATTTGGTTTTGTTTTCCAAGGAACCTGCACTTCGAGGGCCAGCGGGGCTAAACTTAGTGTTGCTATTAAAGCATTACAGCCAGTTGCACCTGGACCATCTGCTACTAATTCTGCACTAATTGCATATAAGGTAAATATTTAAGGAAGTGAAATTTGTAAATTATGTATACTGTGTTGGTTGCTTGAACAAATGTGACTGCTTCAAATGAAGGGTTTTTTTTGCCACATAAGCAATAATTTAATAATATAATTTAAACCAAAATACTGACAATAAATGGTATTAATGGTAATCTTTCAAGGACGTTGCAAATTTTTATTTTATTTTTAGAATGCCTTGGGTAAATGGGAAAGAGATCCAATACAACATGCCAGTAAGGCGTATTCAACTGCTAGGCAAGAACTTGGAATCCTTTTGACTCTAAGGCACCCTAACATTGTTCCTCTAGTGGGTCTATGCATTGATCCATTATGCTTAATTTTAGGTGAGTTATTGCAGTTATTAAAGTTTACCTTTTATATTGCATTTTTTATAAATGACAATTGCATAATCGAATTAATTCCTAATTGCAGGTTTGGCTCCAGTAGGTGCCCTTCATATGCGATTGAAAGCATTTAGGAGGTGTGCTGCTACCTTACATCCACACACTGTACAAAGTATTATACTTCAGGTAATGTGTAAAATTAATTTTGTCTGCACTGTAGTGCAGGTTTTGTAACAAAAATATATTTATTTGTTAGCAGTCATGTATTTTATTTATTATTTAATATTTAAGCCATTAATTTATAGGGAATTTATATAGGGGTGTGATGAGTAATTTTTTCTTTGCAGTAGTGACATCTTTATAATCAAATTTTAAAATAATTTTTAAAAATATTTTTCCAGGTTGCAAAAGCGTTAGAATACTTACATCAACAGCACATTATATACAGGGATTTAAAATCTGAAAATGTTTTAGTTTGGTCTATGCCAGCGCCATTTCAAAACTATTTAGAACTGGTAACTCACATTAAACTTGCTGATTATGGTGAGTATTTATATGCATGTTTATTATAACTGATTTAATACAAAATATTAAGTAACTGTTTTGAAGGGTTCAGTCAGTAGAAATAAATTGTATTTCATTCAGATGTTGTAAATGAAATGTCAACTCTTCAATTGAAATGTAGTTGAATTAAATCGTAACATCCTAAATATAAACTATTTGTATTAGCTATAAATTGAAATCAAATTAAGCATTTTTGTTTCTTCTTCAGGTTATATTTATTATATTAATTTATTTTGGTGAATCATGAAACAATTAGTTTTTTAAGACATAGAACATTTGCTTCATCTTTTGATTTGTTTCTGGGTTTAAGTCAATCTATAAACTTATTATTCCAGGAATTAGTAGACTCACTTTGCCATCTGGAACTAAAGGCTTTGGTGGTACTGAAGGTTTCATGGCTCCAGAGATCATGAGATATAATGGAGAAGAGGAATATACTGAAAAGGTTATTGTTGTTTTTAAAGTTAGTTTTATGTATTTATTGTAGGGTCAATAAACAGTTTCTTTTAGGCGCTTGACTCATTTTGAACCTACTGTAAGGGACTGAACAATGTTAATTACAATATAAATGTAATTCTGTTAAACAGGTTGACTGCTTTTCATTTGGAATGTTCATTTATGAATTAGTCACTCTGCACCAGCCTTTTGAAAGCCACGAGTCGGTAAAAGAATGCATTTTAGAAGGAGGTAGACCACCGTTAACACATAGAGTGAGTACAATTGCGATTGGATTTCATTTTTTAATTGGTGTCCATTCTTTGTTGTTAATGGACTTATTAAATTTCAGGAAACGCAATGGCCTAGTTGTATTTTGGATTTGATGGTACTTTGTTGGTCGCATCAACCTTGCGATAGGCCGACAGCTTCACAAATAGTCAGCATATCATCTGCTCCTGAATTCACGCATATGTATGATGTAATGTCACTCAATCATTCTTCAAATATAACAACATCTGTGTCTACACCTCTTTTTCATAATTCTGGTATGTATACAAATTTGTAATCAAATTTAAATAAGTCAGGTATTAATGTTTACGCTGTTTTGTTATTTATATTTTCAGCGAACAGGTTTTTATTTAGATAAAAAATAACCAGGAAGTGAAAATAATGTAGGTATAGCCTAAATTAATGAGTTTATACTCTTTTCTAAACAAAATAATCAGGTTATTGGACATGGAATGATATTTATATGAACTTTATCAAATAAAAAATTAAATACGTCTTAAAAGGAATAAGAAATTTCATTTAGCTATGTCGAAAATAGAATAATTAAAAAATAAGTTTTAACCTTGGAGCCCTATAATGGGCAGAATTATTAAATATCTGAATGGTTTTGTTCCCAGAATACAGTTATCATGGAATATGGTTGGGATGTGCTAATGCCATGATATATCAGCTGTTGGCAACTGAGCAATCTTGGCTGCAGTACTCTAGTCTTGTGCCTCAACCATCCAATGAGTGCGATTACTCTCCCATGTGTGCATTTTCTCCAACCGCTGCTGCTATAGTCCACAACACTATTTGGATCGGGGATGAAACATCTCATATTTACGCTTATTCGTGAGTTTGATATTTTTAAATATCCATTTAATTTTAATTTATTAATTATTTTTTATTATTTATACAAATAACAATTGTATTATATTTTTTTTAATTAAACTAATTGCCACTTGTTGCATTGAGTGAATTGTCATGTTTTGAAATTACTTCTGTTCTTCAATTATAGAGTCCATGAAATGAAAAGGTTATGGTCATACACTTTAGTGGACACGGATACAAGTCCGGTTTTAAGATTGCTTTGGTTGGAACCTCTTCAACGTTTGGCTATAGCTCTAGGTTGTGGTCGTATTTTCCTTGTCACCGACACACCACCTACCACGTCATCAATGGGTGAAGGAAGCTTCGTGCTTACAGAACTCGGTTCCGCAACAGTTTTACATGATATCACCGCCATCTTTTCTCAAAATAATAAGTGAGTTCATTCATTTAGATGTTCTTGAATCCATCATTTGAGAAAATAGGTTATGAATGTATGCTCGTGTGATTGATAGGATTTGTGAGTTGTGGTGCGGAGAAAGCAATGGTGCGGTGTCAGTTTATACAATGGAGGATGGTATTGTTTCCAACTATGAATCTTTAAATCATTACAATCCAGTCATAGCAAATGTCGATGTGATTCAGCTGGTCTCTGGTACTGAGGAAAACCAGAAATACGTTTGGACATACGTTTATCCAGGTCTTGTGTAATATCTTTATTTAATATTGCAGTATATCAACAATTTCCACCAATATTTATCAACTGGTGATTTCGTTGTTTCAGGATGTGTGGTTTATCAGTGGGACGGAGAATCTAAAACAATTTTACACAAGTTGGATTGTTCTAAGCTGGTTCCTTGTTCTGAAAGTCTTAAGTCAATAAGCATTGATGAACATTTAAGTCCTGGACGGTGCCAGGTAATGATCAGTTATACTTAATCCACTTTAATGAACCATCAACACATTATTTAAATGATTTAACATTATTTAAATTGATTTTCAGGTCACAAGCCTTTGTACAATTGGTAAAGAGCTTTATATAGGAACAACGTGGGGTTGTATGGTTGTGGCTGAAACCTGGTCATTGCGTCCTATTACTGTCTTTCGCCCATACGAAGGTGAACTGTGCGCCATAATTGCACTTCAGGCAACAGAATCTCGACCAAGTGCAGTAGCTACATTTGGCAGAGGATACAGAGGACTTATATCGAGGCAAGTATTCTTCTGTAATTATTTTATGTCGTGGGAAATATTTTTCTTAATGGGGCTGTTAACATTATTTATAACATGTTTATTGAAGGGAAAATTAATTTCTAAAACTTCTTCATTGAAAATAAAAATAATGAAATATAAATTTTGAGAAAAATTTAATCTTCTCCAGTGTTAAATTCAGTTAATTGGTTAATAAAAGTTGGTGTTCCCTATTTTCAAATTTCCCATACAATTCCCCTAGTAGAATAATGGAAATAAGTAATTAAATAGTGAACTTTATATGATTTTTATATTTCAATTATTGTTGAACTTATGTTCAAATTAACACAAATAAATGTAGTGCAAAAGAAAGTGTAAAAAAAATCAATTTTATTTTTGTTTTAAATATGTGAAACTAATTTTATGTTTTTAAATATAGGTATAAGGAAGTGCCATCTAACATTGACGCGCAACATATTTATGCCATTCTGTGGTCAACACAGAGTTGGATACCAGTTTAAGTTATTACAAAATACCTAGTGTAAGTTAATATGAGCTTTCCTCATCTTAAAATAAGGGCATATTGAACGTAGGTTATATTAGAAACAATTGAACCTAGAATGATAGTTTGAACTCCATCCTGTTACACTAAGAATTAATGACACAAACGTGTAATTTTTAATTTTTACTGTTTTAATTTAAAACAATATTAATTTGTGATATTACTTTATTATTTTATGAGAATGTTGACATTTTCAATGTACAAATAATTATTTTATATGGATTGAATATTCGTGAATGATATGAGCACGGCGGCTCATAAGTTGTAAAAAATAAATTGTACATATATTTTTTAAATTAAAGGAAAATAATTTTCCTTTTTTGAGAAACTGCAACTACATGGTTGTTTTGTGGTGCATCATATATTTCATTTGTATAAAAATTATGGAGATAACATTATTTTATGTAATTCAAATATTCAAGATCACAAAATAAATACATTTATACTATAGTTAAAAAAATTAAGGAATTGAAATATCAAATCCAGAGATAAATTAAGCGATAAGATTTTATCTTAAAATATTGTTCAAAATTATGTTTTTGGTAATATTCTCATCATTTAGACGCAATAAAAATAATGTTACCTCCTTAATTTTTTACCAAGTTCCTAGAATAAAAAAGTAAGTAGTTTGTACATAGTGACATTCTCCCTTCGATGCGAAAGAACTGCACCATGTCAATTGTGCGAATGTTTCTCTGACTCATTATTGAAAGGTATTCGGGAATAATTATTAGAGGTGGACTAAAAATGTTAAATCAATAAAATATTGTTTCAAACTAGTTGTTTGTTGTGTGCATGCGGGGAATTCGTAGCTTAAGGTGTTTTATTTAACACATTTGACAAATCATTTATCATGAAACTGTAAAGATGAAACACAATTGAAATACCCTCCGATTCCGAGATTGTAGTTTCAGCCCTGCTAACATTGATTTAATCCTGCAAGCAACAATGGTTGCATATGGAAACCTGCTCAGGGGTACTTGGAAGTCACAACTTGTCATTACATTCCCATATCTTTGTTTCGCTTGTTCTCTTATAAATGTTAACCGCACGGTTTGTCCTTTTTATAATGAATACCGTTTTTTAATAACGCAGTTATAATCATATCAGCCACATTCTCTGGCTATAAGATTTATATTTTTTGGACGACTAATTGTAAATAATATGTGTTGTAATACGTGTCGGATATTTGTCACAAAATTTGCTCAATAAAAATGACACCAAACGATCCAAGGGTTTCATTTTCATATGCAACTGGTGGTGCATTAGATAATGCGCATTCATGATAAAGGAAAAAATTAACTGCCACATTCATTTTATCATAAATGTTCATATTTAAAGCTCAGGTTTTAATAGCTCCACTAGTTAAACTGCATTATATAAAGATCAAGTAATATTTATACAATTTTAATTTAAAAGTATGTAAACTGTCACAAATATGTTAACAATTTATGCACAGTTATTCAATTAAAAGTTGTATTTTCTATTATGTAAATTAATTTACTGTTTATGAATTGTAAGATAGGTTAAACAAATTTAGAACTGAAAATGTGTGCTATTATAATTTGCAGCTTTTTTATTGTGTTATTATTTATTTAATGTGTTTTGTCAGTGAGCGTATATGGTTGTATATACTGAAGTTTTTAATATTCTCATGTATAATGTTATTGTTATAACTGGACTGAAATAATTAAATTTGTTATGCAGATTTAGTTACTATTTAATTTTTAACATTTATTTTTATTTTTCCTTTAGGTTGTTTTGTTTAGAATATTCTTAAATAACTAACACATGACAACATGCAAGCTTAAATTCCTCATTTAAAACTTGACATTGAAAGTGTTCTACACTTAGTGACCAATGCTGATATTCAGGTGATTTATTACTAAGTCATTTAAATAAATCTTCCAATACATTAATTTATTTATAAAATGTCAATCATTAGAAGTATTGTAATAAAAAGTTTAATTTAAACCTTTGAATAATATAACAATAATTTCTGTTGTATACAAATGTTTTAAATTTTAATAATCTCTACCATTTAATATTTAACGAATGTGGATTATACGTTACAGCTTCAAATGTTGTGTGAAAATGTTTCTGGACAAAGTTGTCAATTGGGGAAGACAACAATGAGCTATATGCCTCATGTGCCCTTTCAATATTTCGGATATTCAGTTTTTTGTGTTCATTTTTCACCTCACCAAGCTGGCCTTTAATTAATGCTCCACCATTCAAACAACCTGAAAAATTTGTAGGTAAATTATACAAGAACATTAATTTTATTTATTTACATGATAAAATGAAATTTTACCTGACGGGCAAGCCATTATCTCAATGTACTGGTAATCAGATTTCCCTCTTTTAATTCTATTCACCATATTCTGTATATTTTTAAATCCTGTTACAACAGCAAATTTAAGTGATTTGCCTTCAATTTGTAGACATGTTTCTTGGAAATCGGATTTCCTAAAAAATAAAAACTTCCAATTAAAAAAAAATCACTAAAATTATAATAAGGCTTAGAGAATCTAGTAATTTTTAGAAATCAACTCTTTACAAGTGCAATAAGCGGTCATCTGCGTGAAATGTATGTTTGATTGTAGTGAAAGTGTAACTGGAGTTTGTACAGAATCTGCAGGTAAGCAAGGAGGAAAAACCTTTAGTTTTCAGGGCTGTCCTACCCAATTACAAATTACATTTACAAACAGTTAGCAACCCATTTACTAAAAATTAACTTACCTAACATCTTTGAAATCGATAGGACCAGAGTAGTCAAAAAGTGACTTAGCAGCGTGTGAGAACACTTGATGAGCATACCCTCCAGATCCTGACCCTTCAGAACATGCAAGAAAATCATCGGGCTTTTGAATGTCCCATGGCCAATCTATGTCTGTTATTTTTTCAGCTAACAGACCCTCGGGACAGTGTTTTTCCAACAGAATGTTTAGCTCAACTGAAAACAAGAATCTTCTGTGCAAAAGCTCATTTCTAAATGTAAGTTATAAATTATCTAGACATAAGTAACCCAGAGAATTAATTCACTTCAAACAAAATTATACCTCTCCTTTATGAAGATTTTTTTGAAAAAAGAACCGTTTTGAAAACTATTTTGACACTTTGGTACACAAAGAAACTAAAGGAAGATTCAAATAAACCTCAGGTGTTTATTTGACAGTCCACAATGATTATACCAGTGATGGAACTGAAGATCGTGAGACGCAAAAACTTGTAACATAAATAAGTGAATGGAGCCAAAAATACAAGAGTGGTAATATCATTTCTTATAATCTTCTCATAAAACCTGGTGTCACAGTATTATCCTAATAAATTAAAAGCCATTACAAAGAATAGGATTATCTAATAATACTAAGGCTACCATTCCACTTTAACTTTTTGAAAGTATATTTCTATTGCACTATAATTAGTCTGTAATATGGTGAGATATTGAAATGAAACCAATTTATTATTTACCAGGAGTTACCACACAATCAACATCCCTAACTCCGTTAACTGCAAACTGAGACCTAGAAGCCTCCAATTTTTTGTCATAACAGGGCATAATTGCCACATGATAGATCTCAGGGGGCCTCAAATTGTATTTGCTTGTTAAAATTTGTTTAACAAGAACTCCCATTATTTGCTGAGGGGATCTGGCGCTGCTTAAATTTCCTAGTAAGTAGTCCTTTGTTTTTTCTGCATAGCACACCCAGCCTGCAACAATAAATATTATTTTAAATTAAATTTTTGTGGTCTGCAAATGTTTGTTATATCATCACACTTGTGATTTTCTGACTAATATCATTGCACTCTTGCTGTGGGTGCTGATAAAATACTTCATTAACAGGTGACATGTGTACCTAACTTAATGACAATAAATTGGCCTAACTTAAAAATAAATAGATGAGTTAGAGATAGAAAAACATAAACGTGACAAGAAATATATTCAATATATATTAAGTAAGTACATCATCATCAATATTGTATTTTGTTAGGACATCAACTCTCTGGAAACTGGGAACCGTATATCTTACAGTGAATATGTTTCCATAACTGAATTTGGACATGCAATGTTCAACAAATGTATGAAATATTGTTTCCTCATTACCAGGGCATGTAGAAGCCAACATTGGTAGTGCAGATCTTTCTCCGCTGGTATACCTATTAAAACGTTCCATAAACTCTTTCTGTTCTTCCACCAATGCAAAATCTTCTGCAATTCCCATTTCTAAAACTATGTCCGCTCCCAATCTCTTAAACAAACCTGCAAAAAAGGAATTCTTGATCGTAACATTTTCTGTAAGCATTCTCGTGAGTAGAACTGATGAAAATTATTGATTGAATCAAATTTTATACCTGACATTTTCCCGAAAGCTTCAGCAGGGCTTATTTTACTAGCAACAGCCAATGAAAGAATAGGCTGCATAGCAACAGATACAACTATAAGTTTGTATCCTTCCTAAAAAATCAAATTCAGAAAATAGCATAAAATTCAGCTAACAGTATATAGATATTTGAAAGCTTTTCTTAAACACAGATTTGGTCTCATTACATAGTTCCTGTTCAAGTAGGTATTCCTAATTTTTATTCTATTTATTCATAAAAGACAGCTTATTATTTCAATTTTTGTACAAAACCATTAAAGAAGACAATGTGTTAGTGTCTTCAATATATCCATTGGTCTGCAATTAACTGTAATTTATATGAATAATAATTTATATGATATGAATTAAATTATTAGTTAGTTTCAGTGACTTACTACTGATTTATTTCTGAAAACTCTCAACATTTCATCGTGGCTTTGCTGATTAATAAGGACGGTTTCAGCAGTTGTTATACAGCCACTACACGCTAGACAATCTGTCAAGGAGATATCAACCCTTCCAAGTTTTCCTTCCACACCCGCCTAAACAAGTAATTAGAGTATTGGTCTCATTCGGCCTACATAATATAAGAATTTTGCTGAAAGTACAAGAATTACTTCATTAATGTGTATATAAGACCCGTCATCTTCTATCTTGATTTTTGATCCAGTTCCAACATGGGATTTTTCAATTTTAACAGGCTTGATGCATTCCTGCAACAAAAATAATAACCTCAGTTTAATATCTGATGAACAAGTTCATTAATAAACTAATGATGTTTCTTGATTAAATTAAATTGACATATATTGGAAATTGTAATACATAACTTATCCAAGATAACCAACAAGTGGATTAAAATCTTTACCAGTTAAAGGGTATAATTCTATAAGTAAATATTTCCATACCAAACAGTCCCAATACAGTTATCATCATAATAAATATAGAGATGAGTAATTTGTAGCTTGGAAAGTTATGGTCCAAACAGGAAAAACTGCAGTCACGTTAACTGAAATTCATACCTGAGAAGGCGTGATAAAATCATCTAGACTCGTCAATTGTAAAACTCCGCTAAATCCCGAAGCCATTTTCGCCTCTGGACTCGTAACCTTCGCGAATGGCCTGTTATCTGTAAACCTAGCAGTAACCTCCTGTTTTGTCCCCAACCTACTGTCAGTTGGGAAATGGCAGTTGACGGCTATTTTGAAAGGCGAGAAGTTTCGTAACGCTCATCCTTAAAATATGGATCTTTCCAAGTGGATGGAGGATTTGGACGAAGAAACAAGATCCCGGCCTATAGTTCTCGTAGCCATTCCAGGTAATAAAGCCTGTGTGCAATTTGTATCAGGACAATATGTTTTCACTGTGTGGTCGCTCGTAAGAAATGTAATCAAGGTTGACGATGAGAAAAAAAATGTAATGGAAACATTACAGTGTAATTTCGGGTGACACGCTCCAAAATTTAAAAAATTAAAAGCATTTAATCGTTTTTTAAGTTTTTAATGCTACCTAATAATCTAAGAATGTCTTCTATACAGGAGGAATAATTAATTTATCAAATGCGTTCGAGACATATTGTCGCCCTCAACTCGAATTTCCATTTGAGGAATCAAAATTTATTTAGAATTCCATTAAATATCTTTTATCCAAACAAAATACAACCTTGTGTACACTCAAAAATTACACAATCACAAGTTACATCAGGCAGATATCTAATTCTTTTCAATTGTTTCAAAAGTAAAAACTACTATTAAAAAATACTGACAATTACGTAAACACTTATTTTTATAAATGAAATAATTGTTATTATTATCTTATCATACCAGTGTTGTTGATAGTTTGTTCTTTATTGTTGCACACTGTAAAGACATTCACTGTCTATATAGATATTTAATATCTACCTATTGAAGGCTTCATTTGCACATTTAATAGTTTAAAAATTTGCCAATTGAATATTAAACCTGTTCTTAGCTCAGTGTGGTAGATATTAGCCAAGATAACTCTATGTTTTGTTTTGACAAATTTGAAATAATAAGTTATCCCAAAAACAAGGAATAACCAAAAGCTAGCTTTCTGAATATTGGGATACTTGTAATTTGTTTCCGAAAGTCCAAAATATAGAATACATGAGCTTTGATAGAGCATATTTTTTTTAGGGACCTATTACGAAATTTCCTTTTCTATTGAGCTTTTTGTTGTTATTATTCATTAGATCTATGTGTTACTTTTCCAACTGATCTGTTATAATATGTTTGATAAAAATATAACTTTTCAGGTTCGCATGATTCATTAAGCTATTCCATCAGACCCGATTCAGAGATTTCCCCCGATGCTGAACCTATTGTCAAACACATGGAACAAATATTCGGCTTCATCGTCCGCAAAGTAATGTTCAGGTGGTGTGTCACCCAGAAGTGTTCAATCGCCGAACAATTGAAAACTGGAATAAGGTATACTGCTCCAATCTATAAGTTTTATTCCATTTACACCGTACACAAGCATACTTGCATGCATACACATACGAATGAGGGTGATTTGATTAGTGCGGTAAAAAATAGTTTTAACACAATTTTTTGAACAAAATTATTTTTATTTGTCAACAATCTCCATTTAGAGAGATACACTTGGTCCATTGAGTTCCAAATTTTTTCATCCCATCCAAAAAGTATTTTTTTCTTTCTCTTTCTATATCAACACCGTAAAAATAATAGTATAGTTATTGTGTTTATTTGAAGCCATATAAGTTTTGATGATCATTTTAATTTTTTTTGAATACCCAATTGAATACTGTTATCTTTCAGGTATTTTGATCTTAGAATATCGCTGAAGCCGAATGATAAAAATTTCTACTTTGTCCATGGAATGTATGGCGACAAAATAAATGAGGCTCTCCGTGAAATAGTTACATTCCTGAATACAAACGAGAAAGAAGTAGTCATATTGGACTTTCAACATTTTTATGCATTCTCGCCTGAAGATCATGTCAGACTGAAAGAGACGTTGAAGGAAATATTTGGACCGATGCTTTGTCCTTTGCCAAATGATATTGCGAATGTCACACTAACGTGGATGATCTCAGAAGGATACAGGGTAGGGTGTATTTATAATTTTTATTTTAAACTGATACTTTGAAGTTGGAATTATATTGTTATGCATGCTGTTTTTATTTCCATACTTAATGATGCTTTAGTGTTTATTATTGGAAATACAACATAGTTGTTATCAATTAAGCAGTGTTTATAGTTTGAACTCTAAAATTTGACTGCACAAATATATACAAAATTTAAAATAGGAAATTTTTTTTTACTTTGTTAAGGCAGGTTTCAAATCATGTATATTTTTGAAGTCCTTATTTGCCTTAGAAAATTCATTCTGTTTCTCTATATGTAACTATAAAAAAAGTTCCATATATAACAATTTTCTTTACCCTTTGTGGCACACAAGAGACATGTATATAACATCAGCATCACAGTTTTATTTAATTTGTGTTCGATATTTACACAACTGGGGATAATATCAAAGCATTAACAGATGGTGATGCCATTCCTCCAAACATTCGCAAGTAGCTTAAATTATTTTATTCTAAATATTTTAGTCTTATTTATTATTATCTATTTTTGTATTACTTCTTATTTGCCTTAGTAGATTCATTTTATTTCTTTATATGTAACTAAAAAAAAGCTTGATAGCAAAAACTTATCTGATATAAATAAGTGTGTAGAGGTAAAAAATTACAAGAGTGATAATGCATGCTTTTTAAATATTCAAATTTTTTTCCTCATGAAACTTGGCATTATAAAAAGGGATTTCATCTTATCAACTTCCAATCTGTTACCAGGACATCTTTAATAGATAAAATTAAGAATCTTGTCTCTTGAAACAAGGCAATCTACACCTGGTCGCTGAGTTAATCCGCCAACTTGGAGTTACTATCAGATCTAACTTTATTTATTTTCAGGTAATCGTGATATACCGGAGCAAAGGCTACGAAGGTGGTGCGCTATGGCCCTCGAACAAATGGCCTACGCCTTGGCCTGAAACAATGTGCAGCTCGTCCCTGGTGGAATTTCTCGATGAGGGCCTCAACAACAGACCGACGGATGCCGGCTACGTCTCTCAGTGTATATTGACACCGACGAAGTGCACCGTAGTCCGCTATATGTTCTCGAGCCTGAAACGTAAGTGCGCCCTACCTGCGGCCTCCGTGACAATACCGTGGCTCAAGTCCCGGCCTCCCGGTGTTCTCAACGTGGCGATATCTGACTTCGTCGAAGATAACGACTCGATTTTTCCAAGGACGGTCGTTGCGACAAACAAATCGGATGCCCTTAAAACGCCCAACTTAAATTAAATTTCCACTCGCATTGCATACTGCGGTACTGCCATTTAGTCACTTTATTTGTAACTGAGATATCGTTTGACTGCATTTGAAGCGGGGCCAGTGTTAGGTTTTGGTGACCACAACTCAAGTATGAAATGAAAGGCTCAAACCTGTGTCCTCCTGCTTATCAGACTGATGCTCTTACCATTATATTTTAGAATTTTGTATTTAATAATGGATCGGTTAAGCCTTAAGTATTTATTAAATGTTTGTACTTGATTGTTGGGACAAACAATTGGTTTAAACTTTACGTTCAGAGCTAGCTCAAACAACTAGGAAAATACTGACACTAAAATCTTGGGTACTTTGTTCCACTCTCGTTCACACACTTGATATTACATTTTAACACAGCTGAACAGCACCGAGGAACAACAACAGTACAGCTCAACTTGATATAAGCAGTTATTTCGAGGTAGATATTATTGAATGGAAACCTATCATAACAGTACTGGAAGCATGGCATAAACATGGTCAGTAATAAACTGTGGTGGAAAGATTTGGAATCCATTGCTGCCATCCATCTACTTTCATCTCGATTTGCAAATATGCATTAAGTATTTAAGTAAATCTATAGTTAACAGCCTTAACTGGTTTTCATGACCCTTGTGTGGGTTTATGTAAGTGGCCTACCACTTATTTCCATATCTTCGTGTATGCATGTACTATTATACATTTTGTGTGTTTGGTAGTGTGGAAGGTCAACCCTGAGAGAAAAAAAAGACTATTAGAAAAAAATGTTTGTTCGCGTTTTGGGTTCCTTAGAGAGGTTTAATTGGATTCTTTCTGGAAAGCTCTGATTGATTTTAATAACTCTGTATTTGTGAAATGACGAGTCCCAACATTTTGAGGGGCTATCACGCATTATCTCTTTGCAAGAAAATAACTAATAAAATTTTACAAACTTTCACAACATATATGGACGTGGTCAAAACTTAAAATGCTGATGTAAAAATCATTTCAAGTTTTTAATTATTGAAAAATGAACAAAATTGATCATTGTGCTTCAATTTTAATCATTTTAAGCTAATATTAAGGCAGCTTCTGGTTTGAATGATAATTTTGTGTGACATATTCCTAATATTTATTGAGACATTATAGATCCCCTCTTTTAATTCTCATGTCTCTCCTATAAAGATTCTACATAGTTTAGTTTAGACAAATTATGCTTATTGTTTTTTTAGTTACCTGTATACCGTCCATGTACAATATAAACAACTATTAGCTTTATACTCATAGTTTTAGATGTATTAAAAATTAATTACTGTGTAAATTAATCAATTTTCTATGAAGTTTTTTAGATCTGATAACTTTTCAAGTTAGTCAATTTTTCAATATAAAATATGGAATATAAGGATTTTACAATTTTCTCTTTGATATGTGTTACTCTAGTTACTTATTATTTGTTCAAGAAATTATATTCCTGTGAAACTTGGAAACATATGACTCTACAATTTGCTCATAAATCAATTCTCTGCAGTTTGCTCATAAATTCGTTAGTACAGTTTTATTTTACCTGATAAATAAAGCCATTCCATAGTATATACACTAATCAGGGATTCTGTTTGCAGACAATGTGAAACTACAAAATTTAATAGCGAATTTTAACACATGCAATGTAATATTTTTAAAATATTAAGATTAAGATGGGAAGAAGAAAGAACCCCATGTATGTATTCCTATTTACCTAATTTAAGTATTTTATAACTTAAGTATTTTATGTATGCAATTATTGATTCCTTCAGCATGAAACTGTGATTTTTTTCTATAATCTGCTTATTAAGCATTCTTTTCAGGGTGGAAAAAAGAGAACATGAACATTTTTGGTGGGCGGTCTATATTCTATTCGAGCTTTGTGGGTTTTTTGGCTTACTGTTAAGTTGTCAAGATCTCTTTTAAAATTAATTACTATCACATGATTTTGATTCATGTTTAAGTAAAAAACTATCCTTAACTTTGACAGTCAGTTCTCAAATTTAAGCAATTTAACACTTTGATTATAACCATGTAATAACAATTGAATTTTTATTATTATTTTTATGGAACCCTTCTGCAAGTGAGAGGTCACTGTACAGTCAAAGTTTCCTTTGTGATTTTACAATTAATTATTCCCACCTATTTATTTATTGTTAGTAGTCACAGTACATATAGTACTGTAGTAGTTAACGAATTGATTATACATTAATCCAAATCTTTTCTTTTGCAAATTGTATTTATTTAAAATACAAATATGAGGTTTGAACATATATCAGTCTTTATTTCCAAAATATAGTGAAATCACTTGTGACTTCCCATATAATTGTTATTGTCTCTTTGTGGTCTGTTCAAAAAGTATCACGAATTTTGGGTTTTTTCAAAAATTATTTATGAATATCTATTTTGTCCCTTTCAAAGTAATCCCCACCAGATATCATACACTTGTCCCAACGTTTTTTCCAATCCTCAAAGCACTTCAAAAATTCATTTTTTGTGATCTTGTTAAGCCCCATCTTCGATGCCGTTTTTATCTCCTCAATTGTAGTACAGCGTCGTCCTTTCATGAGCATTTTCAGTTTTGGGAACAAGAAAAAGTCAGAGAGTGTTGTTTTTGTACGCTTCCGCGCACTTAATTTTGTTTTTCACACAAAATTTGACACAGATTCTCTGATCCATTTTTCGGAATGGTTAAAAATCGATGATGAACCATAAAAACACGCAAGAATAGCGGCTTTAAAAGATTAACTGAACATCAACAACAGCTGGAATTGTCGGGGCATAACTGAGATACATGTGTACAAGTGAAAGAAGATATGCATACTGCATTGAAGGAACTGCATGATTCCATTAATTAATAAATAATTAAAAGTGTTTTATATTTTTGTTTTCTTTTAGGAAATACCATTTTTTGTTTATTTTAAATTTAAAAATATAAATGTGATACTTTTTTTTGTTAGAAATCAAACTAAATATTTCATCCCAAATATTTTCTGTCCGAATATTTAGCAAACAATGCTCATTATAATAGTTTAATAATTATGCATCCAATTTCTTTGTAGCTTCAATGAACCCCGTTCCTTTTAAATAAAGAAAAGGGACATACTTTTCTGTCAGTTGTATGCTTGGAATGGAGTTCAACAGACAGCATTTGGTTGGTAAGTATTGGCAATTTTCATTCACTACTTTTATTACTACTAATCATTACTAGAGAAAATTCAGTCATTTACATACCCATATGTTTAAGTAAGTCCCGTAACCATAGGGGTTGAGGTAAAACAAATATAGATAAAATTATATTATCTATTAAACTGGGGATTTCGATTTTTTTACCATTAATTTTAAAGTGCAAAGATGAGTTACATATATTGTGAAAATTTTAGCTGATTCCTGCAGAAATAATGGGGAACAAAATTAATTTAGAAGAAATATTGGAAGAATTGTTTTATTATTTTATAAAGTTACAATAACAATGACAATATATCAGCCTTGCTGTTTATATTGTTTGTTGTATAAGTGGTAAGATTCAGAGGCCAGAATGAAAAAGAAATTGCCACTAAAGCTAATATTGCACAGGTATCCATTGTGAATAAGACAGATTATAATAAACAGGGGATAGAATATTGAATAGTCCTTTCATTTAAAATATTTGAAGAAATTAATTTTATTAAATCTTACAATTTCAGTTTTCACTGCTTAAGTTTTTGAACTAAACTGTATTTGTTGGAATATAATTATTGATACATGCATAACTAAACAAGAAATAACAAAAATGTATTACAGTTAAATCATAAGGAACAAAAAGGATAGAGAAATTAATTTTAAAATGCAGACTGTTAACCTTCCTGTACAGGATACAATAGATTGAGGTATTAAAATAACAGCACTCTGTTTTTGCTTTGCTATAATATTAAATTATTTAAATACTTAAAAAACAATCCATTAATAAAAATAATATACCATTTTCTGCTTAATTAATAAATAACAAAGTCAATAAAGAATCAAGAGCCAGTCAAAACAATGGTTCAATGAAAATGAAAGATAGGAGTGAAAATAAATCCTACAGTAATTTATGAGTATCATATGCAGTATTTAGGTGGAACAGTTTTTTAAGTTCAGAAATATAGACTTGCCTACATCTACATTATTGGCACTTGATAAGAAATCATTGTTATTACAGAGCTTTGACTTTTAACTGTTTCATCTTCGGGGCTTTCTTCTTCATCTGACGTTTCATTTCTTTTTCCTCCCATTTTCTCTGTTTCTCAGGGTCATCCTCCTATAAAAAATAAATAATGCATCTGTGGATACCATGTGGCAAGCATAAAGAACCAACAAGAAATTCATTTGAGTACATATTGCTGATCAATTCTAAACTTTGATTGACATTAAGTTGATCAATTTATATGGCAATTGTTCAGCATAATAATAATTCTCTAATTGAACATGTTAGTGTCTCATTTTTCATAAAAAAAGATTATTATAATTATATAACAAAATGCATTACTATCTTTTGACAGGTCAGTAATTAAAACGAACCTGCAAGATACGTTCTTTTTCTTGACGCCTTTTCTCCTCCCTTCGAGCAGCTGCTGCTTCTGCTCTGGCTGCATGGGTTGTTTTTAAGAACACTTCTTCAACTCTGGCCCTCTTTTTGTCAGCTTTGTTCTTTGCCTGTAATTTAAGATGGTATGTATATTGTATACTATACAACAGAAACCAACAAATTGACACTCTAAATAATAAGAAAATAATACAATAATAATATAATGAAGTATCCAACGTGATGCTTTTAAGATTTGCAATATCTTTTTTCAGGAAATTCTGATATTTCATTTTCATCTGTTCAGTTTTCTCTAAGTAGTTTGTTAGGGGTAAACAAGAATCATAATTAAATTCATACTGTTAGGACAAATTTAACGTGTACAATTAATTGTACAAAACAGTAGTGAACATTCACGGAAGTTCAGTCAAAAATGTTGAATCAAAATTCATCATAAATATGATTGAATGGTATCATATGTTACCTCTTTGGACAACCTAAATCTTTTCACTTTTTCCATTGAATAGAATACAAGATTCATTAGAGGTTTCATTGCTTCCATTGCATCTTGAATAGTTCTGCCTTTAGAAGGAACGTTGAAACCGAACAGAAGTACTTTCTTGGTTGGTGGTAGTTTTGTCACAGCTGTCTCCCTGAAATCACAGTATGTAATTACTATTATGCTTTTTTTAGTCTAGTGGTGAGCTAATTCCAATCTGTATCAACAATTAGCACAAATACATTTATTGCTAAATATAATTATTTTCCAATTGATCAATTTTAAATCAAGTGCAAATTGGCACAGTACAATTTTTTCAGTATTTATTTACTGTGCAATTTTACAGTAAAAAAATAAAATAAAAAATTTAAATCATGCAAATTCATGCACTTTAGGTAAAAGTGTAATTTATGTAATGTAGGGTGAGCCATGAACTCTGATTAAAATTATTAAAAATACAAAAAAAAATTTCAAGTAATTAATGTAGATTAAAAATTGAATAAACAACTCTGATTAAAATTATTAAAAATACAACTAAAAAAAATTTCATGTAATTAATGTAGATTAAAAATTGAATAAACATATTCATATTTAAGTACTGCACAAACAGATCTATAGAATACTGACTCCTGTTGCTTTGGTCCTGAAAATTGGTCTGAAAAGTGGATATAATCTATGAGGCTCGCATTTTTGGTCAAGAAAGATGTCATTTTGGTGTCCAACATCGCTGAACTAACTTCACCCATCTCTGACATGACAACAAACTGCATCGGTAAGCCCAATTTGTCTCCCATCCTTTTTTCAGGACAATATACGCTCTGAAAAAAAATCAATCAAAATGAACCGTGATGAATGAGAACAGCTTTTAATTATTTTTGTTGTCAAGAAATTTCTCTTGAGTGTAAATTTACACAGGCATATTTATAGATATTACTAAATTGTACTCATTTATGATTATTTTTGTGTTATATCATTAATTGGTTGAAAAGTTCATTAGAATATTCCTTTTGTAACTAATTACCTGGTAGTGTAAAAAACAGATTTTTTCCATCATAACTACAGACCTTTGTCAACAATTATTTTATGCAAAATCAGCTCTCTTTTATTAAGCAGTTAATTTTTATTGCAGGAAATCCATGCAAAACTAAGTACAATGTCCTTTCTTTTATATGGAAAAATAGGAATTTTTGCTTATGTTAGCACATAAGGATAATGTAAAGCGACCAAAAATATTTGGGAGTAATTAATTAGGTACTATATTATTACCAAATCTGCCATTTCCTTAACTAAGCGGGTGGCAGTTTTCTTAACAGCAACGCAGAAAACAAAACTGTCCATGTCCTCCTTGCTCATCTCGACTTTAATGTGGATCTGGTCCATTGTGGGCCTCATCATCTGAGCTATAACCGCCACGAGGTCTTGCCTCTGTAAAAAATAAATGCCTTCATTAGAAAAAAAATTATGACAATTCTTTCAGAACCCATTAACCGTTAAAATCAGAATTTAAACAATATTTACTTTTATGAACTTTAGTTCGACGAGCATTCCTTCACAGCAGGTTCTTCCACTGCACCACAATGTGTAGAGGTGCTCTGACTCTTTCATCAAGCCGCGATTTTCTATTTCTATTTTCCCATCATCACCTGTTCATGACAATAAAAGATTCCCATTATTATAAACAATTTCTTTTATAAACCCACTGAACAAAAATTGAAACTATATAATCAAAAAATTGCTATAATCTTACCTACTAATGAAAAATTTTCCTCTAAAATTGATTTGTGAGTTGAATACCAAACATTTGCCATTTTACTATTCTTTGCTTTACCAGTGAAAAAGTTTATGAAGTAGACAACAAGGCCAGCTATCATCAGCATTTCCAAATAGAAGCTGTCCCAATTCGATCGAAAATGCAAGGGAACCTATCATTAAAGAAATTATTATTAACCTTTAATTCTTACTCCTACAGGTGTAGAAATAATATTTAAAATCCGTACAACTTTAAGGAAATAACTTACTTTGGTTATGGTAATCTTAGGTGCTTCTTTCTCATCTAATTTGCTGCCTATTCCCACCCTGTCACTGTCGAAACCTTCAAATTCCTCTTCATCTTGGAAATGCTCGAATTCACTATCCTCGTCCTAATAAAAACAATAAAAAAAATTGTGATTTCAGAAACTCGTGTTGCAATAATTCAGAATGAAAATTATTTACATATAAATGGATTTATACTTTTAAAATAGATCAAAGGACTTGGTTAATGGTTTTTGTTATGTTTTTATATTTTTTTTACTGCTTCATAACAGTGCAATAAGGCTTCTATGGCCTGTTATGTATGAAATATTTGTACCTAACTGAACTACAGGTTTACCTCTACTACAACCTCAACATCATAGCCGTCATCTGCAGAATCTACATTTCCCGTATCTGGAGCTTTGGCCTGTGGTTTTTCATCGTCGGTGTGACTTTTTATGTCTTCGTCTTCGAACTCTTCGAATTCAGCAAACTCATTGTCCTCAGCATCTTCCTGGTATTGAGGTGTGGCCCATATCTGATGTCCCAATAGAAATATGCAGGTCAGGACTACAGCGATCCGCATCCTTGCATTTACTGGACCCTGGAGTAAAGGTAACATTAACAGCAAACAATAATAGTATACATTAACACGAGGATATAAATATTAAGGAGATATTGACTGAGAATTATTTAGATTAGAACCCACTATAACAAATTGGGTGATGAGAGAGAAAAAAGGTTTTCGGTTTCTGCTAACAGTATTAGACAAATCTTATTACTAAAATTTGACGTAATTTAATTAAACCCAACAGTTAAGAATTTTCGCAAATGCGAACGATGTAAATACCTCGATGGGACACGAACATTGGGGTTAATGAATAAAAGAAAAAATAGACCAAGCACTGCAATAAATCTTTTAAAATACCCGGAACGCTTACCTCGGGAAAAACTGAAACGTTCCGACTTGAAAGAGGAAACTGAAAGATGACGACTTAAATTCTGTTATTACATTCTTCTACATATCGGCGCAGTCATTTCCAGTGGTTAAGGTTAATGCGACGGAGACGAAAAACGAGTCCAGAAGTCGCAATTACTTTTCTTAACGCAATCGTATCTAAGGTAAATTTATATTGTAAAGTAAAATTGCTTATTCGATATATTTTGATATATATTCGATTCTTGTTATTTCTCATAAATGAACATATCGGTAGTTTGTATATATCGAGAATACATTATGCGGAATCTGTGTATTGTGAATAATAACTACTAATTTTAGACTTTTTTTCAGAGTTAATTAATAGTGAGTGTATTTAAAAGGAAAGGTTTTTAATTTGATTATTTTTTCCCCTAGATCTTTTGTGCTGTGGATTTTTGTGTTCTCAGTGTGGCCAGCCTGGAGTGAATTTAAACTCGGTCAACAGCTTGATCGCAGTCGACAACTGTTACAGTTCGGGTACGGTGGATATATTTCGCGTTATCACTTAACACTGGTGTGTGCCCGTTTTTTGCCCGAGAATCCGGTCTGAAAATTTCAGAAACAACTCATTTCGCCGGAAGGTAGGTTCAACCAGATCCAAGTTGATCCGAGGAAATTGGAGTCCGGACGGCTTCGATTTCCGAACGTCCCCTGGACAGTGCTCGCTTTCTAATTTTTCTCTCTCTCTCTCTCTCTGTTCTCCCAGATCCGAAGATTCCGAAGAAGAAATGAACGAACAGGATCTCCACTTGGCCAAAGCCATGGCCGGCATGGACCCGCACTGCTGTCCGCAGTCTTCGAAGAAAACCGTCGTGAGCAAAGTGCAAGACAAAATACAAGGATTCAGGTAGGACGAGTTTATTTTTTATCCTCGGATTCTCTTGTTCGAATGGGACGAACTGTAGTTTTAAAATTTTGAAACTTTAATTGAAAATAATCAACCGCTTCATGGCAATACAAAACATTCTCCATGATTAAACTGATTTCATCTGTAAATGGAAAGACTGAGTCTCATTTTGCCATCTTGCCAGTTTAAAAAAATTACCTAAATTGCTCCCAAACAATACACCTTATACTCCCAAGTAAGAGTAACATTTCACTTAAAAACTAATTTGAAGCTTTCTACTTAATGCATGAACCAGGAAATGTTTCTGAATACATAAAAAAATTGGGAATATTGAGCCATTAATTTGATTAAAAATGGAATATTTAGAATTAAGTATTACTGTGAAAGACCAAATTTCTCATGGACACACTGTTTAATATGTAATAAATTGTTAATATTTTCTGGTGATGGGTAGTACAGCTTAATGCCACATTAACAACATTGTTACATATTTATTATATTCTGTTTGTTGTCATTTTATAATACTGCAGTATGCCGAGAGAGAAACTTATCAGGTAGGATTTTGTTTTCAGTAAAGAGAAAATTGTTGTTAATCTCATATATATATATATATATATATATATATATATATATATATATATATATATATATATGTGTGTGTGTGTGTGTGTGTTTGATTATTGATGAGGTTTCTAAAAGTTCATTTCTTATAAATCTGATTGATAAAACAATGAAATTCGGGGTTTCATAACTTGATTTAGACTTTATTATCACCTGACTACCTCTGTTTATTAGTCCTAACTGCTTATTTACTATGGTCATGATGTTGACATCAATCTTTCATTCATCACCTGGTAATTGAGTAATTTATTGAAAGCATATTCTATTCCCTGCAGTTTTAATCTTTCAAATTTTTGTTCAATTTTACTAGTATAGTTTTATGGATTTTTTACTGATATTATTAGAGGAAGACTGGGAAGTAGGGAACAAATCTGGTGCCGGTATTTATAGACAATTGCCAGATAGGAGTGGGGCCAACCCCTCTCAAAACTAGTGCTCTAATGGGATCGTTATTACCTGCTTGGATAGCCGCCACATTTGGTACAAGAATTATGAAAGGAAAATCATTTATTTGAATTATTTATTATTAAAGTAGTCATTATTTTTATTTTATTGCCCGCTTCATATGGTACTCCATTTTGAACTTTATCTCAGTATTCCCACGAGCGCTAAGGATCATGGATGGACGTCCTCCGGATGTTCAAGTTGGCTTTGACTAACTTCGAACACCTAAATTCACTAATGCGCAGAAACAATAGATTATTTATAAAATCGATTTATATATCCATCATCTTTTTAATGACTTCTCACCAAAATCAATTTACTGCTATAGATTCCGTGTGCATTGAATTATCATAATGACCATTACAGTTTTAATATGAAAATTTCTTAACACTCGTAACATATTCCTGTACCGTCTTTGCGGATATCAGGTCGCCTCGATCTACCGACAGATTTTTTATTCATTTCCCCTCCTGATTTGTACACGTTTCCTCTAATAAAGGAATAGCAGACAGAAGTAATCTTTTCCAGCCAGTAATTCAACAACATTCGCAGATTAGAGATTAAAAAGATTCTCCAATCCGTTTTTTACCCTGTCTGTTTTCGCCATTTTTGAATTAGTAATAAGTAGTTGGCCCCCATTTGCATATAAACTTATACTTAACGCCAATTGTGTAATCCTCTGAAATAGCTTTAGTCTGGGGGATTATCTGTTTAATATACAAAGGGAGTATATAATCCCTAATTGAACTTTGGCTTCCGACTTTGGAAAGGGTGTCTTCACCGATTACTGTTAAGTTACACTGTTGCCGTGATTTAATTTATTCTGAAAAAAATTATTTTACAGCCGCAACTCCAGTTATGTAACAAAGAAAAAAACAACAGTGATTGAAATAAATGAATCGAAATTGAAAATAACTGATTGGCACCAATTGATCGTAGACGAATTTAGGCTTTCGGGATTAGAATGTAGGAAAATTTGGGTAACATTTACTAACTACATCGTTTATTTTTCGTTTATTCTAATAGCATACATCTTCCTCGGATTTGAGAAATCGAAAAATTGTTGGCATTTTTTGAGATACCGGTATTGTAATATCAGAAATTATTTTAGTCCAATCCATAGTTGTAATTACTGTCTACATTATCTGGAAGTCATATATATGTATATATCTTTATTTATGTGTGTGTAGAGAAGGAGATAGACTTATATACAGTACAAAAGAACAGATATTCATCTGAAAGTCATACGATGTTGAGAGTAACATGACGTCCGTTGGTTTTTTGTCCTATCCGTTGTCATGACAATGGGAATAGATTATGGCTACGATGAAGTCGTGGGAAGGAATTGAGATTATTCCCAAAGAATCAGTTTTGTGCAATACAAGATTGTTTAATTTATTCGGATAATACTCTCAAGGATTTTGATATAATACCGTTGATACGGGCATTTTTTCCTTTAAAAAACCTTTATCCCTTGAAAAGATACAAAGAAACCGTTTATTAAAACGAATATTTGAATCGGAAAACGAAAATTTGATCCTTGGTAAATTCGGTCATAAGGTAAGAGAAGGACGTATATGAAAGCATTTTATGCAGAAGTATTTATTTCTCCTGATTTCCCCACGATTAATCGGTTTATTAGATAAGACATAATAAGCAATGAGATATAATCGATTTTAAGCCGTCATTGAAAACCGAACTCCATCTTGTGTGACCATTAAAGAAAAATATGTTTTGCTTTACTGTCTACTGGTTGCGCCCATTTCTTATATACGATTAAGAGACGTAGTCATAATAATGTTCTCTTTTTCAATTTTGGTCTTGAATAATTACAGTTAAAAAGATATATAGATCGCGTGGGACTTTTAAAATTGTAGGCGTTACAATGAAGGCTTTGTTATATTGTAAGTGATCAAGTTTTGAAAGATGTGGCAGCTAAAAAGTGAAGACTTTATTATATTATAATCTAATGCAAAGGGACAGATTTATCTTATGCCAGTAGCATCCTGCCAGCGTTGACAGTTCAGGAAATTTACCTACGATTCATATTATTATCATTCCACGTCGAAGTTTCTGTTTCCAATAGGGAGAATTCTATTCTTCTAATCGTTTCGTAAATGCTTTTTCATTAGAGGCCGATTTACGGAAAATCAGTAAAAGAATTCAGAAAGCAGTACATAAAAGTCAAATACGTTTATCAGGTCTGTACGCAATTGGAGTCCTTAACAAACCAGTCGGCGTAAGCGAGTCAAAGGCGGTCCCTTTTGTACCATTGAAGTCCCAGTTCACGATTAAAGTAGTCCTAGTTTCCATATTGGTGAAGCTATAATGGGAAACATGAAAGGGAGTGGCATATCAACATTTGAGAATATATTGTTAACTTATATTTTACAAGCGAAATTTTAAAGCGACAGTTTAATTTGTACAATAATCATGTCTTGAACATGATTCACGTTCAGGCCTTGTTTCGATAATTTTCGAAGGCAGAAGATACGGGATTGTATATTTCAAATCACTGGATTTTGTTCTTCATCTTCAAGTCAATTTCATTGCTACAATAAACAGAAGTACCGTGGTCTAATATTTAGTTATGGAAAAATATCAGAAATGATTGGCATTAGTCTCCTAGTTACATAAAAGACGACTAGGAGGAATATCATTTATTCTGCGATTTACGTAGTATATATATTTGAGAGATACTGCAAACTATTTAAATGTTTTACGTTTTACAAAAGTGTCAGTACTTTTATAATAGTTCTTAGCTATTTCTGAAAACAAATTGCTAAGCACCTAATGAGCGTGGTGTTTTTTTTTTGGCTTTTTGCCTTTCTAATAACTTGTTCCTGGACACCAATGACTCTCAATAACTCTTTCATTTTGAATGACCAGTACCGGACTTTTTTAATAGTCGGCAAATGGTTTAACAGCTGCAATTATTATCCATACACCTGTTTTTAGTATAGATAGTATGGGAGTGAGGTGTTTAAAATACCTATTTGGTGGCCGGCGAGGGTTTAGAATACCGCCATTTTTGCTGTCTCTTTGGTGTTCCATTATTTGACAGTTATCTCAATTCACTATTGCACAATAACTAAGTATTAATGAACATAAATGAAAACAATGCAACAGAGGGTTAATTTTAACATAATATGTACATCGGTTATTAGAAGAGCGGAAAAATCCCGGTGGGTGGCATCCTTTCTGGACTGTTATTTTCTAACAGTTCTAATAGGACACTTAAACACTACTGTTATTTTTGTTTGCCTCATTCTTTTCATACCATTGCAATAGGAATTCCGTCACCCCGAGACATCTATTTAAACTATCTGTAATTCTTGTATTACCTTTCCTTGTAGACAGTTTCATGAGTTTTCAGTTCGTATTCAGGTAACGAATTACCGTAAAACGTCGGGAATAATGTGATTCTCGCATGCATGACGCTCGTATGCATGTGGGTTGTATAATTTCAACTGTCGGATTTGTAACGTATTAGACGCATTTCCGTCTTTAATTTTTTCATTGCAGCGCAATTTAAGGCGCATTTAAAATGTACATTAACATATTTATGAGGGTAGACAGTCCCCTTCTGCTTTTAAAACAGGGTTCGGTCGTTAGGATGTAATCAGGTTTCGATTCCCACCGAATTAAAACCTCTCGTTTTAATTATTCGCTAATTGCCCCTTTTATTATCCCTCTTCTGAGATTCGCGTTCAGATTTCGGGAACTCTCTCAGATCTCGAGATCGCCAACGTAATGATGGTCCTCGAATTGAGGAAGTATCGCATAAAACATGACCGCCTGCCATTAAAAGTTTTACGGCATTTTTCCTGCGGGTTTAATAAGTCGATAATTTTTTTCATGCGTGTAAATGATACTCCCTCTAGAAAGGATACGAACCGCCGCCGTATGGGCGTTACGAATGGGGGAAGGCGCGGTCGAATTTACCCTATCCTTGACCGTAATATGGCATAACTTTTTGAATTATGGAAATAGACGTTTTATTAGCGTTTGGAAACTTTCTGTCCGGCTAACCAGTCTTAGGTTTTATCGAATAATACGACTAAACAATTGTTTTACAGCGTCTCTTCTACATATTACTGGCCATATTTTCCATGTATTTTACGTCAAACAGAGAACGAACATTTTATACATATAAATACCATTAACGTCTTAAATTTCCAACAAAATATAAACAAAAAATTTGTTATACTATACGAATCTAAAAAACACGAATGAATACACCATAAATTATATCTTTTATTAACGCGACAACAATAAATGATGCTCATTTTATTTCGTTAAATTCCTGCGATTCGGCCTACCTTTTTTTAAAAATAAAATCACTTATATGACCCATATAGAAAGAATATTATAAGATATGATCCGCCTCTCATTAGGTATATATTAAATTTTTCCGGTCGATGGAGTTTCAACTCTTTTCAAATGCCAATATTGGCCACAAATATGCATTATTACTACTGCGATAATTTTCTATTGTATCCTTAATTCTGAAAATGTTAACATCTTTATATGCGTGAATTTCTTTTTGCTTTGTTATAGTATATTGTAAATTTTCGTATCCGTATCTACTACTTACATATTAATGCGGACAGTCATTAGTCAAGTAAAACTTAATATTGAGACTGCGGTCGGGGATGTTATACCGCTTATTAGATATGCGTGTTTGCCTTTGGGGTTTCAAATTTAGGTACCGGCCTAGGTACTGATACAATATAAAAGAGGTCAGCGGTGAAACTGTTCCGTAGTAAGTGCCTCAGGCTGGCTATTGGGTTTCACAAACAATTTCCCAAAGGAATTTTGACGTTAATGTAACTAAGAAGCATGCCGGGCGGACTAGGACGGAGAGAATAATAATCGAATAATGTTTAAATTAATTACAACAAATTATTGCTGCTTTTGTAATTAAATGATTAAAGTAGTAGTTAGAATTTTTGTCCGATTCCCAAGGAAAAGGAACATTCCACCATTTTCTTTAACGAATGTTGCTACGGATGTTTAGTTAGTTGTTACAATGATTTTCCAGTTTTAACATGTGTATTCTGTACGTGCTCCGTGTATATAGAAGACTCACGATTTAATTGTTACTTGGGTGCTTGGGCTGTAGTGTTTGGAATAGCGCATCGTACATTCTGGTTAGCCCTTACAGGTCTTGGATTTCGATCCTCCCCGATTGTTACACTTCTACCTTAACTGATCACAAACAGTTGTATTTGGAAGCAGTAGTTACTGTTTTTTTTAAGACACAACAAAGCCCAAAATGGCGCTAAGTATGTCGGATTATATAGAGCTCATTACTGGCAAATCGTGTACGGACTTAATTTAGTAAAGCACGCGCGCCAGTATAAAGCGAACTTTGTGGACCGTGTAACGCTTACGAGTTTTTGTAGCTGTCAGTTTTTGCCACCGCGCTTGTAGCTGAAAACAAAATTGCACAGTCCAACAGACCTGACAGTTGGTAATTAAATTCTTATCGCATCTTATTCCGACGTGTTGATTCGGTAAATATCCGCGATTCCATTGAACTTCCTTTTATTTGTGTTGCAAAAATAAATCGACGGCAACAGTTAATGTAAAAATAATAACGAGCTGCATTTTAGAAAATATATGCTTAATATAAACACTTCTGTCCATTCACTATAACAATTTTATGATATCGCTCTATACTATTGATATTCTTATTCATGCAATAATATTTCCAAAGCGTGTAAAATTACTAAAATTCTTAATTTTCATAAAATTTCTCAATGTTTATTTTCGTATATACATAACAACAAATAGCGCGTGTGAAGTGGAAATAACCGCTTTACGCCCAATACTAATATGTCACGGGGTACGTTGAATTTATAATTATTGTAGTTTAGGAGCTATCGAGTTGGACCACACCTTATAAAATACTGTGACTGTAAATATTCTTAATTTATTATCCAACTATCTAAAAAGGAGTCTTTAAGAGCACAAGCGAGCCGTTTTTTAATTTTATTTGAATTTATATCAGACGTTCAAGATAAATTATAGTTCTGGATTTACATTTTACGATTTATTTATTATATAGTATCCATTAGTTGTGACAAATTCCCCCCCCCCCTCCCGTTCTCTTACTACGGGTCCTTGTTTTGAATTTCATGGCGATTCAACATTTCTTAAGCGGTTAAATCAAAGCCTGTAAGGCTTATCGTAAGTAGAAGACTGTTGTAGGTTTTTTATTGATATTTTAAACAGACGAAATGCGGGGTCCTCCGCTGGACCTCCCCCCCCACCCCTGGTTTCTGTATTCTGCGGTTTGGCTTATCGGATACCGGTGCCCCGACCTATTGGGAAATCGATTTAAACGGGACATTGTTCTGGCGGTGTAACAGCCGTGAGAAGGGGGCTCGGCGAGAGAGCTCGGAGCTCTTGCAAGGCTGTAATTAGGAGAAAGGTAGAGGTGGGTATGGGGCGGGGGCGGAGGAAGCGGACCCAATATCTACAGGCCTGTCGAATCTATTCCCGCGCACATTTCATAGACTCCATTTTAGAAATATGCTCATTCATTATACTGATGGTAACAGTGTAGAGACACAAAAAAAACATGCCCAGTTAGCATTAAGCAGTACGCAAATGAGATCGAACAGATACATCAATTTCTTTGATAATTGGTTGGGATATGATCATTCTAGTGTATTGCACTAACTACTTTTTGCCATTTTCACTTGCATACTGTTTAACGTTGTATCAATATTAGTCAAATGTTAGTTTTACATGTTATATATACTATTTTAAACTTTCTCATTCCATCCCGTAATTTTCAATAATTGCCAAAAAATTTTGCGATTAAATCGAAATACTGTTAATCGACGTATAAGAGTACACTGACGCTTCGTGATTTGTACCCAAAGTAACAAGTTACAGGCGTTACATGGAACGTAGTTTCTTTTTTTTCGTACGAATTCAAATACCTTTCTATTTCGTGAGGCAAGTGGGATCCCATGATGTATTCCAAGGTTGTTGCGATCATCCTTAAGTAGTTTCTTTAGGACCTCTAGTCGGCATGTCGGCGAAGATTCGTTTATTAAACAATTCACTCCACGTAACGCAAAGGATAATTTCATCGGTCGGACGAAGTGAGGAGACAATAATAATTCATTTCGTTTTTTTGTCAAAAACTACACAATTGATTTAAACGCAATACTGCTAATATCAATACCGTAATACGACAGCTACTATATTCAAAAAATCGAAAGGTCCCGATTGTTCCTACGCCTCCGATAATGGTTTAATAGTATAACACTGAAATTTGTTTTTTATATCAGATAATGGTTTTGTGTGTGTGTGTGGGGTTGGGTCCAAGTTTGGTTGGAATTCCTGGTACCCTTTCCTTTGGTCCCTCACTCGGGGATTTGGCTTCTCGCCATAGTCACCAGCATTAAGTTATGTATATAGTGAGGTACGGATGAAGCATCCTGTCAGCACCGTGTCACTGCGGGCTGGTACTACGGCCAGTAACAATAGCCGGTATAAGTTAAGAACAACTAGTGTAAATCGCATAAGAGATGGATCAGGACATATTTTGTTATCTAAAGACAGAGCCAGAAGGGCATAAATCGAACCTGAATATTCTTTTAATAAAATCGATGTAAAACACATTTAAAGATAGGCACAATACGTTTTTTAGGCTAATAATCCAATTTAATGGTCGAGTACGTCTTCTGTATGAATGAATAATCAAATATGATTGACAATGATTGTTTTATATTGTTATCTCTATTTCGGGTTCCTCCTAGGTATATTTTATACATTTTGTGTATTTTAGATCTATCTTGTTATCTTTATCAATATTATTGTTATAGTTTTATTTTTCCCTCTCTTTTTAAAGGTTCAACCCTGTTGTAATAAATTAAACAATTTAAATCAGATTAAATTTGCCGGGTTTTTCTCGCTTAGCTCCGCGCTGTCTGCAGGTTACGCGCGCTCCTAACGGTCTGCGCCCGTCCGAGTCGGATAACAGATCTTTTGAAAGTGGAGCAAGGATATTTCAGTAAGGTATTTTTATGAATATTGGATAGACCTTGTGTGTTGCCGGCCGCGTATAAATTTATATTCCCTATAAAGACTTAATTGAGGGGGGAAGCCCCGAAGCGGGACCCTTTTTATCTAACGTTTTGCAACCTAATAATTATAATTTATGAAATTTACGCTCGCACGCATTCTCCCACAAATAATGCTTATGCAATCCGCCGATTGTGCGGGTAATACCGGTGAAATTCGAGACAGTTTTTCACCTCTTACGAGTTGACAATAAAAGCTGGCCCCCCTTTAATTTGGCAGCGGGCTTCTGAATGGGTGTCTGGGCCGTCTAAATTTATTTGGCGTTGGACTCAATCGCTAAGGTTATAGGTACAGTGAACTAAATCGAGATTTATTTTTTGTTTGCTTTCTAAGGTCTAAGTCGGTGAAACCGGTCTAAACGTAAGTGTCTAGATTCCAGTTTATTTTGAATAGTCTGAAAGTTCTTCAACTTTTATTTATTGTGCCTGTTTATTGGTTCACAAGCTTTAGGAATGCCGTGATTCGTGCAATCTTCTAGTTTCCACCCGTTGATTCTCCGGTTTGGTGCTAGACCCGCTACAGCGTCTCGTCGTCATCGGTAGCAGTCTGTTCGTAAATTAGTGGGGTGAACATATTTCACCCCTACTTCCAAAATATCAACATAAACAACCGAAAAAGGTTCAAGTAAGAGCTCAGGTAGTACTGACAGGATGTATGTACCGATACGCTTGTGCGCCTCACTAATTTACTGGCGCAATGCTACTGGAGATGGTGAGACCCCAAAACCCGTCTAGTATAAAAAAAACGAGGGTAGACAAAAGACCGTTTATTTTCCCTGAACATTATTCCTAGGAAACGCTCGCGGAATTCAATAACGTTATAACAGAGAGGAGAAAGTCTGTGTGTTTCAGAGAAAGACGTATTTCAGACTAAGTATTTCGCATTTCACAAATATTTGTACAGTTCTTCTGAAATTTCTTTTTACGAACGGCAAGATCCATATGGTGGGCTTCGGCAAACGTGATTACTAAACCCCAGATTTAACTGCTAGTTTATAAAGTGTATTTCTGTACGACAAGATATAATCGAGATGTTGCGAAATTACTTACCCATTACTTATTTCTGTTTATGAGTTATGTGTAATAGTAACAGAGTTGTTTTATTTTATCTTTCGGGTCAAAGAGAGAAGACAAATTGGATAGGCTCGGCTTTGATGGAGACGTCAGGTTGGAAAGTTGAAATGCGATACTCCTGCATGGTTTATTTAATTTGCTACAAACAACTCTGGCCGTGGGTGTCATAAATGTTCGCCCCTTCACTCGAAAACTATTTCTAAATTGTGCAGTTTAAATTACCGCGATATGAATAAATCTCGCGGGGAATTTTAAAACGATAAAACGAACAGTCGTTTTACCTTCACGGTTGTCCGGATAAATGACAAATATCGTATGTTGGGGAAAACAAATTATTTATTATAAAAAGTTTTTATTTGTCCAGCTCTCGTCTAGAGCTCTCATACGATACCTGCACAGTCGTGTTGACATGGTTATATTCATATAAAAGTGAGTCAACCGAGGTGGCACACCCTGTAATAACGCGTCATTTCGCGGTGCAGAGGAAGCTTCCTGCGCACGGTACTCTATGCGTGAATTCACATTCATCCTTTTTACACGTGTGTGAATTGGACTTCATGCTGTTCACGAATGCGCTAACGCAATTACTGTAGATTTTACGTTATAACGATTTCAATTGGGACCTATTTTTGTCACAACCGAAAGCCACGCTATAAACACTTAACGTGAACTTAGTTGTAACCGTACGTAAAATAAATTAATCTTATCGATAGACCTCGATTGGTGACCGTGCATCGGATAAAGAGTGTATATCTAGCAAATATTTATTCGGTGAAATATCCCCTGAGCTTCCTTTTCTCTATGGACGAGATCCAGTGCTATATGGACGAGGTCCAGTAGTGTATGGACTAATGTAATAAATGGTCCAAGATTTATCGGCTGCAGTATTTTTATTCCAGAGGCGTGTTTAAGTAGGGCGCGATATCCGAAACTAAAATTACTCAGTTCATGTCTTCGTTATATTTCCAAATACCGATAGAAACAATACAAATTGTTGAGTAAAAATAAAGTTCAAAGTAATGACCAAGTGAAGTCCGGATCAGGTTGCGATGAAAATTTACTTAACATTTTCTTTTTACACGTTGAAAATTTTAATTTTCAATTAGTAGAAAGCTGTACCAGCGATGAGGATCAAAATTTCTCCTTACTGTGGTGATACTCTTACAATTGGTCCTTGTTTTGTTGAACTACTTAGCGCAAAAGTGCATGACCGAAGCGTGTTTTGGCTTTCAATAAAATGTCATTTGTTCCTGAGCTTTGAGAAGTTGATATTACGTCTTTACGTGTCAGATATTTGAAGTTTCTTTTATTAATTCTTGAATATGTTAATTTAAAAATAACCCATGATGGCGGAAAGGATGTCCCCGGCGTCGTTTTCTTGAATTACACAATGTGATGCCTGGTTAAACACGCATTTGAGTTTTTTGCCAAGAGCCACAAAATAATGCAGGTGACAAAAATATACGGATGAAGTAACACTTCTTTAACCTCCTATTTTATCTCATATTAAAAACCGTCAGATAAATTCTATTTTTTCTATTGAATGTGCAAATAAAAATCTAATAAAATATGAAATGAAGCGCTCTCTTCATAATTTCATAATTTATTAGATATTTGTCAATTTTTTACCATTCTGCCTTACTGGGATTTTGATTTGATGAATTACAATTTGTGTGGCTTCTTTATATCTTATCAAAGTTAAAGCTGTCTGCCACCACTCAAGTTTTTGTTTCATTGGTAGACAATGAATTCCATTCCTCAAATTTGCTATCGTCAGTATTTAAGTACAGGGGTTAGTATAAAAAGGCCTAAATTAACATACCTAAATATCAAAAATTCGAATTCAATAGAAGAGCAACTGATTGCTATTATTGAATATTAAAAGTTATATGGGGCGAGAGTTAGTGGAATGGTCATAGATGTCTGATTCCCCTGGCGTTTTTCTCCATTGGTAGACCGGTTTCGTTCACCATTTAAATAAATACACCATCGTCTGAAATTACACTTAGAAAAAATAAATACTTACGAACTAAATATACTAATATTAATGTGGTAAAACGGGTCCTCCTTATTAGTCCCTCTTGAAGATTTAGTTACTAGAGCTCGGAGTAACTATAATTACTTAAATAAATGTAGCCACTTAAACATAACTATTAATGATCCGGTTTAGCTACACAACAAGTATAGAACAAGTTGTAAAATCATTCGGGTGAGATAATATTCCCAAAACTTGCGAGCCTGCCCATAAAAGTCTTTTAAACTGCTTATATTAATCTAACTAGTTAATTATAGACCGTTATTGATTGTTATCTTAAACTCTTCTCTTCTCGTTTGTTTATATTTAGTATTTAAAGTTTGTAAATACTTTACGAATTTATAAACAAGATAGACATCGTGAATTTTTATCTGTAGGTTCGGGATGTTTCTGTCTCCTCTCGCTGGTTTGGTCTTTTGCTAGACCGGTTTCGGCAGCTCGCCATCTTCAGTAGCGGTGTTAGTCACTGTTAGCACTTTGGATGTTTTTTGAGCATCTTCACTGCACTGTGTCACTGTCACATGTACTGTGGTGGTTGTCTGTTTGTCATGTGTATACATAGGTGACAGTACATGTGAAAGTGACGGTGCAGTGAGGATGCCCCAAAAAACATCCAAAGTGCCAACAGTGACTAACACCGCTACTGAAGATGGCGAGCAGCCGAAACCGGTCTAGCAAAAGACCAAACAGCAGCGAGAGGAGACAGAAACATCACGAACCTACAGTATTCCAACCCCTCGTAGACCACAAAACAGGTATATTAAATTATGATACTTCGTCATTATGATTGTCTATCGCGCCGTTGTCCAGGAATGAATTTTCGCTAGATATTTAAATTTTTCATTGTGCGGAAAGCTTTCATTTTTCGCGATCAGGTTGATTTTGGCTCAGACCGCGCTCTGTAAATAACGCGCCGGGTTTCCTCCCGTGTCCGTTTTGGGCAGGATGAAGGTGGGTTTTATTAGCCCACCGTCGTGAGTACTAAAGACGGTGAGATCATATTCCTGTACCACTTGCGAGTTACCACTTATATGCATCCAACCATGCCCTGGAGTGGTGCCAAATGCGTTCTGAAAATCGCTGTCATTGATGTGTTTTTTATATTCGTTATATCATCTCTGACTTCAGTACAAAATCAGAATTTTATTTATGGACAAGTCGATAGAGCAACATTGACATTTATAATGCAGATAACTGGGCGGTATGCGACAGATTGAGTTAGACCCAGAAAGGATAAGGAAACAGATAAGCCAGTGACACAGATTAATGAACTTTTCAATTTAATTTTGAGAATATTTTTTTGTCCCTATAGCTACTACTTAACTTCTCATATTATTATGTTGGTTTATCCAAAATTAAACTGTTTTATTGCTTGAATCTGTATCAAATTAGATTACTTAAGATCAGTCTGCTTTTCTGTCATTTATTAATTTTTATTTATATTTTTTTTAGTGTTATTATTACATTTTAAACCTTTTATGAAGCTTAAAGGCTTAAATATAATATGTATTAAATTGCGATAATTAATTAATTTTTATTCCTCACTTGTAACACAATCAAAAATCTTATCATTATTTATTTGATTGAATTGCTATTTACGTTTTCTTACTTATTTGGAAATTCATGTCAGTCTAAGTGTTCTCCATGTTTTAAACCAATAATACAGCTAATCTCTCCCAGGAATGGTTCATAATGCCTATACACAATGAAACTTCTTTTATAGACTAATTTACATTATTTAAAACTACTTAGAGCTAGGATCAGAAAAAGGCTAGAACAGAATAATTCAGATAATAGAATATAAACTTGAAAAAGTTAGTTTTGTCATTGACAATAAGAAATATATTTTTTAATATCGATTTTTAAATATTGTCACTAATACAAAATAATGCTGTCTGCAGAGACAGTTACCTCTGTTTATTAAACAACATATAATTACTAATATTTAAACTACTATAACTTATTATAACATCAGGAGAGCACTGTTTTGATTCCTAATGTTAGATGGCATTTGTAGTTTTGAAAATAATTATTATACAGTTGAAAGTAATAAATAGTATGTAAAGGTACAATGTAAAATGGTTATATTTGCTAATTTACTGGAAAATATATAATACAAATTAGAACATGCAGTAATTTGTTCTGAGAATTAAAATTGTATAAAGAGAAATTTGGTTTAAATTTCAATGGTTTTATTTATTTAAATTTAGTATTTCAGATATTTTTTTGTGTTAATTATGGGTGTATTTTGTGTGTGTGATGTATATTGTATGGTATGGTACAAATGTTATCATTTATATTAAAAACAGACAGTTTAGTAATTGGTTTTAAAAAAAATGAATGTGCCTTTGTTTTAGTGGAAATTTATATTTCCAGTTTAGTAATGGAATGTTCATATTCAAAGCAATTATATTAGAGTAATTAATTAAAAATATCGAGGTTTACAACTGATTTGGTTAGAAGTGGATATTTAGTAGATTCTTGTTATGTGTTTGCAGCAGTCCAGGAGGTGCTGCCCCTAGGAGCAGTTGCCTGGAACTAGTGGACAGTTCAGATGAGTCAGGTGAAACAACACTAGTCAGGTGATAATCTGTGTTCGATTTGTGTTCTGAATTTTTTTTAGTTTTTTATTTTCAGCATGTTCAGTGTGTATTCTCTCAGCATGGTAATTCATAGCCTTGAGATAGGCAGATTTTGTGGTTTTAAATTGTTTCATCCTGTAGTGTTTTGAATGTTTGAATGTCGTTCTTTGAATGATTTTTTTGCATGGTCACCTTTGCAATACTTCTCCTGATAGCTTTGTAATTGTCACAGTTTTTAATATGCACTAAATGAATGCTGCATTTATATATTTATTTGTGTTTTGGTATTGTTATTTGTGTTTACGCTTTTTTGCCTCCTATTGCTTATTTCAAAAAAAGAATATATATATATATATATATATATATATATATAAAACAATCAATTATTTATCCCTGTACTTTTATTTATGTTGTCAGTTAGTTAGTTACAAGGTTTTCTGTAAATAAATATTTTGTTCATTATTGAATGAATATATTTACAATTTAAAGAGATTAAATCTATCTTATTATAAAATAACTATTAATATTAATTTTATTATTGTTTACATTATTCATCATAAAAATTAAGAACTTTTTTTTCTAAGAAATGAATTAAGTTATTATTAGCATATTATTTATTATAATAGAAGCAACATTATTTTGTTAATAACAAATTGACCCCCAATTTAATTTTTTATTTTTCATATTTACATTTATTAGAAGCAACATTACAACATTAGTAATGTCAAAGGAATAAAAATGGATTATGTTTTCTTTCTTTACTACATTTGTAGTTTTATAAATATTACAAAATAAATTTCTTCTAGTCTCCCTCTGAATTGAATCTGACTGCATATTAGATACATAATAATAATAATATTATCATAAATAGGCATGATAGAAAATATATATTTGATTTTAAATTGCATAGTATCATAATATCTAATAATTAATATTCTAAATAAATGTTCTTGTGATGTTATTCACTATTAATATTGAATTAATATTCAGTTTAATTTTTCAATTCAAATTATTCAATTCAATTTTATTTAATTTAATTGTAATCCAAATTTAATTTTCTGGGACATTATTAGTAGATGTGTATAAAATATAGACCTTAATTTAAACCACACGATTCACCAATCTTTGCTGCAGGATGTGTAGTATTAGTATTAATAACTTGGTTCCACATTTATAGAATTCTATTTGCAGTGGTTCATTTACATGTCTCATCGTTAGATATAAGAGGTTTTGGTAGTTTTTGACTTTTGTTTGTAATGAAAGTGTGATGTTAGTTTGGGATTATAGTTCCTATGAACCAGAAGGTTTTTTAAAATAATTGATCAGCTTTATTAGTAACTGATTATAACATTCTATTTTATTCACGATACATTTTCATTTTTATGGGAAAAGCAATTTCATTATATCAAGAGTATTGACGAGCAGAAGTTGAAGTTGGTTCTTTCTTTAAGGCCCCATCTTTGGTATTTAGATTTTTTCTGATGAGAATTTTTATGAGGTACACATTACTTTAACAGTTAACTAAAATCATACTGTTTCACTGTAATCTTGTATGCGGGTTTTAGCCTTTTAATTGGTGATTTATTCGCAATTAACGGTTATCAGTATCGGTTATTATCTTTTGCGGCAACCACTTATAAACGGCATTTTTACGTTCGTTTTACATTCGCTACATATTTGGTTTGATTCGCTATTAATACACAATTAATTTTACCGATTAAAATTTTTTCAACCCGATTCGTTGGCTTTGAATACTACTTGTCTGATGCCTTGAACCTTATTTTCGGACAAATTGGTTTTAGAAATAGCATATTGGTAAAGGCGGTCGTTTTAGTTCGAAATTACAGTTCGGTTGCTCCGGATCAATTTATCGGAAATTTCCCCATAAAATTTAATTATCCTATCACTGGAGAGATTGACTCTGTTCGACTGAACGTGTACGATGCTCAGCGTTCACGGGGAGGAGTAAATTGAACAGGTAGCAATGGGCGACCCATTTAAAAAATTATCCACTGGACCGCTTCTGAGGCTCGCGACCTACTTTTAACCTCATTTCCATACATAATCGCTATAGAATATTTGCTAACTGGTTTTCAGTTAGACTTCAGTCTCACTTCGTCTGGACTGTTTCGAGCTCCCCGGTTCATAACTTTTTTTATTTCGTCACTTTTATATATTGATATTTAACGAAATTATTATTGTTGAATGAGATTCGTTATATATGCCAGAAAAACGGATGAAACTCCTACGTTTTCATTTCCTGTGAACATTTTTGAAAAGATGAATTTCAAAAATAGCATATGAAGCATACGACGGACTAGTTACAAACCTTGCGACAAAATTCCAAAACAAATAACTGTAAAATTAAAAAACGCATTCAAAACCTGCTAACGTTTTGGACAAAAGTAGAAAATGTCTGCCTGCTTCAACGAACATGTAAAATCAATTAAATGCAATGGCGTCTAATTAAAACAGCGCAGCCAGCGTTATCCACTTCGGGCGCGAATCGGAAAACACGAAACACTCACTGTAATTAATACAACGGGTGTTTAGGATTGCAGAAAGTGCAAATAAATGGACACACGAGATAATATGGAAATGTTCATCAAGTGAAAAGTAAATATCCAAAGTGATTCCATATTTCTTCACATCTCACCAAACATTACCGTAGTAAGAGTAAGCTCTGACCGGATGCTTCATCGGTTTCATCCATTCCAATTTAGAATGCTCGAATTTTAACCTTTTTTGTATTCAGAAGGTGGGTTAGGGAGCGAATGAGTAACTGGTCATCAATATGGAAGTTCCAATTTTTTCGATTGATAAGTATTGAAGCTAATATATTGGATTAGGAAGGAATTTGTACGTAGTGTGTACACATTTTGTTCATAAGGTGATTTTTATTTTTCCTCATTGGTTCTGGTGACAGAAGTTATCGCAATTTTAAGGCTCTTGTGGCGGTTTGTATCACTCTCCAATATGTCAGAGTATCCTCACTCTGGCGACCTACTTACCTACTCCATCGGCAACCGACTTGCGTAACCGGCGAGCGGAAACGGGGGATGGCCAGGAATGATACCGCCGTCGAGAATCCGAGGAATGCCGCTAAGAGATTTGGAGTCCAGTTGTGCAAGGCGGGATATGTGCTCCAAGGTAAGGGACCATATTGGTCCCATTAAGATGAACACGCGGTTCCGCAGGCAAGGTCAAGAGCGGTGCTCGGGCCGAAGCTTCGCCAGGGTGGCCCCGACCTTGGCTCTACTTTTGCATTGGGGGGGGGGGATCCTCCCGCTCTCCAAGCCAGTTAACTTTTTTCCTACACGTTAAATGATCGGCACACCAAATTCATTAAGGTGATACAACCAACAATGAGGTGTACCTTTTATTAAAACATACGTACCGAACGGGCCGCACATTAAACATTCAGGGATTACAACGTATTGGAGGTGTGATCGTACTACGAATGTACTCGAGGGACGATGATATCAACATCAATCGCTATAGTAAAACAATGATTTATTTATTTTTATACCTTCCTATTCCATTTATATTTCTGCAAGATTACCAATGGTTCGGGTAAAGTTACTGCATGTTTACACTCTGGTCCCTTTGGTATGTCAATAACAAAATTATATATTTCGTAACCATACAATGGAAAAGACCTGGCGTTGATTACTTTCTTAAGTATCCAGCGGTTTGTTTTAAGCTCAAGTAGCCTTGGGGCACCGACTTAGAGTTCTTAGTCTATTTAAGGGGCGCATCTGAGTTTCGACACGTTCCGGTCTAGGATTTTAAACGTCGAATTGAAATTCACCGTCCGTCCGTACAAATTTGAGAACCGAGGGCAGAGGGTTGACTACATCTGTTTCAAACGCGGGCTGGCTCATTGTCTCGGCTTCAGCATTGACACACCAACTGGACGCTTCTCAGAATGCTTAATAGTAGTGACGTCAGACAGTCGTGAGACTTCAAATTGCCTTCCTGGCTTGGAGCGGAGGGAGAGAGCGCGCGAGAGAACGCCTTGAAAGTTTATATTTCGGCCCGACCTTTGTCCAAGAGATTTCTAATCTCGGAGCGAGGAAGGTCCTTTAAATTGCGCCGGTTCCTCCTCCGGAGATTTTTGCCGGCGGTGACATCACAATTATCTAGGCATATCCCATTCTAGGCATCGTTGCTGCGTTAGTTGATTTATTTTAATTTCTTTTTTGTTCATTCTCTCGTCCGGTTTGCATGAGTGAAAGTTTTACTCTCAAAATGCCCGGCGACTGGTTCTTTGTAATTGGTGTTTAAACCAATTTATTTCCTCTTCCTCGTGGGGTCATTCTTGAAGTTGGGATCTTCGTTGGGGATACTTTGATTCGAACGTTGCCGTGTTAGCCGTAGAGACCATTAACATTTCCAGTGTGCAATGTGCGATAGCGGGTCATGGTCAATCCGGGTCGAGTCCACCGTCTGTGGGTTGTCGCATTCTTCGGTTTCCAAACGTGGATTAATCTTTTCTAGAAACACCTGTAGAATTCTAGACCGGCCCCCGAAACGTTCGAGCATTTCGTAACCTCAAGGTTAGTCGAAGAGAGGAAAGTTAAACGGGGAACACTTTTATTCTTTTTATCGCTCTTTTGGCCCTAGAATACGTTTTGCTGGAATTTTTAACTGGATACTGACTGCGAGAATCTGAAATCGGTGTAGCACAATCGCTCCAAATTTCTTTAACACTGGTTTGTTGTAGTCTCAGTTAGTATACTAATACTTGTTAATTCCCATCCTTTCAAATTGTGAGATTTTTCTCTTTTCATTAAATCCCTATCCTGGATAGCCTTTGTGAACGTTTTGCTCTCAACACTGACTGTTTCTTTGACCTTAAATTCTAAATTAATATGCTCTTCTTCATCATGGGCTCATTTGTGTTTCTTCCCGCGAATCCTCGGTCGGGACAGTGTTTCTGACAGTATATCCCCATTGCGCCACGTGGAGGCGTTCGCGCCTGGGAAAAACCTCGCAGAGTGAAAAGGATGTATCGCTGGGAAAAAACCCTCCCCGCGAATTGTCTCGGGTATTCTCCAATTTAATCCTTAGAGACGATTTGTCCAAACTCGAAGGGCCTTTCGCATTGTTCGGCAGAGACATCGCCGACCGGAAAATTCCCCAACATTACTCAATCTCCTCGGTGGAGTGAGAATTAATTTTAATGGTTGGCACTTTCGTGGCACCGTTCTGGTGGATTCCATCTGTTTTCTGTTTCGTGTGCTGGAGACCGGGTGTCATTTTCGGGTTACTAGCCGGACTCCCCCATTGTCCGAGTGGAAACCGGAGAGGCGCGGTTGTGAAAGAGGCGCTGTGGCGCCCGAGCCCGTGGCCCGAATATCTGGGCGCGTGCGAGCGAGCCCCTCTCGGCTTTGGACTCGCTCCAAACCTCTTGAGTAACCCAATCCCTGGAATTCGTCTTGCCGTGGAGGGACAGCTGTTGGGGGAAGGTAGTCCTCTCCTAATCGTAATGCCATTATTAATTTCCACGCGTAGGCGCAGGTGTACACACTTCGTAGTATTTATGCCATTAGGACAATAAATTTTTAAAAAATATTAAAATATATTCGCCCCGTTTGGCCCGGTCGCTGGAAAACTCCGCTTCTTTCAGCCTTAAGTACACTGTCTTAAGATATAAGAGGAACTGAAACTTCCACAGACCGGCGTACTTTCGGCTCCATTGTTAACTTTAGAAACGGGCATGAACTCGGATGTTGTAAATCGACCGAGGAAGGGGTGCGATGACAAACGTTTGTACAACGGAAATTTACTGCTCCTCTTCTCAGTAAAGTCCCTTAGTCCCACCTTAAATTTCTTTTTACTATTTCGAGTTCTTCTGGAGTTTATGAATTTCCTCTAGATTAATCGTAGAAAACCACCGGAGATCTCGAAAGGTAGTAGGCAGTTAGAAGAATGAATTAAAACATTTCTCGTAGTGGATATCGTAAACTAATTAATATCTATGTACAGTATGTGTAATCGAAGAATTCCAAAGCATCGCCGAAAGCTCAATGAGGATTGGAAATAAGCTCGACTAAAATTCTACGCAAACAGCTTTTGGGCCTTATAATGCCGGAACCCTGTATTGAACACGGTCTAAAAAGCGAATTCTTTCTTTACTTCGTACTGAAATTTTTAGAAATTCTTTACTTTTGTCAAAAAACCAGATTCCCTGTATAAATACTGGAATACTTGGATTTCATGCATTGTGTACGATTCGGATTTGAAATTTCGTGACCCACGAGGGCACCGAACATCCCGGTGACGATGACCGCTGAAGTATTTAAACAGGCTGGACGCTTCTGAAAACAAAATCTTAGTCAAAACAACCTATTTACAAATTGGCTGTCCTGTTTAATGTTTCTCGGTCCTATCACTACGACTCGTTTTACGGACGAATGTTTGTCATGATATTCCCTAATGAATCATCCGACTAATAGTAATTTACAATTTAAATTTTACTCATACTCTGCATATTTTTATGTACGAGGAAAATGAAATTGGGATATTCCGACTGTAGATTCGTATGTAATTTCCTATCTAACTTGTAAATAGATGAAACTTTTAACGTACGTCCTTTCTGTATTTTGAAGTTGGGACTATGTCCCGCCAATATTAAAAAAATATATAAAACATAAAAATAATATTTAAAAATGTTGCCCGCCAGGAAAAACTTTTTCGATTTCTAGCAGCGCGACGCTTCACATGTTTCCGTTTCAAATAACAGCTGATAATACACGTGTATGATTATGGTCCAGCTGTAATCGAGAAGACGGTTGTAAATCGTCTCTACCGGCTAGTGGTTGGGCCCATTTAGATTTATTAGTGCCGGCGCTGATTTGCAGATTAGTCAAACGAACAGTTTAACCTATCCCGAGCACCCGAGCCTAAAAATAGCTGGGCGAAAAATTTAAATCAAGGTCGACAGGAGCGGTTCTGACGAAAATATGAATGGAATGGATGATATGACGCTGTAAGAACAATTTTTTCTCGTCTAACCTATAAGATTTAAATACGATAGAAATTTCGTATAAAGATGTGGAATGTAGAGCTATTTTGTACATTTTCATGTGTTATTCTTTACATGTATATTTAGGGTATACCTTCCATGCATTCTAAACGAACTAATTGATTGTCCGATATAAAATGTGGAATCTACTGGAAGAATAGAATATTTTTGGATTTTTAGCGAACCTCTCTCGGGATATTTCTGATGTAAGGATTGAATCGTATATTCCTGTTACTAGGCTTCAGGGGCTTCTTTTCTACAGATTCTTTGTGAATGGTTTAGCGATGGGTCAGAATACTGTCGTGAATTTGTATCTCCGTTCCCCTGTTTGTTCCTTAGCCAATGAATCTTTCGGTTCTGTCCTAACTATAAAATGTTAAACTCCTCATGACATTTTCAGATAATCGAATAAATATTCCGTTCTAACTAACTAATTAAGTTAAACGATTTTTCCTCGAGGAAATGTTTCGAATGGTCGTTCACAGCGCGGCCCTATGAGGTGTCTCTGGAGCAGGTGGACCGAAAATTGATCTCCATTATCGTCTCTGGGACTGTTAACCGATCTGTCTGAACAATTCGTCCTTCGGCGTTCATTTTAACGCGCTCTCGGGAGAGTAGTTTTTTTTTCTCACTCGCGTTATCGTCGTCACTGTCGCCTGGTGGGAGGGAGGAGCGGCGGAGGGCCGGCGTTATCGTGGCAACCCGGGGTCTGATAAGGCTGCCCCTTCAGTATCATGTGGTATGTGCACCGTTGACTTTGCTATGCGTAGGCAATGGTTCCGTGTTCCCCTCTATAGCAGCGCCTATTCGAGGCTCGCCGCGGGGACGAGGACTGCCAGACAGAGGAGTTCACTGACCAGGTCGGAGACTTAAATTAAATATCCCTCTTATCTATCAATTCGAAAAGTTTCCCCCAAACTGGATGCGCCCCCATTAACTTGTATCCCAGGACCGCGTCTGTAACTCCCAGTTGTTTGTTTCACGTTTTGGCGATATATATTCTCACAGTTTACCTTTTGATAGCCTAGCATTTCGACAAATAAGCGCTTCCACCCAATCACGAGCGCATGACCGGCCTTAACCTGCTATTTCGGAAATACTGCCTAGGACAAATTGTGGAGTTTTTATGACATCCGCTAAAGTTCACCAATCATTTATCCCGAATTGTAAATTGCCGTTTATAAACTTGTAAATCGTAGATTTTCCTACATCATGTCGCTCATGAGAGAGTCCCTCCCAGTGTTTGAATACCCAGAAATTCAGGAGTTTCGATAGTGAAATGTGAAAACGGCCGCAACAGTTCAAGTAGAGAAGGTCGGTTATCACGCGACAATAACCCGACCCCGTCTTTATCTCAATTGCCCGCGGTACCACTTCTGGATAATCCTGTCTTCCCGTTCCTCTAGTGGAAAAAAGTTACTTATTATGTGCCCCGGGAATTTTCCCTTCGGGAAGTAGAATTCAGGAAAGCAGGTTCGAATTTCAGATTGGTCTTCACCTATAGCAAATTCACTACCGGGTAAATGAAATAATGGTTATTGGAAGAATAGCATTCACTACCTATATTTTTTTTCCCCTCTCCTCCGAGTCAAGGTTTTCAGTTCGGTCGTAAATCGTGTAATTTATCTCGAGGTTGGCCGTAGCGACTGTCGCCAGTCGAAGTTGAAGGACGGCCTGTATTCGGCAGTTTGCGGTTAACAGGAAGAAGAAGAAAAAGGCATTTGGGGAATTTCTGAGATTCGGCAAGTGTTCAATCGGACCCGAAGCGAAATTCTCAAATCGCTTATTCCCATCTATTTTTGAGATAACTTGTAGAATATAACTTCCTAGGTGGTACAGTCGGCGTTAATTATCGGCGAATCACTTCCTTTATATTTACTCAAGCTATTTTAACCTTTCCGCGTGTGGATAATTTCATATTCTGAAACAGTTATTGATGAGAACTAGCATAAATTAATCGGCTATTCCTCGATAGAAAGTTTCCATAACGCTCATAAATTGACTTCCTTTGATAAAGATAAACGCCGCTAATAGAACATGTATGGCGATCGTGACATTCATTATCCGACAGGCAACTGCCAAATATTTATTAAGCTATTATAAATCATCATTTGCTATTATCTAAGGTTGGATGTTTTCATCAACTAAAAGGCACAATCTTAGTATGCAGCATATAAAAAGCCTCCTAACAGTTATTACTTGAATTACTAACTATCCATTATCGGCGGTTGGACGTACAATGGAAAAAATCTCAAGATGTTTTATTCAATGATTTTATTACATCCGTTGCATCATTGCTTTCTGACGGTATGTGGAAAAAGTAAATGTGAAGCTACATTACGTTAGTGGAATGTTTTTATCTGACGAAAGTTCTTGTTCTTATCAGTTAGAGGGCCCATGTTTTAATGCCGTATTGGTTAATTATTGTTTACTCAAGAGCGTAACTCTGCCATGCAGTAGTAACGTGTTCTGTACCTTTCTTTTAACGATTTTTCGCCAAATATCTCTGAATCATTTTCATGTCATTAAGCCTTCACCGGCCTATAATTTTGTTATACTAGTCTAGAATCTGGCTTGGCGCAAGAAAACTCCCGGTTTCGAGCCCGTGTTGCGAGCGAATTTTATTTCATCCTCAGATAAGATATACGGGCGTCAATATTCCAGATGCCCGGCAAATAAATTATTTCAATTTAATAATTATTTGTCGGTTATTGAGAGTGACCGAAAAGTTATTGCTTCCTGTGTTAAATGTCAGAACTGAATGTTACTGCAGGCCGTTGGACGCAGCTTCGAGCTACGTCCCATTTCAAGAGCCTTTCCATTCCCCTTCGCTCGCCGCCTTATATATTCGTTCCCCACTTGGATCCGTTAATCACTCTCTGTTTTCGTGGTGTCGAATTTCCACTTTCCATTCGTTCGAGTGCCAGCGGGAGCATGGAAAATCTCTTTGTCAGCTCGCTTTGATTCCTAAAATAATTTGACGCCTCTGTCTTGAAATTAACTTAATAAAAATTACTTTAAGTATATAATCGACCTGTTAAATATTCTTTAACGCCTTATTTCGCTTGTCTGTATAAGTTATAAGATGTTGCTATATTTATATGTAAAGAAGTGTACAGGTGTTTCTGTTTCTCGCCCATTTAAGATTGCGAATTTGGAGTTTGGGCCATACCATTGACTCGGTATTCGACTCGGTAGTCCTGTTTATATTATCCTGAATCCCAAACTAAGGAAATTGTAATATCTCTTTTCTTATACAGGCCGAAACAAGTATGTCTCTTACTATATTAATATACGTAATGTTGCTATTGGTGATTAAGAAAATCGTGAACTGGTCTAGTTTAGGATCAAACTAGTGAGACAAGTTTTACTTTTACATCCATTATTGTTTTAAGTCAAGGACAATTGTTGCAAACACACTGAATTTGGAAGACCAAATTTACACGGTGGTAACAAAAGTAACGCAGTACGTTCTGTGGCTGCGGAATTGAACTACTACGTGTAAACAGACCTTGAATGTGATTGATATGGACGTTAGGACAACAGTATTGATTAAAGCCGCGGGTCAATACCGGAAACGATGGTTGCTAAAACAGCAATGTACGTGTTAACGAGGCGACCGAGCGTTTGTTACGATCGAGTGATGCGTTTGATGGCTCTCGAATTTATCGATTGATTGCGGTATTGTGCTGAGGTATATGCGCATATGGCGATTGAATTATTAAATGTCCGCGTCGAGAAGTTAGTTAAGTAGTTAAGTTCGGTTGCCCGTAGTCACACTCTGTTTCCACGCCAACTCAAATTTAATTTTCGATTTATGCTACTCTGGATTGAATACAATACGAATATCGGAACTGGTTTGAAATTACAATTTAGTAAGACGCATGGTCTTCCAACATCAACACGCCATTTTATCATTGAGATTTTTTATCGATGTAAGATAATAACGACGTAAATAAACAAAAAATTATTTACATACGTTCACATTGTTTTACATAGGGACTTAGTTGTTGTTTATATTTTGTTAATATTTTACTCATTCATTTTACGTATTTTATGAATTTTGTCTTCTAACATCGAGATTTAAATTTCCCTATTCAAGTTTGAATACTTTCAACTATTCCGCCTATCGTTCGTTAGCTCCGAGATAAATGCGATTTTATCTTTTAACACAATTATGTAATCGGTTTATTTCCATGCAATTGCAGTTTGCGTTATCTTCAACAGTGATAAGTGGATCAGTCACTACCGACACAACGTTTAGGGTCCAGAGCAATTGGGGAAATCACATGGGTACTTATCTAGTTGAACTTGCTAATCGTGCAGTTAAAATAAGTCTTCAGGAGTTTCAATGAATGAAGATGACGTTTTTTGACCATAAGACATTTTCATAACAACAATTTTACTATATGATCGAAATGATTATTTGTGATACTGCTCTTTTGTACGAATTCCTTAACACTGAGTTCAGGTATTGTGACGAAGCCGGAAAGTACTTGCACTAGTTCAACAACAGTGATTCTATATTTGCAGAAACTATTTCTTTTGGATATATAGTTTATTCCTAATTTTTTATAGATGAATGTTTATTTTAACATTTCATTGTAGGAGATTGGAGTACTTAGTTTTAGTTGGCATGGTAACTACGCTGTAGCTCCGTAGTTTCACCTTGACTCATAACAGTTTATTATAATTTCGATTATAATCGAATATCGATTGTTTTTGGCTTCCATTGTATCTGGTTTCCAACTAAGGAGATATTTAGGATTTATTGATCTGGTATTTAATTTAAACTAATCAATCAGCGTTTCATGAATATACCCGTTAATTGTTATAATTCCCTCATATCACTAATGGTTTTTATTAGACTAATCCGGTATTTTGCCATAGTCATTTGTGTTCTTAAAATGTCATGCAAATTTGCTTCATAGAAATGTTTTATTCCGTCTCTTCAAGCATGTCATTTATTAGCCTGTGCACTTAATTCATTTTATAATAAAGTGATTGTAACTAACTAATTATTTAATGATTAGTAACTAACTACTTAATTAATTTAGTAAAAATTTAAGGTCATATTGGCGTAATTGTAGAAATTTTATCCCTATTTTCCTCATCTCGTTTAGTCGTTTGCTAGTTAAGATTCGGTATATTGCCTTCGTGAGTAGCTAATACAGTAGAAGACAGAAAATTTGAGTGGATGCTATACCTCATGATTATACACATCATTTACTACTTCCTTGCCTCGAGGATTAGATTTATGACAGATATATGGGAAGTTAAATAATTAAAATAACTTTTTTGTCAGGGACATTTGGTGAATTGTGAGTAAGCCCGAGTTGACTGAGTTTTATCACAGAATTTTTTGAAATTTTTTCTTCGGCCGTACTTGAAGGTAAAAGCCTTGCGTGAGATAAACGTTGTTACGTCACTATCTGGACAGCTTCAAGGGCGAGTTGGTTTTCATTCACGGTTTCACAATTACGCCGGAGCCCACTATATTTTTCTAAATTGAATTTCGGAATTGTTCGAAATCTAGGCTCAAGGTTCAGAAAGTTGGGTGCTCAAGTTAATTGTCGTGAATTCTTTCGCGTTAGCGCTGGGATTGGTGAGAAAAAAGTTAAGGCAGCCTTCTGAATTTAAAACGCGCGTAAATTAAAATAAACTGGGCCGCTTATTGCAGTTGTCGGTGACCCCAGTTTTTCACTCGTTACTTATGGATACTTTATCTCTAAAATAATTGGTTTTTTTGAAATATGCCTCGTTACCGCCTTAATTTTCACCGTTCCGAAGGGCACCCGATAGTTCTTGTCGTTTGTCGTAGTTGGGTATACTAAGTGAACTATAAAAATGCACGCTGTAAATTTTATTAAGCGTAAATGTGCAGAATTTTAAATTATTTATTTACGAAATAAATAATAAAAAACAGTTAGTATTTCAAAGCAGTTATTGGAAGGAGGAATTTTTGTAATAGGTTTAAATTATTTTCAACTAACTTTCGGGACGCACCATCCTCTTTCTTCACTGTGGCGAATTTGGTAAGGTCTTCAGTTACGGAACCACGAGTTTAGAAGTACACGAGACTAACGTTTCGGAGAACAGTCCTTGCCCGAAAACGTTTCCTCTATTTCACAATCCCGAAGTAGCAGGGATTTCACACATATCTTTCACCGTGCGTCCCCCATATTTATAAAAATCGAGTTTCGATTATTTTTCGTTTCCACCGTATCCGGTTTCCTTCCATCCAATTAGGATCAAGATATTTAGGGTTCTCTCGATCCGGTTCCGAAAACAGTCTTTGCCGCCCAGTGGATAACCGTTTACTCGATTGCACAATCCCGATGAGGGAGGAGGGAGTCCGCAGGAGTTGCGATCCGTGGATCGTCTCTGGCCGATGATGGTCGGTGGTGGGGGGACGTTCCCGGGGGAACGTCCGCGTGGTGGGGGCCAAGAACCGTTGCCGAAGGGGCAGCCCCGCGGCCGGGTAGTGGGGAGCCTCAGTAGTCGGTGAGATCTCCTCCTGTGTCATGTGTTGTTTCGTCCCCGCTGGTCGTTGAAACGCTCTGCAACATGGCACAGTTCGTCGTGGTCCCGGGCCGGCGTTCGGTCCCATGTAAGTCCCTATCTATTCTCCAAGTTCCTGAACCGGGTCTTGATATATCGTGTAAGAATTCTGAGTTTTTTTTATTCCCCTCCGTTTGACGGAAGAAGCTATGGCTCGCGCGGTTGCACGGCCGGAGGTTTTCGACCCGGCGAAAATTACCGGTTTCTCCGTTACCCGTATGCCTTCCCGACAGTCTTCCCCGCTATTTTATTCATAATTCATCGCCTCCGCGAATAAAGGCGAATAAAAATTTCTTAAGTACAGTCTAACACGGCGTATTTCTCTGCAATTAATTAACTCCCATAAGTGGCAATAAGGATTTCGGCTAGTTACCGTTCGTCGCGAAACCGTGTCAAGGCTGTTACGGTAACCCGAAATTCCGGGTTGATGCGAATATATGTACATCAATGGCCGGTGTAATTTGCTACCTCCTTCCGCATGTTAGCTGTAAACATCATCCCGTTCTTCCGGGGCAACTGTCAACGACGCGTCGATGTTAAGAGCGCGTTAACGCGACGTGTGGTCGCGAAAAGAGACTTAAATTCGCTACCGATCATATTCTCGTGTTATATTATTATTTATGAAGTTAGATTGAGAAGTACCGACCGCAGTTCGGTCTTATGCCGGTCCCAATAAGCGTTTGGGACTGGGTTGAATATTCCGTCAGCATTCTATCACTACGTTCTGGCACCGTGATAACGGCAAGCGGGGATTTTACGCTTCGACAAAGTGTTGATAGCCAGCACCACCGGCGGATCGCTGCCGAGGCTAAAGCCGGTCTAGTAAAAGACCGGGGAAGTTTTCATTTTAAAAAAATCTGAAATGTTCGTATACGGATTGTGTTGAAACGAATAACCGATGGGAGTTTTGGAGGTGCGTTGACCGTTAGGCGAACACCAGATGCTGGCGCGGGATGAATCACCCGCCGAATAGTTCAACCCCGAAGTCGTACCGTTAGTGACGAGATAAGACCCATTTCGACCTTCCGGCCGAAAACCGACCCGCTCTTTTGTACCTTAAGTTCTCCCAAATTTCCGTAAAATCCTGTCTCGGGCGTCGAAGTTCCCGGGCGACTTGGTTCGAATCGCCCGACGCCCGTCTTCCGGCGCCGTCCAAATTTTCTGGTGAAACCGTTAACACGGCGTCTCGGAAATATTTCGTCGACCGGAGAACCGGTACCGATTTCAGTTTTGGAAGTTTAATTGGTTTCCTCGTTTCTCTTTTGTAACGGAATTCACCAAATTAGCGCGCCGCTACTCGGTGAAACGTCTATTAATTCTTGCGACATCTCCACCCGTTATTTGACATTTTCCTCAATTTTCTGCTCCGGAGAGTTCAAAGAAGGGAATTCTGTAGCGAGGCAAAATTCTGTACTATCGCCCTGAATTGTACGGGCAGTTCTGTCGTTGTACCTGAGCAATCCCCAAATTCGTTTATTCGATGGGCTGGAAAACTAATAATTTTCGAGTTTAACCGATTGACCCCCTATTGGAATTGTGTCGTGTCATATGCATAGTGTGGATTGAATGTGAACGTTTATGGACTGCGCCGATCCGCTCTTGGAAAGTATTTGGCATCGTTTATTGGATAATGGTTTTGTGGCACGTGGTACACTGTCAATCGCCGGGCGTAAGATCGCATACTTGGTACTATTCCAAACCCGAATGCGAGCCTGACGCGGTGAGCTACATCGGTAAACGGGGTTGTACACAGTATTGGGTTTTCAGGTGTTAGGTTACAAACGGTCAAAGCAGGACGTTAACGTAACGTTAACAAACCTGTTATGAATATATAACATACATTTCACTCTTGATGGTTTCCTCTCGCTGATTTGGTCGTATGCTGGATTAGTTACCGCCAACTTTGTGCTGATATTCCGAACCGTCGCTGAAATACCCCAAAAAAGTGAAAAAGATATAGGGTTATTTTGAATTAAATTAGAGATTAAATTAAATCCACCGCTTCCCTATTGTTCCAACCGGATTACTATCGTAAAGTTCTGAAAACTCGTTTTACTTCTATTTTATTAAATGTAAATAAAGTTTGTAATAACTATATAAATATTGTTATCTGTTCGTATTTGAATGTTATAAAAATTTATTACCTTAACATGTTCTAGAGGAGTAGATTATGACACCGTAGACGTGGTCGCTTCTTCGTAATTTATTTCTAAACGTATATTTTTTCTTCTAAATAATACGCCGTCCTTACTTCCTTCTAATATTTTCTTTTCCTTATGCTCGTTGCCGACCTTGCATTTAAACTGCTTTTAATTATCGCGGTCTCCCGAGTTTCCGAGTCTCCTATTCCGGAAGGCCGAGAGACAGGGAAGGCGATGTATTTTATTCGTCTTATACGTTTTAAGGCTTTGAGTGTTTTCCTTCGCCCAGAAACCGAATGGCGATTTGAAAACGTCAAAACCAGTCGTACGGCTTTTTGTCGGCTGTCAAATGAATTTTCGTTCGCAGCTCCAGCCACGCTCAGCTCAGGCTCACCGGCGAAGTATTTTCTAGATCTTAACAGTTACTATACTTTTTGAAATTTTCTATTCCCAATTATCGCATTAATGTTGTCTATACGTTAATGTCTACGACGTTTCATATCGGATGAATAGAATACTGCCATGCTGAATTTACGCATTAATACCTACTAAACTGAACATATAATCACTTGAAAAAGACGCATCTTATTTGTAGACACTACGAACGGAAAAGACCCGCACTCGGAACCATAAAAAATAAATTACTAGCACTATCAATGTAGCATAATATTCGAACTTAACGCGCTTTCTAGCTCGGTAAACATGAAGAATGTCGAGCATGCCATAAATCCATATTCTAGATGTCAAACATTTTATATATAATTTGTGTTTAACATATCTATAACGGCTGAATTCTTTAACTGGATTCTTCTTTCCAGGAAATTCGCGAAATCAGCTTATTTTCAAATCCCCTTTTGCACAGAGGCGAGAACGGGACCAATTAAATTTCAGTTTCAAATTTTAATTTCAGTTTCGGCAATTCTCAGATAAAAGCCGATTCCTATTAAATTCAGAGTCTCGATTCAATGTGAACAACATAATCGGGCGTTGGCTGGCGTACGTTCACGAATCGACGAACCCGCAAATTATCGGTACCTCAATTCGAGATTACGCTCCGGGTCCCCCATCCGGGCCGATTTTTATTTGAAGAAGCTGAAACCCAAACCGGGACCGATATTTCCAGAACCTTTTCGAGCGGGACCGCATCCTTCGGTTTGCGGCGTAGTATCGCTTTGGATAATTTCCCCGCCATATTTACACGGCCTTACCGCTAACTTACCCAATGTGCAACTCGGAATTTGGGCACCTAACTAAGCCTGGGAATCGAGTCTGTATGGTTAAGTAACGTACGCCTCTATCCTCTATTTGTGAAACATTAAAATTCTTACTCTTGCCCTTACACTGTGAAATTAGGTACTAGTAAAGTTTTTACTACCCTCACGCCGCAATTTTATGGTTAACTAATAAAATGGCCGGAATTGTAAATGGTTAGTCTTCGACGATAGTCAGTCCGAAGGTTAGTAATAAAGCTGGAACTTCGTTACGAGTTCCGCGTAGTTGTGAGCAAATGTTATGGAAAAAAGGTCGTAAGGTTTGAAGACAAGAATATAAAATTTATAACGGTCCTTAACTGAGACATACTTGAAATATTTTCAATTGGCGCAGTACTACTGCTTCGTTCAGTAGCCCAAAAAGCATCGGGGAATGAATAATGAATATATTCTGAGATATGCCAAGAGCAATACCGAAATACTGTTGTAGACAGAATGAAACTATGTTTCGAATCTTATTACGACCGTTTTATGTTTAACGATTTCTGAATGCCTTATTATTTTTACGGTAAACTACGCTGTTAAGGCTGCTAATAGAGTGGAGCGTGTTAATGCCACTCCATAACGTAACGATGACATCGCGTGCTTTCGCTTAGAGGTCACTGGATTGTCCGCGTCCTCTCTCCGGCCGGCATGACATTTTCGTTTAGAATTTTACTGCCGGTATCGGAATTGATTACACCATTAAACCGGCTTTTTAAAGGCGCCGGGGTAAAACGTCTGAAAATGTAAGCTTCGAGAAACTAACGCATAATGCAAAAATGGGGTAATAGTTACAGAATGATAGTGAATAACGGGGATAAAAATGAAACTCTACGTTCTTGAATTTACGATAATTTTAGTTAATATGATATTTATTTAATCATAGTGATTTTCCCTGAGTGTGTCATAAATGTTTTGAAAATGTCTCTTGTTTCACAAGTCACACAACGAGAAGCGTTTCCTGCACAGTGCAAAACCTATAGCCGACATAAGCCGACACATTGTGCGCGGTTTTTTAAAAATTCAATAAAAACGTTTGCGCTTTCGTGACTGCAAGTTCGTTGAAGATCTGAGGAGGGCTCGAGCGGAGAAACTCGGAGTAAATTTAAAATTGTTGACCCCAAATCTGGGAAGAAAATCTATTGTTTTTTTTTCTTCGGAGAAATCGTCCAGGAACTTTCTGTTTGCTAAAGGACACGCGAGGTTCTTCTTTTTCTGGAAAGTAGCACTTTGAAAAAGAGCTATCCAGTTCATGTCGGATGACTCTCTTTCTAAAATTATTTTATGGCTATAATAGTATAATTTCTTTGGCATTTGATTACTCAGTTCTGTATTATTTATTCCACTGCGATCATTGTGTGCATTTTTTCGTCACATATATATAAAAAAACCGCCAAATAGTTTTCCAAACCTATATTCATTAGTGATTCTATATTTTATTACCGTGATCTCATTAAGTTCCTTGCTTAAAGCTATCTTTCAATTATTTCTGATCTTTGATCTTGGATCGCGAATTGTTTTTAAATTGAAGGCAGCAGTGGTCAGTTCGAATAAAGGTGGGGTGATGATGCGTTAATCTGAATTAAGTTCCCTAAAGGTTTTAACCTTTAATCGGGATGAAATATCACTTTGATTTATGCAGAAATTACGATTCGGTGATCTTACCACGTAGGTTATCGTACGTTCTTTATGAAAGGTGGTAGTGTTGCAAAACGCGCAGCTGTTATCTTCCTGCCTTTTGAAAAGCGACCGATGTCAGATATCTCGTCCGATATTCAGATACAGAAAAGTGACTATCAATTACAGAATAGTCTCATTGTCCCGATGTTTTTAAATCCGTATTGAATAGTCATTGTCTCGATTTCGCCCTGTAATAATTGATTTTTTAGGTTATTATTTCTAATAATTCTCGCGTTTTTGTCCTCCGTACAATGGATGGACTACTTGCAATTATATAGCAGTAAATATATATATGAATATTACATTTTATTACACTTTTGCAAATATCTGGACGCTTCTTAATTCAATTTCAATGAAGATGCTCCTGTGTACTCTGCTCGTGGCTTTATCAAACTTTATCTTGGAATCTTTTAGTTTCAATCTTTTAGTCTTCGCCCTTCGCATAAATGTCTGTCTCTGCCGGGAATCACTGTATAATAACACTTGCATTCTAATTTATCGCGTCCAAACTCAAAACGATCGAGAATATGGACACGAATATATGGATGGAGAATATGGGATAAATGGACGTTTTTGAATTAATGTACACAATCTGTGTTTACATATGGATTCGAAGTTTTATTTGTTCATTCCCTTTCCTGGGTGGCAAAGTATCGCTCTCAATACTGCCTGTGAGGGATTCGAACTGTGAGGACCGGGCTTTCAGATAACTGTAACTGTTATAAAAATCACCCCCTCCTGTTCACTATCTACGACGGTTTCGTGAGGTTCTTTTTGTTCGTTGATTAGTACAGTCTCGTTATCATCTTATCGTCCGGCCGTTTTAATACTCCCGTTCTTCAGCCGGCTTTAGACCAACTTGTCCAATGCTTCACTGTATTCATCATTCGGAAACGGGTATTGCTGGGAATATAATCATCACCGGTGAAGCGGATTATTTGTTAATCTCAGTTAGCTCGATGCTTGGGCCGCGTGCGGCCTGACTGTGTGACGCAAGCACTCCCCTTAATAAACATCTGTTCCCGGTTCTCAGTACTGACAGCCGAGATATAACGTCAAAAGTCGCCTCGGTTGAGTCACTTCGGTGACCGGTGAGGCGGTGAGTCATTCTAGAGCTAGTTCTAGCCATTATCAATGCTCGCGCCCAATCGCTAAATTTTCGGTAGTCCTAGTCGCAACGTAGAGCCGAGTTTGTACGTTTAATATTTCTGTTCGCGGGGATATGTGGGCCGATTTCCAGGACAGCATGCACGACAGTATCATTCCGTAAGTAACACTGCCAGTCGCTTAAACACTGCAGTAACACCAACCGACATTGAAAATGTACTTATACTATCGGTTTTACTCGGAACCAGACAATTGCAGTGTGTATATTTCTTCTCGGAATGCTTCTGTTATTTACTATATTTTTAATTACACCAATGAAGAGTTCAACTAGGTTATCCGACCTTCACATCGAGAGTTACATATCTGGACAGTTTAAACGAGTTTCTCAGTGCCGGTTCCTGAAGTGCCGTCTCTTATTTAGCGCCTCCTAAATCTTCCCCGTCAGTGGCAACATGAATATGCGAATTATAATAAATTTTATTAGCCCAAGTGAGCGCGGCCCTGGTGTCACAAGTTACCGACTAATCCTCTGGCTCTTGGTCGCGATATCTGCGTTTAGAAACAAGGGCCGTTTATTAACAGGCGAAAATATTTATTCGAGAAATTTCTGAAACGAACACGGCTCAAGAACACCCGTCTGACGGAAGAAATAACAAGTCATACAGCGGTTATTTATAACACGATGTTTGAACTTAGTGCGTCCTCATTGTATCACTATTTTAAAATGTCGGAGATCTAAGGGGATAGATTCGAAACTGTATACTATCCATTTTTTAAATTTATAACCTTTCCTTATTTCGAATGAGGAAATCCTTCTGAACGCTCGAGGGAAATACAGCATTACAGAAAGACGCGGGACTGAAAGTTACTGAGTGAGCTTCAAGGCTCGAGAAGGCTGAAACTTTTAAAACGCTCACTTAGTATGTAAATCGTTTCAATACATAAGTTCTTTATTTGAGATCTGTTGAGTTATCTGGGTTCATTTGAGATTCGAATCTTGGTTTAATTGAAAAGTGTGCCTGTGCCAGTGGATGCGATCGAACTCCACGACCTTAAGGGGATTTTACAACCGCGCGTTGAATTCGAAACCGAACACGCACATCATTCGCTTACAGTCCCATTTTACTGGTTTTTATTTTCGCGTAATTTCTGAATTTTTTCGTGAAACCTTCCTTCGAAGGAAAGATATTTGTTGCCGTTTCCAGGTTTAATTGCGGTCCGGTGTTTTTAAATTCCTACTTGCAGTTAATGGAAATTTATGCCAGCTTTAAGGAACGAAACCAAGTTTTATTTGCGATAAATTAATTATAAAATTATAAAAACCAACAATAGTAGAGTATTAATAGGAAAACGGGTCATGCAAATTAAATGAAATAATTTACAATGTTTCGCCATTCTGGGTACTTAAAGCCTAATTTAGCATAATTTCTTACGCTATATTTATTTTATTTTAAATATCTTGCGATCTTATGCCTCCACTGGCATCTTGTCTGCACTGTTACCGTATCTCCAAACTGGTACAATAAACTAGGTAGTGAGTGAGTAATGCCTACAGTTGCTAGGTCTGCGGACCTCCGATCTGTTTTCGGATGTTTCTGGGGATGACGTGTACTTAAATAACTCCGCCAATTCGGAATGATTCATCAGGATCTCCGCTTCCTCACAATTTCTTCGTTCACGGTTTCGATAAAAATATTTTCCGATTTCGTCACCCGTCCCGGATCACCGCCTGGGCGAAGGCCGGAAGAATTTTCAATGGAACTTTCTGCGAAATCGCCGTCGGGAAATCGCGTAGTTTGTCGGAGCCCGATCTAAGTCGTTTTATTACTGCCTATTAAAAGACCGAAACCGCGATTATAATCAACCGGGGACGGGCGGATCAAGGACCCAACTTGAATTCTCTGTTTTAACGCACTACGGGTTATAACGACGTTTATTTTTAAATAAGTCGCATCGAATACACGTATCAACCAAATAAATCAATCGGCTTGCTAAGTTATTTTTTACAGAATATTTCTTTACTTCCCTCGAACTTTTAAATGTTATTCAATTAGAAATAATTTGAATAATTAAAAAATACATTTGTGGCATTGAGAAAATGGATTTATGGTTGTGACGTTTTTAGAAGTTAAATAGTCGTGTATATAAACCCGTCTTTAAGAAGATGTCGATCCGATTCCTGAATCGATTTGAATTAGAAAAATTGAAAACTATTGTCTACAGAAAGATGATAATTGGGTAGAAAACTACAAAGAAAATGTCTCAAGTCTCTTTAATTGAACCTAGCCGGCACAAAAACTTTTTTCATAAAGATGTCCTTTCGTACCTAGCCTGATTTTTTCCTGCACGCTCTTCGTATATGAATATTCATTTTAACGGATTCACGCGCTTAAAGTGATTTCCCCGGGCTGGCGCTATTTGCTCGAACGAACTTTTCAACTCGACCCGCGCTTATTAATAAGTGTGAACAACAATTAGTATGGTTACCGTCGTGGCTGTCCGCTTAGCCAAGGTTGCCGACGAGAAAACCTCTTTTTTCATCCATCGCCGACCCCACGGCATCCTCCAACCCGGGAGGATTGTCATCGTAAACAGTACCTGCGTAAATTGGACATGCATAATGCATGCGTGGCCGCTTCTTTTTCTCTCCTTTCTTTTCTTTTTTTCTCTTTTAAATCGTAGTCTCATTAATGTCATAACGAGTGGCCGGATCGGGTGTGTTTCGCGTGCGGAATTATCCTGTTGCCATGGCATTTCCAGCGGGCCTGCGCCAAGCTTCATTAGGCCGATCGTGACGCCGTTTTATAAGCTGCGTTTCTTGCTTCCGTCTCCGTCTTTCATTCTCCGCGGTTTATTTCGCGATGTTTGAAAAATGCCGGCTCCCCGTGCTGTTGAGCAAATCTAAAAATGATTGGGACAATTGTCCGTCGATTACTTAACCGAGGTCACTGTGGAAAATGAATTTCTTCCTGGCCGCTAGTTACCTACCGCAAGCTGTTTTTCATGTATGTTCTATTGTTTGTTCCTCCGAAGGTAATTAAAACATGTTTCGCTTATCGCCAAGTTAATTTGCGACAACTTGCAGTTCCCTGACCTAACGCACATCGGCTTTTCTATGTTGAAAACAGAAGTTGGTATTCAATTTCAGGCCTAATTGAAATATTGTCAATCCGATCGTATTAAATTCTATTGAAAGTAAACTATGCGAATATTTAAAATATATATTTTTTTTATGTACGACTACGTCGACGAGGAAAACGTATAAAGAATAGCATATTTGGCTCAATTCTATAGAAATAATACGAATTTGCACACTCGAATGTGCAACACAAGTAACATCTGCCAAAGGGACCAATGAGATGTAGATTTATTTGCGCCTTGTGCCATTGCCGATCGCAGTAATCCATCGTTCTTTTTTTCACGTTCATCGCCGTTCGTCTATATTTACGTTGTATGTACAGGTCGCGTATTTGGAGTGTGATATCTGAATTTGAATCAGCGCCGCGATTTCAGACTGATTTGAATGGGATGCTCTGTTGCATCATGGGATGAATGAGTTACTGTAATAGTCTTTGGCATTGTTCCTGCATTTATTTTCATATCTCGCCATATATATCTGAATTTCGCAATTTCTGCGCGGCGCGTATTCGCCTTGTGCGTAGAATATTTTCTGTGAAATATTCTATCGTGAAAAATGCGTTTAAGAAAATTTCCCGGCGTGTCCGCGTGCTTTCTCCTGTCGGATGCTCGTCAAATCCGGTTCTCAGTCTCACGCACATAAATTCCCTTAGTGTGTGGGAGAGCATATTGCATATATAGAATATTGCTTTTAGAAGTACTAAATGAGTAGGTGACTGTGGATATGGAATAAAATTGCACCCAGCTTTGTTTTGGATTTGGCGGCGTCAAGGGTTGCGTGTCGAGGATCGGTTTTGGGCTCCGATTGGGGCCGGTCATTCACACGGTTGGAGCGTTTTGAATCATCCGTCGACCGATAATTCACAAACGGGTCGTTAATATTCTTCAAACGCCGGCTTCTAATATCGGCGCGATGAGAATAATAGTGCCGATACAGATCGCGCTTTTGAATTCGACGTGCCTCTATGAAACGCGTACGCATCTTCCCCTATCTCATTCCCGTAGGAATTTAATCCTCCATAATTGCTACTGTAGGTAAAACTTTCCTTATTACAACATTCTTTGGTGATTAAACAATGATTGATTGATTGCAGTTGACGTCATTGATTATTTCATAATTTACCTGTTATAGCTTTTATCGCCATTCGAGCGTATATAAAAATCTTACACGAATAATTGGTCATACAGACGGTTTTGTCTAGGAGTTTCGACCACGTGCAGTCCAACTAATTTGCCAGCAGAACGGTACTGATGGCGAGAAGCCGAAATCTGTCTAGCGTCAGAAAATTATTAACGGAGTGGTGTTGTCTATAAAGGCATGGGCACACGACTGATGATAATAAGGGGTTATTGTTATTATAACTCCCACAGATTCCGTCAATATTTTTTATATTCCAAATCAATATACACCGAGTTACAGAGAAAGTTGGTTTATTATCGGTGGAATATCGAAGAGCTGGTTTGAAATTTGCTATTAGGTTGTGGCCTAGTTGCCCTCCACTCTCTCGGGTTCGCGCGAGAAAATATATATGGTGGGACAGTGGTAGAATGTGAATGTGACTCCGTTCCACTTGTCCCGAGGGATTTCACCTACTCTCAGACGTTTCATTTCATTGTTCGCATAAATAAATGTGTTCATGATATCAACCCGCACAACTGATAATATTCATTATAATTCATTAAGTTATTCTAAATCGGAACTCTCGTCTGATGAATATGATGTTTCACATGTCATGAGTTCCTTAGTAGATAAATGTGTACACCGTTAACCAATAAAAAAGGGGTAGTTAAAGTTAAAAGAAAACAATTAAAGATAATTTATAATGTATTTAAAAATTATAATGAATAAAAGTATATGCACAAACTGAAGTTTTACTATCGGTATCGATTACAAACGTTGAAAGCAATTCGGGCTTTTAATTAAATCTTAATTTTAAAAAAAATCGCTGCTGGTAATGATTGACAGTTTTAGTTGGGGAAATTTCCACCCGGGGTATCACTGCATGGGAACATGGCAAAATCAAACGATATTTTTCCCAAATATCAGGATTTGTATCAGGAGAACATGAGAGGCAAGGAGGTGGCTCGGTAAAAACATTTCCCTGCAGTGCTGCCACCTGTTGGAAATTTCTGGAACTGCTAGCGGACGCATCAACAATTCCCGTGCAGTGCTGCCACCTGGTGGCAATTTCTGGAACTACCAGGGACCGCATAAAAATTCCCCGCGCAGTGCAGCCATCTGGCGGCGATTTTACGAATTAAATACCCGAAATTGCGAATATTTTTATTTACTATGACCTTTGACCTGATCTGTGACCTGAAAGACGCTTCTTGACCGGACATGAGATGCATGCACGCTGAAAGTTTGGTGGAAATCGGTTCAGCCGTTTGGAAATGCACAGCGAACACACACACACGCAAACGCCATTTTACAAATATTATATAGAAAAGATAATGGTATTATATGTTATATCTATATATTAAATGGAGACGGCCGGGCTGCATGCAGGTCGGTTTAGGAAGTCAATTAGGGGTCCTGCACTCTCTCCATGCACAGTATTACTCAGTTAGATTGCCATACGGTAATATAAGGACCAGTTACTGCGGGTAGTTTACAGCCGAGTTATACAACCATGACCCTAAAGTTGGAAAAAACCGACTGCCGTTGTTGGACGGGATGCAAGATTGTACAGTGGTTTCTTTTCATTTCTTTTTTTTTATTTTTGGCATTGAATTAAAGCTGCATAATATTCCCGGTAGAAATCTTTCAGAGTTTTTCAGAAGCCACCTATTTTTTGAATAAAACTTTGTATGTTTAATTCATTTCAAAATACTTTATTTGTTTTTTCTAGATTATTTCTGATTTAATTCCTGGTCTGTGATTTCTTGTAAAATAAAAACCGGAAGTTCGCACAGTAGGCATGTATGTAGTGATAGAAGAAATGTTCAATCAAAATAATATTGAACGGCGAATAGTTGGTGGTGTGGATATCGTGGAAAATCCGGAAAACAAGCAGGATTTCCTTGTTAGATGGCGGTGGGTTTTTAAAGATATAGCGCAGATCCAAAAGGAGGAAAGACAAATTTTTTGGATTCAAAAGCCTGCGGTTGATATTTGTACCACGCAACCGCTACGGTATCTTACCGCTCTGTCTTCTCGCATCCGTACCGTAGTATATACGATAACTGTAATAATCGTGTCTCTTTGTATGGACCGAGGCCGCGGCCGGAAAACTTTGCTCATACCGTCGAACTTTGTATTTAACCGGTTTTCGAGGAGGGCGACTCTTTGTTTTACCACTTCCGGGCGGCTTAAATCAGAGACAGGATGGCCGGCGACGCCCTCGTCCCTTTTGTTGTTTCGGCACCGGTGATTGAACAGTTCCGGGAACTTACTCCTCGCTTCCCGCCGAGCCCCATTATTATTTCAGTGCCAGGAGATAGCGGCAACCGTATGCTGGAACAATAAACCGTGATCTAACTGTTCAATTAAATATTGTTTTTGGAAACATTTTAACGTGAGCCTTTCCAGAGTTTGGATATGGGAGGTATTTAAATATTTCTTCTTTCCGTGTCTGTTAGTGTTAGGGAACAGATTTTCCTTTTTTTCGTTTCGGTGCGAGGAGGAATTAGGGCGGCCCCGCGGAGCCCAATCCGACAGACCCCGGTTCCGATAATGAATTCCGGAATGCCGCTTGTTTTCACTTAAATTCTGCATGATTCCTTGGCCTACTATTTGGCTTTGAGCGTATTTTCCAATCGCCGTATTCGTGTCGCACGTTCGGCCGACGGCGACGCGTCAAAAACTCTTAACGACCGCGGGAAGATTGTTAATTGAAATCGAAACGATCCTGAATTTCCCGCATAGTTGACGCCATTTTATCCAGTCCGGTAGTTCGACTTATTTAATTTTTTTGTATAATTTCGGCAACTGTATGAGCGGTATACGTTACCAACATTTTGTAAAAAACATTAATAAAATATATATTTATATGTAAAATAGTAAAATTTGTTTCTGAATATCTGATTGTTTGAATGGGTCCTTCTGTTCGGTATCTGTTGTCGATGGAGCACCATATCCGCCTTTATATCTGCCTAGTCTCTCGAGCCCCTGTCCCGCCTCCTGTAGGTGCCGCGTCGATCCACTTCGTGTTCTTCTCTTTATGCAGGCGGGAAAAACGTCTCGTCAGAAGGCCGAAACCTTCAGGAAAAACCCTACACCGCGTACGCCAATTCTTGGCTTTTCCAACCACCGGTCTTGCACTTCTTTTGAAACCTTCTGTCGTTAAAGCACTGATATCCACGCGCTGACTCAAACCTTGTTGCGCATCCTGGTATATCTTGTTGCAGCTGATAACTTAAAAATAAAATCAAACCCCCGGTGAAATGTGAATTATTGGTGTACCCCCGATGAGCTATCTTCCTCATCCGGTAGCGGTTGCGGAAACCGATAGAGCGACCGGGTGACGCAGGACGAGAAATAGGGTTTTCGAGGCACATAGAAATTACATTGTTGTGTTGTCAATGCCGTAATACGGCTGTTTGGAACCGGTTTGAGGTGAGGGGGGTGTGGGGGGCGTGTGGGAAGGCTCCTCCGGTCGGAACGCGGCCCCGGTTTCTCGTGAGGCGGCCTCCCAGCTATCAGTCGTCCCGCAGAGATGTCGTCGTCAACGCCCTTTTATCCGGCGACATTTCCGAGCATTTTAAAAATACAAGCCAGGCGGTTATGAAAGTGGAGTAGTTTCGAAAATGGCGCGGTGAACGTTGTACAAGTCGATGTATAGGTGCCCTTACAGTATGTGCTCTACCGAGAATCATATGAAAGCGGTCTGCGGTTTTGCCATTTTGATCGACCGGGATATAATACATAGTTGAAGGTTTGCTGATTTGTATTTATCAGAAATGTTAATAAAAAGAAACGAATTAACTCAACTACTTTATCATTCAAAAAATGAAAAAAGGATAACGATACCGCCTCCACGTTAAGGCAGATATGAGTCAGGTTTTTGGATGACCAGAGCTCTCGACTCACCGGATATACCCGGTCGATATTGAGTACCACCGGAGTACCGTTCGTAAACTTTTGTAAGCAAACGGTTGGTCCCGATAATTTGTCGAGCAGTTAGTAAACTGATAGCGAGCGTTTCCTGTTGTCACTATCATCAAGCATGTGTCACATATCAAGCAAGTCCCTAGGAAGGTGTCCGTGAATTAACACGTTTGACTCAACTTGTTTCGCGTTTTCTATCCAAAACGTGAACTTTTTAGATAACAACCGTTCCCAAAAGTTTGTTGAAAACGATATATAGTTCGCGCGCAAGTGCTCCAAACTAATTAGGTTGAGTTCTATGAATTTTTCTTTGACATCCGGATTACCAATAAATATTGGGAATAATTTGATGTTATCCCTGTGAAATAATTGCATACTATAACTGTCATTAGCTGTTTAATTGTTAACATATTATGACAAAATTACTTACAGAATTTCCCAACATCACTTAAAATATTCGAGCTCCACCTTTCGGAGCAGAGGCGTTACGCTGTGTACCGACACTTCTCCGGTTGTATGAAATGGAACAAGTAAATAGGGCATGTCAGGTCACTCGTACCGTCTCTAAGTACTTCCCCGGTACCGAGAGGTACACCAGTTTTGCTAAAAACGTATAAAAAACACATCTCTTGGCTTCGAGTCGGTCCCATTCGTTAGAGTATGCTCGTGAACAATTTGCAGTAAAGTTAAGGCAGGACAAAATGTCCGTGAATACAGATTTCAACCTAGGATCAGGATACGCACCTGATTGAATACATTGGTATTAATATCTCGATGGGAAATACTCTAAATACTGGGAATAATAATAATTCAAAAATTTCAAATTAATACTAATATTTTCGACGTTAAATTAAAAAATATATCGCCTCTCCTAGTTGATGTTTGAAGTGGTATAAAAAATTACAGAATAATTCTGAGCACTCAAGAAAAAATAAAACAAATAAAAATGGATGCAAAATTGAGTTTTCAAGCTTACAGTACAATGTTCTTTTCCTTTATATCTTTAAGTTAATCATTATCTTATTATTATATGAATCTTAACTCATATTTCAGAGTCTCTTATGAGACCTTTTTCATTATATTGATTTATGTTTTACTGTATTATTTATGTTTAAAAATAGGCATTAAAGATTTGGCATAATTTTAAACACGTTGAATGTAAATACAACTTTTGATTTCCGGACTAAATATAAAAATATTTTTCACTAGTATTTTCTCCGATGAATATTCACTTCTGTTACTTAATAACGGTTTAATATTTGTTTGTCATGTAGGTGCGCCAAATTTTATATTCAATTAAAAATGTTACACACTAAAGTCCCTGAAATGCACCTGTTGTCCTTCCTTTTGGGGTTCTCTCCTCTCATCTCTCTCTCTCTCTCTCTCTCTCTCTCTCTCTCTCTCTCTCTCTCGCGCTCCCCCTCTCTTCTCTCTCTCTCTCTCTCTCTCTCTCTCTCTCTCTCTCTCTCTCTCTCTCTCTCTCTCTCTCTCTCTCTCTCTCTCTCTCTCTCTACCCTTTCATCGTTTACATCAATGCTTCCCATACTTTTTAGATTTGCGAACCCTCCTTGGGTTATAATAATAATATTATTTCTCTCGGACGTTATGTTGTCATTTGTCAATCGAGGTTCGGTCGAATCCACTATCGGATATCGATTATATTGAGTATAGATAAATTGAAAACACAATAGGAGTTTAGGACATATGTTGATAAATAAATTAATTTTGTTATCGCATTATGGCAAAAGACCCAACCCTAGAGTTGGGCCCAGTTAAACCATGATCGCTTTATTTTAAAAATTGAGATTGTAATTCTCGATAGTTTTCCCTGCTATTTGGTATACGACGTTAGGTAGGAATATATTTTTTTTAAAAACTTATTTTTAAAAAGTTGATTATTTTTTAAATACTCTTCATGACTATTTAGAAATGATTCAATCTCATTCTTGAGTTAGTGTCCTACTTACCATTTATGAAACTCTAGGTCTATTCCTGCCAGTTTTTACATTTTTATCTTCTCTTATCTCTAGTATTTAGTTAATCTTTTTCACAATGATACCAGTTTTGCCCGAGTGAAACATGTTAAATTCCTTTGTATTCGGTAATTACGTCTTCCTTTAAACGGGTACTAACATTCTGACAAGTTTCCAGCGTATGATTTTTTATACAGACGTTTTACTTAAATATTTGTTTGCATTCGTTCACTCGGAAAAAATGTTTCTATCATACATAAGAAACGCCCTTGGTATGTTCCTTCCGTTGACAGATCTGATATTTTTGTAGTCTATAAATGGTATGTAATTTATGAAGATTAACCTAAATTTATTTTTGTTTCAGGAGAACGAGATCTCTCAATGCTCCTAGTCCAGTGCAGCAATTTGGCCCTTGTGGCCGAATTTTGAAAAACTCCGCTATGGTGATGTAAGTATACAGCTAATTTAGAACTTCATTAGAAGTTCATTCAACTCATTAGAACCAAAAAAGCTTTTGTGTCTACTACTAGATATTAAAAAAATGTTCTTATGTGAGTTTCCCACCCATATTTTCAGCCAAATGACAAATGAAAACAAGATTATTCAGAATCAATATAAAAATTATCAATCAATTGTGTTCTGTGTATTGTAAATATTAAGATAGCCATCACTTATATGTTTTCTATAAGGATTATATAGGTTAGGCATTTTTATTTTATAAGCAAAACCTTATTGCCCTTTTGTAAAAATAAGATGGAAGTGCTACTATACTAGTTATCTGTATGTTGAAGTACTCATAGTCATCAAGAGTGAAATAACTTCTTTAATTCTTGCCTATAAAATTTACTATAATATTAAGAACATACAACGTAGAAACCGGTGTTGTTATATTTTCAACATGCTATGTTAAAAAGAAATTTTACAATTCCCATAATCTAATTCTTCGTGACCTTTGTCAATGTTTGATTAAATATTAATTAGTTAAATGCTGATTCATTGTTCTGAGTTGTCGTCAAAGGAGTACTTTACATATAGCCAGTTCGCACGGATAGTTTCACCACAAGCAAGGTGTTTAAAATGGTGAACCAATACATCAGTTATTGTGGTACAAATTGGTAATATATAAGTCGTATTTCATGCTTTAGATTATTCTGTTTTCTTTGTATATAATTGATCTATAAAGAATCTATAGGTCATTTTTAGAAATGATATTCATATTATGAGATACCTTGCTTGTTATATTGTTTTGGTTACCCTTTATATTTAGCTTAAGTGATTATCTTTGCCTTTAACGAATCCTTGTTGGTTATTTCAAGGTTCAAGTGGTTTCATTTAGTGTGATTTATACTAATGATTTATTGAGGAACATTTAAAGAAGAAAAAAGTTCAACCAATGTGTGCACATAAAATTAATTTTTATCGCAATTTCAGGATATTTTAAATTTATAATTAATATATTAAAACTGCATCAAATAATTATTTAAATTGTACAGGACAATACAGGACCCGGCAAGCCAGCGACTGACCTGGTATAAGCCTCCTTTAACAGTACTTGTAATTAAGAAAGTGAGAGATGTATCTGTTTTACAACCATTTGTGCAGCTTGTCCAGTGGCTTATAGAGGTGAATATTTCAAATTAATCTTAGTATCAAATGCCAGTGTACTCTTTTATGTATATTTTTGGTTGTATAATTTATTTTCTGGTAGAAGTATAATTATCAAGGTATAATTATCATTTTTTTCAGGAGAAAAGGATGGTTGTGTTTGTTGAACAGTCAGTAATGGAAGATCCGTTGCTTCTCAACAGCGGTGAATTCAGCAGTGTCAAAGAAAAGCTCAAGACGTTTAGGGATGGCAAAGACGACCTCTCAGATAAAATAGATTTTATAATTTGTTTAGGAGGGGACGGTACTCTTCTTTATGCTAGCCTTCTATTTCAGGTAAATAAATTAAAGCACTCAATTAGGTATTTAAGATAATATTGACACAGTTCTTGGCTTAAAATCAATGTTTGATATTTCAATTAGTAAAGCATTTATTAAAATATAAATTATATGAATGAGTTCATACATGATGGATAGTAGAAGTGTAGAATTAATGTAATTCTATTCTATTCTAAGTAAAATTAATGTTCTTAATTAATTAAGAACTCTCAGTTATTTATTACTATAACCCTGTAATTAATAATTCATACATTATTTGATATATATAATCATTTGATAATAATAATAATAATAATATCAAGTTATTAATAATAAGTTTTATAATTTTATCTTTTCATTTATCAGTATAAATGGTAGACTGAGTTTTGATTGATTATTATTGCAAAAGTTCTTTTGTTTTAATTTTACTTTGTTCATTGTTTTGTTTGATGATTTTTTTATATTAATAATTTATTGTAATTTATTTTTATTAGCAATCTGTACCTCCTGTAATGGCGTTTCACCTTGGCTCTCTTGGATTTCTTACACCTTTCCAGTTTGACAACTTTCAGGAACAAGTTACAAACGTTCTTGAAGGTATGGAACATTTCAAAAATTTTATATTTCATTCTCCGCCTTTTATTTTATATTTTTATATAACATTTTTAAAAATTCTATATTTTATTTAAAATTAATTAATTTGTTTAAACACACATAGTAAGTTACGTGTTATTAAGTGTTAGTGTGGGAATCTCCTGATAAGGCAACTGCGAGGTGGGAGATACACGGGGTATATACGTGTGATAACATTCACTTCAGCAATATTTATCAGTCATTCAAACTGTCCGCAATAATTGTTTTTTAATTCCCAAGTTTAAGTATACTTAAGATTTAATTTTGTCCTCCCCCCCGTTTAATATTCAGTATGCGTTTAGGGCATGCAGCTCTGACACTTAGGAGTCGGTTGAGGTGTATAATCTTAAGGAAGAATGAAGAAGGTGGAAAGAACATTAAGCCCCAAACAAACCTACTTGTACTTAATGAAGTGGTTGTCGACAGAGGGCCTTCCCCGTACCTTTCGAATATAGACCTTTTTCTGGATGGAAAACACATAACTTCTGTTCAGGGAGATGGTATGTATTACTCACATTATTTATATATTGTATTAACTATTATTTAGATAATAAATAACATATTTTTCATTAGTTCTACTAACATATTTTCGTATTCAATTGTACAAAAATATGTTTGAAGTTCAACCACATCATACTGTAGAACATATGTTGCAGAACTATTTTTGAACGCTGAATTTTGTACTCCTTGACAGTTGTTTTTTGCATATCTCTGAATTCAAACAATATTTCTGAAGTGTCTCACCAAATTGAAACAGCCAATATAGATAATGCATTAAGGAATTTATCTAAATACCCTTCTACAAAAATAATTCAAGCAGTAGATAGTACAGAATAAAACCATGGACAAACATTGAACTATTTTTCACTATGATGGTATGATGGGTAAATTGTTTATTATAAGTCAATAAATTAATTTACAATAATGGCCTTCAGCACACTTTAGGTTTTTACTCTGAATTGAGAAAATAGTTGCTTGGTGGCTTTCCATTATTGGCAATTAACTAAGATTAAGTAATGGTGTGAATTTTTAATCCCTGCAGATTATAATCATAGCTACTATGTTAGATTGCTAAATTAATTACTGCATGCTTAATTTAATAACTGTGCAGAATAATTTACATACAGATAAACCTAGAGCTTTTACTATGATTAAAAATTTGTGCCAAATGAAAGTTTTTAAATTATATACTTTGTTCTACGAATATTGCTTAAAATGAATTCGTCCCAAATTTAAATTTCACTTGCTATTTTCTAACATGAGGTTAATATCACATTGTTACCAGAATTAGTACACTTTATTTTTTTACAAATGAAAAAATAATACATCTCTTATTTTTATAAACTAACTTCTAGTTAGGATCATACTTAAAGTGTTAAATACTGTATAAAAATTACTATTTACTGTTTATTAGTATTACTCTGCTATAAAACTATTCTTGATTATTTCTTATTTTTTTTTGTAGGCCTTATTGTATCGACACCAACTGGAAGTACAGCCTACGCTGTAGCAGCTGGTGCTTCGATGATACATCCAAGTGTTCCTGCTATAATGGTCACCCCCATCTGTCCCCATTCACTTTCATTTAGGCCAATTGTTGTACCTGCTGGAGTCGAACTAAAGGTAATACGCAGTAGTCATTTTTCTGTATAGTGCAGTTATAAAGTAATGAAGAATAAGCACCTAGTGTAAACACATTACGGAAATAGTTTTACAGTAAAAATTAAAAATATTTAGGTGCAGTTGAAATTCTTTTGCTCTTACTATAGTTTCATTTTTGTATCTCTGATGTACCATGATTCATAATTTAATAATTATCCTGTAATTCTCGTTTATTATTTTTCTCTAATTGAATTTAGTATTATACCGTAGTTCTTATCAAAATTATAAAAATTTAACCTTACTGCTGTAGGCCTGTTTATGCAAGTTATATTATTGTTATGTATTTCTTCTGAATGAAAAGTGCATTGTTGAAAACTGGGTCATTGCAGCCTGAAAGGATGTTTGATGGTATATATCTGCCAATTAAATTATTTTTTCTCCCTTGGCTAAATGTAATTGATGCTTCCAATTCGCTATCAGTAATTATATCGTGTGAGATAATTAAAAATGGAATAATTGTTTCTAGAGATTTGGGCTGTCTCTGCTTAAATTTTGTTTCCCCCCCCCTTGTTTTAATTTAGAACTCTTCAATTTTGTGAAGCGAATTCCAAAATGTATAAATATAGGCCCCCCAAAAAATGAATAAATTGCAGAGAGGATTGATGCGGATGGTTGGATGGGTGATATGTGTTTGCAGATCTCTGTGTCGCCAGATAGTCGGAACACCTCCTGGGTCTCTTTCGATGGCCGAAATCGTCAAGAGCTATTCCATGGGGATAGGTATGTTGGTTAAACATGCACACACACACCCCGAATGCACACACGTACACACAATCAACACTTAATTTTTTTTTCTCATACACACACACGTATGCTGCACTCCATGTGAGTAAATATTGCACTCTCCATGTATCTCTAATATTTTATCTTCTGTCTTAGGTAGACATCTGTAATATGTTTTTTTTTTGGTTTTACAAAAGTATGTTCTCCTTTTGTTCTCTTGTGTTTTGAGTAAAGTGATTCTGGGGAAAAACTCGGTATGTGCTGTTCTGTGAATCTGTCTGCATTGAATCTATTTTGCTTATGCAGGTTTTAGAACTCAGTGCTTTGGATTGAATAATAAAATTTACATTTTGATTTATTACATGTAGTAGAATTAATTATCAGATATGTTATCCCAATGTTTTGCTCCAGTTTTTGGCTATGATCTCTGTTTCATGTTTTGTTTTTTTTGTAGTGCAATTTGTGTAAATCCAACAAATCAGTTATTACTTTTGTTGTCTTTGATTACAATGTATACATTAAATAGGATATTTTATACTTTTATTACTTTCCTATGTCATTTTGTATTATTGCCATTGCTCGCTATAGAAACTTTGTAAATGTCTTTTTAATCTTTCATTTTCAAATGCCCCACACTTTGGTATTCATTCAATTATTTTATATTCATGATTATTAGGCCATCTGCATTTTAGCATTTTTTCTCTCAATTTTCTGTAGGTAATAATAAAATAAGTATGTGCTCTGATACATTATTATTTGCACGGAATAATGCATTTATGAAATCCTAATTAGTGTACTCAAGTTTCCCCTGTTGTAATAAAATCTTGCATACTATTATCTTATTATTGTCTTATTTTAAAATGAGGCTGGACAGCGATGTCTATACCTGTTAATTTGTAAATAGAATTTCTGTATTACTGTGTGGAACCTTGATTTAGGTTTCTGTTTTAATCTGGGATTTTGGAATCTTGTCATTATTTTTTGGTTGTAATTACGCGTCAGTTGCAGATGGAGCATCCTGTTAGCATTGTTGCCATACACTTACTCTGGGATCCGTACCCCGCAATTTTGAATTTGAATCTATTAAGGATTAGATAAATGTAACTGTCTGTTATCGGCATTCAGAGGGCAGTACAGATTCGATTACTTAACTTAGCCGAGGCAGTAATTATTCACACTCGGAGATCCCTCTGTAGCGATTTGAAATTTTCTCGGACCAGCCTTATCATTTCTTTGAACGGGGACTGATTGTTTCGAAGAAAATTAATAGAAAATCTGAATGGGGAGTGTAACATTGAGCATGGGGCGATAGCATGCGTCTTGTGGTTCGTGTGCGCATCAGTGTGATGGTGCATTGTGGCTGTGATTGTTTTTGTGCACTGATAGGGCTGGTGGGTATTGTGTTTACAGGTGATGTTGAACAGTGACGCCCGTAACGCAGCCTGGGTTAGTTTCGATGGCAGAAACCAACAGGAGCTCAATATCGGCGATAGGTCTGAAAAACAAAAAAAAAATAGTATAACATACCTGTTTTATGGTCTGCGACGGATTGGAATACAATAGATTTGTTGTGTTTCTGTCCCCTCTCGCCGGTTTGGTCTTTTGCCAGACCGATTTCGGCCGCTCACCATCTTCAGTAGCGGTGTTAGTCACTATTGGCACTTTGGATGTTTTACGGGCATCCTCTCGCTGCACTGTCACTATCACTTGTACTGTCAGACAGACAACATCCCCCAATAACAAGACACCTATATATACACATGACAAACAGACAACCACCACAGTACAAGTGACAGTGAGGATGCCCAAAAAACATCCAAAGTGCCAATAGTGAGTGGCCGAAACCGGTCTAGCAAAAGACCAAACTGGTGAGAGGAGACAGGAACACAACAAATCTACATAAAAAAAAATAAATAATGTCACGTAAATAAATAACATGAAGAAGGCGGTATGCCTTTTTTTTAATCGCCTGGTGTTGGTTTGGCTTCTTCCATTAAATTGTCGCCTCGACTAGAACAACCTAGTAGCAAATGCTTGTCATATATTTCCTCATATATATGTCATATATTTCCTCGATTTAACACACACAGAAATTAAAAAACATCATTGCATAAAATGTTTTATTAAGTGGGAACAAAGTCCTGTTTCATGCTGTTATTAATTTGTTTTTCTAACAGTCATACTGAGCATATAATTGTATTACAAATTCATTTTTATTTTTTACTGAAAAGTTTTAACATTATTATGCTTCAATAGTATTTGGATCACTGTGAGACAATCTGTTCTGGCTCGAGATAAGAGCTTTTTCCCAGAAGGGAAGTATTAGATCCACTCTGTAATCAAATTCATGAAACAAATACGACGTACTGGACTTGATTACGCCATTAAAAATTTTAAACTGTGGCGCACTGCTTCATTGTTGGATGTGGTATTGGTTCACAGTGAATCTGGAAAATTTTCAAAATAGGTATAACCTCTGTTGCTTTTTCATTTTCCTTTTGGTGGTTGGATTAAATCTGGCAATAGCCTTCTATACTTTTGAATCTATAAATTAAGTATCACGACCATAATTTAGAATAGAGTGTATCGTCATAAAAATTACATTTATCTCGGAGCATTATTTTTTTATTGTTCTTTGAGTGTTATTCTTTCATAGTGTTATTCACTGCCAGTCTTTCATGGAGTGCAGTTTATGTTGTTTTCATACATGAATTATTTTATTTTAATATATTCTATCTATTCAGAGTAAACGAATCGTTTTGAAATTTTTTAAATATTGTCCAACGATCCGCAGTTTACGTGTGACAACATCCATCTACCCTGTACCTAGTATCTGTGCTCAAGACCAGATCTCGGATTGGTTTGATTCATTGGCCGAGTGCCTCCACTGGAACGTGAGGAAGCGGCAGAAGCACCTCGATGAGCTCAGCGACCTCACCCATTCCAGCTCGAACGACACTCTCGATTCACTAGACCATACTGAGCAAATTGACAGCTAAATTAGACGGTAAACCCACTGCTCTCTGTGTCCAGTTTGAAAATAATAAGTCGATTGATTGATTCTGTGTCAGTTGTAAATTTATGTACAACTGTTCATGGACAATTACATTGAACAGTAGTAACAGCTCTGACAGGATGTTTATTATTTTACTAACAGAAGCTAAAACTTGTCCAGTTTTAAGACTGAATAAGCTAGTGGGAAAAGAAAATCATGAGCGCTATAATAATGTTAATAACAGTTTTAATTTTTCCGCTAAAAAGAAATCACTCAAATGCAATTAATTAATTATAGAGTCCAATGACAATAGATTGATTCTTTGTCAGTTGTAAATTTAAGTACTGTAATGAACAATGTCATTTTTAAATGCATGTCAGTCCTAAAATATTTTCTATTTAATTTGTTATTTATATATTTTTTTAAATTTTCTTTTTACAGATAATGAATGAGCATCTACATGGTTAAAAGTCCCTGAGTGACGGTGGTGGTTGCTTTAGCATCTAGCATTAGTATTTTGCTGTATAAACTGCACATCAGGCATTGCAGACACATACCGTATACCTATTTTATGGTCTTTTTTATACCCTCTAACCCGAACGATGCATTTACGTATGAACCAAGGCAGAGTACAAGAAATTTGAAAAAAAAAAGAAGATGAAGAAAGAATTCGTTCATTTGGAACCATTCCTTTACTTGTGATAATTAATATGTTAGGGAATAGCACATCATTTAGGTCACCTTGGATATATATGTGATACTTATAGGAGTTAAGCCAATGTTTTTGTATCATTTGTATTAGGAGTTAAGTACCATACGAGAAAAGGAATTGCGGCTTGTTGTGTACAGATCGATCAAATTTTTTTATTGGGGTCCAAATGTGTATTGTTTACTTAATATTTCTTCCCTGGTTCGTTTTTTTTTTGTAAGTACACGTATGTAAAATATGTGCACAAATATTGGTGTGTTCGTTGACAACCGGTTGTTGCTGATCTGCCTTCAAAGACATTTTTAATACCGACGACTTTAAAGAAAAAAATTTTATGTTTAAAACTGTTATAATTTTATAGTTTATTTATTTCGTTTTAGATGTGCAAATGGCGAGAGGGGTTTTGTTTTTTGATGCATACCCTCTTGTTAAAAAGATGATTTATAAATGTTATCTTGATTTCTCTTTAGGTCATAATTTTAACAAATAAAGGTGAATTAACAAATAGACATCCTACACTTAGCGCAGATTACAAAGGGTTTAAATCAAACAGAAAATTGACAATATTATAATAAGTAAATAAATTGAAAGCGTAAGCTCTGTCCTGAATTTGATGTATATTTTTATAGGTGTTACATTATGAAACATACCGTTTAATAGGAACACATCTTTCAATATGATTCTAGACTGGTATATGTGTAACTCGTTGTGAAAGAGTTATGAAGAATACTGTAATTGATATTTTATAAGCAATGAACTTGATAGATCAAGGTTTCAATGGTGTGTATATATATATAAAATTGAGTGTTTCCTTTATTTTTTTAAATGTAAACAATTTTTCATTGATGTTTATAAATTGTTAATTTTGTATAAAATATACTGAATTGATTTTATTTATAAAAATTCTGTTATTCTGTTAAAATGTAGGGCTACCTGCACTGATTTAAATAACTGTAAACTGCGAAGTAAACCATATTGATAAGTGTGTTTCATAAGTAATACATACACCCTAAAAATTTGCAAACAGCACATCATTTGAGTTTATGTTTTCCTCGATTGTGTTGTATTTTATTATATTATGCTCATCATGTAATTCATTTTTTGAATGTGTGTATAAGGCACAACACTCTTACCGTTGTTATAAATGAAATTTTTGTAAAGAATGTAAATTTTATTTGATTTTAACTAAATAATTTTAAATGAAGGAATTTTTTATTTTTTAATTATTCACTTTGTTTCTATGAAGGAATACACTTTAGTTATTAGTCCGAAGCTCTCTTAAAAACTGAAACTATAATTTATTTTATAATATAATAATGTTTATTTATAGAAAACAAAGCTGTTACAATTTTTTTCACTCCTTTACACATGAAAACATAAATATAGACATATAAATAAATAAATAAATAAATAAATAAATATATATATATATATATATATATATATATATATATATATATATAAATTTCACACCTTTAACATGGAGCAAAATATTTATTTTAACACAGGTAATTACTAAGGATATATCTAATGTTAAAATCAATTAATATTAGATACTAAGATGATAAAAATTACATATTATGAAATTGCACAAACCTAATAAACTACAGAAAACTCAAGATAGGAGAACTAATAAACAACTAATAAATTAAATGATGTAATTGATTTTTTCTACAATTTTGTGAGGAATGTTATGATAATAACAGGATAATAATTGAAGCAATTTATTTTTATTAATTATTATTGATAGTAATATAATGATAAATATATATTTGGTAAGGTATATAAAAAATAACTGTGGATAGGTCTTACTTCATATTATAACAGTATTAATAGCTGAAATACATTTTAAAATATTTCATGGCAGTACCACATAACATTCACCTTTAAAATACAGCAAAATATTGATTTTAACACAGAAAATGATGAGGGCTATATCTAATTTTGAAATCAAATAATATTAGCTACTAACATAATGAAAATTACATATTATGAAATTGCAGGAACCAAATAAACTTCAGAAAACTCAAAATAGAATAACAACTTTATTAATGAATAATATTAATTATAAATTAAAGGTAGTAATTGACTCCTTTTACATTCTTATAATAAGGGTAATGATGGAAAACACCAGATAATAAATGAAGCATTTATTTTTATTAATTATTATTGATAGTAATATAATAATTAATACATGTTTGGTATGGTATATAAAAAATAACTTTGGATACGTCTTACTCCATAGTATAACAGTATTAATAGCTGAAATACATTTTAAAATATTTCATGCCAGTACCACATAACCTTTAACATAGAGTAAAATATTTACTTTAACACTAGTAATTAATATAGATATGTCTAATGTTTAAATCAATAGATATTAGCTCCTAAGATGATGAAAATTACAAATTATGAAATTGCACAAATGAATAAACTACAGAAAACTCAAAAGGAATAATAACTTTAAATAAATAAATAAATAAATATAAATAATATATTAAAGTTTGAATTGTTTCCTTTATATTTTATAATAAGGGTAATGATGGAAAACACCAGCTAATAATGAAGCATTTATATATTTTTATTTTATCAATTGTTAACTGCAAATTCCAGTGAGTAAAGCGGTGTGTTAGTTCAAGCAATCACCGCTAGGTGTCAGTACCGCCGTTTTAGTTAGCAGAGTGGCTGCCAGATGGCGAATTAGTATGCGGTCAGGGTTATGATTCGATAACCATGAGTGAAACCTCCATCTGGTTCCATATTCTAATACAACACTTGATGCCTTTGGAGTGCGACAATTGCCTACTACTTACTACCTTTACATATTAAAACAAATATCTATATATATATTAATACACTTGTAACATACAGCAACATATTTATTTTAACACAGGAAACTAATATAATTAAATCTAAAGATTAAATCAATTAATATTAGTTACTATGATGATGGAAAATACATATAATCAAATTGTGGGAACCTAATAAGCTACAGAAAACACAAAATAGAATAACAACTAATAAATTAAATGTAATTGATTTGTTTTACAATTTTGTGAGGAAGGTAATGATAATAACAGGGTAATAATTGAAGCATTTATTTTTATTAATTATTATTGACAGTAATATAATAATTAATACATGTTTGTTATGGTATATAAAAAATAACTTTGGATAGGTCTTACTCCATGATATAACAGTATTAATGACTGAAATACATTTTAAAATATTTCAGGGCAGTACCACATAACATGCCCCTTTAACATAGAATAATATATAATTACTATAAACTAGTAATTAATAAAGATATATCTAATGTTTAAATCAATTGATATTAACTACTAGGATGATGAAAGTTACACATTATGAAATTGCAACAACCTACTAATCTTCAGAAAACTCGTAAAAGAGTAACAACTTTATTAATGAATAATAATTAATAAATTAAATATTTTAATTCATATGTTTTAAATATTTATTTAGAAATAAATTCTTAACTGCAAATTCCAGTGAGTAAACCTTACTTCATAGTATATAATATTAATGGCTAAATATATTTTGAAATATTTCATTGACATATTCATTACAGCAAAATAATGATTTTCACACAGAAAATTATGTAGAAAATTACTAAGATGGTGAAAATTACATATTATGAAATTGCAACAACCTACCAAACTTCAGAAATCTCAAAAATGAAGAACAACTTTATTAATGAATAATAATTAATAAATTAAAGTTTGTAATTATTTTGTTTTACATGTTTATGAGTAGGGTAATGATAGAAACTACAGAAAACTCAAATTGGAGAACTAATAAACAACTAATAAATTAAATGTTGTAATTGTTTTTATACAATTTTATGAGGGCAATGATAGAAAACAGCAATTAATAAAGAAGCATTTATTTTATTAATTATTATTGATTGTAATATAATAATTAATACATGTTTGTTACTGAATATAAAAATAACTTTTGATAGATTTTACTATTGTTATACTACTTAGTATAACAATACTAATAACTGAAATACATTGTAAAATATTTCAGAGCAATACTAAATAATATGCCTCTTTAACATAGAGCAAAATATTAATATTGGTAATTAATAAAGATGCATCTAATGTTTTAAACAATTCATAATTCGCTACTAAGGTAAGGAAATGTATATATTATGAAATTGCACCAACCTAATAGACTCCAGAAAACTCAAAGAGAATAAAAATTTATTAACGAATAATAATTAATGAATTAAAGGGTTGATTGATTTGTTTTAAATTTGTATTATTAAATAAGTTCTTAACTGCAAATTTCAGTGAGTAAAGCGGCGTTATAGTTCAAGCAATCACCGCTAGGTGTCGGTACCATGTTTTAGTTTGCAGAGTGAATAAAATTATTTCACTATGAATAAAATGCAAGTATCAGGGAATATTAAATACTAAATAATGTTGATGTAAAATATGAGGAAGAATGTAAATTTTATTTGGTTACAACTAAATAATTTTAAATGAAACAATTTTATTTTTTAGCAATTCCAATTCCTCTGTTTATTCTAAGCAATACACTTTAATTATTAGGTCAATGTTCTTTTAAAACTGGGACTATAATTTATTTTATAATATAAAAATGTTGATTTATAAAAACAAAGCTTTACAATTCTTTTCACTCCTTTACACATTAAAACAAATATAATTATATAATTACACCTTTAATATAGAGTAAAATATTTATTTTAACACAGGTAACTAATATATCTAAATCTAATGGTAATTAACTACTAAGATGATGAAAATTACATATACAGAAAGCTCAAAATAGAATAACAACTTTAGAAATGAATAATAATTAATAAATTAAAGTTTGTAATTGATTCCTTTTACAATCTTATGATAAGAGTAATGATGGAAAACACCAGATAATACATGAAGCATTTATTTCTATTAATTATTATTGATAGTAATATAATAATTAATACATGTTTGTTACTGTATATAAAAAATAACTTTGGATAGGTCTTACTCCGTAGTATAACAGTATTAATGGCTGAAATACATTTTAAAATATTTCATGGCAATACCACATAACAGGCACCTTTAACATAGAGTAAAATATTTACTTTAACACTAGTAATTAATATAGATATGTCTAATGTTTAAATCAATTGATATTAGCTCCTGAGATGATGAAAATTACAAATTATGAAATTGCACAAATGAATAAACTACAGAAAACTCAAAAAGGAATAATAACTTTAATAATAAATAAATAAATATTAATATATTAAAGTTTGGAATTGTTTCCTTTTATATTTTTATAATAAGGGTAATGATGGAAAACACCAGCTAATAATGAAGCATTTATACATTTTTATTTTTTAATCAATTGTTAACTGCAAATTCCAGTGAGTAAAGCGGTGTGTTAGTTCAAGCAATCACCGCTAGGTGTCAGTACCGCCGTTTTAGTTAGCAGAGTGGCTGCCAGATGGCGACTTAGTATGCGGTCAGGGTTATGATTCGATAACCATGAGTGAAACCTACATCCTGGTTCATTTTCTAATACAACACTTGATGCCTTTGCGAATGCGACCATTGCCTACTGTTACATTTACATATTAGCAAATATGTATATATATTAATACAATTTTAACATGGAGCAATATATTTATTTTAACACAGGAAACTAATATAACTAAATCTAATGGTTAATCAATTAATATTAGTTACTATGATGATGGAAAATACATATAATGAAATTGTGGGAACCTAATAAGCTACAGAAAACACAAAATAGAATAACAACTAATAAATTAAATGTAATTGATTTGTTTTACAATTTTGTGAGGAGAAGTTAATAATAATAACAGGATAATAATTGAAGCATTTATTTTCATTAATTAAGGTATTGATATAATAATTAATACATGTTTGGTAAGGTATATAAAAACACCTTCGGCAAATACTACTTAGTAATACTCCATATTATAACACTATTAATGGCTGAAATACATTTTAAAATATTTCATGGCAGTACCACACAACAATCACCTTTAACATAGAGTAAAATATTTACTTTAGCACTAGTAATTAATATAAGATATGTCTAATGTTTAAATCAAATAATATTAGCTACTAGATAATGAAAATTACATATTATGAAATTGCACAAATTAATAAACTACAGAAAACTCAGAATAATAACTTTATAAATTAATAATAATTAATTTTTAAAGTTTGTAATTGATTCCTTTTATGATCTTATGAAAATATTCTTATATTATAATCTTAGTAAAATATTTACATTAACACTAGTAATTAATATAGATATATCTAATGTTTAAATCAAATTATATTAGCTACTAAGATGATGAAAATAAAAAATTCTGAAACTGCACAAATGAATAAACTACAGAAAACTCAGAATGGAATAATAACTTTAATAATAAAAAAAAACTAATATGTTAAAGTTTGTAAATGACTCCTTTACATTCTTATGATAATGGTAATGATGGAAAACACCTGATAATTAATAAAGAGTATTTATTTCTATTAATTATTATTGATAGTAATATAATAATTAATACATGTTTGTTACTGTATATAAAAATAACTTTGGATGGGTCTTACTCCATATATAACAGTATTAATGGCTGAAATACATTTTAAAATATTTCAGGCAGTACCACATAACATTTTAACATAGAATAAAATATTTACTTTAACACTAGTAATTAATATAGATATCTAATGTTTAAATCAATTGATATTAGCTACTGAGAGATGATGAAAATTACAAATTATGAAATTGCAGGGTAATGAATAAAACTACAGAAAACTCAAATTCAGAATTGGAAATATATTTTGATAATAACTTTAATAATACAAAAATTATGTAGAAAATTACTAATAAATTAAAGTTTGTAAATGACTTTTTACATTTTATGATAAATTTTATGGGGGCAATGATAGGAAAACAGCCTGAATTAATAAAGAAAGCATTTATTTTTATTAATTATTATTGATTGTAATATAATAATTAATACATGTTTGTTACTGTATATAAAAATAACTTTTGATAGATTTTACTATTGTTATACTACTTAGTATAACAATACTAATGGCTTAAATACATTGTAAAATATTTCATGGCAATACTACATAATATGCCTCTTTAACATAGAGCAAAATATTAATATTGGTAATTAATAAAGATGCATCTAATGTTTTAAGCAATTAATATTAGCTACTAAGGTAAGGAAATGTATATATTATGAAATTGCACCAACCTAATAGACTCCAGAAAACTCAAAAGAGAATAAAAAATTTATTAACGAATAATAATTAATGAATTAAATGGTTGATTGATTTGTTTTCAATTTGTATTATTAAATAAATTCTTAACTGCAAATTCCAGTGAGTAAAGCGGCGTTATAGTTCAAGCAATCACCGCTAGGTGTCCAGGTACCACCGTTTTAGTAGTTTGCAGAGTGAATAAAATTATTTCACTATGAATAAAATGTCAAGTATCAGGAATAAAATGCAAGTATCAGGGAATAAAATACTAAATAATGTTGATGTAAAATATGAGGAAGAATGTAAATTTTATTTGGTTACAACTAAATAATTTTAAATGAAACAATTTTATTTTTTAGCAATTCCAATTCCCTCTGTTTATTCTAAGCAATACACTTTAATTATTAGGTCAATGTTCTTTTAAAACTGGGACTATAATTTATTTTATAATATAAAAATGTTGATTTATAAAAACAAAGCTTTACAATTCTTTTCACTCCTTTACACATTAAAACAAATATAATTATATAATTACACCTTTAATATAGAGTAAAATATTTATTTTAACACAGGTAACTAATATATCTAAATCTAATGGTAATTAACTACTAAGATGATGAAAATTACATATACAGAAAACTCAAAATAGAATAACAACTTTAGAAATGAATAATAATTAATAAATTAAAGTTTGTAATTGATTCCTTTTACAATCTTATGATAAGAGTAATGATGGAAAACACCAGATAATAAATGAAGCATTTATTTCTATTAATTATTATTGATAGTAATATAATAATTAATACATGTTTGTTACTGTATATAAAAAATAACTTTGGATAGGTCTTACTCCATAGTATAACAGTATTAATGGCTGAAATACATTTTAAAATATTTCTTGGCAGTACCACATAACAGGCACCTTTAACATAGAGTAAAATATTTACTTTAACACTAGTAATTAATATAGATATGTCTAATGTTTAAATCAATTGATATTAGCTCCTGAGATGATGAAAATTACAAATTATGAAATTGCACAAATGAATAAACTACAGAAAACTCAAAAAGGAATAATAACTTTAATAATAAATAAATAAGTAAAGAAATATTAATATATTAAAGTTTGTAATTGATTCTTTTTATATTCTTGTAATAAGGGTAATGGAAAACACCAGCTAATAATGAAACATTTATACATTTTTATTTTAAAATCAATTGTTAACTGCAAATTCCAGTGAGTAAAGCGGTGTGTTAGTTCAAGCAATCACCGCTAGGTGTCAGTACCGCCGTTTTAGTTAGCAGAGTGGCTGCCAGATGGCGACTTAGTATGCGGTCAGGGTTATGATTCGATAACCATGAGTGAAACCTCCTTCTGGTTCATATTCTAATACAACACTTGATGCCTTTGCGAATGCGACCATTGCCTACTGTTACATTTACATATTAGCAAATATGTATATATCAATACTATTTTAACATGGAACAATATATTTATTTTAACACAGGAAACTAATATAGCTAAATCTAATGGTTAATCAATTAATATTAGTTACTATGATGATGGAAAATACATATAATGAAACTGTGGGAACCTAATAAGCTACAGAAAACACAAAATAGAATAACAACTAATAAATTAAATGTAATTGATTTGTTTTACAATTTTGTGAGGAAGTTAATGATAATAACAGGATAATAATTGAAGCATTTATTTTCATTAATTATTATTGATGTAATAATTAATACATGTTTGGTAAGGTATATAAAAAATACCTTTGGCAAATACCTTAGTAATACTCCATATTATAACTATTAATGGCTGAAATACATTTTTAAATATTTCATGGCAGTACCACACAACATTCACTTTTAACATAGAATAAAGTATTTACTTTAGCACTAGTAATTAATATAGATATGTCTAATGTTTAAATCAAATAATATTAGCTACTAAGATAATGAAAATTACATATTATGAAATTGCACAAATTAATAAACTACAGAAAACTCAGAATAATAACTTTATAAATTAATAATAATTAATAAATTAAAGTTTGTAATTGATTCCTTTTATGACCTAATGAAAATATTCTTATATTATAATCTTAGTAAAATATTTACATTAACACTAGTAATTAATATAGATATATCTAATGTTTAAATCAAATTATATTAGCTACTAAGATGATGAAAATAAAAAATTCTGAAACTGCACAAATGAATAAACTACAGAAAACTCAGAATGGAATAATAACTTTAATAATAAAAAAAACTAATATGTTAAAGTTTGTAAATGACTCCTTTTACATTCTTATGATAATGGTAATGATGGAAAACACCTGATAATAAATAAAGCATTTATTTCTATTAATTATTATTGATAGTAATATAATAATTAATACATGTTTGTTATGGTATATAAAAAATAACTTTGGATAGGTCTTACTCCATGATATAACAGTATTAATGACTGAAATACATTTTTAAATATTTCAGGGCAGTACCACATAACATGCCCCTTTAACACAGAATAATATATAATTACTATAAACTAGTAATTAATAAAGATATATGTAATGTTTAAATCAATTGATATTAACTACTAGGATGATGAAAGTTACACATTATGAAATTGCAACAACCTACTAATCTTCAGAAAACTCGAAAAAGAGTAACAACTTTATTAATGAATAATAATTAATAAATTAAATATTTTAATTCATATGTTTTAAATATTTATTATGAAATAAATTCTTAACTGCAAATTCCAGTGAGTAAACCTTACTTCATAGTATATAATATTAATGGCTAAATATATTTTGAAATATTTCATTGACATATTCATTACAGCAAAATAATGATTTTCACACAGAAAATTATGTAGAAAATTACTAAGATGGTGAAAATTACATATTATGAAATTGCAACAACCTACCAAACTTCAGAAATCTCAAAAATGAAAAACAAATTTATTAATGAATAATAATTAATAAATTAAAGTTTGTAATTATATTGTTTTACATGTTTATGAATAGGGTAATGATAAAAACTACAGAAAACTCAAATTGGAGAACTAATAAACAACTAATAAATTAAATGTTGTAATTGTTTTTTTATACAATTTTATGAGGGGGCAATGATAGAAAACAGCAATTAATAAAGAAGCATTTATTTTTATTAATTATTATTGATTGTAATATAATAATTAATACATGTTTGTTACTGTATATAAAAAATAACTTTTGATAGATTTTACTATTGTTATACTACTTAGTATAACAATACTAATGGCTGAAATACATTGTAAAATATTTCATGGCAATACTACATAATATGCCTCTTTAACATAGAGCAAAATATTAATATTGGTAATTAATAAAGATGCATCTAATGTTTTAAGCAATTAATATTAGCTACTAAGGTAAGGAAATGTATATATTATGAAATTGCACCAACCTAATAGACTCCAGAAAACTCAAAAGAGAATAAAAAATTTATTAACGAATAATAATTAATGAATTAAAGGGTTGATTGATTTGTTTTAAATTTGTATTATTAAATAAGTTCTTAACTGCAAATTCCAGTGAGTAAAGCGGCGTTATAGTTCAAGCAATCACCGCTAGGTGTCGGTACCGCCGTTTTAGTTTGCAGAGTGAATAAAATTATTTCACTATGAATAAAATGCAAGTATCAGGGAATATTAAATACTAAATAATGTTGATGTAAAATATGAGGAAGAATGTAAATTTTATTTGGTTACAACTAAATAATTTTAAATGAAACAATTTTATTTTTTAGCAATTCCAATTCCCTCTGTTTATTCTAAGCAATACACTTTAATTATTAGGTCAATGTTCTTTTAAAACTGGGACTATAATTTATTTTATAATATAAAAATGTTGATTTATAAAAAACAAAGCTTTACAATTCTTTTTCACTCCTTTACACATTAAAACAAATATAATTATATAATTACACCTTTAATATAGAGTAAAATATTTATTTTAACACAGGTAACTAATATATCTAAATCTAATGGTAATTAACTACTAAGATGATGAAAATTACATAATCAGAAAGCTCAAAATAGAATAACAACTTTAGAAATGAATAATAATTAATAAATTAAAGTTTGTAATTGATTCCTTTTACAATCTTATGATAAGAGTAATGATGGAAAACACCGGATAATACATGAAGCATTTATTTCTATTAATTATTATTGATAGTAATATAATAATTAATACATGTTTGTTACTGTATATAAAAATAACTTTGGATATGTCTTACTCTGTAGTATAACAGTATTAATAGCTGAAATACATTTTAAAATATTTCTTGGCAGTACCACATAACAGGCACCTTTAACATAGAGTAAAATATTTACTTTAACACTAGTAATTAATATAGATATGTCTAATATTTAAATCAATTGATATTAGCTCCTGAGATGATGAAAATTACAAATTATGAAATTGCACAAATGAATAAACTACAGAAAACTCAAAAAGGAATAATAACTTTAATAATAAATAAATAAATATTAATATATTAAAGTTTGAATTGTTTCCTTTATATTTTTATAATAAGGGTAATGATGGAAAACACCAGCTAATAATGAAGCATTTATATATTTTTATTTTTTATCAATTGTTAACTTCAAATTCCAGTGAGTAAAGCGGTGTGTTAGTTCAAGCAATCACCGCTAGGTGTCAGTACCGCCGTTTTAGTTAGCAGAGTGGCTGCCAGATGGCGACTTAGTATGCGGTCAGGGTTATGATTCGATAACCATGAGTGAAACCTCCATCTGGTTCATATTCTAATACAACACTTGATGCCTTTGCGAATGCGACCATTGCCTACTGTTACATTTACATATTAAAACAAATATGTGTATATATATTAATACACTTTTAACATACAGCAACATATTTATTTTAACACAGGAAACTAATATAACTAAATCCAATGGTTAATCAATTAATATTAGTTACTATTATGATGGAAAATACATATAATGAAATTGTGGGAACCTAATAAGCTACAGAAAACACAAAATAGAATAACAACTAATAAATTAAATGTAATTGATTTGTTTTACAATTTTGTGAGGAAGGTAATGATAATAACAGGATAATAATTGAATCATTTATTTTCATTAATTATTATTGATATAATAATTAATACATGTTTGGTAAGGTATATAAAAAATACCTTTGGCAAATATCTTAGTAATACTCCATATTATAACACTATTAATGGCTGAAATACATTTTAAAATATTTCACGGCAGTACCACACAACATTCACATTTAACATAGAGTAAAATATTTACTTTAGCACTAGTAATTAATATAAATATGTCTAATGTTTAAATCAAATAATATTAGCTCCTGAGATAATGAAAATTACATATTATTAAATTGCACAAATTAATAAACTACAGAAAACTCAGAATAACAACTTTATAAATTAATAATAATTAATTTTAAAGTTTGTAATTGATTCCTTTTACAATCTTATGAAAATATTCTTATATTATAATCTTAGTAAAATATTTACATTAACACCAGTAATTAATATAGATATATCTAATGTTTAAATCAAATTATATTAGCTACTAAGATGATGAAAATAAAAAATTCTGAAACTGCACAAATGAATAAACTACAGAAAACTCAGAATGGAATAATAACTTTAATAATAAAAAAAAACTAATATGTTAAAGTTTGTAAATGACTCCTTTTACATTCTTATGATAATGGTAATAATGGAAAACACCTGATAATAAATAAAGCATTTATTTCTAGTAATTATTATTGATAGTAATATAATAATTAATACATGTTTGTTACTGTATATAAAAAATAACTTTGGATACATCTTACTCCATAGTATAACAGTATTAATGGCTGAAATACATTTTAAAATATTTCATGGCAGTACCACATAACATTCACCTTTAACATAGAGTAAAATATTTATGAATAAACTACAGAAAACTCAGAATGGAATAACAACTTTATTAATGAATAAAAACTAATATATTAACGTTTGTAATTGATTCCTTTTATATTCTTATAATAAGGGTAATGATGGAAAACACCAGCTAATAATGAAGCATTTATACATTTTTATTTTTAAATCAATTGTTAACAGCAAATTCCAGTGAGTAAAGCGGTGTGTTAGTTGAAGCAATCACCGCTAGGTGTCAGTACCGCCGTTTTAGTTAGCAGAGTGGCTGCCAGATGGCGACTTAGTATGCGGTCAGGGTTATGATTCGATAACCATGAGTGAAACCTCCATCTGGTCCATATTCTAATACAACACTTGATGCCTTAACGAGTGCGACAATTGCCTACTATTACCTTTACATATTAAATCAAATATCTATATATATATAAATACACTTTTAACATACAGCAACATATTTATTTTAACACAGGAAACTAATATAACTAAATCTAATGGTTAAATCAATTAATATTACCTACTATGATGACCAAAATTATATATAATGAAATTGCAGGAACCTCATAAGGTACAGAAAACTCAAAATAGAATAACAACTAATAAATTCAATGTTATAATTGATTTATTTTACATTTTATGAGGAGGGTAATGATAATAACAGGATAATAATTGAAGCATTTATTTTTATTAATTATTATTGACAGTAATATAATAATTAATACATATTTGGGATGGCATATAAAAAATACCTTTGCATAGGTCTTTCTTCATAGTATAACAATATTAATGGCTAAAATACATTTTGAAATATTTCATGCCAATACTACTTAAGTACTTTTAATATTTTTTTACTCAAAGACTAAAATAAACTAAATTAAATACTCAATGTCAAATATAACATAATATGGAGATAAAATATGGGAAGTGAGGCATATTTATACCATGCAACATTAACTATGAAAATAATGCATTTATCATGAAATACTAAATAATAGCTCTTAAGAGCTTAATCATGGTGATGAAAAATATGTGAAAGACTGTGAATTTTATTTGATTTTAGCTGAATAATTTTAAATAAAACAATTTTTATTTTTTAACTATTCAATTTTTTATATTAACCAATACACTTTAGTTATTAGTCAAATGTGATTGAGCACCGGCATGAACAAATGTTTATTCTCTTATAACATTAATAACTTTTAAAACATTTACATATGTATGCAACATATACATATTATTGGTATAAATTTACAAATTTATGCAATGTTTACTTCTAATATATTTGTTTTACAATATTATTTCTTGTCTTAGAATCTCTGAACCTGAATAGTTTTTTGCCTCTGTCCTCATCCTTGTTTGTAGACAAAAATAATACTTGTGACGTTACTAAAATTACATTTTTGGGTTTCTATGAACAGTGAATATTTATGTTTTACTTTTTGATGTATGGAATGTATAATGCAATGTGGTGAATTCTAGAACATGACATAAAAGTCATCACCTCATAAATCCAGATTATTACACTGTTCTGTTTAATTATTGCTTCAAAGTGAAATACTTAATTAAAGAAGAGATATTAATTAATGAAAACTTAATAATTATAGAAATGAAAACAAATATTATATTCCTGAAAACAAGAGCTTCAGTTTGATATAAACAGAACAGTTTGAAAGAAATGAACAATTGAACAGCTGAATTCACTTTTGAAGAAAGTCCCTACTCAAATGAATTTTTTAAGGATGTTCATTTTATTTTATTTTAGCTAAATAATTTTACCTAAATTATTCACTGTCTTAGTGTGACTTTAATAGCACAGTTGCTCTGAATGTCCCTTTGATTGCAATTTTTACTAATTAATCAAGAGGATCTTCATACGGATAGAGGATTCATTCAAACAGAAAATACCAAAACAGAATAAAAATTTCATTTGTTTCACATCTTTATGATAAGGGTAATGATAGAAAACACAGTATAATTGAAGCGTTTATTTTTATTAATTATTATTGATAGTAATATAATGACTAATACATTTTTGGTACGGTATATAAAAAATAACTTTGGATAGGTTGTACTTCGTAGTATAACAATATTAATGGCTAAAAAACATTAAAATACATTTTAAAATATTTCATGGCAGCCTTATAATTAATTCAAATGCAATAAATATCAACAGGTGCAACAGTATATTTATAATCTACACTTTTAATGTAACACTTAAGTACTTTAAATGTTGTTTTACACAAATTAAATAAAATACTCAATGTCAAATATAATATGGAGATAAAATAATGGAATAGTAGATATATTTAAACCATCAACATTTCACTATGATGATAATTCTTGTGTCATGGAATATTAAATAATGATTCAACTGATGCAAAATATGCAATTGAGCATTGCCATAAACAAATTTGTATTCTCTTAAAACATTAATAACTTTTATAACATATATACATATATATTATTTACATTAATTTATTATACATTTATGCAGTGTTCACATCTTGTGTATTCATCTTACAATACTATGATGTCTTGTCTTAGAATCGCTGAGCCTGAATTGCTTTTTACCTCTGTCCTCATCCTTGTTGCGCAAGTTGTGCAGATTTTCAGACCTAATGAAACAAAAAAAAATATATACAGTGATATTTATATGTTTAATTTTTGAAATTGGGCTCACATAAATCCAGATTATTCCACTATTCTGTAGATATTATTATAGTACGAAATATATTAATTATAATATATATTAATATAAATTTGGGGGGGGTTATTTTGTTAGCCAAAGAAATGAAAACAAATATTATTTTCAGGAAAACAAGAGCTTCAGTTTGACGGCAATGAATTCTCTTTTGATGAAGTATATACAAAAAACTTTCATTTTATAAATATTTAAACGATATTTAGGACTGTTATAAAATCATTTCATTTTATTACCTCAAACTACCAAGGTTGGGGAGAGTGATTGAGATTGTTCTGGAGGTACAATTTTCATTTCCATGGCTCTAAGACAAGATAATCCAACATTCCTAAAATATCAAAAAAATTTAATACAATCGGTTTATAAAGAAATACATTTTAAACTACTGCTTAGGGATAATTAAATGGGATAAATATCGTTTTATCGTATGATTTACGGAATTATTAATATTAATGTTTTGCAAAGGGATAATCAATTGAAGCATGTTAGATGAAAAATTTACCCCTGCAAATTGACAACAAACAGCTATAAGTGTCCTTCCAGGGGTTAACTATAGTTTCTTTAGCTGCCCATCCCCCTTTTATGGACTACGACCCGCGCTCCTATCGGTTGTCGGTCAGCCAATCAAAAAACTGAATCCTCCAGTATGTCAGCTGGTGGGACGACATCCGGAAGCGGACATTACTCGGTCTGACGCCGGTGAAGGAAGTACTCGTTCATTCGTACGCCTCGGTACATAAAGAGACACGAATTTTCAAAACCGAAGATGAGCTCTTAACGTCCAGCGTTCTGCTTAGAACAGTGGTTCGCAGTCGGAGAGGGCGTTTCAATTTTTTGAAAAACTCAATTTTTTACAAATATTTTTTCATTTCCCTACGTATCACATTTTATATATATCAAAAATGTCGGTAGATAAATTATTACTTTAAGGCGGGGTTCGCAAAAGAAAAGTGGCCCGCGATGCCGGTTCACGGGCGATTATATACCGTAGATTTCGTGTGCTTCTCGTTTCCTCTCGCTGGTTTGGTCTTTTGCTAGACCGGTTTCGGCAGCAGCGGCGTGTTGTCGGTCACTTTGGATGTTTTTTCGGGCATCTGCTGACAGCGAGCATGCACCGGAAGCACAAGTGACACAGAGTGCAGTGAGGACGCCCAAAAAACCTCCAGACTGACTAACGCCGCTACCGAAGCCGGTCTGGCGAAAGACGCTACCGGCGAGAGGTATTCCAACCCCTGGCGGACCACAAAACAAGGTAAACTATTGTATATTTTAAGGGACCGATTTCGGCGTGATGAAATACCGACATTTCGAAGTAGTGCCTGTTCTGATTGGCAATGGTGGACCTCTGCTCGAATATCCTGGCCATGTCCTTGACGCACTGGCTGGCGGTTGAGAGGTCGGCCAGAGACTGGGCCCTGGTCACCGGCGGCCGTCCCTCGGTCGGCGGCTGGAGCAGAGGCTCGTGCCCCCGCCGGCAGAGGGACTCGAACAGAAGCCTCTTCTCCTTCACCGGCACGTAGACGTCGCTCCTTTGGCACCGGCTTATCAGTTCGGACACCCGGTTCTCCGAATCGGTGGCGTCCCTACACACCGTCTCCGCGCTGGCGCCCCTCTGCTTCGATCCTATCCACTCTCTTCTCCTCGACCTGTAACCCAACACACTCGACCCTTATACAAACGGCAGCTGTCGTCGGGGGAACATATCAAATGATAAAAATCAGAAAGTGACTGAATAGCCTTTTGTAATTCGGCACCGTGCTGACAGATATAGATACTGAAGATCAGTAATGTGACACTCGAATAACCGAAATTACCTCGATTTTCTGGAGCAAGGCGGCAGGTCGCGAACGACGTCCGGGAGGTCGGTGCGCTTCTTGTACCTGAGGCAGGGGGCCTCCTGCAGGGAGGAGAGCCTCGCCTGTGTGGGCGCCGAATGGCTGGTCTGTATGTCCGGAGGATGGGCCACGCTGTCCGCGCTCCTGGTCCGCCTCAGCGACCCAGTTATCCCCAGGATGTCCAGGAATCGGACGCAGTCCAGAGGCGTCTGCCTCATCAGCTCCGCCGCGAGGGTCTTCACCCACCGCTCGTACTCGGAATCGTTTTTCACCTGGAAAAATCCCCCGTTCAGACGACTCGACTTGGACTACAGACGAATATAGACTCTGGAAAACTGGCAGGGCTCTGTAGCCGTCTCAAGTCCGAGCCACCCTATTTTACGATCATCAGGGCCCGACTGACAAATAGATCTATAATAATCGTTATCGATCTGCGTAAGATCGTTGAGAAGAAGTCGATCTACTCTTTAGTCGGACCCTGATGATAGAACCGGTCAGAGTCCTGAGACAACGACCGTGAGAGCACCAAGGGAAAAAGGGTAAGGACCCTATGCAAATACAGGAAAAATCTCGTACCGTCAGTTGGTAGACGAGGTTTTTCTACAATATTACGCGATGCCGCCGAAAGATAGCGATAAAATAAAGGGTTAAAATTTACTGTGGGGGCCCCGGAGGTTATCGATACATACGGGTGAATCGATGTCGTCAACTTGATCAGCCATTGTGGTTTTCACATCGCGTACCTTTATTAAGGCGTCCGACGGGTTATTTTTTTTTAGTAAAGGGAAAGAAAGTAATTATGACACGAAAAGAAGTATATAAAAGATAATATAATAAAATAACCTTATTCAGAATCTGACTCCGCTTGAGGAGGAGCCTCCTCCTGTGGGCCGATATCCCTCGAAAAAAAATAACCCGCCTAATTACAAAGGAATGATCAAAATAGAAAGCACAACCCGTCGGACGCCGTAATAATGGTACGCGATGTGAAAACAAATATGGCTGACCAAGTTGACATCGATTCACCCGTATATATCGATATATCGAATACACCCGATAACCTCCTGGGGCCCCTAGAGTAAATGTTAACCAGATAAAGTATTGGAGTATAGTGAAATTGCCTTGAATGTGGCCGTCGGCTGGGTATCACCGTGTCTGGTGAGGGAGAAGGCCAATCCTGGAGGGTAGGCGGGCTGAAGATGGAGTCCTCTGAGGGGCAGCCTCCAGTGGGGCTGGGAGCAGGGCTCCTCCGACCTGTGGACCAGAAGCTGGCCCTCCCTCACGGCGGCCCATCTCCTGTCGCCCCCCGAACCCACTACTTCCAGCACACCTGCAAAACCACACAAACAGCTGGTTATCAACTGCTAAATGTTCAGTTCTTCACGTTCGCCGCCCAACGTGATTCGGTTCAGTTTCTCGTGGGGCCCAAACCAGGCCAGAACGTGAACAAGAGCGATAAGCAGGAATAGGACCGATGTAACTCGACCCGTGCGATGTAAGCGATAAGCTCTTCGGAAAGAGGACTGCGAGGGATCTCACTGCAGTTATCCCAGATCCTTCGTTCAGTCGAGAAGCATACGTTTTCTGACAAACGCAGTGATTTTTTTTTATCCTCAAAATATCCATTGCACCGAGTAAAAGAGTAATTGATAGTGATAAAGAAGTACTGAGTTTTCAAAGAAAAGTTATAAATAGAATCTCATCGAATTCAAGTTAGGATACTGAGGAATCATATGCGAGTGAAGACCTTGATGACATCCAAACGAGGAAAAGGTCCTGTCGGACGCCAACAAGCGAGGAAAAACGTTAAAAAAACGACAACGTATTGTTTGAATTGCCCAAAATTGCCACAGATGTGCTTGGACTGTTTCAATGAATATCATGCGACGTAGATAATGCAATATTTTATCCTAAATATAAATTAATAAAAAGTAGAGTATTATATGTATATTTTTGTTATTTTATGCTGTATATTCTATACTTATACTTCAGTGCTTGTTCTATTAAATTTCTTTTAAAAATACAACTGAAAATCTTATTTAACTTGAACAAGAAAAGCGTCACCCATATATGGGTGAACGTGTTAATACAGTTATATTAGTCAATGAAACCCCTATCCCGTTTCCATCTCCTGATATACTGAAACATCTACCATGTACCTGTACATGTATCAGTTCAAGTTTTCCAGAGGTGAAAAAAAGAGATAATATAGCATTAGGATTTTTGAGAAAATTTCTCAATATCCAACATTAAATTTTTTGAAAAATAAATATCGAATAATAATTTTCAGCTTACTAAACATTATTGAACAGGTTCTTCACCCATCATTAATATTATATTTAATGCTCGTATACAATAACTTGTATACGAGAAAATTAGGGTATATAGGGTCACTTTTATTTTTTCAAAAGCTTACCCAACTAAGGTAAATAGAAGATCCAAAGTTCAAAATTCAAGCGTCTCAGTGTAGGTAACGAACTTTAGTTAAGTACGCAGCCGCAACATCCTCAAGGAGCGCCAGCGTCTCGGTGCGCGTGCACTCAACGAACTTTAGTTAAGTACATTGCCGCACCATACTCAAGGGGCGCTAGCGTCTCGGTGCACGCGCACTCAACGAACTTTAGTTAAGTGCATTGCCGCAACATACTCAAGGGGCGCTAGCGTCTCGGTGCGCGTGCACTCAACGAACTTTAGTTAAGTACATTGCCGCACCATACTCAAGGGGCGCTAGCGTCTCGGTGCACGCGCACTCAACGAACTTTAGTTAAGTGCATTGCCGCAACATACTCAAGGGGCGCTAGCGTCTCGGTGCGCGTGCACTCAACGAACTTTAGTTAAGTGCATTGCCGCACCATACTCAAGGGGCGCTAGCGTCTCGGTGCGCGTGCACTCAACGAACTTTAGTTAAGTGCATTGCCGCACCATACTCAAGGGGCGCTAGCGTCTCGGTGCGCGTGCACTCAACGAACTTTAGTTAAGTGCATTGCCGCACCATACTCAAGGGGCGCTAGCGTCTCGGTGCGCGTGCACTCAACGAACTTTAGTTAAGTGCATTGCCGCACCATACTCAAGGGGCGCTAGCGTCTCTGTACCCGTGCATTCAACGAACTTTAGTTCAGTACATTACCGCACCATACTCAAGGGGCGCCAGCGTCTCGGTGCGCGTGCGCTAAACGAACTTTAGTTAAATGCTTCAAAATTGTTGGTATTTGATGTCAATAAAAAAGTATTTTTTGTATTATTTCCATTTTATTTTCTTATACCCATTAATTCCAATTATTTCCATATTGTTTGGAAATAGAAAAAATAGATGCTGCAGCCATTCATTCATTGTTTTCGAGCCCTACGATTTCAATAAAATGTTTGAATTTTTAGAGTAAATTCTGTATAGTTTAGCTATTTCAGCTCACTAATCAAGAAAACAATAACATCGAAATCTAAAAAACTAGATCCTTCCTATTTGCTTCAACTAGACTGATTTGTCCGCTAGTATCATCCAATAAATTGATTACATAGGATTTTTGATGGATCTGAAGTAGCGGTTGGAACTAAAATTAAAGTAGCTGACAAATATATCGTAATCAAATATTTTAAATAACTATTATCGAGCATTAACGGCACTGTCAACAACGCGAGCTGAAGGCCTTATATTTAAAACGCTTGAGGGCGCTGAATTATTTGTGACAACGGAGTGATACTTTTAAAGGAGGCTGCCGGTTCAAGAGGCTCGACGTTTAATGAATTGTGGCCGATGACGTCCGTATAAATCACTGTGACCAGTGACCGATTTGGAACTGTGGTCAAAAAGACAATTCGAAAAGAACAAAACAATAAATTTCAAACGGGGGAAGATCAACCGAATCAATGAATAACGGGATAGGCGCGGGTTGACACAAAAACAAAGATTAAACTAGATTCTTCAGAGAGCTCCAGATGCGGTACTGAAAAAAGTAAAATCTAGTTTCAAATAAGAAAATATTAGCATGTATTCTGGAAGTATTATATAAGGAGGAAAGCTTTAATTACAAGTTGAAACGTAGAATAAAAAATACAGTTTTTCAGTTTCAATAGTCGAATTATTTTACGTTTTGATTATTCTTGTAAATAAAGTGCCATTCATTTTACAATCTGCCGTTGCTAATTCTGCAATAATTTCCCGTTTCCTTTTCTTCTGATATACAGAATAAAATGCCAGGTAAACATAACTAGATTTGGACATGTAAAATGTAGCTTGTCTGTTATCAAAATGTAAGATAAATGAAACAAATATATTAAGAAAATCATTGCAAAAACGTTTAGCGGTAGTAAAATATTTTTCACTTTAAATTGATTACTTCCATTGTTTTTATCTGGATTCAATGTGAAACTGGCCGTTTTTGTATTTAAGTAAAATGGCTAAACAATTCAAAGCCCTTAATGAAAGTACCGCGACGTTCTAGATTCTGAGATTACTGCAGTTATAAACATTTACGTTTGAACATTTACCGCCAGATACCGCGTTTCGGTTCAAGATTGGGACAAGTGTACCAAAGTGAGTTACACTTGCCCCATGAACGGCGGGTCGAAACTCGAAAATTTCGTTTTTTCGAAAAATTACCCCGATCGATCCCGTATTTCACCCATTTTTCCCCTTGAACCGGGGGTTGAAAATCTGAAATTTAGGTTTTTCGAAAATTTTCTCAGATCGATCCCATATTCCACCCACTACGGCCGACGTCTGGTTCGGACTGCGGCGCATTTTCAATCGCCAATCGTCGTCTTAAATAAATGAAATCTTTGGAAAAAAAAATTATAAGGATATTCAAACGGGCCTTGTAATATTCGTGACCTGTGTCCGGCCTCGTATTGTAAAAGAACTGTGAGATCTGTGGCAGCGTTTATCGCACGGGCCGATAGCGCTATTTTAAAGCGCGTTTCCTTTTGGCCAAAGGAAACGGGACATCCCACAGATTAGGAACGGCCATACCACATTTTTCAGTAAAACAGAAAGAAAAACAGTACGCATGAAATGAATTAGACGTATCAACAATCGTTCCCTACAGATTCGACATTTTGACTACAGCCGAAACCGGTCTCGTCCCACGTTAGATGATTATTTTTTTAGGCCAATCAGTATCTTTAGTTTTGCCTTTAAGTGAGGCAAACTAAAATTCCCTTTTACCCAGAAAATAATATATTCAAACAATTCCAGAATCTCAAAACAGTGCTATTCTCTGATTCGTAAATTGAAGTAGAGATCAGGTAAATAAGAAGATAGCAGACCTATGTCCTGATATAGACCGAATAAAGCCTGTATAAACGTGTGTACGAATGTAAAACGATTATTCAACACCGCAATTGACACGTTACTTTAACTTAATATTGAGCTACGACTGTTCAAAAACGATGCTACATTGTAATAATAGATTTTTTTTTGAGTTGGACAGTTTGATGGACCCACACAGCTCTATTCCGTACGCCCGGTTAGGTGTCGAAATATTTTTTTCGCTAGTGATAGTGATCTATTGTCGAGGAGTCTAAGCCGACGATCGGCTTAGTAGCATTCTTGGGTCCGACGCCAATTTTCCCTACCGAGTGTAGTCCCAAGTACCGCACTTGATTTTCAATAGGAAGTTGGGATCGGTTCAGGAAAAGTGTGAACCATTTTTTGGCAATTGAATTTAATCCACCATTTCCTGGCTTTCAAATGAGGGAGAGTTTTTTTTTAGGGATAAAGATTTGTGTGCTCGATGATGATCAGAGTTAGCGGGGGCGGGAAGGGTTTTGCTATATGCGTAAGTAGTAAGTGTCAGGATGGTTGAGGAATATCGGCAGTGTACAAAGTACGGAATAAAGTACCCGGGACGCCGGCTTGCGGAACACAGGCCAATTTGGAGGAGCTAATAGAGACTATAGTTTATTTTGTAACGAATACGGGACGGAGCCGGGTTCGGACCCGCAGTGTCGGTTCCACTTTCCCCGGGCGGGATTCTTCTGCTGGATTGTGTAACTGCTTCGGACTGCAGTTACAGGTGGCTCGCTAAAAGCCCCGTATTTCTATTTCTCAACAGCGCGTTGTGTGCGCTCGTGTGCGTTTGTCGGAATAAAATTCTAGACCGCGTGAAATCGGCGAAAAACGTTCGGTCTGGTATATGCCAAAGGTTCTTGAACCGAAGCCTATTAAATGGACTTTCGTTTACGCAACGGACCCGGCTGTATATTTCTGAATTACTCAACCCCCTCGGCCCTAAGCTAGACCGGTTTCGGCTTTTCGCCGTCGTCCCAGGTGCTGTTACATTCGCGGCAAATACTCGAAAACATGCGACATCGCGGTTCTCTTTTCGCCGAATTTACAATTATAATTATTCTCGCGCATAATCTTTTCCTAGCCTAAAAAACGCAAAACGATATAAAAATATTAATTAAAGGAATATTAAATCGAAATGGAATACAAAATAATTAAGAAATAATTGTTTAAGAGTGTAGAAAGTGTTTTAGAATATAGGAAGTGTTTATAAGAGTGTGGGAAAGGTTTATAGGGCCTTAATAATAATAAAATGATTATAGAGTAGCTAATTCCCAGACTTTCTTCTAAGGGGACGGCGGTATTATAGGAATGCCACTGACGTTGTCGATAAGCCCAAACTTACCTAAGATAGGGTTTATTTTCTTTTTCAATTCAATTCCGCTTCATAGACTTTCGCCAATTATAGTGTTAAGCCCGACTACTCGGTGTCTCAAGGCCCCTCTGTTAATAGTACTTTTGTACTCTTAGTACTTCTGAGGGAGTTCTTTTTGTTCGTGTAATTCTTCCTTGTGTCCAGTTCTGATAACGTGGGGTGGCGGGACGCGTATACTATGAGCCCCGTAGGGAGTGTTTGATATACAATACTTTAAATTTATATTAATTTCACATTTAATTATAGCTGCGTAAGTTTTTATACGTACGGGTCACCCTTGTGTAGACAATGAGAGACCGGCTAGAGGTGTTCACCCTTCGGTGGCTGAAGCACGACTGGCTGCGCCATCAACCGCCAATGACCTTTAGTAAGAGATATTTCTGCACCAGCCTCAAGGGGGCGCTGGCGTCTCGTTGCAGCTGAACCCAACGAACTTTAGTTAAGTGAACCTCCGCACCACCCTGAATGGGGCGCTGGCGTCTCGTTGCAGGGCCATTCAACGCGTTTTAGTTTAGTACATCGCCGCACCAGCCTCAAGGGGGCGCTGGCGCCTCGTTGCAGCTGAACCCAACGAACTTTAGTTAAGTGAACCTCCGCACCACCCTGAATGGGGCGCTGGCGTCTCGTTGCAGGGCCATTCAACGCGTTTTAGTTTAGTACATCGCCGCACCAGCCTCAAGGGGGCGCTGGCGCCTCGTTGCAGCTGAACCCAACGAACTTTAGTTAAGTGAACCTCCGCACCACCCTGAATGGGGCGCTGGCGTCTCGTTGCAGGGCCATTCAACGCGTTTTAGTTTAGTACATCGCCGCACCAGCCTCAAGGGGGCGCTGGCGCCTCGTTGCAGCTGAACCCAACGAACTTTAGTTAAGTGAACCTCCGCACCACCCTGAATGGGGCGCTGGCGTCTCGTTGCAGGGCCATTCAACGCGTTTTAGTTTAGTACATCGCCGCACCAGCCTCAAGGGGGCGCTGGCGCCTCGTTACAGCTGAACCCAACGAACTTTAGTTAAGTGAACCTCCGCACCACCCTGAATGGGGCGCTGGCGTCTCGTTGCAGGGCCATTCAACGCGTTTTAGTTTAGTACATCGCCGCACCAGCCTCAAGGGGCGCTGGCGTCCTCGTTACAGCTGAACCCAACGAACTTTAGTTAAGTGAACCTCCGCACCACCCTGAATGGGGCGCTGGCGTCTCGTTGCAGGGCCATTCAACGCGTTTTAGTTTAGTACATCGCCGCACCAGCCTCAAGGGGGCGCTGGCGTATTCCAGTTAATTACACCACCCTCCGGGGAGATATTCCGAACCGTAAATGATGAATTTATTGCACTACTATACGCCGTAACTTGGGATACGCTCGTTTTCTCCAGTCTAGAGTGCGTAAACAATTACGACCGAAAGCGTCTACGGAAAAAACTAATTCGCCATCGCCGGGCGAAAGTTTCGAAAAGAGGCGCGTGAAAATTCTAATGCCTAATAACGTATGCAACGTATGTCATTAGTAGATATTAATTAGGCCGGCGTTAGGCTATTGTTGCGCTTTTTCACTCAATTAACGCTCCGGCCTCGTTTTCTCGGGTTTTCTATTAAAAAATTGTTTTCTTTACAATGAAGCGATTTCAAATGTAAGACTGCAAAAAGGGGGCCTCGGGTGGACACTTTCCAAGTTCCATCCTTCGTTCGTTTATTGAGATCAGTGTTTGGCTACTGACGATGGAGTAAAGCCGTAACCGGTCAACAGGAATGGAACACAGAAACTCGTGCGATGACTAACGTACCACAATTGCTTTATTATCACAGAGAAAATTTGTTATCATCGCTTCTGTTTGTGGGTCGGACATTAGAATTAGACTGCCAGACAGAAACCCGCGTGTCTGTAATCGGCTGAGCGGTCTATAAAATTGCACCGATGGCTGGGTCGCTCCGATGGAAGTAGCCAATTACGCGACACTGATATCCGGTCCCGATAACCTATTGATCGCAGTTTACGAATCGATTTTTCAACAGACCGGATGCGACGAATTGCACGCGTACGGGGGACACACCTCCAACGTCGAACTCGATTATAGCATGACTTTTTTCTAATTTCACAACTAAAATGTCCCAATATGCCGTAAATGTCCGAATTTCAACAGTAAATTAAAACTAAACACATTTCTGTCCCCAAATTAATTTACGGATGTAGGGTTTTCGTGCACAGTTCCGATAGTCCTGAGCTTAGATATTTTTTTAGTACATTAGACTGAAGAATTTATGTTCTTTAAAGACTCGATGTAAAGAAACTTCTGTAGGAGGGTGGAATATTAAGCGGAAAGACAGAATTGAAGGATAGTAGCGGTCACGCGCCTACGCCCGGGCTTTCTTCAAAGCCTGATTTATTGACAGGAAGAGGCTTTCGAAGCCGACCAATCATCCCCTGACGGGGACAAAAGGACTCAAGTTTCCCTTCGATTTTTACTCGGAAACAAATTGCAGGAAATCGATATATCGTTGACCTCAATTTTCCGATATTTTCGAGGTGGAATGGGGCGGAACGAACACCAGTCGGCACGTCTAAAGACCGCTTTTATTAAACTTATAACTTAATTTCTAAGTATTAACTTCCGGTGGGTTCGCCAAAAACTGCCGGATTCTTCTAGTGATAATTGTTATTATCTCTTATCAATATGTTTGAAAAACATATAAAGCAGTCCAGGGATCATATTTAAAACTCATTGTTCATAATCACATGTTATCCGTGTTTCTTATAAATAATATTCTTTCGTTCTGTACCCAAATAACTACAACCTTAAAACGCAGAAATCGTGTTAAAACTTCGGAAAAAAAAACTGTAAAGCATAGATTCCGTCCGTTATAACAGCTTCCAAATGTTTGTTTAATCTAATAAAAAAAACCCTTATCTCCAGTCGTTTTGCCTTATCTATATTCCTGTTTGTCACTCCGTCGTAACGGTCAGTCCTTATCTGTTGCTACTGCGTAAAATCTGTTATTATTTCATTCACGAGCTTAAAATAAATTTTTCGAGAGGCCGAAACGCATTCGCGTGTTCATTTGAAAGCAACAAGACCGTTGTTTGGAAAAGGTATCGCGTGCGATATCTGATATTCGAGAATTATTTAATTCCGCGTACAGATTTAACAGATTATGTATCGGGTTATGAAACAATGAGCAGAAGAAACGGACAGAGCATTTATACGGCCGGCGGTGTTGTAACAGCGGTGACGCGTGTACAGCCCCTACCGCGTATGTAATCGCACGCTCGCATTAGTTACATTATCATGACTCATCCGATTTTACGACTAGGCGAAGCTAGATCGGTAATCGCCCCGCGGCACGCTTGAACTGAGGCCGGTGGCAGAGATATCTGTCAAGTTCATTCACTCAGGCGAATTACGGAGTCCGGTCCTCTAAAAATTAAGTTCCCAACTCACTTATTCCTTCTTCACAATTTTATATGAATTTTATTAATTATTACAACAAGAGAAATGGGTAAGGATCACATTGTAAAGTGAAAACTCGTAGAAACTACCAAAGTCTCATAACCGTATCAGTAACTCGGGCCTGAAAAATAGGACTAGATTTAGCCCTAATATTCATACAGTTTAATGTGATAAGGCCACACGGATGAATCAAAATATAGACTGATATAAAATTATCGGCGCATTGAATTCAAATATCTAGGTCTTTTTAAAAGTCTATTTTTAGCCCGAACGGTACTTACCGATGAAGCCCGGACTTTGAACGGGAGCTTCGAAGCTCCCGGACTTCATTTCTGGACCTCGGCCTCGGTCGGGACGATGTAACTCAATCGAGTCAGACGTTCGGTTTATATCCGGTCGTCAGTTGGACGAGAATTATGATCGGAGCAACAGTTTCAGGTCGCTGTCAAAGCCTCGACACTTTCGGTATTTTAAAATCCAGACTGTCCCGAAAATCCTTAAATCGTTTAATACTAGCTGTGACCCTTTACGTCCAGGAATAATACTGCGAGAAATATCCTTTTCAAACATTTTTAATCTAATTCGGTATACAATCGGAAAATAATTCCATTCAGTTCCCGGTTAATTAAAATAATGTTACGGACAGAACTCAATCACGTTCGTAGGCGGTATATCATTATTCTTTATAAATAAAAATTAATTAATGAAATTTTTAAAAGCGGTGCCGGTCAGTTGTCAACGCGAAATACCTCGGGCCGAATTCAGATCTGCGGATAACTTTCACTCCTAACGCGGTAAAAACTAACAAATTATTATTCTAACCATAAATTCAAGATATTTGATCGATTTTGCTTACGGTTGGGAGTCCCATTAAAATAATTAATTACGAAAGAAACGTTTTATCAAAAAAATATTTTTAGAACTCTTTCCGATCAGCGTGTCCTTTTGAAAACCAAAAGTTAGGCCGGAGAGCCAAATTATCTATTAGCCGCAACAGAAATTACGCGGTGTTTGTTATTAAACCGGTACATGATAGTCAGATCGAGATATAACGTTGCAGGCCAATTTTTTCAGTCAATCTCTCTGCGCGGTAAACAAGCGGCGTTCACGCTCCGATTGGTTCCGAAGCCGCACACACGCTCAGACAGACTCGCAGGCGCAGCTCTTCTTTCGTCTTGTTCTGGCGATTATATGATAATTGAAAGGCTGGGATCTGCTGGCGGCGGGCCGTTACCCGATTCCCAGATGGAAGGGGGACCCACCTTGCCCTTCTTCTATAACGGTAACGTCCCCCACATCCCTCCTCCCTGCCGCGTCAATTAGCGAACGTATCCACGCTCTTGACCGCGTGCGCAGGCTCCTGGCCGCGGCCCCATTACGTAATACCGGTGTTCTTCGTTACAAAAAGGGGGTGAACGGGTGGGGGGTGGATGTTCCACGCTTATAACGGTCATCGGTACTGCGGGATACTATCCGTTGTTGCGGTACTCGGACATTGTTTGTGCACGCGGATTCAGCCCTTTAAATATTCAATGTCCTCCGACTGGATCCCGTTGCGGGTAGCATCTTCAGTAGCAGCGCGAGCCACTTTGGCGCGTTGGACTCTCGTTCGCACACTGCCACGGTACAGATGAAATAGCCGACAGTTGTTTTATTCGCAATATTACTGCTCTCCGGGTCCGTCTTGGTTTTCGGGCTCTTGGCAATGACGGATACGCCCACGTTCGCGCTGCGGACGAATTCCAAGATTCGCAAGATGGTAGGGGGACGACAGGAATCTGAGGAAGTGAATCAGACCGCGAAGTATTCGGACCATTTGTAGATCTACAACGGACGACACTGTCGCTAGAGAAGACCCCAACTTCACAATGTACAACACTATTATAATCTTTTATTGATACGTCAATTTTTTATAAATCTTTTGTACGGAATGACTGTCCGAAATAAAGGCGTTGCAACATAATCTATGCTAATTAATGTTCATTGTTGAACTGAGTACTGCATAAAGTGCAATAAAAAAAATACAAAAGGGTAATAAATGATGGATATTACAATATTAATCTGGCTAATAAATTGTTTTAAAAACTGAAATGAAATGTCACATATTTAACTCCCTCGGCACCAATGGAAACACTCTACTATTTTTCGGGACATTGAATTACCCTCCTTATCCAAATAATTCACTGGTTTCGCTAAGCAGAGAAAACAAGTACATGCTTTCCGCCACGGCGTTAATTCATTATTGGCTAATCTATGGTAAAAAAGGGATGGAGCGGTTCCCAGGCGATGCTCTCTATTTTTAGCACAAGGGGGACCATTGGGGCTATCACTCTCCCCCGCTCGGAGCCAGCTTCCTTTGTTGATGTAATTGTCGTGTCCTATTTCATATCGCGACCTCCCACCTCCACCCCCGACCCCCGACCGCCGGCTCCTTATAATTGGACTCATCCTTTCCTCCAGTCCGCACTGGATTTCCTTCAATTCCTGCGACTTTACCACCGCCAGATACAGGTGGGCGATAGCCCGGTTTCCGGGCCAGAGCCGCCTATTGTCCCCGCCCTGAAGCAACCAGAGTCTCTCTCTCAATAGTATCGTGCGTCGACTGAACCGGCGTTCACCGTCTGATCACGAACGAACGGCGGACGACAATGGAGGGAGACATTTTGTCACTGTCGATTTACGATTACGCCCACTCCGGACGTTCCGAAACGACGCTCCCGGCGTCCTTAACAGTAATGAAATACAGCCGAAAGTCCGGGCAACAGAAAGGAATTGATGAAAGAGATAACAGGTCCCTATATAGTTTGTATACGAACTAAGGATCTTGATTACATGCACTCGTGGTTATTTCATGAGATGCTGAATAATCAGAATTAATATCGGCCATAGGCGAATACAGGTACTTGAATATGTCCCCTGCCCGTTACGACTGTAACTGCTCTGTTACTGTCAATACCAGTGATAATAAAAACAAAATAAAGGAATGGAGTCCAGATTTTGTAGTTCTAATTTTAACGATACCGAATGCAGAAACTCTCATTAGATCAGGAAAATGAGATTAATTCAATATATACCTTTTGCTTACTATTTGCTTTCACAGACCGTTAATGAAAATATCACTGGGTCAACGCGAAACTTGGTTCCCGAAAAGCGGTATTCAGTCGGTCACCGAGGTAACGTAAAAGCAACGATCGTGAACGCTGAAACTGGGGAAAAATGAAGGAAGAGGAGCCAAAACAAAAAAAAAACATCACTTCCTCGTTTTACCCATCCCCGACTTTCTCGGTCGTAACTGAATCGCGTGCTTTTCGTTTAAAGGTTAATGGAATTCGAGATATGAAAGCGGAGGCCGGGGCCGAGCGCTACGAAGAACCGCAACGAATGTCGGACAGTAAACATGTGCCCTACGACGAACGGACTTATATCGAAACACGATTCCACAGGCGACACTTTTCTAAGCCATAATAAGGACATGAGGACATAACAGCTGGAGGTAAAATAGGTGGATGAATATTTAAAATTATATTATTAAATCAGGTTCATTAGCGCACGTACAATATTTCCTCCGAAACGGGATATATCCTGGACGGGAGTGGAGACCTCGACTCCATGACAGCTCTCCTATTGAGATGAATCGCGGTCCAACCTGGAACAATGAATTATCGGGAATTTCGAAACTCGGCATCCACGAGAGAGAGAGCGAGAGCGAGAGCGAGAGCGAGAGAGAGAGAGAGAGAGAGAGAGAGAGAGAGAGAGAGAGAGAGAGGAGGGAGGAGGGAAGGCCGGCTCAACCTTCGGAGAGTTTTTCTCGAAATCGGACGTTGACGGAAAATCGGCATTTCACTTTTTGACCTGGCTCCGACCCCGAACAGAGATATCTGGGCCCAGATAAAATTGCCAGCCTCGATACAATACAAACGCCCTCCATTTTATGAGCAATAACATTGCGCAATTCGAGATCTCTGAACAATAGTTTAAAATATTCGGAACGGGCATGAATAAAAATGATCGCGCACTACGAAGTATTCGGCTTACCTCAGAACTGCGCTTATCTCAAAACAGTCGATTCTTACCTGGGAAGAAAAAAATATTCGTTAGTAAACGATATTTTTAAATTTTATATAAAAATGTACGCAACAATGTATTTATCACGCCATAAATTCATTTGTCAAATAGTATTTCCTCAGTGTTACATTAATATAAAATAATTCGATTGTTTCTTATATTAATTTTAAGGAATGCTAAGAAGCAGTTAAAACAATTCATAAGGTAAAGTCATTCTGCGTCGATAAGTCAGTGGTTGTGCGAAGGTTTATTCTTCCTGTTAATAATCCGTAACTGATTTTCTTTAAATTATAAATGGTACTGAAATTTCCTTCTCCTGCGGGCAGCCTTCAAATGTTCCGCGGATTGGAGACAGCTTCCCCCGAAACGGGCAAAAATCGGCATTACGCCGAGGACCTATTGGCCGAAGAAAACGTCGTTTTTCTCCTCCCAACGGGGCATAAAATGCGGTCATTTACGGCCATCGGTCCGATTTGCGATAGTTTTAATGTCAATTTTCATTGTTTCAAACTCGTTCACGCGCAACTGAAACGGTGGATTTTCTTCCAAGTCCCTTTTATTCTTATGGAATCAAAAATGTTTTTCTTCCTAAATTCATCACAACGTATTTATAATGCAGATTCTTGTTTATAAATTGACTTTTCGTTGAATCAAAAAGTTCTCAGTTCGGCGGTGAATTATGGTCCGGAAATAGTTTCGGCCATAGATTTAATTTATAATACATATATGCCCTTTACTATGACTCAAAATAAATACCTACAGCTTTAACCTTATTTCCCGTTCAAGGATTTCAACAGGCATTTACAAAGTGTGAGCGGACAACCGACGTTTTCATTGTTTCACTTTGCACGGTACAGCCTATTAAAGCTGGCATAAAGCTAGTCACCGTTATTTTTTAAATTACTTTCGGCTTCATCAGGTTTGATATTAGGGGAGAAAAATTACACGTTTCAACGCGTAAACCTTTAGGATAAATTGTTAAACGGGACTACTGTATTTTACACCTATTAAACGTTGTATTTGTGTAGTTTTATTTTGCAGGAAATGTTCATTATACGTTAAAATAAATAAGGATAAAACTATTAGATATTATAATTCATCCAGCCCTATCTCTAATAACCTAAATATTTCGAATTTTAGCGATAACATTATGGCTCATAATCCTTATATACTGAGTCACGGGGATTACATTCCAGAAGGTTTAATTATTCTTTAATAATGTTGTCTCTTTTGTCCTTGAATATCGACATACCGCCTATGCAGCGTTCATCGTTGCGCAATTGCCTCGATACGACGATAACGTAAAGTGACGAATTCACCGTATTTTTTTCGTTATCAAGTCACGTTTTTTGGGGGGGACCAATACAGAAAAAAAGGAGAAGAGAGAAATATTATAGCCGGTTTATAGGGCTAGTGGAGAGAGGTCGCGGCCGTTCACTCCGCCGGGGATGAGGATGAGACTCTAAACGGCGTGTAACAGTCGGTTTTAACGTTGTGAAAGGTTGGCTCGGGTTGCACAAACGAGAAATTACCATGGCACGATCTCTCTCTCTCTCTCTCTCCACCGCCGAGATGGGGTTCTCTCTCTACACTGCCGGGTTCTTCCACAAGCTTGCTCAACACAGGGGACCTCAATGTACGAAGGGGGGGGGGGGCGCTCTTACCTCTTGCAATAACCGATACCTTAGTTGGAAGCGGTATCACTTCCAAATCTATTCAATTTAATAGAAAATATAGAATGGGTAATTATTTTCCAATCGACTATTGACTTCTAATCCAACACTGAGCAGGATATCGCAAGCCGATGAAATCGAGTATAATCGGTCAGTGGGTAGAATAAAATATTATGTCGGTATAATAAAACTAACAAAATATACGGCCTTTAGTTGGCTAATGATAAATCCAAAAAGGACATTTAAAAAAATTCTCTCATTGTACACGATAGAACACTTTAAAAGGGGTAGAAATCTGGCAACAAGCGAATCTTATATCGGTTTCAATGGGCTCATAACACGTTTCAAATCAGCGAAGAAAATACCTTGCGCAACACTATCCACAGTTTCCTTGAAATTCTGAACTATGAGGCAACAAAGTATAGTCAAGTCTAAAATATTTATGGAGGGTTTGGAATATTGGGGTGATTTATAGTTTACCTCGTCGCTAGAGTCGGCTCTGTTGTCTTGGGAAAGTGTTTATCAATTTCGCTCGAACTGCATTCGCGGAATTGTGACTCACGTCACGCGAATGAGAAACTAAAAGCGGGGACAGCGAGAATTATTATGTTCATTTTACTAGACGTTGACCGATAGCGCGTTGTCCTTTCTTAAAACAAAAGAACTGTTTAAGCGATAACTTCTCCGAACGACAAACTCGCCATTTAAACATTAACAGCGCTTAGTTTCGGAAATTTTCAAACGAAACACCGCCGTTTATGCAGTCGTGGCGAAGACAGATTTACCCAGTGACCGAGTCGCATTAACCATACGCTTGCTCAATCCTAACCGTAAATTCGAAGTCCGTGCTCTCTCCGCGTAACACTGCCTGCATTTGCAATCGGGGTCGATGTATAGCCTGCACAATGGCTAAAACTCAGCGCGACCTCTTATTTTGGGCTTTTGTTGTTTCAAAATTGTTTCGCAGAATACAAAGTATAAAAGAGTAATCGATGTTTAAACATTTTAATATTTACAGGGATCGTTTAGCTTTCCATTTTTTGAATACTAATTTCAGAAAACGTTGGGGCTAAATCGAATCCGGGCGTGATTATACGTGAATCGGACACGCGGTTTCTTTTTCTCTTGTAAGAAGGAGAACTGGACACGGGCGTATCCGTAAAACCGAGAGTTTCACGAAATTTCGACGAACGACGTCCTCGGCCGAATGAAAATTACGGGCGGTAAGACTGAAATCGCGAGGGGAGTTAATGCGTTTCGCGGGAACAATCGGGCGTAAGAAAATGTCAACAGGTCCGCGCTCCGAGCATTAGGGGAGAAAGCAAATTACCGAGCCTTTCCCAACTGGAGATGAGCCAATTTTCCACGTTCGACTCGAGAAGAGAAAAAAAAAAGTCAGCCCACCATCTTCATTCATCTCGCTATTTAAAAAAAGAATGCCTAAAACACTGTTGGCGTTCGGATATTTTTCGGGCGAAGAGACAATTCAAAATCGGTAAACAAACGCCCGTCGCGGTAGTAATAGCGGTCTGAAAAATGGAACAAATCGAAACGGTAATCGGTGGTCATTTTTTTTTCCAGGTTAAACACCAGGTGGCCTTCACCGGGGGCTACACTGTCCCTCCACACTGCACAAAGCCAATACTGCCATTGCGATTGATCGCAAGAAATAAACTCCAAGCTCCGGTCGTATTATTTTTAGTTTTTGAAACCATGGCCAAGAAGTAACTTCTTGTCGAAAGGATATTTGGCGAACGGCGTAAGGCGAACTGTAAACATATTGATTGCGCATTATTACCGCATTCGTTTAATGTATTATTTTAATCGACGTTTTATTTTCTCCGAGTATCTGGGGACAGATTTCTCATTGTGGCCAAAGTCAGCAGTATTCCTAAATTTTACATTGAATTCTTGTTACTCTAACTAAAAATCGGATAACAGTACCCTTAGAAATAAGCTATATTTCTGAATTTTCAAATCCGATTCGTTAATTTACATTCGACGCAATAAATTATAGTTTCAAACGTGTTTCTGCGTTATAGCACCAAGATCCGGCTGCAGATTGTTTCCCCGGCAAGAGAAAAACATCGAGGAGCAAATTTATTACGAAAATTGAGGCGTTTAAAAGTAAAGAGTAAAGGGTTTAAGTGGGGTATCCCGCTTCCAGGATACAAGGGGATACAAGTCGTAAACGGCCTATTTTAAACATTTCCCCAATTAAATTACCGCCTTCGAAATGTAATTTGAGCGTAATTTTGTTTTCCCGACAATATACAGGGGGTCAGAAGTCAGAGAGGCCCCGGCATTATCCCACGGTTAATGCTCAATTTAGTCAAAATGCGAAGGGTTCAACCGGAGAAGGTCCGAAGGGGTTAAAAGAGGCGGAAAACGGATTGGAGGCCTAAGGGAGATTGTAAGGGATCGATTAGGCGTTTTTTTTGTTTGTTTCTTTTTTTACTGAAATGTCGGTGACTTTCATAATTAGAAAGTATCGGAGACCCGGGCGTATAAGTAATAAAGGCGACCTTCTCCCGCTGGTTGGGTTACGCAACGGGGCCGGGGTACCGGACAAACTGGAATGATTGGAAGAAGGAGCCCGAGGGGCCGTTTATCAGTAGGATATAAAGCCAACATTTATTGGAGGAAGTCGGCCTGTAAACATGCCCAGAACATGTCCCGCCGACGGATTAGATAGAGGCGAAGCGAGAGCGTTAGCCTCCGTCCAATTTACTCCGGCCGCCTCATTTAGTCAACTAGCTTCTTTGTTTCGTCATATTTCCTGGGATTTTTCTACACCCGTTTTTTGGGGCCTACGACAGACCTGTTGGGGCTTCTGGATTTCGTCAGTACGTGGAACTAGATTCCTTACAGAACAATTATATATTGACCTTTAACAACAAACAATACATCCGAAAACTAGGTGAAGAGCGTTACCTTATACATTATTTTTTCAGTCATTTATACTACGATTGGATCTGAAATAAAATTCTTATATCTATCCTCACTATGATTTCTCGGATTTTCCGAACATCTCGAGGCATTAAAACGTTATTTTTATTATTATTTTACAAGACTACGCGTTTACAAAATCTAAAAGAAATCGGTAGCGAAAACGTCCCCCAACGTCATATCGGCCTGCAATTCTCTCGATGGCACCGATTGGGATAATTAAAGCCAAAAATTAGGTTCGGATCGTTATGGAAACGCGAGAAGTTAATGCCTCGACTGGAATGATGGGCGAACAAGATAGGCGGAGAATAATGAATTGGGACGCGGCGGTCGTTTAATCGGCCGTAATTGGCTCTGGAGGCTCCGCCAGACAGTTCCCTTTTTCAAAACAATTAGAAGAAAGAGAGAGAGACGTCGCGTAAACGCTTTAAGCTCTAGATGCTCGTTTAAAAACCTGAAAGAATCGTTAGGGAGAAATCGTCTAGATTTTTATATTTTTTTACCAACACAAACAATCCCAATTGTGTCCCAAAGCCTTATCTCAATTAAGCAGTCGTCATTAAACAGATTGCTGAATATCATATTCCATAACAATTTCCAGTAAACAATTCCGCGAAGTGAAATCCATATTGAGATATTTGATAGATAAAAAAAAAACAGTGTTGACAGGATGCTTCGTCGGTGGCTCACGTGTTCTTAAGTACACCTTCCTGTATGACTTCTTTTTTTTGTGACCTACAACCGGAGCAGGCCGGTGAACAGGTGTGACAGGAAAGGAGCTGTTAAGCTCCTACTCGAGTGTGGAACGAGGCAACAAGTGCCGCCTTGTGTTTGTTAAGTCCCGCACTTTTACAAGATTAATTTAGACTGGAAGAAGAAGTTTATTATAGACAAATATTAGGAGGTGTTTGTTTTGGATTAGTGGAAAGTCTTGGGCTTATGCACTTCTCATCAATAACAAAAACAAAAATTATGGGGAATAATTCCCAAAATAATATCAATCCTCGACTTAATTACAATAGGATTCAATACTAGTAATAACGATAAAGAGTCAAAAAATTATTTGAATTTCATGTTTCTCCTTATCATTCTATTTATCAATACGCGCGACAAATGTGCGTACGCGAAATTGTCCCATCACAAAAAGGAGGATGATTCATCAACGATGATTCACCCACAATTCGTGGCATCGAAGGTTCAATTTTTTTCATACTTGCCGGCGTCCCTTGCCGTTCTTAATTATAGCAAACGGCCGTACTGTCACAATGGCCGCGCGGGACATCCGACCGTGGATAAGCCGCGGGGGCTTAGAACGGGCTTAATTGCTCCACGGTTGCGTTGACAATGGTGCAAGGAGGCGAGGTAAAAAATAAAGCAATAGGACTCCGGTCGTTCACCCCCCTCGGGTCCGACCCACATAGCGGCTTAATTGTCCATTTGGACGTCTTTGAGAGTCCAACGCCAGTCATGAAAGTGATAGTGGACACAGGATGGCTTACGAATGACCCGTGAAATGAATTAGTGGTAATATAGGAAAATAGTATTCAAATAGGGACTATTGGGAAATATTTACTAATATTTTTTGATTCCAAGCTGAACATTTTATACACAACAGTCGTTTGTAATAGAAGGAAACTTTCTTTTTTAGATGAGATATATTTAAAATAAAATTGAGAATATCGTACAAGATAATTATGTTGACTAAATACATACAATGTGTTTTAAAAAAGTTCTATTCTTGCTGTTTATTGACCGAACAATTTATTACTAATATTTTAAAAAATAAATGCTTTCAAATAGGCGTTTGTTAACTGCCAAACAGAACTGGGTTATTCTCGAGTCCAACAGAGACAATGGCTGTTGTTCGAGAAGGACAAAGGATTAAGGTTAACCCCAGGAGTCATATCGCTCCCCTCACCAGCAGGCAGAAAAAGTAGTCATAACTGAATAAGAAACCGTCTGTTCATTAGTCCGCAAAATTAGAGACATTATTGTCCGGCGTATTGGGGCCGCTGATTCACGGCTTTCGATATTAGATTACTCCTCCAGGGCGTTATCGACGCGAGCTCCCCGTTATCGTTACGGAACGCTCCCCGGCCCCGGGAAATAGATGGGTATTCATGCCGGTCAACATACGGCGTTACTCCCGGTTACGAATTGTAGCCGGCATTTTATCTAATAACATCGGTCAGAGTTCGAATACGATTCAAGCTTCGAACTGAATTTTGCCACCGAAAATTTGTGATCACAACCCTGCACCGTGATCTTTAACAAACCGCCCGATGGGTAGAAAGCAGGCAACGCAGCGTTCGGGAGAAAGGCCCTCGGTGCGGACGGAGAAGGGAATCTTCGCGGAATTTATATCGGAGATAAAAACGGGACGCGAAACAGCGCTAATTGGGGCTTCCTCGCTGGACAAATTGGACCGTCCATTAGGCCGAGAACAAGTGCGCATTCTCAGTCAATTCGCTTTCAACGGCTAAGCCTTCTTCGTATCCCCCGCTTTTAATTTCTGTGGTGAAAATGGGAGACAGAGTATTGTTTTTTGACAGGCGAAGGAACTAATTTTCCCTTGAAAAATGGATAAAAATATTAAAATACAGCACTATGATAGCGTTTCCGACGGCCCAGTTTTTCACGGCGGCTCTAATTGAGGCTAGCCTTTTTCCCTTTCCCCTGCCTTGAGAACTCAATCGTGAAACTGAGGCATGATCGAATATGAAATGCCAGACGGTGAATACTATAAAATCAATTAACCGAGGTACAATTTCGTGTTGATAACGAGGCGAAGTCCGATTGGAGTTTTCAAAGAGATATAATACATAGGCAGGATGCTTCATCGACTGTTCAAGTCCTCACTATCGTAGTGCTATTGACGACGAAGAGAAACCAGAAACTGTATATTCAGTTCGTATATACAGAATTAGTATATTATATAGCTAGAGTCTATTTACGTTTGGCCAAATGAAACAATGATTGTCAACACCGACTGGCGACGCTGACTTTGCGTTTTGACTTCAGCTTTCTGCTTGGGCAAACACTTTTAATTGCGCGACGAAGTCCGATAATCCTTCGCAAAAGGCGCTTTTCCTACCGGCGGCCGTTTCTTTCACGGCCTTCCCGCCTTTTCCCTGAAGAAGGAAACAACAGGAATAAAGGACTCAATAAAAGAACAACGCTGATAAGAAAAGAATTATATTGCGTCGATGTGGCCCACCGGCGATAGCAAGGCGCGAAACCGTCCACGGTGAAATGCGGAAGAGTCCGGGATGTTTTTTTTTTTTTACAACCGCATTTTACGCCAGACCCTGGGATCACAAATACCGGCATTATGCAGCGAAAGCAGAAATCACAACTGCCGTGTAATATCCTGCCGGTGTTGCTAGATCGAATTCAGAAAACGGCGATAGGAAGTTTAACATTTCTATATCCGTTATCATTAAACACGGGCCGGGTTTGGACAAATCGTCATGATTTACTTAATGATTCCCTTCCGGCTGTTTATATTGCCATAGAAGGCAATCGTCGAAGTATTAAGAGCACACTTACGGGCCTGCCAATGCCCCGTTTAAGTATTGCTACACCTTATGGACTCGATAGTTCAATTTAGTAAGAAACCTGGAACACTAATTTATTAAAAGAATTTTATAAAACTATTATATCGTTAATAAAAAATAATTCGGTCTTTTTCTGAACATAAGCTTTTTTATGTTGTTATTTACTGATAAATAAACGTTCAGTATATAGTGACAATGCTAGCAGGACGCAGTAACAGGAAAACCCCTTTATGATACTGACGGAATGCTACTGACACTGTAGCTGTGAGGGCCCTTCATCACACAGCCTTGAACGTTCGAATACAAATGCGAAAGTCAACACAGCGCAAGGCAAAGACCGAATTATGTTCCCTCCACTAATTGCATAATATCTGTTTTGGCGTCTCTGACAACTGTGTCGCCGCGTAACTGCAAGAAAAAAGGAGATCGCCGACTGTGAAGTGGGCGGACGGCGAAAATTCGCATGACGAGAAAACGGCACTCCACTAAACAGTGAGATGGTATAATATCTGTTGTAATTAACCTAAATAACAAGGATCATACTGGGAATAGGTAAACTGAAAAACGTTTACAGTAACAGGGCAGATACTGTTAATGGCGTGATATCAAGGCCTGCTGAAGATGCAATAAGTGACGAAAATGGTACTGAAGACGGTCTGGTAGATGACCGAGCAACGGACGGAAACCGATCTATTTACAGACCAATCGAGCGGACCATAAAGATACAACGTTTGACGCCGATATACAATTTTTAAAATAATGTTCGTAAGTACATTCGATAGATACTTTTTCTAGTGTGATTTATTCACTGTCCATTTGTCCGTGGAAGTAAGCTCTATCAGCCGATCATCAAATCAACTCTTGCCTATTGCCGGGCACGGACGTTTTTTACAATTAGTTTCATTTCCACAACCCAAATACTTTGAGAGAAAACCAAACCGCAGCGCTCGAGGCGACAGTCGCTATCTGGGTTCTCCGGCATCTTTCGCCTTCACGGGGCATTAAAACACTTAGCAAATCATCTGTCAAAACGGCTAGAAAATGCTAAAATCCGACAGAATAAATCGGACCGTTTCTATACCGATTATAAAAGCGATTTGTATGCCTGTAAAAAGCGTTGTCCTTCGATATTTATGCGCAGCGTTCTTTCGACAATTAATATACTTTCTAGTCAGATACGCGCCTATTGTAACATGTGGGTCACGCAAAAACACACGAGAGAGAGAACACCCACTGACAAAGAAAGGCGCGTTCATTTATACACGGCACATTATAAACGAAAGACCCACAATTAATTGTTCTTTAATTTTTTATTAATCGCTACACAGCTCTTAATTACAGCTCTTGTAAGTCATGTTTCGGGAAAAATAACGGACTAATAGATTTATTAGAAGTTCCTATACGCCCCGTGTTCGACGGTCTACCATAATCGCTTTATATCTTAATTTAAAATGAGTATTCGGATTCTTTTTGAACGCACAACCGGTTCAGTAAAGCCTCGAGCGATGAGATACTGGAAGTCACTTTCACTGATGGGGAGAAGACTTCAATAGCCAATATTGAGGCCGGCGTTATTAGACGCCGGTTGAAAGAGGGGGGGGGGAACACTGAGCTTTCGAACGGTTATTGAAATTTTTGGACCGATCTAAAACTGCGAATAATGGCCACTGTAAACGGGGACAATGGGGGTTTCGGGACCCGTGTCCTTGACCGTATAGCGGGGCGGGGGCTCTCATTGTCGCGGCGGGGTGGCGGATAAGGGCGGAGTTTGAATATAATGAGAGGCCGAAGCGGAAGGAGGAGGAGGAGCGGGGGGGGGTTGTTATGAAAAGGGGGCCCCGGATAAAAAGAAAAGGACAGAAAGAAAGAAGGAGAAGCGGGAGAAGAGGACGCCGCATGTAGGTTAGATGCCGACGCGCAGCCTACAAACTTACCCCACGCATGCCGCTATACAAATAGGAAGCCGATAACCTCCCGAAGGCTGTGGTACAAAGTTTAATTGTCCGCAGGGAGACCTGCTGAAACCCGGTCAACGGGCGACTTCGGACTAGAAAGCCGGCAATATTAAATTATTATTTTATCCATACTCGAGAACATCAATATTAATATCCTTAATCCGTCCTTCGCTGTGCTGATCAAATACGGGAACTGCAATTTCCTCAAAAACTTACCGAAAGTTTCAGCGAAATAATTAGTCAAAATATGTTATTATTGAGATTAATTTCCTCAAGAATATGTATACTGCACCGGGTTACCTTTCATATTTATTCTCAACACACTCAAACAGAATGATTAAAGATTACGTAAAAAATTGCTTGAACATATTTTTCCTCGACATTACATAAATTGCACTGTAAGACTTATATGCGCTTGAGTTCGAGATTAGTGAAATTACATTCTTATTGAAATGATAAGTTTAAGCTGTAATTAAATTTCTACCATTTCCTAGCTGTTAGCGGAACGTAGAGTCAAATATTTCCGGGCAAAAATATTATCTTTTTATTGTAGGCAATAGTTGATTTATTGGACAAAGAAAAAAACAAGTTAGTAAATAGTCAAACACGAGCGGGACATTATTTTTAACCCGTTTGAACGTTTTATAGCAGTCAATTTCTGTTTTCCTTTGAACGATGCACAGAAATAACTTCCGCATTGGCGAACATTGTCTCGGTCCAGAAAAGTAGTCAACAAACAACAAATTTGTGAAAAACTGTTGCGAAACTAAAACCGGCAGACAAAGCGAATGCAAACGAGAGACTTGGCGAGTTTAAAGCGATGACTAAGCCAGGCAAGGAGGCCGCTTCTCATTTTTCCCACGCGTTTCCTACTTTGCGATTGTTTTGCACATTTGGCCTAATCCGGCGTTTCCGGCGGCCCCGCTGTGGAGAAGAACGTAACCCCAATTGAGGCTTTACAAATAAAGGATTATCTCAGAATTTCAATTCTACAACTGTCTAATAATAATCAAATTTGCTGTTAATACTATACTGTTTTCCTGTGTTTACATTAATCCTAAGTAAGATCTAAGATTGACTTGAGCTGCGTAGTTGAGAGACTCATTATTCACTGCGTATTACACACATTTTAATGCCATAATCGAAGATAAAATGTAAAATATATGCGAGACAGCTTTCACGGGGATAAAAGGCAGGGTTTGTTGGACCATAAATGCTCCGATGCCAATTACCGTACGCAACTTTCGTGAACTGTGAATGCTTTCTCGAATCGCCAAGAGATATGCTTTCGCGAACGGGCCGAAATAGGCGCTTTTGTCCCGTGTAAGATTCATATTGGCACGGATTTTATACTATAACTTCTCATTCTCGATACTATCCAGACAGACATACTTTTGTCATTAAATATTGCTAGAGAGAGAAGTTTTAAGCGCACATAATGCTAGTTATGTCTTAATTATTAAATAACATAACCCTTATCTTCACTCGCTTGGTACTATTCTCTACAGGTCAGTATTCACCGCTTTCTGTCAGTAACTTAGTTGGAGAGTGCTTCTCTGTTAGTAACTTTGCGTTCCGGCCTCATTGTTACTAACTCAAATGAAGTAGTATGGAACATTCTACAAACAGTTGAGAAAAACTTGTCACACGCCGAACCCTCGTATACCTCCGAGTAGTCTCATATGTACTAAAATTCTGTTTAAACAACCGCCAGTAGCCCTCTCTGTTAGTAATCGAATGACTTGTCAGAACTGTCATCGATCTGTCACTGTCTGTTGCTCAATAATGGTACAGTAGTGTGGGCGACGGTGAATCCCTCTATGAATAGGACAGTTATGCGGACACAATGCGAGGTTGGAAACAATCGCGGTAAACGCCATTCAACTGCAGAAACACTCGCCCGTGGCGGCTTGCACATTCCCGCTTCACATAAAGCCGTTTACATTGCCTCGTTCAGAGAGTGCACACTTCAAGATTCCGCGACTGCCCCTCATTCCGGGATCTTTTTTCCTTTGGCGGTTTTTTTAAGGTTGTTAAAACGGGTTTTCTATCTTGGCAGTTCGGGGGCTATTCCTAGCTTTGTACAAAAAAATTCATACAGGGCGACATCAAGTCCGAACCAGGGACTTGAACGAGGAAGCGGAGATATTTTACACCACCAAAGTTGTAACCAAAGTTGTCCGTTTTTCAAAATTCAAATAGGTTCGGCAGCCAAACTCGAAACCGGACTTTCGAACCAAATAGGGCCAATAAGAGGTGGGAACTCGAAAACCAGTTTCTTCTGTAATAAGTTTTCAGTGGCTCGGACCCCCCTACCGAACTCCTCCTCCCCTTCACCATCCCCCACAGAATCGAGCGTCGGGCACAGATCTGTTTATTAATTTTTCAATTTTATTTACCCGCAGAACCCGTTCGACACACGCTACTTCTCTTGGCGGCTCGGGCGTCCGCATCGGAGCGGATAATGTAAATAAATATTTTCACCTTCGTGCCGTGAAAATTTACGCGACGTAATCGCACGATAAACAGTGAAAAACAAACAAAATGTTTATGCAGGGCGGTTGCAATCGTTCGTTATAAATTCTCTGTCCCATCACTCTAATCCAACAGTTTCACCTAATCTAATCGCGTCACTTTCTTGAAAATCCCCGAACACCGCCTTAATTGGGAATGGCCACGTAATTTCCTCGCTACCTAGTAAGGGCAGCAACTGGAGTACCATCAATGGTTGGATTCTCAATCAAAAGTACATTCATGTTATCAAGTCAGACTGTCACTAAATATATTTTTTTTTTAATTTTGTAGTAAAAAAATAATAATTGAACATTTATTTAATTGTAATTATTTATGTCAAAATTATATTACTAATATAACCATTTATTTCTCCTATTGTATTCCTCTATGTACTTGAGAGTAGACTGTTATATTCATTAATGTAATTATATCATCCCTCGTTTAGTCCTAACTATACCGGTTTTGGGTTTCACCAGAGTCCGTATAAATAGGGAACAATTCGTATATTGCGGTATGATATCACAAAAACCGACCCCCGAAACAAAAACCAGCCGGAGACAATATATATGAGCAAAGGAGACAAGATAGAGAGAGGGTAGGGCTAGTGCAGCATTCGTGGAAAACCTTTTAACGGCGTCGATTCACTTCCGCTCTGCAAATCGGCTATGAATCACACCGGCCTGCGCTAAATCGCAGAACGATTTAATTGCCCCGTCTAAATCAAATCGAGGACTGACCCGCATTAAAACGCGCCGGTAAGGCCGACCGGTAGCGTGAGAACAATTTTCAAACGGTCCCAGAGTGACGGGCGGGCGTTTGCGGGAGAGGCACACGCGTACAGAGCCCACTGAAGGCTAAACAGAAAGACCTCAAAGATTAAAATTTACGCCTTACACACTGAGAATAACTCTTGGCAACGAATTCTCAAGGTTCAAAGTCCCTTTGATCCGATTTCGAAAGTGAAACATTCAAACTTTCAACTCATTAATTACCTGGAAAATAAGGTGTTCTCAATATCTGGTTTGAAACTAAAAGAATATTTATTTCATCGTGAAATCTGAAAATTCATTTCATCGTGGGCTCTCGTCGGCTTCTTCGGTCGTTTCCGTAGGAACCACCCTATCCCACATATCAGAATTAATAAAACCACCTCTATTTTAACGGAATATTGAACGAGAGTTTGGCCGATGAAATCCCGCAAAGTGCCTCTTTTACTGCGAAGAGTTTCTTTCTTTTCCCGACACACGCGTTAATTTTTTCCCACCCGAAAATCCCTTACAGCCCTGCAGAGGCGCACTAGGGGTCCGCGGTCCGTAGATTAAGACCCGCTGTTCTAACAGGATATGGCCGCGATCGTGCACTTCTCCCCGGTGCTTTTTATCCTGCACTGAGCTTTAAACATTTAAAACGGGTCTAGAAGTGCGAAATCATTGGCTAACAGCCTGGTTAATAGTATTTTTCTTAGTATCATTCACCCTAAAAATGATAACGATAATATAAGATACTGGTGTGTTAGTCAGCGAGGGTTTGACATGATTAAGAACTTCACTAATCTACTCACAGAGTAGCATTTTGTTAATCTGAACAACACTGTATATTAGTTTTTAATAACAATCATCACGACAGCTGCGATAAAATGTATACTGTCCTATCTGCCTACGGATCTCGAAATTCCTTTTTTTTGCCCAACCAAGTATTCCACTCTCACGTTATGCGATTTCATTATTGCTCTGGTAGAAGGCCGCTAAGGTTGCTGTCACGTGATCTCGTTATTCCCCGGCTGACAGGATACTCTGTTTTGTTTTTTCTTTTATCCGTCCCAGGTATAATGCGAAAGGGTACAAAAGGTCGAATGACTCAGCCCCCAGGACCACGGAGTCCGGTCAAATCATATATTGGCCGTTCTGAAGAAAAGCGTGGGCGAAATAAAAAAAACTCGGGCTCTCGGGCCTTGACATTCGCTTTTGTTTGAAGTCCCCTCCGACTGGATAACGCTGCAAGAGGCTACCGGTTGCCCTTTTGCGCGGGGATAATTTTATTACTTCTGGATTCGTCGTAGAACATGAGTACCACCACTGAGGGTGGCTTCTTTGTCAGGAGCGAGTGACATAAAACTTTCTATGGAGAACAAAAATTTATCCGGCGGTGGCGAAAAGCCGAAACCGGTCTGCGCCTGAACACCGAACAGGCGACTGAATATTCCTCGCACCTAAACAAATTTTTCAACACTCGATTTCTTCCAACGTCAAGAATAACAAGAACTGTTTACAGTGCGCCGATGGCGGAAGAGCCATTTGCTGACGTCCCTATAAAAACGGGGATCGGGTCACACAGCATGAATTATGGCGTAAACAAACTCGAAACAGGAGGCGAAATGTAAACTGTCTAGAATTCATAGAACTCGGTCCTGAGGGAATTTTTTTATTGACGCATTAAGATGAAACCGTCCGACATAATCTTGAGAAATCGCTGTTAAGTTTTAATATTTTTACAGCGATTATCGACTGCTGTTCCTTTTCGAGCGGTAACAAACTCGATATTTCCTCAAACACCCAAAAATTTATGAGATTTATTTCGAAACAGATTCTACGCCTGACTATAATTCAACAGGGTTTATATAGAAGGTTCTCGGACGTAAAAAAATATAATTTCCAAAAAAACTGGAAGAATTTTAAAATGTTCAGCTGGATGAAAATAAACCGCCCCCCCGCCATTAACTTAGCCGGTGTTGCATTGCAAATTGACGTTTCGCCTCCAACAGTTTTTCCGGCCAATTGAATGGACGCGATTTAACACTTTTTTCCACTGCCTGACATATTTTGGTCCCGACCGAGACACGTCTTTCGAACGGGACAGGGAACCCAAATTCTATAATCTTGTTCTTTAAAAAAAAAAAACTCGGTCATTGAAGAACTAGTTCACAGATTATTATTACTTGCAGTACACGTTTTTTTCGAAGCTTTTACTGAAAGAAAGTTCTATATAACAAATACCGGAAAACGATAGCAGAATTTCCAGTATAAATTGAAGATATTAATAAATAATTAATCGAGATATCTCGATCGTATCCTTGACAGTGGTCAGACTGCAATAAAACAATAAAACAGTTAGTCATTTGATAATGAATTACGTTCTCACGCGGCTTCTCGGCCTTCTCACGGAAAGACGGTTTCGGGCATTCCCATCGTTAACGACGCGAAGCGTCCTCGCCAAAATTGCGGATTTCTGTTTGTTCCTCTGTTATTATTAATTTTTTTTTCACTTCTAGTTCCGTCCCCCGTCAATTTTCCGACCGGACGTTTTTCGAACCCCCCAAGGATGGCCGTTCAACCCGCGATCTGCATCAACATCTGCGATTGCGATTTTAAGGAATTAATGGCCACGAAGAAAAAATATGACGGGCAGAATATTTCGAGATTTTTTTGCCTCTTGAAGAGAATGTCGGAACGTACAGTGAACCGGGGTGCTCTTTACGGACGCTCCCCATCGGCAGTAGCATATTAACTGATAATTAAGCACCTTGCTAGTGATAACACACACACACACACACATGTATTGAGAATAATTCATAATTTTCTGACAAAAACCAATATAGCCACACCGCTAATAGGGGGGTAATGATGCCTATCACAACTCTATTGATGGAATGCCAATGAGGCGTTTAAAAAAAACATTAAAACACATTAAAAAACAAACGTTAGGAACACCGGTCTAGCATACAACAAATCTGCGATAGGAATTTGTTGCAATGTACAAAGTTATAAAGTGGATATTTTCTTAACCTTTATTTAAGAACGCTATGCTCCAACTCCATTGTGCGGTGTAAATAAATCATGAGAGAAAAATTATGGACCACACAAACAATTAACAAAATTAATGAATTAACGTAAAGAGGTTTCGAACTAATAATCTTAAAATTCGAATTCACTTATAAGCGAAATATAAGAAAATTATAAGAGTTATTGCTAATGAGTGCGTTGTTTCAAAATTATTAACGAATCGCACACTAGTCATAAATAATAATGTATATTGAATCGATATTATTTTCTAGTTCTCAAGTGAAAAACATTTCTCGACCAGAAGGCCAAACCTGCGATCGTCTCTGTGAAAGGTCGAAAGTTTCGGCCTTGTTCAAACGACGCCGCGATTCGGGATTCAATTTGCGGCCGGTGAAGTCTTTCGAAAAACCTTCTCGACTGTATTTGAATTTTCAAACAGGGGGCGAACGAGAAGAAGAAACGGCGATCGAGCGAATTCGGTTCCCACAATTGTTCATTAAAAAAAAATAATAAAGGGAAGAGAAAAGAAAAACCCCGAAGAAAATAAGATCATTATTTTCATCGCCGCAATAAAGATGGCTTCCTTCCAGTACTCTTTATTTCCCCTATCCGCCCCCCTTTCCGTTGTCGATGCGAAATTCAAATGAGCGCAACAGTTATTTAAAGTAACCTGTGTTGTGCAACACTTTAAAACTGTTTTCTTCCTCCCGATTGACTCATTATTGTAATGCGGCGGCGGCAAAAGCGAACGGCGGAAAGTGTGCCCAGTCAAGGCTAGCAGTGTGCACATTCTCTGGGAATATTTTCGGGTAGTTATATTTCGTTCGTATAATAAAACAGAAACAACGGTTATTTTAAGCCTTCGAGCAGCCATTAAAGGAAAAAAAAACATTTTTAATCAAAAAAATTAATGAACATTTAAAAAACGAGTAAACCTTCTCCTGAGGATATTCCGTATTCAACTATTAGTCATGGTGTAGAGAATATTTCGTCTTCTCGCCGTAGTCACTGGGACATTAACACAGCCCAGCGCTTATGTATGTCGGGCACCTACCTATGAAGCATCCTGTCAGCATTTGAACAATATCTCTTACAGAAACCATTTTTTGCGGGAAAGGCGATCATCGTTTCAACTAAGAGTTACGAATTACGATATGACCAATTTTGTTCACTACTAAGCTAATTGATTCGCAATTATCGCTTTATCTTGACTATAACAATATCACTTTGCGAATTTACATTCTTACGCCTTCTGACCAGGGTGAACGCTCTCTGCCTTTTGTTGGCGTTTTCTCATCGCGGGCATCTCAATAAGAACATTAAACGCCGGATATAGGACCGCTGTGCGACCCGAGGAGTTAATTAATGCATTTTATTTTTTTTAATTGTCCAAATATCGTCGTGTGGAAACGCTCGAAAGCAACGGTTAGCCGGTGAGGGCGTGGGGCGATTTCGTTTATCGCGCGTGAAATTTGATGCAGGTTATGGTTTTCAATTATTGGGCACCGTTAGAACCGGTTGCCCGATGTTACGACGGCGGGAAATCTCAGCCAGGATAAATAGGCGGTGCAATAATGATGCATAAAACTATTAGGTAAAACACAGTCATATAATATATAAAAGTGGCACACTGTGTCACTGTTACACAAAATGAACGAATATTACTATAATTGATATTATAAACAAAATACTGTACTAGTCCTGGACGTCAAGATTATCTGAAACGCCAGTTATAAATATCTGACGATATTTTCTTGTCCACTTATAACAACGGTAATATATCATATTTTGATATTACTATTGTTCAAATTGCAAAATCCGCATCGTACCTGTTTTCTGCAAACCGGTTCTGCGACTACCGTTTGGGAGGCATTTTATAATTGTGCGCAATTAACGAAAGCCGACCTTATACCGATCCATTCGTGGGCTAGATTTCAGCAATTTTGAGATTCCGAGTTGAAACAAACCTAAAACAGAGAGATACATTAATATTATTTATGTGCCTGCCGGCAGCAGTTATTATTCAGTAACTGATAATTAATATCAAATAGCCTTTACGCGGTTGTACGATGACGCCTCCTATACACCGTGGATAGGAGAAATGCGCAAAAATATCTGTTGAAACAGAAGAACCTTAAATGAAAATTTCACAAGAATATTGGTTATTGGGGAAGGAAAACAGAAAGGAAATTTAAAAAAAAATACCGGTTTTATATTTTTTTAGACATCTTGAGCTCGTGCCTACCTAAAGGACGCGTCTGATCTGGACCGCGTAGGCGGGATTCGTTCCAGAAACAAAGAGAGAAAAAATTGCTTTACCGATCAATTAATATTTGCCCTGTTATCGATCCGGCGATTAGGGACAAGGATTTCCAAATTTGGGCGCGGACGGGGTACCGGTAGTCGGTGAACAGGATGTGGGTTAGAGTTTAGTGGCCCGCCGGTCTTGTTTCTTGAATTTTGTTCCACTCTGATTGCGACCGACGTACTACCCCGGTGTTGTTCTGGAGCTATCTAATGCCAATTCTATTATTAAATGAATTGCCGCCTCATTCAGCCCAACAATGCCACGCTAGCCCGGGTTCAGAGGTCGCTTATACCAAATAAACAATAACAACAACAAACACAGAGCAACAAAAAGGAACAGTAAGAAAAATGAGCGAGTTATCTCTATTATGCTGGCTGTTAGGGGACGTATATTAGGTACAAATAGTTGAACATCACATTCCCTGCAAAACACATCTCCCTCATAGAAAGTTGGTCCAGAAAATGGAGGAGTAAGTTCAATTGCCAAAACGTTTACACGTTACTTTTACTTTGAGAAGAGAAAACTTGTCCTCCCGTTTTCCTGAACCGGTCCCAACTTCCTATTGAAAATCAAGTCCCGGTACCTGGGACTACTCTTAGACAGAAGACCGACATGGAACCCGCATACAAGACTGAAACGTACAGAAACGAAACAAAGCTACAGATTACTACTAAGACTCCTCGACTACAGATCAAAACTATCACTCGAACAAACTATTAATTTACAACTGCGTACCGAACTGTGGGGATCCACTGAGCTGTCCACTCTTATGGACCCAACCTTGCAACCATAATCCTTCGAAAATTACCAACGCCCCACCGTATGTCTCTAACAGAATAATTCACAATGACCTAAAAGTCCCGTTCGTTCGAGAATTAGCAGCTTCCCGGTATAAATCCTTCCATTCCAAACTATACCTTCATTCCGATCCCTTAATACGACAACTTTCCCCGCTTCACCTGCCCGAAAATCCTTTGCGTCGCCTAAAGCGGAAATGGCCACGCGATTTCCTCACGACCTGAGTAAGGGCAGGAGCGGGAGTACCATCATTGGGTGGCTTCTCCTTCGAGAGTTAAGTGAGTGAGTGTTAAGTAAGAGCACTGTCACTAGATACAATCTAAAAAAAATTGTAGTTGTGACTATAACCATAAATGAAAAAAAATGCGATACATTCGCACCTCTTAGGGGATCGTCGTAATATTTATACGTTTAATGTTACTGATTTTGCTTAAGTAGGTGATGTGGAATGATCAATGAATAGGTGTATGGGTTAATTGAATTAAATAAATAAAAAAATAGTCAATAGTGTGATTATTCATCAACAATAGTTCCAACATCACTATTTTATTGGCTGAAACTATTGACGGTGGCGGCAAGCCAAAATTGGTTCGGTTTCGGACGGGGTGACGACCCGTCCTGTAAATTGAAAGAGACCTCTATTCGCTCCTTATTCGAACGGGTATTTGGGTAAGCGCGCCCTCAGTAGGCAACAATGCGGCGGGTCGTTCCCGTTACCTCTTGTCCAAGTAACTATTTGACGGCGGCGTCGGACAGATACAGCCGAAAACGGTCCCGAGTGGCGGAATATCGGCTTTTTCAGGTACTCAACCCGAAAGTGCACCCTAACTGTAAATCCTCTCCAAAGTCGGACCGTTTCTCAGGCAGGAAGTTATCGTCTCTCGTTCGGCAAATTTATACTTATAATTCCTTCGGGGAATTCGCATTTCAATTCACACGATAAATCAAATTCGGTCGGAAACGTCGATAACGTTAAACCTGTTCCATTTGTACTTTTTCCAGCTGAGAAGCCAAGCCTTGACACGTATTTGGGTTAAAGGCGAAGTAAGCCACTCGACTGTGGGTTTACGGCATTAATCCTTTGACGTTTTTCTGCCTGTTTGTAACATTTAAGATAGCGTAGCTGAAATATAGCCAGTCACGTTTTCCCTTTATACATTTCACAAGTTTACAACCTGTTTTAATGAGGCCATTTTAGGCATCATTTTCTACCACAGGGAACGTTCAGTAGGGGTACTGAGTCCGCCGGTTGTAAGATTACAACATATACTTTAATTTCTGTGCTTACCGGCACTTAAAAAGGTATACTACATTAAGGTTTCTATCCTTTTTGAAAATTGCGGACAGTTTGGGTCCGAGACGGAGATTTTCTCCTGCATGTCTGCACGGTTGTTCGACGCAAAAACGCACACCGAAGACGTAACCCGCCATTAACCTCTTTTTCGACGTCGATCTGTACTATTTTTTTCCCCCTTTCTCCCATATCGATATTGCGCAACACACGCTGCACTGAGTATGAAATAATATTACGAGACCGAGGGGTTGGCACGAGAGTTAGAAAGAATCTCTGTTAATTCGGGATTATAGCTAAATAATACGAATGGAGTAGATTTCGATTTTATTATTGGCAGTTTAGTCATACTAATACGTAAAAAAGGATGGACAGAAGCGTCACAACTCGTGTGTAACGTCTTTTAGTCGCATGACAGGATGCTGAGACATACGTCAGCATCTCATTACTACTAATGTTGCACACTGGACTTGAAACTCCCACTCTCAAGCATTTGTAACAATAACATTTATTTTAAAAATTTAAATTAAAATTATAAAATAATTGCACAGCTGTTCCTGCAGGGCACGATTTGTACGTCGCGCCTCTACATGAGACGGATTATTTTCATTGAGTAAATCTTTACCATAAAAACGAATTATACTTTTACCATAATATTATGGCCCATTTTCATAACATGGGTTACAGCAGTCTATTGCGATATAGCGGCTATTCGCTATGTCCAATCTATCCCATCGTCTTTTGCCATACTTGCGACAGGCAAGATTACGGGCTCAACAGATTTTTACGGTATTTAGTTTATTTACGTCGTTGTGTAAACATTTTTAGTTTTTTTGTACTACTGAAGGGGGAAAGAGGGAGAGTTTGCTTTCTAGAGTACATAGTCTGGAAGTAGAAGCAAGTTGTAATATATTTTTTCCTCTTTTAGGGGGATTTTTGTTTTTGAAAAAAATAATTGTAAAGAGATGTGTACAGAAGAGGATATCGGAGCGGAATAAATAATACAAACAAACGCTATGAATACGAATAGTCTTGTTGCAACAGCTATAACGCTAGTTCTGCACGAACAGGGTCAAAATTAGGATTCCGTTTTTTCGATTATTTTCCCTAAACTCCTCACTAACTGCTATCACATGACTCACAAGTCGGGCACAAATCCAAACCCCCCCCTCCGGGAGAACTTAGGACCGCTTAGGCGAATAATCTAAGCGACCGACCTCATTTCTCAACGGGGCCACTTGGGCTCGGTCGTGGCAACGACGACCTTGACGACTCCGATGTTCCCCCCCACAACCGGATTTAAACGGTAACATCCCGTATCCGTTCGACACTTAATCAAATTCAAGACCGTCCATAAGTACGACACTGACGAGCCAATCACTTACGCTGAACACCTTGGAAAAGAATACAATATAAAATAACGAAATAACGTAATGCCTAGACTCAGATCAAGGGGCAGAAAATATATCCAAAAATAATGACAAGATGCTACTACATCAATGGCGTCATCTAATTTCTTTGGGGTGACTTATCTATTTCCATGTTATGTCATATATTGAGTCTAAGCCGTTCTAACTCAACATTCAATAAACGAGCGTGCTTCGTTGTTTCATTTAATTCTGTTTCGCCTGCATTCGGTTATTTCCGCTTTTCGAAAGGCGTCTCGTTAACAGGCGGGCTGAGACTGAAGAGCGAAGCGAATGGCGATGTTCCACAAATTCTCCAGACCCCCTCCCTCCCACCGATTAATACCTCGAGGTAATTGTACTGGGTCTGTGTTTCGCGCTGTCTATTTATAAAAGGGATTACGACTCTGTCCGGTCTTTTTTCGTATACGGGGCCGATGTTTAAGCACCGGCGACTGCTCGACAAGATGAACTGTGTCTCGAAACGAAATGAGAACCAATTGGGGGAGGGTAAACAGCAGATCGGAAGGGAAAGTCAGCCGTGTATCTGATCGGGCAGGTGAACATTTCTCCTGTAAAACGCCGGTCCCCAGGTAAACAGGTCCGGCTCTAACACACTTAATTCTAATAGTTCACTTTCTACAACTTCATTGTATTTCGTAGAGAGAGAGAGATCGTGTAAATATATTCATAACCCGATTTGGCGAGCATGTAATCCGTTCAGAATCCGGGCTTTCTCCTGCAGAGTACAACTCCGCTGTGGTGGTATTGCCTTCAAGAAGCCATTATCTTCCAAAAAAAAATTTTTCATGATTTATACATGCCAACCACTTAGGAAGAGGATAGGATTCATGAGGACAATCAGTATCTATATATAAATTTAGAAATGAGTAATTATGGTCCTCGGTGTTTTTAGTTGTTTTGCCCGACGCATTTGTAGTTTACGGAATTGGGCGCTTTTTGAAAAAAGCTCTAAATAAAGATGTCTCCGTAGTTTTGAATAATTTTACTGAAGCGATCAACCGAGGGTGGTGCTTCTCCCTCTGAAGTTTAGGAAGAGGCCGGGCTGTAGACTGTAGTCCGGAAAACAGGTTATTTGCGAACAGTCTCGCTTTTCCGTATAGGACGCGACGGAAATGGAATCGACCCCATAAAACTTCCGACTCGGTGCCGGCCCCAGAGGTACGTGCGCGGAGAAAGTAAACCAAGCCGAGCCACACGAGTTGGCTCATATCCCCGCGCTACCCGGCTAATACCACTGTTTCGAATCCGCCGCCGAAGCGGGGGGGGGGACTTGTTTCGATCGGTCGAAAGAGACTTTAGCCCGGGAACGTAAACAGCGGGATGATGCCCGCGCGATAATTCAAGTCTCGAGTCGAACGTTAAGTTATTCGTGAGCCTGTAGATACAGTGTACTTTTCCATTATTGCGTATTTCTAGAACATTTTTAATTATTTTTTACATTCCGTCTACACGGCGCCGCTTGGCCGACAAAAATGGCGACAACTCGATAACAGAAGCGACAATAAAAGAAAAAATATATCGTCAATCATATCAACGCTCAGAACACAAAACAATCGTACAGATAATCCGCTACGATATTAATGCAGGAGCGAAATAGCGACTGGAGACAGAATATCAGAAGAATGATAAGAAGAAATATAACATATCATTTTTTGATGTTTGTAGGTATTAAAATTCGCCGGAAGCATTTTTTTCCCGTTGAATTTCAACACTTTTTCGATTTTGTGTGTCCACCGACTTGTTTGATCCGGAGCTAAACCGGTTTAGGTTTCTCGCTGTCGTAAATGGAAATCCGTCCGTAATGCTGCCAGTGCATATTGGGCGCAGAGGAAGCATCCTGTCAGCATGACCGCGTCTGGACCGAATATGGGCCGGAAAATCGGGTGAGCGACGATACGGGAGGAATTCCCGAATTTTTAAAATCTGAATCTTTAAAACGTTATTGCGTTTGGGCAAGAGAAGCCAGCGAAGGAGTCGTACAGATCACATTCCGTAGCGTAGGCACAAAATAGAAGAAGCGATGATACGAGTACAATATCGATTAATAATATCATCAGTCTAAGACTAATATTCAGGAACTGAATTAGACGCACCAACAATATGAGCTACACCAGATCTGCAGGACCTGTAATTAAGGATATAATCAACCACTGGAACATTATTCAGGAGGGTTACGCGACTTTAATCAAGTCTAACACCAGATCCGTATGAACAATTTACATTGATTATGAATGAAAATGTTGTAGGTTAGCACTTTAGTTTCATTTAGGCCAAATGGCTTCAACTAATCAAACAAAAACATATTTTACATTAAGATTTTCTCTCTGGATTGATTTCAGTAGGACGACATTCGCGAAGAGCACGTAAGGATTCCGTCTTCCGGTTCTTATTTCTTAATTCAATTACCGGACATTATTCCTCATACTAGGAGAATTATCATAAACAAAATCATAATTATATCTGTATTTAGCTTATTTTGGCAGGAAAATGTCTTGATTTTCGCCGGTCCTGTATACATCACTTCGCAATTGGATCCTTCAACGGAAGATTGAAATCGAATGAGATCAAATTGGCTGGAACGAGGCAAATTGATTTTATTGGCGCATAATTTAGCTTTTCTTATTTGATTCTAATTGGCAGTGTTGACGTAAACGGTCAATGAAATGCTAAAAATAATTGGCCGCATGCATAACTGGTTTGCTAAAACCTTCCACGGTTGTTTTTCATAAAACTTCGATATTTGAGAAATTCCCTACTAATACTAATTTTAATGGTCTTTTTCTAGACGGCGCACGTTTCCAAGGGGTGTCAAACCAGCAAACTGCGTTACATACCTATTTCTCTTCTCGTTTAAAAATACATATTACCGTTAAAGTACAAAGGCCACGATGAAATTTTTGTTCCCAGAAGTGTCAACATTGAATTAATAGGGAAGTAAAAGCCCGAAGGAGAAACACGAAGAGAGAAAAAAATACTGCATCAGATCTTAATCTGAGTTAGTATGAATCAGCCACGCGAATCCGGCGGCGATAGCGGACTTTCTACGCGTCTCAGACAGTCCAGTTATTTTCATAGCCCCGGGGGGAGAACTTAAGTTCTCACGGAAGTTTTTTTTCATCATCAAGCGCCGCCACTTGTCTGACCTCCACACGCGCTCACACACACGCACCTGCGCTTTTCTGTTATACTGTTAGCCCTATCACGAATAACAAATACTAATAAATCAGTTTTCACGATTGGGACCTTTAATGGCCAGTGACGAATAGAACTTGTCCAACCGGCAATTAGCATGGATCCACCGGTTGCATAGTCCTAACGATGTTCGAGGTGAAAGTCCCCTGAAACACCCCCCTCCGAGAGGTTTTCCGGCCCCGTCCAATTATTCCCCTGTTGAAAACGCTTCCAAGAGTATCACTACATTGAATGGGAAGCTCGTTGCCGTTAACGGAACGAATTTTCGGTATATAATTAGAAAAAAAGAGAAAAAGCGAGAAGAAAAGAATTGTGGCGTCGCGGAAACGGGATAACTACTTCAAAAACAGTGACTTTTACTTTTGCCTGCTTTACATTGAATGCCGCTGAGCTTTCGGCTCCAAATTAGAATTTTTAATTCGACAAATTAGAACCGATTTTTGCATGTTAAGGACTTGGTTCACACACCATTTGTCGGCTTGTTGGGTGGGTGCACGTTCTTCTGGGTAAATTTCATTTCTTATGTACACACGATAACATAATTCGAGATGACCGAATTAAAAAACAGTGTTAACAGATTTTGCAAACGAGATTTTACGACAGTAACATTTCTAATATATTCTTCGAAAGATTGGAAAATGGGATTAGGAAAATTTTAAGTTTATACGACAGCAATATGGTAACATATTTTGTTGTCTTATGGTAACACCTGTTACCGGCATCAGTCTCGTCCCAACTATTTCCATATGACTGAGGGTATGCAACTGTTTTCTTAGGTCAAGGGTCTACCCACAGTGTTTATATTTACAGTTTGAATTGAACACACTACCCACATACGTATACGTATATATACTCCATCAGTACACGTTAAATTCTTACAACAAAATTAATAAAAAAAGTTAATAGAACTGCGAACAAACGAACGTTATTATTAATATAACTATCACCTTCGTTGTTAATTGGTGTAAATTTCTGCCCAATTTGTATGAACAGCAGTGTCGAATCACGTGTGCATCGAAACGCCTATGTGAGATTTGGAATTCCAGTCAGCTAATAACGAATAATATACTGTAAAAGAACACGTGGAAAAAATCTCCTGCTTTTCCTGTATTCATTATTACAAATATTTTTCGTGATGAGGTTCATTTATTTACTGACTTTAAATTGTCTGTTTTTTCCCACTCCTTCTGTTGTAAGAATTTTGCATTCTCTTTGATGATTTTTTTAAAAATGCAATGTGAAATCTCAATCGGGTAAATTTATTAATTCTAGTTAGCGGAGCGAGCCCGAACTCGGTTTTATGTGGACGGAAGAAGGAGCGCGCTTTCTCGAAGGGGCCTCTTCTCAATGAAAGTTTTCCAACCAGTAACAGCCCCCTTCCCCATCAAACCAGCCTCAATGTCCTTAGAAATATTAAAGGGTTCAATAGCCTACCGCCCGATTCTACCGAAACGAATTTCACTCGACGCCGGCTATCTCCAAATTGATCTGAAAGGTTGGTTGAATTTTTAGCCGATTGGGTCCTTCCCGCGTGGCTAAAATTTCCCTCGAGTTGGCAGTATTAACCACAGTGATCATTATTATTGATATTAATAATATCCATATGTCATTAATGTTGGGGCAAACACAATTTCAATTTATCCCTGTATATTGAGACAAATTAGAATTGTACGGTCGTGCTTTATTAACCACCCAATATGGAGATTGATAACAATTTAATTAAAACTCGGGGATAAAATAAACCTCGATTAAAATTTTACATTTTTTCCTCTTGCATTTCAGTGTTATGAGTACTATCTGAAAACCAGAAATATTATGGCATTTTCTGAATTAGTGTTTCTGAAAAGTTATCATTTTGTACATTTCATAACATTTTATAACTCCTAAATACTATTCATACGCTGAGCGAGTTTCGTGACAACCTTTCGCCCGGGGTTATTGCCGAATTCTCTGGAAAGGGAAGTGTAAACAGCGAGGAATAAAAGTGTAAAAATACGGCGCAACGCGCGCACAATTTTACCGCCGTGAGAGTGTTACAATTTTATAAGGTCGCAGTTTTCAGGGTGTGACAGTTCCCCGCTCCGCCCTCCCTCACACCAACGGCCCGACATTAGAAACCGGTTGTTCGGACCGATTATCTGGATCTCTCCTTACTTTATTCCAGCTCTCACACGGTTTATTAGAAACATTTTTTTTTCCAAAAGCGTCCAAAGATGTACACGGTTTTGGACAGTCGCAGTCCGAAGGCGTCCGATTTAACTGTTTCACTAAATTGCTGAGAGAACGGTACAGACGATGGCGAGGAGCCCAAACTGACATTTTCCCTATATTAAAATTTCCGTTTATTTCTCATACATGCTCAGTTTCTCTGAACCATCCGGGTATTGGATACTTTCGACATTTTAACGCGTATCTTTAATAATACAAGCAAGGCCTAAAAGCAAGGCGTTACAATCCATTTTTGCATTTCGCATGATGATGTATCTCGGGAGGAAGTGTTCGACATTAATTTCCGAGCAGGAGATCCTGATCTTATCCTGCCTTCGTATCCCCCGCTCGTTAGAGAGATTGAAACAGAGGCCCAGTTATAAGACAGCGACGCAGAAGTGCATTGATAACTACGCTAATGGTGGAGAGAAAGAAAGAGAGAGGGGCCGGGCTCCTTTGCTCTGCTCTATTAAGAGCAAGTAATTGAACCTGTTATTTTAAATAATCTGTGACCTTTCAAAAATTGATCTCAGAAGTGGGACGAGAAAATCCCCCCTCCCCGGCGGGGTTAAAATAATAGCGCTCCCTAATAAAAAACTAAAGAGGAAATATCAGAATTAAAATCGCCGTTATTTGCCCGAATTAAATATAGAGGAGTGTGAAAATTGAACAGAAGAAACAGTCCGATTTATAAATTGACCCGTTAGAAGAACAATTGGATGAAAGCGCACGCTGCTTTCTTTTGCATATTCATCGAAAAAAAGGCTAGCCCGAATCGAAATCGGTTAATAACATCTCTATCCCACACAATGGATTTTATTAGTATCGTAAGGTAATAAATTTGGAGGAAAGATTAGACTGTCAGATGTACGTCGTTTTATTACCGAAAAACGGCTTTGGGGCCTTCATTGCTTTCGAATTAATTACACTCAATTTTAGGGTATTAACTATTACAGGATAGAAAACCTTGCAAGTTCCTCAAAACCTCGATTTTGTGTGAGCGCCCCAATTGATCCGTTAAATAATAAAACGAAATAATTGCACGCATCATTAACATTCGGTATGTTTATTAAAAATTAGTTTATAATGTATACCATTATATTATTTACGTAAATTATACGATTAGAAGATAACTGCGTGCTTTTAGATAATATTCTGTTAAAATGCAGACAGACTGAGAGCAATTAGTCGAGAACCGTTAAAACCCTACAAATTACTGTTCGAAACCGAAGAACGTGGAGATGAAACCTGCTGAATAAAGTGCCAGTGGATTATTCGAGGGACTAGTTCGAATCAGCTTAATAGCGTCTGTTGAGGACAAATGTCAGACAACGGTGCACCGCGGGGAAAGACCACGCTCGCCTCGTGAAAGTTTATCTTACCGAGGAACCGTCTGAAAAGGAAAAAAAATAAAGAAGGGAAAGAAAGATCGATTTCGAGTAAAAGGGCCGTTTTATGAAATTGCGGCTTGGGAACTGATTTCGAGGATTACTAAAATTGCAGCAGCCATTTGCCGATGTGCAGTTCCCGGAGAAAGGAGAGAATCATACGGTTTTCGTATGAATTAATTTCAATTTCACTTATTATCAACAGCGAGGACTTTTTATTCCTATTTTCTAACTTATTTTACAGTTGAGGATTATTTGTTAAGCTCACCCGAGTTATATCAAACGATTTATTTCTGCTTATTTTCTCACGATAATTTTTAACGCAAGAGCCTCAATAAGCCAGAAGATCAACATGTAATGATACTCAGTTACTTGGATACTTGGCGAAATTAATTTTGAAAAAATAAACCGTCCAACAAAGGGGGTTGTTTCAAGTCGTTCAACAAGCTTCAGTTATACCGAAATATGATGATTTAAGTATATGACAAATTTATACATTCGCAACAAATTAGTAGTAGCAATGAAGCACAGTACCGGTAATATGAGAAACTATGAGTATTCATTTGATTTATTTGAAATAATTTCATAATTTGGATACTTTTTATTTATTTTATTCAACTCGGATGCTTGCTAGTTGGCAATTTTCTGATGAGGTTTTCCACGGCCCCGTTTCCACGCGAATCACACCTTTTGTCGCGTCTATTCCCCCACCCCCCTTTATCCCCACCAACCCCTCGATGCCTTTCATCAATCCGGAAACCGAAGAAGGTAGGAACGGAACAATCAGCATTGTTCTCAACAACAACCGGCCCTGAACCCGCTTCCCTGCATTGAAGATGGCTTTATGAGAAATGAACGCAACAATCGCCAGGGGTATTGTTCTGCTCAGATTTCCTTGCGGCGAACATCGAAATGATAATTTAAATTGACATTATCGACCATATTCGAACCGTGAATCTTCGCCGTTAACCATCTGGAATAATTGTCTCCAAACAGGATTTATAAATAAGCGTTATAAATAACTCTAAAGTACAGAATTAACTGCAGGGAAGCTCTACACACGCGGCTGAACGTACAAGTCGCCGCAATTCAAGTCACGAATAAGAGGGCCCAAAATAAATAAGTCTGAGTGACTGATTTACCTTTTTTTTAGTGGTAACCCATGACTAATATAGCGAGCTTATTTCCTGCGAAGCCTCTTGCTAGTAACTAATGTCAATACACAGTAACTGGCTGTTTTTTTGTTTTCGGGATTTCATCTCGGATATTTCCGACGGAAAGGGGCAAGTTTCACCGGAAAGCGTTGAAACATCAATTGACCGCCATTAAATATTTAGTTTGAGAGTGCGACAGGAAAACTATTTCTGTACAGAAGTGGGAGGATGAGATTACGTTTCTATTTTATCTGAATTTAGTAGTTTATCAACATCCTCGCTGGGAGTCTGCCATTGTGCGCACCAATGTGGGTGGCCGATGAAGGTCGCTCTAGGTAACTGATTTACGCCATACCGGTTTCGGCTTCTCGCCACCGCACTTTTACTTTCAAAACTAATCTACCGGCGACGGATCGCTGTTGAAGGACCGGTCAAAGCAAAGTGGTGAACAGATCGCGAGATTCCAAACCCACGCGAGGGACCAAAATCGGGCATCCTAAATTAAAGTTCGTATCCGTAAAAACTGCGTGGTTTTCAAAGGAACCGTCGATTGGGAAGGCAGTCACCTGTGGTTTGTGGTCTGGGTCCGGTCCCTATAAACATTCTATTTTAAACTGGCCACTATTTAAACACCTCGTTGAATATTCAATAGGGCGGCGACTCGCCCCTGCGCTCAATATCACTGAAGCTTCCTCCGAAGCCCCGATCAACTATCCTCTCCACTCAACTCTGATATTAAATCTCGTTCTCAGATTTTTAACACTCCGATAAAATAATTTCAATAGAATCCAGTTTCAATTTAAAGGACAATAAACGGAAATAGATACTATTAAAATAATAGTAATTTAGAAATAATTAATACTGAAATTAGTTCATACATATCTAATCCTTTAGAGTTTTAAGTTCAGTTAAAAATTTCAAATTAAATTTGAAAACATTCCAATTGCGTACTTCTCCTTAAGGACCTCTTCCTCAATACAGAACGTCAGTTCTCGTCTTTTTATATTTTTCTGAAATGTTACTTTATCGCTACAAGGCTCTATGTTTTAGAACTATACCCCAACAGTAGCTTAATGTCCGCCTTCTACGAAGACGGCCACTTCTGACTGTTGCTCCTTACGAAGATAGCTGTTCAGAGGTCAACTCACAATTGCGGTAATTGTACAACTTCAGGCCCGTGGATATCCCCCGGAGTTGAGACTTTCTGTTCGAGTTTCGAAACTTTTTCTATTGTCCGGGTCCCGAGTCGTTCCCGAACAGTTCTAGGATCGGGAGCTTCGCTGTACTTGCGAAAGCTCTCAATAAGCCGATAAGAGGGCTATCGCGGTCTTTGTCTGCACCGGCCGGTGGCCCCCCTTTCACCGGACCGAGCTCTTTTTGCTTCGGGACCGATGCCGACAAGAAGCGCTCGACCAGCAAAAGCCCTGTTAGGTGAAAACTAGTTAAACGACACTCCGTAGAAAACCGATGTATAACTCCTAGCCGCCTGACTTTCTCCGGTTTTGAGCACTCGAAGGGAAATTAGTCTGTACTCGACTTGTAACGACTCGGCGTTGAACGAGGCCGCGAAACTGTGTTACATGTTCGGCACTGTAAATAGGACTAAACAAGTCGCCGGGTTAACTCCTTATTACGAGCCCATTATAGTTATACCGACACAAATGAATCGCCTCGATTACAAAAAGAAATACCATCAATGACAATATAACCGGAGAAATATTCGACCGAAACGTTTCAATTAGTATGAAAACAATTTGAAGTCACTACCGCGTAACATTTCATGGAATTCCTACTTCTGTTGCAGGTTTCAGGAAACAGGAACAATAACAGTTCCTACACACATAAGACAATTAGTCCATAACGCGCAGAGTTACGTAAATGTTTACGTAAACATTTTACGCCGGCGTAGTTCGGATGATGTTTCCTCCTACATAGTTTTCCGATGAGCCGCGTGGCCGTGTTAATTTTATAAATAAATTCTGGGAACGGAAGAATGTTTAAATTTAAATTCGACCTTCGAGGCGGGGGTTTAAATACGCCTGATTGAATGGAGCGCAAATCGTGACGACGGTCCGAGGAAGTGAAACCAGGAAGGTAGGTCGGGGTTACCGGGCACTTGATTCACCTGAAGAAGCGGTGAAGCCCCCCCCCCGGCTCTAAAACCGGATCGCGCCAGAGGAAAGCTTCGAACGCGCGCGGCTTCGGCCAACTTAACTCCTGACAACAGTCTATAAACCTACTTTGTCCACCGCACTTGTCACAGCCAGGCGATGATCAACTTACGGGCCGGAACAGACTTTAGTAATAAAATTTAGAAATTTTGTTTTCATGTACTTTTAGGTGGCGCCTATCCTGAAATTGATCTGTGTTCGTATTCGGTGTTCTTAATTAATATTTTTGTCTCGAGATTTCCTACGGGAACCGCGCTGAAAATGAATTAAATAACCTGCTTTTGAAATTAACTAATGCAACAAACCTAACATACTACAATTTTCTAAGGAAATGCAAGTCCATTGAATTATGCTAAAATAAAAGTCTTGTATTAGACGCTGGAGAGGCTGAATTCGGCTATTCATCCTCGAATGTTTGACGAACCTCGTATTATGCTAAAATCCAAAACGCCCCCGGCAACCATGACGCGGCAGTTGTATGCAGTTTTTTTATGCTTCCCTATCCCACCGATCGATTATCCGTCACAACCGTCTTCACCGCGTTATAAACACGTTATAAATAAAGCCCATTTCTTTGTATTCGTTCTCTTGTGTTCGGTGGTGTCCCACTTCGGTAAAAAGGCGCGCCTTTCCCGACTGATGTTTTATCGATGTTTTAAAGTGGACCGTCGTTTTTTCCCGGTAAACAGCGATGGAAAAAAACGTCGCCCTTTTATGGCCATCTTAAACTGTCAATTCATCGCAGTTGGGTTAAAGAATTAAATCTGCCCTGCAGATATTCTGGTTAGGCTCTTGTGGAAAAATCTATTAGTACAACCGACAAATTTTGTATTTACCTTTAAGGTACCAAACGCAATATAACGTTTAAGCCTTATTCTGTGACCACTGTGGAACTTTGTCTAGCGCTAGAATAGAACAAATATATATAAGAATAAGGTTAAAATTGGGATTGCAGTAGCACATCGCTGGACAACGAACGATGTCAGAAAAAATGTTATGATTGCCCAATTCTGAATGGGGAAATAACCCAATACGTGCTGCGTATTGTGAAAATACGCACGAAATTCTATTACGGGTAACATCCAGGTATTGAGAAATGTTACCGTTTGGCCTATATACAACGATTAATTAATATAGATAGGGGCTCGGGGTGGCCGCTCACGCGTAAAACACCGACTTCGGAATGCGCTTACCTAAGAGTGAAACCGGGTGGGCGGGCAAGCAGAAGTGGAGGGCCAACAGGAGAGATGAGCGGCAAATAGCCATCGGACCCATTAATTAGATTGGAAAGTGGTTTCACCGCCGGGGTTATTTGTATTATTAAAGAGGGAGGTAAGAAAAAAAATCGAAATAGAAAAAAAAACCCTCCGGGAGAACAAGAACGGCGTCGTGGAGGTCAAATATTTAAGGCGATCTATCATGAGCTGAAAATTCATGAGCGGTCCTTAAATTTTAAGCCGGGCCACCTGTGAACACTTACAATGTCCCAGAAAGAATTTCGACAGGGCTGAAACAAGGTGAGGAAAAAATAAATTGAGGAAAATTCGGAAATTATTCCACATTAAGGTAACAAAATACAAAGTTTTCCAGGTTAGCATAAAATTAATTGTAGAATATACTATATAATCGTAATTATTTGAGGACACGAAAATTAAGAATTTCAAAATTAAAAAAGTCATTCATTGATGATATCAGAAAACGTATTAGGACAACGATTATAAGGAATAAATATTGATTGTACGACTTATTGAAAACAGGCACTTGAAAAAGGACACTTGCATTATTGATGTTAATCACAATCGGAAATATTAAGTGCTGCCAAAAATTATTATCAGGTATATTGCCAATTGAATGCTTTCGAGTTGAATATTGGGGCATGGATCAATCAAATTACACTGCACCAAGTGGACCATACAAGTGTACAGTGTACAAATATTGGAAAGAGATAAGCGATATTGAAATTCGGCGGGTGTATTTCCGTGGGATAAGAAAGAATATTCCTATTGATCAAAATACTGGTGTCAAAAAAAATTGTCAATATTTTATCCTTATTTGGAATAATGAAAAAATATTCATATTATGAGGGTTCTTATTGTGATCTAGATCGGATTGTCATTGTCGTAAAAACAATGACACTTGAGTATTTTTTAAGATGGGAAATTATGGTAAAATATACATTAATTATGGGCAAAGCTGTGGACAAGTTAGTGTGGACGGTCATGTTGAAGGTATAGTACAGTGGATATGACTCGAAGTATAATACAATATTAACCTCAGCCTAGCAATAGCCGCTTTCTCCCAAGGATCGCAGCGTTGTTACGCCTCGATAAAGTACGCATTGCTAATTATAATAACTGTAACAGAAAGAGAAAATATAGAAGGCTATGACAGGGCTTTAAAACCAAATTGAAGAAACAGAGTTACTAGTAAAAAACAAAACCCGCCTAATCCAGAGGCTAATTCCTCACTCTGGAGATTTTGGCCAAACGTAATTTCAAGCTGATTACAGGAAGAAATTACATTAATCCCCCCAAAGGGAAAAGACGAAGTAAACAGTTTTGCGGTTACAATAAAAATAACAGTATCTAAATTTGAGTTCCAGTGGACCCAAGACTAAAAAGCAGCGAATCAACTCAATAAGAACAAGTTATAAGACGATATGTATTAAAAATTTGGCAGAAGGGCTTAAAATTCAACTCGATTATTTAAAACCTAACATCAATGATCACCGAGGCTTATTTGATGCGAACCCACTGATCTTCTGCTCTGAGCTCGAGCCTTTGTCGAGTGTTCCGGGACCAAAATACTCTCTTTCCGAGCTCAACTTTGTTAAAGCCAAGACCGAAAATAAATAAATACCGGACTTCCTAAACACTCTGTTTACGAAACGGAAACGCTGCCTCGGTCCGTGTTTATTATTCCCAACGGAAGAAGACGTTTCGAACTGTTCCACTTGTCGGTATAACAACTTGAACATAGAAGTTAATGGAATAGATCTTTGGTTTCGCCGTTAATATTCTACTATTTATGAAAAAGCATTTTTTTTTAATCGTTTCGATATGAAAAATTAAAATTAGCTAAATTAAATGTGTTCGCGTAAGCTTCTCGTCGATGCCTGTAGTATTCCGTTAGGGACACAGTGGGCCAACATCCTGTTCCTGAACTGAGGTTCACTGAATATGCTATTTAGGGTTGGCATATCTTCATTGTTGAGGGGGAAATCCTTTCTTCTTTTTAGGTCAACGGGTTTAGGTCTGCTTCTATATTGTCCGGATCGAGGAGCTATTCGCGCGAGTCATTCTAACAACTGAACGCCACTAAATACGGTTAGAATTTTACCGTTCCGGCATCAAATCATGGAAGGAGAGAGTCTTGACATGGGTTAAGATTTGAAATTAATTCTACTCATTTAAGGAGTCTTAGTAATTAACTTGGCTAACATTTTTAATATTCTATAAATTATAAAGGAATAGGACTATAGTTAATTGGAACACCGACATCAGTTTTCCTTACGGAGAACTGGATTAGGTTATTGAGAAAGCTTTCGACCATAACAGGGGCAAAATTCATAAAGTCTTTGTATATTAAGGTGGGGGTATTTACTAGATATAACTTTCATGGCACCAGGCTACGCATATTTAATTGGACAATTAAAGTGAAGCCCGTTGCAAGGATGGTTTTGGAAAAGCGGGTCGAGCCTTTGTCGGACAGGATGGGGGGAGGTAATTAGGTCGGTAAAATCACAAATGGATAAGCGGTATCGCCTGAATGGAACGTTCTTCAAAAAAGGAGTCAACACCGGAGAGTCTTCTGATTAATTAAAATTCAAGTTCATTCAAGAAAAAATTACCTTAAAAAATTATGGGACATATTAAAATTGATTGGTGGTCTCTGCAATTATAACCATTATTATCGGCGATGAGTCACAAGCCAATTGAGGACGAAACGTTAAAGTCAATTGATAATTTTATCCTCGCGATTTATGAGTAAATAAATCAGGAAAAATATAGACATCATTTTTCTTTTTCTATATTTAAATTTACTGTACAAAAATATTCCTAAATTTTATTTTATTTTTTTTTAACCGATCGAAACCTGTTCAAAACAATATTCTGTGTACATTTCTAGATCATAAATTGAGATAAAACAATCTGTTCAGGAAAGACATTCAATATTATTACTTGAATAAAAAAAATTATTATTTGGCAATTCATTAAAATGATTGGCAGGTTAGACAAATTCCGATTCTCCTTGGAGTTTAATGGAGCCAATTCAGGATAAAACGAATATGAAGAATTCACGTCAACTAGAATGTAAAACGATTACGACACGGTCCTCTCATAACAGTTTCAGATCGTTACGTTCTAAATACTTGAACTGTAACATTTATTGTAATCAATACAAATACATTGCACGAAATTTAAAAAAAAATCAAATTTTAAACAGCTCAACGCTCAGGAGGCGAAGAATCCCGATTTATCGACAGTACAACTTTTTACACACCGTGAGTTTCTGTTCTCGTACGGTGTAAAGCAATTTAGGTGCATTTGCATGATCATTTGCATGTAATTCGTGCAACTGTAATAAACCTACATTTCACGAACTGAGCGAGTGTGAACAATGCAGGCCGTTAATTGGGTTATTCCGTCTTTTGAGAGTTAACTACGTCCGCACTTTTCAATTGGCTGAGAGATTGGGAGAGTTGAATTTATCGAAGATCAAAGCTTTATCACAACAGAAATTAGAATACGGACAGGTTATTTGAAAAGACAAGGTGGGAGGACGATTACAATTATCCCAGCTATCGAAGATGAGTCATAATTCAATTGAATATAAATCAGTACAGCGTTATCGTAAAGTGATAAGTTTATTCATTGTGAAATAAGGGGAAAATTCCAAGGCCTTACGATCAACCAATTTGATCTGTTGCTTAAAAATTATATTCATCGTTTAAATTATGATAGATTGACTATTTTGCAAAATATGTTAAATAAACAAATCACATGCAAGTTTTTAACAAAATGACGAATATAATAAAAGTTCCGCAAAACTACTTTAGTATTGTGAAACTGATATTATTATTACTAGTTTAATTTACTACACTCCTATTTCATTAAGACTAAAGCCGGATGTTGACTCTAAATCAGAGATCTATATTTTGCTGTAAGATTGGAGTTTTGCACTCATAATCTAGCTCAAATTGTAGGAATCTCGTTAAGAGGAAAAGTGTTGAAGACGAAACAGGTCTATTGCGTGTCCTTGCTCTCTATAAGTCGAGAGCACTTTTGAAAATGCCTTAGAAAGTTTATCTAATCCAGCAGCCAAGAGTATTTCCTTATTAGAAAAAGATTAGGACTTAATTAACAGTTGACTTGAAGGTCGTTGAATATTTCATATGTCAAAGGTTAAATCACGAAGCCATTCTGTTGAGGGTGTTTTTTATAGCAATTATTTTAAAAATGGTTTCGCTAAGGGTAAAAGATTCGTGGGAATACTTTCCGTTTCTTAAAAAAATGTTTGCGTCTTCGGAACGGTTAACAAATGAATTTGTCACATGACAAATCGTAAATGACTACGCCGCAATGAAGCTCCCAACGGTCAAAACTGGTCGGCCCCCTTCGACCGAATCTCACCCTAAGCTGCTTATTTACAGACATCTGCGGTTCCGACCCCTCCTTACCCCTAACAACTACAAAGCCCCCGTCCCTTCTTTTACTTCTGTAAACACAGTTTCACTCCTGACGGTTCCACGCCAAGGGTCATTACCAATAGCTATTTAGTCGGGTATTTAACAGTCGGTAAATCTTTATAAGTATTTTCAAGTGTGGGGCTCTCGCTGGGGAAAGATTCGTGGGCAATGATTTAGAATCTCATTTTTAAAAACTTAACCGAGAATTTCATTTCTCACTTATTTGACGTCATCTCGTAAAACGGTAACAGTGCTGGTAGGATCCTTTCTGTATTAAAAATGGAATTCTAACGACCAAGATCCGAAATCACATATTGTCGTTTAATAGTGTCAGTAAAATAAGAAATATTAATTAATCAGGACTGTATATAAGGACGTCAAAGTAGGACAATTGCAAACACAGGACAATTGAAGAATTTATATCCACAGTTTACGTCATTGCCGGGACGAAAACAACTGGATGACTCTAACTGAATTTAGTGATAGAACTACTGTCCTCCAGACCGCCGTTCTTTAAAGGGAAGTGGAATTTAAATTGAAACACGTCGAGCCAATGATTTACTGCAGTAAACCAAGTAGGGTTTCCCGCCTTTTTGACATTCAAACGACAATATCCAAAACGAGTTAGTGGAAGAATTGTGTTATAACTTGAATAACTCGAAATTTCCCGCTGGCCGCATATTAACACGTATTAAGTACATTAATAAAATTAAAGTGTACAACTGCAATTCTCATTTTTTATACTCTATATACTCAAATAATGCGATTTTTAACCCTTTAATACTAATTATCTTGTTTTGAACTGCGGTATTTAGACCGCAGGGGTATTAAAACACACAGATCGGGGATGCAGCTGTAAGAATGAAAATTTAAACTATATCGGCCCTCATTAAATTTATAAATTACTGTTATTATATTGATATAATACACAGGATGGGAATATACAGAGGGGTCCAAAAGAAATGTATCCACTGTTTAACAGTCCATAACTTGCAAACTAATTGACGGAGTTGTCTCATTTTTGGTGAAGGTGTAGCTTAAAGTCCAACTTAAAGATATCACTGTGGGTGTTCGAAATGGTCACCATTAACATCCACAGACAGACGATGCCGCCGAACTGCAGCACCAACTACTGAGTACAACGTGTTCAGTTGGATATTGGCTCTGTTTGATACTCATTTCGCCATTGCAGTTGAACCTCATTAATGTTTCCGTACTTGAAATACCACTTTAAAACTTCCTTTCATCGAATGTAAGCCATGTTTACTCGAGTAACAAGGTCCAAGTAACAACAAAACACTGACTATCTGGCCACTGTCATCTGACGAAACAAAATAACGCAATACAACGGTTGTATGGCGATTGCCGGAACTATAACACTACGAAAAATGAGACAATTCCGTCAATTAGTTTGCAAGTTATGGACTTTTAAACAGTGGATACATTTTTTTGGACCCCTCTGTATTACGAGGGATAGGTTTAGCACTAGACACAATAAAATGTTCAAAAGTCGAAGTTACTTATTATTTTGGGGAAAACTTTTCACCCTAAATAATTTCAACGTCACTCTCATCGGTAATTTTTTTTTTCTAGAGTTTAAAAAATTCGTAATATCCGACCTGATAGCCTGGAAGTGTCGTAACTGTTGTTGGTCTTGGCCTCGGCTGAGACGACGCGACAGGTCGAATTGGGGTTGGGTCTGACGACCATGTCCTCCGGGGGTTGATACGTGGGGGGGAAGGGGGATGAGGGGGATCGCGAAGTTGACCGTGGCGGATCCTATCGCTGGGTCCCGGGGCACACGACTGGCGTTCCAACTGTCTGGCACCCCGGGTACCCGGCCTTTACCCCCACCGCCGGTCAACCCCCACCACCGCCATCTCAGCTCACGCACCGGGGATCCCAGGAGGATGAATGAAAGACCCCCGGAATAGAGAACAATTGAACTTCTCTTATACGCTGTATTTACGCGGCTGGAATGTAAATAAATACCGTAGATTTCGTGTGTTTCTGTCTCCTCTCGCCGGTTCGGTCCTTTGCTAGACCGGTTTCGGCCATCTTCAGTAGCGGTATTAATCACTTTTGGCTCTGGTTGTTTTTTGGACATTTTCACTCCACTGTCACTGTCACTTATACTGCGTGTCTTGTTATTGTGTTTTTGGAGGATTCTGTTGAAGGACCTCACTCGCCCAAACGCCCTCCCCCTTTTGTGACCGACAACCCGACAAAGACTTTTTACAAAAATCCCCCCCCTCAACTCAAGACAAACAGAATCCCCCAAAAACACAATAACGAGACACGCGTATATACACACGACAAACAGACAACGACCGCAGAACGAGTGAAGTGAGGATCCAAAGTGCCAAAAGTGACACCGCTGCTGAGGATGGCGAGCGGCCGAAACCGGTCTAGCAAAAGACCAAACCGGCGAGAGGAGACAGAAGCGCACTAAATCTACGGTATTCCAACCCCTCGCAAACCACAGAAACAGGTATTTTAAACTAAATAAATACCCTAACGGTAATAACTGCCGCATCTAAACTGACGTTACAATACTGCTTTTGGCATCCTGGGTTGAGAAGAAGGTGAATTTTTTGTTTTTCGTACACCGCGAACGGTCCTTTTTCTATGCGGCGCTTATTCGAAATAGTTGTAATGTTTCTAGTGTTTAATTAGACGCTGTCCGACACTGATAATTAGTCACCAATTTGTAACTGTACCAACAATTCCGGTACGGGCCTGAGGCTTTCCAGGGTCCCTTCTGACCTCATATGAACCACCCGCGGTGTCTTTCGGTATGCTGGTTTACAGTAAAATGACCACAAGACCCATTTCCAGAAAGTGTCTCCCCCGGGTACACTGTCCCAGAAAGGAGATTCGTCATGACAAATTGTCACGTCTCATTTTATAATAAACGCCGCATAATTTTACGCCTTCACGCCGTTGTCTAGTTTCAGCTTAATGATTCCTTGAGTTCTTAAAATTCTTTTTATTCGCGTTCGTATCCTGTAGTCGTGGGCTGAGCTACTTGCATTCGACCGTCGAGGGTGCGGAACAATACAAGGATGAAAATGCATCGTTGTAACCACAATAACAACGCCGAACTGAGTCTACACACGCTACAAGAAACGCTACACAGTACACGAAGGCTACCGACGATGGGGAGAAGCCGAAACCGGTCCAGCTGAGGATTAAGCAGACGAGAGGAAATAAATGAATCACACGAGTGGTGAACCCACCCCTTGAATATCTTAAGCTAATTTTATTCCTGGGTTCCTACTCTGGTTTATTGTGCTTTATACGCAGTTGGAGGGGGGGATATGTTATCATTGTTCGCTGACGATAAGGGAATTATATCTCGACATACTTAGTAATCAGTAGTATCGGTATCGAAGCTGGTGTTTCTGTTATGTCATTCCAGATATGATTAATTTAAACATTAATATTCAACAGATTGCGTGAAAGATTTTGTATGCACGTTCGAACATTAAGGAATACTTAATAAGGATTATTAAAACAAATAAGTAAACCAACAACTTGATCTTTTCTGCGTCTATAAAACTGGCTTCTACATCGTCTTAATCTGGCTCCATCTTAGAAGCTGGTGATCCCATTCTTTCCCTCGCGCGCATGCGCAGTCCGAGTGGTCCGTCAGGCACACTAATGCAGATGACTATTTAGCGATCAGTGCCCTTTTATAAGTGTCCAGAAGGGAAAGCTCTACTGAAAACCCGTTCTCTTTGTTTGCTCTTGAGACGCTGAGAGACCGGGATACGTGCGTGGACGGAATGAATACAAAAAAATATCCGCTTCTCGCCACCGTCAAGTAGCGTTTAGTTCCCTGCTCTGAGGGCCTAAAACAATCTAGAAAGTTGGTAACAATCCTTGGTTGTCAGCTGCATATTTCAATAATACGCGTAATTATCGTCTGCTCTTACTATTTTGTATCGCAGAATCTTTATTCCATCGTCCGTTTAAACCTCTCTGTTTTATTCTATAGTTGTAGAACACAACCATATCCGTGTCCTACAGCCGATGGTACCACTTTCGAAGCGCCTGAAACCGGCGTGTTCTTCTATTTGTTATTTTTATGGGCCATTTGGCAGGGTCCCCAAGCGTACCCCCAAAGCGTTTCGGGTTCTCCCTCCTTAAAGGACCTTCAACGGATTTCCAACCCTTCGGACTTTGGAACGCGTTAATTCGGGAAACAAGAGCGGTTATTACCGTTCCGCGCATAATTTTTGATTCGTCCGTTTAGCCGGATAAAGAACGAGACGGGGACCGCTTCGGATCTCACCTTTCAGGCTTTGAATTAGCCACCCCACGGTAATAAAAGTCGTACAAATGCCCGCCCCGAGCGGACTCTCCCTTCGGTCGAACGTCCCCTCCCTCCCCCCCCATTTACCTTACCTTACCTTAACGCTCGTTACCGGGAACGAGTCCCCTAATCCAGTTACCTTTTGATATTAACCCTCCCATCTGGAAATAATATAACGTCGGGAGGTTCGCCCGGTGAATATTATTCGTAAGACCTTTCGCGAAACCGGGAACGGTGATGTAACATAACTGCCGGATTCTCGGTTAAATCATATTTCGCACTCTGGTTTTCGCGGCGTACTAAAAACAGTAATTATTTTCCGTTTCTTAAATGGTTTATGATTGTTTTAATTAACTTTATTAACAGAAATATGTAATAAAAAGTGCCCGGAAAAGTTACTATATACTATTACGGTGCAATAATACCTCTGTCCATAACTCCTCCGCATCAGAGCGCGAAATCAGTTACGTTACATTTTTTAATTTAGGAAAAGAAAAACTAAAAATAGGTACCTCTTCACTATATAATATTTTTTCACATGATTTTGCCTTGTGGTTTCTTTAAATTTAATATAGTTTTAAATAGAAATAAAACTCCATGATTATTTATGGAAAGAAATTTCGAAAACGGCGATTCACCAAATTTAAAATTAGATAACACAATTAATGTTTCCGTTTATCCTTTTGCCCGATGTTTCTCTGAAAATCATTTTTAAACTGTTTATATTAAAACTATGATCTATATTTTTTCATAGGAAGGAGTAATTTAGAACAAAAATAAACTGTTTTCAACAAAGAGTAAATAGATTTTAATAATTTATTTGGTATTTTTGTACATTTTTTGACATAGCTTTATTTTGAGTGTGTGCAACTAACAACGTAAAAAAGATAATCTCACACACATATATCAATGAGTTTCAGTTTTTTATCTTTCTACACTGGACACCCTAAACTGACCAGATATTACAAAATATATTCTAAATATACTTTTACTAGAGAAAGAGGGTTCGGCCACTCTTTTATAGCTAATAAAATCTGTCTAAAATACTTACAACACTTCTATACACCTATAATCATCAATGTAGGAATGATAGAAAACCAAAATTTACGACGTTAATAATTTTTTTCCTCCATATTTAACAATAAATTAATTATATATCTACATGCCACAGACTGAAAGTATAAATTGTATGCTATTAATGAAGATATATTCAGAAGAATTACACAAATTGAAAATATGGTCGAGACGACATATTTTTTTTTTCAAATAGTGTTTTGTGATGAACAATTGTATACAATGTGAATTAAAATTGCATTGTGAAAATCGCTCTGTCACAAATAAGCTAGAGTACATTTTGTCAAGGCACAGGACTTATGAATCAATGATATGTCATTCCGTAGACATATGCTTCTTTCATCACATAAATAATGTGAAACCGACGTTCACTTACATTTATCTAAATTACATTTAACTAGAAATTACAATAATTTATACACTTCGTTTATATGTAATATTAACAAACTAATATATTAATGTATAACACGTTATTCCTTAAATTTAATTTTCCTAAAATATTAATATATTTATACATATAATTATGTACATAAACATTCTGACAACTATACATAGCATTGAAGTGTTAAAAACAGCGAAGGTGCTGTAGAACAAAGAAATATGAACCCTGCATTATTAGATGTACATCCTTGTATGCTATTAAAAAAAATATCGTTAAATAAAATAACATTTTTGCTGTAATTTTTACCCACAAAACACATCAGCCAACCTAATATCACTGACTGTAATCAGCACCAATTTGTGCAGCAAAATTAATTCCTCCAACAGGTATTGTATTTTTACCATTGAAACATAGGACTAGACATATCCGCTAAACAGTTAGTATGACATCTTAAAAGAGGTAAACATTAAAACTGAAGGTAACCAATATGTTGTAGTCGCGAAGAATGAATTTGCAAATTTTTAAACTGCATTATTTTATCAACCAGTTCAGAATTAAATTAGGCCTAGTATTTTATTTTTTTTTCACATTCCCAATTGACTGAAAATTAAACCACATAGTTGAGTCAATGTAGAAATTTAATTATAGAAATATGTTTTAAAGTGAGTGCTATAACTAGGCACACCGAATCTGGCCAGTTCAATATTTCACAAAATTCATCTCACATTTTCACATTCACTTTTCGGCAAAGTTCATATTACCTGCTGGGAAATTCACAATTTAAAGTACACAGAACAACTAAAAAAAAAATTTCACACGTAAAAAAATTAATAAAATAATAAATTTAAAATTAATTATTTTACCGCACCTAAGTACAGAAACTTTAGATAAATCTACTAGGTAGAGGCAGCTATAATTGTGAAACACGCCTGTGCAGTGCAATTTATAAATTTTTCTGTTTTTTTCGAATATATTTTATATTGTTTAGCCTATAATTCACTTTAGGCATATTATTATTATTAATTTGTATCTTTTTAATAATGAGATAAAATTATTACAGTGACACATCAGAAAATCTCTTTAACTTTAGCATTTGGGACCCTTCAAAATTATCAGATTGTTGCTCTAAGGCGTCAAAACACGAAGCGATTTGTGCTCTTCTAGACTCGCCTCTACCTTCTGGGATGTCGGTAAATTTTATTGGATAAACAAAATACGGAAAAAAACAGCAGGTAATTCCACTTTTAAACACTCTATTCTAAACACTCGCTCGTTTTTAAAAAAATATCATTGCTAAGCTATGAAAAAATTGGCCGTCGGTCCTTCGAGAAAGAAAGGCGCGGAACACCTGAACCACAGTGTGGGAGAACGCGCGACAGAATCGAGGTGGTGGGCGGGGATATGCGGTTAGTGAGGGGAGGGTCGGGGGTTTTCGGAGTACTGGGATCATTCTGAACGTCCTTCCGTAGCCCGGATACGGGCCCTTCGGCGGGCCCTGAAAAAACACAGCAAATTTCTCCTTCACGGGGCTCGCTGAGATCACAGGTCCGACTGGAAATCGAAATCGGTGACCTCCCAGGTTGGGCACTATGGTTTGAGCCTCTTGAAACCGACGCCGTCCTGGCCGAGCTTAAGCTCCTCGTAGATGGAGGGGGGCACTTCGGTCGAAGTGGGCACGTGGAGCTGCTCCTGCTTCCAGCCCGCCTGGTTCATGCCGCTGCCGGTACCGTTCGCTTCACCCGTCTGCGAGATCTGTAACGTCAGGTTAATACCACTTATACGTTACAATTTTAAACTAAACGATAATAAAGTGATGGTCTAGAGTTCTAAACGGATGATAGAATTATCTGTTTGTCATTTAGAAGCCGATAAGATTCATTTATCGGTATCATTATTAAAAAATATTTACAAAAAACGAATGGTTAAGTCACCATTAAAATAGAAATTATTTACCCACGATAATTGCAAATTAATTTGTTGTAGCTGCTGAATGTTCATACCAATTTAGAGGACGAATTTTATAACGGTGATCATAAAATTACTCTAATGTTATATAACATTATATAAAGTCGTCGGTAACAAAATGACGTTATTATCAGTATTATATCCCATAATGTAATAGCATTATATAATAAATCTATGGTTCGGATTTCCAGCGTACTATTATTATTATTATTATACCTGAATGTGATCCATGTTGACTTCCCGCAAGTAGCTCGGGTTTTCAAAAGCGACGCCGCCCGAGGACTTGTTGCCGAGGAGGCTTCTGGAGCGCAAGAACCAGACGGCGCCGACGACCATCGCGGCGACCAGAGCCAACGCGAACACCAGGCCGACGGCCATGCCGAACTGCGAATGCTCGTCGCCTGGAAAAACGGAACCCGGTTTACGTTACGGCTTTCGGAATACGGATGATGTTCCAAACCAAAAAATACCTTCTGTTTTTAACTTTTTTATTTTGGCACAAAAAACTTTACAGTCGTAAGTACAATTGGTACATGTATATTTTTTCACGTGCTGGTCTCGATAAAGAGACCACCCGATGATGGCAGTTTTTGACACTACTTTCCGAGGTGATGACTGGGCCGGTGGCGTTTAAGCCGTCGTGGTGGGTATAATGGATGGGTAATAGAGGATGAGGAGTTAGGCGGGAATGGAACTTAAGGAACCGGGATTTCGCGACTTGGTCGACTGTCGATATGTCGAGGTCATTATGAATGGTGCGATTTGAAACATACCGGGAGTGGCTTGCGTGGAACGGAGCACCGTGCCGAAAGTGCGAACATTAAGTCTTTAACATTCGGAGCCAAGACTTTTGTCCCAAAAACGACTTTGTAACATTATAATTTTACTTTGTAATTTAAAATGATTATACCACAATCGAGTTGATTTTTGGCTCCATTTCTGTAAGAGATGCGGCGTTCGTGTATAGGCGGCGTTTTGTGGCGTGTGACTATAGTCACCCGTAGTAGCGAAAGGGTTACGATGGTTCGAAGAACTTTCGATTGGAATCTCTGGATGCGAGCGATGTCGGATGTCTCGGTGGAACCCCATAGTTCTATACCGTATGGCTTTGTATATTGTCAGTTTGTTACTTATCAGATCAATTTTGATATCCGTTTTAGTAAACGGTCTTAGAAGTCCAAATTTGCGGTTTAAGTCGATTCTTTTGAGTCGGGTATGGGGATTCCGCGTGAAAAATACCTAGATGTTATATTGCGACTCACCCATGCTTGCGGCCGAAGTTATGTACTTTTCATCGGTGGTAAAGTGTACCGGTTCGGTGAGCATGCTGGTTCCCCTCGAATTTCCCGCCTTGACCAGTACTTCGTATGTGACCCCGTCCTTCAGGCTGGTCAGCTTCAGGCTAGTGCTCTTGCTGTCGTTCTTTATCGCCGGGTATCTTGTGCCGGCCGGCCTCCAGAAGACCCTGTAAAACATTTTCAGTTTTTGAAATCCCTCCGAACCTTTCGACTAGCCTTCAATATGCAATTCGGAAGGGAAATGAAAATTATTCACCTGTATATTTCAACGGAGTGAGGGTTCTTGACGGGCGGGTCCCATTTGACCATAACGGAGTGATCGTCTATTCTCTCGACCCTCACATTCTGAGGCGGCCCCGGTAGCTTTTCTGCGGACCAAATCAAAGCGCAACTCTCATAAATTTAAACTGGGATCAACTACTTCCAGCGGGAATTTTATTTTGGTCAACCTTTTCTATATATCTCATTGAATACCGACGGGGACTTAGTTCCGTCCCAGGAAAGGGACTTACCTCTGCCTTCTCTGAAGCATGAAATGATCTTCTTGGTGTACTGGAAAAGGCAGACCTTGTGATCCTGGGCGAACAGCGGCTCCCCCCTGCACCAGTCTAGACATCCCCTCTCGACTTCGGCTTGAGCGCAACAGGTTCTGTGATCGGATCCGTCTGTTGGAAAATGTTGAAAATAAATCGCCCGATTCAACTATACGTTAGTAATATGGAGACCCAGTTAATAGGTTTCTATTATAGGGTAGCGTTGAATGCAGTTCTTGATTATAGGTCTTTTCAGATGAATATGCTTCAGATAACAATCAGGTTGATGATCAATGTTGGGAATAGCGCCCGACGACTCCTGTCATCTGTAAACAATCGTTAATAATTCTTTCGTCCGGGACTTACCTGAACCGCATTTCATCAGTTTGTCAAAGTCGTTGATGCACTCTAGTTTGTCTATGACGGCGTCTATATCCAGGTAGAACGAACAGGCGTCCATGCAAGCCGAAGTCACGTTCTGTTCTATACAGCACTGTGTCACGTTGTTGGCCGCCGCCTTTGAACAAAATATAAGAACTAATAGCGAACAATATAAACTCATCCTGTCCGATAATTGGCCAAACAGTTTCAGTTCTATTCTTGTCACGAATGGACAAAATTCATACTTACGACGTTCTTTATTCTGACCGATACGGGTTGGGTGGCATTTCCGAAGGCGTTTTCGGCGTGGCAGAAGTAATCACCGCCGTCCAGATCGGTTATGGACTTGATGGTCAGGTGCATCAACCACTTGTCCTGGTCCTGAAAGTATCCACCTCGTATGTAAATATTGTTCGATAAAAGGCAGCGTTGAATACAGCGCCAACTGTGCAGGTTGTTACCTCGTTGTGCTTTACAACACTGATGTTGTACTTGTCCCCGTTGATGACCGGTATCCTGCGGGCGTAGTCGCGCCAGAACATCACCTTGGGCTCCGGGTAGGCCTGAACGATGCATTCGAGAGTCACTGAGTCCCCGTGCGAGGCCATCGTTATACCGGAAGCCGTCAGATGCGGTGCATCTAAATTTCAATTAAATTACTGTAATTATTACCATCTTACAATGTAGGTATAAAATGTTGACGATCTCGATAGGTTATAAACTCATTTGTTATTTCTAATTGAAGGGAAATCCAGACAATACATCGAAAATTCGAAGAGGTTGGTAGGAACACCAGTTCGTAACATGAATTTCCTTATAATTCCTTACTAAAATCGCACATTTGTTGTTATATTGACGCTGTAGTAGTGATGGAACTTGAACCGAAAAATAGAACTCACAGCTGATGATGATCCTTCGCCTGGCTTCCATCGGAGCACCGTAGCCGTTGTCGGCGTAGCAGGAGATGTAGTTCATGTCCCTGGTGACGTTGTATATGACAGTGACCATGTGCCTGGTCACCTCCTGTCTAACCAGCCTGCCAGATATGTACAGCGAGATGGTCGGCATCGGCGTGCCCATGGCGATGCAGAGGATGGTCATGCTGCTCCCTTCGACCACGAGGTTGATCGGGTGGACTGTCGGTTTCTGGAACATGTTTTTTACGTTTTAGAGAGTATTACTTTAACAAAAGGTATTCTCTAACGAAGGGACTAGCGATATGTTTTATTTGTATTACATACATTGTCCGTTTTATGGAGAATAAAATGTCAGACTTGTATATTAAGAAAAGTTTTCGTGCGAACCTCAACAAATGCCGGGTACGCCGGATCTGTCCAAGCGATGAGCGTTTCGGACGGGAGGCTCAGACCCTTGGTGGAAATGGCCACGACGTAGACGATGTACTGGGTGTTCGGGTTCAGACTGACCAAGTTGTGCGAAGTCACGGAAGTGTCCGCCGTCAGGAACTCGGCGGCCGAACTCGGTTTGTAGAAGACCCTGGAAAAACGTGGGCGAAATTGTCACGAATATATAAATACCAACTTAGCCGCGAACGGCCGGCTCGGGTTAGAGATTTTTAAATTTCGACTGATCAAGGGCGAGCGGCTCAACAACGTTAGTACTAGTTGTGTTGCATAATTGAAGTAATAAAGTTGTCGAACTAAACAGTATGGTTAATTAAATAACTAACCTGTAGAGAAGCTGTTCGGCTGGATGGCTGAACTCTGGCGGTTGCCAGGAGATGGTGACGTATGTCGCGCTGTGGCTGGAAACGGCGAGGGAATGCGGCGGGGACGGAACGCCCGGAATTCCTTTTCCGTTTAGATCTGCAAAGGAATTAAACGTAAAAAATATTATCCAAGAATGTGAATATATTCCGCGAGCACAACCGTAGCGTGCGGGGAACTTGCACGAAAACGTTAAATTATAGAAATATTCGGAGATAGTAGCCTACCGCTCTTTGTGACGTTGATGAGCAGGACGGACGACGGCAACGAAGTCCCGTGCTCATTTCTCGCCACGACGAATATGTTGTAAAGGCTCCCGGTTTCAAGTCCCGTCAGAGTTTCGCTGGTCCCCGAAGAATTCTTTTGCTGCGGAAAGAGACACGGAATCAGTTTTTTATTTTTATTTTTTTTTAAACGGCCCAATAATTAAACGCGAATTTCGCTGTTGCGTCTATTATTACGTTATCGAGCTTGAGCACTGTTTCGTGCATCGAAGTGTTGTCGACTTTCTTGTAGTGTACGACGTAGTCGGTAACGTTGTTGCCCTCTGCGGGCGGCTCCCAGGTCAGTGTCACTTCCGTGTCCGTCACACTGACAGCGTGCAATTCGGCGACCGGACCCGGTAGCAGGCTGGTACCTGAAAGAATATATTAAATATACATATTTAACCCTTTCGCTAATACGAGCCACTATAGTGGCCTTCCATAAGATGCCACTGAGGTACTACGGGCCACTATAGCGGCTCTCCACAAGATGCCACTGAGGTACTACGGGCCACTATAGTGGCTCTCCGTTAGATACCGCTGAAGTATTGCGGCCGACCGTTTTGCATAAGTATCTGACTCTGGACATGCACTGATAGCATTTTGTTTTGCATCATTACCCTGGAATACTCTTTATTTATAAATATCCTTCGGAGAAAAATGTTTTCGTCCGAAAACATTCAAGCAGCTTCGGTTCTCCGCCGCCGTACTATCTCTGACGATCGGCGTCGCGTAGCGTGCAGTCGGTTAAAATAAACAGCCGCAAAATAATGTTATACCTTCTGCCCCCCCACGAATTAAGACTGGGTTTTTGCCATTTGCCGGGTGTTGTCAGCCAACCGGCGTTTTGGAACTCTTACCGGTTCCATCCGGGGGAGGACTAGGATCGGGCGGTCCAGAGGAGACCTAGGCCAAGTTATTTTACCTTCCTCGAAGCACTGTACGATGTTGCCGATGTAGGGTATGCAGGTGGTGGTGGTGGCCAGCAGGGACTGTACGACGACGCCGGAACAGAGCGGCAGGCAGGAGGTGGTGACTCCTCTTCTAGCGCAGCAGGCGGCGTGATTACGGCCTCCGGCGCCGCAACGCACCAGCTTCGTGAACTCGGGCCCGCAGACGCCCGCCAGCGCCTTCAGCTGGGACATGCTCGCGTCGTAGGAGCACAGCGGCATACAGGAAGAGCTCAGACGGGCGCCCATACAGCAAGCGGTCAGGTTGTACCCATTGGACTCGTCTTCGATTTTGGCTTCGATCAACTACGGACAGTATTAGTACCGACTAGTATTTTTTTTTATTTTGCACGATCAACTTTTACAGTTATAGGCGCAATTGATACATTGAAACCACCCGATGATGGCGCTTTTGACATAATTTAATTACTGCCCGAGGCGATCTCTGGGCCAGTGGCGTTTAAGCCGACAAGAGAGGAAAAGGATTAAACGAGTGGATTAGGATGAGGAGAAAGCCGGGAGTGGAACTTCAGGAACCGGGATTTTGCGACTTCGTCGACTGTCGGTATGTTGAGGTCATGGTGGATTGTGCGGTTAGAAACATCCCGGGGAGCATTAAGGATGGTGCGAAGGACTTTCGATTGGAATCTCTGGATATCTTGGTGGAACCCCATAGCTCTATACCGTATGTCCATGTCGGTTTGAGTATTGCATTGTATATTGTTAGTTTGTTATTTAAGGTCAATTTCGTTTGTCGAGGTGGGGCCCAAGATAGCGAAACTGCTGTTGGGTGGGAATTGGTACGTCATTGAAATAGACGTCAGGACAGTGCCGACGACGTAGTGTGAAGGTGACGTAGGCGCTCTTCATTCCCTCACTCTCCGTCGCCTGCACCAGGATTGGATGTTGGATAGGTGTTCCTGAAGGTTGGTAGTTATAGTTGCAGGATTTAGGTCGGTAGTAAGAATGCGTGTGTCGTCAGCAAAGTACCGACTAGTAATACGAAAACATTTTTATTTCTAGATGCAGACCTGCAGATCAGCCGGGCGTACTGTTATATGAGTTGCTGTCTGTTGAATATGATACAAAGCTGGTACAGCAGTAATAACACCATTTGATCTGAGTATTACTGCGTCTTAAAAGACGCAGTAATGGAATTATAAATATGACATTTAGTGCAGAATATATATATCGTCCCGAGCATTGCTGACAGACGCTTCATCGATATGCCGACGGGTGCACTAACAGTGCTAACAAGCTTACCAATGCGAAGCTGTTCAAGTTTGAACCGAAATATAAGACCTTATTTTATCGATTCATAAGCAACTATAAAGTATACTGCGATTTCTGAGAGGAATCAGTGCCGTCGAAGCATTCTGTCAGCACTGCTCAAAATGGTCCGGCTCAGAACGGGTATAATTCAACCTCTGAAAATAAGGTCAATGCTCAATTTGATTGTTGACTTTTTCGATATTTCCAATTTAATTGTGTTCATTGAATCCCGTCGGCGATTCGAGCGCCGATCGGGCAACAAATGCGCCGCCCGTTATTTGCCGAACCGAAGCGGTTTAGCGCTAATTAATGAATGAACTGCCCATAATTAATAATCACCCTGCTCTGAGTGCTGAAAACGTGCCTCTGGGAGGGCTCGCCGACGCCGTGCATGTTGGACGCTTCCACGTACACTTCGTAGAGTGTGTCGCTCATCAGATTTTCAAGAATGTAAGGCGGTTTAACCTGGAATAGAACGGGTTCACGTCATTTTGTCCACTTAAATAACCGTTTGTCTGATAAATATCTTTGCCGATATACGGCGGAAATAATTTTTTAGAGTGGCAATATTCTAGCATTTTACGTATTACATCCACTCAAGTGGGCAATAGGCGAGTTTTATTACCAAATAAAAACCAATATTTTTTTTTGTGGCTCGTTTGTATTCTAAAAGAGTATACGAAAAAAGTAATTCTTGAATACACGCAGAAAATAATATTGCACACTTGGGCCTACGTTATATTATTAACTCTGCTAAGGAAGAGATATTAGATTGGTATTTGGAGAACGAGTTTTGTATATTTGTTTACCTCGTATGCGATATCGTACTCCGGGTCCTGAAGGGGCCGGCTGTGGACATTGTAGTGGATGACCGAATTGCCGAGGAACTTGGGCGGCTCCCAGTGCAGAATGGCGAAGTCCACGTCTATATTCGTGATCCTGACTTTGGTCGGGGAGCTCGGGAGGACGCCGTAGCCTTGCATCAGGCAGTTCCTGTAGGTGGGCATGTATTTGATGCACCTGAAAACGTTTGAAAAAGATATTCAATTGCTATTATAGTAGAAATGAAAAGGAATCGCTGGCCGTCTGGCGGTGGTCAAGAATCACTAAAGAATATAACTACCGGTTTCAGTTCACAAAGCAATTAATACATACTACACTAAACACTGTATTGAATTCTTATGAACTAAATGTACTTCTTATACATAGTGTAATATATTATGGAAGGCTTTCCAGGTCCCTGGAAGAACGTCCAGGAACAGGGTAGCGTTATGCCAAAACGTGTCTTTTTTTTCTTTATTTGTACAATCAATTATAACATAATTATATGTACAAGTGTTGAGTGTATGTTTCTCACTTGAATGACTTGACAAAAGAAACCATCCAATGACGGCACTTTTCACAATGCATGAAATAATTTATGGCTTGGTAAAGCAATTCTACGGGCTAAGAAGATCTCTGGGCCAGCGGCGTTTAAGCCGACGCGGGGGGGATAATGGATGGGTAAGAGAGGAGGGGGACTGAACGAGTGGATTGGGATGAGGAGAAAGGCGGGAGTGGAACTTCAGGAACCGGGATTTTGCGACTTCGTCGACTGTTGGTATGTTGAGGTCATAGAGGATTGTCTGGTTAGAAACATACCAGGGAGCATTAAGGATGGTGCGAAGGACTTTTGATTGGAATCTCTGGATGCGAGCGATGTTGGATGTCTTGGTGGAACCCCATAGCTCAATTCCATATGTCCATGTCGGTTTCAGTATTGCCCTGTATCAGTTTGTTGCTTAAGGTCAATTTCGACGTCCGTTTTAGTAATGGCCTTAAGAGTCCAAATTTTCTGTTTAAGTCGGTTCTTTTGAGTCGGGTATGGGTGTGGGAAACGTGTCTACCAGATAACAAACGCAATGTTCGTAGATGGGACTTACTTGAAGTAATTGAAGTCTAGCTGTGTGACGTTGCCGGAGCACAAGTCCTGGCATATGTCCGGCAGGCCTCTGGCTCGACAGCAGGGGGTGTGGTCAATGCCGTTAGCCAGACAGCTGAAAGTGGTGTTGGCCCAAGGGGCGCAGATCATCAGGTCGGTCACTTCGGTCTCACCGCTCTCAGAGAATCCGCACAGCTTGTTCAAACAGCTGGACGGGACAGAAGGCGAATAGAGAATACGCCGAATGTGTAGCGAAAGCCTACGTATACCCGAAAGCCGAACGGTACAGTAGGGGGTGAAAACGATCTGAATAACCGTACTCAGAAACTGCGCATCACGCATATAGTAGACAAACAGTGTTCTATCCTGACAATTACAATTACAATTGATTCTCAATTCCGGTCGGAATTTGCGAGAGTCCGCTCTCAATACTGGCTGGCGACTCGCTCATCAACCTCTCGCTCACAGCTGAATCGTTGGCGTAGAGGCCCCAAACCCTTCCCGCAAATAATCTCAAATGATCGAAAATTCCATCCTGACAAACGTGTTTCATAAAATTGTTGTACATCCTCACGAAGGATATCTTAAAAGTGTTTCCGACGGGTTGAGACCCCCTTCAATCTAATTTCAAAAATACTGTCCCGATATTAAACGGTCTAAAAGAAATAGACCATATTCTGTTTAAATATAGTTCTTATAGGTCAGGAAAATATTTTATAAGTAATAATAATTTAACGCGACGGTTTATTTTTAGGACAAACGTTTCTCAAACATTGAAGATAACGCTGTTCTCGGTCCTTTTATCGCTAAACGGCATCTCACAACTTATAACTTATACCTCAGTTCCGGTTATATCTTCTTGGTATATCTTACTTGTAATGGGTGATGCCCTTGTCGGCGCAGCATTTCCTGATGTTGGGCAGTTCGGGGACGAGGACCGGGTCCTCCGATTTCCTCTTGCCGGGCGTCAGCGTCAGCGCCCTTACCGGGTAGGTCGGCAGGCTAGAGCCGCGCCTGTTCTTCGCCGTCACCGTCACCTCGTACATCGTGAACGGCGTTAGCGCCTTGACCACCACGTAGTTGTTCGGGTTTTTGTCCACCTGAAGGGAAAATTGAAAAATATCTTTCCTGATTGAGCTCATAAAATATATACCTGAAGTCGCGTGTAAAGGCTTGGGAAGACAAATGTGGGAAGGATTAAAGTTAAAGTCCCCTCCTTAGACTTTAGCGCTTAGGGTGGAGAGGCTATTAAGGGTTGTGACTCCCACCCTCCCCTTTAGCAGGTTTTAGTGTAATGAAGTGAGCCTTTTGTAAAATGTTTTATTATTTCTCTCGCCCTTATCTAACTTACGCATTGGGACAGAGTCGACAATTCCGAGTACTATTAGGACATAGATCCTTCGCTCCTCTGCAGATTATATCAAAAGTTAATTGGCCGCGTTCTGAAATTATACCTTGACGTGTACTTGAACGCTGACCGGGGTGACGATCGATTCGCTGTTGTTGTAGTCCGGTGTTGAATATATGGAGCTCGGGTCGTAGCTCCTGAGCATTGTCGTGTTGACGGTGTACTCCGTTATCGATTCGGCGTTGTTGAACGGCGGCTTCCATTCGACACCGAACGAGGTGTCCGTCAACGGTGTGACGTCCACGTCCGTCGGGCTACTCGGCAGGATTTCTACATTTTAGAAAATAAGAGATTGTTGTTAGGAACTAAATAGGCTCTCGAAGAAGAGAGAATAAAATGGAGATTAAAAGATTTTTTTTATTGTCACAACTACAATTTTTATCAATTATGTCAAGTGACAGTGCACTGAACTCTTGAAGGAGAAGCCACCCAATGATGGCACTCCCGCTCCTGCCCTTACTCAGGCGGTAAGGAAATCGTGTGGCCACTTTGTCTTGAGGCGGTGTTCAGGATTCTCTAGGAGGTAATGCGAAGAAAGCTGTCGGATCACAGGAAGGAAGGAAATTCGAATGGAAGGATTGGTATCGGGAAGCCGCAAATTCATGGACAGTTTTGTCAATAGGCAAGGATTGGATTCTGTAAGAATTAGACGGTTCGGTGGACCCGCACAGCTGGATTCCGTACGCCCGGTTCGGTTTGAGTATGCAATTGTAAATTAAAATTTTGTTGGTCAATGAGAGCTGAGATCTGTCGTCAAGGAGTCTGACTAACTGTTTTTATCGTCGTTGTTAAGTCCGGTACACGTGAGTCTTCTGTCTAAGTGCAGTTCCAAGTACCGCACTTGATTTTCAATAGGGAAGCTGAGACCGGTTCAGAAAGACGGGAGGACTCTTCCTAGAGTGAACGTGACATGAGCTGTATATATCTATGGACTAAAACCGTTGAAATTGGTGAAATTTACCTATTCCTTCGACAATACAGGCCAATGTCTGGTCCGTATAGGCCGAACAGGAGAAATGAGTCTTGATGTTGTCCGTGATGATCGTGTACTCTCCCCTGCATACGTCCTGACAGATGTCGGGCACTTTCTCTTCTATGCAGCAGGGTACGTGGTTGCGACCGTCTGGACGGGAAAAAAAAATTTGCAAAACTTCAAGCTTTTGAAACCTGATAAAATTTGTCAGTTTTAATTTTCAGTCAAAATATGCGATATTATTTCGGACAATTGTACGAATGCCAACTTGTATTATCGAGGATTTAATTGTAAAATTTCGGAGTATCGAATTTCGCCCAGAACGAAATTGGTATCCGACCTGCCATGCATTTGACAATTGAGGGGAAATCCTGCTCGCAGTATTCCGGGTCCTGTCCAGTGTTGCCCTCGAGTATGCTCTGTATGTTGCAGAATCCGAGACAGGACGACGTTACGTTCAGAGCTATGCAGCAGTCGGTGTAGTTGTGGTTCGACGGCTTCTCCGTCGTGGCCACAGTCGCTATCGATTCGGACGTGCTCACCGGCGGCGGGACAAGAGCTCGCGAGAGGACTGCAAAAAAAAAGCAATTAAAACGTTATATATAAGCCGTATAATTTCCCATTACTTCAATTCACAGATCCAAATCGAATGGACGGAATAAATCAATAAGCGAGAGACCGACAAAAGAATCGGTCAACATCGAACAACAATAAAGTATAAATAAACAAACCCACATAATGGATTCGAAAAAACAAATACAGAATTTCATACAATAAAACCACAAACATATCTCCTCTTAAATATTTGAAATTGTTACCTTGAAGTTTGTGGAAACTCTGTACAGTGGGCGTACTGTTGACTTCGCAGGTGTACAGGCCGGAATCATTCACCCGGACATTCTTTATGGCCAAAACCCAAACGTCTCCACCTGGAATGAAATATCGCATTCATTGAAAATGTCAAAAATTGAATTCGATAATATATTTTTCTATTGATTGAAAGTGGGAGGCCCTACAACTCATCATGGGTAAAAAGTAATCTAACAAAAATACTAGCTTCGTATGTAAATTATTAAATATATTCGGTTATATCTATGGCTCTGAAAATACAAAATTTAATAATTTTAGTCAATATAAAATCAGATTTAGAATGTATTTGACAGTTCAGTCTATGTTTAAATTACTTACTGGTAAGAACAATGATCTCCCGGACCCCCCGGTGATAATTTGGAGATACGAAATATAGTCTCATTAAAATGCCGTTTAAAGGAGTCTATAAATCTGCGCGGACACGATAGGGACATTAGAAAGACAAACGTCCTCCGGGAGGTCGTGTCTTTGAGACAAAGTGGGACTTAGCAGCCGGCCGTGTCGGTGGGCGGGGGCGGAGGTGACACGGTATTTCCATTTGGTGAATTGGGCTATTTTCGGCTAAGTAATTATAAATCTCCCTGTAGGGCTCTCTCCAAATCGGCCGGTAGATATTAAACGGACGGTCGGATCGTCGGGATAAATTCGGACGCGAAGTGCGTCGGAATCAAGTGCGTCGGCCGGCGGGTCCGACGCCGCTGTTTTCAAGTGCGCCGCACTTACGAAAAGCGTAACTGTAGCGATAAAAAAAAATGTAATAAAGCCGGGGGTTCAGAAACAGCCGGCCCATCAACTGCCCACTCGAATTATTCGGGTATTCCGCCCAACGCGGAAAATGGGCTTTTCAAGCGCGGGCGACTCCGATATATTTATTAGGCATATTCCGTTCAAAAATCCCGATTTTATATTTCACTGACGACAGCCCCGAGTCTGCTCAATGTTCATTAAATTTAGGTACAATAAAAGTAAATATTAAATTATCCCGATTCTCATTTTTACCTTAGAATATATATGCTAAACTATTGTGAATCGAGAGTGTCGGTATTAAACTTTACTTTTAATTAAATGTTATAATAAGCGAAAATCGGCCACCTTCTGTATAAGTTTAAGTATTTTTTTTAATATTAAATTTTATTACAAGTATACTGTAACATCAATAAGTACTGGCGAATGTACTGCTGATTTTTCCATAAATATTAAAATTGGTCTTTTTTCCAGAATTTCTGAATTATATTTCAGGACAACGATCATTGATTTCAGCTGCACGGTTTTCTGAATAAGGGATGATATGCGGCTGAGGGGCGCATCATTATCCCGTCCCGTATAGCCTAACTGTGTCTCTCGGCTACTGGAGACGGGAAAAACTGGAAATAGGAAAACTGCGGTGTGCGGAGGTTGAAAATCGCATCGTCGAAGATGAAAAGAATTCGCGGAGGATTTTCAGATCGGACCAAACCCCCGCCCCCGCCCGGTTACCCTTCCCGTTTTGTCCCCGTCAAAGGGCCACCTTTTCTCGCCTTTGTCGGCTTTTGTCGTCGCGTTTAAGCAAATTGGGCGCGGGCGCCTGTACAAATATACCGCCGGCGCTCGAACAAAGGCGTCAATCGGCATTGACAGTGGCCCGTGTTGATCCACACACTTATTCGGCAAACAGCACTGAGTGGGGGGTCACAAACGCGTCGGTACCGAACTCGTCCCTATTTTAGAGGCTACGATTTGTTTCCCACTTACCGAAGCTTTGAAGGGCTGGAACGCAGTATTTAAAATATAAATAAATACACACAGTTATTTCATCTATAAATTTCAAAATTCTAAACAATGAAGAATTTAATTAATTAAATACGTATTACTAGACTTGGATGAGCGGAAATTACTTGGGACGAGCACTATTATTACTAGTACTACTTTGTACTTATTACTATCATTCATGCGGCATGATTTTGCCATCTTCAGCCCCAATCCGTTAGTAGATCATCGAGGCATTTAAGCACTTTGGTTGCCGGCTATTAAATGGGTAAATTTAACCCCGCCTCGAGGTCAGAAATCCTACTTTAACAGTTTACTTACAGTATAACCATATATATTATTGGTCGACTAATTTTTGGTCATATGCTATAGTCTTGGCATTTTCCAATTATCGTTGCGGTGAAAGTGCTCGCAGGATGCTTCGACGTATTGAAGTCACGCCGCAGGTAGTGGCGATAAGCCATTGAACTCGAGGAAGTAGATAGTACGAGGTATGATGTCTGTGAACCTTGGCTTAAATACGAATTCCGCCCTCCGCGGCAGGCATACTTCGTTAAGTTGGCCGTGCGCATTTAACTTACTTCCTAAATACGGTATACTTCGCATAATTATTTCGACCGCCGGCCCCCGGCTAATTGCCGAAATTGCTCCGGCCGTAACAGCCGGGAGCCAAGTTGGTAGGCCCGAGCTGAGGTCGGCCGAAGAATCCGAGACTTGCAACTTTCCAGGATTCCTCATCACTTGGCCGACCGCCACGCACGACTTAAGTGAGGACTTAAGCCGGGTAATATATCCCCCCCCACCACTTAAGATTTTATTTACGCGAAGGATAACAATGTGGGGATGGAATATATCACAGTAGAGAGGTTATGATATTACCAATCAAGGAGAAATCATCCAGTCGGTAGATCCGTATTACGCATCATCAATACAGGGTTATTTAGAAATAGAATAAAAAACTGAACGTAATACAGCCTAATAGTAATAAATCTACCATTCGGCTGTTCGCCGTCTTCAGTAGCTGTGTCCATCAATACGGTCAAGATCAAAAATCAGAATCATAACTTTGATAGTCCTGTATTTTATCAGATTATTAATGACCGATAAAGCGTCCAGGCTTCGTAAGACTTCGTGCATAAGTTACAGGGTCTCCTTTTTGCCGTGTGGCAATATCTTAGGGGGGGTGGTTAGAGGGGCGTGTGGTTAAAGGGTGATAGGGTGGTATTGTTGGGCCGAACGATGATTAATGATAGCCCGGGCGACCTTCGCATATTAATAATCGGCTTGAGGAATTTCCAGAGGCCAGGTGGGTAATTAATTGGCCGGCGGACAGTTTAACGAGGGCGTATTTCATGCGAGTTTTATCATTTCAGTAGCTCCGAATGTATGGGCGATGAAAACGGCGATCTGCAATGTGTTGAGCAATGGCACATTTTTCTTTATCCCGTACGCATTTTTTTATTTGAAAACGCATATTTGCTAAACAGTAATTCTTAGCTCAGTTTTGCCGATTCCGCAGTCATGTTTTAAACGCCCACTGAGTTATAACAAAGCAGTGGTCCCAAAAGTCTTTAATTCTCAGTGCCCTTGTTCAATCCAGCTTTTCCCAAGGATCTCTATGTCAAATTCGAATAATTAAACAGTGAAATATTAATGATAATAATCATAATCAAACAAGTGAATGGATTCAGAAAATAATCAGTGATAATTTGAGCATGGCGTATTTTCAACTTCATACCGAGTTAATAAACCACAGAACCGACTGGGATCTACTAGGGATAAATTCTACAAATGAAATATAACCGAGTTCAGGACACGAAAGAAATAATTTGAGGAATGTAAAATTTCGTCGTGGCATTTTCGTGGTTTATTGAAAACGGCGCTCTTAATGCTAACCCGCATCACACCCCAGTCGTACGGGTTCAGTATCAGTACGTAAACAGGCGAATGACACCTCCTTTTTTTATTGCATGAACACCAATATACTGTTATTAAATGAATGGCATAAAAAACTTCAGATTCTTATGGATGTTTAAAAATTAGAATATTTTCGGACCGAGCATCCTGTTCGGTAATTCGAGCTATGCGAATCGCGTCCGAATTGTAGATTCGGGTCCGAGTTTTCGCTTTTTTTTACCCATTTTTTTATCAATATAACGAGGTTTGAACGGAAGTCGGTTTAGGGCCTAACGGTAAAGGGAATTATCGGAAAAATGTCAGCGATGACGGGGAATTTTTGTGCCCGGTTTTAATGGGCGTGAGGAAAGGGCGGGGGGGGGGTGGTGAACGTTAATAATTAAATTTTCAGACTCGCGTTCCGCCCTCGCCACTCGCGGGCGCACGTTGATGGATTCCCATAAAAATTACTACGCGGGGAAATTTTCGTACGGTGCGGTAAACAGGTCCCGAAATGTTCGAATTCTCGGAATTCTCGAAACCCAGCTACCGATCGAATCTGATGAGCTTGAATCTCTCAGGGACCGTTGATTCCTGATGACTTACCGTCGTCGTGGATGATCTGCACCCTCTTGTCGAGGGTGACCCTCTCGTGGCCGGCGGTGAGGACCTTCCACCTCTGCCTGTCGGACCCGGTCTCGGCCCGCTTCCAAATGACGGTGTTGCTTCCCAGCGAGCGGACGACGCACGTGATTAGGCCGTCGTCGCCCTCGTAGACGTGGACCGGGTGGGAGGACATTCCGACGCTGGGCACTTCGGCAACTGAAACATAATACTCTATTTAGTCATATAACCCACGGAGCAGCAGACAGGCATTTGCCCGCTATTTAAATTGTGTCTGTAAAAGTGGCAGTGTGAAATTAACTATTCCCTTATGTCCTGATGGTACTATTCCTGTCCATACTGGTTTTTTTTTTAACTTTATTTATTGTACAATCAACTATATGCCAGTTATAGGTTTGATTAGTTTCACTCGATAAAGACGCCATCCAGTGATGGTACTTTTGACCTATATCCGGCCTACAGAAAGTCTCTAGGCCATTGGCGTTTAAAGGGAGTTTCAGTCGTTGAAAGGGACTGAACGAGTGGATTTGGATGTGGAGAGAGGCGGGTTTTGAGGTCATTATGGATTGTTCGGTTGGAAACACACCGGGGAGCATTGAGGATGGTACGAAGGACTTTTGACTGGAATGTTTGGATGCGAGCGATGTTGGATTTCTTGGCGGAACCCCATAGTTCTATTCCGTATGTCCATGTCGGTTTTAGTATAGCTTTATATATTGTCAATTTGTTGACTACTGTCAGTTTTGATGTCCTTTTCAAAAGAGGTCTCAACAGTCCAAATTTACGATTTAGATCTGTTCTTTTCAGTCGGGTATGGGGATCCATACTCGGTAGTGAGGATATCCGCTGGCCAGTTCCTCTACTGGGGATTTTCAGGAGGTTGAAATGAGAAGAAGTGATTATAGAAAAACTATTATATCGGTTAGGTAAATTTATGCTTCGATTGATCAAAAATGTCCTACCGATAGTTGGGTTCGGTGCATCTCCGGAACGGGAGAACGGAGGGGAATGAATTGTAAATTTCAATAATAATTAATTGCATAGCTTCTTAAAATTTTAAATTAATACTGAGCTAAATATACAGAAAACATTCATTTCTATCAACAAAGGACGAATTAATCAATCAAGGACGCTAATAATAGTGCTTATCGAAATTGATATACACTAGGAGGATAAACTGTTCTACTGTTATATCAAGCTACTGTAATTATAGACCCCGGTTTTAACGGTACCACGCGGTATTACTTAGCGGGCGGAAATAATCATGATGTTTTCATAGAGCATTTTCTACTCCGCTAAGCGATAATCAAACAAGCGTATTGAGCAGTAATAAAAGGGGGCCCGGGGTCGAGCCCAGAAAGGAAGGGCTCAAAGGTGCTAATGGGAAAACGAATGGAGGGGGGGGGCAACAAAGGGGAGGGATATAGCCGGGTATTGGGTTGGCCCGGGGCTATCAAGAGCTATGATGATGATGATGACGATGACGAGGGTTGGGGGTTTGGATTGCCAACTGTAATTCATCCTTCGCCCCGGGGCGAAACTACCCTCCACCGGCTTTCGCACCAACATTTTATTCCGGCAGATATTTTCTAGCAAAAAATATGATTGATCTACAACCGATTGGAGTGAATGAAGCAACCTTTGGAAGAGAATTTAGGACTGCAGTAAGTTTTTGGATCATAAACAAACATTATCGTGGCATCGATAAAAGAAAAAAAAACCAGATACACGGTGTCATCAACTTTTGAAAATAACACTACATTATGAACTTATAAAAATGTCGCCTAGAAATGAATGGTCCAAAATATCCTCCAATACGTGGGTATGATAATAATAACAAGTTGTCTATAATATACGATAATAGGAAAGAATATAAGTAAAAATAATCGTGTCAAAATTAGTAAATTATTTCTATGTAATAATAAGAAATAATTTTCACTAGAAGAGGAGCTTGGGTATCTTGGTGATTTGACAGTCGACAATCGTAACAAAAAATTAACTTGACGCCAAAATATGAAATTTCATTTTCCGTCGTCAAATCGGACAGAGTCTCGAGAACAGATATTGCTCCGAACTGTTCGAATCTAAAACGGCATTTCTTCCCCACTTTCACATTACACGAAACTATATCTGATATCCTCAGTTTATATTGTTGTATAAAAGTGCAATTTATGCAAATGCAGTTTATAAGGGAGTGGGGGCGGGGATTGGGAGGTTATATGAGAGAGGGCCGTAAAACTTTTAGCGGAGTCAAAAACAAAAACCTTCGGCCAACCACCGCCGATAGTGAAAATCGTAAAACCGATATGAGAAAATTTACTGCCCGGGGAGGTACAATGTTTTGAGTCCGATATTTGTCGAGTTGGACCGTCAAAGCGTTATTTTTTAAAGGGGGGGGGGCGGCACATGGGGCAGCGCCCTCTCGTGTGTCCTTCGTCCGAACGTTGGCTTAAGAAAAAAAAGGACAATATCCCCCGCGCTCTCTTTTTGGCCGGATGAGCGATTGGCGCAAAAAAACCTCGCGGCAATAACTCAGCAGGGCGATCGTCCCAACGGCATTGGCAAGGGGGCGACCGCGCTGCCGAAACGTTGCCAAAACGCCGCGACATTATTCCCGAAACGACACCCTATAGTTAGCCCGGGGACGTGAAGAACCCTTCCGAATCGGATGATTTAAAGTTTTCTCCGAATAACCACACTCGGTGTCGCGGAAATAAACCCCGATATTTGATGGCCTATCCTTAAGTGGGGAATGTAAATCTCAGTTTGGTATACCTGTTTGGGCTTCAGAAAATATTGTGAGCATGACCGAACGATATCAACTCTTGTAATGTACAGTCTCCACATTTTAATTTTAAATAGACCTCTCTTAATTAAACCACCCTGAGAAAATTCACTGAAAAATTTCAGCCGAAACCGGTCTAGCATAAGACGGGAGACAGGAAATCGAAGTATTTAGGAGCTTATTGCGCTAGGCTCAAAGCAGCTGCTTTGGGAAAAATCATAGATGATTCTCGAAAATTGTTTAGTTCAAATATCATCCGTATGTCAATATCTAATAGGTTTCAGCACGTCAGCAATCTTAACGTGTGATACGAACGAACAAAATCGAATCAACCGAAGCAAATATTTTCGGAGGAAACCGGACACGCTGCGGGGTGTTGTAGGGGGGGGGGGTCGGGATCCGGAATATTTTCCGGCTTTAAAAACCGTGCGCCGCCGGACCCGATCTGGAAATTTTCGAACTGAAAACATTCACGGGGGGTTGCCATAAAAACAATTCCGGCCGCCGGAGGGGGAGTCGTAAAGAACGGGGGGACGACGCGCTGCGTCCGTCACTCTCTCGGCTGGATCCCGTTTTTCGAGAAAAAACAAACCGGAAAAGTGGATATTTAAATGGGAAAGCGAAACAGCGAGAAGCCGATAGAGGGGGGTCAAACGACCCGTATGTTACTCCCCATTTGCCGCACTATATAACACAATATTCAATGAAATATATTCATAGTGCGAGGTCCAGGGACGAATAATAGAGCCGGGGGATTCGACCGGGCCAAATTCACGGTACCGAAAGGGTTTTTTTTCTCTCTTGTTATTCATTCCACAGTGGGACTTCATTAAAATTGAACAATCTCCCGCCACCGACCCCATGGACGACTTCCATTTCACCGCACCCCCCGATGCATTGTTACGATTCAACTTCGATAATTAAAACCGAGATTGAGAAAGTTCATATACAGACATCGATGCTCGGTGGGGGCTGAAGTTGTGCCCAGTTCTATGCGTTAAAACAGTCAGCACGGCAGCAAACAGAGGAACAATATTTTACGTTTAAAATATTCCTAAATTAATTATATCGATGTTAAATTCAGTTGAATTCAAGGAAACGAGGTCCCGAGAATTGGAAAAGTCGAGGAAAATGAGGATAATTACAGAATCAATCCAAAACAGATGTACAAAAGGCGTTCCATTTGAAAAATGAAACTCAACCGAGCTACCGCCGCGTATTTACCGAACTTTGTAAAAGTTGAACAAGAAAGTTGGACAGCTGGGAAGCTGTTGCCTCTTGACGTTGGGGATTCCGCACTTTTAGTGGAATGCTACTGACGTCTAAAAGGTCCTTGCTTAATTCAGATAATTAAAATTCAATTTCTACCAGGGTTTGAACCCGAAAGAGGGGTAAACTGACCAGATTTTCTTGGTATGTCAAAGTGGAATTGATTGCGAGTGGAGGTTCATTACAATTCTAATATTTCGGTAATAATCTCAGAAGTTTATTTTAATGTAGTCTCTTATACTTTTAACCCTGCGTCCTAATGTATTCTTTAACAACGCCCCCCCACCAGAAGCAGATCCCCACATTGGCAAACGACAACGAACGACTTACGTGACATCCTCATACTCATAAAACTAAAACGGACATAAAAATTTATTAACGAACTCACAATTACAAAGTTATATTGAAACCGACTTGGGCACACGGCATTGAAATATGGGTTCTCATGGAGACATCCAACATCACTCGAGTCATTCGAACCATCATGTCTCGAATCCATTGCCCTCCGTTACCCAGTCCATTATCACACCCAGGTCGGCTTAAACGCCACTGGCACCCGCCAAAATGTGCATCGGGAGATGCTAGAGATATTAGAACATGCCTGTAACTATGAAGATTGATTGAACAAAAAGGACGTTCGAAGGTTCTCTGCCGTTCAATCTTTTGGTGGTTCTGTCAGGCGTGAGACCCTGCGCCACGTTAATTCGAATTTAAATACCACATGGGTCAGTGGACGGGAACATTGGAAATCCGGTGCTCGTTCAGCGGCCATTACCGCAGTTAGTGCCCGGGGCTCGAGAGGTGCGTAGACCTTTAGATGAGAGCAACGTTCCAGGTCCAGTTCCAACCAAGTTCGATCCAATCTCCCGTCCGCCTAATTAACCCGAGCCCGAGGAACGAAGCCCGAATAGCTGGGGCCGAGGGCTTTAAATCGGGCCTGAGGCCGCGGGGCGAAGAATTATTGGCGGGGACGATTCCACTGGGAAAGCGATTTGAAATCGAAATCGCATTGCCAACCTGGAGGTCGGTATTATGGCGAAAGCGACATTCGATTTCCTCTCACCGACCAGATACCCATCGGTCAATGCGGCGGGCTCCATTCCTAAATAGTGCGGTACTAAACAGTCCGTTTAATTTTTGTTTGATCTATTGTAGTCCGAAAGGGTTTAGATGACCGACGCTGTTTCTACACTGGCATTAACCGGAGACTCAAATTGGCTATATAACGCAGTTTAATTCCTCGTTTGAAATCTAGAAAAACATAATCCAGCAAATGGTTTCTTAGTGTCAGAGAGCAGAAATAAAACCGCTTTATTTTCAGGCAATTCTTCATAATTTACAATCCCGAATTGCTAACAAAATGCTTGAAAAAATATTTTCTTGGATATTTAATTTCACGTTTCCTTCTACACTGCGTTAAACCACCGGAAGATTCAACGATTAGACAATAAAACAAGTTAGGTTATCAAGGATTTAAATAACGCGTTTTGTACGGTCCTTTCTGTAGTTAACCCTAAAATCAGAGTGAACTAGTGATTAGTTTGGTTCTATAAGTGATTTTTTATAAAAATCGGTTATATCCTCCATTTGACTGTAAGAGATGCTCAAATTTACTCGAGATAATCGAGAAATTAACTGGATGCTCCACGAGTTCCCTCTATGAGCCGCCCTTTATAAACCCAATTGTATCTCCTCCTGTAAGCCCCGAAGTTTGCCAACTTGGTCAAGCGTGCACAAGTTGCCTTGATCCTGAACAGTTTTGAAGTCGAGGCTTGAACATGTTTACCCGTCGTATCCTGCGCGCTCAATCTCCTCCCTCGGAATTATTAAAACTATCGGACGATTTAAATTTCAACAACGAACTACACTTCAACCGCAGAAAAAAATTTAAGCAGTCAGTTTTTCTTTCGTAAACAAATTGAGGAAATAATGAAGTGTACATTAAATAAAATATAAAGACATGATGGAATAAAATACAAGTGCAATGTAATTACAAAATTACAACTGCAGGAATTTCCATTTGATAAAGCTTATAGTTTCTAGATTATTCCTTAACTGGAACAGTACTCTGAATGGTACGTTCAACCCGGTGTTGTATGCATGATTTATGAAGCGCAATGCCCACTCCTACCGAAAGGGAATGTTCCCGAAACATTTGACAGAAACGTTCGTCAATAACAGTGTATTTGACCCAATTGATATTTTATTCTGGCCCGACTTCCCGACGTTCGGTCGGTTTCCTTGGTAACGAAAAAGAAAAACGCCGGCATCTAATATCCGACTCCGAGTGATCCGCGCCTTGATCAATCTGTCCCCTGCAGGAAGCGAGTTCCCCGGTCTCTTGCCTCGGTCCTAATTCCGGCCGCTATAAGAATTGTGCTAATTGAATCTCCCGAGTCCTGGAACAGGCAAAGTTTATAACGACTTCGCTGGGAGTTGACTCGATAAACACTGGGCGTCAGACGCACGACAACCCCTGTCCCGAGGGGCAAGGGGGGAGGGGTATAAAATAAGACCGGATTTTGAAGTCTGGAGGGTGAATTTTTGCTTACTTTGATGTGAATTTCCACGGAGCTAGTTTTTTGATCGCTTGATTCGAAATAGTTACGAAGGGGTATTCGATAAAAGGGGGAGGAGTTGAAAAATTAAATTTTAATAACTTATATTCTAATAAAGAAGTTCTTTATTCTCTGTTGATTCAAAATTTTTTAAGAAAATCACTAATAAATTAATAGCTCTAATCTAAATATGAACGCATCAATGTGGCTTTATCTTTTTATTGCAAGAAAAATCTCATTTAAGACGTACTTCAAAAAAGGAAAATAATATTTGAACTTGTCGGAGCCGGAAAATCTAAAGAATTTTCTGGTTACCCCTGCAGTTAATCAATGAACTAAATTATTACATACATGACCATAGCGATTTATTCAAGCATATGATCTGATTATGATCAGCGAATTATTAGCTGATTTAGATAGAACTTGCCTATTGGACTCAATTATGTATAATTCGATGTTCCGCTCCACGATTTTGTTCCCGCACATGGGTACAAAAAACATACACAAGTGTCTACAATTTTATACCGAGTTTTCGCTGGGAAAAAGTACGAGACGTAAAATAATCCGACCCTTATTTCATCCCTTTCTCGGTTTAGTTCTTGGATTTCCAGTATGATGTTTTATTACCGCCAAGCCAGGAGGAACATTCAGGAGTTATAGGAAAATAAATTTCAGAACTCCGTATCAGAATCCATTATTTTATATCGCCCTGTAAACAAGAGCGAACTGAGAGGATTTACTTTACAGACGTACCGAGCATGCAGGGAATATACTCCGGATTACTACTGTTTGATGTGGGTTCAGTTTCGGTCATAAAAGAAAACGGCCTAATAAATTATAATTTTAACAGGGATTCGAACCAGGTTTGTCTACTCGCACTCCGCCAACCGATAAGCTAGAAATACTACTGATGATATGTTGAGGTCATGGTGGATTGTGTGGTTAGAAACCCCATTGTTCTATACCGTATGTCCATGTCGGTTTTAATATGGCTTTGTATATTGTGAGTTTGTTACTTAATGTCAATTTCGATGTCCGTTTTAGTAAATGGTCTTAAAAGTCCAAATTTTCGGTTTAAGTCGATTCTTTTGAGTCGGGTATGGTGATTCCACAGAAATGCAACTGAAGGAAAATTATAATAATTAGACAATAGCGTTCAATCACTCCAGGCCTGATACGTAGGTCCTCACCTACTGGATACCAAGTCTCTATCGCAATTATAAAAAACGGTAGAAAATAATCCGGAAAATAGCAATGATTGAATCATGAATTTACCGTTGGGTTCGGTTGTTCCGATGCCGTGTTTATTTACGAGCTCCTTCATCATCAATCTGTCGGTCCGAATGACCTCTCCTCCACTCTCTCGCCCTCCCTCACCCTCCATAGTCCGGTAATTGGAGCTGCCGAAACTACCCCGGGGTCCGTAAATTAAGCGATCATTTTCGATATTTAATTCGGTCATTAAACGAACGATAAAACCCCCGGGACGGGGCGGGCGATGTGCAAAATTCATTAGCCCGTTTTTATTTTCACCTCCGCATTTATGACCGCTGAATTATCTTAATTGGTCTATTCATAACCTCTACATGTTTTGTTTTTTTAAAACGTCCACATTAATTAGTCATTAGTGCTAAATGATATCCCACTGGTAATATATATAATAAACCACATATGAAAATGTATTGTGTAACAGTGGAACATTTTATTTACGAAATCGGTATTGTAATGAATATGATGATGCTGCTCTATTCAAATATTGATTCTAAAACTTGGAATGTTGGAAGCCATACACTTGAACCTATCACCGACAGATGGTAATTATCTCAGTCAGTAACCGTGTTATTTATTCATAATTTGATTATATGTAACCAAGAATAAATATAATAAAGCCCTTTTCAATCCCTCCCTTGCCTCTTTATACACTCTCTTTACACCTGTCTGTAAACAGAGTATTATGCGGAACCTCCGCAGAAGAATCGGAGAGAAGGGCCCCGCGTCTGTGCCCCGAGAAAGGGGACAGTTCAAAGCGGGAGAAAATACAATTTGCATCGCCCTCGGGCCGAAAATATGAACTGGGGCGGATTTCATGAGCTCTCAACATATTGATGTGTACTGACCCGAGGTCGGGGTCCACATCAAAGGGCGCCTTGGGGCCATAAACATTTTCTGTTTGAGAGGTCCTCCTTCCGAACCCCCTTGGAGAAAGGGTGGAGAGAGAGGGTGGCGTAATTGAAATTTATTAATTTCATCCGGGTAAGATTTGAAAATGATCAATTGTTGCGCGGGTGGGAAATACATAAGCGGAAAGGGGATTGTTGAAAACAGCTCCAGGGATCAATCTCTTTTCGTAGGGATTCTGGACGAATTCTCCGCCGGCATCGAAGCGTGAAAGCCCGGCCCGGTTGGGATTTTAACAGCGGTGTTCTGACCGTGTAATCGACTCGGTGCTTGTAGCCTGCGGTGGAAGCCCAAAGTTGGAACAATGAGAGCGGGACTTGGGCCGGGGTGGGATTAACCGCCCTTGTCACCCTCCTGTACCGTAAAACTCGACCGAGTTTTGCCCCCCCAAATATATGGGAGAGTTTTGTCTACTGACCGGGGCGAACGGCGGAAACGCGTGGACAATACTCTGGGACACGTGTCGTGCGAAGTGCGGTGACGTGGAGGGCACAAAAGAGCTTCTAGATACTACAATATACTTCCCCCATACGCGACTCAAAAGAACAGACCTCGACCGCAAATTTGGACTGCTGAGACCTCTTTTGAAAAAGACATCAAAACTGACAGTAGACAACAAACTTACAATATACAAATCCGTTTTAAAACCGACACGGACTTACGGAATAGAGCTATGGGGTTCCGCTAAGAAATCCAACATCGCCCGCATTCAGAGATTCCAGTCAAAAGTCCTTCTTACCATCCTTAATGCTCCCCGGTATGTTTCTAACCGAACAATCCATAATCCGAAAAAGTGCCATAATTGGGTGGTCTCTTTTATCGAGACATTCATGTGAAAAGAAAACACTCATCAGTTGTACCCATAACTATACGTAGTTGATTGTACAAAAAATAAAAAAGGTTAAAAAAAAAACAATATATTTAATTTATGAAAAATATATTCCGTTCCGTAATTGTTAAAAACTATCGTAGAGAATATCGTAACCATACAAATTATAGTGAACATCGAAATTATTAATTCCTACTAACTGTATATACAGGTCGATTTCATTTTTAAATAAAAACCACGATATCTAGAATATGAGAATAATTAGATGTATAATTAGGTCCAAATGTTTACCAGAATGTGCGCTGTATTTTTGCTGTTCCGTGGACCAGGTGTGTCAAACTGGCGGCCCAGATATGAAATTGTTTTCATAAATACATTGAATATTAAATTTTCAAATAAAAATTATATAAGAATTATACATACTGAATCATAATTTCTTGTACATAATATCCGAATAAAAATGTATATAATATTAGGCCTGCTAATAATGATAATAATGAGTAGCCACGCAAAAGTGTTTTCGTAATTTTTATTCGACGAGTCCGAATAATTTTTCATAATTTCAGGAAAAATTGCGTGTACACTGTCTATCAGCGAAATTCGTTTGCGAAGGAAATTCTCAAATGTGAACCGGGCTCAGGCTACGGCTTTCTGGAGGAAAGTCTACCGAGGTAACTGCTCAATAAAGTTCTGGGGCGGGGGGCTTCGGGGGGAAAGCCCAAGCACCCTAAAAATCCCTTAAAGTGCATACTACTCAGCCCCTTCAGGTACCAATTTCCTTGTTTCGGTAAACTATCACTAGCAAATCCGTACTGTAGACACTACTAGGAATATCCCTGTACGGGGGAATTTTGAAGTTGAATTGAAAAGGACCGAATATTTAATTTAAGCAAAGATAAATTAAGGGCGCTTTTTCGAACTCCTTTGACATTATTTTTCCTGATATACGCTCCCATTATAAGTCTCCCTACTTGGACTTGAGTGGGCCTTATAACTTCCATTTGGAAAGGGAGTAGTTGCCAAACAAACTATCAAACTGAATACAAATGAGTATTGGATAATATGAGTTTAAGAGTAGTTGACTCGAGTTCAAATCCCGGTGTTGGACCGAATTTTCCTTTGATCCTAATTTCCACTTCATTCCTGTGTCTTCAAAGACAGGAACACAAGTGATCTTTAACATACTTGTTTTGTGAATTTGTTTTTGAATACTTGTACTGTTGTGGTTGTAGTGTATTCAGTTTAATGCGCTAATAGTTCCAATGGTACGGCGCACCTGAATACTAGCCCGCAACACAGGTCTGTCTTACAGTTTAGTATTAGCGCCTTACACCACAAGTGACAGTGACAGTGCAGTGAGGATGCCCAAAAAACCAAAGTGCCAAAAGTGACAGCCGAAACCGGTCTAACAAAAGACCAAACCAGCGAGAGGAGACAGAAACACACGAAAACTACAAGTGATCTTTGTTTTTTGATAATTCTGATTTGATAAAATATAAATATGGCGTCACCCAACGTGAATCCACAGAAGTTGTATAGTTTTTAGTTCCCCTATAATACTCTCACCGTTCTGTACGGTTTTCGAACGTTTTTTCCGGGTGTTTCCAATTACAAAAGACACGATTCGCCCAGTGTAAAGTGTTACCGGCAGTGTGTAGTTACAGCCTGCGAAATTCAATCTCGGTGAGCTCATCCCTCCCACCAGCCACCCCATCCCCATCCCCATCCCCCAGCCCCGTCAACTAAATTATTCCGACGGCGTGCTGCGATGAAATAAGTAAAGGGCCTTTTGACTCAATTATCGTAGCGCCGGGGAGAGAGAGGCGGGAGGAAAATCGGGGATCCCAGAATATGCCATTGAAACTGTTAAACCGAATTTACTGATCACTCAATAAAATCGACACCGGTTACTGATGTTAAATCTCAAACGAGCTGTACAAAATTGATTTGTCTCGAAATTTTACATTACCAAAATTTATCGATAAAATTCTTAATACAACAAATGTGCGGACATAATTCAGCAGTTATCGAAATTTATCGGATAATATGGACAGTGCGTTGTCATTAATTGTTATCGCTTGATAAGTGAAAATAAATAAATTATCCCCCGGTGTCTAAGGGAAGGCTTTCGTTATCGAAATTTGTAATTCTGACCCGACAAAAGCCGAGCCATTCTAGTCGGGCAAACTCCCCGGTGTCGGCCTCCAAATTCTGTTCACCGAGGCGCGAGCTCCCGTCCGGGAAACCGGAAAATGCCGCTTTAAGGACAATGCTTACACCCGACGAGAGAGAGAGAGAGAGAGAGAGGGAGAGAGGGAGTCCCCTTCGCGCACCAATAAACTCCGTGAGGAACCGAAAATACAGGTTTTCGCTCGGTATTTAATCTCTTTCGTCGGCGGGAAATGGGGGAAAGCGTTTTTCTTCTTTCTTTCCCGCGGTTTTTCGCCACGGCGGAAGTCACATCAGCATCGTTGGGCATTTTCGGGAAATGGGAAATCATTTCGCCCATTTCCGCCCTCGGACCGATGAATGTTTCAAGAAAAACGTACTCTGTTTGTCCGCAGACGAAATTGACTTTCTACAGTTGTGAAGAAGATGAGGAAAGTGGCTGAGGCTCATACTGCCTCAGCAGTATGAATAATAGTAATTCGATCTGAATATTTGTAGGTCGTCCGAAACTTCCTTCGACGATAATTTTCAACGAAATATTTCATCTGAAAGTCCCCCCCGTATAACTGCCTACGCGATCTTTCGGGGCGGCGTTTAAAAAAGGAAATTACATTATAACTTAAGAGATCGGTTACTTATCACACGGTACGGTGGCACGTACCTGAATGTCGCGGCGCCTAATTGAACGTCCCATGTCAAAGGTCGGATTATTGGAAAGCGGAATCGGAATAGGAAATTATTTCGGGCGATCCAATCCAATTAATTCAATACCCGGCTACCTCCCGTCGGGCATAAATCAACCCGGTCGGCTGTACGACCCCGCAGCTCTAAATTTCTGACGAGGAGATTCATCTCTGTTGTACAAGCGTAGGTGTTCATTTATACTTAAAAAAAAACAAAAATTAAATCTAAACTCGGGTCCTAAGGAGTCAATTTCTCGCCTTCGTCGGTAATATTACCAAGATTGAGGCCACAATGAATAGAAATATAGTGGATATCTGGTGCCAGGAAGTATTGAGAGATAATGTTCATACATTCTGACAAGTAGAGAGAATGACATCTCAGTATAACTGCTGATCCCTTCTGTCCATACGTTGCCGGTTCTTCCTGTCGTTCTAAAATGAGTTTCAGCGGAAATAATCCAAACCTACCACAGTCTTGCTTAGATCCGGGTTAGATAAGTCCCCTAAGGGGGAAGGGGGCTTGATTTTTTTAAGTCCGGAAAGATGCAAGGCGAGAGTAACGGTCGGGCGGTGGGAATTAAAAATTTCTCCGGATTGGATGCGGGACCGAGGGCGCCCTGCATATTTAGAACTTTGCGCAATGCGGGCCCTCCACGGAACAGGGGAAAACGGAAACGTGTCGCGGAAATGAATTAAAATTCACTAATTAATATTTGTATTGATGACCAAAAAGCGTTCGGCCACAGATCCAACGGTGAATTGCATTAAAAATTGATTCAAAAAGCAAACGGCCTATATAAATGTTAATTATAAATTTTAATTATAAATCGTTTTTAATCAATACAGTATAGTTGTTTTCAAGTCGACAGTTTCATCTTCCTGGTGTACTACCTATTGACTTCAATTAATTACCATCGATTAAAAAAATGTACTAATACTTTACATTGACAATCAGTTTTAAAACGTATACCGGAGCCGAAATATTTTCTGGTATTACTAATTGGATTGCACATAATTTGGCGCAAAGCCGAAACTGGTCTAGGTTATGACATAAAATCATACATCTGATCGTCACATCCTTCGTGTGGCATCCCACGCCAAAGCCAATAAATAAATATTAGTTTAGTGAAAAAGTGACTAAAAACGAAATATGGGTGATAATATAAAATGGAAATGGTGAAATATGGTCTTCGGGCGGCTTGATAGACGCTTTCATAGCCCAGCCCGCGTTGGTCGGTAACTTTAGCCGTGGATTTCGCGATTTCAGAACCTTCTTTGTGCTTCCCGGCCTTTGGGCGAACTCCCCGCGGCGGCGAATACGCGGCCGCCTCCTTACCCCCGTCGACGGGTCAAAGGGGATATTGTACGCTCTCGCCTTGCAAAAGGTCAAGAGTGAAATTCGCCCCGAACTCGGGTTGCCTAGGTCGCGGTATGAATTGGAAAAGAGCCCCCATTTCGGCAACCGTAGGACAGTTTTTAAAGATGAACGCGTTTTGAACTCGTTTTCTGAAATTGAGCGGAAATTTCCCCGACACTTCAATAAAAATTCTGACATATAATATGAAGACTGTAAAACCTCTTACTCTTAAAAATGTTAATGTTCGTAAAATATTTCAAGATCAGAATCCTAAATCTATTATTAATTATCTATCATCGTTCTTGTGTCCACTGCCTGTTTTTGTACGGGACAGGCATCATAATTTGGAGAACACTGTCGCCTGGCATCCTGCGTGCACTGATACCGTCGAATTAATTATCCGGGGTCAAATTGAAAGGCAGGTACGACGATGGCCCGTCGGAAGGAATTTTTCCAAGGGAACTAATTATTCCATTAGGCCCTCGACAAAGTATCTCCCGGCCGTAAACAACTCGCGGGAGTGAGGCAGACGTCTGTTTTTAAGATTAAATTTCCTAAAACGGGCACGGGCCCACCCTTCTTTAATTTGATCACCCACCCACCCCCCATCCCCATAGCATAAATACAGTGGATGCGGGGGCTGCCTTAACGCCCCGCCTAATGAGCCTCTTCCCCCCGGCAAAATAATCTCGCAATTTGTTTTCCTTTTGTCCCGACTCTTTATAATGAATTTCTGGCGTTTCGAGAGGCCATTCCGTTTAGAGGTAATTGATTAATAAAAGAAAATTGGTAACTGGGCGTCAGAAAAATACGAACAGCTTTACTTTGTCCCTTTCCGCTTATTTATGGAAATATAATTGAAGTTCTGGAACGGGTAATGTAGCGAAGTGATTAAGTCGGCTGTCCATTAAGCACGGTGTAAATAACATAATTAAATATCAGTATATTGAAGTTAATGCACCCAGTATAACTTAGAAAAGAAAATGTACTGAGTTTGACAGGGCTGAGAAATAATTCCTCTGTTGAATTTCGATAATTAGGGACTACAAAATATAAATTAAAATTTTTCCTTCCGATTTGGGGAGAAATACTGAAGCAATATACTTCACTGCAGGATAAAATACGGGATGGTATTTTTAAACACGATATCCTGTGATAAGACTTTTAATTTTTCGTTAAACGACTAGATTTCTTCTGGGTTCGATGGTATAGAAATGGCCCGATCGGTACGCTAGAAAAAGAGGGCAAAAAGCGTAAAGTCGCGGTACTTTGTGGACTCCGAAACGAATATTTTTAAATTTACAGTTCGTCACTTGAACTTTTAAGCCCATTACTAAAAGGGACATCAAAATTTACCTCAAGTGACAAACTGACAATATACAAAGCGATACTTAAACATACACAAATGCTGTATTTATAACATTCAATGTTGATTGTACAAAATAAAAAAAAGGTTAAAAAAAACAGTTCACCAACTGTCAATCGGCCGGAAGTGTTGAGGTGATATGGGCGGAAGTATAAAACGCATTTTTGCACATTTGATTTAACACCGGCAATAGGCTTCTCTCGGTGTTCATCGGCCCGGCAATCGGACTGCCGAACAGAATTGCGCTTATGGTTTCGCCGGAGCAGATTGCAAACAGGTTTATTCGAACGCGGGGATCTAATTGGCGTTAATAACATTATCGCCAATTAGATTTGGATAGCGGGTTTGGGGCTGCGTATTGCTTTGAATCAAAGTGGCCAAATTTGTAATTGGCAAACGTTTTCTGTCCCCGTAAACAGGATCGCTGCGGCGGTTCACCAATCCCATTCGAATCCCCCCATTGAATATTGCCAGCAGCCAGTTGGATAAATGTAATAATCTTTTTCATTTATATTAAATAATAGAACGGAGGTCTGGTTCAAAAGAAAACGGTTAGTTTCCACAAAATGAACGAACTTTGTTATCGCATACAATTATTAAATTACGAAAAAATTTCGACATGTAAATGTCGTAATGTTCCCGTATAAATCCAACAGGTTTTCAATAAAACCAAGCGTATTTGCATAAACGGGCACGCAATTTTCTAATTTCATTATTTTTCAATCTGACACATTGAGTTGATATAATTTTTGATCGCCACTCAAACAAGAATATTTTCACGTTCTTGAATATCACGCGATTTATTAATACTTTTAATGGAAATACAATATGTTTCTGCCATATTACGGGGCCCATCAGTATTTTATTGAGGTCCTTCGAAAATTTCACTACTTCAAACTATTCGCCTCATTTGAATGAAATTATTAACAATAATGGTGCGCCCAATTTAAATTTTGATGAATTATTTAGATTTGAACGGTTGTGTCAGCGAGGTAATGAAATTTACAATGAAATCAATCTATATGTGATAACAAACTGACTGTATTTCTAGAACAAGCAGACGATATAAAAAATATTCTATTAAAATAAAATTACAAGCATTTCTAGATCAATTCAACCGAAAACGCGGTCGAAGAATCGAGGAGTTTATAACGTATTATGATATGACCGCGATATACGCCCACTATGAATTAACCCAGTTGGGATAACATTAACGATAATGTACTTGGGTATACTTTAGGGGAGAAACGGGGCGATAGGGGTAGTCGGGAGACAGATCGAGAACCTGTCAGACCGAATAGTATCTATCAATTAGCCAAAGTGATTAGAGCCGCGTTAGGGGTGGTTGAGGGGGGCGCCGTTAATGGGGGTCCGCATTAAACAGCCGGCAAACCCGCCCTCACAAGCATTAACAAGTTATACGGGAGCGCGCTGATTTGAAGCCAACTATCGGCAACTTCAATTGTTCAGTCCAATAAAAACGAACGGGGACAGTTGAACAGTCGCATTTTCCACCACACAATAGGTGTTACGTCAATATCATTGGGTCATTTAGCTGAGAAAATAACGTGACGTTCATCTATCAAAATGACTATCAGTGAATACATTCTGGGGTGGAATCAGGATTCAGTTACAGGACAGTGTTTGTTATGTGAGACCGTTGATTGAAAACGCCACTAGTTTAATACTCAGTACATTTTCAATCGGCTTGAGTTTACAAAAGGAAAATGCTGTATATAACGACATAGAGCCCCGGGTCAACGGGGTGATAGTACTAATTATATGGCGCCTGTCCACACTGTGATACTACGCCCGCCGAACCCGCACGACCCGAAGGTATTGATGTTAGTATCAGGAGCGCCGTATTCGGAGATTATTAAAGAAATAAATTTCAGATGCGTGGTGCTAACACTGATATTTTTCGAAACTTATAAAGAATCCCTGAAAATATAGTAATTATAATTATAATACCGTAGATTTGTTGTGTTTCTGTCTCCTCTCGATGGTTTGGTCTTTTGCTACTACCGGTTTCGGCTGCTCGCCGTCTTCAGTAGTAGTGTTAGTACGTAGTGTACTGTCAGTACAAGTGACAGTGCAGTGAGGATGCCAGGAAAACATCCATACTACTGAAGATGGCGAGCAGCCGAAACCGATCTAGCAAAAGACCAAACCAGCGAGAGGAGATAGAAACACAACAAATCTACGGTATTCCAACCGTATGTTAAACTATAATTATAATATTATTCCATATATTATTAATAACTTAAGAAAAATTTTACTATTATTTAGTGCTGAAATATTTTTACACAAATTGTTTGGTTCACGTTACTTTTACTTTGAGAAGAGCAACTTGTCCTCCCGTTTTCCTGAACCGGTCCCAACTTCCTATTGAAAATCAAGTGCGGTACCTGGGACTACTCTTAGACAGAAGACCGACATGGAACCCGCATACAAGACTGAAACGTACAGAAACGAAACGACGCTACAAATTATTACTAAGACTCCTCGACTACAGATCAAAACTATCACTCTCGAACAAACTATTAATTTACAACTGCGTACTGAAACCTATCTGGGCCTACGGAATAGAACTGTGGGGATCCACCGAGCCGTCTAATTCTTATGGACTCCAATCCTTGCAATCCATAATCCTTCGAAAAATTACCAACGCCCCACCGTATGCCTCTAACAGAATAATTCACAACGACCTAAAAGTCCCATTCGTTCGAGAATTAGCAGCTTCCCGGTATAAATCCTTCCATTCCAAACTATCCCTTCATTCCGATCCCTTAATTGGACAACTTTCCTCGCTTCGCCTTCCCGAAAATCCCGTGCGTCGCCTAAAGCGGAAATGGCCACGCGATTTCCTCACAAACCCGAGTAAGGGCAGGAGCGGGAGTACCATCATTGGGTGGCTTCTCCTTCGAGAGTTCAGTGAGTGAGTGTCAAGTGAGAGCAGTGTCACTAGATACAATATAAAAAGAAATTCTAGTCGTGACTGTAACAATAAATGAGAAAAAAAAATTGTTTGGATACATTTCTAGTAGCAATTTCTAAGCGATGCGAACGCTAAAACTATTTTGCTTTTAGTAAATTCAGGGACATTTACTGTCCCTGAAATGTACGGGACGTTTCAAATTAACTCTACTCAAACAACGATCGTCAGCGTTAACTATGCAAAGGCCGGGAGAAAGATGACCGAGTCCTCTTTACAATTTCCGACCTGCCTAATGATTCGGGTTAGAAGGAAGCGGTCCGCGGCCCTTATCTGGGGCCGGCCGACCGCATCCGAACCCTGCCATTTAACCTCCATTATACCCGTCTATGACGGACCGGCTAATCACTTCATCCCTAGTTTAAATCCGGAATTTCACCGGAACTTCACAAGAAATAGCGGTTCGAGGGTTGGGCGGGGGGTTTGAAATTAAACCGTTGGCAAGAAGAATGACTGCAATTAGGTCAGTAACATGGGGACCAACAAGCTATTATCTCTGGATCCCAACCGAGTACATGGTTTAGTGTTGAGATCAGCTTATAATAAACACAAATATACTGAATTGGAAATTTACTGCATACGGAATTTTCCTTAAAATAGAACATAGAAATTGTTTTTGTACTTTTAAAAATCACTTAAATATAAATCAAAGTCAAGTCAATTGTCCATTCAATTGTATATAGAGCAAAATTAGGACGTTTGATTGGTTAATGAAAACCATTTATATTGGGCGTCTTTGTCTCGCTTTCTCTATTGTCCGTCTCTATTTAGACGCGGTAAACGGCATTAATGACATGACTGATGATACTTCAAACAGGTATTTTAAATCTCCCATCACCACAGCCCTTTCATACGACAGTTCACCTCGCATCAACCTGAAAAATTGTGGCATTAAGAGGAAATGATCATGCGATTACGCTACTATCTGGTAAAGACGAAAGTACATTTGTGTTATCACTAAATATAGTATTAAAAATTACCCTTGTGATTAAAATAAAAATAGAAATAAATGAACGTGTTTAAAGGAATATTGTTCCAATCGAAAATGAACTGTACTCATTAAACTCTCAATATTTTAACCTAACCGGCACATTGAATCGAACCGGTCCAGCTGCATTATACGACCCGCATGCAGTCGGAAAACGCTGACACCAAATTTACGACCTTAAAACAGGTTGTATTATTTTCTGCGAGCGTTCTGCGTAATACATTTTTTTTAACCTTTTTTATTTTTGTACAATCAACTACATATAGTTATGGGTACAACTGATGAGTGTTTTCTTTTCACAGGAATGTCTCGATAAAAGAGACCACCCAATTATGGCACTTTTTCCACATGAACAGTTTATGGCTCCGGGCTAAGAAGATCTCTGGGCCAGTGGCGTTTTAGCAGACGCGGGGGAGATAATGGATGGGAAACAGAGGAAAGGGACTGAACGAGTGGATTTGGATGTGGAGAGAGGCGGGAATGGAATTTAAGGAAGCGTGATTTTGCGACTTCGTCGACTGTCGGTATGTTGAGGTCATTATGGATTGTTCGGTTAGAAACATACCAGGATTAAGGATGGTACGAAGGACTTTTGATTGGAATCTCTGGATGCGGGCGATGTTGGATTTCTTAGCGGAACCCGCATAGCTCTATTCCGTAAGTCCGTGTCGGTTTTAAAATGGATTTGTATATTGTAAGTTTGTTGTCTACTGTCAGTTTTGATGTCTTTTTCAAAAGAGGTTTCAGCAGTCCAAATTTGCGGTCGAGGTCTGTTCTTTTGAGTAGCGTATGGGGGAAGTATATTGCAGTATTCAGAAGCTCTTTTGTGCCCTCCAAGTCACCGCACTTCGCACGACACGTGTCCCAGAGTATTGTCCACGCGTTTCCGCCGTTCGCCCCGGTCAGCAGACAAAACTCTCCCATATATTTGTGGGGGTGAAACTCGGTCGAGTTTTACGGTACAGGAGGGTGACAAGGGCGGTTAAAACCGCCCCGTCTGTGTAATACAGGGGCCGTAGAAAGTGTTCGCGAGTGAGGGGGAAAATTCCGAATTGAAAATTGAACCGCGTTTTCAACAAATGCGCGGTCCAATGATTCCCGACCAAGAACCGAATTAGGCGCGGGGGGGCCCGGCGGTCAACTAACGACGACCCGGAACATCATCGGCGGGGGCGGCCGCGACCATTAGGCTTTCGGGGGTCGGGAAAACAAACACCGAACGAGTTCTGAGTTCTGCCCACTGCTAATGGCGAATGGCGGGGGGGCGGTGATGTTGTACCGGGGGGTTGTAGGGCAATAGCACCCCTCATCCCCATTAGCCCGCCGCCCGCCCGCTCCAACTCGGTGTAAACAGTTGGGCGCAGTTGAAAGGGGGACGATTAAAACGCGTCCCGAACACTTTCGAACCGACGGACTCTGTCCCAGAAAGAGAGAGAGACTCTCTCTAGGTAACAGAATTAGGAAATTGCCTATTAGACTGTTGAAGGGGGTTGAGGTCATATCTGTGAATGATGTACGTACAATGAAATGAATTAAAAAAGTGTCACTGGCGATGATTCGCGGGGGGAAAAACGCCAAGCATTAAAATAATTTAAATACTTTTTATTTCATTAATTGGCGGTGTAAAATGTGCCATAATTTGATAAATGTATAAAAATCAATAAGGAGACAATTTTATGGTTGTTAATACCCGAATGAATATGTTTTCCGTATTTTTCGTTGATCCAATACTTTCAATTCTCAAACTGGTTGTTATGGGGACGCAACGAGAATTAAAAATTTTGTATCGATCGGGACGGCCAATAAATCATGTCGAACTCATGAAAAGGGCAACCAAATTCTATTACCACCTCATTTTCCGAGGTTGGCCCAAGGCCAGAACTCCCGTATATATTCTGAACCCCTCCGTTTTGTATACTGGCATACAGACTGATGGATTAACGGTCTATTCCAATGGAGAATAATATCGAAACGTTCGCTGAGGGTGGGAAGGAATATATGATTCAAATACTCAGAATTCGCTACCCATATCCGAATCGTACAATGAGGATGAGGGACCAGGGCGTACTTAACAGGACTAATCGACCCCAGGACTTGATGCCGAAGTTCGTAATACAGAGTTGGTGATCGCGGACCTAAATTGACTTTTAAATTCACTGAGGGACCTACGCTCCGGTCCTATTTAACAAGCGGTGCCGTCCGATTAGTCGTAAAATATGCTATAAATAGATTCGCCTTAAAACCGTATTGGAAATTCATCGAATTCTGTATTGAACGGGCGTAGAACGGCGAGTGAACCCATTTCGTAGCCTTTCAACGGCGCCCCCCTTTCATCGCCCGAGAAGCCGCATTCAAAGGAATATTACAATTCAGTGTATTGAAATATTGAAATTGGTCGAACCGATTGGGTCGGTTTTGGTCGGGAAATTAAACGAGGGTGAAGGAGCAAAAATAAATTCCCGGCCAATTAGGTCTATTTTCACCGGAAACCGTATGAATGAAGGCTACGAGAGTCCGGCGTGTGTGACCTAAATATCACAGTGCTAAATTCTAAATGTTCGAAACGTAACGGAATGCTACTTACAATGGCAGGAAGCCGAAATCTACTGATACTATATATATATATATATATATATATATATATATATATATATATATATATATATAAAATACTCATGACGTTATTTCGGACAATACATAAACATTATTTACAGATGGGTCAGCCTTATACATCCACTGTGCCATTAAACAAACCGCTGATACAATATAGATTTTAAAAGCAACAATGTTTGAAACTGTTGTTAGTTGGAAACTTTATGGTTATATTATATAATAGAATATTATAAAAATTGTCCCGTTCAACCTCGTGTTTGGCAATATATGTCCATTCTACGCCTAAAATAGCGTCTAATAAGATGGTGAGTGTCAATATATTACAATAGTCCAAACACCACTAAAGTAGGAGTAATCAATTAGTAGATTTGTACGTTTTCCTATTCTTAAGGTTAAGATGAAAGCCACGACCCATATCCTTTGTGGTCGGGCTGAATTTTGGCCAATTAATCAAAGTTCCCTCGGTCACAATGGAGACGGGAGAGCCACAAAAACATAATCAGCTCCACTACTGAATGGAATCGATATCCCTATATCGGGGAACCTGTAGCTGTTCCAAAACGTCTGGCATTGAGGACGAGGCATTGGAAACGAGGCGAATTGAGGCTGGCCGAAGCCCCGTAGGCACAAAATTTCCCTCGATCCTGCTAGCCCGGGCGGTCGAACGGTGGGACCACACAATCGATTGATGTCTCAACGTTATACCGAATCGTCGGGCCCAGCACTTGCGAATTGGACGACGGTCGGATGCTTCCACTGAACGTATAGGCGCGGTAAATATTCGAATACCAGCGGCGAATATCCGGGCGAACCCGACTTCGGTAACCGGTTGAGTGAACCGGCACTAATAACAATTGCGGTAGCCAGTATGTTCACTGCCCGGTTAATATCAAGAGCGCATTTCTTATGGAAGCAAAACCTTTGAAGATCTACAATTCAAAAGAGGTGAAATTAGCATCATCCAAACGCTAATTTCCAACTACAAGCCAGTAGAATAGATTAATGATTTAGTTTATTTCTTTTTTTTTTTTTACTTAGTTACGAAGCTGCAAATTCAAAGTGGTCGCGAAGACAGTGTTCGAAATCGGTAAGCTGTTCCCCCGGCGAAGGATGTAGAAATCTAATACATTTTAAACGGGCGGGACCGTTTATCATTCCTACACGTTTGAAACTCGTACCGAGGAGCATACCAGTACAAGGATAAAACTTATATTGGGCTGTATGCCGCCTTTTCAAAAACGTATCAGGCGGATGGCCCGGGCACGGAGATGGAATCAGCCGCTCCTTGAATAATAATAGAAATAACCGAACGGTTGAAACTTTCTCCATTTGGCCCATCTCAAACTCAAGAGGCGCCGCCCGCCGGTTCGCGGAATACGTAATTCGGGTTTCGAACGAGGTTATGACACTTTTAAAGTGTTCGAAGTCCCGGGAGGGACGCGCTCAAATCAACCGGGATGGAGTCATTACAACACAACGCAGTTCACTAAGGCGAATATTAAACTTCGCCGCATTTAACTTCATACATATTTGAGATGCACGTCGATTTATTTTAAGTCAGAGCGAATGCAACGTTCTGTCCCCCACATTTGTGTTGATTACACATCAACAGAACAGACTGCAAAGAATTTTCCTGTACGCACGAGGTTAATTAGATGCAGACCGGTTGTTCGGTGTACGCGGTAATATTGTAAGCCGCAGGAAGCGTACGCCCGTCCCAGCGGATTCAACAGTGCGCGGCCCGTTCAACAAAGGGCTGTCTCGGCTTGCCCTCCGCCCGTAACACGCTAAGACCTGTAGCCCTAACAATGCCAACCGCCGTCGACAATAGCGCTCGGCCGATCAGCTTTGATAATGGGATACCTAATCTATTATAACGGTTCGAGTTCAAAATACTATTTAGTAAGAAATCGAATGACAGTTTATGCTTAACTAAATACTTAGTGTATTAACTAGGAGTATTATAATTTCAAGTATTTTATGTTTAATGCAGTATACATTAATTGTTTTGTGAAAGTAAGGCTCGTGTTATTGTGGTTGAAAAGTTTTTATCCTTTGGAGTAAGATCTAGGCGCCTTTAGTTCGCTAAACAACTTTTATTTACTAAATATTATTGTGTAATACAAGTATAAGCCTTCAAGAGATTTGCTAGTCAATGGACGCTATATTATTATCAGCTCTCCAAAGTATAATACTGTATCTTCATCAAAAGTAAAATCTTACAAACAAAAGCGTCTGAACCCCATCTATCCCAAAAGGAATTTGCATAGGCTGACGGGTTGTGTTGTGAATTAATTATCTGAGCTATTTTCAGGCTCCGTTCTAGCTCTATTAATTATACAAAAACCAAAATTTGGCGCTGAGAATTTCACTGTATTTACCTTGTCTCGTTCATGTTTTAAAATCCACACTGAATATATATATCCATTAAGACAATTAATATTTATTAATGTGCGGGAATCGCGGTAATTTCTTGCACCCAAGTAGTTCGGACCACCTGAAATTATACCTGTTGTCGACTATATATAAACCACAGTTGATGTTAATAACGTTGAGTGGAGAGGGTATATATGGCGGTACCGTTTTAGTTGAAATGAAGTGTGAACATACAATTGTTCATTATTTTCTCACCCGTATTTAACTTTATATTAGTATTAAATTAAAAAGTTTGACTTGTAAATTTAAAGGCCTGTGTCGATAGTAGGTTTAGTCTTGCCACATTATCCAGTATTTCCTCTCGATTCATGTCCCCTTTAATGCAGGAAGGGTCGGCGTCATGACATACTCCCTCTCGGAAGTAAGTTCGGGCCTCAGAAATTAATCACGCCGACGTTACGACGCATCCAACGCTACGCGGAAGGGGGGGGGGTTGACGCCGTCTGATATCCGTCCGAGGGTAATTTATGCGGGGGTTCCCGCGGGAGAACATTATCTGACTATTGCTAATGGCGACCAGACACGGTAAACATCCCGGGCGGGGGCGGCAAAAGGCAAACACCGCGGGGTGGTACAATGAAGGGCCATTGTAGGGGGAAACTGTAGGGAGGGGGGCGCCCCTCCAGACGCCACCCTTGTTGAAACAAAGGCTTTGCGCTGCATTCAACCCCTATCCGGGTGTTGCACCCGATACTGCTCACCGCAGCCTCCAATATTATCCCAACTTCGGTACGCTAATGTTAACGCTGGGAACAATCTCTTCCGACTCTAGTTTTAAATACCAAGTATCATAAGAAAGAAGCGCAGATTTATAGAGTTGATGGGAAATGTGATTAAATTTGCGGCTCAATTCTGACGATTTGGAGGTGAATCATCAGTTCTTCCTTCTTTAGTTTGAGACGAATCTGCAACTAATCCTACTCACTATTATTTTAGTAATAACTGGGACCAGTTTTGAACCCAGAGATATTTCAAAACGCAAGATCAGTGGGACTTTTCCGTTTCCTATGCGGAAGGAAGACGCGCGTCGTATCGAGTTGCCTTTCGAGAACTTCAGGGCTCGTTTTAGCTCGGCGGACTTTATTAGCGGGGACAATTAAGGGGTGGGACGCGCATAAAAAGGCGGTATTTATTGTTGAAACTAATGCAGGAACGAGTCGCGAGAGCGCATAATAAAACCTAGCGGCGCCCCCTCCTCCTCACCGCCGCACCATTATTCCGCATCCTCTTTTCCCCCCCTGAAAGCTCCCCCAACTTCGGCCGTCGCTTCCCGACGTCCTTCCGCTTTCGCGCCAAAAACTTGAAAGCGTTCGCTCCTCCGCGGCTTCCATATCGCGTCTCCTGTTCCCGTCTGCGTTAACGAAGTTTTTTACGAGTGAGCGGGTGGGTTGGGGGGCTGGAAAGTCGGGGAAATAATTGGCGCCGAGCGGGGGTTTCGAGGAATACATTCGAGAGCCCCATCACCGGAATAACGGCCTTCGCCTTGGAATGGAAATCTTAACGGGTTGCCGGGGGAAAAATCATTAAAATCCTCTTGCGCGCCGTTTCGAAACCCACTTCCAGTCTAATAGCCTCACGAGGGGGTAAGAGAAATATTTTTAAATTTAAGATTTTCAAATTTTCGCCATCGTTACTAATTATTTAGCTGGAACGAATTCATTAAAAGTTAAAACTTGTTGAAGTACCTCTGACCAAAGAGCTCTGTTTTGTCACAATTGAACTTCATACTTAAATCTTAATTTCAGATTTTAATCATTTTCCCTGCCCCTCTCACATCCAAAGGATACGATGAAGTTTGTTTAAATTGAAGCAGAGAAATGTTTGGTTGGGGGTATTCAAAGGTAACAGCTTTGTCTTTGTCCCAAGTGGAAGGTCTACACCCGGTCTTCGGCGCTCTCACCAAATAAACGGAGATTTAGACGAAATATTAACGGACACTTTGGTGGTAGATGGACGGAGAATTGTCGAGGGGGAGGGGGCATTCAAAGCTAACATGACCTTATAGAAGGTTATTGAAGTGCGGTCACACTCCACTGAACAGCGTGCTTTGTCTTTGTCTCAAGTGGAAGGCTTCGCCAATGTTGTATTTTGTTAATAATTTGAAATTTTAATAGATCCCCCCAAGCCGTATCCTGTGAAGAAGTTTGATTAAATTCGAAGCAATATAATTAGCCATTTCGGCGGTAGATGGACAGAGAAATGTGGACGGTGGGTGGGGGACATTCAAAGGTAACGTGACCTTATTGAAGTCGCATTCCGGGTGACCCCCTTCCTCCCCACGCCGGTCCACTGACCAAAGAGCTTTGTCGGCGGGAGCGGTTAATTGTTTGAAATTACTTCGCCCGGAGTCCACCCCCGGGGGTCTTAATTCAATCCAGAGAGAGAGGACCCTATTAAGGGGCGTTCGGTTCCACTAGCGCTGCAGCCGGCAGCTCTAAGGTCTCAAAGCCGGATCGGAACTTGGCCGACGCTTCGTTGATTCGGCCTTTCATTAATAGCAAAACCCCCACCACAGACAAACTCCCGGAGATCTTCGGGGGCCACCCGTCTCGGAGATCTCGCCCGCGGCTCTCTTTATCCCTGCGTCAACAAGAAACTGTCGCGTAAGTCCCGGGAATTCTATTAAACGGACGGGACAATGAGAGCGTCCCGGTTTCGGTTTCCCGGGAATTAAATTTTATAGGGACGGAGCGGTGGGTTTTAAGTCGGCCGAGTCAACAGGACCGAAGAAGGTAATCCACAATTCAAACAGCATTAAGCCAGACGGCTAGGTCCGGGAATCTTCCGAAATGTAAATTCTGAATAATTCCGGAAATGAATTAAAACCGGCGCCGTTATCCGAGCGGTATTCGGAATCCAAATATAAACTTCTGGATTTTCGTTAACAATGTTTCGAGTCGCGGATTCGTGGAATCAGTCAACTCTGTTGGCTTGTGCCAGAAATTCGCCCGCGGTAACTTTCTCCAGCATAATTCTAGATTTAATTTATCTGCATTCGAAGTAATCTAGCTTCACAAAGATACAAAGGAAACCTTATTAGAAAAAAACTTTCGCCCATAGCGTTAATCGCCTTACCCCATAAACCCATTTACCTTTTGTTTCCAACTCCGCCACTTCGAACAGTGTTCTGTTTCCAAAGGTGCCGCTTAGCATATTTACCTGCCGAATTTTAGCGAGTGTTAAGGCTGAATTGCTCATTCCTTTGAAAGTTTTTGAAGTAATAAGGATTATAGAAGTCCCGGTAGGCTTGAAATAGGCGGTGGAAATGTGAGTTTTAAACAATAATATAATAATCGGACCTGTACACAATTTTTGCTATATTAAAACAATTCTTTCTAGTGATATTTAATATAATTTTTATTTTAATAATAAAACCAATCATAGAAATAAAATCAACGCATGGATTACTATCAAGAAAGCCTCAACAAATATTAATGCGATGAAATTTAAATTACAAATATAATGGCAATTATAATAAAAATAAGCTCAATTGTAAACTCGGAAAGCTGAAATATCCCTCCTCAAATATCAATAAGGAATTATTTAGACATAATCCTGAGGTTTGTACCGTTAGCCAGAAGAGAGAGAGGAAGAACGCTCCCCAGGTGTATCCAGAAAAACAAAGGGAGGATTTTAACTTTCTTCAGCGCTCAAGTCAACAAGGGTCTGAGAAGTAATCCTCACTTCAAACAGCATTATCCCCTCTAGTGGCTCTATATATAGAGAGAGATCAGGCCCGCGGACAACATTAAATGCCTTGCCCTTATTCCGAAATAAAACCGTTTCTTTTATTTGAAGACATCACTGAATTATTTTCTATACGTTTCTATCATTACTTTCAATCGGCGATTTAAGAATTAATCTTTCTCAATAGATAAAATCGACCATTTACCGGTAACTAAATAAGTAACTTCAGGTCCACTATAATTTTGAATTTAGAAGATATTTTCATGGAGAACTGCTGTCTCTCAATAATGTCCACAGAGGTGAGGAAAATCGGGAAATTTGAAATTACAAATTTATAACTCTAATTTTTTTATTTGTACTATTACATAATTGGACTTCTAACGCGTTAGAATAAGGACACAGGAGGTAGACATTTTCAACTCACGTTTCTCTTATTACCGATTGAGTCATCGCCGTATAAAAGTGTCATCGACAGTGCCCCACCCCCAAACCCCTATGGTAGACCCCGGAATAACATTATTTTTATACCCCGGCCATAAGTCAAGTTAAAGGCGGACGAAGGGGTGGGGCGGGGGGTGTTAGGCCCCGGAAAAAGCCCTCGAGGGGGTGGCGAAAATATAAAACCCGAATCGGGGCAGTTTGCAATAACCGCGGTTAGAATTTTACGGCACACAAGTGCTGCTGCAGGATTCAGAAAGGACATTCGGGTCCTCCTTCGCGAAACGCCCCTCCACCACCCCTCCACCAGTAAAATAGAAGGGAGAATTTTTGGGGCCGCTTGATATGCAGGACGGCCCCTCCAGACTCAGCCTAAGAATACCCCCCCCAAGCGAAGTATCTTTATCGCTCGCATCGTTCGGAACCGACCAACTTGTTGAAGTGCACACTTAAATGTCCCTCTCCTGTGTGTGTTTGGAGCGGACTTGATTTTATTTCCGCGGGGTGGGGGTGGGGTTCCGACCTCTCGAGGATTTTACGGATTTTCGACAATACGCGGAGGCGATAAAACAGAGTAATACTACACGATAGAGAAACCCCTGCATCCCTGGATACAGGATATTTTCTTCATTTTAACATGTACTGATACATAATTTTCTGATTTAATACTAAGCGAATACTCACTGTATTCATTTCCATACCAATATTAGTTATTAATATGATTTTAGTTACAAGCAAAAATTATCAAAATACTGTTTTCAGTTTCTCGTCCGCTGTCATTAATTTAGCGAGGCACTTGTGGCTGATAGCACGAAGCCCGCCCGGTCTCACTAATTTATTAACGGGATGCTACTGAAGACGTGTGACCGTGTGAGTTGTATTCATTGGCTTTTCGCCGCGGGACGTGCCTAACCCGGAACCCGCGTTAAGTGTTTCATGAACTCACGTCCCACGCTGAAAGGCTATCGGGTGGGTATCGGGCACAGTCACGTTGGAACCAAGTAAACTCCACCTCTGTTAGGTTCAATACTGGCTGCTAGAGGGAGAGTTCCTCTTGTACCAAACATGTACATGGCAATATCATGCCTGACACTAGGTTATATTGTCTGGTTCGGTCTTGAGGTCTAATGTACACTACTTCATAGTTCCTAGATGCTATACTTTTGGGTATACAATAAATAATATATGAGATACACCTTCGATATGAAAAAGAAACTAGAGTTGCAATAAACATTCACTTTGTGTAATTAACCCTTAATGAAATACGTCAATTTCATCAAGTTTAATTGATGCACTCGACTGAGAATTTTTCAGTCATTGTGCATGGTGTCATTAAAATGGTTGTTCAAACTATATATTTTCCAGTTTAGAATACCTGCTTTGTGGTCTGCGAGGGTTGGAATACCGTAGACCGGTTTCGACTGCTCGCCATCTTCAGTAGCGGTGTTAGTCACTATTGGCACTTTGGATGTTTTTTGGGCATCCTCACTGCACTATCACTGTCACTTGTACTGTAAGGCGCTAATACTAAAATGTAAGACAGACCTGTGTTGCGGGCTAGTATTAGATGCGCCGTACCATTGAAACTAGCACCGCATTAAATTGAACAAGTGACAGTGACAGTGCAGTGAGGCTGCGTGAAAAACATCCAAAGTGCCAGAAGTGACTGACACCGCTACTGAAGATGGCGAACGGCCGAAACCGGTCTAGCAAAAGACCGAACCAGCGAGAGGAGACAGAAACAGACGAAATCTGCGGTATTTATTTTCCCTTCAACAATCTTCTTCAGGGATATATTTTATGAAGCGCATGTCCGGAGATAGTGGATCGCTGGTAAAAAAAAGCGTTTCTTGCTTTTTGTCAGAGCTCCGGACTGAGTGTTTTCGTTCAGCATAAGGCCATATCGACGAGCGGGTACGCCGAAGACAGCTGTGACGACAGTCTCCTGTAGGGCCGCGGCCCAAATATTGTGTACACACTGTTTTTTATTTCTGAGCGGCGATGAGGTTCCGGGGAAAGTGGCGATAACAGATGAGGGACGGCGGGGCGAGGTCGGGTGTGATACACGACGGTGTCTAGAGCCACAGGTGGCCCTGCAACCGCCCACTCACTCACTAACCCCCTATCACACCCCCTCCACTCTTATTATATATACTTTCTCCCCTACGCATTTAAATGCGATACTGTAATTTGTCTTTTAAAACCGGTTTTGGCTGCTCGACGTGTTCCGTAGTTCGTGTCTGTCACTTCTGGCACTTTGGTTGTTCAACTCACTTCATTGTCACTGACACTTCTACTGTAAGGCGCTAATACTAAAATGTAAGACAGACCTGTGTTGCGGGCTAGTATTAGGTGCGCCGTACCATTGGAACTAGTAGCGCATTAAACTGAATACACTACAACCACAACAGTACAAGTATTCCAACCCCTCGCAGACAACAAAACAAGTATGTTAAAGATCACTTGTGTTCCTGACTTTGAAGACACAGGATTGAAGTGGAAATTAGGATCAAAGGAAAATTCATTGCATTAACAAGTTATACGGGGGGTGCTGATTTGAAGCCAACTATCGGTACTGTCTGTACAGTCCCCGAAATTATAGTAATTATAATGATAATAACCGTAGATTTATAGTGTTTCTGTCTCCTCTCGGTGGTTTGGTCTTTTGTTAGACCGGTTTCGGCTGTCACTGTTGGCACATTGGATTGTTTTCGGGCATCCACTCACTGCACTGTTACTGCCGCTTGTACTGTCTGTACAAGTGCCAATACTGACTAACACCGCTACTGAAGATGGCGAGCAGCCGAAACCGGTCTAGCAAAAGACCAAACCAAGCGAGAGGAGACAGAAACACAAAAAATCAACGCTATTCCAACCCTCGGAGACCACAAAACAGGTATGTTTTGACTACTGAAGGATTCAATTATTCCACAACGGACGACTTTCCGCGAACAAACACTACCAGTGGCGTGGATGAGGGAAAGTAGTTTCCTGAAAACCCAATTTCACGGATTTTTTCACGTATCCATTTACGCGACGTAAAATTGAGGGTCTACGACCCGTTTGATGGCCCGCCGTTATTGACATTACTTCAGAGAACTTGGTCGCTAAGCTGTAAATAAAGTCCGGCGACGTATCCGCCGGCTGTAATACCTCAAATTAGACTCGGGGCTATTAAAAAAAAAGTGGGAATAAAATATACACGCCCGTACGGGACGATGCGCTCGGTCCGTGAATATACGAACGAACGGATCTTTACCGGCAATAGTCGTAAAAATCGGTGGTGATCGAATGGGAGGGCGGAGCCATTTGGCGGTGGGGCGAGCACCTGAATTATTACCGTTTCGAATGAACGGGTCATTTGAGAATTACAGGAGCCGATCAACCTCCCCTATAACTGTTCGAACCCGGGCAGGCACTAAACGCTACGATTATTGGACCCATCTCGGGCAAAATCGTAACTATAAACGTAACTATTAATTTTTATCGCTTTCCCCTCGAAATATCGTATAATTTCCAACCCATATTTAACGACTGAACATTTGCAGTCGCTCCCAGTGTTAGTATTTCAGAGGTATTTATTATTAAGACTATTTTAAATTATCAACAACTCCCCTTCCGATCTAACATAAAGAATGTTTCTTGCTTGTAAACGAAATAAATATTCTGATCAGTTTATTCAGGGAGAACTGAAATCTAATTCCTAGGCGATCGAAAGATTTAACCTGACCAACTCCAGTGTAACTAGTTAAATTTCATTTAGTTTAGGAAACAATTAAAAGCCGTTGAATTGGCCCCTATTGTGAAACTGACTGTTCAGATCCCTGATAAAATATTTGGTCTTTATCCGCCTCGCAATACGAGTACTTAAACTCGTAATTTTTCATTAGACCTGCGTAGTTGGAATTTAACCGAATACAATGCTTGTAAATGCTGGGTAAATGAGCCAAATTTTCGATTCTTGGTGCTCATAGGAGCGAGAAATGTTTAAAAATTAATTTATATAGTGTGGCAATATAAAACAAATAAATAAAAATGAGGTTGTAGTATATAAATTCTTCCTGTACAAACACAAATATACATAAAAATTCGTTTTTACATAATAAAAACCGAGAAATAGAGGACGGAAACTTCTTTATTGTTGGCCTTGAGTATGAAGGACATGTTGCTAATAATATTCACAGTTTTTGATAAGGAAAACATCTGGTTTCAATCCACTTCGTTTAAATACACCATTCAATATGGGAGAATTAAAAGTTGCTAGCGTAAAATAATTCACATCGGGAAACAGACGAAAGATACTTTTTTAAAATTCTTCAGTGCGTTGTAGCTGTTGCCTATCGTGTTATTGATTATGGGAAACTTTTGATTTAAACACAAGTAGTAACAACTTCGGTTTCAACAGACGGGCGATAAAAGTTGGGAAAAGGACAATTTTCCTGCCTGTTTGTAGTATTCAGTGGAGTTACTTTGAAAACTTCTATTTCTATTTATTGCTTTCAAGTAGCATTTTGGCTGCATATTTAAGCGTAGGGACATTCAATTTCCGGTCTCCGTACACCGAAAGGTCTTTGTATTTTAAAAAGAATTCTTATTTCCAGTAAAAAGAAGCTGCTTTTTAAGTGTCGAGGGAATTATAAAAGGAAACCTAGAACTCATCCCGCGGCATGAATAAAATTTCTCCGCCGTTGGGCTGATCCCAAATTTTTTTTCAAATACTCCAAATACAAGCCAGGTGAGCGATAAAGATTTAAAAATAAGAAAGTTTTATATTTCCAATTGAGTAGCGATCAATGTTATTATTTCCCTATATAGAGTAATCGAGGTAGATAAATCATACACAACTATTTCATATGCCCTAATAGTAATAGAAGTTATTAGGGAATCAAACGAGAAAAATATTATTACGAAACGCCGGTATTTCGAATAATTTATACGAATGTTCCGAATCCCTTATTACAATTTATATGGACTCGACCATACTTCAGGGGAATTCGGGCCCAAATCCGACCCCGCTGAAATATTTACGCCCTCTAAAACTTCCCTTCGAACGGACCTACTGCATTATTCGGACAGCTCGAGGGGAGAGTCTTCGGTGGCAATATTCGGCTTTTCTAGAAAATCTGGAAAAACCGGTTCGACTGCCGGTCGAATCCAAGTGTCCCGGGAGCGTTTAGGAAGCGGGCTTATTGGACTGGAGACCGGACGGTCGGGACCCGAACCCGAGGCTGGAACTCTACCTTGGCCCGTGAAATATGCAGTCGGAAAGGGAATGAAAATCTGAAAACGATGGGAAAAATAGCATTTGGAACCCCGGGCTAGAGGGCAAGCGAACAAGAAACAAGTATCGCCCCCTCCTAAAAATGCTCCCTTTACAAATCCAACTTTTATTGCCTTCCAAGGGCAGTTCGATAACAACAGTACGTTCGCAGGATCGAACTGCCGTATTACATTTACAGATGTTAGACAAAATTGTGTAGACAGCACATGGTTTAAAACATGTCTTATTTATCTCCTCCTTAATGATGTGCAGTACAAATACGACTCTGTTGTACAAATTTCAGATAAAATGAAAAGACTATTCATTCTGCCTCTCTATCATATAATTACTGAATAAAATAAATTATGCAATTTTCTACCTATTTTTCCAACTGCGGCTCACAACCGGGCAAATTTCAAATTGTCGCATTATTAAAAATTTCATTACGACACAATTCTACATTATTTTCGGATGGTCGATTTCAGAAATAGAAGTTTTAAATACAAACTCAGTTGAAATGACAATTCAATTGCTATATTTTTTTTATTGTTCCCGCCCGCACATCAGAGCTTCGGTAAAGTACCGGTCGGGAGTGGGGCGGGACTTTTATTGGAAGTCGAAAATTACAATACGCGGGACGGTCGTAAAAGACACCCGTTTTCGGGTCAGGCCTCCTCGGATTAGCTGAGATCGGCACAAATATTGGAGCGATAAATTATATCACAATTGTCGAGGTGAGGCGTACAACATGGAAATGAAAACCGTAGCATTCGGCATTATGTTGCTGAAATACTCCACAAGCTTGTATGGTTAAATTGTTAACGACAAATTTCCAGACGAACACATATACAATCGTGTTAGTAATAGCCACGACCGTTACACTGTATAGTGTTATTTGTATAGTTATGCTCCGACAGTTCCGATACCGAATAAAACCGGACCGAAAAATTAACGCTCCATTTCACGGCATAAAATAAACATTCCAGGCAACGAAAATAATATTCTAGGCTAGTGGATGTTCGTCAGGCTAGAGACTGGGTTCAAAGGAGGAATCGTATTTTCCGGCTCCGTTCGGTCGAAAACGGACCGAAAAGCGAATTAACTCGAGATATTTTTCCGGGCCCGTTAAATTGTACGGGCGCAATTTTATAAATCGTCCGATTTCCGAACGCGCAGAGGGCGAATTGAATGAAGTGGAAGAGTGGAGAGGAAGGAGGTGCCCTTTGACGTTCTGTACGTCGGCGGCCATTAGCGCGAACCTTGGCAGCGCCGTCCTTTAGCGTGTCCGGGCACAAAGTGAAATAATATCATTTGCCGACTGAAGGCGACCTAATACAATTATTGGGGGGCGGCGGCGGTGGCGAGTGGCCGAAATTTTTCGAGCTCCGAAGCCTCCGCGCCCGCCCCCGCCCGTGATTAAAACGGGCGGCGACTCGTTTTATTTGTCTTCCTCAAAGGTACAAAGGGGCCCCGGAAAAGGAAAAGTGGACCCCTTTTCAGCCCTGGAATTCATTTGAGCTTTTGTCCGTCCGCCGTCCCTAAGAACGGCGCTAACGACGGCTCCGGTTCCGTAAAATAATTCTCGTCCAACGAGAGGTCTGATAACAGTTCTAGAGTGTCCGCCGCGGTAGGAACCCTTTCAGTAAGGGTACCTAGCTTTTGTGTGTAGCGAGTAGTTTTTATTAGACGTGAAATGATGATTGAGAGGATATTTGCAGCACTGAATTTTCACTCCAGACCCTTTTTTTATTTTGTACAATCAACATGAATGTTATAAGTACAAGTGGTGATTTTTTTTTCACATGTATTTCGTGATAAAAGGAAGAGATGGCACTTTTCACACAAGAACGATTATAGTCTAAGGGCTAAGAAGATCTCTAGGCCAGCTGCGTTTAAGCCGACGCGGGGGATAATGGACGGGTAAGAGAGGAAAGGGACTGAACGAGTGGATTAGAATGAGGAGAAAGGCGGAAGCTTCAGGAGCCGGGAATTTTTGACTTCGTCGACTGCTGGTATCATGTTGGAGGTCATGGTGGATTGTGCGGTTAGAAACATACCTGGGAGCATTAAGGATGGTGCGAAGGACTTTTGATTGGAATCTCTGGATATCTTGGTGGAACCCCATAGCTCTATACCGTATGTCCATGTCGGTTTGAGTATCGCTTTGTATATTGTCAGTTTGTTACTTAAGGTCAATTTTGATGTCCGTTTTAGTAATGGCCTTAAGAGTCCAAATTTTCTGTTTGAGTCGGGTAATCGAAATAAAATTTACAAAAATTAATATAGTATAAAATTTAGATATAATATGTATTTATCATATCACCACGTTATATTACATATGCCAACCTACTTGGGCTATATTATACCGATTTCGGTTTCAGTTTCGTTACTTCGTAAATATGAAGTAACGAAGAGAAGACTAGCAGGGTAGGATTATTGGACGAGTATTCGTCCATAATTTTGTCAAATTTGCAAACAGGATTTTTGAACTGTCACGGCTGAAACCGGTTTTGCTTGGACAAACGAGATGGGTGAAAATTTACAGCGATCCACCGACTTGATTACGATTCGGTAATACCGGCCCGACATCACGTGTACGGCTTACGCAACAGTCTATCGTAACTGCTGGGGCGTCGGAACCGAATTTTTCGATTACTGCATTCTGATTCTTGCAAATGCACGCGGCATAATCAGAAAACGCCCGGAAGTCAACCGCCCGTTAGACGATAGTTTCTATTATTTTTGGTCCATCCCATCTTCCGATTTGGCATCTGCGACAGTTTCGCTCTTATCAGTATTGGCTTAACTAGTAGTTTGAGCTTAACTGATTTAATCGCGGGACCATTCCCCGTTTCCCGGCAAAGCATCATCACCCCCGTCCAGTTCAGCAGGCGACTGGAAAGTGTCGACGTTCGGATTATAACCGATAGAATTTCGCGACGGGAATTCGCGCGTCAGCGGCGAAAATCCCCCTTTCGGCGCCGTCCGAATATTGGGCGGGCGTAATTTTTCGCATTTACGAACAGAAAGAGTTTTCCATTCTCGGCGGCAAATAATAGCGGCTGAAATTACCGCCGTATAAAAGACGCCGCCTCTCTCCCCCTTTCAAATACCCCGAGCGTACAGGCTTTATCTGGGTTTTCTGATTTAGTACGACGAATATTCCTTCCTTTCATTATTATACGTGTAAAACACGCCCGCGCATGCACACAAAATATAAATCTCGCATTTCAAAACGAGTCGGTGTTGAGTAAATCCCTATCTCCTCTACATTATTAACGGAACAAAGCACTTGTAATATGTTGAATGCAAAATGTAAAATTACAATTGGCATACATTTTTTCTTTTCACTTATTGTACAATCAACCTTTATAGTTATAAGTATTGAGTTTATTTTTAATGTTTATCTGGATAAGAAACCGACCAAATTATGCCGTTTTTGACGATCTCTATGCCGTCGTGGGCCAACAGATGGGTAACGGAGTCGGATTCAATTTGTGAATGATGAGTGAAGCGGTGTGATTTGAAACATATAGGGGATGGATCGAAGGACTTTTGATTGGAATCTCCGGAAGCGATGTTGGACGCTATAGTAGAACCAACCCATAGATCCATACACTTTGTCCATGTTGGTTTCAATATGGCTTTGTATATTCTGAGTTTGTTCGCTAAGGTTTTAATAATCCCAATTTAGGTCGATTCTTTTGATCCTGGTATTTGTTATACTGACGGTGGAGGGGCAATATCCTGGTAAAAATTTAATTTAAATTTAAGTACCGTCTTAGGCGAGTGTCCTCGAGGGTTTAATCCGGCTTAGGGATTCGAGGGCTCGTAACTCGCAGGGCTGTAGTCCTTATTGAAGGGATTTAATAGTTGGGGCGTTTTATTGGGGGCCGACGTACGTAGGAGGGCCGACGGCGGGCTTTACGCCCAGTTGGCATCAAACCAGGTGTCCGACCTAAGGGACAGCGTGTACTTACTTCGCCCTACTTTACTGTGTCGCCCTAGGACTTTAAAAGTCCCGCCGACGCCCGTTTTTATTTCCCCGGGTTTAACTGCCCTCTTCGGCGTCGGGTTTTAGGCGGGTCGAAAGGCGGGAAAAGCTATTAATGACCCGCCTGTTTTTTTTTTCGCTTAAATATCAGTTAGTACACTGAGGGCCAATACTATTTATTAATTTCAGCATATATATGGAGCCCTCATTTTGTTTGTTATTAAAAAAGTGAAGTGTCTTAGAATAAAGAATTTACATTATATTAAGAGAAAAGTGTACAAGAGAAAACTCCTAAGAACCAAAATATAAGAAAGTTAGTGTGGTAAACTAAATACAACATGAAATACTGTTAAACTGAATATACTGCAGAAAGTTCCAATTAATGTTTGGTTACAGTTTGGTTCGCCAACGTGCTGTAAGGCCTGGAAAATGAGACGTGAAATTACTTTAGAATATAATAAATGAAGACACGATGGGCCCTTATAAAGTGTCATCGGGTTTAGAAATAAATCGATTAGGGAGCATAGGACCGCCCCCTTCATACCCGTATCGCCTCCTAGTATCATATTTTCAGTTTATCTTCCTCCCTCCCTCCCTCCCTCTCTCTCTCTCTCTCCCCCTCTCTCCACCGGCTTCCAGTCCAGGAGGCAACGAAGAATTACGGACGGATTTAAAGGGCCCGGGGCCAGCGGAATGGGCGGGGATAAATAGAGGGCGGGGTAAACGGGATAAACGGAGCGAAGGGTGCGGAGGGACCGATAAAGATAGTGGAACAAGAACGGTTAACCGCTGATTAAAATGATTCACTTATAAAAGCGAACCAGCAGATTGCAAGCCATTCCGGTATTCAGAATTACTGTTGAAAAGGGAGTCAACAAAACATTTAGTAGTAGTAGTATGAATATAATTACCTATAAAGTTTGTAACATTTGTAAATCTAATTTAACTCTGTCTTTCATAGTTCATCTTTATGATGCCGGTTTGAAATATTATCCCTCCAGTATTGTATTTCTACTTCGATAAATTTGTTGGTTTTTTAATTCATAAAATATAGAATTAGTGGTACAATAAAAAGTGATAGATCCTGCTGAAAAATATCCAAGATGGAATTTGTTCCGGTTTTCCTTTTGAATTCAAAGTGCGAGTTACTAGCTATGGGTAGGGACCAAGCTCTCGGCTAACGGCCGATCAATTTGAATAGATGACCCGTAACCCTCTAAACACTTGGGCTTTATCTCCGTCGCCCCCCATTTCATCACTTCCGTTTATCTGCCCGCCGTATATTTATTTTTATCTCCTCATCCCTTAAATATTTTCTTAATCGGCCGCTTCGAGATTTATATTCGCGGCAGGAAAAGGGACGCTGTCGCAATGTCGTCTTATGTACAGTTAAAAAAGCGGCCTTTCACTTTGATGATTGAATTCAAAACGCATTTAATTAGGCCGTTAATTTATTTTGAAATTGAATTAGTTATTTCTTTAAATACGCAAAAACAATTAAATTTCCGCTTATTGTCTGCTTATTTATAGGAAGCGGTTAATTAATAATGTTTGGTAGGGAAAATATTAAATGCGTGAATGATGTGAGGTGAAATACAACCAGTACTGTCAGTACCATCTGTCAGTTCTGCACTTTCGGCGAACTGACAAAATATTTTTGTAGTTTATGTAGTGAAGTTTGTGTTTACGGAAATCGAATATTTATTAGTTAGATTTGTATCTAATCGGTATCGAAAATAAAATGGCCTTTTGTCCCTGACCCGGATACCGATAGGGGCAATGGGAAAGCCAATTTTCCCGCGGGTTTTTCGGACGAGTCAAACAAAAAATAAAAGGTGGGGAGGGGGGGGAATTAAATTAATACTGGTTTCCAATTAAGCGCTCTTAACAAGAGGGACAAACCGCTACTGAAAATCGATTTTGTGTTCGGCCTAGCTCTCACAATTACCTCAATGATTAATGCCCCAGTTTTAGCCCTCGAACTTGAGCCCGTATTTTAATTTTTTTTTCTGGATCTCTTCAATCAGACAGGAAACGCTCCATCCCGGTTCATAAAATAGCCAGAAGTAAGGAAGAATGTTCGAAAAACGTAATCCACATGTTCCAGAAGAATCTTTCGAGACGGAAAATATGATAATTTTTCAATCTTCAGTTGGCCAATTCGGTTGGAAAATTTACTTTTTCTGCCCACAGCGCTTTGTATTATGATATATAATAGGATAAGTAAGTAAATGAGTCCCTACTTAGAGACTCCCATAACTTATACTTTATTAGCAGTTTATCAGTTCTCACCCTTAAATAGTAACTTATATTATCCGGGCCCGAGTATAAATTAGATCGGAATTTTACCTAACGGATCATCGGACGGCTCGGTTGAAAAGTTGTCTGATCCTCGATGAATTTAATTCCTCGAAACTTTTTCAATTACAATTCAGACAATCCGCAGACAAGGAAAACTCGAACCCAAACCCCACACACAGACTCTTTTTCCGGGAAACGGTTTACCTCGCGGTTGGCGCAATCAAAACTCAAGGTTTCGAACGGCCGCGCCCTATTGACTTTCCCCAACTTGGACCGATACGTCCATTTATTTTGTATAACTTTTCCCGCTTTCCCCCCACCCCTCCACAACAACAGGAAATAGGAGCTTTTCCCGGCCAACGGCAAGAAGTCCCTGTACGCCAAGTCAGTAACATTGAATACCGCGGATTGGGAGAAATAATGAAAGTAAATAATTTTCGAACCCTAATATTTCCTAGTAATGATTGCAGCTCTTTGAAAACCCGGAGATAATTACAAATAGTTAAGTATATCTTTGGAAGCCTTGTTGATAGGGGCGTGGTGAGGAGATTTTCTGCCGGAACCAAAAGAGAGAGAGAGAGAGAGAGAGAGAGAGAGAGCCTTAGAAGGATTCTACGCTAGAGGGAAGAAAACGAAGTTAGACTTCGGGCTTGTAGGAGGGGGAATGGCTACTTTAAAATGCATAGTCCTCGGAGGACGGCTAGCAAACTTATCGCCGGGCATTAGCCCCAACCCCGAGAAGAACCCACCCCTTCCCCGAAGTAACCTATTTCCGAATATTATAAGCCCCGGCTATAACCTGCGGGGGGATATCGGGATTTCATTACCTGTGCGGACAGCCACTTCGATAATATCGCCGAATATATATACACACATCTGTTTATTTATTCATTCGTCAATATATTCCCAGCTAAATTCTGAAGACTGAAAGTCCCACCCCGCCGGGACTTCGTACAAATAGGGGAAATTTTCCGCATTAATTATCCCGCATTAAAAATTGTATACACAATAATAACAATCTATACGACAATTTATTTTCGTACTTTTGAGTTTAAAATAACGATACATGCGTTACACTCGATCTATTATATCGAGGACGTAATGTAATGCCAATGTAAAAATTGTGGGATTGGATTACACTATAGCTGACAGAAGGACATGCGAGTCCGACGACGAAACGCTCTGTATTTTACGCCGTCGAGAGAGTTATCCGAATTTTCAATTTCTATTTTCACCTGAAGCAGGGGGTAATAATAAATTTTGTATCGCGGGCGTTGGTTCGCGCCGAATGTTTATCCGGTTGAAACAAAAAAACAGAACAATACGTTTCGCAGAGGGGCCCATTAAATATGCAAAACGATACGGTCGGCGAGGGAGATGTTTTTAAATATTTTAAAAAAGTTTTCGCGAAACGCGTAGGATTACCGGCCGAACTGTCCGCACAAAGGGTAACACTGTTTTTTTTTTTTTCTGAAAAATGTTTAAACGAGGGAGCTTATTAATTTGGAGCCGGTGACGTGGTTCTCATCGCCTATTCCCTCTGTGGAGGCCGCCGCAGTGTCCGGGATTTACTGACGTTAGCGTTTACTGACAGTAAATCGTCCCGGGGCCCACATTATGTCGGGGCCGCGGTAAGAGATGGGCTTCGGCGGTCGCGCTAACTGCAACTATTAGCGGCCACAATGCGACCTACATGGCGCTATTACAAAGCTGAAATAACTGCAATAATACGCAGTGGGCCAACTGCGATAACGGTTCGAGATATTTCAATCTAATGAAATTCTATACATCCATATATATAAATAAATATATAAATAAGTATTACACGTCAGAGCCGGTTCTAACCAGTCTTTAAGGGAAATGAAAACTTTCTGACAACTTACAGAAACTTTCACCTAATGACTGTAAGAGCGGAAAGTCTTACTGACAAACTTTTAAACTGATAAGTAGTTCACAGTTGCGGCGGATATGCGATAGGACGCAGGTTCGAACCCCATCACCGGCCTCCATTTATGGGACATTATCCAAAAATGGGCACCGGGGATCCAGAAAATGACTTTCTTCGATTTGAAAAATTGTATACGCTCCCAATTTTACTTACCAGCAGAACATTCGTTATCCCCGAATTACAATTGTACATAAAACTGGCAGAAAACGTTAGTTTATAAGCAATAAAAAAATTTCTTTTCTTAGTATTGAGTCTAGAATATGTGTCTAATTCAAACGAATAACTATAGAAATGGCGGCCGAAGGAAGGTAACCCCGGTTCAATTCCACTCTGGGTAAGGCTTTTATCACCGAAATTTCGATGAAAGTTCCGGCCTAATCCTATGCAAATCAGGGCGTAAAATACGTAATTTCGTTCGGTTTAAAAAGAGGTGTACCGAGTTGAGGAATTGCCGAAGCAATAAAAGTTAATTCCTATCGCTTTGCCGATATAAACTGCCCTCCTCGCTCCTAACGAGTACTTGAAAACTTCGGGAAACAGAATAAATAGCGGGAAAATTTAATTAGACACAAAATTAAAAAAAGGAATAATCTGATGAAAGAATGACTTAATTTAAGGGCGAACTGGGGGCCCCAGAACTTAATGCCACCGGGACAAATAAACTTGTTTCTGGTTGGCAATAATATCTTATTTCGATTGATAAAGTTGAGTTTCTCGAAGTCCTGTATATTCGGGCTAGAATATAAGTATAAAGCAATTTTTTTTTTGAGCAACTTAATAAGTGGACGCCGTAAATTATATGCCGGGTGGTTTGGACTGGACGTCACGCTCGAAATTTGAAACTCAAACAAATACGAGGCTTAATTATCCGCGCGTTTATTTTCCTTGCGTAATAGGATCCGGTACAATTTTAGCCAAATTACCCAGCGGGTATTGCCATAATACCGGCCCCCCCCCTCGGGCCAAACGATATGTCCTTGGGGCAGTTACCGTTACAGAAATAACATTTCCAGGTATCCGAATATTTATATAAAGCGAACGGCTCCCCGGTGTCCCGCGCCGGGACGATATCGTTAGGGCATAATGGAGTTTTATTGGCGGCGGAATTGCCCGGCCTACGCCCGGTTACGGCCCGTGGATTGTATTTCCTGAATTCGCGGCCCCTAAATGGTTTCCGGTTATACATTTATAGTCTCGTTTACTTTTATTAATCGCGCTCTATATACGGAAAGTCGTCCGTTATTAATGATCTAATTAATATTTTATGAAATGGCAATAAAATAAAAAAAAACAGGCCTATAAACGAGGCCATTTACTTTTGCGATCCATATCGGTCGTATATTTACTTTTATAGTAGGGAGTTAACAATTTTACGAAGGCTTATAGATTACAATGACAGAGTTATTATAATCATAATAACGCAAATCTGGTAATATTAAGACTGTTTATGAATGGATTAATCAATTTTTCCTTAGTCTTGGAAGAACACCGAATACGACAATTCCTTTTGGAGGACATTCCGTGAACTCCATACGATACGGTATTATATTTAATTCTGATACAATATCGGTAATAAAACCTTATATTCTGCACTTTTTACAGCGGAGGCATTTTGTACTGCAGGAAAATGTTTTTGTGGGGAAAATGCATTCGCGACAACCTTAATGACACCAATGCGACAGTCGCATATGATGCGGCCGTCTAATACATGGTCCTGTAGGACAAGAAAATAACTTCGAGTAAGTTATTTTCTTTAAATATAAAATGAATACAGAAATCTAGCGGTATTAGCTGAGTTTTTAATATTAAATTAGACTGTAGTTAAAAGGGAATTAAATTTCTTGGAACTTAAAGCCCTTACGGGAAAAATGATCTCATTTAAAAACAATGGTGCCCTTTTTTATAATTAAAATGCACTTTTGTGAGTCAAAATAAATTATTTTTTAATCGATTTCAGAGTTTCATGTCCATTATTTTGTCGTACTTAGGTGCCTATTGAGGGCCTAAATATTCATAAATTTTATATCCTCCATTTCTGCATCCAGCCGTGGTCCTTGGGTACGGCGAGTAGGTTATACTAAGCCCGCCTTTCATTGCAATGCGGGTCAAGTCTACTCTTTATTGATCCCTGATCTATGATTTTGATCAGTCCCTAATGAATAGCGGGAATAAAAAATATATAAAAATAACTGCTATCTTGCTGCACTATTACTGTTAGTAAGACTTTTTTACTGAGAAATAATCAAAAACGGTTTAAGATGTTCTATACTCACATGAATGCACCTTGGAGTAAGATACAGCCAAATCCCCCCCCCCCGTTGGAAATATGCCCCTCAGCCCTAGTCTCCAGACCCTGCCCCAATGCAAATTAAAGGGTCGGGGGCGGGTTAGGAGCGCATTACCATGCAAATGTTTATTTCATTTCTGGGCCCCGACACCCCGCCGACCCCCTTCCCACTTGTTAGTTGGGCCCTTGATGGCCCCAGGTTGTATTTCATTTACCGTCATGAATCCCTAATTTCAGGACGCATCAATATACACGAGCCGACCCCGTTTATGCAACCCCCCCGCCGTCCACCAACTGCCTGCCGTACCTCGGCACTACGGCCACTCGGAACGCAAAACGGTATATGCGAATAATTTTTAGTCCTTTTTATTATTCCGAAATTCGATCCTCGTCCTCTTTCTCGTCTTCTCTACATTGATTCCACTATAAATATGCATCGTTCGATTTTACATTTCCCGCAGCTTCGGGAGAGTTTTCCCGTTTGACTGTGGCCCCCCGTTAGGAACGGTCGTAAGCAGAAAATGGAAGAAGCTCGATACGAAGCATCAAATAGGTTAAAATCATCCGAGGAACTCGCGTATTTTGTCCTTCAAATATTAGGTTGTAATATCTATGCTTATATTATTTACAACTATCTTTCGTATCATTCTTTTCTCGAGCTTTCCCGCATTATATTATAAAGTCATTACAGGCGAATGAATTATTAGATTTTTCATTATCCATCAGAAATTTCAAGTGCATTACTGAATGAACCGTCACCGAATGGGCTATTTAACCAATAAATTAATTATCCAACAGGGAATATAATCGCATATTTAGAATTTCAAATAAGAAAAAGCAGGGGAAAGGATAAAACGATAATATTATTGTTCTCCTTTAGTTTCTGATTCCAATTTAACAGTTTATCTTGATTTGAGGTTTCTTCAATTGTTGAAACGTAATTAAATCATCGTTTAATCATTAACGTTGAATAAATTTACAGTCAGTTATTTCTTTTCCCGGTAGGGTCTTCCTGGGTGGGGCTTTCTTCTGACATTTCGGAACTATTTTCTGGCCATCAGGATCCGACTGAAGGTTTGAACTGTGCGTTACTGTTAAAGTGATATTTTACGGGTTCTTTTGACGGGATTTTCGCGCTTTCAGAATCTATTATGCCCCGTGCTCTACGTTATTAAAACTGTTTTGTATTTCAACGGCGCCTGCGTGCGGGCACACGCGGAATTTACGGGCACCTTCGAGGAGGAAAGTGTATTCAATTTTATCCAGGGTCCTTTGCGAGGAATCGGTCTTGTTTACAATCAGTTTTATATCGGACTCGGAAAAAGGGGAAACGGTGGAATTGTTGGCGTGTTCAGTTCGGTGGAGAGGTGCCAGGGCCGCGGGGCTTGTTTATAGAGAAGGAGAAGAACCGGGGATCAGTTTTGTAATTCAATTCCAGTTCCTTGAATAAGTTTATCAGGGGGAGAGTCAGAGTTCGGGGGCGACGGGAGATGGGAGTTAAACCCGGCCGTAGAAACGTCGAAGATAAAGAGCCGCTCCATTTTTCCTCCTGTTTCTCCCTCTTCAGGTTTCTTTCGCAGTGTCCTTTCGGCGTTTGATTTTCCACGGACTCGGTGCTGAACTTAGGCCGCCCGAAGTGATGAAGTTGGCAGCATAAATGTCAGATTCAAAAGTCTAATGTACACAATGAATTTATTTGGCAAGAACTGTAGGCTATAATATTTTTAATTCCGAGATTGATAAACACATCTGAACTGAATTCCACTCGAGACGGAAAAACCGATCTACTTTAGGATTAGTTGAACGGAGTCGGGAAAATCGCACCAGTGGATTGATCGAGTGACTTTATGGAATGAATTTTAAAGTAGAGCCCAACAAATTAATTTTATTGCGTCTACACTACAACATTAGAGAAACAACAAGTGAACAGTTTCATTCGCGCGTAAAACAAATGACTATGAGAAATGCCCTTGATCTTATCACGAATCATGCTGTGTGTCCATAATCCGGAGGTTTTCAGCCCCAATCAATCAGGAAGCGGGCGTAAATGGAAACGCGTTTCCCTCGCCGCGAACCGCCCGTTTATTTACGGGTTTATTATTCTACTCCGCCGCGATAATTCAGGTGTGCCCGTATATTTACGGCCTTACCGCCGGTGGTACGTTTTCATTGTGGTTGAGAAGAATGGAACCCCTCCCCGCCCCCCTACCCACAATTCCGCGAACCCCGGAAAGGTATCGTGATAATACGAGGGCGTTAAATATAAATCGGGAGGGCCCCCTCTAGGTAGACTGAGATGTAGTCCGTGTCTCAATAAATAAGGATTGCCCCAAGAGGGATTTAACCCACGCCGCGAGGATTTCAGAGTAGACTTGACCCGCATTGCAATGAACGGCGGGCCTAGTATAACCGACTCGCCGTACTTTCTTTGAAAATACTGACCACACTAATTAGGAACGATTTCTTATATAATGAATACTAAAAAAATTAATTTAATTGGTAATATAAAATGTAGAAAACTGTTGAAAATATATCGGTCATTAATTTAATGTCTCATTACCTCACGACCAGTAATTCTAATGATTTTGGAGTGATATTCTTCGTTCTAAGGCCGAATTTTCCTTCCATTGAAAATTTCGACTTACGAAATAGTGATGCTTTCTAACTCCAGTAAATTCACGAGATTTAAATTATTGTTAATATTCATTAAATCATCCCATGCCAATTACAGAAAAATTTAGTTTTTACATGGGAAGCTTCTAACAGTTATATTTCACGCGCGGTAATGATCCTAATATATAATAACGAAATATACGCAAGGAATTTAACGAGGAGAATAATAAACTCCTAAGCCGAGGCATCGACCGACAGAGATTACGAGTTCGATGCCCGCTAAAAGTGTAAAAAGCTTCATCCTCAGGCGTTTGTGGTCTCAGTCTGCTATAAACAAGGGTTAGACTAACGTAAATTCTCCCCTTTTCAGGTGAAGATATCACTGCTACAATACTGCTACAGCTAGGACTATAAATATGGCAGTGACACTGTGTAAAATAAGAAACATGAAAGTGTGTATCGTAACTTCACCACCACGGACACATGCCTCCTGTTTAATAAATAATGTAATGTTCAAGTGTGAAAAACGTTCCAGTATTATTGTTCCTGTTGCAGAGGGTGAATTGGTTTCAGTCGTTCAATGTTTTCGCGATACAAAATCTGTCCTAAAGAGTTATCTTGTATTTGGGACGGGTTCAAACGCAATAAGGACAACCAGCGCGCCCACCGGTGCTCATATGTGAGTAAAGGGAAAACAGCCCTTGGGCTTAATACTTTTTTGCCCCCCCCCTCCCTTTCCCCTCTGTATATTTACAGGGTAGGTACGATAGAGGCGGTCGCGATAAGCCCACATAATCCCCGGGGGGTGCCGGCGAGGGTGCGGGGGCGGTTTTAACGCTTTCCCTCATTTCAGTAGTTTTTCCTTTTTAATTTTTTTCCGCCTATAATATATGTTCATTTTTTAGCTCCCCCGGAGCTCATTAACTCCGGCCAGCGTTAAGTACTCCCCGAGGGGGGGGGGGAATTTTAATGCCTGGGGGTCATTTTCGAGCTTTTTTTTGGAGTTTGATAAATTCTTTTGAATATATAAACTTGCTCCGGCCCGATAACGTAATCCGGGGATGTATATTAACGCGGATTTCAGTATTCAGTCTAACGCTAAGCGGGAATTTTGCAAAGGCCGAATTAAAACTTTATGACGAAAGTAACTTTAAGTCTCGATGAAATATTTGGCAACTAAGCTTTATTGTTACAACAGTATCGATCTGTTAAGTACAACAATTGATCCAAAGAAATAGCAACTTAATTTAAAATGGCTTCTCACTTAGATCCAGATTCCGTAGTATAATATGTAGTGTGTAGGGTGTTCGTTAATGAATTCAAGTTGTAAAAAGCCAGTAAATTGATCTTCCCCGTAGTAATAATATAAACCAATTGCGACGTGCAAAGACAAAGAAATGAATTATTTTTTGATTTGTTAAAAAAAAACCGAAAACCAGTTTCGTGCAATATCAAAGCCCGATTTCTGATAAGGGATCGGTAGGTGAATGTACCAGCCGGTACGAATGAGTTAACAGCGAAACGTATAAGGGTGAATTCGGGAATGGGCGAAACGCTGAATGTTAAACGTCCAAAGGGATGGCAGTCGGTTAGCTCTGTTCAAAGCTCATCAAACATTTTTAGACGTTCCGCACGAATGAGGCTTCGAAGAACTGGTTGGTAGCAATTCTCTTGTTGATCAAGATTTACGCGTTAGAAAAATCGCGTTTTGTCGGGGATTATTTGAATTACAGTTCAATTTATATTTGGCATTTTGTATTTTTTTTCAATGAGTAGTTTATTAATATCTCCAATATTTTTCTCTATGTTCATATTGTGGAATCCAGGTCTGTTTCCGATGAAATTTTCATATCCTTCGTATTTTCATCCCCCCATGCCGTTGTTTGTCCCCGCTCCTTCGATGGAAGCGGTTGACGATTAACTACCCCTAATAAGACAGCGTTAATTGCGCGCACAACCCTCTCGTCGAAGACCGAAATTCGATTATGGAGGAGTGGGAGGGGGGGGGGTCTTAATTTTCCTGTCTACTAGTTGACTCTTTTATAAAGCCCCCGGGGAAGTTCTCGGCGAGCGGGGTTCGGAGTGAGTGGGAGTTTGGCGAAAACCGAATTACCGATAAAATCCTATTCGCGACGAAATTAACCCCCAGCAGGGAGGGTGAATAATTTCGAAATAATAGATGAGAGGGTGGCTCCCCCCTAGACCTGATGAAGTTAGGCTCTCCTGGGGGGGTGAAGGGGAAGGACATCTGCTTAACGGTTAAGCCATTGGGACAAGTCGCGCGTTACAATGTACATGTAATCCTTCAAACGTTTAAAACTTTCACTTCAAATAATATTTTCTATACAAAAAACTCTATTACCGATCTGGATTTAAAGAGATCTGTTGGTACATTAAATGTAAACAATAATTCCGGAATTAATTTGGCAAGGTCCTTCTCCTTGTCATTGTATTTTAAATTAACATTTTTTTCTTAGTCAGAGTTAGACCTAGTGTTTGAGAGATCCAATTTAAAATTTTCAGACAGATAAAGAATTTGAATTATTTTTCGTTAAGATTTCTCATCTTCAGCCCCCCAGATTCATGACTCAACCATCAACCTCGATTCCCGTACGTTTCTCTAATAATATGGAATTATACCAATATCATAGGGGATCGGAAGAAATAATTACTGATTTAGAACCTATTGAAGTTTTACAAATTGAGAGATCTGTGGACAAGCCAACCCCTCTTAAGAAATATTTATTGCATGTTCGTATACAAATAACCGCTGTAAATAGATAGTTTTCAATCACAAATTTGTCAGTTCAATCCTGTTTTAAGCCTTTGGTGGCTTCCTAATTTACACAATTAAGTGATATTGCACTTAATGTGGCTCTTGGGGGCAGAAAATCGTTGCACTTTGTTAAGGTTTTCCTCACAATATTTTCCCCCGACTATAACAATACAGAGATTAGTATATGGGCCATATAAACAGGGCCGATGTAAAATCTGAATCCGGCCTCAGGAGGGGAGTAATGTTATCACAGCTTGATTAATATCACTGTAATCCAATAGACGCTATTGGCTCTAAACTTTATTGCTCGTTTTTATCGTGCGTTTTAGTCCAGCGGTCCAAAGATCGGGGGGCACTTAAACTCCGGGTCGAATTTCTAGTTTGACCCGAGCGCCGTTAAATTCACTGAATATTCATCGGGCCGTAAGTAATCGGGACCCGGCGAGGGATGTACTGCCTTGTACAACAGTTAGTAGCAGATTATATTGCCTATTTGTTAACCGGTGGTTGTGGGGGGGGGGCGGTACCGTCGTTTTAATTAGCGGACTACAATATACGCGAGCACTGGTTTTATTGGGCACGTCCCTAACCGCCGGACGGACGGTGTGGGCTAGTTCGTCCCTTCAGCGCACGTCCCTTCCCAATTTCACCGTTCTGCAAACACAAGTTTTTCATATCCCAATTCGCATTTTCCGCTTTAATGAAATCCTAGTCGGTGCGAGTTGATCAGTCGGAATTTTCCCTTTTCTCGGACGGTTGGACTACGACAATATTACTGAAAAATTCGGACGCTGCGAAATTAAAAAAAATATTTAGCTGACCAATATTTCATTACTTTCAATGGGAGCCTAAACATACAATTGTACAATTTATAATAACATAAAGAACCTGTTAACTATATCTACGAATTAAAACACGCATATTTGTTTCATAAGCAGGAGATAGAGCACCGAACGAAAATTCTTCATCAAGAAATTTAATTAAAAAAATGGTAGGAATTTTAGCATTTCTGGGATCTCCCGTTTCATGTTTCTCGGAAAGGCAAAGAAAAATTGTTGAGAGGTAAATTTTTGATTTTGCAATCCGCAGTAAGACTAGAGCCTGCATTTGATTTTGCGGCCATAGTGCTATTACATTATGAAAAGTGTCTTTAAGCGTTAACAAGGGTAGTTGGCGGGTGATTCTATTAGGGGACGGGCGGTCTTTTTATTGGGCAAATTTCCAGCCCCACTCGTTAAACCGCCCGGTTTTTATTAGCCGCCCCTTTCATATTTAAATAGGAGCCCCTGTTTACGCTCTTTAATAAGGGCCGCGGCGCAGAAAAAAAGAGGAAAACAAACGTAAAATTACGGAAAAACAAGGGTGAAACGTCGGCGGTCGGGGCGTTTAAACGCGATTTTTAATAGGTCGGAAAATCCGGACGGTAAGGGCAAATTTGGTTTCGGCGTTTCTAGGAATGTCCTGTGACGGTTCATAATTTGTCTACGGCCACACTAGAAAGGGAGCAATGATATTGTGGCGTAATAAGCTGCCACTTTGTGGTTTTTTTTTCCACTTCAGAAAACATATATTTGAAAGGTTACGACATTTAGTGTTACGAGCCCCTCACCGTCGGGCCAACGAGGAATCACTGCCGAGTATTTCGGCCTCCCCACAATAAACTGCAGGCCCGTGGGATTTAGTTTATTGTTAGGAGGATAACGTAAAAATGGTGGCCGGAGGGGTTCTACCTAAAATACGGTTCCGACGGCGGCAGTTTACCGACGGATCAATCGTAAAACGCGGGGCTCAGGTCGACCAGACCGGCCCAACCTCCTTGTAGTGCGGGCTTAGCGTCGGCTGCGCGTTTCGGGGGTTCACAAATCAACGGTCAACTCGCGGAAAACTTTCCCTTCATTTTGGCTTCTCACTGCGTACGCGTTACAGATTTAACAAATGATACTCGAATAAAATTAATAATTGTGAGAAATAAATACATTTAATGATAATACAATTTTTACTACAATTCATACTAAATTAAATATGAGGCAGGACTTTTCCTTGCCCAATTTTTTTCGGGCTAACTCAATATTACAGTACAAAATTAAGTTCCCTAGCGGTGAAAGAGCGAACCGAACATAACTCCGTTGTTTCCACTTGATTTATTCTATAATTTGCCGCATTATTGAACTGGAAATTGTACCACAGGCTTCTTCCGTATGAGAATTGATAATTTACTTATAATTTAATTTATTAAAACGGTAATAAAACCGGACTAATGCCTAATTACCCTGCTTAATTTTTTTTTCAGTGTTTGGCACACCATTCTTGTGATCCTCTTTCACCACCAATATTTAATAGTGGGCGGTGGTAAATTTTGAAGGTATGAAAAATTCCTGTAATATAATTGGCCATAATTTTAAATTTGCCGAAGGGCAGTACACTCCTTCCGATTAAAGGTAATTGCCGTCTGTAATCCTTGTCTCCTTCCTTTATTGCCCCTCCGGCTAGGCCGATGATCCAACTTAATCTTGGTTAAATTATAGAATCCCCTCGGCGGGAATTTAGGGGGAAGGAAATAGTTTTCCGATTTAATTCGTCCGGGACCGGGCAGGGTTTTTGGGGCTCGGTAAATTTGGATCGGTAAATTTGAATAATGCCCAAGCCCCGGCGGCATAATTATGTTCATTAATCGTCCCTTCCCCTCCCCCTTACCCTTACAGATAGGGATCAAGTACTGCGCCTCCCATTTAAATTAGCCCCTTAAGGACATAACGCCGGGCTTCCCCCCATCAGGCGACCAGACAAGGAGTTTTTATAAGCCCCAAACGGCGATTCGGGTTTATTAGTCAATATAGTTTCACTCCAGTGAGGGGGGGGATTTTATGGTTATTTATGACGTCCTGAAAAACTTCCTCTGTGTAAAACATTTTACGACAGGGTCTGGGGGCATCGCTACCGTCGATACGCGTCTCAAAAGAACAGACCTCAACCGCAAATTTGGACTGCTGGGACCTCTATTGAAAAAGACATCAAAACTGACAGTAGACAACAAACTTACAATATACAAAACCATTTTAAAACCGACACGGACTTACGGAATAGAGCTATGGGGTTCCGCTAAGAAATCCAACATCGCCCGCATCCAGAGATTCCAATCAAAAGTCCTTCGTACCATCCTTAATGCTCCCCGGTATGTTTCTAACCGAACAATCCATAATGACCTCAACATACCGACAGTCGACGAAGTCGCAAAATCACGCTTCCTTAAATTCCACTCCCGCCTCTCTCCACATCCTAATCCACTCGTTCAGTCCCTTTCCTCTTCTAACCATCCACTATCCCCACCAGGACGGCTTAAACGCCACTGGCACAGAGATCACCTCGGGCAGTAGTTAAATCATGTCAAAAGGCCATCACTGGTTGGTTTCTTTTTCAAGACTATCACGCGGCATAAATACATGTATCAATTGCACCCATAACTGTATAAGTTGATTGTGCAAAAATAAAAGTTAAAAAAAAAAAAAAATGGAAAAATGTTCACAAACATGGAGTAGTATTGTGAGATGAGCCCCGGTTAACAGGGGTCGAGCCCCGAGCGAACTCAGATGGAAAAAGTCGGAAACAGACTATGAAAAAGCAAACTAATTTTAAGTACTTAATTGTAGCCATGATGGCGATCTCTTAATTTCTAAACTTTTATTTTTATTTAAATAACTACAAATTATTTGATTTCATTGTGCGTAACAAGTCTACTTCAGGTATTGTAGAGTGCCCATTGCAACTTAAGGTGATTCTAATGCCTCGGTTTGAGCTGTAATATATTGGTGTAGTTTGGGACTTAGTTCCCAGGCTTCACCCAAGTGCGCAAGGACGGTAAAACCTTCCCCAGCTTCATTACTAATACAACTGACTTATCTTATTGGCTTTTATAGTCGGGCCAGTGCTAAAACTGATCCCTAGAACAGATGTTAATCAACGATGGAAAGGCCAGAGGAAATTAAAAAGGATTCGGATGTAATTGGAAAACCATTTCAAGGACAAGGCAGTTAAACTAAGGGGATTAATGGTGTAATTGGATTAAATAAGGACCGATGAAGGATTAAAGGAAGGATTTGAGAATGGTAATTACATTCAGTTGGCATTCATTCCATAATTATAGAGATAGCAAAATTACAAGGTTTCTTTTTTAACACCCCGTGTTATTAACGAACTCCTAAAAATAGAGATACTTTAATCCAAACAAGCAGTGTTCAATTATCCTTACCCCCCCACAACAAGATTTGTTGATAAAATACCTTAATGAAATTAAGCTAACAATTAGTTGTTGAATAACACTAACTAACGGACACTTATATTCGGTGAATTGTGTCTTCACGGGAAATTTGAGGAATATACAAAATTACCATATGAATAGTAATAATCCAAATTTGTACACAGTTTTAATAAAATTGATTAGTACTAAACAAGTAGCAAGTCGAGTAATGCAGAGGAACTATTTTGGACCAGCGTTAGACGAAAGACATTTCTACAACATTTTCGAACATTAGACACGAGGTGTTGAGGAATGGGTTCGGGAAATCAATTTTGAAGTCTGTAAAGGGGAGGAAGAAAAATAAACGGGCATTCAACGCCTAGTACGACCCCAACCCCTAACCCGGCCTTTTTCCCACTATTTAATTAACTAAGGGCCGTTTTATAAATATTTATAGGGGCGGGGGCGGGGAGACCCGCAGTGTCTGCATAATACATGAGCACCGCCGAAGCGAATCTTTGATCTGAGTGTTCACAACAACCGAAAAAGCTCCCCTATACCGATTGATCATTGCTGGAAATGTTCTATAAAGTTGTATCGACTGTAAAACAAAATGAACTACAACCAACTCCCAACAGGCTCAGAACTACGCTCTATAAGCGGTGGGTTACAGTACGTAATGAAAATAAGGTAGTGATAAGGAGTAATTGATTGGGAGTTCCTAATTTTCCGGCTCCTGCAATGCGTTTGATTCACAATTCGATTCTACGTTGACGAATTTTGATCGGATTCTTCGATTACCTGAAATTACGAAAACGATTCTAGGACTTTTAGAAAACGGTCTAGGAAAATTTCAAACATGTCTACGATTACTATAAGGATAGGGGGAGAGAGAAAAATAATAATACATCGTCTGACCTTTCGCCCTTAATAGGGCTTTTTTTGGCCCTTTCGCCGAACTTAGGACGTCATAGGGTATCCGAGCTCATTATTTTTACAGTTATATTTGTTATCTTGAGTCAGTTTTTCAGGGTTAAGCAGTAACTATAACTTGTTGTAGGATGGAACGTGGAAGGGCCACGTTACAAACAACGTGAACTGCTTTGCTACTCCCTAATTGGGGGAATGTAATAAAATTCTACTTAGAAGATTAATTTCGGTCTGCCTCGCCAATTTACAAAGAACTGTAACGCGCTGATTTTATGTACACAACAGAAGAATCCTTGGGACATCCAACGGGTATATATGAATTCTGCGTATTGTAGACAACTTATGTTTTTCAAACGGCTTTATACAAATGTTTGTTTTTTGTACTGGCACTACACTAATTATATTTGCAATGTAAACCAGACGAGCAAATTCATTCGAAAGAGGAACAGCGCATTATCAAAATTAAAACGCAGAATCTAAAATCGATTTAAAAAATGTTCTTTCTGTTACGTAATCTGTTCAACGAATGTATTGAAAACAATTAAATCTTCAGAAAACCTCTTGGGATGGACCAGTTTTTCGCCATCATTGACGAAAAACCGGTCTAGGTGACTGAAATCGCTCTGAAACAAACTGAGGAATCCATTTTCACAATTCAGCTCGGAAACTGGGACAAATCCGCAATACATAAATTCTGCCGCGGACCATTATTCGCTAGCAAATAGTTAAAACGGTTTTAATTATTTAGGGAAAGGAAACCGGGAGTGCGGGCAGGGTTCTAAGCCTCTTTTCCTTGGCTAATCGGATTACAGGCCCGGTTGGAATATTTTCGCTATGCGCGATTCTCCCACCAAGAGGTTTTTCGCCACAGAAATAGCCTGTTGGACCGAGTTGGGAGCAATCGCTAATCAGTTTACGCTGCAAGATTTTAGGTGGCTGCAAGACAATGGGGCAAAGTAAATTTGAAACTATTCGAGTTGAATCGAAGTACTTCTATCACTGCAAGTATCTGACTTTTATGTTTGCTCAAAAAACTAGTGGAACCAACTGTATTATCAAGCGATAATCGCCTATTTTCTATTACAATTTTTGGTTTTTAAACCGACAGTTTGTCTTAGATGATAGCACAAGTAAACGGACTAAAACCGCGTAATTACCCAGGTGTACATAAAGTGATAGAGAAACATGCGTTTCTATTAAGCCCACAGTAACATAACTAGCAATTTTTTTAATTACAAGTAATTCCTCCATTCATTACGAATATTAAAGTATGAATTTCACCACCGGCGGTAGACCATTATTTGCGTTTATTCGTAAAAGCTTACCATGGACATGTTTAGTGTAGCATATATTAATATTTTTGTGTACGGAAGGCGCCCAGTTAGGCGCTCAGTCTACTAAGCGTGAAATTCAATTTCGAAACTATCCACCGTATTTAAGCGCCGGCGTTGTACCACGAGGCGAAACGCGATTGTTGACGGACAGTATCTTTGATTATTCCACTGAACAACTCGAGCATTTTTGCCGCGAATTAAATTAGACGCGAACGCCACAGTGGCTACTTTCATCTTCAAATCGAATGGAAATTTTTCGGGGGGGGGGGACAATGCCTCGTCCTTTCGGGACTTAAATTCAAATGGTTGTTGCATATCGGCGGCCGTAAATTTTCCCGGGGCCCGTTTCAATTTTATACCTTTCCCGGTGAAATTATTTGAAAACCGCGGCGGGCCCGGATGAGTGCGCGTTACATGACTTTTATTGAAGCCGAGCGGAATCCCAGGTGAATAAGGAGGAGGGGGAGACGGAAAGCAATTCGGGACGACAGCGAACCGGGAGTGTGTTAATATACCCCCCGGGATGCTTTCGCGCAGAAATCCTCGCACTGTCTACGCCGTCCCAGGAAAAAAGATCTTCCCTCTCCTCGTATATATACGTATATTGCGCCACGGAAAACTGTTTCGAGTTTGTTGAACCGAACGAGTATATATATATCAGTCAATTTGGGGGGAAGGAATTATTTTTATTCGCCGAAGCAATTTCAGATTGCAGCGTCGCGGTATTGGCGACGAGGGAAACTGGAAAGAGTGGAATCGTCAAATTTCGAAATAAGGGAATGTGCCGAAATAGCGGCGCTGAAATTCACACTCCACTTAGCGCGGAAATAAGTGGGGAAGAGGACACAAAAGGTAGGACCCAATAAACAATTGATTGGGCGGTGGGCCAATTAAGAGTTATTTTCGGTTTGCCCGGCGGTATTTTACCCGAGAACGCTCGCAAATTTACAATAATAATCAATTTAATATACCAATAATATTTTCTGTATTTGTTTTAATGGAAGGGAAATTCGGACCGCCACCGAGACTCGAAACTTACTATCCCAAAACCTACTTTAATTTTTATAAGGGCGTTAAGCGCCCCTTATATTTCACATTTAGATAGAAAACAGGGCACAAACTCCAGCGAAATCCAAAAACTAAAATTCATCGCGGTAATTGCGGCCTTAAATAACTGCTCCCGTAAACGCGTGAGTTGGTTTCGGAGGGGGAATAATTTAAAATGGAATTACACTTGAATATAACTTCGGTTCAGTGCTTCTTCGCCTCCTAAGGACCCCTTTTCGATTGAGCGGCGATTAAAGCACCCGCTCTGAATAACAATTACACGAAGACCATAAGTCTTGGATAAGGACCAATTGAACTGAGGGCGGGTTGATCGGGCATCAGTAGCACTGTTCTGGCGAAAGGCAGATTGAAAACAGAAAAAATCGACCGTTTGAATGTTAGAAAAATTGTAGGACAAACAAATGTTAATATGAGAATAGGTCTACAGTAGATGAAAACTATTACGAATTGAAAGCTTTATCGAATGAAAGACTCACCTTCGGTCGTCACGAGCGGCAGAAGCAGCGCCAAAGGCAAACAGTACCAATTCATTTCGTGCCCTGAAACAAAGGAGTTTAATTAGGATTTGAAACATTCTATAGGCAGACCTATCTTTAAGACAAACAAAGTGAAAAACGTATCTAATTCTCAACACTTAGGTCACCACCTAGAGAATGAGGTGTCCAGTTAAAAAAGCCCTACTTAAATTGGTTTCGATTCCTGCAGACGAAAAAGGAACTTCCTTAAGTAAGTAACATTTCATATTTTCACACACGAAGATTTACGGAATAGTATCATCAATAAAAAATTTAACTATCAATATACATTGTAAGTCAGAATGTTGCAGACATAACCCAGAATTGAAGTCTGTATAAGAGAGACAAGAATTGGCTAAGGATAAAGTACAAGTGATTCCGTAGTGAATTTTTTGCCATGTAACTAAGACTACTCCAAAGTTGGCTAAACGGATATTTTACTTTTAATTGGGAATTTAAAATTATTTCAAGGGATCCATTTTTTATATTTTTCTCAGCGTTGTAGCGGTCTTCGCGGGTGCCCCGTATTTCGCTCAGTCTTTCTTTTTTTGAATTACCCAGTTCTTTAAGTCGCTTTACACTTTTTCGCCTCCGCCCCGAGAACCTTTTGTTTGACCGAAAGCGGATCGGGGGAACAAAAGTGCCGCCCAGGGACAACTCCCCGACGCCGCGATCACAAACAATTAAAACTTGAGCCCAGGTGAATGACGATTCCACGAGACCTTTCCACTTTAAACGTCCCACCAACTTAAATAACGGTGTCCTGAAACTTCTTTCTTTTCAAATGAGCCCCGCGATGGGTGGGGGAAGGGGGGTTCGCCCGATTTCAATTTAAAGGCGCCTGTCCTTCGAAGTAATTCCGACTCGATAGATGTTAGAAGTTAAACTGGGAAATTGGCGATAGTGGGAATAAAAACTGTGAATGAATCCCTCAGAGGGAGAAAAAAAAACTTTCTTAATCGTCTTAACCTTCCACTAGAAACTGGCGAAGTTTTGACAGCATTTGAAATCCATTTCAGAAGAAAAATTTCACTCGAGACCCCACTTGAGCCTTTATAGCCCCTGCTTTAGATAGGAAGGATGAATTGTTTTCATACAGTTAATATATACTGAGACATTGAAGACGTTCTGAAAATGAAGTCCTGGGTTCCCAAAAACTTTATTGGGACAGAAGTACGGTGTTTCTTGGGAGAGGGTAGACATAAATTCGTTTGAATTAAGTATAAGTCAGGATTCCTTAGCGAGCGACTTTATTGAGAGGTACCTCCAAGCAAATATTGAGATTTCTGGTGTACTGAGTTTTCAAGCGGGAAGTAATATATGGAATAAAATGACTTCAAGTTGGTTATCTTACACTGGATTTTTATGCTTTTTGGTTTTGAGTTCAAAGAAAAAATAGGTATAATTACAGATATGAAAACAAAATAATACTCAAAATGAAATAGGCATTTTTAAGTTAAAACAGATAAACGTTTTTACAAATAAATTACTCGGGTAGCCATTATGAAAGTAAAATTTTTTAAATTAGATGAATGTAATTACGAATAAGTTTGACTTGAAAAATATTTGAAATTTTGATCAGTGAAGACTATAAGCTACCATTATAATCATTAGATGAGCTTCGTTTTAGTTAATCTCGAGCTCCTATTGATTCTCACAAAATAGGCCCCGTCCGCTCATCACGTATTAATTATTCATATAGTTCTTTTGTTCCCATTCTTTAGTTTTGAAAAACGGAATTTTTCGGAGCGTCGAACTGTTAATATTTCAGAGGACGGCTTTCGCCACGCGAGGGGTTATTGAGCTCCCGTCGTCATGGAGACTTTCGCGCGGTAGAAGATCTGGGGGAAAATTGCAAGATGTGTTCAAAACAACTTCAACTCCAGCGCAAAGTGAAATATTATCTGACTTCCGGTTATGTCAAGTACGTGGGCCCGAACTCGGGCCTCGAGCTGCCACTCATCACTCGACGCTGAACTCTGTTCAATATTTCTTAGGCACAATTTTTTTTATAAAAAAATAATAAAATGTATAATAATAGTAGATAATATAACTTAATTTTTTTAAACTTGACTGTTGATTTTTTATGGCTATTTTTAGGGTCGTATTAAACTAGCCTACTGAATTTAAGAGAATCGCCCTATCTAGTCCATCCGAGGACAAAGGATAAGCCTACGGAAACCGACACTAGCAAATTTACAAGATAGCGCAAGAGGCTATTTATTAAGAGGCCAAGATTATTAAGCTTTCCTTTGTCGGATAATCAGCGTTGAACTCCCAGAGCTGTTTCCGTGCGGAGTGCAAATTGGCCGAATGGGAACAGACAAAGCATAATTGTTGACAGAGAGCGGATTAGGTGTTCGGGTGGCGGGACCCATTAATTGTGTACCCCCGACCGACCCCCCGCCCCTTTTCGATACCAAACCGCCAACTCGGTCCACCGCCTCTCCCTCCTCGCGACTGGAAATTACTGGTATTGGCTCCATTTTAATGGCCTCGCCTAAGATGGATTACTAATGCGATTACTTTGCTTCCCAACCCCCCACCACGGCGGTTATTTGGCCCTCCCCCTTCCGGATAAATACGGCAACAGTTTCCGGGTCTCTCAAAATAATTAACCCCCGCATCAACGTTGTGCAATAATCACCTGGCTAATTCGAATCATTGATTGGGTTATCAGAGGTCGATTATCAGAATTCGCAGCTTTCTAAGAGTAACTTCTAAGCAGTACTATGATTTTTCTTTCACTTATTGCTACTGAGGAATAGTGGCTTCAATTTTTCTATCGTTGTAATTCCCCCCCGGACATCTACGTGTTTTTACTTGCCTATGTAGATCCCGAAATATATTCCGTATACGTTTACGAACCGGTCCAGCATTGTACCGTAGACTCGCAGACGGAGTGGATCGCCAGGAATGGAGGGTATTTCTTACGCTCCGAGAAATCCCGTTGAAGAAATACCGAGTTCCAGAGAGAATTATTAAAAACAAAAAAAAATTGCCTCGGGAAATAAAAAAAGAAAGTAAAGGCAGAGCGGAATGAAATAAGAAGGGATTCATTTTAATTGCCTCCCCCAACCCAGGGCCCAGTATTTCTCCCGTAATTAAGCATCCCAGTTACCCCAAGTGCCATTCGTCCCGGGGACTTGATCGCGAAACTTTTCGCTTGTTAATTAATGGACAAGGAAAGAAACATAATACAGTTATGGGAATTACTCTAGACATCCGCACTCAAAGTAAAAAATAGCCTTTCGCCAAAAGTACGAACACCCACTTTTTCTTTCACTCCACTCATATTCTTGATATTTTACTCCTTAAACGTACATATATTATATTTTACAAGCTATCAAGAAAGAGAATATAAACTGATTTAAAATTATTAATATCCTCAATTAATAAGGTATACGTTTTGTGGCCCGCGACAATTTTATATCGTATAATAAAGAATTATATTTACAACGCGATAAACAATAAAAGATTAGTGACAGTAACAAACAGTATATAATCTATTATTAAACGATTAAGTGTAATAAATAATTAATTATGCACGGCCTCACTCTGCACTCGAATTTAAGGCCGACCTATTCGCGGGAGGGGACCAATTAATTCTTTCAGGTCCTTTCAGACCCATTCCGAAAGAAAGGGAACTCAATTAGGGAGCGGGAGGAAAAGGCGGGAAGTGCTACGCATCGGAATTTTTCGAGGGCCATATTTTCGTCGGATAAGACGGTGGTGGGAGGGAGGGAGGGAGAGAAAAAAAACCCTTCGTCGAAGGGCTTTCGGTCGGGGTGGGGGTGGAGCAATCGGGGATGAAGTTGGAATCGTAAAAATAAGGAGCCAATTACCGAGACCGGGTCAAAGGGCGGGAGGGTGGATGGGGGGTTGATTCCGAGGGATAATCGATTCCTTCTCGAGGGGGTGGGTCGAGTTTTTTTCCGCTCGTCGGAGGGGATGAGGCCGCCCCGGAAATAAAGATGTTAATTAGGAGGTCTGCCGAGGAACCATTTCTCAGAGAACCTTCCCGAAGCGCTGGGGGGGCTCTTAAATAAATCCGAAGCCACCGAGTAACGAAATAAATCCCTTACGGAGGGGATGTTAACCATTCGATGCCGTAAGGCCGGGGATACGCAATCGGTTCAGCTTTTGTCCAATCTCCAAAGTAATTACCTACGTTTTTGTGGGGTCCCTACCGATCGCAGGTGTACCCCCATTAAAATTTACCTTATTCTTGGGACACCCAGCTGATCGACTTTCAGTCTAATCCCTGAAGATGGAGCGATTACATGTCCAATTCCAGAAGGGCTTGCAGATTGGGTCTCACGCTCTCCTTCCTCACTTAGACCGGTTTCTGGTCTGTACGAGTGATGGGTGGAGTTCGGAAATGGGATATCACTTCATCTAAAACCGATCATGGAAGTCTTCGTACATTTATTTAGACTCCTCTTCAGCGTCTTATTCCATGTTTGGTCCATGCTCCTAGTACTTTGGCGAAGTCATCCTGAACAGTACTGCGAATTCCCGGTGGATTTCGAGACAGTTTTTATCAACAGACAGGTTTTTTTTCAGGTAATACCAATTTAACGGTCCGTCGGCCAACGTCTCGTGTTGGAACGCCGTCGAACACCCCGCTTACTACGATCCTGTCCCAAACACTTTATATATGCCCTGTTCCTTCGAACAGAAAGGCTGAATACAGTGATAAGTTGTGTATTACATAGTTGAATTGTAGAACTAGACATAATTCAAAATATAGGATTGACAGAAAGTCGCAAAAATGTTAAGTTGGATTAGAAACTTTTGTTTTATATAAATTACAGTTGTTTTTCCTGTCGAAACAAATGAATTAGGAATTGTGTCCTTCGTAATTTTTAGAAAGCATAAACAACCGGATAAATGCGTCAATGAAACGTGATTTTTACTAAGGAAAATCCTACGCAAGTTCGTGTGTTATCCTAAAGACTAGTGAAATGAACTCCGGACGCAGCTGTATAGAAACGGGGATTTAAAAAATCTTACCTATCCCTGCGAGGCGGTAAAGTCCACCCCGACCCCCGTACCCCCCAAATCGAACAGGTTGTCGCAATTTAACGCCCCGTCGGTTCCTTCCTATCGGTCCGACGGGACCCTTTTCACGGGGCCTCCCTTTCGTATGGGGCGGGTCTCCGGCGGGAGTAAGCGCGCAGAGCCCTACGCCGGGATTTCTGTCCAACTTGTTTCGTCCGCAGTTGTTATAACAACAGTTGTTTCCCTGGGAACTAGGTCCGGTCGGGTAGTGCCGTCTGTCCCTCTTTTAAGGCCTCCCGGCGGATAGATAAAGTGGATTCGAGGCAGGAAATGTTGGTTTATACGATTTCCCTCCAACATTTTTATAACCCTGTGTATATACTGGTATTCTGTGACAGGCTTAAATATAAGAATATTTGTTACATCGGCAGAGTTCCGAAACGCCATTTCCTCATCAGATTACAACCTCTTATGTTCTTACCTCAGCGGGCTTATTAGATTATTAGGGATCCTAGTAGAGATTCAGGGAAAGTAAATAAACTGAAAAATGGGGTGAAAGGATTAAATTTACTTCATCTTTCAGGACAGCAGGAGTCAGCAAGTGTGGGACTTGATAAATCGGGGGATCTGTCGGATTTTTTTAAGGTATCGGGCTGCCTACATCAGCTGGCCAACAGTGGTACGGGGGCGTTATCCATTTCGCTTTTCCCCGAAGCACACGATAGCGCGGCTCAGATCGATCCCGGCCCCGTTGCCTCCTGTAAATGGTCCCGACAGGTCCGACGGGGAATAAAGGCGAAGGCCGGGGGGGGGGGGGCGGGATCGAGGAGATGGGGAAGAAAGAGAAACTCGGCTGGGCGATACATCGGCGGTGGGATAAAATATTGAGGCGGGAATTGAGAGAATAGCCGCCTGGGGGTGGTGGGCGCGGGGGCGGCGTTACCCTCACTGAATGCCGGAGCTAGAACCCACCGCAATATCTCGCCGGCGAATAGAGAGAGAGAGAGAGAGAGAGAGAGAGAGGGGGGGGAGGGAGAGAGGGCGTCCCCAACCGTCGGGGGAATATCACCGCAATGAACCGGCTCCACCTCCAAATACATTTAATAGAAACCAAAGTACATTTAATAAGTCCGCATACCGCTGTAGGTATTAATTAAGTGCTGAAACACATTGAAACACACACAGTGGTGTGTCTGTATGTATCTATTTGACAACCCGAATAGAACTTAATTGGTACAGCAATTTTAACTTTTATTGTCAAACTATTCGTAAATTAAAAAAATAAATATTTCTTGTCCGATTGATTCTTCAAATTTTTCTGGTGAAGAAGTATTTAAGTGAGAAACTAAAAGAGTGAGATATCGGCTCCTTGAAGCGCTCACTTGAGGGCGATGTCTATCATTAAAACAGTGCACTGTTTCAGCCGCTCCCCCCTTCACGTTTCCGTACGGTGATCCGACCACGTCGAAATCAGGAGTACCGACGAGCTTCGTGTTTACGCCCCCCGCGGGATTCCAATTACACGCTCCTGCAACGCATTTGCCCTCGGAATACTACCCCCCCCCTCCAATTAGTAATCTTAACGCCGCCATCCAGTTAACTTAGGCTGGGGGGCTGTTAGGTCCCACGTTTCTTGGACCTTATCGCCGCCTCTCGTCGAAAATAAGGCCAATCCAGACAGCGAGATTTCTCGCGTCTAATTCAGACCTAACCGTGGTTTCATCTCGTGGATGGATGCGTCAGCTTAGTGCGATGGTTAATAATGTAACTCATATAAAAAAATCATATTCTTTTAAATTAACGAATAAATTGTTTACCCTTGAGAAAGAAATTTAATTTACGATAACAACTTCAGGACGTATCGTTACCGTCCCCGCGTATTCGATACTCTGACGGTGGAACAAGTAAGAGTTCCGAAACGCCGGAAGCAGAGCACGTCCCGGAGAGCTCCAGTTGGGAAGATAATTAACCTTTCTTCTGGAACTCAATACCTAGGGCGGCTCAACACCTGCTAAAGTTCTCTAAGCAAGTAATAATTCTGGTCTCGGAAACCTCCTCTCCTTGTTCAGGACGTTCGGTTAATTAAAAACGACAGTGGCTATCCCGCTGTTCCAGATTTATTATTGTCGATATTTGATTTCAGAATCGCGATTGATTCTTTTCGTAGTGTTTCCGCTATTTAATCATCTTGCGCCCAATCGTCGGGTTTCACCCCCGGCTCTACCGGCTGAGCGCCGGTTCCGCTACGAACAAGGTTAAGGCCCAAAGCCGTGGCTTTACACTGCCGGCAGTGTGGCCCTCGGTTATTTATCCTTTGTGAGTGGGGGGCGAGGGGCAATTTTACCGCCGGCGGGCACTGCGGGAAGGGGGCGGCGCGTTTGTGCGCGTGCAAGTCCCTGCCAACAATAAAGCCCCGGTGAAGCTCCCGGCAAAGTGTCTCATGCATATGAATGACCGGGGATTATCCGCTAGGCCGGTTAACGATGACCCGACACCGCGTTCGACGATTCCCCACCCCCCCTGATTAACTCCGGCCACCCCGTCCGCCGGAAAACAATTTTCATTTTACTTTCCCGACACGGCGGACACCCCTTTATTTATTTCCCCGGCCCCGTACACTACACTGATGAATTGCGATTTGCCACACGCTCCGACGACCCCACTGGGCCGGTGGTTAAACGCGCTCTAATAACATGCAAAACCGGGGAACCCAAAATAAGGCAGTTGGAGGCGATTGTTCGACAATATTTTAAAGGGATTAATTGTAAATGTTCATTCATAAAACAAATTCCACCCTGAATATTCGATTATTAAATAAATAATTTATTATATATTTTAATGTTAAGAAAAAATAATGCGTAGTTCTACTATGAAATTATAGTAAATACAATTTTTATCCTTTTATTTATTATACAATTAATGTTCATCGTTATAGCCACAATTGTTCTTCAAGAAACAGTTCTTTATTTATGTATTGAGATTCGGTACGAAGTATGGGAGAGGCTAGTGGGGATGAAATATCCGGTCTAAATTTTTTTTTGCCGGACTCATACTTTTCGGCCTTTTCAAACATTTCGGCGGCTCCCTATATGGAGGCGCCTCCATTCTATCTTCCTTCGGCCAATAAATCCGAGCCCGGTTTCATCAATGCCTCAGTCGACGGTCGGCCCCACAATGGGCGGTCGGCCCCCCCCCCCACCCGTATAAAAAGAGAGGATTACCGGACAATGAAAGTCCCCAGCCCCGGGTCGCGGGTTTCGACATGAAATCCTTTTCGGGTAAGGGGGGGGTGGAGAGAAAAAAAAATTATGTCGGGAAGAAAAATACGCGCAGGTCCGGCGACAGATGGGCGTTCGAGTGGTGTCGGGACTTGCCTCTTAATCGCCCCGCGACGCAAGGCAGGTCGAAGATGTATCGCCACCGGAGCCGGAGTAAACTTCCGGACATTAAAAATGATTTCAGCGAGAAATTTTTTGACCCGAGGCTCTGTAGACCTCTAAATTTCCACACATTTTAGAACAAATTCAGTCAGATGCGCGAATAAGAAAGTGTGGGTATAATTTTTTTTCAGGAATTTTTTTTCTTCAGGAATATCTGTAGAATTATGCAAGCACATCATTCATGTGGCCTCAAGCGAAAAAGACCTGTTTTTTTTTTATATGTAATCCCTCGAAGAATTAGACTTTGTAGAAGCCCCATAATACTGCACGCGTTGTGAAAATATCCTGACGTATTCGGTTTAAATTTAGAAAAGGATTTCGTAAAAATGACTTTTCGTGTTTCGGCAATGGAGCGATTGGACGGCGCCTGCGGGACAAATCAGAGGCCGGTTTTAAAAGTCCCGCAGGGGCGCGGGCGCGGAACAAATCAACGTTCGAGCGCCGTCCACCCCCTACAACCCTAATTGAGTCCCCGACCCCCCTCCACAGCACGCCAATAATCCTCCGGGGCCCGTTTCAGATTAATGAGGTTTTCTCTGCCTATTAATCCCAAGCTTTGGAGTATTCATCGGGACGGGTCTTTTGGAGTGTATCTTTTTTTATTTCAGGGCCATTTAACGGCTGAATTTGTTACCGGGCAAGCAACAAAGTGGAGTATTTTATCCGCGTCCAGATAATATCTGAAGAATACATTCCTTCGTCGAAATGTAATTACAGTAAATATTGTAACAATCCTGCAATAATTATAAAACGATTTTCCCCCCATAGTACCTAGTGAGGTGCGTACACATATAAACTGCCGATAAAGCATCCTGTCTGCACTGTCCCTACATTATCGCCATAGTAATAGAGCAGTGACGATATTTTGTAATAGTATATAATATTCTGATATTATTTTTCACTGTATGTTAGCGTTGAAAAAGATTAATTCTGTGATTCATTGCTTTAAAATTTTATTATATCTCTGTTTCACTACCTTCCTTTTTAAAGGTTTTTAAAGGTCTTTTTATTGAATATGAAGGCCAAAGGTTCTTTATTCCCTTCTCCTCAAAGTTCAAAAATATATTTTTCATCCGCGAGTTTGTATTTTTCCCTTACGCCGGGAGCCGCCTATCGAGGCGAACAATTACGTTAAAACCTTGAGCCGGAATAAGCCTCGAAATAAGAAGAAAGAATGAATTTCAAGCTGGGTCAAAGGGAATTCTTTAGGAGAAGAAAGTCCCGACCTGATGGGTGGGTTGGGGGGTGGAAGCAACCGGATGTACATTCGATGAATGAAACATTTCTTTGAATTAGATAATTTTGATTTACTTTCATGAAATGTTGATCGATCTTCCGCTATAGGGGTGTCATATTTCTTTCTAATTATATGATAGTTTACCTGTATGTTAACCAACAGAAATATTTTAATATATAGACAAAGTTCCGGTGTCCTGATTTAATCGTAACTTTATGTATAGGACATAAGACCGTATAACAAAATCAGTTTTCTCCTTTTATAACACAATAATAGACAATCTTTAGTACAATGTATTAAATTTTGTATAGCGGTTCTTGAATATAGTGCGGTGTATCTGGAAAATTCATAGTGTCGGAATAATTTTTATACCAACTTTTCCCGGTCGAGCTTCGCCCCGTGAATGGGGGAGTTTCGCCGGCGGTGGCCAAAGTTTAAAACGGTTTTCTTTAAGAGTTGGGGCCCCGAAGCGCGGAGATTGAGCTTTCGCTCGGTCCCCTTCCTGCGCCCGTTGGTGTGCCGGCGGAGGAAATCTTTTTATTTTCGATAAAACTTTTGCCCCGACGCCGGCCGGGTAATTACGGATAATTTATTTAGCCGGGATATTCAATTTGCGGCCGCGCAGCGAGAATAGACGGAGGCGACTCTTTCCAATTCTTGTCTAAACGAAACGCGGGGTAAATAACAATTTTCGGTGAAGGATATCTCAGAATTTAAATACAACGGTCGTACTAAAACTGGCGAAACGTCTGGAATAATGAGTGTTCCTTTGTGGACCGTCTTTAAATTCTATAAATAATAGAATCCTCAAACACCGGAAGGATCTTATCGATTTATTAAAATCTTATTGTTCCGGATACCGACCTCTTTATTTCTCCCATTTCAGCGAGATTATCTGAATCATGGGATAGCTTTTATGAAGCATCAACAAGCGGTATTTTATGTGATATTGCGCCATTTTCACTCGCATTTTTTCAAGTTGTATCCCCAGCATTCAGCTCCGACGACCCGGCTCTCCCCGTCCGGAAGGAAGTGTCGGCAGATCGTCGAGTGTTTATTAAAAAACTTCCGCTTTCCCCAAGTCGAAAAGCGCGTTTTTCCCGGATGGATCGCGCTCAGGAAAAGCCGTGTTTAAACTTGAGTAATCCTCTCCGGACTCCCGCTAATAGACTTTTACGACGACGAGAATTCTCGGGTTTAATTAGTTTTTAATTATGGGCCACAAAGTATTCACTAGGGGGCCGAATTCGAAACCGGGCGAGCGGGGACTCGGCTGTATTATTAGTTGGAGTAACTTCATTCGACCGAGGAAATTCGATAACGCTAATCGCTCTTTGATAAAATTCATGGTTTAACTTTTCTTCGGTTGGCAGGGCCCGAAATGTGAGGTTCGACGACCCCTCCCGTATCCTGATCCCTGCACTGGTCTAGTTTATTGTTGACATGTCTGGAGAATACACCCCAATGGAAGGGTAATCGGATATTCGTAACCGTCTTGAAATTAGATTATTTAAGCATGTTTCGACACGGCCATCGAGAGAAGCGATTCCAGTCGACCGTTGACTAAGCATCCTGTCAGCACTGTGGCGGGAATTTCAGGGTTTCAGTATTGAGTATAATTTTTGTCGGTCCTGAAAATCAATTTTTCAGTTTAACATACCTGTTTTGTGGGGTTGGAATACCGTAGGTTTCGTGTGTTTCTGTCTCCTCTCACTGGTTTCGTCTTTTGCTACTACCGGTTTCTGCTGCTCACCATCTTCAGTAGCGGTGTTATTCACTATTGGCACTTGTATAGACAGTACAAGCGGCAGTAACAGTGCAGTGAGGATGCCCGAAAACCATCCAATGTGCCGAGAGTGACTAACACCGCCACTGAAGATGGCGAGCAGCCGAAACCGGTCTAGCAAAAGACCAAACCAGCGAGAGGAGACAGAAACACTATAAATCTACGGTATTATCATTATAATTACTATAATTTCAGGGATTCTTTATAAGTTTCGAAAAATTTCGCGTGAAATTTATTTCTTTAATAATCTCCGAATACGGCGCTTCTGATACTAACATCAATACCTTCGGGTCGTGCGGGTTGGCCCATCTCTAACACCGCTACTGAAGATGGCGAGCAGCCGAAACCGGTCTAGTAAAAGACCAAACCAGCGAGAGGAGACAGAAACACACGAATCTACGGTCAATTTTTCATTTACAACGTCGCGAAATTCAGTACACTACACAATTTGTTCTAATTATTTTCCGCCCCAAAATGTTCGTTCCCGCACGTCCGCGCCACATTTTAAATTCTACCTGTTCCAATTTAGACTGCGTTTCAGGTTCACGGTCGGGATTTAATTCATTTCAATGGGATCGGGGGCCCGGGCATCAGAAATTTTCGCGTCCCTCTAATTGGAAAAAAGGAGAACAACTTGGGAATTCCTAGCATGAAAAATTCCGTATTCATTCCGATATTCAGCATCTGGACAAGTATTTTAACCCATTTTTTTATTTCTCCCTGCATTCATCGCCGATACGTTCCCCTCGAGAGGACGGTTCGTTAGCTGGCTGGCGCTCGAGTAAATTTGCAGGGGCCGCCGGGGCCTCTCCAGTCGTGAACTCGGATCCGGATATTATTTCCGTCTCGGACCGCCGATGCCTCTTTCCGCCCAATTAAGAGCCCTCCGGCCGTAAATCCGAAATACCGAAAATTCGAGGGCGCCCAAACGGAAAATGGCGGAAATTTCGGTCTCAAGATATGTGTAGAAATGTATCCTTGAGTTATGAGAAAAGTTTTTTAACCTTTTTATTTTTGTACACTGTATGAGAAAAGTAAACGAAATATTTTAAGTTAAATAGAGTTAATAATTAAATCAACAGCGGGTAGAAAGGAAATCCTTTAACTTTAATGACTTCCAGACCTACGCATGTTTCCAAAGTTTTTTGAATAGCGGAGATACAATTTTATTTAAACCACTAGTTGTTAATTAGGGATGAAATAAATGAAGAGTTTTTTTATCTCGCGAGGATAAAAACATCGCAATAAGGATAAAATCCTTTGGTATAAACAAGTTTGTCCGTTCTTTATTCATACAAGAGGATTAATCAGTCTTTCATTATGTTAAATAAATATTGAGGCAGGACTCAAAGGGAAAAGTAAATTAATCGAATCCCTATATTACAGCTGCTATAATCAAATTAATTATGATGTACTGTACATTTTGTTATTACATACTGAACTGCATACAGAGGGTGTCGAATGTTTTCACGTTATTTATGTAAAAAAACACTTTATCAACCCTGGATCTAAATAATATTTCTGCTTCAACCTTCGAATGAGACAAGTTGAGTGTCGGAAGCGGAAGGTCCCCGTGATAAGTTTATATTAGGGCGGCCTAATGGCTTAGCGAAGTCCCCGCCTCGAGCGGCATTATGCCGAGCTGTTTCTTCGCGCTTAATTTAAAAGTCGGATGGCCGTCGGAGGGGCCCGCGACGTTCTGACGGGAATATGTACTTATATGTCGTTCCCGGAAATTATTCCCGACTTCTGCGTCCTCGGAAAATAAAAAGTTTTCCGAATTTAGATGCGCGAAGAAAAAAAAAACCAAAAAACCGGCTCGGAAATTGGGACGCGGTGCCGGAAATGTGGGCGGAGATTGATGGGATTCGGTTCCACAATCTGACCGCTAAGAGATGATTAAACGGCGAATACCGTCTTTCCTAAATTAGACCAGTGTTTTATGTATAAAGAATATGGGAGCAATATTTTTACCGTGGATTTCGTGTGTTTCTGTCTCCTCTCGCTGGTTTGGTCTTTTGCTAGACCGGTTTCGGCTGCTCGCCATCTTCAGTACTTTGGTTGTTTTTCGGGCATCCTCACTGCACTGTCACTGAGAGGAGACAGAAACACACGAAATCTACGGTATTCCAACCTCTCGCAGGCAGGTATGTTAAAATTTTTAATTACGTCCCCAAATCTGGACTGTCCCGAGGTATTTTTGTAACTTGTTTGTACATATTGTTTCAATTATATTTCATGTTTTATATATAAAGTGGAATTTATATAATTTTTAAACGTCAAAATTAAATATCCTTAAAAACGGTGGGACAAAGTCTTAAATAAATAAATGTATATTTATCGCAGTCGTGGACAAAACATGATGACACCAAATTATGGTAGGGCGAAATATTAAACATACTATTTCGAGATTGCTCTTTAATCCGCAAATTTCGAATAGCTCGGCAGTTTAACTGCATCGATACATGTTTCAACAATACGATGATTTAATATATGTTCGTTTTTTATGTCTTTTATTATATGTAAGTAATTAATTCGTATTTACATTCGGGTACCTTATTATTTTTGAATCCGTTAGAGTTGCCAGACAGTCGGATTCAAAATTTCACCCGGCCTCCTCCGGCATAAACGTCGGCGAACGACCCTCCCTCCCCCGCCCTACTCTTGCTATACAGTGGAGACAACACGCGAGAACCCGAGGGCATCATTAGTCATGGACGCTGTCAAATCGGAAATGCAATTACCCTCCCATTATATCGCTGTATAATTGACCCCCAGGAAAGTCAACTCCCTGTAATCCCTGCCCCGAAGACCTGGGGGTTAATTCAACCCCAGCAACGCTTTGGTTCAGGATCCGGATTGAAAGTGATTTCGTAGCCAATCAAATTTAAGTTAGCCTGCGGAAATGCAAAAAATTGAATTTATTAGATTGTAACATTAACTAAAAGCTGTTGAGAGTAGTACATCCCTTTATGATTCCTTCGTGATGTTGCGTACATTATAGACATAACAAATTAAGTTGTTTGTACAAAACTAATAATTTATAATGTTCATTCCCTAACTGTTATTTTACTAATGTTTGCCTAAGTAGGGGGATTATTTAAATATTAGCTTTTTCGGACTGCGAGATAACGTTTCCGGCAATGGACAATCTTCGGGAGATTAAGGAGGCTGCGATTAAGTCTAAATGAAGTGCGGTTAGAACTAATTCCTCGGCTGCGACCTTGGCCCTTTCCAGTCAACAGTTCGACTCCGAAGTTTAATTCGTTGAAGCGACAGACCGAAACTTCGTCCAACTGAGAACAAATACTTTAAGTTGAGTCGTGGCAGTGGCTCTGTGGCTCCGTGCCCGTTTGCCTATGGGGCATCCTGTTTGCACTTGCCAGACCAAGGTGCAGGGTGATCACAAAACCAGTAGTACAACTTCATTATTTTTCAAATCTACTAACCGAATACTGTCCGAAATGGACACATTCTGGAGTAACTGAAGGGGCGAGGTTTCACCGGGCGTACAAGGCCGGCGCTTATCGTGAAAATATTAGCGCTGAAAATAAAAACAGGGAACTCTTCGAAAAAAAAAAGTTCTCTCTTTCGTCCTGAAGTGAAATACAGGCGCTCCCTCTGAAAGCGGGCCGGCGCTCAAAGGAAGTGGGTCGGCTAAACTACTATTTCTAAACTTTATAATTTTTTTTGTCCTCTCAGCCGGGTTAATTAAGAAGTGAGAAAATAAATTAAGAAGGGGCGAAACAAGTAGTGTAGGTGCCTGTTTTTTTTTGTTGTTTTTTCTCTTTTCAACATCAAGATTCCCCTTTTAGAAGCTTCCTTTTTTCAATGTTTTTCTTTCGCACCGCCGATAAAAGGGATGAAACCTGAGATCATTGAAAAAGGCGAGACGTTCAGAAATATATGCGCTTTTTTGTAGCCTTTTTGACAAGATTAATTGATTACAAAGAGAGGTAGTACAATTTCGAAAACCCAATAAACCATGCATTGACCAGTGTTAGTGGGCAAATTTCGAATAACGCAGAGTTGACAAAATTGTAAGAATTATTTGATACAATTTCGGCGGATGAAGGCCAATCCATATGCAGATTACATAATCATAAACCTGACCCTCGGAATGGGCCGTTTAAATTTGCACGAATTTATAAACGGACGAACAAAGTATCAAAGTTTCACTATTAAAGTTTGTTCCGGGTGTACGAGAATAAAGGAGGAGGTAAAATGTAACGATAGACTAGGACTGGTTAACGGCCGAACGTAAAAAAGCGCTTCGAAAATTAATTAACCGAAAAGAATCTTATCTCGGTTGTTCCGATTTTGGCCCCCCGCCGTTTAATTAAAGCAGAATTTAAAACCGGTCTAATAAATCAGCTCAGCCAATAATTTTAGTTATATAAAATTATCGAAATGATAAGTGAAAAATTGTGAATTGATAACTCGCCATTACCAGTATTTGGTTAGGATTTCCAATTAGGCGTAGTACATATTTTAGCAGCCCATTTTAATATAATTATTTTTTTATTTTGTGTGTTTCTGTCTCCTCTCGCTGGTTGGGTATTTTGCTAGAGCAGATTCGGCTGCTCGCCATCTTCAGTAGCGGTGTCACTTTTGACACTTTGGATGTTTTTCGGGCATCCTCACTGCACTGCCACCGTCACTTGTACCTCAGTGTACTGGTACAGTACAAGCGAGAGGAGACAGAAATACACGAAATCTACGGTATTCCAACCCCTCGCAGACCACAAAACAGGTATGGTGAAATAATTATTTTTATCATTATTGCTATTAATACTGATTTTAAACTCGCTCCCGGGCCTATTTCTGGCCAATATTTATTCGGGTATTTTAGTTACCGATGTATAACGAGACCTGGTACGCATTCTGTAACTGAGAATCGTGGCCCGATCGAACGGCGTTCGGCCGGAACGAATTTTCCCCCACGTTGAAACCCGGGGCGGAATTCCGGGAACAAACCGGAAAAGCGAACAAACCTTGAAAAGAGGCCGGCTCCGGTCGGAACGTGAGTAACACGGTTAATCCCCGCCCTCCGCCACCGAATTTCATCCAACTGGGCTTCCCTTCAAGGCGGATTGGAATCGAAAATCGTTCCTTCACGTAATTTGGCAGTCCTGAAAACCTTTCCGGAAAGCCTCCTTTTGCAACGCTAATATAATAAATTACATTCAAATTATTACTTTCAGAAATAAACAACAACATTTACAGCTGTTTACGATCAAAAATTAAAAATAAGAACGTTAAAATATATTAAAAATATATTACAAGACATTGGAGTGGAAAGAAATGAGACGGATTAGTTTGTGACGTATAAAAAGTATAACAATTTTTTTTGAGATAAATATAAAAAAACTGAAGTTACCGTAGGGTTATTCTTATCAAAATTTAATTTAGCACAATGTTATTGGAATGGTAATTTTTACCGATTCATTCTTCTATAATTATAACTAATGAAATAGAAACCGAAATATCGTATTATTAAAGTAATTAGTACTAGTAATTACTCGTGTTTAACTATTATTCAGTTGTGATTATTTTTTGATTAATCCATATTATATAATATTATATTATATATATATCCATATATATTAATCGGTAATTTATTGTTTTAATTAATGGTATATAGCTGCTGCAATTCAAACGGCGCTGATACTAGAATTCGCGACTCGGGTGTCGTGCGGGTTTAGTATGTCGTCTCGCCGTACTTTAATGGGAGTTGCCGGCGGGCGGCGTTGGTGGTTTAGTATTAGCGGGGAACTCTTAATGCAGTTCTCCGTTCAATTATTCGTGTTCCACGTTTAACCATCAGAAAGACGCATTTATTAATTATTATACTTCATGTTTTTTACTCTATGCGTGCAAAAGATTCATTCAATAAGATGTGAATTCGGGGAGTTAAGGTAACAGGTTTTATTCTTATGACGCGTACGTAAATATGTATTACGGGAGAAAAACTTAGTATTATTATTGTGCGAATGAAGACATGTAAATTCATAACGGCCGAGGATTTCGGGATGACACCTGTCGGGAATATTGGATATCCGGAGTCTTAACCGGGAAAAGGGGAATTATGCAGATTAAGACGTACTAATTGATTTTCACGTCCGATTCTATCAGCCGGAGGATTTCCGGGCGTCGCCCTGACAGATTTTAAGCAATGGACTTAAGCCCAGAAACAGAGGTTGCTGAGTTTAATTCAATATTGCCGAAATTCAATTTGAAAACACGAGGACGGCAGACGCTTCGAGTGAATGGATTAGGCAGAGGTTCACTTGTTGGCGATAGAAATATTTTTTAAATACATATTTCTTTGGCTCCAACAGTTAGCCAAAATTCTGATATACAAAACGTAAATTATATTTACTGAAAATAATAAGCTTATATTAATATGATTTGTATTCTATTCATGGCGGGATACTACCTCCAATAAGCCGAAACAGAAAATCACAGGTGTGGAGATAATCGAAACCCTTGTCTTCCGAGAAACGCTGAGTGAATTGCGGATCCTATCGCTGATACTTTGATCATCCATTATATTTAACTACCTCGCCTATCGGCGTGTATTCAAGCTTACATAATTTATAAGGGAACCGACGGCGGGCTCACAATGAAGAGGAATAAATTAGTTCCGATCTTAATTTTAAAGTTTTCCTTCCGAGTGTAATAAAACTCGATTTCCAAAAAAAATAATTTTAATTATTTACGGCCAACTATGATTCAAAGGGTGTACTTCCAACCGGTGTTCCTCGGGGGTTAATTGGAGGTGTCCCGAAACAGAGTCCATTAGGGAGCCGGCTCAGGCTTCCGGCGTAGAAATTAATCGTCGCGTTAGACCGAAGCCCCCAGGAGTTATTAGGGCGGCGTTTGTTTCGCCCGAGACTAATCCCGGTCTGGCGGGAGACGTCCCGCGCGGGACGTCCCGAAGGAATTCCCTGAGGGGATACACGGCGCGTGACTCGAATTCGCCGCCTAATCCGGTTAGTCGCACCTTATAGATTAAGCCCTCGGCGCAGAAGTTAACTTCCGTTACTTACACCTCCGGTTGGGTATATTTCGGCCGTTTTTCGTGGCGTGGACGCCGCGCTGTCCCGTCGAACCGTCCCTGGACGGTTTTATACGACGTACCGACAGTGGACGAATTTATAAAATTCCAAGCAAATCGCCCTCTATATCCACCCCGCCGCCATGAGGGGGCATTACACCGTCTATTGGTGGTGGGAGAATACCCCAGGGGAACACCTTAATCCACTTGTCCCAGGAGATTGATATACACGACTAGACCTGATTCGATGTAAGTAGATATCGTCCTAATTAATAGACTAGAGCTCAATCACACTATTGATGAATGAAAATTGGTCCATTTTTCGAGGCATGCAGAATTAACTCCTCTCGTGATAAAGTGAAATTAGCAACTTAATAGTAATAATTACGAAGTGAATGGGAACTATCATGGAATGAATTTGGGGATTTGCAGCACCACCAGGACGATTGCTAATATACCGACCGAATAGTAACAGAACCCGTCTAGGTTAAGGCCAAATTAGCGGAAACTGGCGGTAAATGTGTTGGTATTACATTTCATCGCGGGCCCCTTAAGTATACTATAGGGCGTCTTAAGTCAGGTAGACGTATTCATCAGGGCGAAGATTAATCGGCCGCGGTCTTCATTTGATGGGCCCAACGGCTTTGTCGGTCCTCTGAAAAATAAATGGGCTCTTTAGCGAGGCGCCTCTTACAAAGAGGGCTCTGTTTACCGACCGGTTCACTGCATCAAAGTTAAATTCGCTTGTATATTGATAGGCATGGAATGCTCTTTAATTTCTCATTAATCTGAGTCTCGTTGTTTTTACCTGGAGAAATACCCGTATTCGATTTTTTGAATGGGACGGGCAGCCCGTGTTATTTTCTTCATACGAGACCACTCAGTATTATTCATCTGATGTATGTTCATCGTACATCTCAACGGAGAGTGTTGAAAAAATTCTACCAATAATTAATTCTGTAGGACGATCCTCCTGGAATATTTTCAATTAACCTAGATTAAAATATTCATTGTTGTCCAGAGCAGTCTAGAGTTTGTTCAATCACCGAACCGCTCCACTTTACAGTTCTGACAATTATTACCTCGTAATATCCTTGTCAAACAGGTGTTGAACTACATTATATTCTGATCATTGTGACTATGGAAGAAAAATAATCTGTCACTGAAATGGCGGACAGTCGATTTGAGACGGTGTAGGGCGGTATATTTATGGCATTTCACGGCCCTACCGATCGGTAATAATTCCCGTAATTCGCCCGCCTCTATCTAGCCCGCCCTCAGTCTAGTTGGGTTAGTTAGCGGGTCCGGGATAAGTGGAACCGACGCAACGGCCGGACCTAGTTATTGCCGACCGTTCAACCGAAACCTGAGGGCGGTTGTAGGCCACTGATTTGACTTTGTTGAATCGGCCCCCTACCAACAACACAGAGCAGGTTTTAACGCGGAGAGCCCGACCGACACCAATTTGCAACATAATCGATTCGTCTAATTAGGATGGCGAGAGTGAGAGAGAGAGAGAGAGAGATGGGAGAGGGAGGGCGGTCTGTGAGCGAGGTAGGGGCCAGAACCGCCTACAATTAACGGTGACTGGGTTCCCGACCTCTCGGGTTTACCCCCGGTTCAACCGGAGCCCCAGAATTGAATCAACCGTACCCTTACATCCAATTGCATAAAAAATAAGTATAATTACGCGCGTTCGGAGCAACATAAGAGCACTCATTTGTTCATATTTCGGCTCATGCGATGGCCTCAGGATACACGAATAACTTCCCAAAAATGTAGTGAGCTGCTCATTCATTCATTTTTCATTACTGTCTATCAAATTATAGACCGGTTGAAATAGTTGTATTGTAATTGGAAACACAAAATTTTCAGCCGACAGTGCTGACGGGGCGCTTCAAACGAATTTCCTGTAAATAAATTCCTTTAATATTTTAACCGCTGTGCTTCCAATTTGCAATTGCCACAGTCAGCAGTTTGGAATATCGAGCGCTCAGACCGGGACCGTCTAATTACTATTGCCGGAGCGTTTCGACCGTAGTGTCGCGGGGCGCGTACCGGGCACGTAGTCGATGTCCGTTTTTGAGAATCGATAAATTGGCGGGCCGTGCTTCACTTTATGGGCCGTTACGAACCGCACCTGTTTTACGACGCTTCTAATTGTCCCTACGTACAGAAAGAAATTGTACAGACAACGGGCGAATATTTATTACCGTAATTATTGAACTTCTAAAGTGTCTTGAAGTCTAAAGTGTTTTGTTTATGAACGGCGGTTGAAAATTGCCATAATTTGCAAAATACCGAACTACAATACGGTATACAGGTACAAATTCTCACTAATTTTTTTTTGAGTGGAGAATTGTATTTGTAACTGGGTTTTTTCGATAATCCTATTTAAAAAAATATATATACGTAATTTTGTCTACGCCACATTAGCAGCCCCAGGCCGGAACATTATACTCCGGACAGAGCGAAACCCGAAACCGTTTGAGAAGGGGCCGAACTCGTATCCAACCTCGGACAACGAGCCCTGTCACGAGGTGAATAACACTTGTGCGGGTAACTCAATAGCGACAACCGGTTTTCATCATAACCGTCGAGGCTGGCTCCACACCAAACACCGGCATCAATGCAACGTCCCGTTTGAAACTCAAGACGCCACCAGGCTCTACTATCCCTTCGTAATGATCTATAAACCTCTGACACGCCGCGGGCTATATTTTATTTAGAAACCGAATAAGAGCCACTTCGGAATACCCGTCCGCGAGGGTTCGGAATAGCGCGGTTGTTGGTCTTTCGCCGAACCGGTTTCGGAGCCACCGCTCCCCCATTAAGATGGCGTCGATTTGAGGAAACAATATTGTCGTGAAACGTCCCCGGGAATTGTCTCTAATATCCGGACAAAGAAGTGTACACATCGGCGGGATGGGGGCCGTCGGATTTCCGCCGTTCGGGACGACGACCGCTCTCCCCCTAATGCAATTTGTTTCTTTTGTGACCGGAGAAACGCCGCCGGGAGAAAAACAAAAACCGAGATGATTTTATTTACCCCCGTTCCAATACCGGGAAGGGGCCGTGGGCGGAGCAGGGCCGGGTACTCGAAGGGACAATAAGCGCCCGACCTTCCGATTCATTTTCCGTCATTGTCTGCCCCTCCACCGGGGCAATTTCAGCCCGGTTTTTCTCCGTCCGGACGGCTTTTCCGGAACACCTAATCGCCCCGGCGACGGTTGAAAAGCCGGAAATCCGAGGTGGGAAAACAATGGCCGCCGAGATTGGGGCCGAGTCCCGCTTTTCTCAACTCTTTTCACAGTCTCGTCCAGCGGAGTTCGAGTTCCGCGCGCTTAGACCCTGGCGGTTCTTTGAAATTGAAGTCTGAACCGATTTCCCCTTCATCGCTGGTCCTTCCCCGGATACTTGTCCTCGTTTTCCACCAAAGCGCCCCATCTTCGACATTGAGGCGTTGTCCATCGACGGCGGGATAAACCTCCCAGAGGGAAAATCTTAATCCACTTGTCCCCGAATCTCATGTCCCAAAAGTGTCACCATTGGGTGGTTTCTTTTATCGAAGCCCTTCACGCACATACATTCAACCATTGTACTAATAACTATAGTAGTTGATTGTACAAAAATAAAGGAAATAAAAACAAAAAACCTTGTCCCCGGAGATACTATTCAAAGCATAGTAGACATTATCGTTCCAATTAGTGTAGATGTTTCATATTGCTTATTCAATAAAAAATTGGTCTGTAAATAATTTGATATACCTGTTTTGTGGTCTGCGAGGGGTTGGAATACTGTAGGTCCGTGATGTTTCTGTCTCCTCACGCTGGTTTGGAAAAATAACCAGCCTTATAACAGAGATCTTTAGAAAACTAGAAGTGTTGACGTTAGAACTTCTCGGTGTGAATTTACACACTGTGTAATTATTGATACTTAGAAGCCGAAAAAAATTGAATAATTTTCAATCTCCATCCGCGTAATAAGAACCGTAATTAACGCCGTATAAAATTTTTCGGCCTCGCCAACAATTGGACTAATATTTGTCGACTGCCAAAATTTCAGGACTCCCGAGGCTAAAATAAATGTGAAACCGGTGCCGGCGACGGTCCGACGGGGCGAAGGGGGCCCTCTATTTCAATAAGAGGCCCGGAAAATGATTCGATAATGTGCGGCTTCATTAATTTCTTCGGCCCGATTGAAACGATGACTGATAGCCGGACGGAGATTCATTTTTTAAGCCACCGAAGGGAGGACTGAGCGATGAGACGCCTAATGGAAACCGACGGACGGGCAAATGCGGCCAACCGATCGCTGATCCGTGTCCTTACAGATTTTCTACTCGGAGACCAATAAATCCTGAAATCGGCCAAAGGTATAATAGTTCCATAAGTTATTTGATAAATTGTGTACAGAGAATTTGACCATGTTTATTACTTTCAATGATGACATCTTTGTAGGCCATTAAGTTAAAAATAATTTAATTTTTACCTATTAATTTTATATAAAACGACCAGTATCCTCCAGATACTACAGTGGGAAAATCGCGCGGGTGAAATGGTATGACAGCCATTCGCAGACCTCAAAATACCTCCAATGTCAGATATTCCGTTTCAATTAGGGCAAAGAAGGTGCAAATCTGCATCATATCTTCTGCGGAATCTCGATTTATCGTACGTAGAGCTTTCTTTAATTTATTATCAAAAGTATAAACAATAATGTTCCCGGCCTAATGCAAATCAAATACTGTTGAATTTAATTACAAAATAACAAAATTTAAACAACGATCGGAAATACAGTACAGTAATTGAAACTAAAATTTAATATTGGGAAACAAAATTATAAATCTACTGGTATAAAATGCACTAGTTAATTGGGTGCAGAATAAATAAAGCTTGTTATATCTTCTGGTTAAACTATTCGACAATAAGTAAAATCAACATTTACACTGAACAGTTTGTTCAATGTTCTCGTCCCTATATCATTAGGATTCATGGCGCAGTTACTTTTTCCGGTAAATAAATATCCTGGCAAGATTAAAAGGACAACTAACCACTATTAAATTTACAGTATTATGGGTTAAGCTATCGATTTAGAATTCTGCTATAGTTTTTGGAAGGGAAGAATTCATATAATCTGTTTGAAATAAATTAAGCTCAAATAAAAAAAATAAAGAGATGTGAATCTTAAATGAAACTCTGTCCTGGTTATTGTTTTTGCTCAGATTCATTTTTCCCCTTTGCAGCAATATTATGCCAATCTAGCGCCTATTCTTTTTTCTAATCTCTACCGGTAAAAGCGTAACGAAGGCATTAGGTTGAAAAACCGTGATGACGGAAGCGGCGGCCACTTCCGGGGGAACCTCCCAACTTGAACTTTTTACATGAACCCAATCAATCTAATGGGGGTCTATATTATTGAATAAAAACTGAATAATTCTGTGATAAACTGAGTAATTTAAGTAGCTCCTCGAGATAGATTAGCAAAAAAAAAACAACAGCGAAGTACTCATTAATAATTATTTTCCAATGCCTGGGCAAAACAGGTTTAAAATACTAATTAAGGTAGTCTATAAAATGGGTTCAGTTTTACTTTAAAAATATTAATAATTTAACAATATAATATAAGAATAAAATGTAATAGAAGCTAATATATGGAATGAGTTCCACGATTCTAAATCGAGGTTAAGGCCTATTTGAGATAAGTTGACCAATTGACCCCTTGTCCCAGGTGCAGGCTGACCTTTAAACGCGTGGAAAGAAACGACTAATCGAAAATCCACAAGTGCAGAAGAAACGGGAGGAAAATAACACTGTAATACATCCGAATTTGATAAATAATAAGGTATTTCCTAGAACCTTGGAACATTCCCCCATGCCCTTTCTCAAAGCCGTACCGCCGCTTCTTCTTTCCCGAGTCCTATTTTCTTTCGTCGGATTTATGGCCGGATAATAAAACTCTCGGGCCTCGCGCTTGCGCAAACCCCGCCGGCCGCGCTAAATAATAGAATAGAATGTGAAGACAAAGTTCAAGTTCATTCGAACTTTGTTCCGAGCGGCTTCCCTTGACTTCTTTCAAGTTTCAGAGGCCCCCGCTTAAATATTTCAACGCCGCCTTAAAAGCGCAGATTCTAATCCCGAATGATTCCATCATTAACGCCTTGTAACTTATGCACTCGAAAGTTGCTATTGATTGATTGAAAATTTGAATTTGATGAGAATGCCAATATAATTCCTGAAACCGATTTTCTTATCGCCTAATTTTTAGTGAAAATTTTGTTTGCGTACCTAAAAATTGATCAGTGTATAAGACGGTCCCGCGGGGAAAACTTATTTGTGCATATCCAAATAAATTCTAAAGTACGACTGATGGAGAAATTCCTTATATTATGGAATTGTCCGGTTTGAATTCTCTGAAAGATTCGTATCTAACAATTCAGAATTTAATATACAAATAATACCGGGTGATCAATTGAGATGGTCCGTTACTCGGGTGGGACGTCTTCGGGGCTTGAGAATTGCCGACGCTGCGTCCTCAATTACCGAACGACCGGGTCACAGCCACAATGGGTACAATAATTGTACTGATAACACAAGAGGGGGGGGGCCTCATCCCTATTCAGAATACAAGGAGCCAACGCACCTCGACCCACTTTGAGGTTAGTCACCGGTGTTGACCAAGTGGTAAATTTACCGAACGCTCGCCCAATCGCGAGCCCTATTATTTATGCGCATCGCCGAATTCAAACAATTTATGCGAAAAAGTCATCAGCAGCTGGGTCCGGTATTGGTACAGTAATATACATAACCGTCCTCTGAGTAAGCCATTATTGTTAGCTTATTTATTTTATTATTTAGCAATTCCGATTATTCGTAGACTAGGACCATTGTTGTGGGCTCACCTTTAATAAGTTCCGTATATTTTGTTTTTGAAAAAATTTGATATTAATATTGTTACTTGAAATACTACAGTAGATTTCGTGTGTTTCTCTCGCTGGTTTGGTCTTTCGCTGCTGAACACCGCTACTGAAGACGGCGAGCAGCCGAAACCGGCCTAGCAAAAGACCGAACCAGCGAGAGGAGACAGAAACAAACGAAATGTACGGTGTTACGAAATGTTAAACTGAAATACTACAGGTTTCAAATTTTCAACCTCGATTTTAATGTTGTTCCCCCTAAGCTAAAATTTCCAAGATTGGAAAGCCCTTTTCCACGCTTCTTCGTGCCACATACTCAGCAGTTTGGCATTTGTGGCTGAAAATTCTCCAGTACTGAAAACAAATACTTCTCATCAATATTGAACGATTTATTTCGCTTTATCATCCCTCGTGGGGAATTTTCGTCCCCTCTAGCTCTAACTTCTTCCCCAAAAAAATGTACTGTAGTTGAGTCTAGTTTATTTTAGTTTCATGACGTTTTAGTTTCATGATTTACAACTCTTGTTGGTACTAAAATTTTAAATTAAATTGTATTCCTTCGTCCGTTCTATTCCGGGACAACCCCCCTCCCTTCCAGGGGCACTGCGGGTCAAAAATAATTGCTCGATTAATACAAGTCGGGCGGGTCCACTCCCATCGCGGAAGTGAATCCAATGGTGAGCCCCTCTCTCTCTCTCTCTCTCAATGGGAGGTCGACCGATCGGTATAATGGTACAAAAAGAAATAATGGCACAGCGGTACGCTCCGAATGAAAGGGACTTGTTCCTTGTTCCGTCCACAGCTTGGGGCCAGAAAAATTATTAGCCCCATTACGGGGCGACAATGCAAATTAACCGTTGACCGTTGCCGGTGACCCACACGGCTCATTATCGGTCGGACCCGACGCAGGAGTTTATAATTACGAAAAATTGTCCCGAAAATGAGCGAATATAAGGCTGGCGCGAATTTCATGGAGGTAGTCGGTTTCTAATGCTGGGACGAGTACACTACTTAATCTGGCGGGTTCGGCTATTGAAGACGGCGAGAAGCCGAAACCGGTCGGAATTTGGTGAAAAGATTTGGGAATTAAGGGTGTTTTCGTCCCCTCTGTATTCCAACATAGGATACTCCGTTTTTCTCAACTATATAAGGTAGGGTCAAATGAGAGGACCCTGGAGGACTTCCTGCGAGATATAAATTTATTATTTATGTATTTTACAAAATTCTGTTGAGGTATTAACATGGATACAAATAATTCATCAATCTGTATGCAGTCCTTACTGCTTTTCGAAATTGAATCAGTCTACTAAGTATTACACCTTTGCTGAGATTGGGGATGAATCTTAATGCAGCCTTCAGTCTCAGCAGGATGTACGAGGTAGCGGGATTAAAAAAGCGAGTGGTGCCGTAAACAAAATTACCCGGCGGTTACCTATTTTGAGGGGGCGCTCGGACCCCGATATCCGCCCTACTTAAAACGTTGTGTACTGCGACGGGCGGGGCGCATATTTGCAATATACTGATGGGGGAGACCGACCTCCTCCTCCCCCAGCTCCGACCGTCCCCTTATCCGATATTACGCTCCGAGGGGGAGGAGAACAGCCAATTTCGGGTTTAACGCCTGTCTCTGGACCAAGGAACCCGGGGGGCGACCCCGGGATTTGGCCCGGGTTTAATATTCGCGCCGAATAATTTGCCCGGGGGATGATGGGCGGGGGCGGGAGGCGCCCGAGATTTATTGCCGCCGTAAATTATTCGGGCCGGGGAAAATGGGAAATTTTTAAGTTTATTTCCCCCCCCCCCCCCAAGCTCAGGATCTTTTTTAGTTAAGTGCAACGGATTAAATCGTTTTCGGGCGGAATCACTTCCGCTGACTTGTCTCAGGGACACTCTCACTTCCGGTACTAAGGGCGGCGAAAAGCCCGAAAAACTATTCTCAAAACTGAAATGTAAAATTAAATCTACGTTAAATCAACGCGGGCTGTACTGAACAACTTTTAACAATACGACGACTACTATAATTCGAAACTGTATAATTCTTCGATATTTAACGAATAATGAAACCTGAGTTTAATTAGAAATTAATGTTCATACCTAGACTGGCTTTATGTACATTTCAGAAATATTGACAAAAACAACTATCTGACAAAAATAAATTTTTCTCTCCAAATAAGTTTACAATCCAAAACCATAAATTGTAAGACCATGATTTGATTTATTTTTGTCATAAGTCATCAGTTAGACCTAAGCCCAACTGGGAATAAGATTTCAATTATGAAACCCAAACAAGGACTGCATTATAGAAGTGATGAGTACACGGCGAAAGCGATGTCGCCACCGACTGAAGAAAATAAATAACCCCCGGATTATTAGACAACGTGCCCGGTGGGGGCGGTATTTGTTTATGTTCACGGGACGCCTGTAAGCCCCCCCAAGAATATTTGCTGCTGAAGACAGCAGGAAGATGACCTCTACTCGTCAGCCCCTAATCCTGGGATTACAACTTTTGGGTTCATAAAGGGACCTGGACAGTACATGATCCCCAACACAAATATATATATATATATATATATATATATATATATATATATATATATGATGACACGTAATATTCCCTGTGTTTATGAAGCTGCTCTGTAATAACCGCTAAAGGAAAAATATCTTCTTTTGGATCTAATAATGAAAAGATATGCCGGTAAATCTTGAAATGACGGGGAAGCTCTTAAAATATGACCCTAATATTAAATGAGAACTTCAATAAATTAATTATCATTTTACGATTTAAATGTCATCAATTTTTACCGTCTGCAGAGGAGAGACGTCGATCTCGCTGGTTATGGGATAGTCTTCAAGAATAGTAATCAACTCGGCGTGGAATAAGTTTATTCAGAAAGATACGGTAGGAAGGAGGAATCGAGGCCGGCGGTAAAAAAAATAGATTTTTTTCATCAGCCCGATGGGACCTAATGCGCGTAGAGTTGTTAACCGGACGTTTAAAATTGCGATTGCGATTCACCTTCGGGGCTAGCCAGAGGTTATGGAAATGGTACATCAGATATAATATACAGTTGTTGTCCGATTTCAATTTGAAGCTGTAATCGTTCGGCGTATTAAAGTCGGCGGCCATTTCCACCGTCAAGGCCTAGACCGGTCGGTTTGAAAATCTGCGCGATTTATTTTTTCCGCCTCGCCGTCCAACAATGCTGATTTTATAATTGATCAGGCAGGAAACATCTATTTATAGACTGCGGTTTTCCTCGTCCCCAATTAAATTCAGATATGAAGAGCCGTCGTTATAACTCAATTCGTTTAATCAATTTGGCGCCCGTCCAATTATCAAATAATGAATATTTATTAGAAGCTTATTTGGGGGTCAGTCGGTGGGATTAACATAGGTATGATTGCCAACGATGGGTTATGATTTTTCCCATCCCGATGTTTCCCTCCACGAGGTTTGCATACATCGAGCTTTCCCTCGAACATACATTGAAGATGAATATATGAATTAGCAGTGTTGATACCCAGCTTCCGACATTTCGGAACTCCTACCTTTTCCATCGTTAGGATCCACAATCGGGATTAATCCCGTGGAGCAGTTTCGGGCGGTTTCTAAACACAGGAAAAATAGCAGCGGGTCAACCCCTGCTGACCGAGCTCCTTCCCACGGTATTACGCGATCCCACCCGAAGTTAGTGATAATTCCGAAGTTCTGGTCGGGGAAACCAGAATTTAATGATTTCAGAAGTGAAAGAACCAAATAAATTTTAGTATTGTACTATTTTTTCCCTCCAACGAGATCACATCATTACTGTAATGCGGTCCTCCGTAAGGTGGGGGCGGGGGATTATTATCAGGAATAAAGGTCGCCGGCGGTGAAAATAAACTCCGTCTTCTCTCCAAATCACATTATGCCGAGTACAAAAGGAATAAAAGACCACCTGACGACGCAGAAGGGCGCACGGCTGAAAGGGGGTATTTATAAGGAGGAGACAGGAGGTAGAGCTAGTCACAAGAAGTTCGCAAGAGTGAACGGCGGAGGACTTGGAAAAATAAGTGGGGAAAACGGGGAAGATGGACTCAGCGCCGCGGTACTTGTAAGTGCTGAATCAGGGCTGAGTTTTGACAAGAATTATGTGAAGACTTGAATCCACACCGGAGCACACAAGCGTCTTAATCGCAAATCATGAAACTGAGATTTTTAACCTTTTCCTTAATGAACCAAACATCGCTCAGAATTACCATAAGATTAATTTCTTTATATTATGTATAATTCAGTAGCGAACGTATCTACTGTTAGTCGATAAAATTAATTATAAGAACGGCTATAACATTTTATTGTTAACATCGGTATTATAGAATGTTCGTAGCGCCCGTACCGATCACATTCCTAAACTTAGATATCAAATCTTGGCTTGGATGTACTGTTAGATTTAAATTTTCAAATTCAGAGACGGAGGCGCGTTCTGCGTTGGGTTCGAATAAAATTCAGGTTTGGATAAATTTGGTTATTCTAAAGGGTACAATATCTGGCCGGTAATGAAGTGGATGTGAACATTAGAGGAAACAAGCTTTGAGAGACCGTTCATACCGCGAATATGACCGATTGCCGATGGCGAATGTAATATTTGCGTTTCGAAAGATTGCAATCAGCCCCCGCCACCTACGTCCTAATCCACACGCATTTCCCCCCGAAAGGGAGAACGTTGAAAGCCAGACATTTGTAAGGGCAAAAGAAACGCCGTAGGGTTTCGCCCCGAAAGAAATGTGGGAAGGGCTAACTGCCACCCTCAGAGGGAGAAGAGTATCAAACCATAATGCGGTTTTAAGTGCATAGCCCCGCGTGAGGTTCTTTTATTTATTCATAATTTCGAAAAATTAACATAGGATATAGACAGATATATGGAATATTTCCCTATTAATATAGGAGGACAAATAATTCCAGGACTGACGAAATTCAGCTCGTCGGTTGCTCAAAAACCGCTTAAGGGTGGTCACCTGTAGAGCCCTAAACTTTTTTTTATTACTGTTCAATTTCTTAAAGTACCAGATACATACAATTAAGACAACACTCACCGGTTGCGTCAGAGATCCAATTTTCCAATCTGAAACAGGGAATAAAAAACAAGAGTGTTAACTGCAAATAAACTCAGATTTTATTTATTAAACGTATAAAATTATTTATTCCACCTAGTGCTATGTAATACAATTCGTTCGCACTTTATTTTAACCTAATTTCTCGTATTCTACGATAACCGATCTCTGAATTTATACTGCGAGAAATTTCGGCGATTAAATCTTGAAAACGGAATCAAACGAAAAGCGGACTTTTCCTAGTTGAATTTGGCCGTCCGGCGGAAAAGCCTCGGAATAAATGACCGGCACTTTCTGATAAAAGTTTTCCCGAACCGTTTTTCTACTTTCTACCCGCCAGGAATTTAACCCAACCAAACTCCCCGCCCCGCCCCCCTTCGCCGTTAACGAGTTACGCTTCATTAGCAGAGTAAAAACTTCATTGGGCGAAGGGACGTTGGGATGGGGGGGCGGGGTACGGGTGGAGGAAAAAAAGCCTCGTTAAACATTACAACTTTTATTTTTAATTGGATGCCCGGTTTCGAAAACGTTCAGTCCGAAAAACAAAATTTTCGCGGTGCCGCGATTCGGTTCGGCGCGCTAAATTTGATCGCGCAATACAGATCCAAGTGACAAGTGAAATAATTTCCGAATAAGAGCCGAAATTTCCGACAGCTCAAATTGTCGATTTTGGGAATCCATTTGGAAGTTATCTGTTCAGCGGAAACATAAACCGGTCTAGAATTAAAAAACAACCTATAAGCTACTGACAATGGTGGGAAGCCGATATCGATCAAGCACAAGGCAAAAGGGCGAGAACAAACAGAAATTGCATGAATAGAATAATATAATATAAAATGAACTAGATATGGACATATTTATAAATATTTGCGAATGAAAGAATATATCACTAAATGGGTTCTATAATTGATCGTATTATTTTTCCGATTTTCTCCATTTAATTTATTAACCGAGTGCCAAAGTACCAATTTGACTTTCGACGAAGATTAACCGTGGAATGTAATAAAAGATTACGGCTTGCAATAAAGCGTATCATAAATGAATTATTTAACCGCGGGTGGGGGCAATATAAAGCCGGGACATCATTAAGTGCGCCCCACTCTGTAACAGGCTTGAACAACGCTTTGCCGTGGATTCATTTTAATTTCTAATTCTCGACTTCGCCAGTGATGAAAAAAAAGGATTTGCGCTTCTTTTATGCGTTTATGCGATTGCAGCATATTCCAAGGTGTCAGTTTTCATAACAGACTAAAAAATCCCCCCCCCCTAATTCATTATCAATTTTCATGTTTATCGACCACGAGATCGTTGAAATTAAGTAATCATTTTTTTAAATAGATTTAGTCTATTTATTTTTTAAATACAAAAACCGAACCCGAGATACAATATAATGGGTGTAAATATTCTTATAAATAACTCTTTTATTCTATTATAATACGAATATATTTTCAATTATGTTATATCTCAGTTGTTTTATCGTGTTTAAATTGCTTATTTAAAGATAAAATATCACAATTCCGTATTTAATTAAGTGGACATGTCACAGGCTCCGTATTGGACTACAGCCAGCGAAAATGCTGATGGTGAAACGAGATATTTATTCGATGTTCCCAAAATAATGTTATTTATTTTTTATTATTATAAAGGTTTGTAACTGTTGGTAGTGGCGAATATCCCGAATTGATTATTAGCTCAGTGTCGATGGAAAGACTCAAATTAATCAGTAGGCAAAAATATGGAAGGTTTCAATTTCATATTACTTACAAACACTGCTATGCAAGTGGTTAATTCTAGATTACATTTAAACCAGGATGTCCAAATTTCTGCCGAATGAATTCAGGAAACTAATTTTAGGACCAACGTGAATATTATTAAGTTTTTATGATTTACATGCAAATTTCATGGTGGTTAACGAGTAGGTTTAGCTCTGTTTTGCATTTTAAACGGGAATTCGTAAAAACAAAAAGAAAATTCAAAAAAACTGAAATTTAAGCCCGGGCGACGCAAATTTTAATAAAGCCCGATCGACCTTCGCTCGGTTGTAGAGGTCGCTCTGATGTCGGGTCTAATAGCGCATAGTTGGATCCAATGGACAATGCTCGGTTCGCTTTCAACTGCGCCCTTCCGGTGTTTCACAAAGGCTTTTCTCTCTTTTTTTTTTGTCCAGCTTCGGCCGATGGAAACTGCGCCCGATTTAAAAATACCCCGGCGTCATATGCGCCCTACAATTGAGAGGACACAGAGGCGGGGGCGATTGGGGAGGGGTAATAAAGCGGAACGGATAACAATTAAAAAACGCCCACTTACTTACCACTAGATGGATTGACTTTCGAATAATTACCAATAGAATTCGTGCTTTCAATTAGTTAATACAGTACCGGTCCCTATTAGCGATTATGTCAAACGAAAATAATAATGATGGGCATTGCGTAGACAAAACAAAGCAGTGAAATTCAGATATATATATATATATATATATATATATATATATATATATAGGAAAAGACTGTTGTCGTAATTAAGTGTTCGGTGGATTCGAGTAGCCGTACAAGTGGGGCAAAATTCCTGATAGAAACCAATAGAAACAACCCTAGGAACTAGAATAATAAAGAGTTTGTTCCTGTACAGTTGGTTAAAATTTACGCTAACGCCAAGAAATCTTCTGGTATCGTCAACAGCAATTTTTACTTTTATGAATTCTATAACTGAGCGGTATTTTATGAAAAGTCCTAGAAACTGTAAACGAATCGTGTCTTTGATTTAAATAGTGTTTCTTCCTTACTTTATTAGCCCGGGCCGGTACGTCTTGTGGATGAGGTCCCGCCGGAACGAAATAGGAAGCGAGACTGAGAGAGTCCCAACCCCTCCCGCTCCCACCCCCCGCCCGGCTATGACGTAATGGGACGTCACTGATGATTCCTGCCGCGGAGGAACCGGGGCTTCGTCGACTTTATCGTGCTTCCATAAAATTTACCGCATCGGGCATTATTCCCCCAACTGACGTAATCGTATTATTCCATTCGGCGTCGAATACGCGACGGCTAAGCCCTTAGGAAGAGCATTCTGTCCCCGGAGACTGTTTAAAGCTTAATTCCAGAATTATTAACGTTGCCGTAATAATAATAACAGTAAGTATTTTAACGATTCAGTTTCGTCTAAAAGAACTATGCAGAAAACTGGCACACTACTTTTTTAGCTTTTCACTCCTGGCCTTATTCAATAACAATTTTGAATATGATTTTATTTTAAACCTTTTTTTTTATTTTGTACAATCGACATTGAATGTTATAAGTACAACTGCAATGGAGATGGCACTTTTGAACAATTATGATCTAAGGGCTTGGAAGATCTCTAGGCCAGCGGCGTTTAAGCCGACGAAGGGGGGGGGGATAATGGATGCTTAAGTGGATTAGGATGAGGAGAAAAGCGGGAGTGGAACTTCAGGAATCGGGATTTTGCGATTTCGGTATGTTGAGGTCATGGTGGATTGTGTGGTTAGAAACATACCGGGGAGCATTAAGGATGATACGAAGGACTTTTAACTGAAATCTCTGGATGCGAGCGATGTCGGATGTCTCCTTGGAACCCCATAGCTCTACACCGTATGTCCATGTCGGTTTAAGTATCGCTTTGTATATTGTCAGTTTGTTACTTCAGGTCAATTTTGATGTTTTAGTAATGGTCTTAAAAGCCCACGTGAGTTTTTGAATATGAAAGAATGCAATATTGTTATGTATCTGACTAATGTAAAAAAAATGTTAACAGAAGTAACTTCAAGAACCGAAGCTGTAATATATTTCGGTCGAGCGAGTTAATATCAATTTGACAGGCGGACATGAAACGGCTTAGACTATAATGCGTTTAATTACCCGGCGTTGGCTGAGGACGACGTTCCTCTAATGTGACCGATCGCCCCGATTGAAACCCGAGGCCGTTGCATGTCACGTTGGTTCGACGTCCAACTCCGGACGCTAATGATAGCGTCCAAACCCTAAAACGATAGCTTCGGGCTACCGGGGCGGACACGCCGTCAGACAAGTATATGAGCGTTCAATTTCTCTACCCTCTAACAATAACTCCGGCTGAATTATTAGTTCAAAACAGTGAAAGTGTTTTCTCGTTACGGTACCGTACAATAAGTAAATACAACCCGGTGATATAAATAAATGTATAAAGAATATATGTAAGAAAGTTCAATTAGTTTTCATTTCATTTTCACCTATTAGAAAGTTTACAAATTGTTGCGTTGTACAACCGATCATAACGTGTAACTGAAAGTCTTTAAAAACTATTTTTTTACTTCACATATTCCTGATAATACTGTCCTGATAACTTGTACAATTTGGACCGGTCATGTCACCAATCCAATACCGAACTAACAAAAGATCGTTTTGCGTGGAGAGAGATTAGTTTTCGTCAAACTTTAAAATGATCGACCGATAAAACTAACGAATTTCTATTGTATCGACTTCGCCGAGGAGGCGGTGTGGCGTTTATCGTTTTAATAATTTCCTATCCGCCGTTTTCAATTTGCGAGAGCGATTTCCCGGAAATGAATTTAGCGAAATGAATAATAGAGTTGTATAGCTATACATTTCCGCCGGGGCGGCCGCCAACGGGAGCGTATTTAAATGCGAACTATTGATTTTCGGATTGACTGTAGGGTCTGGTTTCCGCGGCGTTGCTGGGTTTGGGTTTAGTTTGAAGTGAAAATTTCAAATCTCTCAACGAAATTCCGCTCCGATAAATGCATAACCGTATACTGTTGAGAGGAATCGCCGAAAATTCTTTCGAAAATTGAGGGCCGCGTTGCGCCAGTATCGGCTGGTTACTAGAATATTCAATTTTAATTAACGCGAATGGCTGTCCTCTTTCCTCCGAAAGCGTTGTTATTAACTCGAAAAGGGGTCATCCGTCGGATTTCGGGGCCTTTCATCTCCCGGAATCCCGGGTAATCAAACACCACCCCCACCTACCCCTCCCCGGCAACCGCTTTTGCGTATAGTTTCGGCACATTTCGGAGGTCTCTGAAAGCTATGCTAAACCGAAATTAGTTTTTGATCATTTGTAGAGTCTCTGCTCGTAATTAATTTACCGTAGTTTTCTCGATTCTAAAAGATAACTCAAAATCGCGAAATTTGGACCGTTTTCTGGAGGCCAATCGTATGGTACAAATTCTTCCAACCGGGTTTCGACGCTCCGACGGACGGTAACGTCCTTTTTTTCCACTTCGTCGTCGCCGACTCCCCGCGTATTTTAGGGCGGGAAATGAGGAAGCGAAAAGCCGGAGCATTCGGCCGCCAGATCACGTAGACCGGCGGAGCTCCCGCCGACGAGGGAGGATAACAAAGGGATTAAAATGTAGAGCGCGGGCCGTTACTAACAAGGGGTACCGGGGGGCCTTCCACCTACCCACCTTCCTTGGGGGGGGTAAGCTGTAATTAAAACCCGATTCCGGTTTGTGACCTCACTCATTTATTCCGGATCTCGGCGCCGGAAAGACACCCTTTATGAATTAATGTCCGGCTTAAGTGTCCAGTCTCATCCGCCGAGCTCCGAACTTTCAAATAATGACGGCCTTAACTTTGTTAAAGTTTGTGCGGGAATGTGAGTCGCTTCGGCGTATGGCCTATTTTTCAAGGGGGGGTCATTAAAATTTTTTCAATATAGTACCTAACGGACATTATTCGCAAAAATATTAGATATATTGTAATAATCTATTCCATTATTAAATTCCCGAAATTCGTTCAAACCTATACAAATATTACACCAGTATTTTTCACATTTAATACATGCTCTCAGGCCTCACCATATTTATATACGCCTTTTTCCTCTTATATAATCTAAAGCAGTGACCTTAAACAGGAAAACATCCTTAAAACCAGATGCCAAACTGGTTTTACAAAAAACAAAATAATAAAATTATAGGCAATATAATGTACTCTTGTCGTGTAATCTGCCCGTATTCCGTCTCCTATTTTATTGACTATGTATAGATAATAAAAAAGACTTAATCATTATTTATTCAACTAAATTTAAATGGAATTCCTGTCGTATTTTGATGTCACGGAGAATTTATGATCAGGTTGGTGACATTTAAACGAGACAAATTATTTCCCCACGTCCATTAACTATATTGCGCCTTGTCCCTTGTTGTTTGCCCAGTCGGAAACTTCTGGGCGTTCGCTGCCCCAGTATTAGTTTCCAGCTCAAAGAGGACCGCTAATATTATCGCTTTATTAATTCCTTAATTAAGCTCCGGACCAAACGCCGAGACTGTAAACTATCGGTTTTCGGTCCAGATACGGTTCGGTTTTAGCTTTTTTACTATCGTCAACAGCATCCAACTGGCGACCACCGACAGACTTTATGGTGTTTATTGCTGACAGTTGGGTAAGTGGCAGGTGGGAGAGTTAAATGAGAGCTCATAAAAGAACCCCCCCCCAGAGAGAATTTTATGACAGGTCGTTACGCCAGCAGGGCTTTACACACTTGTAACGATTCGTCGTTGTGACTTTGGCTTCTGGAACGAGGGTTGAAAAAAATGCTAAATTTTATTATTATATTTGGACGAAAATGTATTGTTCAAGTTCTAGCGTCGAAAGAGGCCGAAAGTAATCATGGTTTATGAACCGGTCCCGGGCTTATGGCCCGGACACCCCCGAAGGCCACACCGGAATAAATCTCTCCCCAGATGTATGGGGGAGTTTCATTTCATTCCGTGCCCGCTGGGACCCATAAAGCCCTCCTATATTAACGCAACAAATGTTACTCTTCCCTTTATTTCTTTATCTGGACAAAACCCACTGGGCAGTTAATTACTTCTTATAAGCGTCTAGATCCGTTAATAGAGACAATGGTTTGAACGGGTATTATGTCTTATACAACTATTTTACATAACAAGCAACCAGCAAGAACATATAAAGAGTGAGTAGTGCTTTTTATTCTCTCTAATTGTGAGTCATTATCCAGTAGTTTCATTTTTATATATGTTTACCATAGATTCGGTTACAATAAATTAAAATATTATTGTATAAATATTTATATATAAATATTTTCCCCAGAACACGAAGGAATTCATAATAATGTATGTATTCCTATGAGAGTCCGAATAATGATAAAAACAGTATCGAACATTTTCTAGACATACATAATTGTAAATAATTGTTTAACCGAGTGCTACTTAACGCGGTGAGGGTAAGTAAACCGTGAAAAATGTAAGGAAAAGACCGATTTGTTCAAGGAAAACCTGAGGTCGAAAAATGCGAATCGGTCGGCTAAGACCGGGCATTCAACAGGGGGGAGGGCCTACGTGACCGGATGACCTCTAAGTCACCTCTGTCGTTGTCTAGAAAAAATTCAGTATTCTCACACTTTCAGCTCCTACGGCCAGTGCCGAAGCTTAGTGTACTGAGACACAGGTTCGACTGCGACCATTACGAGAGAGCTTATATTAAATTAAATTATATTAAGCACTTCTCTAACATCTCCATTCATTCCCGGAGCACATGCAGTCCGTTTGTATCCTGTGTCGTTTTATTGGCCCAGTAGCACTCTTCTAACGCTACACATTGTATTGCTTATACCACAGAATAATATTTATTGGAGGCGAGTAGATTTGAATAAGTGATGACCAATTCTATTCGCGTGCTGTCTGTACGACGATTAGGCGAAATCTGTGGACCAACAAATTTCTGTTTACTGGAGAAAACGATCTTGTCCACCCGGTAACATCCGTGCGGAACTTTAAGCGAGTGTTGAGCCCGTTTCGCACTGTCCCCGACATCATATTTCCGGACGCATGCGGACCACTTTACAAGGCGGGAATGCAATATCATTCGGGGACAAAATGAACTCCGGGACATGAGTGCTGGGAGGCATCATTACGGATAATGCAGGCCCCGGAAATTTATTCCCGGCGGTGTTCTACCGTTTGAAAAATTGTTTTCGGTAGCGAGCGGGCCCCCCTTTTTATCGAATAACCCCCACCCGTACCACGACCCTCCTAACGGATTTCCATCCGCCTTTTCCTAAATAAGGGAATATTATTCCTTTTTTTTTCATTCGGATTCTTTTTTCATTTCGTCCCCATCGGACTTACAAAGCCTTATTGTCGGGGCCGGCGCTCGGTGCGAATCCCTCACGGCTTCCAATGCCTAAGTACGTCGTTCTTCAGTCCGCCCACCCAGTTATCTGTTACCCAGACGTTGGGGATAAACCGCGTATTATTCCGCCTGTTTCCTCCTCCGGGGCCTAAGGGAAAGTAACACTGAGTGCGTCTATATTCGGAGTGGGTTCTCAGTTTGGGCAGACGCCTTAATAATATTAGAAACTCCGAATTGCAGTATAAAAATATAATATTATTTATAAAGCTACTTAACCTTCATCCACCTGTCCTTTGACGTATTTTGCCTTCCCTAGAATGACAAATATTAATATTTGTATTCGAATTATACAGTTCTAGAGCAATAATTCCAACGGCCATGCCGACTGTGGCACCTCCCAGAATATAAAAGCAAAAATTTTTTCCCCTAATTTTGAATAATGTTTAAATGCAGCCCTTGCATGCTAAACTGTAGCGTTGGGCATATATCATCAAGCAAATTAAATGCTGGTCACGCTTAAATATTTTCATTGTTATTGGAACAAGGGAAATGGGGGGGTGGTGGGGGAATTGTTTGAGAAGAGGTTTCATGGCGTGGCGATTATTAATGTGACTGGAAACAGCATTGAACGGAGGAGAGTACGCCCCCTCAACCCCCTCAACCTCAACCCCCGCGAAGCGTTAAATCCGGCATAAATTCTATTAGCCGCCCGTAAAATACGCTTCATTCTATTTCACGGGCCATCAATTGCCCAATTATCGGACGCCGGCTCCGAATACCCGGGTCTTTCTCTTTTTATTCTCCGTTCGAGCGATTTAAAAGCTCAATAAACTTTCACTGCGGAACGGGGGGGGGGGTTACTTGAAATGTGCGGTCACGTGATTGAGAGTCTGTAGGATTTCCTAAATAGTTTAAAATTCTGAAGAAATAGGCAATCGAATAGTGTAATAAATCAGGATTTGTCAGGAATATTCTGAATGTTCTTCGATTACAAATTTAAACACAGAAACGCTTAAATCCTTACGGTTTAATTAAGAGAAATGGGGACAATGCAATGTGAAGCGCAATCCTGTCCGGTGATCTATGGTCACACTGCCAATTAGCGGGATTTTATAAAATGAATTTAAGCAACGAACGGGGTCGGGTTCGTGCGCGGACGGGAACAAAAAAATAAGTGATTTCTCCCCCGAAGGCAAAAGGTCGGCTGGATTGTGAACCCCAATTTGCCTAATTGGTGTCGGCAATGAGGCCGGCCAGCGTTTTATCGAAAAAAAAGAGAACCGTTCGCGAATGCGCGATGTTTTATGCATCCCCGAGGTTTCGGGCGAATTTCGGACCGCTCACAATTTTTCCCGTATTCGTAAAACATAAATTTCTAACAAATGCGTTACTAAAATACAATTAATCGAATCAGTTTGCGCCCCAGAAAATCGCGACCTTGTAAACAACGAAAACGGTTCAGGGATAAGGAATGAGGGAAGGGAAATTCCAAACCGGCCGACTTTAATCTGCGAAACGCCAGATTGAGTTTCAACTGTGCGTAGAATGCCGGCTGAAGCTTTTCGGGAGAATGGACTAAATGTAGTATTATAAAATGCAAACTATGCGACCTAAGCTAAGCTTCGCTCGCCGAAAGTTATTCAAGACGATATCCCGCGGAACCGATAGACCCGGGGGAGACCGAAAATTCTAGAAGAGCATATTTATATTTAAACCTCGCACCTTAATATAAATTCTTTCGCGTGCACAAATTTCACGAGGAACAATAAGATATTCATAGCATCGAAACGGATCGAACGTTCAAGCAACGGAAGTAACAGAATCGAACTGTCCTTCAAGGTTTGATGGATCGTATCTGTTAAATAATTGAAGCGACAATGCCGCACAGTGTACACAGTGTTTTTTTTCTGGGATATTTCCGAAGTTATGAGGATGGATTATGAAAATTGAGGGCTGCACGTACCCCTGAACTCGGCCATTGATCGGCTTCTGTTGTGTACAACTCTGTTCCCTTAGTTATATCGATTCAGTTTCCGCTACGTTTTACGGCTGAAGCCCTGAGAACGTTTCCCTGTCGGCACTATAAAATTGCCGACAAGTGCCCACAAAAAATGAGAGAACGTTCGGCATAAATGGATAAATTAATTTAAAGAAATTGAATCGTAAATTTGCTTGAGCAGCTTATGGGTTCATGTGGATTTCGCATAGCTCAGACAGAACTATAACATCTCCTTCGTACGTTACTATAATTCGTCAATGGCGTTGAGTCCGATGCAGCAATTCTGTCATTCTACATAATGCACACTAACACTATGTTGGATCACTTTCATCGACATGATTCGATGTTTTTGGTCTACAATAAATCCCCCATTGAGGGGATTTTTCTATCTGCCAATCGACAAATATCCTCTTCATCGAAGAAATTGGATTCTCCGTTATTCAAAGGTGGACCTCTCGTTGTCGTCACCCCAATTAAATGAACACAACATCCGAGGGGGTTCGAATCTCGGGTTTTGAAAGGCAGATATAATTTCGCCCGCCCGAATGAATGCCAGCTTAATTCCCCGCCCCCATCAACGATGCGAGGTTAATTTAATGAATTATTTGTCCACTTACAAAATCCGAATTGTTAATTCCGCACCAAATAACATCGAATAATTAATTTAACGAAGGATCCCGATTTAATTCTATTATTAATCCCGGGGTGATCCGATTTAACTCAATTAAAGAAAATTAAATACCGCTATATTGGGTTCGTATATAATATTTTAAATCGATTGTTCGTATCTTTACCTGTACATTCATTGATTTAAAACCGACTGCCTGAAAGTGTTTACGAACCTGGCGTTCCTTTCTATACGATAAAAATTATAGTTTAACATACCTGTTTTATTGTCTACCGTAGATTTGTTGTGTTTCTGTCTCCTATCGCTGGTTTCGTCTTTCGCTAGACCGGTTTCGGCCGCTCGCCGCCTTCAGTAGCGGTGTTAGTCACTATCGGAACTTTGGATGTTTTTCGGGCATACTCACTGTGACTAACACCGTTACTGAAGACGGCGAGCGGCCGAAACCGGTCTAGCAAAAGACATTACAAGAAATCCCTTATTTATCATTTTTTGGCCTGTGTTAGGGTGACGACATCACTGTCACTGTTCTTTGCGACATATAATAAATAACCTAATTATTCGACGGTGTTATTAATGGTATATTTCACCTGCAAGGATTCAGAATATTATCGTCTTGGGACCTCGGGAGAGAAGGGAAAATCCGAAACCGGTCTAAGTTTTCTATATCAATTGTGAGGATGTCGTCGATTAATCAATAGTCGGTAATAGACTCTTCCATAATCGATCTTCTTTTACTGTTATTCCTGATGATTAGGCCACTAACGGTTCAGAATAATTCCAATGGTTTCTGCGCCTCCTTGTTTCCGATCCAGTACCCGGGCGGGATTTTAATGTGGACAAAATTACATCAGTCCGGCGGAGCGGATAAATGCATCCGCCGTGTAAATTCAACATTAAAATCGATGCTGGCACATTGAATTGCGTACAGGGAATTCATTTATGCCGGATAGGAACTGACGCTGTTAAGTTTTATATCCTGTTTAGTGTACGAATTCGAGGCTCAATACTATCGCACCTGTGGCTCCCCGCCCCGAATTAAGGTTCGATTTTAAGACCACTGGTCGTTAAATTGGTACTCTCTAGAGAAATACCAGGTCGTAACAGGGACGTAATATCACAGATTTCAGTGTCTCGTTTTTAAATGTTCTGAAAATTGCCTATAGGAAAACTGAATAAGAAATACAAGAATGAATTGATGGGACTTTAAAACTTTGCATGATCCTGATTGTACATTATGTTGTCGGAATTTTATTAACTTCCAAATATTCATCGGAATTCTTTGTACCCGTACAAATTTTCTGTATATTCGCAAGATTTATTGGTCGATTCATCAGATAAATTATCTGTAGTAGGTTGGATTCTGAACTGAATTTTAAAAGATTAGTTATTATCATAAAAATGGACCTTTGTCTGGCGGTAACCAATTTGATGGATAATCAATGAATTTGTTATTGATATACTCCAATCAATATTAGCAAATATTTATCAGATTCCAGTAGATGTCGTGAGACAAGGAATAGGAACATGGCAAACGGGAAAATAGAGTAAAAGTAGGTTCATCTGGCGGAGCGATTCACTTTCAAGGTCTGGCTAGCCACTGGTTCAGGGTCAGTGGCCAAGGTCACTGACGTCACTTCACCCGTGACATCCTCCGGCGCGAAGACTCCTGAAGAAGTCGCAGAAGGGGACCGAACGTCCTGTAAGCCTGCAAGGTTGCAACATTGCAGCCGTAACAGAACATTGTTTATAAAACAAAAATACGGGCTTCGGTTAACAGCCGACGGAAGTCAAGGCTCAGACGGAATGCGGCCGCGTATGATGGAATAGAGATTGGAATTTATTTAAAATAAGATCACCGCAAGCGGGGGGAAAAGCTTCGGTAGGAAAAGCGTTGAGAACCTGAGCCGGTGCTGGATATTGAAATGTCTCGAAGGTACTTCGATATAAGGTCTTGATCCCTCGGCCCAGATTCTTATCCCTTCTATATTGATTGACTGGGAGGAAATAAACTTGTGATATAGTAATCGGAAAAAGAATAAAACGCCCTTTTGGACCGAGTGGTATAATAACTAGTAAATACGTCTGAAATATTCTATATCGGATATTCCGCGTTGTAAAACATAAAACTAAACTGACATTACACTGATGACTTTAGGAGTCAACTGAAGAAGGCGTGAAGTCGAAACCTGTCTATAGCTTGGAGCCAAACATTGGAACGTTCCCGCCTCAGGAATACTCGGTTCCATTGCGTCGAAAGTGAAGTTTATACCTTTTTCGGTATTGAATCCTGCAATCGGTCCGAAAATACGGAGAGTTTCGTTGCCAACGAACCGTTACGCTGGGCAATTAATTTGGAGCCGATTCATCAACGAGAGTCGGCCGAATTGTGAACTAAGGAAACACTGGGCACGGGCCGCTGAATAAAGTAACGGCTGAGGTCACACGATTTGTTTTATTATTCCCGCCAGTCAGTTGGAACAATTAAAGCTCTAATTACAGTACGGAGTAAGGGGAAGGGTCTGAAGAGGCCTCGGGTTTGTTTTCGCCAGTTTACGCTCGTTAAGTGGGCGTTTCGTATATTTTTCATTTCCGAAACAGACATTGGACGAAGCGAATTTTTCCTCCATCGTAAACGGAACCAAATACGAGTTCCCAAGCGTATAACGTTACTGAAAACGGACATGCTACATATATTTTACTGTTATTAAACGAAAACAACTCGGGTTCAGTTTTAAAATCGTCATAGACGCCGGCTAATCTAAGGAATAACTTTCCTGTTCTATCTTTGTTTGTGATTTTTGTATTCAGACAATGACTGCTGATGACGACGGCGATAGACCTAAAATAGTTTTCCGGCCAAGAGATAACGAACTTCGTCTGATTGTGATCAGTGAATATTAAGTACGGAACCGGTGAGTGGTGATCGGCCATTATCGATTCCTCGGACTTACAGATGTTTAGGCGTTTCGCCATAATTAGGTGCGGGGTTGTTGGGTAATACTTTCGACTTTGCTTTATAGGCATTTTATTGTGAATACTAAGCTGAAACGTAGGAACGTCGGAAAGCTAGAAGCGTATATTCATCCACATAAATACTGTGGGGGAGGGGATGCTGTCCAGGATCATATAGGACCCGTCGGCGGTGAAAAGCGTTTTCCATTTAGTTTCGAAAGGCGTTGACAATATCGTGAAAAGGTTCCAGTCGGGCGTTAAGAATGGGGAACCTTTTTTTTGACCGGGAATTAAGAAATTGTCTCTTCGGGGTTTTCCGACGCCGCTCGAGAAAGGCCTCTGACGCATCAACAATATAAACTCATTTTCTCGCGAGATGGGGTTTTCTGAAAAGCGACGGCCGCGGCCCGTCCGAAAGTAAAGAGTGGCCCGAAATCGGATTCGAGAGCCCGAGATTATCCGGAATGTCGCTTTTCACGCCGTAAAATGTCCCCGGCTCGGGGTGCGGCGGGGTGGGGGAAAAACCTCATGACGGGAATTTCGGCTCCGGTCGTTTCGCGATAGGGCAACGCGGGGTGAAAGACCCCCAGGGGCCTCGGCGCGTTATCTCCCCTACCGGACAAACCTGTTCTCACTTTCGTACTGCCTCCTGAACAGGGCCCCTACACGCCAGTTTATGCCGCATAAAGCTTAGGACCGTTGGACTAATCGGGATTCGTAGCTGTCCAACAACAAACAACCTTGAGAAGGATATGCCACTATTTTCCTTAAACTTTACTAAAAGACATCAAAACTGACAGTAGACAACAAACTTACAATACACAAATCCATTTTAAAACCGACATGGACTTACGGAATAGAGCTATGGGGTTCCGCTAAGAAATCCGACATCGCCCGCATCCAGAGATTCCAATCAAAAGTCCTTCGTACCATCCTTAATGCTCCCCGGTATGTTTCTAACCGAACAATCCATAATGACCTCAACATACCGACAGTCGACGAAGTCGCAAAATCACGCTTCCTTAAATTCCACTCCCGCCTCTCTCCACATCCAAACCCACTCGTTCAGTCCCTTTCCTCTTCTACCCATCCACTATCCCCACCACGACGGCTTAAACAGAGATCATCACCTCGGGCTGTAGTTAAAACATGTCAAAAGCGCCATCACTGGGTTGGTTTCTTTTCAAGACACGCGGAAATAAATACATGCATCAATTGCGCCCATAACTGTATAAGTTGATTGTGCAAAAATAAAACAGTTAAAAAAACTTTACTAAATAAAAAAACCATTTTCAAATAATTCCACCAATAAACCACGAATATAAGACTGCGAGTGTATTCAATAAGTATTCAGTTACTTAAGAACTGCATGTCCGATTAAAAGGAAAATCGAGCTTAAAAACCATAAAAATAAATTGAGAACATTACGCAGATGACCTTCATGGTCGACTGACGAAGCCAACAAGCCGAAACCCGTCTAGCTTAGATCCAAGCAGTAGAACGTTCCACAGCACAAATATATCTTACCTGGAGGATATGGTTGTTTTCCATATTGGGAAAGAATGAATCTTATTCTGAATAATCATTCAGCTCGTGCAGAAGTGCATTCCGATTAAAACAGAAGAGACTTAATATGGATTTAAAAAATAGAGAACCTCGGCTGGAACCCGGACCTACAGAACGAAAGTGTAAATTGTGGCGTGACACGATAATTGAATAAGAATTATACGCAGATTCGCAACATCTTCTTTCTGAATATTTATAGTCCATAATTTATAATTGTCTCCGATGATACTTATATGGGACGAAACAAATAAAAGCGGCAACGTAGAGAAAATAGCCCCCGTATTTAATTTTTTGAAGCCACCAATCGATTATGAGGAAATGCAAAGTTGCTAATGAACGCAGTCAAGAAGAATATACGTCAGGCGCAGATTGCAGATCATTACGGGGTTTTCACGGTTTTTCCTTTCCGGTGGGGGCGAAATTAAAAGTCTACATAATTTCACTTCCCCATAACTTTCCACTTATATAAAAATTGGAACAATTAGGTCCGGTACCGGCACGGAATCGGTCCGTTTAATTAGGATCATCATCAAGGATAAATTACTAGTAATTAATAGTATATTCAAAAACTCGAGATAAAGAAGACGAAGTAGGGTTTACTCAAACCCGGGGGACAATTTAAACGAGGCAGTCCAATAAGGTCTTCGGTCTTTCCTTTACTCGGCGGGCGAGTGGAATCTTCCGCGCGAATAAAAGTCTTTAATTTGCGACAGGAAGCGAGCGGGATAAAAAAAAATCCCGACCCACTTTCGTTTCTTCCCTTCCACGAGTTCTAATTTGTCTACTCCGGTCGACGATTCTTTCGGAACTGGAAAGGGGGGCTGGGGAGGGGAAGTTTTTCCCCACTCGAAGTCGGTACGAAAGGTCCGGCGAATAATAATTAAAACCCGGTGAACCGTCGAAGGAGGAAGCGACTAGCCTCCGGGGGATATATTTTATTGGAGACTCTCTTTACTTTCTCCGGTACGATATACGATTAGATTTGTAATGAAACAGGACTACAATAAATGAAACGAATATAGCAGATATGGATCATCTACTAGCCTTGCAGGTATACGGCAAAGATTACATCTGGTGACTAAATATATTATGTTCCAAAGTTATACCTAAAGTATTTAAAAAATCGTGAATTCTTCTCGGTTTTGTTAAACAACCATCATAGCTATTACCTGAATATGTTATATAATTCTGTCTGTACGAATGGCCATTGGAAATGATATAAATAATATTAAAAGACGGCGGCTAACCTATTTTCGGACGCTGGGAATGTCGCAGAGTTATTATTTTACGAGGGCGCACATTCGGAGGCTTTTATCGCCGGCTGTAAGTGCCGGACAGACGCGGGTATATGGACTTAGTCCAACTTTATTATTGGAGTCCGGCTTTTAATTCCTCCGGCAGAAAATATCGACAACTATTCTTCAGTATCCATGAGACGCGGGGAGTCCTGCGAATTGTTCGTTTTCGATTTATGCGAGATTTTATTACTCCGTTATTTTTATTATTTTATTTATTTATTCGAGCACGATTCCCCACCCCCTGCCCCATCGCTGGTCCATTTTCGTTAGTGAAGAGGGTGGAAGTATTTTACGACCGGTGGCACCTTCAGAGGGGTAATGCGCCGCGGTGAACGATCGGTTTTTATCGCGCCCCGACATCTTTTCGTTTAACGATCCCGGGGGGTGCGCACCCTTTTATTGGGTCGAGGGTGAACACCGAGTTTATCCGTTTTAACATAAATTGAGGTGTATCGCTGACTGCCAGTCGGCACTCTGAAGGCACGCAACGTATAAATGGAGGAATGTAAATTGACGACAATAAGGCATGATGTACACTGTATAAACTGTTGTATATTATTCCATTTTTACTTCGTCCTGGAGAGGGCGTGATGGCATTCTTTCACCTGGGCGCATGCGCACAACGACAGGCCTCGCCAATGCAGAGGAGCGTTGAGCAATCCATGCCCTTCAGCAAGCAGCAACACGCTCATGTTCCACTGTGCGAGGTGGATTGCCCCGGGCACGAACTGGTACCGCCGTTTTATCCACATCTTCGTCCATCCTTCTACAAGCTTCACCAATCAGAGACTAACTATATACCCCTGTAGCGGATGGGCCAATTTCCGGCGCTCTGACGCTCAGTACTCTGGTGATACAACTATTACAAGCTCTATTGTCTCTATTCTCACTATTGCACTCTACGTGCAATTACCACTGCGCCTTATTACGCCTTATAAAGAAAAATATTTAAGAACCGATAAAGATATCATACAAAGCCCCACCAAATACTTCAGGGTAGAAAATGTACTTCACTGCATTAATATTCCCTTATTATAATCTGATCGAAAATATTAAGAACTTGCGAAGTTGATCATTTTTAGTGCAGAGAGGGAATTCTAACGTATTCGCAATACCCTATTGTATATACTATGGTACAAGATAGAGCCCATTACTTGATAAAGGGCTCATAATTTATGGTATTAGAGTAAGATATATTATCACTTTAATCTGATTTTCTGCCTACTATTTTGTTGTCATAATTTTATAACTACTATTTATGGTTCAGTTCAGTGATAGGATGCGTGAGTGGCAGTTGAGGTGGTTTGTGTTCCTTCTCTGGACGAAATTCTACTGACGACGTCGGAGAAGCCCACGATATTGCCCGGTTGGCCCACCCATAAATATATAAAAAGGAACATTCGTTCTCATAAACGATTTCTAACTACAAGAGGATTTCAATTCCGCCTCTAATTGGGGCGCATAATTCTTCCCCGGGCCTTTTTTCACCGCTTAAAAAGTAAAGTATTTCAGTGGCAATTTAAGTCGCGAAAACTTTATTTCTCCTCCTCTTCCCTGTATGCTAATGCCCCGGGCAATTTCCAACATTCGACTTTCGGTCGGGGTCGGCGCAGAAAAGGACCGGCAATTAGGAACTGGGAAAAGGAAGGCGGGAGGGGGTAAAGGAGGTGTAATTAACAGAATTTGTAGAGAAGGGTTAAAAGCGGTTGTTATAGGGGACCGAATTCGGGCCCTGGCACCGGACAAAGAACGCATTGTTCCCCGGCCGACGTCCTCCAGACTAGTTTACATTGATTTCAACTTTTATTTACACATCTTTGGCTTCCAGCATACCCCTTGCCATTATTCCACCGATAACGAACCATTTAAATACGCACAATGAGCCTCACTAACATTATGTTTCGCTAGTTGGAATATCAGATTAAGTTAAGTAAGTTTACCCCGTGTTAAGATTTTGCTCGAATGGGCAAAAATTTGCATAAATATCAGTCCCTGATTCTGAAATAGTAATGTAAGGAAATTATTTTCGGCAATGATTAGGCTGATAAATGTTAACACATTTCTTTTGATACCCGGTTTACCAATTTCTATTGAGATCATTTAATATTTTTGTCATAGTAACACATTCATATCGTCATAATGGGAGCGGAAGCATATTTCTCGTGTTTCAATTTTTAATGAATTCTCTCCTCTAATTGAAATGCAATTATAACTTGATATAATTGAAGTTCCCGTCAAAAAAACTATTTCCTGAAAATTTAGTATATATATTGCGACACATACGTCCCAAAATTAAATTTCCTTCATTTCCAAAAACCGTAAATTTCCTTCCTTGTCAAAAATATTCAATGGATCGCTTGTATTTAATGCGCCTCGCTGCGTTTAAAATCATAATGATTTCCTATTAATTACATGAAAAAATGGGGAAGATTGATCGAACTATCATAATCAACCCAACGGCCCAACGAAACGAATTAAAGAGAGACAGCGGGTCGCCGATTTTACATGTCATTAAGGTTATACATATATTTATTTATTTATTCGAGTTGGACGGTTTTGAATTAATTGAGGGTGGCCAACACGGCCTGTTTTGCCCGCCACAGTCCAATTTCTCCGTACAACAAATGAGTCCATTACAAATGCAAAACATGGAATAACAAATAACAGCGGAGGGCGGACCCCTCAAACTTCCGACCGTGTCGATATTTCTTCCTCCAGTTTTAGTCAGGGGCCGCCCTACTCGGCGCGGGTTCACCGTATCCTCGAATTCACCTGCAACTTTACAAATTTCGAGGCATCGCGAAAACTAAATAAACGCAATATCCAGCCCAGAAGAGCCTAGAGAACTTATGTGACCTAGACGCTATTGACGACATCCCATCAATCAATTGATTTCGACAGTTTCGAATTGAATACGTTTCGAGCGTATTGAGTCAATACTGAGGGGGAAGGGATCCCTTTGCGTACGCTGCGGCAATAATTAGTTGAAATTTGCGATTGAAGTTCCGTTCGCCTCCGGAACCCCAGCCGTTGCCCACATCACTCTGACCAACGACCCAGAGGCGATGTCGGAGGCGACATCGGAATTTCAAGGGGTCGAATTGTTGCGTACATTTTCCTACAAGAAAATATTTTTTTCTCTCTCTCTTTTATTGTTACAACTGTAAAATGATACAATAAGCAACATTGATATAATAGACAACAATTGGAGGAGAAACCCACTGGTTTCCCCCCCCCTTTTTATTACTTTTTTTTAATTTTTAACATTTAGGCCACTTCCTTTTCTGGCGTCTTTAAGAACATGTTTTAAAATAAATATATTACTCGAGCAATGTCCTCATTCTTCAGATCTTCTGTTTCACTGATTCGGCCAACCGGTTTCGGCGCTGGTCCGCTTTGGAACCTCTCGTTCTGGAAAATTTGGGTTTTCCTTCCCTAAATATTTAATGGAAAATTAACGAAATATCCTGCCCGTACTGCCGGGAGCTTAAATATCCATTGCGAGTACGCTGCATCTGACATCGAAATTTCAGACAGTGATCAAGTGAATTACTTTCCAAGCCGTTCTCATTGGGATTAAGAGCCTTGGTGCCCTTATAATTAAGATGGGCATTTCTGTTTTAAAATAAATAGGTAATATTATGCGGGTCATGTCGTCATTGTTCAGACCTCCCGTTTTGCTGATTCCATCCTAACTTTCTCACGAGTTGAAAGATATTTTCGTCATTTTATGACACGCCCGTTTGGAACATCTCTCTATTTCTCTCTCTCTGCAAAATTCAGTTTTCTCTACCCCATATTAAATCATACAATAGGTCGGGCGGTGAATAGGGAAATATCCCATGCCAAGTTACAGCTCAGCCCCCGCCCGCCCCCACTGATACCCGGGATTATACCCTGACTAATGAAATACGACCGGGGCTGTGTATCTGTTCTTCCGTCCGAGCGGTCGGTACCCCGATTACACGGCTGGACACCTCCGTTGGCCGCGGTACCGCGGGCCGCAGTTCAAAACTGGCTTCGGAAAGGAAATGGCGGAAGGGAAAAAGTCGCGGGAGGAGAAAAGGAGCCCCGACAACAATGGGACATGCGGAGGGGGTTTTGATGGGGGTGGGAGGCGGTTCTGGAATCGAGGAACGCGCCACCCGGGAATGGGATATGTCAACTTGACTGACGTATGCGTCGGCGCTCCTAAGAAGGAGGAGAGAACCCGCCGTTTATTCGGTCTAATGACTTCTGGTGGCCCGACATTTTTCCTCCGCCCCCTTTAGAAAACAATGTACAGCGCATCGTACAAAATTCAACTCGATTCAACACTTTTGTCGTATTAAAATCGATTGACTATTTCGAATTTCCCGATGAACAGACTTGGGAGTCGTAAAGACGTCAATATATCCCACCGGGTGTGCAAGTAGCGATGCTGAAATCAATTTCCCATTTCCTATTACCACGGGATTCACGCGGAATTAAACAATTTACAATGTATAGACTGTATAGTTATTTTACGACATAAAAAAAACAGTGTTTTTTTTGCAACTACTGTTCAGGAGACCATATCATTCCGTTTTTTGGTCGGCTTTCGCCTTCAAAATTTTGCCCGAGTCCACAAATCCAAATAAGAGGAATTGCCAGTGTGACAGCCTCCTTTACCGGGACCCTTCTCACCGACGTTAGCCCTGATCTGTATGTAATCGTTCTGTGTGTAGGATGGAGTTAACGGGGCCGCGTTTGGGGTCGTCGAACCCATACACAAGTGCACCTCCGGTGACCCTCCCGGGAGTGTCGGGAGTTGGGAAAAATTAAACGTGTAAAATCCCAACCTCGTTTCTGGCAGCTTATCTCAGCACTTCAAGGTATAACATTACTGTATATGAAACTACATATACCTTATTATCCAACAGTACAATTTTCAGAAAATCAACTGAAACTGAAACTGGAAATGAAAACTCAAGGTTTACGTAAATTAACAGGTGGTTCAGGTCATGATGAAGCTGTATTTTACATTCTTAAATTTAATTTGCACTGTCCTCGAAGGATGTTTCTTCACAAAAACCAATAAGAAAATAAGGACTTCTGAAATAGAAATTTCACTAATAAAAGTCCTATCGGAGGGGTAAGGGTAAACATCCGACCCATTACAATTTCTGTTTTAATTCTGCAGATCAACTGTTCACTTGCAAACAACGGGTCTCACTTAATACAGCGAACTTCATTACGGCGCGTTCACCCTGGCTAACTTTAAATTCAACCCTCTCACGAAAATGTATTCAAATAAGAGTCGGGCAAGTGCAAGTAACTCATTTAGCGTTCTATCTTGCAAATTAAATGTTTTTTTTAAATAAACTACTTTCCTATTGAGGAGGACGGGGCGAAATTATTTTTAATTGTACCCGGTTTTCGTAAAGTTCATATTCATTGTTTTCAAACGGCGAATTTTCAACTAAAATTCAATTGCGGAAATTACGGTAGAGAAATGTAACGAAGCCCGGAGTTTGCACATTAAAACTTTTGAGGCGTTCTAAATTCAGTTTTGATGATGTAAATAGTTCTGTATTTACCCCCGGTATAAATAAATAGCATAATTTAGTGCTAAGTAAAGTACACGCTTCAGTTGTACCGAATTGTCTGTATATTGAATAGTTTTGGAGTATTTGGAGACCATTAGTCTGCTAGTAACGGAGGCGTACCCATTGTGTTCTAGAGATTAATAAGCACAAGAGAGACAGAGGGAGGTCAGTAAATAAGACCCTTAGCGAAATTGATGAAATATATATCCGGAAATAAGTTTTGAATGAGGGGCATTAACGTCGGGCTCGCTGCCGACAGATCCACGTTTGAACGTTCGAAAGTGCCTTAAATTATTGACGACGGCGGAAAGCCCCCGTCTGTCAACTGCAAACATGTCGGCTGTGCATATAAATTACGGATGAGGCGTTAACAACTGTCTACGAACATCAGTTTTAACCGTTTGCCGAGCTTATTCGTACGGACACCGGTTTTGTCGTTAATCAAACAGAAACGAGTAAACTACAATTACCGTTTATCGAATGAACAATCGATTATTGAGAGATATTCTGGCACGCGTATTTGCCAAAGGAACAGATGAGACACAAATAAATTCCTACAACTAGAGGTTTAGCGCGATGAAAACAACTGGCATGAATCTTATTGAGTATTTTGATGAAAGTTTTGTAAAATTATTCCGCATGAAGAAGCTCTATGTCCTTGCACTAATTGGCAATAAATTCTAATTATATTTAAATTTTAAGAATTCTTTTCACCGTCCAATCTGACTACCGGCGATAAGCTCCCTTTTGGTCGAAATAAACGGGAATTACACGTTGAATTTACTTTTTTTCCGACTATATTTCTTTCGGCGTCGCGACGACGGGCCAAAGGGGGCGATGCCAGCGTCTGATAAGGGTACGCGGCGTTTCGTCGCCTTTTCTTTCTTCCGTTGGCTCTCCGCCACAGCGTACGCGGTACATCCGATTGTGTCCCGCGAATTTCCTAATTTTAAAATCTCGTAATTCCACGACGGGAGACCTTTATACGCAGAATATGCCGTTATTCGGTTCTGTAGGTGGGGGGTTCAGGCCATGCCTTATTCATACGGGGCGTTCGCCTACTGTTGAATACCGAGCGAGCAATTTGCGCTTTTACAATGTAGCCCGGCGTTCGGCCGACATGCCGGGAATTAGTTCGGTCCTTAACATCCTTCCTCTCCTGTTAACCGAGGTTTGATTCTATTTTTTAAATGTACCGCGCATAAGAAATATTTTTCTAAAATATGAAGTTAGTACCCGGCCCCCTCTCAGGCCCAGCTTACAGCCCTGATCCGATTTGGCCTAAGTTAAATAAAGACAGGCTTATTCGATCTAATAAAGAACGTGTTTTATGTAACAATATATAGATCTGCTCGCTAAAGCATCATTCGTACCATTTTTCAGATTGCCTTAACCAGTTGCAGTTTCGCGTCGACCGATGAACATATCAAATCTCTCATGAAAATGTTTTTTGGCCGAAAAAATTTTTAAAATAATCGAACACGAATGGGCAACTAAAGTTTAATAACCGTAGTTTACTGTTTAATTAAAGTTTCTCCCGATGATAAATTCATTCAATAAATAAGCTATACGAAGGGAAAATTGCTTTTTGCGTTTACTCCAATAGGATAAATGACCGGTCTATTGCATTTTGAACTACTATTCTTTCGTCGTTTTTCCCCGGCCAGAGCTCTATCCATTAATATTTTAAAGACCGTACTTCTGCAATCTCCACCCCACGCCCCCACTTCGGAATATGCGCGCCCGCGAAACAAATGTCCAGTACGTGCTGCCGAACCCACCGTGGTGGGGGGTGGGGGTCGGAACAAAGTTGTGTCTGTATACCCACACCCCCCAAGAGGGAGTATCGGCCTTTTTTGTTGTTAATAAACTTTTTTTTCGAAGGGGGAAGTTTTAACAAAAAAAAAAGAAAATTCGGGGGGAGCACGTGTCGCCGTACCCTCGCGTTCTTCCCCCCGTTAGTCCAGGCAGTCTTCGAAATTAGCTGATATTTTTCGATATCGTCCGTTGGAGGAAGGGTTAAAATCAGGACTTTAAAATAAATAGGGTTAACTGCAAAATTAATTAGACATTAAATATAAAGGATTAATATAGATAATAGGAATTAGCGCTCGTTATTCGTTAAAGAAAGGAGTACATGGTATTATATCCATTGAAATATTGCACGGTCGCATTATGCAAGGCTAGGTAAACATTTTAGCAGAAACGTCGAAATGCGAAAATTCCAACTGCTGGGAAAACGCCGAACGTCGTTATGCGCGGGCGAAGAGAATGAAAATTGCAAAAGTGTTTACGGGCCTAGCTGAAATTTTAAAAACAAAGACCCCTTCCCCTCCCTTTGGTGGAAACGGGTGGCCGGCGTGAATTAAACACGGGTCAAATAGCCAACGAATTACCTGCGGGCTGATAATTATTGTAAGAATGGCTCTCGGCTCGGTGCTTACCTTAAACCGCCGAATGATTAATCGAGTCCTCTTTAGCCCCCCTCTCCGCTGGATTGTGAAACGCGCCTGCAACAGAAAGAAAAAACCATAATTAATGAAGTGGCGGGTATTAATTAAGCGGCGAGCGCTTTGATTTCCGGGCCCGTGTATATTTTATACCTGGCCGCCAACTCTTCTAATTTCTGCTTTCAGCGATCAGCGCCAATGCGTCCCGCCCTATAAACCCCCAGAGAGTGAAACTCCATCGCATTGTTATACGGTCGTAATGTAATACGTTCACTAATTAGAGTGTATTCATCAATTTAACTGTTATGAATTCGTAACAACACTCGCAGTTGGGTTAGGGATACTAGTAATAATTTTGCTTTCGAAAAGCTCATCATTTTTTCGTAAATATATTAAATACAATAGTGATACAGCGACATTGCATTACCCTACAACAAATTATTTGACACCTGTCTAAGTCTGTATTATGTTAAATTCTGCTTCACAGAATCGTCCTTCGAGTCAAATCATTGTACAATAAAGGGTCACCGTTTGTCATGGAGTTCTAGTCGCGTCGATTAATAGGCCGACTTTTCGGTATAACGGATTGCCCGGTCTTTATTTGGCGGTTTGTCCGATGGCCCATATGGTCACGGGAGGGTGGTGCGGCGGGGGGTTGACCCCCTCCTCGTCCCGAGATCCCCCCATCAGTATTCCATGTGAGGGAAAAGCGCTCAGACAGCGTGATTGATGACCAGCAGTTTCGAGCCTACGCCAGTTTAAATCCCCGTTCGCCCCAAGAAGAACCCCCCTTTGAATGTTGGTCGGGGGTGGGAGGAGATTTACATATAATCTTTTTTAATCTTTGCCCCCCAGTCGTCGATGTTTCCTCCAGACATGCCTCAACCCAGGTCCCGGAGGGAACAGGGAACGTTATTAAGGATATCGGAAATGTGTCATCGCGGTACGACGCGTCGCCCATTGCAGACGGCTGATCGAACTCTCGGCTGCTTCGCACTGCATTTTAAATATTACCCGATTTATTCGCAACGGTACAAAACTACCGCCGGCAGGTCTTAGACTTTACAAGAAAATAAAGTCCGGCTAAGCTCGTTGTTCGGCCGTATAAGGTTCAACATTGTGGCTAACCAGCGAGCGTTTAACGAATCATGCTACTACATACCCTCTCAAACTTTCCGTACATTATCAATGACAAAGTTTCAGTAGGATCGCGTAATACTGTGGGTAGAAAATCGGTTAGGAGCGGTCGACCCCTGTACCTTAGCGCGCTCCATTGAAAGGATTTTTGGCCATTCAGCTTACCTAAATCGGAAATGACTTACACATAGATCACAATTATAAACATGTACGCGTGAATTTCCATGTATGCCGGCTAAAAAGAGGAATTTCGAATATGCCCAATTGGTTCATTCCTTTTTTTCAGTATTCATTTACCGTTCGTCCGTTTTTGCCGTTATATTGTGGGCAATACATTTCTTTTTGTCGTAAACCGAACGCGGCATTAAAGAAGCGACTAACACAAATTAACGCTACAAGTTCAGCCTTGACCAAGATGGGGTGACTACGCGGGAATCGCCTAATGGCTTGGACGGCGTGAAATTTAAAATAGCCGATGACACGGCCGAGATAGAAGTGATAGGTGTCGTCATAATGAGACCTATCTGTGCTAAGGTTGGACTGTCGCAACGTACGCTTTTCAGACTGTCGGGGTTTCAAAATATGCGGATATAAATTTGAAAATTTCGTGGCTTGAAATAAAAATCAATTATGCGGAATTTATTCCGTCCACGGACTGAGAATATTTTGAAAATTTGACACGAAACCGATTGTTTTAGCGCCAAAGAGACGTCTGAAAATTTACTTTTCCACCGGCCCGTATTCAGTTGCAATTTGCATTCACGCTGCCAATTAGCCACAGGAAAAATCGTCATTATAAGGTTTCAAACTGTTAATTATTTCTGAAATGCGGCAAATTATTTCCGGAATTTAAGCCCAATTAAATTAATCGATACACCGACCGGAATTCGAGAGAAGTCTCTTGAAATGTTTATAATTTTCACAATTAACTGTTTAAAAGTATATATCTAATAACTGCTCACAATGTTTCTGTAGAAGAACAGTGACTATTATTATGGATTGTAACAGAAACGGAAAATTATACAACCTACGGAATATTTCGGGAAGAATTGCATATTGTGTACTTCCAGAGAGAGAGAGAGACTGTTGAATTCTCTAAAAATAATACTCTGTTTTCGTACAGAATATATAGCCGGGGATAATGCGAGCAAATGAAGACCATTGCATTTCAAACGAGAGTGAAAGGGGCTTTAGAGCGTAATGCACCTCTCAGGGCGAGCGGACCTGAACAATGAGCAACCGGATGGGACTCCAATCTCTCTTTTGCGCCCCCGCCCTGCCAATGGCGTTCGCCCTGAAAGCTGTTTTCACGCCCGTTTAAATGCACCAACGTCGGCTAGACAAATTTCACCGGCCCCCAAAAATAGAACTCGAACTGTTGCATTTATTTCCGGCGAAAAATAAAAATCTACAATTTTTCAGCGCGAAGGATACGAGCCCGCGACCGCCATCCTCTAAAGTGTGACCCTGAGAAATGAAGTTTTTCATAAGGCGCAGTGTGACGAAATACAGCCGACTATGCCGAGAGAAATTGGGAACCGGGCTAGTAGTATTGCGTTTGTGTGTCTATGCAGCGTAAAACGCGCACAATTTTTAAGGCGTACAATTTTTTTTTTATTATTTTAAGTTACGAGTAAAATTCTTAAAATTATATTTAATGACAGTGCGATTTCATAGCGCAGATGTAGTCGCCATTTCCTCATAAGCTGGCGCTCAGGATTAACGGGAAGGTAACGCGAGGAGAGCCGTTGAATCAAATGGGGTAGCTGAGAATGAATTATATCGGGAAGCTCATGAACTAACGTGACTTTCAAATCGGAATCAATTGTGGCCAGAAAGTAGCTCTTGCTAGAATAAAAGTAACATTTTTGGTAATTCAATTTAATTATTTCCTAGGCCAGAATTCGACGAGGGAGAGGTGTTGTAGTGGATAGTGAGAAATCTATGAAATAATTATATCCTGTATATTTTCCTTGACGAAACCAACCAATCTTCTGTATTACGTGATGGGTGCATCTATGTAAACAAAGTTCAACGTTGTAAAAGAAGGGCGAGAGGTTTTGAACGAGAGTGAAAGGGGCGGAAGGCGAGAGCCGGGGCGAAGGTCAAGGGCCCAATCCACCCACACTTGAGTGGCCGCCCCAACGGTACAACAACCACTTCGCCGCCGGTGAAAATGTGCCACCTCCTCCTCCTCCCCCCCCCACTCCATTTACTAATAAGGCCTATCAGGCCCAAATCTGAAGTGTGGGACGAGCCTAGGGTTTCTGAGGACACCGATCGTCAAGTTGAATTGCTCTGCGCCACTTCGGTTCGTTGCTATGGCCGCCCTTCAAATCCTGTATTTTCGCATAAATTCGAAACGTCTTAATTCCTCAGTATTTTCGAGCCGACCGGCCGATGTTTGGGGCCGCTGTATGCCCGCAATCTCTGAGTTGAATTTGTGGAAACGTATTAAAATATATTCGCTAAAAAATATTTTAAATTATCGTTGTAGGACACTCGCCAATTTTGGTCCATTCTTAAGCCAGTGTTGGCATATCAATACAGGAGGCTCGCTCGGGACAGAAAAATTCCCGTAATAGCGGGTCACAACTCCTGTTAATATCGTATTTGTGTTCGCTATTATTATGTCCATTTATCAGCATATTCAGTTCTAGACTCTTGTCAAAATTCTTGTATTCAGTGGTATGGACCGGCATTTATCTTCTATTAATATGCAAAAACAGTCATTGCGAAGAGAGCTGTGGACCATTTTGTGGAGAGGACACGTATTGCACTTTCAGCCGCCCACATCGGCCTACGACCGCCAACCAAATAAGTTTTATAACCGAACCATTCATCAATTGGTGAAACTCGGTCAATGCGATTTTTGTTTCGTTTAATTGAATCCTCCTCCCCCCCCACTGCCCTTTGCCCAAATCAATCAACTGATAGCGAATCCAATTCGGACTTCACCCTCGGCGCCGAAAATTTAAGTCCTCCCATTGTCCGAAATGATCCCAAAACTTCGACAATGGCTTCGGGAGGCCGGCTCGGAGAAAATTAACCGGCCCCGATCAAACCGGCGAAGACTGAATTAAATTGTACTTTGGGACGTGACAATGTCATAGTCGGAAGTCGCAGGATTGGACTTAATATTACCAACTGGAAGATGCCATTCGTACGGATGAGCTTTCCGTTAACTAGACGTAGGCGTTCACTCATCTGGTTGGCATGGGTGGAAATATTGCTCTCATACTTCCCGGCGACCGGTTTGTTAAAACTAAAAATCTCAAATTATTTCTTTCCTCTCTATCCTAAGCCCCCTAAGGACTTCTTCATCCTAGGGGCTTGAATAGCCCCTAGATATAGAACTTTTTCCCCTATCATATTTTTAAAATGTGATCCTCTGATCTCTGCTGTACTTATCCCAACATTAGTCTTCATATCCTTAATGTGAACGGCATTTAGAACAAAATTTTATTTAACTAATTTGAACCCAGGTCAGATAATGTGAAATGTATAAACTCAGGTAATAAATTGACGGCAATTCAATTTTTATGTGAAGGTAAATTTTGAAATCTACATTTCTACTTCCGGATTTTATTCCATGCCTCAAAGTCCAAATACCTCCATTGTTGTTTAATTTAAAAATAAACCACGTGTTTGGTATAAGTAAACTTGCCGAGCGGTGGACCTTGCCAAAACCCGATAGCGGGATTTCGTGGAATCGAAGCCGCCCCGGGGCGAGAATCGAACACTCGGAGCATTACACACGTCGAAAACAGCGGAAACAAAATCCGTACAGGAACTTACAGCGTTGTTCGGGGACCGTAACATGGATCAGGATGAATTAAGCGAGGGCTATTCGAGTGTGTCTAAATTTAGACCCGTCTCTCTCACTCTCTCTCAAACGTGTCAATAGGCCCAAATGCAGTCTTCCCGGGCCTTGAAATTTGCATTTTCCACATTGGACACTGCCTTAAGTGCAAGTGTCGTCTTCCCCAACCTCGCCACTTATTCTCAGCATCGGCCGACACAACATTTCTTTGGCTGACGTAAATCCTTTTATTGTGGCAATCAGCCATATTGATGTTAAAGTAGCCACTGGAGCAAAACTGAGAATAATTGAGGAAAACCTCGCCGGATTTCCCCTGTACTTTACATTATATTTTAGTTATTTTTTCCATTTTTAAATGTTTGGAATAATTAAATCACGTGGCCACTGCCATTTCAGGCGTCTGTAAGCGACGTTTGGTACGGCATGAAATAGATAATTCATTCGTTATTTTTATAAAATCTTTTAAACTTAAACCTAACGATTATATAGTAGCTCCAATCGTTTAATCAGTTGAAATTTCAATTTGTGAAACCCCTTTGAAACGGGACCACCGATATAATAAAGGACGGCCCCCTCTCGAACCCGAGACGTCTTCAAACGTTTCCTCACCCCCGCCATTCGCGATTTCCGCCCGTGCTTAAAGGCAACGCATGAATCTTCGGGTCGTTCCGGAACTTCACTCCGGAGCCGGTAAACGCCAGGAACAGAAAACCGGTTGCCGAAGCCAATTTTCAACGCTTCATCGCGAGAAGGGCGTTTTGTGGGAAGCGGTTGATTTGTGGCCGCCGGGGGGTTGATTCAGGGCGAATGTTCACCGCCCTGTTTATGTTTATAAAAGCAGACGGTGAATAATTTCAAAACCACCGACGGCCGACTGTAGATTCGTTCCTATTCGTCGAGTTACCCAAATATATATATATTTCATGTACATTTCGCGAACTCACCAATGTTTAGAGAGTAAATAAAATAATTAATACGAGAAGTGCCCTTATTTGCCCGTTAACAATACAAATGATAAATATATGATATTTATAGAATGTAGGTAAATAAGTAATAATCCCGAAAATAACTTAATATAAGACTGACAGAGGAAAGTTGGGGTTTTTATTTAAGAAAAATTTAATTCGAATAATTACTATGTTTAGAAATTTAATTCCAACTTTAATCAATACATTGACATGCTGATGCGCTAGGCACGTGCCAATTTCTTGCCTCTTCAAGTATTAATCTGACAATAATCTCGTGTAATGTGATGCGTGGGAGAGATTTAGTATCGCATCTCTCGAGGCAATAAATTGATCGGTAAGCCGATTGTAAAATACGGTATTTAGGCAGGCACTAATAATTGGGGTTTAAATTTTCTACAGGAGATAGGGCTGTTTCCCACAACAGAATTACCCCCTTCCCCCTCGTAGGTCCGACCCGTCCCGTTGGACCGGGGGGGAGTATTCGGAAGACCGATAAAGCGTATATAATAATATCCCGCGATCAAAGCAACTTCCGGGACCTGAAAAATATCAGGACGGTGGATTGAGGGGGGTGGGCCCTCCGAAAAACTGAAATTTCATCTTAACCCCCTCCACCCCTGATGACGGTGTGGACGGGGTTAAAGGGGGGCGGGTTCCGGTTGAATTACCGCTCACAAACGGGCAACATCGAGTTAATTAATTACACAAGGCCAACCCGCCCGCAGGGCCTCTGTTCCTAGGCGACAAACTCACCCTGTATAATTCCTTATACAAGCATACGCTCGTTTAAATATTTATGCGTCCAGGTCCCAACTATATACAGGTTAAAATTTAAGCTCCCCTGGGTATTTAAATAAACCCCCCCCGACCCCGATAAATAATACAACTCTAATTTGTAACCATTAATAATTAACGCACTTTATTTTGGCGTTCATAATATTCCCGATAGGCGGTCAGTTTATCAAACATGTAGATGGGGCGTTTGGTAGTAACTGAACCCGGTCCCGGTTGAAAGCGTCGACACTAAAAGTGAGTAGATGAATTTATCCGGAAAATACAGCGAACATAAACCGAGTAAAAAGACGCCCTTTCTCAACCCAAATAATAGCCACGGTGTACTTCGTGAAGTTCGTTTACTCAACTTAAATCAGTGCCTGCGCATCATGTACGCACTAGGTGTAGATTTGAAGTCTTCAGGCTGCATGCGAACGCCCCACAAAATCTGGGAGTACTACTGAAGACGGCGAGAGGTAGATCTATTGCATGTTATTTCAAGAAACGTGTTAAATCCAAGTAGCTATTCCATCGTTTTTTTAATTAAAAAAAATACCTTGTGGCCTACTACCGATTGTATCGGTGTGGAAAGTTGCAACTCGTCAATTAATTACTCTAAAAGGTGCCGGCGATGTTGTCTTGCTCCTGCAATATCGGCGGTGGGAACAGATGCGATAGAACAATTTGTAGGAGCGTCTCTCTAACCGCCATTAATTTGATTCAACCCGGACTCGAGTTCGTCCAAGATGTGATTGCTTACAGTTGTGTGATAATAGCGGAAAATCGGCTGCCCCAACAACTCAAGAATATTCAAAATTTTTTTGGATAAAAAAAATCCCCGCCGTTTCAAATCCTCATGATTTATGATACTAATAAGACAGGCGGCTCGGCGATATTTATTTTATTTTCTGCCGAAAGTACGGGGAAAAATTAAGGGAGCGATCAAAAACGATGATTCGGGCCCCTGCCCGTGTTATTTATTTGCGGGTGAAACGGGTTTCAGCGAGGCCTTGAATTCGGTTGAGGTCGAGTTCAGCCACCCGTCCGTCCAGTACCAACCGAAACGATGGAGATTCGAAATATAAATCATTAAATAAAGTTCATTTTCCGTATAATTGCCTCTTCGATCCAGTTATAAAAAGTTTGGCAGAAGGTGGAGTGTTGAAAAGAGGCTAATTACACTCGATTAAAATAAAAATTGTTATTTGTTTGTCGTTATCTCAGTTATTCGGTCCCACACTCTGCAACGAAAAGGAAACATCTCCTGTTAGCTTTGCAAGTCCGACAGGCTTGGTTTCACCGCTAATTTTACTCGAGATCAGTCCGACTTCGGAATGTGGACAATGCAGTGGCGGTGCAATTAAGTTGGTGCCGCGGAGTGGAACTGCTGGAGAAAGTAAAAGCTTACTCGATAATGGATCAAGTTTTTTCCAATATGGCGAGCGCATAATAAATGTTTTCCATTTACATAATCTCAGTTCTGTGTCTCGCTGGCGCTGGAAAGTAGGAGCCGCAGAGTATATTTAGAGGGTATCAAAAAGGTATCGAAATTATAAAGAAAATTTTGTTCTAGTTTTAGAACATTTCATTAATATATTTCGAACGCGGATTAATATGTTACATTATAGTATTGAAAGAAGCTGAGGGACAATCGTACACCCTCGGTCGGAAGTGAATGGGAGCGGTCTCGGGACATCTGGACCGACAGATAATGGCATAAACGTGTTCTGTGCAGGGTCCAAGAAGAGACACTGGGACCAACTTACTTTTGTCGGAGTCTAAAAGCCTTCTGCGAAACGTGAACTTGGGCCGCACTGTTCACGGTTGGGGCACACTTACGAGCCGACCGGACGCCGGTAGTAAATTGGACGGGGGGGTTGGGAAGCTGGCCCGTGCAAAAAGGCCCTTTTCAGGGCCACCCTTTAATATCTTATCGGTCTCTGAAAGAGTGCAACTGACTTGAATTTAATCCCCCCGAACGTCCGTAATGGCGTTCAGATCCGCTCTCATTCAATGATGCAGACAGCAAACAAGTGTACACGCTGTAAAAAAGAGATTTTCATACCTCGTTTTAAACTGACGAAGGTTCCCTGTAGAAAATAAAATGACTCAAAAACAGTTTGATACATTTCTCTCACTGCATCATCCTTCAATATGCGCGTTATTTTCATGTAAGCGTACACGGTGACGGGCGAAATTGTCGGTACAGTTCATTGGAAAATAATTCAACATTTCCGACGAAATACTACCATCTGTGATGCTGGAGAGGTCGTTGAAAATGTTTAATTAACGTTGTAACAAATAACCGCAACTTGGTTATTGCGGCGACGCGTTTAGGGACGCGACGACGGGAGGGCAAATCAGAAAGCGATTTCAATCAGGGCGCATAATCGATGCGATGACGAAATACGAATGAAAATGGTTTTAATGAAAATTTAATAAAACCCTGTTTAATTGCGAGCCCGCTAGGAAATTAAAAAAATATCCGGTACTCTGTTTCGTTTATTAAAACCGGGAAAATACAATAATTCCCTCGAGGTTTTCCCCTGAGATTTCTCCCTGTGGGAAACCCAATAGAATAATTTATCCAGTGCACTATTTTGTAAATAGACCAAAATAACAGGGAGCTAAAATTTGTTTTTTTTCCACTACCCGCAGACGTTTTTCAATTAACCAATTGAGTATCGTCGTATTGATATTCGTGCAAATATCATGTTGAACTTAAACAGGATTACCGATTCGTCGTCCCATAGTGCATGTTCAATTGGAAAATTCTAACAGGAAAATGTTAACAAAAAAATTTTTTTTAATAATATTTAATATTTAATTTGATGCAGAAAACGTATTACACACAAGGTACGTGAAGATCCTTCGGTACAGAGGGATAAAGCGTTGGATCATCGGGCCCAACGAGATCAGTATAAATAGAATATGTCCCGGTGCTAAACCGAGAATGGAAATTCCGATTTAAAATTGAATCCTGAACCCCGTTATTAGCGTGAAAATTCTATCGGCGGAAAACTGACCGCGGTACGCGTGCCTACCGCTGCATATCCGGTTTCCCCCAAACGTTCCAAATTTAATTTGGCCCGATCGTCGAAAAAAAAACTCGGAATAAAAAAAAAACAATGCTGTTGTGCCCGGACGCCGTTTCGTAGAAAAAAAAGCCGCGTTAAAATCCAACTCACCCGCGTTAAATATTGATTATATTACCAATTCTCTGGGCGAAAGGTAAAGCGATACCGTTGACCTAATTTCTGAATGGGGCGATCTCATTAGGATATTGCATAGAACAGTATCGAGTTTATACTACAATTTCCATGAAATCGACGGCGGTATCGATTCAGTTTAGTTTCATTCCAATTTGCAGTTTACACAGCTTCACTCCCAGCGGTCGTATTTTTCTTCCATTATTCAACTCTGAAAACGATAGGGAGAAATATGCGAGTCTAAAATAAGAAACAAGGTCCTGATTTTCTTACGCCAGAAGATAGGAAAAATATTTCGCTTACTACGACGTCAGAAAATTTCAGAAATTATCATGGATGAAGCGGGCTGTATGCAACTTCACCAGTATATATATTTAACTACCTCCAGCAGACTTTGCTCGAAGTATGTCGAATTTTTTTTAACCTTTTTTTTTTATTTTGTACAATCAACATTGAATGTTATAAGTACAAATGTATGTATTTTTTTTTTCGCATGTATTTCGTGATAAAAGGACCCACCCAAAGATCTCTATGCCAGCGGCGTTTAAGGGGTTGATGGGTGGGTAAGAGACGAAAGTGACTGAACATACCGGGGAGCATTAAGGATGGTACGAAGGACTTTTGGCTGGAATCTCTGGACGCGAGCGATGTCGGATGTCTCGGTGGAACCCCACAGCTCTATACCGTATGTCCGTGTCGGTTTAAGTATCGCTTTGTATATTGTCAGTTTATTACTTAAGGTCAATTTTGATGTCCGTTTTAGTAATGGTTTTAAAAGTCCAAATTTTCGGTTTAAGTCGATTCTTTTGAGTCGGGTATGGGGATTCCACGTGCAACGTACGTTTATTGGAATAATTTGAAAAATTTCCCTCAACCTACCAAAATATACCTACAAAACTGTAAATAAAATACATACTTTCATTGAGCAACGGACCGCATTAGCCAATTTTTCGGCTTTTGAGCCAATTTGAGCCCAAATTTTCGGTTTAAGTCGATTCTTTTGAGTAGGGATAATTAAATTGAATCATATTTTATAACAGTCTTATAATTATAGGATCCTTAATCTCTCACATTATCGGCAGGTATGGTGAATACGTTCATTACAAAACAAGTTCGTTGGATGGTAAAGAAATGATACGTCGGTAACAAAGCCTATAAAATCAGGAAGTATTGTAGTGTTAGTAATCGGATAAGGCTGATCAATCAGTTCATCCTTGAGATGTTTCTAATGGCTGGACGGTGGGTTCTTTGACAGTAAATGCGAACCGAGCGCGCCAGCAACGTCGGATGGCCTAATTCAATCCGACAGCGTCTGATTCAATTTTAATTCCCTTCAATTTGTTGACCCCCACGGCCTACGGCCCCCGGCCCCGGCTCTCTGGTATTCAACATTCGGCAACGGGGATAAAGAACGCTCTCGAAAAATCAATCCGGCTTTTCAATTCCATCAATTTTAAAATAACGTCCGATTTTAAAAAAGGGTCCACATGACGGAGTTCTTTTCACTCTCGGTTCGTTCTCTCCGGTCCGGTTGGCACCGGCGAAACTTTTACTTTCAATACTGCCTGTATTTGTTTCGAGGCAAAGCATTGTGCGGAATTTTTTAATTGAGAGCTATAAATTGGTTAAATGAGAATTGAAGTTAAATAACCGGCCACCGGGCAGTATCGAGAGCGAAACTTTCGCGCGTGCCACATTTGCAGACAATAAACAAATAATCCGAAGGTTAACGGAAGCCGATCAGTGTTGTGCCGAAAATATAGTATAGTTGTGCATTATAGTCACGCGTTGGCTGTTTAGAAAACGGCTATGTGGAAGCGTGATGTTTATTTTAGCAATTCTGTAAGGAATGCAGGGAAGCTGAATATATCCGGGAGTTTAATCTAAAAGTTAAACCGATAGGCGATTTGTGCCATTTGGATTATTGAGATGATATACATGAACGGATTGATCTATTCGAACTATTTGATGAAGCTGGCTCTTGTGTCCCTTCTGGTTGTCTATGGCCTGAAAATCGGAAACACCGCCGCGGTAATAGCGGAGGCGGGTCGCTACATGGGCAAGCTGACACGCGTAGGTCACGCCGCCAATTTACCGACTTATGGCACTTATGAGAAATCGATACCTGTCCAAGTGGAAACATATCGCCGGAGTGACACCTACGTGCGTCTAACACAATATACCTCTCTGAGCCCTCTCAATATTTTAATAGTGAGACGTCTAGCGCTGCCACTGTGTAGACGTGCAAAATGGATCCCCGCACGAGTCGTAGCCCCGGTTAGGCTTACTACAAGGGTCTCTCAGGATTTAGTCTATCAGGACTATGGTCCAAATTGACCTAGATTTGAAAAGCTAGCCACTTAACGGGATATCTGTGAAGGCGATTCGCAAGGTTATAAATTGATGCCATCACTTGGCGAATTCATTACCTCATCAGAAATTCAAAATCCCAGCAGGCGCTATATCATGAATATAAATATTTTCCTCATACCTGAGACGTTACCAACGTTTCACATTAGACGTCAAAAATTCAGTCCGGTGTCCGCCGGTTTGAAATTCTCCAAGGGGCGACCTTAATATCGTGCAAATTTGATACCCTATTATGAATAAATACGGCGGCCGAAACAGAGGAATCGCATTAGGGAAATTTCACTTCGCTTCCGAAGTGTCGGATTTTGATCAACGTCCCCAAATTTCGGTTTTCCAAAGCGAAAACCCACCCCGCCCCACTCTGCGGAGTTGACGGCCACAGACGGGCCCTAATTTGCGGGACAAGTAAATGCTTTTTGTGCCTTCGGTCTGACAGTTACTAAATATTTTATTTCATCCCCCGAAAGAATATTCCAGTCCGTCATTTCAGGCCTTGTACACTTTTCTTCAACTGCGAACAAATTGAAAGGATTGATTTTATACCGATTTATACCACAGACTTAATAATCATCTGCGTATTCCTCACCTCAATCAAAATTATAACATTTCTGGGTTACTCAATAATTATTTACTGATCTACATGTTGTTGGTAATTGTTCATTCAGGCACTGACTTCGGTTGAGCAAATGCTGGCGCAGAATTGTTCATGTGTTTGTGAACTACTATCCGAGCGAGCTCCAGCGGAAGGGTTTTTGACCTTTTCCCACGGGGACCTCCAGGGCGTTGCCTGCTTCCGATGTTTTTGACCTCTTACCGTTTCCGTCATTGGTTACTCTATATACGCGAAGTATTCAGTAGTCCTTTACCCTCTGAATCTATAGCGTGTGCTTTTATTATTTTTTAAGTTATTGTTGTTTATAGCACGGGACGTTGTTCTGCCTTCTTTCAAATCCGAGTCTTTTAACGGCGGGCAAGCCTCCGGTTCATCGGCTGTTGATAACTCGCTCCCATGTACCCTTTTGTGGGGGGCTTATCGGCTTCAATTTTTAAACGGGCCAGAGAACAACGATGCCCGAGGATCCGGCTTTAATGGGTAAACACAGGGAATAAATTCAGGAGGAGAGGGCCCATCTCCACCCATACTACGGCGACCTAACGCCGGCCAAAGTCGTCGTAATGGCCCAACTTTGGCGGGGCCTCCTAACGGAACACGGGCCTCCGAAAATGCGGGACGAACTTCAGCCGACCCGCCTAATTAATATTCGTCAACAACAAGCGCCGTTGTATCCCGAGCGGTTGATTTAAATATGCCGCCGAGAGGGTTATACGTCGGTGTGAACCGTGGCCGCTAATTATGAGAGCGCACATAAATAACTTTTTAGTGCTTATTTCGGTAAGAGAGCCGAAGAAATTCTAACCTCTCCCGCTACGCAAAATGTTCCATATACACTAAACTTTAATTCATCGTTTAATCTATGTTCATCTGGTAATCTCCTGGAGTGCATAATGTTAAGGCAAAAAATTCCGTCTTTTAGGGACGACTCTATAAAATTCGCTACCGCACTTCGCTTTCGTGTTGAACGGCCCACCGAACAAATATCTGCGGCCTATAAATAGATTTGAATCGCCGCCGCATAATTCCAGCGATGAAAACATCGCAAGAAACCAATGTTGAACGGAGGTTATGCAACGAACTGGGCGAAGGTTGCCCGGACCAGTTTCGTATATGTTCATATCTCTCGCGTCCGGTCGAACCGCCAGCTGTGCTCGAACTGTGGTCCGGAGGAGAGCGATGCCACCTTTCCGCGTTGAGGACATTCCTGGGATACGGCCCCACCTGCGTTCACCTGTCGTCGAATAAGTCGTAGATAGGGCGACTGTTTAAGTTAGTCCACGGCGGAACGCCGAGTGAAGGCGGACGCCTCGGTCCGGCGTACGATTCATTTCTAAAAAACCGTCATAAATTCCTATTAGAGTGGTTTTATTCATTGTTGTTGTACAGGACATCAATTTGAATTAGGTTCACGGCTTGATGGATAGGGCCGTGTATTCATTGCGAGACTAGAAAAGAAGTAGAAGTCGAATAGACCGCCGTTTCGTTTTTCTATTTATTGCAACAAAGTAAAACGCTGCGCCCCCACCAACCATCCCGCAACAACAAGGGTTGAGCTGCCCCTGTAACTAATGGCGTCGCTGATTGATGGGCAACTGCGCTAGGGGGGGAGTCTAATGTTTTCCTTCTTTTCCTTTTTTTCCCATCCCCCCCGCCACGAGTTCCTTGAGGAAAACCCCGGGGTAGACATTTGTCGGTGTAGTAAACCCATCCGCCGTCCGACCCTGTAAATAATAGAGCTACGGAGTAAAAGGTCGGATGCGGTTAGCGGGGAAAAGCGCTAACCGGATTAGGAAAATTAAGCGCGCCACAGTCGCACTAAACAAAGGAGCTATTTCTAATCCCAATCCGACCCCAGTCGCTAATTAGAAGTAAGGCCTTTCAATTGTACGTCGCAAAATGAAAATAAACCGTCGGCACGTTGGACATGCCGATAGCGTCCTGTCAGCACAGTCTATTTTTGTGAGAATATATTCAGTTATATAATTAAGGGCACATATTAATTGGCATCGAATGTACAGACGGTCGAGAACGTGATACGTACCTGCGGTCTCACCTAGATGCAACATGCGGTAATGAAAATATAATAATAGACGCTTAACTCTCACTAATTGCATTAAAATCGATATCATCATTAATTCATTTATTTTATCGGGAATCAGCGAATGAAGACGGGCGATGGCAACAATGTTAATATTCTGAACCTTTAATTGCAATGAATTAAAAATATTACTGTTTCATATTACACTGTACACCGTCCAATAGTTCTAATTAAAAATCAGAGCCTGTAGAACTCAAATTTCATATCGACTATTTTTAATCCGTTATACCGTACATACCGGGAATGTAAGTACAGAAAGGGGTACAAAAGAACCCTTTTTTTTTTCTGAAGGCAGGACGAATGTTAATTATTTTTGGTTAATTAATCTTGAGAGTCGGTGCTTTGTGTAACGGACTAGACCAGAGAGGGATTTAATCAAGAAAGAAATGATTATACGTCCTGTTGCGATTCTGATAATAACGTTATGGGGTTATGTTGGGGGGTGGAAAAATGGGGGCGGACAATGCAGGGCCACCCCTCTGGATCGGGGGCTGCGGCTAATTACGCCGTTTTCTTACACCGAATCAAGGCCAATACAAACCGGCTGAGCGATTCGTTATTATTCCCCCTTTTTTTTCTTGTTTTCTCAGTAATTTAATTTTAATTAATTCAACCGGCCTCACTGCCAGCTGTGCTCGGGCCCACTTGTAACCGACTTGGCGTTACTTTAAAAGAAACATTAACGAGTCGCCGCTCCGGTTTTATCCGAAGGAACGTCAGTAACTACTACTTGTAACAATTTCTTTACTCAAGGCAAAGGTTAGAACTTTGGCCGGACCATTGATTAAGCCGTTTGGCGGCTTAATCGCCTCGGTTTCAATTTTATAACTTTCGTGACCACAACTGGCGACCTACTATTTTAATACGCCGTAAATTCGAGATACATTTAATCGAGTACCGTAAATGTCGGAAAAAAAATCGATCCGGTTGACACGAAATAGATACTTATCTCTAATCCACGCCAACACTGTAAATAACCCGATATTCTTGAAGTTTAGATGATTGAGTAGTCATACGTAGAATTTTCGATAGCATCTGCGTACCAAATATGTTGGACCTGGTTGATAAGCTGTTGATCAATTTCGGAAATGAAGAGCCTCGTTTCTTCAGCAATACCCAGCTACGATCCTTTATGAAAGTGCCCAACTGGAGAGATAAGTTCGGGGCTTAGAGTGTGCCATAAATCATGTGAGAAACTATAATAGTGCTTACATTCGGTACAACCGAACAAACCAGTGGGTAGTTTGATCATTTCACACCAAAATTCATTGTTAGATTTGCAGTTCCGAAAAGTGAACTATCGGAATCAGTTGCATTATAGATTTAATTATTACTGTATTATATTTTATTGATATATAATAATTCGTGCTTATATTTCCGTCTTGACACTTTCACAGCAGCAATGCATTCTTGTAGCTTACATTCTTTAAGTGCCTCCCTGTATTACTGAGCTTACAACTAAATCGGTAAATGATATTGTAATCATTCATAGGCCCACAAAGAGGCACACTAAATATCTGCTACAGCATAATTACTGTCGAGTAAGACATTCAAATACGTCGTACAGTTTATCTTCAAGTTGTTTGTTCCAAATTCACAGTCTTATGCACGTGCGGGCCTTATCGGCGTTTTGCGCATTCCGACCTCGCCGTTCACACTCGAAACTAGTTTCATGTTGTGCGCTCGTCATTCGCATTTCGCATGACAACTCCCCTACCGTCTAGGCGGATCTGTGCCAGACGGGTTTCCGCTGGTGAACGCCCAGAAGCTCGGCGTAACCGGGCGATTGTACAGCGCGTCTGTACAGGCGAGTTATGTACGATTTCTGCGAGTGTAACGCCGGGATCACGTACCGCGGCCATCGACACGTCTGATACGAGACTCTGTCGTCCAAACAGGTGTCATCACCCCATTCTTTTTTTTTTCTTAACCTTTTTTTTGTACAATCAACTACGTATGAATGTCTCGATAAAAGAGACCACCCAATTATGGCACTTTTTCCACATGAACAGTTTATGGCTTCGGGCTAAGAAGATATCGCCGATGCGGGGGAGATAATGGATGGGAAACAGAGGAAAGGGGCTGAACGAGTGGATTTGGATGTGGAGAGAGGCGGGAATGGAATTTAAAGAAGCGTGATTTTGCGACTTCGTCGACTGTCGGTATGTTGAGGTCATTATGGATTGTTTGGTTAGAAACGTACCGGGGAGCATTAAGGATGGTACGAAGGACTTTTGACTGGAATCTCTGGATGCGGGCGATGTTGGATTTCTTAGCGGAACCCCATAGCTCTATTCCGTAAGTCCGTGTCGGTTTTAAAATGGATTTGTATATTGTAAGTTTGTTGTCTACTGTCAGTTTTAATGTCCTTTTCAAAAGAGGTCTCAGCAGTCCAAATTTGCGGTTGAGGTCTGTTCTTTTGAGTCGCGTATGGGGGTTCCACGTGAATCTTTTGTCTCTGTAGAGTCCCAGGTAGCGAGCCTGCTGTTGGGTGGGAATAGGAGCATTGTTGAACTGAACAGGAGGGCAAGGCTGTCGCAAGACACTGCTGGATGGTAGAGTGTTGCGATCTGAAGCCAAATTGATGGTTAGGAATTATGTTTGAGGAATCGATGATTGGAAGGAATCGTTTTAAAAGGATTCTCTCAAAGATTTTTGAGAGTTATGATAAAAGGCATCACCCCATTCGAGCACGAAACATTGCTCGCCATTATTCGGACGAGTGGATGAAGGTTTTCCCCCTGCGATGTCAGTAAACTAGCCAAGCGTTCTGAATTTCTGGACAAGTATTTCTACCATACTGAATGTACTTTCTGGCTTGCCAGTTACGTCCACGGCTGCCTCGGGACTTAAATCCGGCGAATCTTGGTCAGGGACGTCTTCCGCTCGTTCCCAAATAAAGCGAGTAACACTCAGGGGAGAGAAAAAAAATCCCCTCCACTCAAACAGCAAAGTGTGGGGCCGGTATGTGTTCATTATCGGGAATGATTGCTGTCAGAAGTTTTTTTGGACAGAATATTTTTACTCGGAAACGAATCGAGAAATATTCATTCTTCGGGAAAATCGGGCGGTATCATCTTTGCCCCGGTTATTCGATAAACGGACAGGCCCCGTCCGGGGCTGAGGATTTAATTTGGAGGGATAAAACACGATCCGGAGGGCACTAAGTGAGCGGCAGCCCGAATAGGAGGAGCCGGGCTCGGGCTTTGATCCACGGCCCTCTCTGTTTAATGAACCGGCCGGTAATTCACCGACAAAGGAAACCCCGGGGGGGCCCGTCTCGCTTATGGGCCGCGAAATTTAGCCTAGATCAGCTCACCTTTCTTCGATCCCGGGCTAATTGCCCCCCCCCCATCCACCGCCGGCAAAGGGATTAGCGCCATTTGCTCCGATATTGCGCAATCGAAATCAACGGCTCTCATGCAAACCGTTATTGAAATCTGTCGAAGGACCAATTGAGGACAGTTTATACACTAAACGTTCGCAATGAATTGAAATAATGTCGGCAACTTAATATCTCCTAAGCCTCATCACACCGGTGAACGCCAGATATTTCGTTCCCGCTCCTATTACGTTATTATAATCATACTTCCCGCTATCACCAAATTGAACTAATGCGCTATAAAATGGAGGCTCACTTTTAAGCTCACTTTGTCCGAGATTATTAGATTCCGTGTCATTTGCGAGGTCAGCCTTTCAATAGTTATAGGATTAACGTCGCGGCCAAAATTAGACTGCAGGCAAAAATCAATAATGATTCAGTATAATTGCTGGAATTTCTGTCGGTTCAATGGAAAGAATTACCCGAATTAATACCTATTAATTACCTGAATAATGTATATTAAAGTTTGCCCCTTTACTGTGCCGTAATTTAGAGACGAAACAGAAAAACGATTCGGGACCCCTCCCGAAACGGCGGATAAATCGAGGAGCAGAGATAAGTCGACTTTAAATATTAATTCGAATCACGTCCCCCCCCCGGCGTTTTGTTCGCTGAGTGTGGCGAAGGGTTGGGGTCGAGCAAAAACCTGTACAATGGGCCGAAGTTCGCGTCATAAATTTCAACTGTTGTTGTCGGTACACCTTTCTATAAGTATAAGCCGGTCGGAAGGAGGCGGTGATTTACTGCAGCGTCGGCGTTAAAACTTCTGGGACGATCTAATTGTCCGCAACCCGTTCTGGCATCGTCCTAATGAACATCCTCAATAAATTAATCCCATTGCCGGGGAGTCCGGTAGCGGGGATTGAAAAAAAGCATCGGATATTCGACGTGATATGTGCCCGACGTAACTGTTACTCTCCTGTTGTAGTATCCCCCCGGCAATGCCGAAGCTCGGTATTAAATTCGTGGATCGCTCAGTCAAACAGGGTCGAACGTACCTAATCCCGAATAGGCGCTCTAATCAGATAGCTTTCTACATTATATATAACTTCCAGATGGTCAACACTGACCAAGTAAATAAGGGTTTCCCTTAGTATAGTCATCTTCCTCTCCCCACCGTAAAACAATTTAAAAATTTTGGATTATAAAAAGGGGCTGTCAGAGAAACTATTATTATATACCTTACCCTATCATTCCGAGATATTCTTAAATCATAGTGTTATATATTTTATATGTATTCTATATATTCATATTAAATTGTAGAATTTTTTAAATACATATTAAATATAATATTAAGTTTTGTAGATCAGGGTTTATTCAAGGCAATTCTGTTTCATCCGATAGGTTAAATTAATTTCTCCTCAATCTTATACGCACTGAAACGAAGTTCAGGTTTTGAACAGCATTTTGAAATAATAGCAATAAGAAATCATTTCACACGCAGTCCATAATTTATGTATATAATCTACGTATTTTTTCTAATTTGAGACAGGCAGCCGCTAAGCTGAAGCCGTTTCCTATCCCATTGAGCTTGGTAGCCGTTCAGAGAAATGAATCATGACGGAAATGCGCCGTTATCTTTTATGTCTCCCCTTCACCGGCGCCGCGTAAAATCATAATTTTAATTTTTCCTTCAAAACAGCGGACACAGATCGGTCGTCTCGTTTGATGGAAAACCAACACGGGCAAGGAGTAAAAGGGAAGCCGACTTTCGTCGTTCCACGCTGATTCATGGACCGGCGACGTGACTCGGCAACGCCGGGCCGTGTAAATTTGCACAAACTGTGTTGCGTGAATTCGCCTCGAAGTTGCGCAAGCGGATTGCGTTTCGGTACCGAGACGAACGCTAATTCCTTTCTGCCCAACATTCGAACAATTACGATCACAGTCAATAAATGTCGTTTTTCGGTGACTATTTTTTTTTCGGAAAGCTGAAAGAAACACGTGAGGCTTCGGAATACGACGAGATAATCGATTATCTCAATTAGCAATATAATGAAAAAACGAGAAAAACCATAAAAAAGCGCAGGTAATTGCGGGGGCTGTGCTGGAAGAATTCTTCTTTGGTTGGCGAGAAGCCAAAAAAATGAAGGTATTGGGCAAATGAATCTAATCATATTATACCATGTTTTGGCTGTAACAGATACTTACCAGGAAGAATTGTTCTTATTAAAGTAGGTAATTTTTGGTCCTGGGATAAAGAATACGCCTTTAAAAGAAAGACGAACGTGTCAACATTGGTTGGTTCAGCTACAATAACTATAAGTAGCTGATTGTACAAAAAAAAGGAAATAAAAAATAGAAAGACGATTTTCGTCCTGTTTCGTATATTGTTTTTTATTACCGTATTTAAATAGGAGTAATGTTGTAGATGATAGGATTGGTAAAATGTTGCCTAATAATCAGATTCGCAATTTTAAATTGGTCCAATTCCGATCGGGACGTCCGTACAGACAGACCAATTCGTCGATTCATATTTGCGGAATATTTTCGAATCGTTGAAGAGAGAGGATGTTGTTGGTCTTGTTCTGGTAAACGCAAAACAAACAGCGCTGTGACTAAAGTCGTGTGGAAGGACGCCAATTCGTTTTACACGGCCCTTTCGCCGTCCGGTCGGGAATATTGAACCGTTTTAGTTCGCACAGAGCGACTCGCGCTCCGCGATATTTCAGTAAGAGCTTTTATTTGATGCTTCTGTATTCTTTTTTTTTTCAAATTGCCCTTTCTCGTGAAGTTATTTTCGCCGTCGATATGCCACGCGATTTTCCAATTAAAATCAAATACGATAGAAACGCAATTTTATATCGTACTCCGCGATCGAAGGCAAATAATTAGTCGCGGTAAGGATTTATTTGCGGGACAAAGAGAAATTGAACTAACACTGGTAATTATAGCAAACAGTCATGATTACCAATCGCCAGTAATTTCGTCCATATAAGCGAATAAATAGCTTACATAAAAGTATTAGCAACATGCTTCATGGCAGGGTCGAACTAGGGTAAAAGAAAGGGTGAATTATCGGGAAGAATTCGGAAATTTAAAATATATTTATTGGTGATACGGGAAATAATGAATAGAGCCATATGTCTTTCGGCTTTATTACAACTCTTTTGTTATAGCTCTCATATTTTTCGAAATAATTTTTGAAAACTGAGGTGAAAACAATGAAGCTTTGTTTGCTGGGACACGAAATAACATCGAAATGATTGGGGACCTGTCGGCCACCGATGGGCGATTGAAAAATTATGGGAGATTATTTTCATATTCTCCACTTTTTGTTCGTCCAAGATTACTTTTGTAATTCATCCAATTTCTTTAGTAATTGAATGCCGGCCCTAGCTTAAACGCAGGTCAGAATTGCTGGAGAAACGGTCAGCGCCATTGTACATGTATACATCCAACTGTATGTAGACGGAAGCGACTGTATATAGAACGGGATCGTGTTCGCTCCGATTTTATTGTTAATTCTACCGCGAGGATAACAGAGCCGAACTCATGCGACTTGCGGGTAACTTGCAAGTCGCTCCAAACTTGCTGGACGGATTGTGTGCGCCTGGGAAGCCGCAGGGGCGCTGTGGGGAGCCTATTAGACATGTTACGGGCATCAATAATACGACCACATCAAGCTGCCAAGCTGGTATTAATTATATACGTAATTAATATTATATATATTATCATTTAATTCTCTCCGGCATTACTGAAAGTTATGCTATCAAACGGTTTCATTACAATTAAGATCTACACTAATTTGTTTTACCCTTGCAGTTGGTCTCTCCCGGAGAATCTTCGTTATGGAGACTGTCTACTGACGATGGGAGAAACCTAGCAGAAGAAAACATTATCGACATATTCGGAGAAAATGGATTCCTGGAGGCGTCGTATATATTTTAAATTGTACATTCAATAACAGAAATGGGTTCCACGCCCAGATGAACGCAATACAAAGAAACTGGGACGACGACCATTCGATTTCAATTAAGTGGAACCAATAATATCGTCCTTTCATTTATTAATTAATTATGCAGTTCATTCATTAAGCTGGGTCAAGTAAGCAGAAATATTTTTCGACAAACAAGTAAACAAGGACGGAGACGAAAATTTTCGTGATATTAAATTTAATATTTACTTATTAAGTTATTAATTATGTTATTCCTTTGTTGCTGCACTGTTTTCATTCTGTAGATGAAACAATGCAATTAACGGTGTAGTGGAATAATCATCGTTGCAGTTTCCTCTCTCAACCGGGCCAATTTGGCTTCTCGCAACGGTCGGTAGGGGCAGTGAAATAATGCCAATGCAAATTTCCGAAGTACGTAATTGAAAATGAAATTGTTGAGTCATAAAACCGCGGCTGCATTGTTATACCGTATAGATTGCGCTGTTACCCATGTTCGTATCAATTTCCAACATCCTTTTCGAACATGTTCAGGTGTGAATCCGCACGAATTGCGTTTGCATCGACGCACGCGTCGGGCCGGCAACAGGATTTTTGCTCAACCCGATCCCAATCTAATTTACTCCCAGGTTGTTTTTTTCCTCACTTCTGATTTTAATTGCTCGGACAGGCCCGGAATAATAACAGTAATAAAGGGAGCGGGGGAGGATATTTGATAACCTGGAGGTTACTTCAGTTCTTCCACTTTGTCGCAACCTTCTTGGGAGGAACTGCGCTCGCGGAGGAAGGAATCATCAGATAGGGCTTGTTAGACGGGCCGAATATAACATGAGAACCGCTCGTTACAAAAGAACGGGCGTGGGGGCGGGGAGAGAGAAAAAAAGAAAAAAAAAACAGGAGGTAAATTGTTCCATCGCGATTCGAACGACGTTGCGCAACGATCGGATTCGTATTTGAATTGGAAATTTTGCGGTTTGAAAATTGGGCTGTTTACAGATCCGAAATTGGCCGATTGGAAGGAAAACAACCGACCGAGGATATTAATTAAGATAACGATGGGGATTTAGGAGATGAGCAAACATCTTTTCGTTTTGCACACGCTCAGAAAACCTAAGTAAATACCGTCAAGGGTCAATTACTCAAGGCTATATAAATTTGGAAATTTTTGTGATCCGGTACATGTGTAAAATTGATAATTGCGTACTGAAAAAATACAATATGTAAAAACTGTTAAAAGATTATTAGAAATTACCGTGGCTCTCAGACAGCCCCAATTAGGAGATATGGTACTCCCCAGCATAATCTAACGGTACCCAAATTGGTACGTGTGAAGTTAAATAGACATGTGATGAGAAAATTAATTTTTCATCTTTCCCATTATTTTTACCGTTTTAACGAACTTACTACTCTAATTAAGCCCGTTTAACCTCAGGCGTAATATGTCTCGTACGACCCCAATTCTGTAGAAGCTCGCGAACGTATTCCGAAGGTCCAGCGGGTCGTCTGCAACAATCGGAGTGCGCATGCGTCGAAGTGGAAGAATGTGATCAAATGCTCTTTAAGCCTGGACATAATTACTGCAGCACTTTGCAGTACTCAGAAAACTGGCAGGAAGGGTTTTTTTGTTTCTGTCTAAGAAATTTTAACGGCCAGTTTCCCGTTTAAAATTCACTACTAAATAATAACGCTATTATGAATGATATGTAAATTTTAACCAAGATAATTGTAATAGGTACTGGCGAACAACGTGTTCGCGACAACTCCCCCACCGGGTGCAGGATGAGCCCTGACGGCCTCATCCAAGCCGATATTTCCCGCTTTACTGGACATTTAAAGGACGGGAACAATGGGCGGTCCAAATCGCGTTACGCAACCCGCGGTTATGTTTTTTCGGTCGAAACTCGGTAATGCTTTCGGTGCCGGGTTTGGAAACGCGGCGAGGTAAACCGGATTTCGAAATGTTCGCGGCATGGAAGAGAGAATAAAAAGTAGAATTTCCGATTTTTATCCCTTTTTTAGAATCCTTTCGCTCGGTCTTGAGCCAGATCGGTTTCGGTTTCTCGCGGTCGCCGGGAGTATTCGGGTTTTGTTCCTCGCTGGTCTATTTTTGGCCACTAAGCTACCAACCTGTTTATGTTCAGCGCCATCGTCGCAACGTTTAAACTTTCACGACTTTTAACATTCGAGTTTAAATTATATCTTCTTTTTTTTGTAACAGCGCAGATGCGATACTTCATCCGCAGCCGATACGCTTCGGCACCTCAGTATTACACTGACGAAATGCTAATGACGACGGCGAATAGCCATTATATCTTACTAGCGGATAGGCGAGAGGTTAGAAATTAACCAGACTTATCGCACTTATTCATCCTAACTGTAGTTTAGATGACGTGTGTGTACTGTAGTTCGAATGTAAATGCAATTACTTCTCTTGTAAATAATTCAAATAATCAAAAGTCCGTCGGGAAATTCAGCGTTTGCCCCTTCTTGTTTCGTCCTATGCCAATGTAGCGAATAGTAGAATATTTCCTGCACATAACTGCCGATATACAACTTGTTCAACTCAACATATTCATTTATTAGAATAACGTCCGTCGACAGTTCATAACTTTGGGGCGAGGTTCATTTCTGTTGGTTGGAAAATAAATTTTACTTTTACCCAACTTTCAGAACAGAAACTCGGCAGTCAGGAAACTCGGAGCGCGGTCGCCGGACGCGTCGGCTCGAGAAAGTGGATTCTAAACTTGAATCTTAACCTTGGGCAAATGAGAACGGCAACTTGCAGCTTGAGTTATCCGAGTTAGAAAGCGAACAGGCGGACACAGTCCTTACGCTGTGCGCAAGTTGAAGCTTCTGGTCACGCTTTGGCATACCAAACGCGTAGAGAACACAGCTGGATTCCGTTATCGAAATGGAGAGTCGGAACTCTCAAGAAAATATTTATGGACATTGCTAAAATGTCCTGAAAAAAAATTCTTTGAACTCACGTACGCTCTAATTGAAACTATTGAAAACAAATGAAATGTTTGTGCTATTTATTTTCAAAGAAAAATAAATTATTCCCGCTTGTTGTTAAGAAAAGCACAGGTACGAGCGTTGTTATTCCCAGAACGGTGTAGTGACAGTACAGCCCTCACTGAATTGCTGGCGGAATGCCACCGGCTCTGGCGAGAGGCCGAAACCGGTTTACCGTTGCCGTACCCTGGCAGAACTTCTCGCTGTTTATATATATATATATTTTCAAATAATCGATTTCATCGCCGCTCCCGTCGTATTAACGGGACCTGTAGATTTACGGCGCGGACAGAAAATTGTCTCCGGCGGGAGTTAAAACGCCCGAACTTTACGAAATGTACGACGCCGACTCCGCCGTCCTACTATAATGCAAATGCTTTGTATGAACAGGAAAAGCCATTACCGTTCGACGAGTCCCGGACGTCTGATACATTTCCGATTGGGATCCGCATTTTCGGCCTGTCGCCCTGTTGAAATATCGCATTTGCGCTGGGGCTGTGTATGCCTATTGACTATCGTTGCCGATACCACGGACCGCGACTGCAAACACCATTTCGGCCCCGAGTTTTCCCGAGTTTTCGCCCGGTTTGTTTGAGAAGATACGGCGGAGTTTCGGCAAATATTTTATGTTTATACTGCGGAGTAATGCGCGTTTTTCAATACGGCCCTAGCGCTATGATTTGTAAGAGGGTTTCAGCGGAGTTCACAGCTATTTGTGTCCCGGTAAACAATATGTACAAACGAGCTGGAGATACTAAAATCGTGGATTTTATTTTACGTATTACTTCTTGATCAGTCAATTGACCATTTATAACTATGAGTATGGCAAAAAGCTTAGTAGTAAGGTCGCATGGGACATTATATACCGTTGCCAATTCTTTATCATATTTATATCTCGATAATTTCATTTCGGGCAATAATTTACTGGACTGTATTGTAAAATTTAAAACCTATTCGGGTTACAAATGCATTCGAATAAATACCGGGCTGCCGGTCGTTCGGACATTCGTTATCGCTTTATTGTTATTTCTGTTCGGCGCGGAATATTCCGCCCGAAATATATACGGTCCCCCCCGAGGCGTCGTTAAATCGAGCCGTCGGTTTCCCCCCCCCTCCCCCCCAGTCTTTTATTTTTAATTAAACTTCGAATTAATGGCTCGTCCCGCGGCGGCGATTGCGTCTTCGCCGGCGCCGCTCCAGGGACATGGAAAAAGCGGAAAACTGAATTACTGTCATTACGCACACCACCACGCCCGGGTCGAAATCACCGGTGAATTTTGTGGTGAACTCCATTGCTAAGTGGAGCATCGATTTTCAAACCGATCACTTGCGGAATTATCACTTTTTCAAGCGAGTCGGAATAATATCAAAATCACGAAATTAGGCTGATTGCGCCGAAATGAAAGCGGGTAATTACAGTATAAAAATAGTAGGTCAACCGGTGTAGCATAAGATTGTATTTAAATTACTTTTAAGATTCGCTTTCAGCAAGTTTTAAATTGTAATAGAACGGAAAATATGTCCGTCGAATAGCGGACCGTGTGATTGGAATCATGCTGCGGTCCGCCAACTTGGCGCTGGAAACATGGGCCCGCAAACGAGTGTTTAACCAACTAATCGACAGGAAAACCATCGGCCGTTAAACGCGTTAACGAGTGGACAACGGCGAAGTTGTCATTTCGCGAACAATGGGGTTGGGTGGATTAATGCCAACAAATGCAGAGTCCGGCACTACTGTACGCGCCCAATTTGTAAGGTCAACAGAGCTGTGGACATTTCATTATTGCTGGGGGTCGATTTTCTCGAAAACGGGGAAAAACCGGGGTCGTGGGGATAACGAGGGCCGGATTCAATCGCGAATTTGAAATTCGGGGGTTGGGAAGTTTTAAAGTTTTTTTTTTTATTAACATCCTCTTAATAAAATACGGCATTAAATTCCTTTCACTATTAGCGATAGCTGGAACCGAGCTCAGTGCTCAGTAAATAGAAATCCAATGCGTCCACCAAGCACTTCCTGAGCGCAACGAGCAGGAAGTGAAAACTGTAAAAATGCTGTCCCGACCGGGAGACAAAGAAGGCAAAAAGAGGAAACAGGACTTTTTCTTTCGAGATCGAGAAGCGTGACCTTCGCTCGTCGACCGGAGCCAGAGGGGCCTGCGTTCCAGCTGGAAAGTGAATTCGTATCGAAGTTCAAAGTCAAAATACGGGCTTTAAACTTTTTTCCTACTTAGCTAAGACTACACTTTAGCTCTAACAATGCCTAACGGTGTCTTGGTCGGCGGGAAGTTCTTAGTCATCGGTTGAAAAAAAAATTCATTTCCCTTTCAAGGTTTGAATATTTTTCAAGTCAACTGAAAAGTACTGGGATTAGTATAGATATCTGTATTAAGTCTATCGATACAAATTGATAATTTCCTCTTTACGCTTTTAAAATAATATCTTGTTATTGACTGAAATAATCGCCACGAAATATAATTATATTAGTTCGAAATATTGCAATAAGTTCGCAAAGTATATTTTACAGTATTTATAGTAAGTGAATTACAAAGTGACTTTAAACATTGTTCAATCACTCAATTCCCGGCCATCATTATTTCGGACACTTTTCTGAAATGGAAAGCCAATATTTTCGAAAATACACAGTTGTTCAAATCGTGTCCGAGCTATATCAGACAGTGAAATTCGGAATTTAAATTCAGGACCTCGCGCCAGTCCCCGTATCACAATAAAATGACCTATCAATATTTAAACCTACGAAATCAATCCTCCCATTCCGGCCATTTAAATGTCATTACGACCTCCTCCCAGCTCGCCCCCTCCCCCTTCACAAATGCTCAAGTTATGAGGTCAACACAATGGATCAATTTATCTCAGGAAATGATGGAGTAATGCTTATTTAATGGGAGCCGACCACTCGAGTGCGAGAGAGAGAGAGAGAGAGAGAGAGAGAGAGAGAGAGAGAGAGAGAGAGGAGTCTCGTAATCGATATTGCCGGATAAACAATTCATTCCAACTGCTCTCCCCGGTTAATCTCGGCCATAATGCGCCGGCCCTTATCGTCATAAAAAATTAATATATTTATTATCGGCGCAATTCTCATTTGAATTTCCCATGAATTTTCCATCATCGGCCGACTTCGCGAAACACACGAGACAATCGCTAGATTCAATTTCCCGGGAGAATTGCGAAAATTAGGTTTATTAAACGTACGCGTACACCCTCTGCGTAAACAGTTTTGATAATTATATGTTTGCCTTTAATTTGGGCCGAGACTGTATCGAGACCTAAGCAATTTTGCTGAATAATTTGTTTCATTTTAGCACACATCGTTTAAAATTCAAATAGTCTAATTACCTCTGCACGTTCACTCACGGCGGTGTAAACACTACCAATGATAATTGCTATTAATTATAAATTTCGGAAATGAATTTCAGTATTTGTAATTACAGAAAATAGATTTTTGAACTGTATCTAGTAATACATACAAAAAATAGTTCGTTTTTGAAGAACAAACGTGTTTTGTCCTGAATACATCTACCTTTTTGCGCAGTATAGTACAGGCGTCTATTCAACAGAAGTTGAAAATGATGACGATGATGGCAACGGCGAATGAAATTGTATACGTTTAAGGTTTGGAGTGTCAACACTCATGCAGGTTTCCACTCGTCTGCCCACGGATGGGACACTCGTGTATAGATCCACCGACCGCTGGGCTCGCGCTAACGCTAGTGGGCTGGATATCGATCGATCGAACGGTTAGGAATTTTTAAAGTACAAATATGCGAGAAAACGGGGTTTGATGATCGGCCAAAGCCGAAGGACGGAAGTACTTGGCGGTATCAAAGCCCCGGTTCGCCAAACTTCGGCGATAAGCCGGTTTGGGGCCGAACGAACGACGGGAGAAAATCGCGCCTCCGATGAAAAAAAAAAGATTACACAAATTTCACAACAATAGACGCGAGTCCGACCTCGGCAAGTCCGGGGGACTAATGGGCGTAGAAGGTTTTAGCGTCGAAAAATAATACAGAAAAAAATTTATAATTGGGCTTATCCCTTGAGATTCGTAGATACCGAGGCGATGGCGAGTTTTTCAAGGTTTTTATGGGAACCGCAACAACCCCTAGGCCACGGCATTCAAGATACCGTTTCGAAGTCAATTAGGAACGGTTTATGGCCCCCCCCCCATCATTATATGGGGTAGGGAGAGACGTAAATGTACCAGGAAATCTGAAGCCTATAAGGTTCTCCGGATCTACTGATTACCAAACGCAATTAACGCGAGGTAATGTTAGCAGACGATGGGGGCAAAGCTAGGCAGGTTCGGTTTGGAAACTATCCCTTCCAATTTTATATCTAATTACCGTTAAATGTAATAGAACATTAAAATGATACCGTTCACAATATCCAGCGAAAGTGTAACCGAAGGTGAATATATAATGAAATATATAATGTTCGGCGCAAATTAGGAATTTGGCAAACAGATGCTGTAAAGAGGGAATACTGCCGAAATGGTTTGGTACTGCGGGTAAGATACTGTAAACAATCTTACAGAGAATTTTAACATTGGGCGGATATTTTTAAACGAATTCTCAGATCGATCGCGAAATTCCAAGTCCAAAAACACATGTCATTTATTCAATCCCCGTTTGTCAGTTTTGTAAACCCAATTTTATCGCGGAGTTATGGTTTTATACTGTTATCAGTCTATTTCGGACCTATTGTGTGATGCTTATATAACAGAGCCTTCAATATGTAGAATCCGATTGTAGATTTTGTTATATATAAAATGTTCAATGATTATTGAACCAGTTCAATATAGGAAAATGAAGCTTTTTCCTTATACAGGCGTATCTCGAAGAAACTTTCGCACCGTCCCCAGTTAACGGTCATTCTCAGGGGCCTTTGCAGGGCGAAACTCAATTACGAGTTTTACAACTCTTTTTAGCGTCCGTCAGCACTCTCGCTCCCCCCGCTTATGTCCGTTTCCGGGTTAGGAAGTAAAAAATGTATATATAAAAACGGCAATACCAAATCCTCCCCTATCTTGGGGGTAAGAGAGCTCTGAATTCCGCGCGGGCTCCCTGTTATCGGTCAACGTCTATTTGCAGTAAAGAAAATGAAACGTAACCCGGCGGTTTTATTTTGGACGAAAATTCGAATTTCTCGCTTTGTTTATTAGAAAGAGTACTAATAATTCATTCAACGTAAACGAGTCAAGGAGTTGTATCAATACTGGAATAACACTCCCTTTTTTATAATTCATGGCTTTTGTAGGGAAAAATGAATACGGAGACACTTGGAAGGCACTATCGAACAATGAATTCTGTCCAGACACTTTTGATTCAATTTAAGGAATTTAAATTTTTAAATTTCAATTAATACCCGAGCGAATCCCCGGGAACAATTGAAAAAGGATAAAAAAGAACGGTAGAAGTGACCTTCCTGTTAACTGGGGGGAAAAAGGGGGGATTAAATACTGCCCCTACCACCCATAAAGAATTCAAGGGGGGGGTAAGGATTAAAATTAACGAAACTTTGAATCCTTAATGGGCGTCATTATTGTCCGGACTTGAATTTCGGAAACAAAGCGCCGTAGGAAAGTGGTGGATGGGAACGTTGGACGTTGGAGGCGGTGTTTCCGCGAGGAAATTTTCCTGCTGAGGAAACCTTCGGGAAATCTCCGCGGCGGGGACCACCAAAACAATGCGGCTTAAGCCCCCGCCCGAACCAAGGTACATAGGAGAGGTACAATATTAAAAGGTTTCGCTCCCCTTGGAGAAGAGAGGGGTACTTTAAAAACGGATCCGCGACAATGGGAGGATTTGTGCAAGTGTAAACTCCCGGTCGCCGGTTGGCTGCAGAATCCGAGGGGGGGAATTTGAAAATACAGTTTTTAAACGCCCTATTCACCAGGGAAATAGTATTCCCCAGCCGCATCGTTAAAAACCCGACTTTAAACGAATTTAAGAGTTGTAGTACAATACTGGAATTTAATTTGTTAATACCACTCCAGCCGTATTTAAGAGGCTTAGGGGAGAATTGATTAAGTTTGACTGTGAAATCAAATACCCGCAAAAACCAAATTATAATGGTGGGAATCCCGCCGCAAACCACATTCTACATGGGAACTGGTTTATGGTTGATCATGGAATCATGTTTTCCTATCTAACAGCAGAAATTCGATCAAGTAGTACTTGATTAATCGCGCCAATCAATAACCTCGTCCCTGTAATTCGTCCACTTGGACTTTCGGAGAACCATCCATTATTAAATGCACCCATAGAACAATAGACAAATAAAACAAATGGCAATATTGAGGTCAATATTGAAATAAAAAGGCTTTTAATTTTTTCCCAATACTAATACGATCTCATAGCGCCTAACTCTCGTTTGGCCCTCCATCGAACCATCGCTTGTATTATACTAGTTTCTGATGTAAATTTTAAAGGATCGACCTTGCCGATGCAAATCAACCAAGTGTAATTCACAGTCTTGAGATGATTACAACCGGTAAATGATAATGTAGAAGAAAAGTGCATTCGCGAAGGAACGACTGTATAGGCCATAAAACAAATCCGCAGGCCCCAAATCCTTGAAAAGTATTAATTTCCCTCGACCCGAGTTGTCCCCCCCCCCCCCGTGAATAAGGTTCGGAAATATCCTACCGGATTTCGGCATTAAGCGTGGGCTAAATGGACGGGGGTAGGGAACAAATTCGGGAACTGATGCCAGCGAATCTAATGACAGGAACGTCGCCTCACACAGTTGAACCTTTCTGGGAGAGGTCAAGTTCACGAACGCTCACGTTGGAGTCTTTTAATGAACAAAAGGCAGGGCTAATTGCGGTTAACCAACATTGGCGACCGGACCTAATGGGAACCTAATTGTTGAGTGCTCAGACGATGTTTCCTCCTTCGAGGAACGAGAGACCGAAACCGGTAGTCTATAATAATAGAAAAACAAAATCTGGTTCATTTATACGGTTGTCAGTTCATAACTTAGCGCCCCAGCCGGTTGCGAAATCATCTCCTTTCATTGCAATAAAGTAATTATAAATGACCTTTCAATTCTTCTCAATGTCAATATTTGATCCTTGTAGTTCGCAAAACGCGATATCTATTTACAATGGATAAAATTCGGTAATACGATTTGTTACACCGGGTCGCCTACTGCATTAAGCCCCGTAAAAAGTTTAAATCAGTTATGAAATTATTATTCTATTTCAATTGGAAATCTCGACACGTTTGATTTTGTAGTATTATTATTGGTGCAAGTTTAAAATATCGGGATTATATTTCTTATTAAATGGTACCGACGATAACAGATTTCTGGAGAAGGAAAATTCATTCGCAAAATACTGTATACACACTTCTTTTTTTTCTAAATAATTCTTAGTTATGAACTGAAATCTTGCTGATATTACTGATGGAAGCGAGGAACCATATTATAGCGGGTGGAGAATGAAGGCCGCAAATTCTGGGCCCTCGTTACAGGACCTGAAGTCGGTTTCACCGCAGGATATCAAGTTTATTTCACTTCGGACGGGGGGCGTGCAATTTGTGCCCTGTTGATCGAAACAAGTTTAACCAGCCGATTGATTCCCCCCTCCGCCTCCCCCGCGAAGTGCTAATTGTCGGAGAATTTGCGCCGTTACAGGAGCGAAGTCGGTTGAAACGCCCCTGCCGAAGTTGGCAATCTCAAAACTGCCCGATCCAACGTTAAAGTTCCGACAGGCTGGCTCTGAGACGTCCGAAACCGGTAATGGCGGTCACTCCCTAACCGATACTAAGCTGGACAAAGCTTTTCTGAATTGGAACAATGGAGGGGAATATGAACGGTCCTCGAGATACTAAAAACCGAAAAAAAAAATTGTGGGATACCGGTATGGGCAATTGAGGCGAAAGTAAAAGTTCGAAGTCGCCCTCCCACTCGCCCCCGCTCACGAAATACCGACCGGTGAACGGTCAGTTGATCAGGATCAAGTTTATTTCGGGACCCCTGGCAAGAGTTCGACCGCCTTATTAGACAATACAACACTTGCAGTCTGCACGCTGAACACTCGAACGCGGTTAGAGTCAATATTTCGAACAATTTCGAAACGGCATTTGTGGCAAGAGAACCTAGAAATGCGTCAGAGAACTGGGCCGTTTTGCCTTTTGAAGAACGATATCTACTAAAAAATTTTCGGTATTTGAAAGACAAAATTTATATTTGACCTATTAGTATTGTAATAGAGAATTTTCGAGGCCACAACTATAGAATGCATCCTGTTATTATTTCTAAGAAAAAATTGCATTAAACACAAATCACCTGCGGAGAAGTCTCCCAAACTAGCCGCGAGTTATTATTTTGAAAAAAAAAATTGGAACAGTCGGTAAAATCGGCGTTAAACTTGCCGCGTGAATTTGAATTGAACAAGTCTAAGGACAGTACAGTGGAGTGCCGCTCGAAGTATTCTCGGTGGATTTTAAGAACGTTTTTTAACATTTTTAGATCGACCGAAAGACGTGACCCGAACGATAACCCCTAGGCGTAGATAAGATACTTCGGAAGGGCCATCAAGAGGGGCCCCCCCCCCTCCGATAAACGTTAAGGAGGTGATCGCGGGTGAAGTTTCTATTTTTCGAAAATTCCACACTCTTCGGGCGAAAACTGTAATCGGACTCACTTTATTGCTGCTTTATGCAGTTCTCTCCTCGGTGGCGGCGTCGCGTGTATATCCGTTAGCTGGGGCTCCACCTGAGGCGTCGTCTCGTGACACTCTCGGACTGAGACTGACAGCCTCGGCGCGGGGCACGCTCTCCGACGCTCTCGGCATCGGCGCATGCCCACTCCACACCTCACCTTGGACTAACAACGAGGTGGGATTTGTGTTTGTATTTGTGTTCGCCGGACGCCGAATTCGGCAACCGAAAGGAGTCTCGGCTTTTTTCAAGTTTCTTCCGTGTCCGGCGGGAAATCTGGCCCTCTTGCGAGGGTAATCGCAATAATTTTTCTTGCCCACAATTTTTTAAAATAAATATCTGTAGATACGACAAAAGACTAGTAAACAGTTTGGCCGGATGAAAGTGAAACCGAGTTTGGTACTAGAATGTTTCCAGGTATCTCGCCATCCTCTGTAGTTTCAATGTGATCAATTCAGTGTCACTGTACATAAAATTAAGGGATTATTAATTTAATATACCTGTTTTGTGGTCTGCGAGGGGTTGGAATACTGTAGGTGTTTCTGTCTCCTCTCGCTGGTTTGGTCTTTTGCTAGACCGGTTTCGGCTGCTCGCCATCTTCAGTAGCGGTGTTAGTCACTGTTAGCACTTTGGATGTTTTTCGGGCATCCTCACTGCACTGTCACTGTCACTTGTACTGTCCTCTAGCCCGGTTCGGTCACAGTACATGTGAAAGTGACAGTGCAGTGAGGATGCCCAAAAAAAAAATCCAAAGTGCTAACTGTGACTAACACCGCTACTGAAGATGGCGAGCAGCCGAAACCGGTCTAGCAAAAGACCAAACCAGCGAGAGGAGACAGAAACATCACGAACCTACAGTAAATGATTATTATTTTAAAAAATTTAAGATTGATACAATCTGAAATCGATGCCAGGCAAATTCAGTACAATTAAAAATATGCCACCATCCACAATAAATACATTTACCACAAAAAATTTTATAGACTGTAGGAATGACTGGCCAGATGCACTTAAGAGTAAGATCTGACATTTAAACCTTACGTTGGTGCAATTTCTTTCCAATGTCTTTCACCGCGTTATTGATTACAGACAAATTTTGACTCCCAGTTAATTAATCAGCAGGAAGGACAGACCTCTTCGACAGCTACGAGGGCAGGGTTCATCACGAGGATGATAATACTCCGTGAGATTAAGATAAGGAATACGGTGGAAGTGGCTGAAACAATTTTAAACGGCCCATACCGTTTTTTTAATCGGAATAATTAATTTATACCAAATTTTTTTTCTGTCCAGTTCTCTTGTTTAGCGCAATTGGCAAATCATGGTCGGATCTGCTATTTGTGGCTCTACTTACAACTAACTCACAGACTTGACGTCCATGGGATCCTGTCCTAAAATATCCAAAATTTTATATGGGGGAATTAATCGATTAAGGGAGACGTGTTCCACGATTGAAATGATTACTGAAAATTAATTTCATTAATTGAGACCCAAAAGGATGAGCTGAAACGCGTTGGCGCGCGATTCGGCACAGTAGAGCTCTTCGATTTTCATTCTTTCCGACGAATACGAAACGATAGTATTAGTGCTTAACCGCGGCATCGAATCCGGAGTTCTGTTAGCTGCAATTTTACTGTCAGCTTTTGTAATAACAAAACCCCGATGGACGGGAAAAATATTTATTCGGTTACCTGCGGGCATCATCGCTCGCGTTTTTAATTATTTATTTATTACAGACTTGTAAGAGAGTTTGAGAAAGACATAATTTTGTTACAGTTATCCTTAATTGTGGTCATTCAATTCGTTTTGTTACATCAAAAACACTAGTATTGTACGCTGTGGCCAATAAATAATTTAAATATAATAAATAATAATAATTTAGTATAATGAAATTATTGTGTATAAATCATAAATTAATTTATTTGTGAGTTAAGTCATACGCTGAATGATAAGGAAGGCAGACTGTTTGTGAAATAAAATGATCTTATGCCGAATTTCGGTCCCGGGCTCCCTCCATTATCACCCTTCGGGAGACGCCGTTTCGGAAGCCTCAGTCCCGGATTTTCCGGTTTCTGAACAACATTAATGAATCAGCCCCTCGCCTTGGCTTTGGAACGAGCTCCCTTCGACGACGATCCCTTAGGCCCTGTTATTTGTGCCCCAGGGAAGGACTAATGTACTTTTGACGAAACGCACAATCTCTCTCTTAACATTCCTTTGCCGCTCAGCCGAGAATTATGAGCTATGTATTTCACATATTGAATTCAAAATCGTGTTTCCAACAACAGCAAATTATCTGCTTCTATTCAAACAAACTGGACAGCAATCCAATATTGGTCATCTCAATATAGAAAATATTTATTCAGATTATATTGTCGAAAAAATAATTTATTATAAGTCGAATATTTGATCAAGACGGTAATTCGTCAATTTCATTAATTTATGTTTATTATTTTAATGTAAATTTCATTCTTAACGTAAAATTTGTTCGTAGGTAGTACATATTGTAATGAGTGTTCTGGAGGCTTGTCCAAGATATGCAATTGTAAAATTTTTATTCTTTAAAACATTTCTTCTAAATATTCAGCCCATTTTGTCTAGTATGAGTGTTGTCGTATCCTCTTTTAGTTTCATATTAACTCTTTTCGTATATGGTCCAGTTCTTTTTTTAAATCCCATATAACATGCAGAAATTACGGTACACTTATTTTGGGCTGAATTGTCGGACTTATTAATCGACTTAAAAAACTGTCTGTACTCCTGTGTCCCTCGCGAAGTCCCAAGGAGCGTCCTCTGATCCTGGCAGAGAGAAGCCCGAAAAATAGCTGACGGGGGAAACGCCGCTCCGGAGAAAAGGAATAAGAAGAAGAAGATGCGTTACCTCAGAGCCCAGTCATTGTTTTTCTTTCGTGTTATATCACAGCCGCGCTTTGTTTGTCCAGCGAAAACGGGGACAACAACTGTACGCTGTGTTTGTCCCCCCTGAGCGGATACCGCGAGCGCGTTATGTTGTTACGTGAAAACGTGAAGTGTTGGTTAAGCGTCGCGTAATCGTGGCGCGTAAAACTCGTCGTGCGTAGGCGGAGAGAACTTGGCGCCGTGTACCGATTTGTGCGATACACGTCAATTGTTAAACTGTGCGCATAATGCGGTCCGTTGCTCAATGAGAGTATGCATTTTACTTACAGTTTTGTAGGTATATTTAGGTAGGTTGAGGGACAATTTTCAAAGTATTCCAATAAACCCATACCCGACTCAAAAGAATCGACTTAAACCGAAAATTTGGACTTTTAAGACCATTACTAAAACGGACATCAAAATTGACCTCAAGTAACAAACTGACAATATACAAAGCGATACTTAAACCGACATGGACATACGGTATAGAGCTATGGGGTTCCACCGAGACATCCGACATCGCTCGCATCCAGAGGTTTCAGTCAAAAGTCCTTCGTACCATCCTTAATGCTCCCCGGTATGTTTCTAACCGCACAATCCACCATGACCTCAAAATACCGACAGTCGACGAAGTCGCAAAATCCCGGTTCAAGAAGTTCCACTCCCGCTTTTCTCCTCATCCTAATCCACTCATTATGTCCATTTCCTCTCTTAGCCATCCCTTATCCCCCGCGTCGGCTTTAACGCCGCTGTCCTAGAGATCTTCTTAGCCCTCAGACCATAATTGGTCTTGTGTCAAAAGTGCCATCTTTCGGTGGTTCCTTTTATCACGAAATACATGTGAAAAAAATACATACAGCATTTGTACTTATAACATTCAATGCTGACTGTAGAAATAAAAAAAAGGTTAAAAAAAACGTACGTTTGTCGCGTTCCAGTTGATATATACAACAATAGTATTACTGCACTCATGTACAATACCTCAAAGAGTACTAGGTTCTGGTATATTTGCACCTATGTACCGTCATAAATGTAGTGTCACTATGACTCTGAAAATATACAATCTGAAGAGGGGATCTAGGAGAAACGATTGAATGATTGAAAGAAAAATGAATTTCGTGACTTCAATTTCCTGCTTGGTCTCTGGCCAAACGGCCGAAGTGGTTTCGTCTTTTCGCCATCGCCAAAACAGAATAGACCGAACCGTACTGAAAATATTTTAGAACCCGTAAAAACCGATAAATTCGTTCGGTGGCACTGCGTGATGTACTTGAATAATATTGTGACTCAATAGCCCTCCTACTGAGACTGGGCGAAAGTAACTTTCGCTCTGTCCAGCTGTAATAAGTAAGTACTCTGTAACAAGTCCGGGCCCCGTCACATAATTGAACTTAATCCTTAATCCAAACTTGTATCTTAAACTTTCCTCGCATTTCTTTTCTATTTAATTAAATAATTGCCGACGGCCATCTTTTTTGTTGAGGCCATATTAATACGTCGATTAAATGAGTCCCGCGAAACCTTTGACATGCCGGGAAGTATTTTAATTGCTGTTCTACGTGAAAGGTAAGACTTTATCCAATTATTAATTCGATCAGGGAAACCTTATACTGTGTAACTATCTTTAACAATTGTTTTATACAGTGTTATGTAGGGTTACTCCAATACAAAATGACTAAGAAAATAAATTCGTATATGTGTTTAGGCGCATTAAGGCAAAAAAGAAGTTTTATGTCTCTAATTAAGAAATAGAATGGAATATCAGGTATTGAGGTCATACTGGTTTTTCGCTGTTTCACTTTTTTTTCCAGAATTATTCCAGAATCTGTGATTGCAATAAATATGTTATTCATGTCATAAATAATGTTTCTATTTCACGTATGACCAAATCAAAGGAGTAGAATATGTAAGTCAAATTTCGATATAACTACCCAATAACATCTCCTACTTAGGACTGTGTAGATTCAAAGCAGAATTTAATTTTGAAGAATCAATAATTGAATTCAGAGCTGATTTTACTTCTGCAGATTGTTCTTTTACGGTTTGTTGTGTTAATTCGGCGAATCGCGCTAACTTTCTATTGCGATTTAAAAGAAATTCGGTTATGTTTTTTCCCTTTCCTTTTCAGGGGAAGCGAAGCGCATCCAGAATGCTTTCTTTGGGCTGTCTGTTAATACCAGTCCGTACATTGAATTAGAGCGATGAACGGAGAATGGGAAAAAATTATCTATAAGCAATATTTAAGATTGAAACAATCTGAAATCGATGTCGGTCAAATTTATGCAGGAGAACGGACTGTTGTACAGTAGAATTCGAAATATTAATTTATATTTATTCCCAACATTGCGCTTTTTGGAGATTCGTTTCAATATTAAATTTGAGTCTCGTGAAATAGAAAACAAATATAAAGTTTTTTCATAGCCAATGTAGGTATGAGTGGCCTTGCCGGCCACTACAGTAGTTGTTGCCTTCATTCCGAGGGCAATTAACATTGGCGTTATTCGTCTGTGAAGGTCTAGAAGAGTATTAATTAAATTACGGTACTGTTTGCATTTTATTACATAACTGTGCTAGATTATAAATTAATACACAGTTATAGTAAATAAATGTATGGAATTATTATTTCCTATATCCAATAACTAATTCATTTCTGATTCATTTCTTATGTTAAATTCTATAGAATTAATTTTTACAAAATTATGAGCCGAGTTATATAATGAAATGAACTTAATATAATGGGTATTATTCCTTCTTCCCAGAGATGTTAAGTCTTTTGGAACAATGTAGACAGTGGGCTAATTTGTCTATTAGTGAAATAACGCTACTGAAGATGGCTGGGGGTCAAAACCGGTCTAGCGCAAGACAGGATCAGCGAATTGACAAAAATCATGCGTGTTATTTTAATTCTTTGTCGCTGAGCCTTGGCTGTCCGCACGGCCTAGGGACGGACCTTAAAGGGAGACGAAGGCCGGCTTGAGCACGAGCAACTGTCTTAATGAGATGCATACTTCATGTCACGTACTTCATTTCCATAAGACAATCGGGGGATTCGGAGAAAACACGGACGCAGTTTCGAAACTAAGCTCGGCGGCGGCGATCCAATCGGCAAATCAATCCTTCAACAATTCATTTGGAGACAAATCTGTGGTCTATATATATATGCGCCGGTTATTTTCTATGTTTACATGCTTCGCAACATACCGAGTACACACTTGCCGTTGAGTTGAAGTTGCTGGTGCTCGACCAAAAAATCATCTCAGCTTTGTTAATCAAGGCGTTTACAACGACGTACGACCATGTGTGCCGTAAAACCCTTTGCAATGAATTGCAAAATAAAATACGTGTTCTGTACGACTACAGATATCATAAATGTAATTCGTTTTTTTAATAACTGTTCTGTAGCTTACAGGCCTCTCACGTGGAATCCGAAAATTTGGACTTTTAAGACCATTACTAAAAACGGACATAAAAATTGACCTCAAGTAACAAACTGACAATATACAAAGCGATACTTAAACCGACATGGACATACGGTATAGAGCTATGGGGTTCCACCGAAACATCCGACATCGCTCGCATCCAGAGATTCCAGTCAAAAGCTCCCCCCGGTATGTTTCTAACCGCACACTCCACCGTGACCTCAACATAGCGACGAAGTCGCAAAATCCCGGTTCCCGAAGTTCCACACCCGCGTATTAAAAAAAACAGGTTACAGGCCTAAATTTCATCCCGACAACATTTTTGTAAAATTCGCAGCAAAATTTTGCGTCGAACGTTGAATTTTTTTTCGATGAAGTCTTTCAAGCAACAGATTTCTGGAAGCGAAAAACTGAAACCAAAAATAATGGGAATGATAGATTTGGGTCTGCAGCCAGGTGTCAATTATAGCGTTTTTTAGTCGGAAGTCCAGACCACAGAAAACGTAGAGCGGCGGGGGGGGGACGTCGACGATTCGGAGGCTCCGCTGACCAAGGTCGAAAAACGACGACGAAAATTTTGATGAAACCCCCCCCGAAATGGACCGCTCGTTCGTTTACCCGGTATCAATTTCGAGGGCCGGCGACGTCAATTAGATGAGCCGGGGGCTTAATTAAAGACCCGAATTGGACGTTAGGCTGTCGTCGCATCGGCAATGGAGCGGTCCCACGAGAGGTATTAGGCGGAGAGGGCGGGCCCTTGTCATCGCTTTCCAACGCTTTCCTTTGTGACCGCGTCGGGGAAATTCACGAATTTTCCGGGCCGTTTTTTCTTTAACCCCCCTCCCCCAATTGGTCCAAACATTCGAAAACGGCTCTTGCGATCTTGCCCGAACGAATTACAAGCGAAGTAAAAGCTATCTGTATTTAGAATGGGATTAATCGATGGCAATTAAATGAAACAACAGGCTTTATCCTTTATAACCACTGGATGGTACGTATATTTTGTTTACTCCACAAACCGTCATCGTCATTAACAATCCAGCCAGACCTATGGAAAAATTTAATAACATTACTTTATTTGTTATATATAAATCTTATTATTTTAAGCTATTTCAACTATTTAAAATAATTCTGTTACCTTATAATAATGTTCTACAGATAATTAGGCGTTGTATATAAAGTTTCATGATACATCAACCAGCGGCTTTAAAAATAATTTTTCGGCAGGTATTATGAAATTAACTTTTTATTTCTTACTTGATTCCTAATTAATTGTAAATAAGAAGTTATTATGGTCTTTCCCTTAATGAGTGGCCTATTTAAAACATGAAAGATTATTATTATTATTATTGCATTAATTACGAAAAAATTTTAATAGAGATATAATCACAATCTTAGTCTACAAGAAGATTTATATCGGATATTTGTAATTTGTGTTTTTACATTAAGTTGCAATTTATCTATATGAAACAGGGGATTTCTTTTTTGATCCCAGATTCATCGTAAATACGGGGTGCGTTCAATTTCTTATTTTTCACTTAAAGAAAATATCCGATATATTTATTATGGCTGCAGAAAATGTACCCACCGATCCTCGTATTTTCAACAATTAACAGATTATATTAACTAATATAGATAATATTTCACGGAGGCACGTGCAAATGCAATTAGAAGACAATGACTGACAAGTGATGACAAGAAAAAGCATGCCCCCATATTTGGCAAGGCACAGAAGTAAGGGATGCACACCTGCACGCTCTGGAGAGAGGGAGGAATGGGCCCGCATCTAAGTTTTTGTTATTGATGATTCACTCTCGTCCCAGCATTTTGAACCACTACCCAGTTCCAGTTCCGAGTAAACACGATTCATACATTATCGATCGATTAGTACATGTCAAATAATAAAGGAAAAGGAGTCTGAGCCTTATGACGACCCTACCTATTAAAGGCGATGTTGAAACCAAACCAGCGAGAGGAGACAGGCCACAAAACAGTTTGAAATTTATTTAATACAGGAATTAACCCGAAGTTTGCAGTTAAATGAACCGGGTCAAACTTTAAATAATCGTAATTACCCAATAAATATTTGAAATGCTAGTTGAAATAATCAATTTGAAATGGTATCGAGTTTATTGGTTCAGAAGACGATCGGATAATGAACACTGGGGACGGCGTGGTCCAGGAATAAAACGGCCGATTCTATTTCGAAACGTCCCATTGCACGAGCCGGGAAACGGGGACAGTTCCCAATCGCTGTAAATTCGACATCTCCGGGGGCGTCGCGGCTGATTGAGCCACTCAAGGCGAGATTCAAATTTAATGGCGAGCCATTAATAGAACCGTACGGTCCGGCACAGAATTTAATTTAATTTCAAGTATATTTAGGATGGGAAAGAACGTCGGGCGGAAAAGGTAAGAGTTGAACACAGTGGCAAAAATAATTTTCTCTTCTAGTCAAGCATAGTTAATATCAACACTGTAGTACGACTAAAATATAAACTTGAGAAAAAAATATGGAAATCAACATTTTTGCCACAGCTGCGAAGGTATTATTTTGTAAAACCAATTCAGAAATACCTGGAATACTTTCAAATATAAAATATTTTATATTTGAAGAAACGCGAATAGGAAAAAGCAGAACTGAATATGACAATAGCAGCGGTGACATTCAACTTCTTTTTTTTCTCTAATAATTACCATCCGCCCGGAGGAAGTTATTAAAATTCGACAATGTCAGCGGTACAAGTGTAATCGTTAGTTTCCTACCGTTTCCTCGATTTTTCACAATCGTTGCAGCAGCTTTCTATGTCCTTCTGGTCCAGTTGTTTTATTGAAACAGTTAAGCGGCCTTCAGTCATTCGAAATCGGTCGAAAAATATAATACAAGACCATGATTTGTCGGATAATTATTCTCTTTTTATCGGTGAAATTGGCATTAACATTTATAGATTATTAAAAATAATTTTCTGCATTTTCAATGAGTTTAAGTATTAGGCACATAATTGAGTATTTGAAATGACCAAAATTGGATTATATTCGCCCTATTCCCGACTGTGAGCTTTTACCCGAGGCAAAAAATACTGCCGAGCACCTGAGTGCCCCGACCTCGCAATAACAATCTAGCTCTTGCCCGAATAAAAGTTTCGATTCGTTATTGGATCCGAGAAAACTGAAGTACATTGAAATTAATTCCGTTTGAATTTATCATTCCTTCTCTTTGAGTACCTTAAGAATCGGAATAAAGTCGGAATATTGCCTCTCGTTTCCGAGAAAGTATTTGCCTTCGGAATAATCTGAATCCCAGGCTCGATATCTTCCCTATAATATTGCGCAACGGTTAGTGATTAACGCCCAATATCGCTCTTGAACGTCGACAATTTGAAACAAATACGGGGAGTGGAAATATATTAATTTATTTAAATACATTACGCGGGATCAAAAGCCGAAATGTTACTCGACAGTATATAAATGTGGATTTTATCATTTTATATTCCAGTTTATTGTCGCTATTTCCCGGTGAAACTCAGGAACGTTAACAAAACAAAACATATAATCGGTGTTAAAAAATGTGTAAATAATAGGTCGGCAACCTATGACGCCCTGGGAAACTTTCGGTGACCAGCTTAATCCTTAATTCATAATTTATTCATTCTTAGTTAATAATTTTTTTTATTTTCTGCGCACTGAGATCATAATAAAGTTGGTAAAAATGAGTGACTATAATGTTCGTTAACCGAACTGAGGCTTTAACCTTGAAATGAAGTCGAAAAGGCAAAGTATAAAACTTACTTTTCTGGTCATTTAAGGGCAAATATCGCGGCAAGAGAAATAATTACATATATAATTGAACGGAATTAGAGCATTTCTTTGGATCTGCTGTCAGAATGACTGGTAATATTGGCTCTGTGGTACTGTAGTATTATATTCAATTATGTTATACGCGTTGTCTGGAATTTGAAGGTTAAAAGTTGGAAAAATCCAAAAGTTGGAGTCGAGCAGTATGGGACTTACTTTCCAGGTGAATTACGGGTTGGGCAAATACCGCCGACGCCGGAACAGTTGTGTGGCACATATTTTAAAACTACATATTTCATTTAATGGAAATAGGGCGTATTCATTGCTTCGGGGGCCCGCTGTCAGAATCACTTGCTTGAAACCGAGGTTGGGGGCGAGCTGCACAATGACTTAGTAGGCGCCGCCGAGTCATAATTCAAATCCGGGAACGGTCGGTCACAATCCGGCGTTGACAAAAAGGCCCCGTCCAGCCGCGAATAATGGGGCCCATTGTGCAAAAACCTTTACGGCTAAGTCCCGAATTATAAGAGCTTCGGAAGATGCGGACCGAGTTCGGCAAAAAACCTTCGTACGCAAGGCTGACAATTAAGTCCCGCCGCGGTGGCAATATATTATCCCAATTCTAGCCACGACGAATTCGTCTGGTGTCTGGTTGCTATTTTATATAGCGATCGATTTAAACTTCAAATTGTATGAATTAAACAACTGTATAATACTGCTTTAATCTGAGCAGTTATGCCTTGATGTGGATGAGCATGTCGAGGTAAGTACTAAATAGAACAGAAGAAGCTTTGAATTTTGTGTTTTTTTGTTCAAATCCTAATTAGTTTTAAAAAGGTTTTTTATAGTAAATTTTTTTGTAAGTCATAATTTTAATAATTACTGATTCAATTGCCATTGACAGAATACGATAGTGAACTGTTAACTAAAATTTTTTAAAATGCTTTTTCGTTCGTTCAGGATGGTATCGTTGTATACAATTTATTTTCCCAAAGTATTTTGATTCATCCCGTACAACGCCGACATCCATTTCCACGGAGTTAATTATTCCAACGCCAGTATTCCAGTATTCAAATTACATACGAAAGTGATAGCTACGGTCTGGTTAGTGGCGGTTGGGATACGAGTTTCAACGGCATAACAATTTCAGCGCCGTTTCATTAGTTATCCTTAAAGGCCTGCCTAATTTCCAAATGGCGGAAACTCCTATCTTGGCCAAACACCGGCCCGCGCCCCACCCGAGAACGCTTCCCATTTCGAGATGAAACCCGGCCGTCCTCTTACCTCATTTCACGCCGCCCCCTTTCATAAATAAACCGTATAAAGCCGGTCGAGGCGGTTCATAAAAGGCCCATTCGGAATTATCTGGCGTATTTATATGCGAGGATGAAAAAAAAGTTTACCTGAATTACCCCGACTTCGAAACCTCCCAATAGAACCTGCAACACAGAAAATAAGAGCTAGAAAATTAAAACTTTATTATCTCTTTGGCACGTTCTATCAAGACAACGTATCACGTAAAGGCCGTCAAAATCTAGAAATAATTGATCTAATTCATCTTTCTACTTAACAAAAAAACTATTCCCTCATTGTCCATACTTTAATTAATGGAGTTTTTAAGATATTTCAGTTACACTACTCGGTCGGCCCATTATGAGGAATAAAAATTGCTCCGACTTGGGTCGAATAAAGAAAAGCGCGATTAAAAAGAAGCCATTATTAAATTTCTGTTTTCTCCTCAGGATTAATTCTTTTGTCCTTGCCTCCAGTCCAATAGTGGTCCAAATTAGCAAAGAGAGGGAATAAAAACGGGGACCAGTAAAAAGAAAATCTTGGGCAGAGGGCCGACTACACTTTTTCCATTATTATCAGGGCCTTGATTCAATAAATTATTACTTTTGACCGCAATTTGGCCGCAATAAATTAAAACAATAGCCTTAAATGAGCTCGTCACTATTTATATTTCCTGCATTATAACCTGCATTTCATGTGGCATATTCGACTGTTTTGACGGTTGAAACTTTTCTGTAGGTGTCCGACCGAGGTCCAAGCACCGGGGCCCAATCAGTGATCTGTTCTCATTAAAAAGGGATGACTCCGATTAGCGCGGAGAGGAGTGTAAGGACAAGTTTCAGTGCTTTATAAGCCCCCGGCCCTAAGCCCGATGGCGGGGAGGGGGAAGGCCGGGTATAACTCCTCCGGATTAACGTGTGGACTTAACTTCGTTAATAGAAGTTTAAAGTTCCGTAAAGAGGGAATTCGTTAAGCGAAGGGTCTGCCCCCGCCCACCACCGTCGTAGGGGCTTGATTTAATGCGGGGACCCGTTTGTTGTCGCAAGTAATGGACGGTTATTTAACACTTTAAATTGGCATGCATCGTTCGAACACGAATTGTGGGTTGTGGAAATAGATATTTCACTGGTAAAACTATTTTCGCAGTCGGCGTGAGGCAGATGAAAATTCCAGGCGGTCGCCTTGACCCGGTCTCGGCTTCGCGAGAGCTGAAAGCTCACGACATTCTAAAACGGATTTTTTATCCCCGGCGATATTTATTTTCAAATGAGACCGTCACTTAATTTTCTCCTGCCCTCTTGCAGATTTACCTGACAAAATCTCCTCATCCTGAACTTCGGATCGGGCTGAAAACAGAACCTTGCCAAAGGGAAATGGGGCCAGGGGCGTAGGATTAAAGGCTCCGGCGGCTTACACCGGCGGCGTGTTTGGGACTCGCTATTTTTTTTATTAGTTCCGGGCTTCATTGTTTGGCAACCCGGGGTCGGATTTAACCTTACAGTCGGCCCCAGGGCAATTGATCGAAAGAATAGTCGTGCCACGGTCACGGGTTACTATCCAAATTCAATACACGGACAATCTCAAAATCGGAAATTTTCTAAAATCAAACAATATTCATGATTGATTTCTGTAATGCAGTAATAGAATTGGTTTGAACTCGGCCCGAAACTTATGAAAACCGAACAGCCTCGGATCCCGGAAACTTGAGACTTTAAATTGTCTGAAACCGTTAGCGAACGATGAGTGGCGGTTGAGGGGAAGGAGGTTGAGAGAGATTCGTTTCTTACATCTGTTTTTGGTGGAAACACATTTTCCGAGAGCGTAATTAAACTTCGGACGAAATTCGGAAGGGTTGCGATAAATTGGATTGAAAATTTCTGAAAGGAAACTTCTCTGTAATTAGTCGAATTGTATTATAACGGCTCAGATCGGAATCAGTGAATGCAATAAAGGTTCATAAACACGTTGAGCACGTTGTTAAACTAAGTGTACATAGCGTTAATTATCAAATTCAATTTTATTTTTCTCAATTCGTCTCTTTTATGAAGATGTCACTGACAGGGTGTTAGATGGATTAATAATCAATACGAGGTGTCGTGTTCAGTATCGTTCTGTCAGAAGATGGTGAAAACTCTTCTATAGTAAGATAACAAATCTTGTCTTCTCAGCTGGAAAGTGTTCTTGGACATGATGCTTTATTGACTATCTGTATTGCTGCAACTTGTCTAGTTTGGCACGAAATCGAGCTTCCAAACCGTTCTATCGTATACAGGCGTTATACAGCAGTATTGCTAACCACACTATTCAGGATTGGTTGCCAATTTATTAGAAATTAGAAGTTCTCAAACCCTTGTAGCCGGCTCCACGACCACGATCCCCCGCCCCATTCGTGGATGCTCTCTACCCGTGTATGAAACTTCCGCTATACGGAGAGTTCTATCCGATACGCGCTGTGTCCGACGAACTTCGCGATATAAAGTAGACCCGTCTGCCGAAAACTATCCGGCCCCGGTTTTCAGCCCGCGGACAAGATAGGAAATATCCATAGGCAGTTTTCCAATTTCCTTTCTGCGAGTGGGGAATTTTTTTTCAACGGCCCCGCACTTTCAGTCGCAAGGCCGGGAAACTACAATGGTCGGAACCTCGCGGAAACTTCGGTGGGGGAGCTGGAAAATAAAACCGAGCGCAATATGTGTTCCACATTGTGGAAACAAGGCGCATTTCAACCCAATCAATGTCAATTGTAAATGTCATCGTTGAATTATGTAACATTCATTATTAATCAATTTATATATGCAGTTCATTACATTTAAAATATTCCATTATTGAATATAAAAGATCCTCCTCAACAAATACCTTCAACGATCCCAAGATTGTGGAAAAGGATATAATTCATTGAAAAAATGGAATTTAGTATTTTGGCCACCCGATTATGGCAGAAATTAGAATGTTTGATTATTTAAAAAATTCACCCGCTCTGAAACTGTGGAAGAGTAAAATTGGAAACTATTGAGTGTACAAAATATAAAAATTGACACACAATCTTCTTTATTTAAAATAAAAAATTATGATTCCTCATTTTTTTTACACTCAATTTTCCTGTCGATACGCAAATAGAAAGAAAGCGAAACTCGTACTGTAATTCGTGCGTTACTATCGGAAAATAGTCCAGGAATGCTTTTCGCGTCCAGACTCTTAATTACGGAATATGGGGGATATAACTCCTCGTTTTGTCGGTATTAGGGGTGTTCGCGTGGGGGGCGTTCTCCAATTACCATTTCGTGATATACAACCGGGGACGGATCTCGCCCGGAATCTCGGGGGTTTCGCCCGTCGTTAACGCGATGACGAAGGGATCGGTGTTCGCGTGGAGGTGGCGAGTTTAATTCCCCTTCACCGGATTATCTTGTGGATTCCCCGGCCCACGCCCCGACAGTTTCAGTCAGCCGTCAGAGATGGATTGTGGACTAATTTCGAACCGGCGTTTTCCTCGCGCAACAAAATCCCCACTGAGTTTATTAATAATAAGAATGAATAAACTAATTGATGTGTTTCTGTCTCCTCTCGCCGGTTTGGTCCTTTGCTAGATCGGTTTCGGCTGCTCGCCATCTTCAGTAGCGGTGTTAGTCACTTTTGGCACTTTGGATGTTTCGGGCGTCCAAAAGATTATTGGTAAAGTTATGGAGATTACGGATTGTGGAGTATAAGTGAAGGTGACAGTGCAGTGAGGATGCCCGAAAAACAACCAAAGTGCCAAAAGTGACTAACGCCGCTACTGAAGATGGCGAGCAGCCGAAACCGGTAGCAAAGGACCAAACCAGCGAGAGGAGACACACATCTACCGTATTCCAACCTCTCGCAGACCACAAAACAGGTATGTTAAACTAATTGAAACACTCTTCGTTTTTTGTAATATAGACAACATAAAAATAATGGAGCAGTCTTAACGTTCGAATTACACTCCGAGGTTATATTATTTGCAACATTCATACATAATTAATACTCGCGTCTGTTTTTCCTGGCGTCCTCACATAATTGAAGCGAACTCGGTTAAAATTTCCAATAAGAAGTTTTCCTCGACCAAAACTTGAATTATCGCTAATTAACCTACACCTTCCCTTGATATGACAAATGTTAATGTGCACGAAATAATACCGCTTGCACTTGCAAATGTATCCGGGGTGTTGTAAAAATCTGTAACCTGTCGATGTTGCCCATACGGGCACATCGGTATCCGGGTATTTCTGTGTTTGGGGGTGTGGGGGGGGGGGCGGCGTTACGATCAAACCTTTTTACTGCCAGGTCGGCCGACAGCCCGCAGATATTACTTCAGTTTCCCTATTGCGCTATTCCATCGTATCCGAATCGGGGCCATTGGGAAAGAGTCCGCCTGCGGAACTTTTAAAGGCGGTCGTACGGCCCTCGTGAAATGCCCAGCCGAGCCGCCAAGGTTGAGTTTCTTTGTTTCTCCGTTTCTGTCTTTCTTTCTTTCTTTCTTCCTGCGCTACGAAACATAAGCGAAACGGAACGCGGGTAATAAATAAATAGAAAAGAGAGGAATATTTCAAACGCTCCAAGAGATACGCGGGTCCGTCGACCGTATCGATCAAGGTTAAATAAAAATTTTTCCGGACTCAAATATCGTGAAATAAATATTAATTTAATTCAATTACGTATACAACCTAATTGCATTTCGTTGAGCAGTTTCAGTGAAGGCGGACACATAAATAACAAACCTCCATTTTTCAAAAATTAAAGCTATCAATGTTTTGAATGACAATTATTACTTAACGCGAATCAATTCCAATTATCGGAGAGCCCAAATATTATTATAGGCCAAATTTTGTCTGAATTTTTGCCTAAGAATAGACGGGCTAAAACATCCGACCCAAAAACCGTTTTAGGATTTCTGCAACGTGGAATCTGGAAAATAGGGCATCTCTAACCAATTGGCACCGGTCTTATTGGCAATGCAGTCGAGAAATACTTTGATTTTACATTTTCTGCCTCAATGAAATATACATGAAATCAATTTTCTACCCGTCGATGATCGTAATATATTAGCGCTATTTTCTTTACCCAAACTGAGAAGTTTGGAGTAGGTTGGAGAACAGAAATAATTTTTATTTATACCTCGTCATTAGTAAAATAAATTAGAATACTAACAAATTTATTTCCAGGCCATTTAATTTTACATTTATTAACATCTCATAATTGTTGGGCTGTAAAAATTTTAGCTGTTGCCGCTATTACTTCGTATAAAATCGGATTGAATTCGAAATTGAACTTTAAACTATTCAGCGGCCGGCCGAATGTTAAACCCACAACGTCTAACGACCGAATTACATGTTCAAGGAAAATAAATCAGCCAACGATGCAATTCCCGGAGTTGTCGGAGTCCGAGCGGCACAACCTTGCGTGCATCTTCGACCGTGGCCCCAAGCCATTCATCCTAGGAATGTGCTCTTGGCAAGTGCAAAATGGAAATGGAATAATTTTTAAAAATATAACCACCGGAAATTGGCTGGAAATATTTAGGGACGATGGTTTATTTTCGCCTATCCGTCCCTGAACTGGTCCTGTTTCGCCACCTTCTGCAGCATTCCATCCGCTTCAGGACCTTCAGTTCCTGATTTACCTTTTACTGGTCTGGAATTTTTTGGAGAGATATGTTTTTTATACAATAATGCACGTGATAATGTTTCGATGTAAGCTCAGCGTCCTGCTGTTAAGAATTTCTAATTCTGAATTTTCTAATTTCTAATTTTCTGAAGTGATTTCATCCGGCATGAAAACTACTGTCGTTGCCTTTAGTCAGCCATATTTAGAAGATATCAACGAAATGAATAGGATATTCTGATCTGAACCACAGAACAGGTATTTGAAACTTTAATAATTTTCCAAACCCGAGATTATGGGTAAAGTTATGGAGATTACGGATTATGGAGTACAAGTGAAAGTGACAGTGCAGTGAGGATGCCCGAAAAACATCCAAAGTGCCAACAGTGACTAACACCGATACTGAAGATGGCGAGCAGCCGAAACCGGTTCAGCAAAAGACCAAACCGGCGAGAGGAGACAGAAACACCACGAACCCACGGTATTCCAACCCTTCGCAAACCAGAAAACAGGTATTTTAAACTAATAATAGTCATAATTTTTCTGTACCTAGCTGAACTTTAATTTAAAACCCCTACTGTTCTGCGCGTAAGTACGGATTGGAATAGCATAAACATTCCAGCGTGCAGCGGCACATATCGAATGCTAATAAGTCCCGGATTCCGTCCTGCCCCGGCCAAGGCAATAAAGGGGCGACGGTCCCCCAGTCGAAATCGGGCTCAGATTACATCAAAAGGATTAATTAGGACCGACAGTCCGACCTATTGCCATCGACCGGCCAAATGATACCGGTTGGATTTAGCGCGCGGAGGCGGAGGGTTCGCGGGGGACGGGGGGGGGGTCCAGATAAGCCCCGAAGGTAAATCCAGAACGGAAACGCGGAATAGCAAACCTTGCGCCGAAATGGCAAGCGTACATATTACACAGAAAATCGGCCGCCGTTTACATTTACAAAGATTTGTGGACGCCACATCCTTTGGGCTTATCTCATGTCTTTACCTCACACAAGACATACAAGTATGTTAACAGTGAACCCAACCGTCTTCTACACAGATTCAATAATTAATTCATCTCTCAGTGAGATGAACATTGAAGTTATTTATGTGCCGGGAGAGACCCCTCGGACTTTTCTCTGAGGAATCTTCGCGTTCCGGATTCGATAAACATCGAATTCTCGCGACGGTCGAGTCCCCCGTCGGAACTCAATTGATTGGTCTATAGCAATCTTTTCCACCATCCCAGGGTTGATTCAGCCGATTGTGTATGTTTTATGGATCGCCCGTATACTTTAAACATGAGCTCGCCGGTCCACAAGCTCGGTTCGCGCCGAGAAAATAATCCGGTATATTGCCGTAACATCGCGCAGATATCCCGACTTGATTCGCGCATTACAAAATTTGCCAATACGAAATACTCGTTGACTGATACTTTGTATTGGGAATTGTCGGAAAAAGGAGGGGGGAAATTATAAAATGATGTTTCCGGGAGTATCATATCGGGTTTAGTAAACATTGCTTCAACCTATAAACTACGGAACGATATAAACTACGAACTGGACAGGGAGGTTTAAAGCTCGCCAACCCCTCCGATACAGGTGGATTAGTTTCAATCCGAATCCCTTCTCCAATTTTGCTTAAACTCGTTAATGCCTTGGGTGGGGGCGTTTGGGGTTAGCTCCTCCCTTTCGGGCAATGACCGTAAATTTTACGAGGGCGTGAACTGGCGACCGAAAGGCGCTATAAAACTTGAAAGCTCCAAGTCCTTCCGCCAGTCATAAGTTCGGACCAATCGCTGTTATTTCAAGAATATTATTTTTCTAGGGTGGTCCGGACAATTGAAATAAGACAAACTTTCGGTCTTAACTTTCAGTTATTTTATCATTAATCAATAAACTAGGTTTAGGAACTAGATTACTAACAATTTCCTTCGGTAATAAATATAACAATGAGTAGTAACACCACGCTGGCTCAGAAAAATGTTTCAACCCCTTGTGATCTGTCCCTTCTCGTTTGTTTTATGGTAAACTACAGCGGTTTAGAGCTCTCACCGTATTCCGTAGCATCCCTTCAATGTTATAGTGAGATACTTATGCCTGTCCGATGGTCAAGTTTGTTGAAATTGTACTATCAATTAACGGCATTAATCTTTAAGAACCTCATCGGATTTATATAAAAATATAATGTCCGCAAAGGAAACACGTGGAAGGACAGAGTTCCAATAAGGGATGGCAAAAACGTTGTTTCACAATTCCCGACGGGATAGTGCCGGGAGCGAGACCGAACTGGGCGAGGCCTTCCGGAATAACGCAATTAATTAATTCCGGGGTCCGAAACCTGTTTATTTTGTAGGGAGGCCCCCACAGTACAGCGAATATTGTTTCAAGCGCATCCCACGCTCGTAAAGATTCCCGACCACCGCAACGGCGCTATTTCGATACGCTCGTCCGACAGCGAAATCGGGGTTCACCTCGTCCGGGGGGATTCTGAATTACCGAGTCCCAAACGAGAACACAGGTTAACGAATTGTAAAGAGAATGTGTGAAACAAATTTCTTTGGAATTTTATCTATTGTGGGTTCAATAAAATAGGCAGGATAATTGAATTGTAACAAACTGACAATATACAAAGCGATATTTAAACCGGCATGGACATGCGGTACAGAGCTATGGGGTTCCACCGAGACATCCAACATCGGTCGCACCCAGAAATTTCAGAGTTTTCAAAAGTCCTTCTTACCATCCTTAATGCTCCCGGGTATGTTTCTAACCACACAATCCACCATGACCTCATCATACCAACAGTCGACGAAGTCACAAATCCCGGTTCCTAAAGTTCCTTTCTCCTCGTCCTAATCCACTCGTTCAGTCCCTTTCCCCTCTTACCCATCCATTATCCCCGCGTCGGCTTAAACGCCGCTGGCCAAGAGATCTTCTTAGCCCTTGGACTATAATTGTTCTTGTGTCAAAAGTGCCATGTTTGGATTAATAATAATAATTTACTGAAATATTGAACTGAAAATGGACTTCAGTTACCACTCACAACGCTCTGCCCTCTCGAACTGCGAACTTTTATCGTTATCGTGTAAATAATACCGGTACTGTCCTACGTTAAATTGAACGACTTAAAAATTAGTTCGATCACAACGACCGGAAGTGTAGCGTGCCGAATCATACTCGAGATACAATCCCCGACAATATTAACTTTCCCTTGCAATCTGCGATACGCGGCTGAATGTTACGAAACATCAGTTTATGTACACCTCGAACGGAACAACGTTCCGCTATTTATCCGTTCGAATAAGATACCGATCGGAACGTCCCGACGACGCCTGGAAATAATAGCATTACACGAAGTAAAATAAAATAATTTAAACTTTCCGTGATTGGGGATATAATGTTCTGGTTATTGTTGAATAATAGCGAGTGAAATTTCGAAAAAACTGTAATTACTTGCTGAGAATTAAGTTGAAATTATTGTGGAAATGCTGTCGATTAAGTGAGCCTGGTATTGCACTAAATTTGTTTTGATAGCAAAGGAATAATTTAATGTGATGCGTTCGGTCTGTTGGAAAGATACGAATATACAATGTGGCAAGTTATGACTGAAGCAAACTGTACGGAGAAAATTAATTAAAACAGTAGTCCATAGTTCGCAGCAATGTCTTGATGCCCCACTCAATTATTGGCGGTCCTGAGCGTTCAGCTTTCATTCGCTTACTTGGAAAAGTGCAGTCTTCTTGATAATCTTCTCTAGTAATCAAGTTTTAAAGCCGTTTGAGACCCCTTAAAGGTTCCATCGGCTCCACGCGAGGATTAATTCCGGCGGCATAGTCAGTTCAACGCCTCGGCTGTAGGACAGAATGGGCATGCAAAGTACAGAATGTCTGTCTACAACTGTTGATCCGGAATTTGCGATTACGCGATCAAATATATTTAATAAATTAATGACAAACAATGGCGCATGTATTAGGGGTACCCAAAAATAATCGACATTTTGACTTTGGAATTAATTTTATTTTGCTAAAAAAGAAACTTTAATTATCAATCTACTATATATATACCGATATTATCGACAACTCTCTGCCACTTTTCCGGCAAATTTTCGATACATCTTATCAAATTGTTGATTACTTTTAGGTACACCTAATATTACGGTAATATAGAGTGTTTCGTGCACGTGCTGAATTAATTGCGTATTTGATACGGACAATATGCTTATCATTTTTAATCTAGTCGGTTTATTTACTTCTAATCTACAGGTTCATAATAAAAATACAGAAACCTCTCTTTTCCTTTTTGAAAATATCTCAAGTTCAAAAATCTTCCTCGGATCTTCCTGTCGGAAGGGTTCCGTATAAGAGTTTCTTTCGCCATATTTTCTTGCAGAGAGAACTATTCATCCCCGGCTGTTAGTGTCAAATTAAACGTTATCGGAGTGCCAATAGTGGGAATTGATCTAAGTTGTGCAAGGGGCTGGTAATCGGATGGGGCGCGGTGGAAAAGGCCCCGGGGCGGTCGGGCAAATGCAGATGGGGCAAGGTCTGGAGAGCACTCGGGGATGATGCAGTATCATCCTTCCCTCCTGTTGTTGTGCCCGTTCTCCCTCGGGAACCTCCTTTCTTCCCTCGGCCGGGGCCCGCTCTCTCCGGTAATGATGTACTCCCTGAATAATGCAATACGGCTGCGGGGGCGGGAGCAGGCCCTCGCCTCTTCGCATTACTTCCTGAGCGGTCTGAGTAAATTTATTTTTCGACTACTATATTCGACGAAATGTGTAGATGAATTTTGTCCGCTGTACCTCTCCATCCCCGATGCGTTGTATTACGCCCTAGTACACTAGTATACATCATTTAAACTGTCTTTATTTCGGTAAATCTTTATTCAACCTTAAAGAAAAATTACGAGTTGCTTCATCGACCAAATACTGTAGGAAATAAGGTTAATTTCCTATTATTAGCTAATTCTCCGGTGAATTATTCTAATGCATTCATTAGAACTCATTAGGCGAGAGTGATGAGCAATACATTTGTTCAGAATTAAAGGTTAAAGAATCCGTCCTAACAATTCCAGGAAGAAGTGATTCACAGTACTCACGATGGATTTTAATAGGGATATGTTTCCGATTATTCAGCCTAGCTATGAACTCATGTGAAATAATCAGTATTTATACAAGAAGCAACTTTAATAATTACAAGTTTATTGCGCTTACGATAGGAACTATTAATTCCAAGCTCGTATTCAATAATTGGTTGGAATATTTATGTCAAATACGGCGTCATGAATAATTCAAATAAGAATATACGTAAGGGCCAACTGTTGGAACGATTTTAATAATTTTATTATTCGAAATTAAAACTATTCTTCCGTACTTGCAACAGTTCGGATGCTCTGTCAAAGTCAAGATAAGTTCGCAACAGTGGTTCACACTCGGTTGCATTTCAAAGAAAAACCGAAACCCTCGCGGGCCCTCAAAGCTGCAATTCCAACGCGCTTAGCGCCGGATCGGAATATACGAATTTCCCCCCAGTGAAACCGGAAATCGTTTTCCTTTTCAGTGAACAGGACCCCCGGAATTAAAAAAAAAAGGACCGGTAAAAACGCAACGAATTTGCAGAGAAACAATCCATACGGGTTTTTCATCGCTCGACAAAATCCACTTTGAATTCGTTCGAGACTGGTCAGACTGACACGGGCTCGCTGATATTTTTAAATATCATCCAATATATTCGAAAACAGATTTTCGAATATTATTTCACAGAAGCGTGATAATTTTTAACCTTCCTTTGGCGCAGCTATAATAATATGACTATTACGCATTTTTAAATAAAAACACGAATTAAGTCCTGTGGCCACTTGGTGGGCTTTGGTAATTTTCCGGGAGGTTATCGGACAATGGGGGAAGCCCGAAATTAAGTTCTGTTAAAGAGAAGGCGCTAAGTGTCGAACAAAGGAACATGATGAAAAGGAATTCCATTGATGTTAATATAATTAGAGGAAACCGAAAATTGGAACGAAAATTATTTAATAATTGATTGTTTCAAGGATATATAGCGGCTATCATTCTTGAAAAGCCGAAACCTGTGTAAAGTAGGACGAAACCTTGACCTACAGATAAATTAGTAAAAATTGATTTTAAATTATTTAAATTCGTTATTAACTCGCAGGTGGAATTAGTCACCGCCGGCAAATTCAATGCCCGGCTGCAACCCTGAAAATCCCATTAAAAAAAGGATTCATTTCTCATGATCGATTGCGCTATCTTGGTATTTATGAGTTATGGACTTATGAATTCCGAAGGTTTGGAAGAGAAAACAATCGGCTATTCAGTTCACGGCCCGCGAAGAAAAGGGACGCCTCGAGGATTGCGACACGCAGAAGGCCGAACGTATGTGTGAGCGGCCTTAGGGGAAACATACTGCAAACAAATGCACAATACGACGGCGTAAGCGCTTTTGAAATTTGAATTTAGCACTCGAAACTGTTCTACCTCAAGCATCGGTAACGTTGAGCCAATCTGTTGAGTTGCGTGATTTTCCGGCGAAACGGATATTTAAAAAAAATACTCGGTAGAATTCATGTCTGCGGGCGTAAATCGATACATTTATAGCGTAATTTTTTGCTGCACTATACAGTTCAACGATAAAAGAGCAATACACGAGCAATCTGACTGACCGTGGAACCGATGCTCGGTGATCCGTCCTAACTGAATCAGCCGAGTTGTCACAACCAATCTAGGACCGTTCACCATTTCGGATGAATGGTTCTGCACAGAAATAAGAAAAAAAAAACGAGAAAAAAACACAGAGCGCAGAGAACAGTCGAGGCGTTAACTGGGCTTTCATAAATGGGTAACTGGGACTGCGGAAAAAAGAACTCATTTTCGATAATTCGCTCGATTTGAAAGCGCGATCCGCGAAGATCGTGATTCGAACAATCTAATTCAGTTTTTTAATCCACACCTTAGTTCCACAACCGAATCGCACTTTAAACTTTCTGTTACACTTGGTCACAAATTATTGTTTTTCAGAATTCATCGAAAATTTTCTAAATAAGACGAGATAAATTCCACAATTTATTACACATCCAATTTGATTACACACAGTGTATCTATAGAAAATGGACTAATGAAGAGATAGTGTATTAAATGTTTGTTCACTCTAAATGTAGGTCAGGTTCAGGGCTAGAAGTCCAGGGCCCGACGCGCGCTATGAAAACTTCCCACGGCGGGAATATAATTGAACGAAAAAATAATCCCTCATTATTTCTCTTCAATATGGCCCTAAAGCAGTACAAGCGGGCCGGTTACAATGAGCCGTATTCGCGGTTGGAACGGTTCCCCTTGGTTCGCCTTGGTTCTCAGGGCCAGATAGCGCGGGGAAGTGGAGGGAACCATCTTAACTGTTATAATAGTTCAATTCCTGCCGCAGCAGAGCGGCTCCTCCACTTCAAGGTGGAAATACATTCCCAGCTAGATAAGCCCCGACCGAGAAGATATATCTTCTAATTCTTATGCTAATAGTTCGGGAGCTGTCGTAATCGCTTGTAATGTCGGCTGGGGAAGGCCAAGGTGTTGTTAATAAGGACGGTTGTCGCGATAACCTTATTATCCTCTTGTCGTCTTTGGTGACCATTTCTGTTCAGGTAATACTTTAACGATTTGAGATTTCATGGCTTCAGGTGTCAGGTTTCGGTTGCAGACAGAGTGTTGCGGTTACGTTATTTAAGGTTGTTGGTTCAAAAACTGTTTCTTATTCCAATACAAGTAATCGTTGAATTTTAAACCTATTGTCCTTTTGTACGATTACATCTAATAAATCGTGCACAAAAATAACTGATATTTTGACTGTGATTATTTTTCATTTTCCACCCGTTTCTTCTGTTTCAATACTTCTTTTATGATGTCCAGTCGACCGATTCGGTTTACATTGTTTGTTTAATTCAACGATTACTTTCCCTAGTGTTTTTCATTCACACTTTCCTGCGATGACGGATCATCGGACGTTTCACCGATCTCGGGAGCTCCGTTCAAGACTTCTTTTCAAATTCAATCAAGCGTTAGGCGTCCCACGCTGTCTCTGGTTGTCAACAGTCTTTTATGGAGTTGAACTGACAAAAATCCTGAGGGATGGACTGGAATCGAATCTTCCTTCATTCCAAAATGATGTTTTCCTCAATTTTTCAACGGAATAATTTAAAAATGCGGACATAAGGTCACTCTCTTCATTACTAGTGGCAAGATGCCAATGAGACTAGGTGAAGGGTGAGGAGTAATTGAAGGCAAATTCTTAGCTCGTTTCGTTGGATCAAATTTACCTTCAAGAGTGATTCTGAATTAATTAAGGGAAGGGACTCAGTAAACCGCTCGGGAATCGCACCAATAAATACCGCCATTTAGCGAGCAAACTAGTTGTAAAACTAAGGTTAACTCTGTTTGAAAACTATCAAAACGGATTGAAAAACGGACAGAATTAAATAATACGAACGCTATTTTCTTGGGAATTTTAATTATCTTTATGAACCAAGGCCCTCGGCCGTTATTCGACGAAGCGTTCGTTAGGGGAAGCGACTGCTTCTCTCCGCAATTATTCAGGGGTGGGCCAAACCGGTGTCCAAAATTAATGAGTACCCCTCTCCGACACCCCCCCCCCCTAAGGGCTTTCTATACCGCGAAAATATATAAGCTGAACAAAAGTTGTACACAGGCGACAGTCCACCGCGCTTGCACTAATGAAACCCGGGGCCGGCCGATACTAATTACAGAACGGGGTTTTAAACGCCCCAGGGACACCTCCCCGAAGACAGATATCCCTGTCGAAAATGGAAGCCTAATTTTATGTAAACGGTAAACACGAGCTTATGGGTAACAATAGAATTTATGGGATTTATTTTAAAAATGACATAAACGATGCAAAAAACAGTACACGCTTTGCCAGTTGTTGAAGAAAGTCTACACAATTCTCATGGTTTGTCTAGAATCCCCCCCTCCCCAAAGGGTTGGCCGACGGAATGCTTTTCGTGGAAACCTCTGTCTCGATTAAGACCAAAATTGTACAAAAATCAGAATTAAGAAGAAAGCCAGGCTGATAATATTGCATTCGGGATATTTAATTAGAAAAAAGCTTATTCCCAATCGAAAAGGAAGGGACAAAATTAAACAGTATTTGAAAGCAGAGTTAATGCACAGCTTAGATCGCAATCGAATTTAGTATGGACTGTGGGGAGGGGGGGGGCTTAAGTCCTTGAGTCAAAGCTATAAGTAACTTAAAATAATTTCAATTAACTTTGATCCAGCTCCCTTTTGAAAAGTAAGCCTGCGATACTGTTCGCAAAGAGGTAGCAATTAAATTTATAGTCCGACTGCAATTTGCGAGAGTGTAATCGAAACAAGAGTGTGAGGCCGCAGAAAGGGGAATCGATAAGTTGTCTGCGGGGCTGAATTTAAAGGAAGTCTCCGTTTCAATTATCCGCACGGCGGCCTCGCCCATTTTCGCCATTACACTGTAAAGCGGGGAACACCAATTAGTTCCTTCCTAGTCGGAATCGAATCAGACAAATTTAACTTGGTGTGGTGCGGGGGTGAGGGAGAATCGTTGCGTTTTCAATAGGATCAACACGAATAGGCACGTTCGGAATCCGGTAAGGCAGGCGCACGGAAATCGCCCCGTAAAGAGCCTACTTCTGGAGAGAGCCGGCCATGGAGGGATAATGAGAGAGGAATGATGAATGAAAAACTTTCATAATGGAGATATAATTCGTGTCAGTCGAAAAGAAGGTATACGCGGTGCTGTAATATATCAGACAGCGACGATAGGAAACTTACCCCAGCTAGAGCACAGGATAAGTTCTCCGGGCTGAAATAATGTGACAAGAAAAAGCTTGTGACTGTTTCGAAAGCGGAACAAATGGACGCACCTTCACGCGATAGAGCGAGAAACCAGTCCGCATTGATGTATTCACTATTGATGATTCACTCTCGTCCCAGCCTTCTTAACCACTGCCCAGTTGTTGCTGGTAAACAGGATTCGTGCATTATCGATTGGTTTTAATAGGAAATAGTACCATGAATTCTTGGTATTGTTATTTCGATGACAGTGCTGTTATTTCTGCGTGTGAACCTTTCGAATAACTTTATAATTGAAACTCCGGGGGAGGTTATGATGTAAATTTCAAATAAAATATGGTTTGTATACACTAAATCTTGTCCTTCGTCAAATAAATGGGGCTGTAAACTTGACATAATCGAGCGGAAGCTTTTAACCTATTTATTTCTGAAAACTCTTACCGAACTGGAATTTTTCTCTGGGAAATGTTTATAGCGCGGGTGCCCGGTTGAATCCTCAACTTCTGGAAATCGAACCGACCCCCGCTTGGAATTATGCAAACAAGGCGGGAGTTTTTACCCGACCTCGACCCCCATCCCATTTGCGGGGTTCAATCCCGCGGTCCCAATCGAAGAGCGGAGATATAGCTATAGCCCCGGCCTTCTGACAGTTCTCCCCCCACGACACGAAACAGAGGCTAATGAGAGCCCGACAACCCGGTACAATGGCAGTTGGCCTAGTCGTAATAACCGGCGGCAGATTAAGGAGACCGCTATATCACCGAGTGGTTAACTACGACGAGCGGGGGTGGGGGCTTAGTGCGCTTAGCAGTTCACTGTTACTGTACCCGTGGCGACACTTGGCACTCTGTTATCCTTAGAGTGCGGCAGGAATCGTCCCGACAAAATGAAACGACCAAATTATCGCTTAGATAGTTCAGGATCGGATTTATAAACGAGAAAAACATTTACAATTCCATACCAAATCGCTCCAACACTTGACACTACGTAGTCGAAACAACTAATCGGGAAAAAACCCAAATATTTTTGAAATTTAAACATTTTAGAACTTTCAACTTTCCTTAATACAGCAAGTATACCACACCTGAAGACCACCCGTTTGGGTTATATTATAATTTTTAGATAAAGAATTTATTGGACTACATATTATTCATGGCAGCCGCTAATTTTTAATTTAATGAGTATAACTGGACAGAAAACGATTATTTTTAATAATGAATAATCTATCGTTAATAAAATTTAAAAATTGAGTTCATAGTTCATCGGACAGGTTGAAACTTACAGAATAATTGTTTCGGGCGGTTTTGTAGCCTCTAACCCCGGGGCTTATAATCGAATGGGCTTTATTAGGGATTCAGTTTAATTGGCTGATTCCGGCGGCTGCGTTAGCCCGGGAGCCGCCGGTGATGAAATGTCAAGTGGATTAGTCGCCCGGATAATCGGTTTACAACAATTCTATTCATTCGGCCGTTAACTTTAAACCCGCGGTGTTTAAAAGGTGCCAACTTCAATTGGTCGCCAATGAGCACGGCCCAACGGAGAGAGAGAGCCATGTTCACTCTATTCAAACTCTATTCAAATTCGAATTTCTCAAATAAAACAGAGGTATTTTTTGTGACACGGCGGTGTCATTAGTAGTTACCATCCCGAAATCAAAGAAAGCCCCGTTACCAGGGCTGCGGAATAGGATTCGGATTTGGAAAACGAAACGAAGGAGTTAATGAAGATGGCTAGAGGCCGAAACCGGTCTGGAAACATATGAAACCGGTAGGGGAGACAAAGGACCGAACAAAAACTGTGGTATTCCAGATATAATTTCTTTAGAGTTTTTCCACCTCCATTAGATGAGGACTCGTGTTGAAAAATATGAAAAAATTAATGTAAAAAGATTTTACGATGTTAGTTGTCCGCTTTGTGTATCATCTACGACGTGCTGTACGTATTGAAAGAAAAATGAAGTATTTATTATTTTTATTTAATAAAAATACAGTGCCTTTAATGCAGTCGCGATACTTCCCAATTCTGCTGACTTCCTGAGAAACGGGTTGAAAATAGGTTCGGTGACGATGTACTGAACTTAGTTGTCCAACATCCACCTGACGGCTTAGAGGGGAACACGCCGAAGGTGAAGCCATTGTAGAGAAATTGGTCAAGTATGAGCCTGCATAAGTGAAGGCGTATAAAGGCACTTGCCGATCGAAGGAAACTCCGTGGAAAGGGGCATTCCTTGGGATCCGACCGGCCTTGGTTCGATCACGACTGTTGTTCATCTGTCACGTTTGCGGGCGAAATTTTATCGAATTGAATCAATTAGCCAATCTTGTTTTTTCGATTATTCTGGAAATCGGATTTTTCGACGTACCCGAACGCTACGATTCCTGTTATCATATTTCTTTCGACATCCCCTGCGAACGAACCGGGCATATCGAATATTTCTATTTTGATACTATTGTGATTCAAAATTATAATCGAGTATTCCGCAGAACTACATTTGTAGATAAGAGTTACATAACAACCTATTAGATAACGTATAACTTTTTTTTTACAATTTTTGACAAGAACGCTACTGTCACCTGGAGCGTCCAGCTCAAACAATAATATCTGACATTTTTCAGAGCCCCCACATAAAATTATGTTTATATTTGATGACATATAAATTCGACTGTGATGAGGCCCCAATATAGCAATCTCAATAACGACCTTCGTCTATTAATGACGTCATTTATCATAATTACATCCAATAATGACCGTGGACTAATCTCACGGCATTGTTAATTATATGAGGTCATGATGTATTGTGATAATTTATTTACGCCGTAATTTATCAACCGTTCGGCGGATCGAAATTGAGCGTCGAGATTCGAATTCGACCAGTACCGAAGGGGCCATGTCGATTTTCGTAAGTTCGTTAATTAATCGAGTTCATCGGAGATAAGAAATTGCAGGAATGATATGCACGATTTTTGGTGCGGCTTATATTGTCCCTACTTACAAACTTGTCTATCTTTTAAGCAAGAAATATTCTTTCAATACTTCATTGGATACAACATTCATTCTTTGAATGTGATTTGCGAGTCATTAACTGGCTTTCATAAACAAAAGATAATTCGGAGAATTAATGGTCAATCTGGAGAATGACCGTGGGGCTTTTTTTTTAATACGGAGGAAAATTTTCGAACCAACAATGAAAACGGAATTAAATGTAAAAGATAAAATTGCTCCAATGTCAACATACGGTAGTCGTGGGGAAGTCCTTTGAGCACAATGGACTTAATTAGCCAGCCTAATTAGTCGCGTCCCGAACGGGCCGTTTGGAATTTTCACACTCGCATTTTCAATTTTTTCTCTCCACATTATGTTTTTCGCGCCCCCCCGCTCGAACGGAGAACCGCGTCGCTCAGTAGGTCAAACCGCGATCCTAAATTGTCGCCTCTCGGACCTGCACCGTGTCAAGGGGACTTCAATTGCGGCAACTTAGAGGACTGAAATCAATGGGAACGGGGGGTGGGGATGTTCGCAGACCGTGGTTCACGGCCGATCGAGAAATTTATTCAACAGTTTTTATTAGATTTCACAATCAAAGAGGAGATTGGAAAAAATATAAATCGTAAACAATTTTTTTAGTTTATACAAAATACCATAGTTAATATATAATACAGATACTATATAATAAAATAGTACTTTATGGTAGTAAACATTTTTATTTTTTTTAAAGTTTGAATTCAGATGATATTTGCTTAATGGACAGTGTTGATACGCCCGACATGTGCATCCAAGGTTCGCTGAAATGCTTAGCTCAGCGTATATGCAAATCTGAACAATTTATTTCCAGGCGACCTTGATAGGCGGGGAGATGCTACGTTTGTGTAATAGGGCTGTTCTAATAACCCGGTGCTTTCGCAAGACGAGGATCTAATTACACCTGTCGACTGTGACTGTGACTCAAGTCCGAACTTGAACGCTTTTCAATGTACAAATTCATACAGAATTCCGCAGGTTAAATAAGCCAATTTCAATAATTTGCATTGTAATGTTTCAGTGCCAGTGTTTTTTTTCATTAATTGTTTCAATTACTACTATGCGTGGTAGGACATTTTTAATTTTAGATATCCTGCGTTTAAATTTGGAATTTTTGCATTGGTAAACTCCTCTTTAATAAGGGTAAAAATCCCTTCATTAAATATCGGTATTAAATTATGCGCTATTTAGCCACAGAGACTGTTGTTAACAACCAAAGGACGCACAGTTCAAAGGCGATTTAAACTATCACCGTCCTATTTAAGAAGACGTTCAATGTTAAATTACAGAATGTCTCGACCTCGTGAAAGGGGACTCGGTGGACGTGCATGAGATCTCCGGTTGTTTTTTTACCGCAGGGCCGATGACGAGCGCACAAATCGCCAATCTGGGTGTCGGTCCTAGCGGTTGGATTCGTGAAGACCCGTTTCGCAACCGCCGTCCGCGTTGCCCAAGAATCTGGGATGTGACGAGGCGGTGTCGAGCCTCGGGGGGTCCTTGGGGGGGGACTTAACGCCGTGTTAAGGACAAGGCCGTGGACCGCTCGTTTGTTTTTGTTGGCAGCCGAGAGACCGACGCCCCGGCCGGCCAGCTGATGGCCGATCAAGTATTAAGCCCCGCCCTGAACTGCGGTTTATCGAAGCGAGATCCGATAATGAGAGCTGGCACAGGCGTTTTGATTTTAGCGATAATTGCAGCCGTAACCCGCCTCGATGCCTCGGATTCCGCAGACCGATAATTAGTTCGCGTCCTCCACAAAGTATTTACGATCCAAGTATACCTACTATTGATCTATTAATCCTTACAGTGTTGAGAGGATGCTTCACTGTCGGCCGACATGATGAACATAAATTACAAGTTGAGATTCGTTTTTCAACTCATATTTACGGTGAATTTGGATGTTACATCATTTTGCCGGGAACAACAGGGCCTCATAGGGGGACATTTCAAAACATAAATCATCATTGAATAAAATAGTCCATAAAAATAATAATAATTAAAACTGAGTCCTGCCGGAAAAGATAGTTCTGAGCATTAGAAAGGCGTCTGAAATATGAACAGTTTATGCGCAACTGAACTTAAATTTCAAGTAATAGGTATTGTGAGGTCCTTATAACATATTTACGGTGAATTGATTTTTTTAACAATTTCTGTAAAACAATAATTTTTCCGTAGATGTCGTGTGTTTCTCTCTCCTCTCGCTGGTTTTGTCTTTTGCTAGACCGGTTTCGGCTGCTCGCCGTCTTCAGTAGCGGTGTTAGTCACTTTGGATGTTTTTTCGGCATCCTCACTGCACTGTCACTTGTACTGTGACCAAACCAGCGAGAGGAGATAGAAGCACAAGAAATCTACGGTATTCCAACCTCTCGCAGACCACAAAACAGGTGTTCCAAACTAATCATTTTTCCATAACCCGCGTAAGGATTATGGCTAAAGTTATGGAGATTGCACGTCGGGAACAAGATAAGGATAAGGGATGTGGTACCGTATCGCGATATTAAGTTGGTTAAGCCCCCCCCCCTCCCCCTTGCATCATTGACCCGTGTGTTTGTGTGTGGGCGCGGCTTTTGCGGCTTCCTTAGTCAGGAAATCGGAAAAGTTGGGGCTAATCCGGCCCCCAATATCCTCCACCGCCACCGCCGCCCTTTGTTGTTCCAGGTAGACACTGTACAACAAACAATACTGAGAGCGATAATGGCCCCGGGTAACGCCACTGTAGTAACAAACAATCCCCGTTTGTTTGGTTTGTAAATCGGAGGGGTTAACCACTTAATATCTCATCTACATCTTAATCTTGCATTCATCTGAGAAAAAAATTAATTCGACAGATGCTCAAAACAGAAGTCAAAATTCTGTGCATTTTACATGTCTCCTGTCCTTGTCATTACTTTGGTTGTTTCCATGCTTTGTTGCTTATGTTTAATTATATTGGTCATAGAAATATAAAAAAAAATAGTCCTTACGAATAATAATGATTAAAATTGAGCCGGTAGATTAGAACAGCCCATTTTATTACACAAATACAGACATTTAAAAGCTTTTAGGCGGGTGAAAGTTCTGTCATCCAGCTTAAGAAGTGCTGCATGAAACTGTGAACATAAAAAACCGGTAAATAAAAAAGCTGGTAAAATTATTCCAAATATACATTTATATATTGATTGTTGTGAAAAATATTTCAGAGCGTTGGCACCAGATAGAAGTGTACTTTATAAATGATGAGTCGGTGAAAAAAATCTTTCAATTTTCGATTATGTCTGGCGTGCTGTCTTTCCAAACTTGTAATTACATTGATTGCACAGTGGCATGGTCTCGTGCACAGTCGCGAATGCACGTTATTATAGGACAGACTTTCGTACTTTTTCTTTTTTTTTCACTGCGCGTTTGTCAGCTCACGGCTGTAATGTCGGGTTGATCATATACATTTATTTAAGGGAGGGTACAACCCGAATTCTAGTTGAGCTCCTCCGGACGGCCTCGATATATCCGGAATCGAAAAACGTGCGTTTAATTTTATGTTACGAAACGTCAATTTCAGTAGAAAATTTTTCGTCGAAGGCCACTTTCGTAGCGGTCACAACACTGTACCTTGAATGTTCGAAAGCAGTTATTGATGTTACTTCGACAGTTGACTCCATTCCAAATCCCCTGCCGGCCCCTAAATATATTTATTGAATAGAATTTAAATTATTCAACATGTACGTTCTCAATAAAAACTATTCCAAACTAACGCTTTCAAATTCGTGGCCGTGCGGATGACCAACACTTTTAATGAACAGTGACACGGTTCGTAGTCGTGATTCGGGATGAAGTAAGTTTACCCATTCACCGTCCTGCCGAGAGCTCGAAGTGCTGACCGCCTTGACATTCTCTCATACCGTTCCGGGCCTTGCTTTGAATTGGTAAATGGTAAATTGGTAACGAGAATTCGATACCGCGCGCGAACACTCTTTTTTCGCACCGCAAACGAAATTGGTCTCGTTCAATTTTTGTCAAAGCTCATCAAATATCTGTAGACAACGCATAATTTGTCGTAATTTACGTAATTACTACCATATATTGTTGTTATTTTATCGAACACATAGGCAGGAAAATACGAACTAACTTCTTTTTCTTAAGATGAAGTTTCCACGCGATAAGAGATTGGGGCAGTTAGTGGGAATTTTCCATTCCGATTAAAATTTTTCCGCTGAAATATTTTCGAAATTATTGTAGTACTAGAGTGTATGATTACCTTCACCTTTAGCCGTAGGTTGAACAAATCATTTTAACATTTTATAATCCTTCTAGATGCCAACTTACTTTCGCATTTGGTAACGTGAGACTGGGGGGGAAGAGTTGGAGGGAGCGGACAATGGATGGATTCGACGAATGAAATAGGAACGAGGATTTTCTAACGTCGTCGGTATGCCGAACTTGTGGTGAATGGTGCAAACTGCAGGAGGGGGATTGAGGATGGTTCGAAGGACTTTCTGTTCCGAGCTATGTCGGATTCAGGACGGTTTCAATGAATCAATTTTCCATATTAGTTCATGCCGAATATTTTCAGGTTGATAACAGTGTTCGGCAGTCTTGAAATTCGAATTGGCTATTCGGGTTTTCGGATTCCCCGTCATGTACTATTCCGGTCCGATAGGTGGGTGGGGGGGGGTGGGGATACAGCCTCTTTAATGAGGCTAAATGGCGCGCATATATTAACACGAGGGTGAGCGGATGAAGCGGATGCCGCGATGTCAAACGGTCGGGCCCCGAAAGCAATTAAACCGGTAACATGTCGGCTCCATTGGCTTTGTCGGCGGTCCCCCTCCGTCTGTTCTTTCTGTGTCGCTTTCGGCACTCGTTGTAATTGCCTTTCCGTGTAGCGGGCGCCGCCTCTCTCTGTTTTCCGATTGATCCTATTCGGATCCGGGATCCGTCGTGTAGGCGTTTTTTTCGCCCCGAAACCCGGCGGCCCTGTTTTTTCCCCATATCCGGAAAACGGGCACTCGCTGTCCCCCGCCAGATTCGGGATTCGAGAGGACAAACAGATGTAATGAGCTTAAAACACGGGAGGCACCATTGATTCCAGTCCTACAGAATTTACTACAATGTTACCCGAAATTTCGAATAATAATTTTAAATTTAAAGATCAGAACCTCTTTTATAAAGCAGTGGATTCAAGACACGTATTAGAATTTTGAAACTCTAAATCTATTATAATACTGTTCGGTACCCTGTGAATTTCCTCCTCGATAATTATTCTGGTAGACAGTTTTGTATCAATGAATCAAGAACTACATAAATTTAATATATATTCGAGCCACGGAGTTGTTATTAAAAAACGACATGGAATCTCTCGCGTGAAGCTAAAAATACAGGAGAAGCCACAAATTGCTATTTAGATTATTGGACAATAGAATAGGAAAGAAGTTGAAAAAAAGGAATTGAAGAAATAAGTGTATCTTGTTATTGCGCGGGACCGAAAAAATAATTAAAAGTTTTCATTTCAGGAAAATTCCGCCCGCAACCGGAAAATCACATTTTAAATGGGCTGCAGTTGTTTAAGCCCACAACTGCCGCGTTTGATTGTATTTTCCAGTCTTTCCCGAGTTCATGCGCATCGGTTAATTAGTAAGAGTTTTAATTGAAAGAAAAATGGGCTTACCGCCGGGATTTGAAACCCGGGATCGGGGTTATTTATTTCACCGAACCCGCTATCATTTTATGTATATTGTGCATTCGATGTTTATATAAGAAGATTTTAAATTATAAATACGAGGTCTGTTCAAAAAGTATCGCGAATTTTAGATTTCCACGAAATAATTATTCAATCTACGGGTTTTTTTAGCCTCATTTGTGCACATGTGTCTCAGTTATGCCGACAATTTCAGCCGTTGTGAATGTTCAGTTAAATCTTTTAAAGCAGCTTTTCTTGCGCGTTTTTTTGGTTCATCTTCGATGTTTATTCATTCCGAAAAACGGATCAGAGAACCTGTGACAAATTTTGCGTGACAAAACAAATTAAGTGCGCTGAAGCGTATCGAATGTTGACTGTGGCATTTGGCGAAGCTACCTTAGACCGAAGCAACAACGTTCATGGGTGTACAAAATGTTTTCAGATGGCCGAGAAGATTTTGTGCGCGAATTTTTGGCCAAAAACAACACTCTAATAATGCCGCAGCCCGCGTATTAACCAGATCTGGCCCCCAGTGACTTTTTCTTGTTCCCAAACTGAAAAGGCACATAAAAGGACGGCGCTACGCTACAATTGAGGAGATAAAAACGGCATCGAAGATGGAGATTAACAAGATCACAAAAAATGAATTTTTGAAGCGCTTTGAGGAATGGAAAAACGTTGGCACAAGTGTATAATATCTGGTGGGGATTACTTTGAAGGGGACAAAATAGATATTCGTAAATAAATGAATAAATTTTGAAATAACCCAAAATTCGCGATACTTTTTGAACAGACCGGCATCGAAGATGGAGCTTAACGAGATAAAAAAAAATCAATTTTTGAAGTGCTTTGAGGATTGGAAAAATTTGAAAAAAATATTCATACATAAATAAATAAATAATTTTTGAAAAAAACCAAAATTCGCGATACTTTTTGAACAGACCTCGTATTTGATGTTAATTTCACGAGTCGGCCGTTCTACGGCCTAAACTGGCATTCCAAGTGTGTCCGGCAATTGGGCTCCAAGTTAGCGCTCACGCCCACATTCAATTAGCCAAGGATTCACGTTTCTTCTAATTCGTACGCCAGTTCGACGCCAAAGGCGTCCCGTCCGTTCTATTCAGCAGTCGCCAGTAAAACTCGGCCTAATCGCCGTGAAACTTCCAAACGCCTCCTAACAAACTTCCAACCGGTTTTGGATTCCTTTCGGGCTCGAATTTCGCCACACTGATGACGACACGACGCAATTACCAATCCAAAAGTCACACTTGGACGGGGGGAGGGGGTGGATGGAGAGGGGGGAAGGAAGTCTGAAGCGAGAACTCTCATTATTCCCTTTCTAAATTGAACTTGATCATAAGCAGGCTATTCATCCGTACAAAGACATAAATACATAGACGTAGAATGACAGTGAGAGTGGACACATTTCACTCCTTAGCTTTTCATTTCAGGCTGAATATAGGCTTCAATATTTTGAAGTGAGAGAATTTTGACACTGAGTTATATTTTCGAAGAAGAAAGTTCCTTCGTAGTTCCTCATCCGTGGGCGTGGTCGTGATTTTCTTTTATATACTTTGTAATACCGAAGACGATATAAAACGCAGTTGCTTCGAAGAATAGTTTGTTTTCCAAATATAAGAAGCAGTTTAACGGATAGAGACTCCCATTTGGGAACTAAGACCTCTCGGTCGAGACCTATTCGCGCTCAGATTCGTTATCTTTATCTATTCTGATTTGAATTTGAAATCGAGGCGCGTCGTGTTACCCTTCTGTTCCAATCGGGGCCAGGGCACGTACCCGGCGCCAGTGCCCCTGTGGAGGAAACAAGAACATTTCGGAGTACCAGTAAATGGTACCTTACATAACCTGAATACCTTCGATGCAAAGGAGAAACAGAAAAAAAGAAGTCAGATCTAGTTCTTCTCGCTCTCGTTCCATGCAACTTTCGTTTGGCCACTCTTCAGGGAAATAAAATGTTAACGCCAATTCACAACTTTCCCTTTAGTAAACCGTAATTTCCTGTGTTCCCCGTTCCTTCGATCGGCAACAGGTTTCTTCCAGGATAAAAAAACTGTACTTTAAATATTTCTTCTGTTGGAGACGATTATTTCTTGTCCTTAACTTTTCAAGTTCCCAAATTAATGGGCAATGAAATGGGAATATTTACGAAATTTTAGGTACGGAATATGGTTGGAATTGAAAGCATCTTGATGACTGGTTGAATAATTCTTGTTAAAACTGAAAATTTGGAAATTTTTCAATTTTCATTTAATAATAAAATTGTGTATCGACCCGATACCTACAATTCCGTGAAATACTCTCATTCATAAATGCAAAAAAATACTTCATTCTGTTCAACTCAGATTACTGTAGTATTTATCCATAATGTGCTCATAATTTTCTCTTTGTAAATATTTGAAATTTATAAATTTGCTAAGACCTCTTCTAATTAATAGTCCATTCGGTGATGACATACTAATTAGACATACTAACACTCGACGGAAATACGATATGAACGTAAAAGAGGAGAAATTGTAAGTGAAGTAGTTTGTAATGTTCAGGTCATCGTTTTGTTAAAAAAAAAAATAAGGCGACAATATGCTATATAAACACTATGATTTGTCCGTTTGGTACAGTTTATTCTACAATTTTCCCCGATTGTTAAAATTACCCTCTGCGGTTATTTTGTACTGTTCTTTGTTTTGCGCCCCGCGTAAATATCGACTGTCCGCGAAGCAAACCCGATCGGACGGCCCAAACCTTCGCGTACCACCTTTCAGTATGCGATTTATTAATACGTAAATAGTTAATATTAATGAAGTAGTTAAGGAAATTCATTAAATATATCCGATGAACTCCGTTCGGTTTACGAAATTGACGCGTTTACTCCCCGTAACTTTGAAACCGATCGTACAGGGTAGTTGCAAGGATCAAAGGAGTTGAGGATAACAGTCAAAGGCAGGGCAGCGGAGTCTGATTTATATGCAGGGCACGCTCCCAACGTTGCCCCAGTCCCAGGACCGCATTTGGACTCGGTCCAGCGGCCGCCAAAAATGACATCATGTTTCCATCGCCGAGAGTCGATCGTTTTTCGTGAATTTTTTAGCCTCTTTCGTGCACACGTGTCTCAGTTATGCCGATAATTTCAGCCGTTGTGAATGTTCAGTTAATCTCCTAAAGCAGCTTTTCTTCGGTTAATTCGGTTAATCGGTTAATTAGTAAGAGTTTTAATTGAAAGAAAAATGGGCTTACCGCCGGGATTTGAAACCCGGGATCGGGGTTATTTATTTCACCGAACCCGCTATCATTTTATGTATATTGTGCATTCGATGTTTATATAAGAAGATTTTAAATTATAAATACGAGGTCTGTTCAAAAAGTATCGCGAATTTTAGATTTCCACGAAATAATTATTCGATCTACGGGTTTTTTTAGCCTCATTTGTGCACATGTGTCTCAGTTATGCCGATAATTTCAGCCGTTGCGAATGTTCAGTTAATCTCCTAAAGCAGCTTTTCTTGCGCGTTTTTTTTTGGTTCACCTTCGATGTTTATTCATTCCGTAAAATGGATCAGAGGACCTGTGACAAATTTTGCGCGACAAACCAAATTGAGTGCGCTGAAGCGTTTCGAATGTTGACTGTGCCATTTGGCGAAGCTACGTTAGGCCGAAGCAACAACGTTCATCGGTTGTACAGAATGTTTTCGGATGGCCGAGAAGATTTTGCGCGCGAATTTTTGGCCAAAAACAACACACTGATTATGACGCAGCCGCCGTATTCACCAGATCTGGCCCCCAGTGACTTTTTCTGGTTCCCAAACTGAAAAGGCACATAAAAGGACGACGCTACGCTACAATTGAGGAGATAAAAAAATGACATCATGTTTCTCTCGTGAATTTTTCGTTTCGTGAATTCGCGTTGCACATTCCATACGGATTTCCATAGGCGAGGGAACCCCCTCAATCAGACTTTACTGGACACAGTATTGCATTACTAGGATATTAGGTTATACAAAAATTCTTTTTATATCAATTTTTAATTATTATTTATTATTAAAGGCAGTAAAAATGCTACTGTTGAAAACTCCGCCTCCTTCTTCATTTTTGGCACTGCTGCCACACTCGCCGAATGCTTTATCTCGCCCCTAGGCCAATAAAATCCATAGAGCATTTTTCCAGTCCCAATTTTTAGCAAAAAATAAAAATCGCAGCCGACTGCGAGGCCGAAGAATTAGGCATTTTTCCTTTTGCAATTTAAATATCATCGGACCGGACGCTCGAACGCGTCGCCCGTTTCCGTCCCGCCGCGTTTTGAATAATTTTGCATAAAAGGCCTTTTATTGTCCCATTTCCACCTGGGGCCGGCCCCCGGGAAAGTTCTTTTAAATGGCCCGCAGAGATGCGGAAGACGCATTGTCCTAATGCCGGGAATTATGACTTTAGGGCCGAATTTAATAAAGTTTCAGAACTTCCAATATGAAAATGACTGTTTGAATGTTAAACACCGGAGATAATATCAAGATGAAAGGCTAAATTAGTTTTCGGTCTAAAACTCGCTACGTAAACAGTCCGGAGCGATAATTAATTAATATTCTTTGAACTTTTTGATTCCTATTCAACCCTCTTCATACAAAAGTTATAATACCAGCGTATATTACCTTTTCACCTTCTCGTTTACTTTTCTAATTTAAAAATCTTGAGTGAAAGCTTATTTTAAGTTCCTTGTGGAAATGAACAGAGAAATTATGCCGCAATGACACTGTTGACGAAGGCAATCGTATTACATATCCAAAGTATGTTCTGGATAATTTTGGTGAAACTGATACTGGAATGAATTAAATTTCGTTTATTGAAATTCCTTCAAAATACCTTCAGTTTTCAAGCTATACCATCCATAAATACACATATGTTATGTGGACCCGAAACACATGCGACTTTATTTCTTTTTTGCGACAGAAATATGTCTCCTTATTTCCTAGGTCCAGTCCTAGGCAAACCGAACGCCTTCCGTTTTCGAGTTATACAATCCCGTTATACGCGCAATGCGTTCTATTTTTATGTCAACCGAAAATTCATAACGGGGTCAGTTTAAATTAATTTTTCTCTTCTTTACGTATACGCCTATAAAAGTGACAGAATGAAATAAAAAACAAAACTATCTCCAGTGAGTAATATATTAAAGCTTAGCCCATTTTAAAAATTAAGCAGTTCAAAATTCACAACAATAGACCTCGTGGAACGGAGAGACAAATATCTAGCGGGTTTTTACCTAATTAATAATGTTTTAATTATTTAAAATGCACACAAGATGGGGGAGGAGCGGGTTAGCGGAATCGAAACACCTGAAGAAAAGAAACGGAATTGAAGTGGCGCCAAACGTTGTCGTTGTTTAGTTTTAATTGGATTCATTAATTTAAACAGGGTTATTTGCCGCGTCAACGAACCGTCCCCGGCTCCCTATGCGAAATTCATGAGACAATAAAACTCGAACGCTGCGATAAAAACGAAGTCAGCGCTGGCGTATTTTTTTTTTTTTTTTATTTCGTTCGGTCCGTATCGCGTTTTCGGCGATATTGGTTCCGGCGCCGACCGTCCGTTTTAATCATCCACCAGATTTCCCAGTTTCAATGAAAAGGGACGTAACACGCTTATTTCGTGAATTAACAAACGAGTCGAAAATTCGACAAATTTTTCAGCCTCAGTTCTCTATAAAGGAGGAACAAAACTGATTTAGAAAGCGCCCGTAAATGAATATTACGCGAAACTAATTAATTCTAACATAAAAATTAATCAGTAGTTACTATTTAATACGTTTAGTCATTGAATTAAACATAAGTAAGGGAAAGTTCGGTAATGGTAATGAAGATAAAGTCGTAGTGTTATTATTTGCATTCGAATTATAATAGACGTACTCAAGCGGTCTGGTAAAACAGGTGTATGAAGAAAGTTAGTGACACTAAACTGTACAACTGTGTCACTAACGTAAGTATAAATTGAAGAAAGCACAAATTGTCTGTGAGTGGTTTGGGCCAAATAATATTTTATGTATATATATATATATATATATATATATATATATATATATATATATACATATATAGAGACGCTTTCTCTAAGGCCTCGACAACCCTCTTGCCCTGGCAAATCGGCTAGAGGACGCAATCCTCGTGCAATTACGAGACTCTTCCGGTTCCCCTGCATCCCACGGGATAATGGGACTAGGGCCTATCCCTTCCCCCCCCCCGCTATGGGGCAGCGTAGGCTCTATTCCCAGACCGGCCTTTGTAATCCCACTTTGACTAATCGCCACTTCGGCACGCGTATCCGGGACCCTCCCTCGTGTAACGAGGGGCGTACCCTTAAAATAGAGGTCCTGTGAAGTCAACTTCCAAGGCTTTCGGAACGGCGGGATCTTCCCTCCTCAGTTCCCTACAGAGCCCGGTGGGCGATCGATTCTGTTTTAAGCCTCTAGAACTTTTAAAGTTTTTTTTCTTTAAATGAATCCAGTAAATATATCAAATCTTTTGTATCTGACCTCATATTGCAGGGAGTCTGTGATATTACATTCATAATAATTAAGGACCCGTCGGAAATTACAGACCCCGTTGAAAAGTAATAGTTATTTAAATAAGGCAATATTATGTGATTTATTGATTGCACACAAATCGATTAACAACCTTCGCCCCCTCGTTTATACAATGTAACTCACCTACCTCGTTTAGTTCAATAACCGGTTGGTAATAACGGCGAACACGAGGTTTTGAAGTGGGGCGTTTTGAAGGTTCAGCGCCGTGCGATAGTGCGATACGCTATTATAATTTAATGCCGCCGAGGGGCGGTTCTGTCCGGGTTCCATCCCTCCCCCTTCCCTTCGCCTTTTAGCCCTCCTGAATAAGGCCCCGTGAAACAAAGGAGAGGGAACGATCCAGCTGCACTAATGTAAGCGAATCGCTATGCTTAATGGCCCCTGGCTTCCTAGCTACCGCCCCCCTCTCACGGGGGTAATAAACCACTATCTCCTCTGCATAAATTCGGCCCCGGCTATGAAAAATAGAATGGGGGGCGCCTGTACTTGCTCCCTTTACATGCCTTTATCGCGCCCGAACGAGGGCTGTACGAGATTTTGAAGGCATCGGCCAGGGAGTCCATTCAACGCTCCATTTACATCTCACCCCTCCCAATATATTCGCAATTGAGCGAGTTATCATCCCACCCAATAATGTTATTAAACTCTATAATAAGCTGTAATCAATTTAGAATAGCCATTTTTAGGAACTTGACAAAATTTGTAGAACAGGACATAAGCTTCGCCATCGTTAACAGCATTCAGTAGCTATCGACTTTAAAAAACAAATATTTAATAAGACGAGACTGTTAACGGAATTTAGTAGATATTGAAAATTTGTCAAACTGGGATACTACTTTATTATCACCTTTTATAGACCGGTACTAGCATTAATTTTGTAATATAATGGGGTTCATTTCGACGAATATACAAGGATTAAATTATATATTAAATTATATATCTATAACTATTTTCTCCAGTATCTTGTATTCCCACCAAATATTGATTTTGATTGTTTCTATAAGATATTATTCGGTCATGAAATTCCTATGACAGTTTTATTATATAAAAGCCAAGGACAACAATCATAATGAAGAACCTCCCCGAATATTTTCCGACTCTACAGCCTCATATATATTTTCGCCGGCGCGTTATATTACTTTGTTCTCGGCGTCCATAAATTAAAACGGCCCCACTCCACCGTATCTCACGTCCTGCCGGTCTCCTCTGGGAATTTCCTTTTTCTTTCCTTCTTTTTCTTTCCCTTTTTTTTTTTCTTTTTTTCCAAAAACTTATCACCAAAAGGAGGACAAACTGAAGAAGCTGACAAAGCAATTCGGTGTTTTACATCCCGCCAGCGCCGGTCCCCGGGCATTATTCAGTGGCCGCTCTCGGAATACAAAGTTAAAGCACGAGAATGGCAATGGGGGGGCTGTAGCGGTAGAATGGGGCCGGTGTTAAGCACTTGTTATTCTTTGTCCTTTCGCCACTCCGGGGATAATTAAAAGGTCTCGGAATCACGTTTAAATTCTCGAATGGGAATATCATACTAAGCGCGCTTAATATTCTTGAGGTTTGGTACCCAAAGTCGATTTGCATAAATATAAATCGGGGGGGAGGGAATGCACCGAAGGTCCAATGCCGCTCTAGTTTACAAATCTCGATTTACTTCCCGCTTGGGTTATATGTATATATTTTGGTTTCCTCCCATCAGAGGTAGAGTTCTGATGAAACCAAGAGGAATTCTTCCATTGCTATTCATTCAGGCGACTCATTAATCTTTGTTTTATGCAAACGTTGTGAGACCACTCTAATGGCGTTCAGACTGTACCATTCTTATTAAATAGCATATATAAATATTATATATATGTCAGAATAAAATTTTCTAGTTTTTTTGTTTACATATAATATGCAAGAGTCGTTATCGATAGATTTCACTATTTAATTGTTCAATTTGCAACTATCGTTGAGCCAAATAGTTGGTATAGTGCTTTGCTCAAAAATTTGCGGTTTTCATATTTCTTTGGCGTACTTATTACTACATTATTAGATTGTTTGCTCATAGTGGCCTGGGGTATTTATGATTCATGAAATAAACCTAAAACTTATATACTTTTACTGGAAGAATTATTGCAGTAGGGCTAATCGAACTAGTAGCTTATTTTATATGTAGAACCGGGTGAGATACTGCAGACTTTGGGGGGGGGGGGGGGGGGGGGGCAACAATTATGTTGCAGCTTAATTGTGTAACTTCCTCAAGAGTAAACCGATTCTCCTTTTAAGGTAGGAAAAAAATGATGACGCCATTCGTTGGGTAACAAATGACGGGGCCGCATACCTGTGCAGGGGAAGACGTTCCGCCGGGTTCACGGCCAATCTGATTATCGGTGACGCAATATTACCACTTTCTCGATTTGACCAGCGCACATCCAAGGTCGCGCCGCCAATATGTCCGTCATCTGTTCCTCAAGGGCAGATCCTGAGACCAGACGGTCGGGGGAATCGGGAAAAAACCTCGCTTCGAGAACGGTGTCAGCCTTAAGAGCTGGGAACTTACCGCTCAGTAAGTATATTCTTCGTTTCTATATTGCGCAATCGGAATAATTACAGAAAGTCCAATTACTTTCCCGATAAAAAATCCGGGAACATTTTTGAATATCTCACTATAGGCGGAGACTGCAGTTGCCGATGACAGGAATGAATGAGCTAGAAATTCGAGAGCAATTCTTCAATGATTACTCAACTTTAATTGGATTCAAGGCAATTAAGGTGATGAAATTTTCGTCCCATGTTCTGTCATTTATTAGCGCTATTAATTTCGCATTAAGCCTCGATGACATTTTCCCCTTGTAGTTACCGCCACACGTCCCATTATGCCACTGTTATTATGACTATCCGATCGAAGCAATCACTGGCATAAAACATATTAAGATCTCGCCTTTCATGCTTCGTAAAACATAGTTTATGATACTAGTTAATGATTGAGAAGTGAATTGTTGGACATGGAATTAGAAAGTGAATCGGCTTGTTTCTGACGATTTTTATACATATCTGATATTAAAAGTGTCTAAAACGACTTAAAATCATTTGACTCTTTACAGAAATCTGTAATATAATTCTAATAAATTCCTGAGAAAATTATTATATTTGAAGATACGAATGTATATTAATCTGCCAAATATGGAATATCGTATTTGTGAACCATAAAATTTTATCCAAATAATCTGGCCTTAATTTTCGTCCTTTAAAATTTAGTAGATATATAAGGTACGTTGATAGTGAGCAAAGCTTTTTCGGTTTTGATAAAATCAAATCTAATTCATATAAAGTCGTTTTACGAAGTTTAAATAATACGGGGATAATAGTGGGGATTTATATTCCCCTGTTTACTTCAAGTCTTCAAGCTCGGTCTTATTTTTTCATTCTGAAATCCACTTTTCCTCCTTGAGCGATATCGAAACGATACTATCGACGCTACAGGTAAAGTGTACACTTGGAAGGCGGCCAATCAGACACTTTTCAAGGACAGGAAGCCAAGTTCAGACCGTAAATAGATCGGAACTCGATTCGCCTTTCATGATGCAGATCGGAAAAAATTGGGACCGATTCCAATTTGTGCTCTACCGAGAAATTCTTCCAGCATGTACATAAAAATAAGTGCTGCACATCTAAAGCTTCATTTATAAATAAATATCACTACCGCTCCCATCTTGATGACAGTTCAATGACGAGATTTTTAATGGTGTCATTCTCTAATCTACTTTTTATTAATATTTCCGATTAATAAGTTAATAAAAATACGTAACTGATAATGCGCATGACAAAATCACCGCCAAACGATGGTAGATCGGATATTCTCGATGGAAAATTATCAACAATTGTTACCGCAGAAGAGAATTTATCTTAGGCAATAAAGGCCGTGATAAATGCCCCTTTCAAATTGTCACACTTGGTCGGGTCTTAAGAACTCGAGTCAGCCGGTTTGAAGGGCCCTTCGGATCGACAATCAAAGTGATTTAAATTTCCCTTTCGGGTTTTTTTTTTTGTCCCTCCCCCGCACGGGGGAATAATGATGTAGTCCCCGGGCATCGTCCCGCTCCAATAACGCTTTGGAGGTTTATTGCGGGACAATTTCATAATACGGCCCCCTCCTGAGCGTTTATCGCGCATTTTACGGGATAGAAGTCGGGGTTCCGAGCGATGAAGTTAAATTGGGCCGTAAGAGCCTAAATTGGCAATCCAAATAAGCGTCTGAATTTTTATAGACACTCTGTATGTTAAAGCTACAAATTATTCCGTTAAAATGAGTTGGCCTATATTGATTAGACAGTTTATTAGATTATAAAATTTTTTATTAACATCTCTCGTCCAGCTTGAAGTTAACTATACTATGTATTAATTAAAATTAGTCTGTAAGTTTTTGTCTCATCATATTTTTCGGGCGTTCAGTGATTATTCGGAATATAATTCTGTTTGGTCGAAATGTAGATGATTCTTGAGGGTAGAGACCAATAAGTAATCACAAGGACACACCTGACGGCCCAAACACTTTGACAGGAACAGGACTGTAATTGGGGGGACGGAAGTTATATCTGAATGCCGCGCCCTTCTTCGGCCAAAATGGGCGTTCTTCAGATGACACCCATTACCCAAGGGCCCGCCGAAGGCCTCGGTCCGTGTTACGCCGAAGTCCAACTTCGGAACAGGGAGCACTTTGTCCCCCGCGTCTCGGCGACAGGTGTTGCGACGTCCGGTCGTAAGTTGCGCAAGCTCCCCCCCCCTCACCACGAAAGCCAATTAAGCCGAGTGGTCGCCACCGATAATTTCCTCCCTGAGGGATTCCAGGTTTTGATTTACTATTCGGACCATTTGCCAAGTTACCAGCGGTGATGTCACTTACACTCCCTCCTGTTTAAAATTCAAATTGCCACAGGACGTTTCTCCGTTTTGTTCGCGTGTTTCGTGTAGGTGACGGGAGGTAAATCTGGATCTGGATCAACCGGGATCAAGTCAGAATATCTAGTAATTTCTCAATTCCGAATAAACTTCTAAATAATCTCAATATTTATTTTTAAACTCTTCCCACACTATGTGAGGACTATAATGTAGGAATACCGTAGATTTGTTGTGTTTCTCTCTCCTCCGGTTTGGTCTTTTGCTAGGTACCGGTTTCGGCTGCTCGCCATCTTCAGTGGACAGTACAAGTCCACGAAACAAGAATGTTAAAATAGTGTAGGAACTATCCAAGACTGGAAGGACAGGCGAAGCTATCGGTGAGAACGCATCACCGGAATGGCTACAGTTGAAATTCAACAGGTCCGACAGATCGGACATTTCGCTTTATTATTCCGCGGGCGTCCAATAATTATAAAGTCAGATCGAGAGGTGACTAACCTCTAGATGAACAATAATGTTGGGTACGGCCAAGGCCACAGCTACATGTCAAAATTAAATAATCGGATGTACTACAATACAGACTGGGAGACCAGTCGATCCTCCAATATAAAAATTTTGTGATTCCAAAAATAAAATTTTGTGTGATCCGAAGTCCGAGACAAAATATTGTCGTAAAAATTGTATTTCTCTACTGCTGAGTGGCTTCTGTCGCATATTGACGGAAAGTACGCGGAAACAAAATTAATTTCTAGTTTAACATACCTGTTTTTTGGTCTGCGAGGGGTTGGAATACCGTAGATTTCGTGTATTTCTTTCTCCTCTCCTGGCTGGTTTGGTCTTTGCTAAAGACCAGAAAAAAGGCAAACCAGAGAAGAAGACCTAACCAGCGAGGACAAAATTAATTTCCTTCTGGCTGCCGACTTTTTTCGATTTTTCCAAACAATCCGGAAAAGTTCGAGTCGGGTTACGATTCCTTTCGTAAAGTCATACCGCGTTTCGCTTGCCCTCAACGCTGGCAGGCGAATTGCCGTAAAGTAATATCCCGAAAAAATTTTTTCCCAGAGATTTTAAAAATCGGTATTATAACCCGCCTATTGGCGCCGTATTGGCCTCCCGCTGGATCGTCGGGGGATGGCTGGAAATAGAGGCGGCGTAAAGAAAAAAAAAAATAACCAGACATTTGAATCCGGGGAATTATTCATGAAGTAAATGTACCCGGACGACTCGGCGCGGGGTCGCTTCCATTCCATTCTGCATTCGTTCCCGGCTTCCTCCGCCGAAATGGAAATCGCGGTAAAGATAATATGAGAAATGGTGGGCTGATATCCGAGTTTATGTAAATAATAAAAATTGGATTAGGCTACCTTCCGGTGTTTTCCCCGCCGTCCATAAGACAATCCCGTGTAAGGTTTCGTAAATGAATTTCGGATACAATTCTTCATCAACATCCAAGATAATGGAATTTTACAATTATAAAGAATTAAAAAAATACATATAAAACAGCCTACTTTATTTAGTACATATTTCTAAGGGTATTTCTGACGTTGGAAAGAAACCGGTCCCTTTGCCATAAAGCAGACGTTATTGAAATCCCCGATGAATACGTCCAACGGAATTGAATCATTAATTAAAAGTTGTTCCCATATTAAGCGCGCGCCGAAATTCGTGGAAATCTGCCATTAATTAAACCGCGCCTTTCTAAGGCTCAGTGAATCTTTGATGAACACCAAACAATGCGTGAAACTTTCGCAAACCATTCATTCCAACAGTCCATTTCAAATTAATCGACGTTAGTAATAAAAGAAACAAATAGAAGCGTTAAATAAATCTTTTTCCTTTAGCAGGTAATATCAATTTTGCTGAATTTATTTCCTCTACCTGGTGGTCATTGATTTCGTTTGGAGTATACCTATTTCGGGAATTTTCGGGGTTTATATATTTTCAAGTTAAAAAAAAGATAGAATAGAATATTCTCCTTATAATATTTTCCTCGTGTATTCGGTACAGATTCTTAACATAATTTCTTCAGCACTATTAAGCTACTGATTATTTTAAAACCCAAATCTCTCCTTCAGAATACACCGATTATTTTCACCGAACGACCATGTCCATAGTTTTTTCCAGGACAACTGTTTCCGAGTGAAGTCTCAACTTAGCAGATTTCCAGAGAAGAGCGGAGATCGCGCATGGGCATGGGTCTAGAGTTCGATGTTGATTCGGAGTATCTGTCAATAAAATCCCTTTTTATTCCATTAAAAGAGTACACCACTGAACGGGAATACTTTTTACGCTCAAGGAGGTCCCACCGTAATTCGGGGACAGGAGTAGGTACGTTGAAAGCTTCGAGTGGCGGGCAGTATCGAAATTAAACATTTATAACGGGTAAATTTCTTTTTAGACGATTGCCCGGACGAGGGAACGAGAAGAATATTTAACCGAGTTAAAAGCCCTCGGTACCTCTCATTATCGGCAAAAGGATGAGCGAGGGCCGGCGCTTATTAAAACCCCCGAAACTTTCTTCCACTTCAAAGGGGATGCTGGTTGGAACGGGCCCAATTAAAAGGAGAGGGCGTTCGGGACTGTAACCGATTCCGCGTCCTTAACCCTCTGTGAACCCGCGGTTCACTTCCGGTGAACCGGTATTAATCAAGAGGCCGTTACAGCTTCTTATTATTTATGGAGTTAGCGAGGTGGGAGGAGTAACAATCCGTAACATATCTGTCGGGTTGCTCAATCGGCAACTAACTATCCCAATGCTTACACTTGCCGAATGGGACCGGCGGCGGCGAAAAGCCGAAATTTCTCCGGCTGTGGAAATATCAATTACAGCCGGTTTTAATTGGGAGAGTCGTACGAATACTTTAATTATACGCGGTTGAGGCAGAACACGATTCAGCAATGGAGCACGCATTAAAGGGAGTTATTCAATGTATTTCCTGTCCGATTATATTCAAACAAGAACGAGGGGCGGATTCATCAAACTCAATTATTTAAGCTGCCTCATTTAGATGAAAGGAGTTGAGGTCGAATCGAGTTTTCTGTATAAATGCGCCGCTTTCAATTACAATTTTGGTCAAATTTTCAGAACTAGGAAAGTGAAAGTATTTATTTTGTTGTATTGGGTTGGCAACTAAGTAATTGCGGAATTACACCAACACAGATAAGATTCTTTGATGCGTTATTATTTGGTCCTTTCTGAAACAATCAGTATAAAAATTACATTGACCAGTTGAATTGCGTGTGCGTATAAAAAGCTAAAACACGGTGAACCGAAGTGAGCATTTCCGTCACATTTTGCTTTATTATTTTCGCAAAGGTGTTAATGCCTCTAACATCAGGCATAAATAGTTGTACGCCGTGTACGATGATGAAGACTTAAAAGACCGTCAGTGTCGGTACCGGTTCGCGAAATTCCGGTCGGGGGATTTTTCATTAAAAGACGAGGAGCGCTCTGGACGTCCGGTGGAGGTCGATGATGACCGAATAAAGGCCAATTATCGATTCGGATCGCCATAGTTCGACAACGGACATTGCAGAGAAGCTGAATGTATCTTATACGTGCATTCAAAGCCGTCTACGGCTTACTTAAAAATATGTACAACGCCACTTGTTGGTGAATTCCGCAATTGCTTAGTTGTCAACCCAATATGTTCTTAATAATATTTGACTGTTTCTAAACTGGATAGTGATTTATTTCTCTTCCTCCTGCATTATTGCAGTTTCAAGTAATTCATATTGTTAACAATTTTCTGCAGTATGAGCGTCACGGGCGCAAAGAGAGTTTTATCTTCTTATAGGTGTAGGTAAAGCACTTCGGGGAGGGGGGGGGGCGGATTGCTCAAGGCTCCGGCGACGAAGCAATACCCGATGTGGGAGAGAGAGAGGGAGGGATGGAGGGATGGAGGGAGGGAGGGATAGAGAAAAAGAGACAAGCTGGCGTAATTGAGGTAAAAGCGTAAAGAGAGGGCCCGAGGTCGCCGTCGTTGGTCACGGACTGTTGTGAACGGGCGGTGCGGTTTTCGGGGTCCAGCGGCCAGTGTCCACAATCGCCCTTGAAATGTCCAAATCGACTATTTGGACAATTGCGGCTACCCTCGATAAAATCCCCCACCCCTTCGAGAGAGAGAGAGATATGAAGTGACCTTGACCTTGCCCGATGGACTCAGCCAAGGGTAATCACCAGTCAGTGACTGGATTTGATTATCCAGCTCGGGGGGAAGGTTTAATTAAAGTATTATAGGTAAGATAATACCTTAGGAAAATTTTTTTCACACATTCGGACCTCTCTCTCTCTCTTACACTCAGACACAATATATATATATATATATATATATATATATATGCAGTCCTCCAAGTCAACCAGAACTAATTAATGGTTATTACTCATGCGACATCCTGTCTCATTTACGGTCGGAGTTAATTCATATTATTCCAAGCTCTGTTACCGGCATGAGCCGGTATCCTAAGATACCTTAGGAAATACTTACAAGGATAAAAAATAAATGAGGCTCTGCGAGGGTTAGTGGGATTATTAAAGCGTTTTTGGTCTATCGTAGCTAAATACAGGAAATCCAGTAGTTCAAGCTTACTTAAGCACCTTTCGTTAATAAAATGTACACTAAATTAAACACTATATATAATAATTATTAAGTGAATATTTGATGTTTCTCTATCCTTGTGCTTCTGTGTACCTGGGTTTTAGATTAAGTCTATAAATATTTACGAAACTTGTGGCTGATCGAAGGATCACGTTCAAAACCATGTAATCATATTTATTTCCTATAAGTAAAAATTTGCATACAATTCTACTCATTTTTAAAATAAATGTATCCTGTTTTTCGATCGACTGTTTTCATGGATCTGGTTCGGCAATTTTTCCGTCTGATTACAAAAAAGTGATTTCGTCTTGTGTCCGCGCACAGAATACGAAAATAAATAATCAGTCCAAGGCCCGATTTCCTTCTCACTAGCCCGAGTTATTGCCGGCAATGAAGTTCAAATTGAATTATTGCGCGGCGGTACTCGATTTAAAAACAATACAGCTCTTCATTTCGTTAAACTTCGCCGCCCCATTGAGAACTTGGGCGGGCCCTCCCACCTTTCTGTCTCCGCTCAATATTGAATATTTATGGCGCAATCAATTTGAAACGGGGGCGGGGCGGTTCATTTGTTGTAGACTGCGGCCAAATCCGATTTTGAAGGGAATTAAATGTTTTCAACCTACCACCGCCGTCACTCCCGTCGAGGCTTGCGACCTACTAATTTGAGGGACATATTCTCTGAAAATGTTCCCCCTCGGCGTTGCAGGGAAAGGACTTAGGGCTTACTTGAGTCTTCATTTTTTTTATATATAGAAAAGTGTCTTCAAATAAACTTTCCACGAATATCCAGTTCTGTTCACTTTATTATTTTCTGTAGAAATACAGAAGATAAGGGAAAATTTCTTTACTTCTAAAAGCGGACACATACTTTTTATTTTATGCGTAATAAATGCCTGTTAAGTTTTACCCAATTTTTAATATAATATCTTTTTGGTATTTCGTATATAGTTGTACACGAGGATCACATTGCTAAGTTCATTTGAATATTTTGTTTAATTCAATTTTTCACTGAAATTCACACATATTTCTTGTCATATTTCTTTGTAAAATGCTGTTTTCCGTTGAAATTAATTTTAGGAATTAATTCTTTTACATTTACCTTATTAAATTTTTTTTCACACATTCGGACCTCTCTCTCTCTCTCTCTCTCTCTCTTACACTCAGACACAAAATATATATATATATATATATATATATATATATATATATATATATATATGCAGTCCTCCAAGTCAACCAGAACTAATTAATGGTTATTACTCATGCGACATCCTGTCTCATTTACGGTCGGAGTTAATTCATATTATTCCAAGCTCTGTTACCGGCATGAGAAAACCATGGGATATTCGTCATGTAAGTGCAATTACGGAGTAAGCGTTCGTTCCGCTCGCGGGAACGATGAGTCTGTATAATATTGCACAACGCTAATTGAATTTCCACGTTCAATTGGGTTTTCTTATATAATTTTGCCCGGATGTCGACTTTTACGGCTTCTTCTCGTGTAAAACTGTCTCGACCTTGCCGGTCAACCCACGCCTACATCGAAAATTTAGCCCGTACCATCATTTTCTCTGAACCGAGTTAATTTTAGACTTAAGACTTCGTTACTCGGAGTTATGTCATATTATCCAGTTCAAGGATACTGAAAGAAGCTGGCACTTATTAAAAGAAGGTCGTTCTTTTCATTCAATTGTACATGACTCATTTCTTATTCTACTGTTCATTCTATTCCAGTTTGTACTCTAATTAATGGGTCTAAATATATGGATCTTTTCATTCGTGAAATATTATCCCTTGTACGCTAAATATAGAGATACAGCGTAACTGTATATAAATCAAAACAGAGTTGACAAAAGAATGAATTTCATTTGAAATTATGTGCAAAGTAAATATTATAAATTCTAATTTGTAAATTATACTATATCTCCCCCGTGCGCGTGCGTGTTCTTATTGTTACTTGTGCACAAATATTTGCGGGTTCTGAACATGGCTGCACATTGTTAATCACCCTGTAAACGGCGTGTTCCCAGCCAAAACACCGCTTAACTGCAGTGATTAGACCGGCTGGTGTATTTAAATCAAAATGAATTATACAGCAACGAAACGGTCCGACGTTGTATATATCTGCTCGGTCCGAATGCAGCGGCTTGAATGGAAATGTTTCCCTTAGATAGAATAGAAACTCGCCATTTGTATTAAAATACGATTCTCATGTTAATCATAGTATCAGAGAGATGCACGGCGCTATAGTGCTCCATCATTTAGATATTAAACAAAAGAATAAAATTAGTCTAATATTTCATAGCTGAGTATTTAATTCTGTAATATGCAAATGTTTTCAGAATATTTTATGAAAATTGTGTTTAATAGGTTGAATGAAGTGCAATGAATGAAGTTCATTAAACTTTAAAATTTACCAATTCGCCCCTAATCATCCCCCTTCAATCTGTGTCAAATATTGTTTACAAATTATGGTATTTAAAAAATATATTAGAATGAAAACAATTAACCGGAAGCAGGACAGGGAAAGTTCGCAGGGGTTGTCCATAAACCCGTTTATCGGGGAAAAGTTTGTCCCGCGGGTCACCCTTATCTATCTGACTGAACCGAACTCCGGGGGGTCGAAATTTGCGGGCTTCGAATTTATGCCCGGGACTTGGGGGCGCCGGGACACGAGCGGCCGATAAGCCTCAGATCTGTACACGGACCTCTCGCCCACACACACACACACACACACACACACACACAGCGTCCGAGCACTAGGAAATTGCCGGGAGTAAGACAAAGTGCGATTTACGTATGCCTCCACTGCAACTACTGTGCACTGAGCGTCGTTCAGTATTTGATTTCTTAAAAATCATAAATGACAAGCATGAGAAGCAATGACATAAATAAACTAAATACGAAAGTGACCCAATGAGCCCAGATTATTTGGATTAATGATACTAACAGCCGACCGCCGAATTTATATCGATCGAAATACATTTCTCAGAATGTTCCGGAGCTATTTTCGATCCAATCGTAAAGTAAAGTGAAGTAGTAAAGTAAACTGAAAATTTAATTACGCCGCCGGCAATTGAACTCGGCCCGACAGGCTATTAATGATGCGCAGAGATAATAGTTTAGTTGAAATTTATGACTGAATAAAATTGAGAGGTGATGAATAAGCTTATATAATCCTCTCATAAAGTTATGATTAAAAAAAAAACTGATAATTTGTACCCGTCTGTCATTATTATATTAATATCATAGTTACGGCCGGATCGGCGGTAACCGCAGAAATTGATGACTTCGATCAGCCGCTCGGTGTCCGGAAACTGGTCTCATTGTGTTCGGTCATTTCGCCCAACCCCTGCACTTTCTCGGCACGCAGTTGCCGGGGGTCGGACCGACCTAATTTGAGATCAGCCGGTGATCAATTCAAATTTGCGATTGATCGGAGCGGACAGGGGAATGATCGGGGCCTCCTTTATTCTGATGAGAACCAGTTTTACACAAAATATTGCGGCAATATAAATATTTAGTAAAGAGTTGGTTAATTGTTTTGTGAATTGTAAGGGCGTTATCTACATATAATATATATGCTCATCATATTTCAGTTCTGCACGTATCGCCAATTGTGATTGGCCGGCCAAGTTTTGACGACTGGCGATACTTTCTCAATTTTCCAATCAACTGAAAAATAAAAAAATATTACTATGCGCATAAATGTCCTACACGAATCCAATATTCTAAGCAGAATATATTTGATGTAATTTATAATGAGGCTGAGAACGCTGAGAGATCTTCAGAGTAATCGGCGCTAAGGGGCCGAACGTTAAAGCCAGTTTTCCGTCGTCGGGAATTAAAATTTCTTTTTTACGACGCCATAAAGGGGGATAACTCGAAGAAAATCCGCGCTCGCCCTTTAAAAATTGAATCGGGCCTCCGGCCTGTTGAATTATCGGCCCCGAGCTTATTGGCAAAGGATTGTCCCTTTTAAATACGAAATGGCCGGTACCGCCTGAAATCGCTTTATCCGGCCGGAGAGGGAATGAAAAATTGCAATAAACATGCGACCTCGCACAGTCGCTCGCACGGAGCCCGCTTTTCGGACCTCTGTACGCCAATACTCGACGGCATATTTCAGACTTTCGACTACATATACACGGCCGAAAAAAAATTCGCGAACTCCGAATTATATAAGAATTGTAGGTTATTTAAAACGAAATTCTGATTCACAATATCACTCACTGTATGAAGAGAAATTTTAAAGGCAGGGCAGGCCGGGATAAAATAAATCAATCTACTCTCCAGATCGGTTTATTTAAGCTTTTCTGTTGAAGCACCACTTTCGGAATTAATATCCGACTTTCCCGAAATTCGCCCTATTGGTTTATTATTGGTCCTTTCCATTTTTTCTCTTCCTCCGATTTTCTGACGTTCTTATTCTAGAATTATTAACTTTTTTTCGGCCTTGGTTCGGTATTATGATTGTCCAATCTGCGGCATGACCAACTGTATTTTATTAACCGTCTTGAAACGTATTTACCGAAATATTTACCGAATGTAGTGGGACAGGAGTAATTAATATTTATAGCTATATTGAGTTATTTTAAAAGATTACATATTTAGACGATGTATTTGTTCAGCATATTACGGGGACAATATTAAAAAACTGAGTAAAATGGGACATCAATGATATCTGGAGGCGAGATGTTTTTCAGTCCGCAATTTTAAAATTAAATATCAGACAGCACACCGATGAAGTTTCTAATTAATATTTTCTCTGATATTGGAGTTTGTCATTTGAAATATCGTTGGCTCGCTATTTTGTCACGAAAAATCTGCTAACAGTAGCTAACAACTACACAGTTTAATATTGAATTTTACCACTGAGATTCAATTATAGTTTTCGGGGCGATGCAGTTTTTTGCACGATCTTGTCCGTTCGATTATAACTGAAATCGCGATTGGAATAAATTCATGTAATAATTTTGCAATCTCAAGTGCAAAATTTCCATTGTTCCTCGCCTAAGGGTCCTGAAGTGCTTCACAATTGGTGTGCAATAAGACAGGCCTCCCCATGCTTCATCCTTCGGGCAACTCATCAAGTTTCAATTATGACCCAAAACGAAAATTAAACGCTCGGACTCTGTACACTGTACATCTGTTTAGCCTTGGTTCTGGCCATAGTTGTTATTGATGAAGCGAAAAAATAATACTAATTCAACAGTACTGAATATAGTCTAGCTCGAAAGAAAATAACTGGAAACATTTAAATTAATATTTTCAAAATGTAATAAAAGCCTAAGTCATGAGCAGAAAATTCAAATATTATCAACGCTAGTGGATATCTGATACATAAAATATTAATGTTAATAGTGCAATATTAAAAATTTAAGGAGTAACAAAAAGGAGTGCGTACTGTTTTGAAAATGTATAAAAATTCTGTCAGAAATATTCATGTCGACTTTATAAAACAAATTCTGCAGTACAAAAGTACGAGTTTAGTTGCTAAGAATCTGGGGATCACAAGACATAAATATTGGTAAGACTTTTCAGAGTAAAAAAATCGAAGATTTATAAATAATTCTGCTTGGAAGTTATCTCGATATAACGTCTCGATATAATGACAATTTTAATTGTGTTGTGTCCCTGATATCTTCCGACTCCAAACTATGCAAACCAGTTATTTGATATTGTGAAAAATCGAATATTTTTGAAACTTCAAAAATTATTCCCCGATTTGTCCCATACTCGCTCAACAGTTGTCTCATAGTGAGTCATTTGGGCCCTCAAAAGTAGTTAAAACCCCATTTTTACCAATAAATAGTAGTCGAAAACCCAGTTTACAATACAATGTTTTTGTTTATTTTTATAGCGTTTAGTTAGTTATTTTCCAAGAATATTTTCCTGCAGTAAGAATTAACTGAACTATTAAATATGACTCATCATAATTACATCATAATTAGTGGCTTTGAAACTTTTGTTTCTTGCCACTGCGCACGTCTTTTCCCCGCTGTTTTGGCCGCCGACTATGCCCTAGAGAGAACGGAGGACAATGGAAAGTCCACTGAAGTCAGTCCTTGGGGCATAATTGTAACGTCCTTTTTTCGCCCCCAATAAAAACCTGATAACAATAGAGGGCGGAACCCTGCTACGGCCGGATAGTGATTTACTCCGCCCCTGACCGCCCTCATCCACCCCCTCATCCCTCCCCCGGCTGTCCCGGAGGAGGCTCCGGCTACTATCTCGTCCCGGTGTACACCCGCTGTGAGGATACAATAGCCGGGGGTTCGGGGCTCCCGCTCCGGACCCACCCCAATAATCCGGTGGTGCCTAGTTTCATTTCACCGACTCACCCTCTCAGATCCTCAATCCCCTTCAGTCCCCTTTCCTCGGGCTCGGATCCTCAACATTCTTTGAAACTAAGTCCTTAACACTACTTCTCTCAACTTAAAAAAGTGCCACATAATGAGACCATTCAATAACTAAATTCCACAGTAATAGCAATACCAACATGATTAAATTTATTATTCACTGAAATTTTTTTTTGACTTTGGGTTAGGGAAAAGGGGGATTGAGGAGGTCGCTAAATATAATGGTTTTTATTGGATGAAATTTTCCTGTTTACATATTCTAATAGGTATCTTAATATAATAGCTAAAAATTATTTTCGTATTTTCGAATATGAGGTATAATTATTTGAAATTGTTGGAACACCAATTCCAAAGTATTAATGAATATAGCGCTACGTTAACGCAACTGACGATGGGGAGAAACCGCATTCTACATAGTTTGACGACCCCCAACATGTAGTCAATTTCGGTAGCGACGAACACGTACTGGAGTCCATAGACGAGGAATTGAACTTTTCTTCGCACGACCTTTCATCCCCAAACATTTAATAATGCTCCGAAAAAACTTCCCAGACCTGTATAAATGCAGGGCGGGGGGTTGGGGAGTTTGAAGAATAAGGGAAGGGGGATAGTATCAACCGCTTTAAACCTCTACTCGGCGGTGGGCGCTGAAAAAGAAAAGCTTCTGAGACGCCCGCTTCAAAAAAGAGGCCTGTCTCGAAATTGTTCCCCTTTTATGCCTTTTCCCTTCCCTCCCCTTCCTCGTCTTTTATTCCTTTTCTACTTCCACCCCCCTCGACAACTCTTCCTATGCCTCTGGAACTGTGTGAAATGAACGGGTAGAAAAAAGGTGAGAAGAGGCGATGAAGGGTGGGGTGCTGGTCGCCCCCGCGAACAATGGCAGAGGAAAGCGTATTTAAATGGCGCCGCGAGGGGTGTCTTTAATGAAATAAGGAACGAGTATTTAATTACGGGAATTTTTTTTTCTAGTTAGCTTCCAGGCTTTTTGATTGATCGCCCTCTCGCTCGCGGCTTCGCCTTACAGGGGCTTCACCTTATTCAAAGTCACTGTTGAGTACCTTGTTGAGACATTCTGGACGGAGTTCATTTTCAAAGGTGCTATAATTACCTTGTGGAACATCAATTTTAACAATTAGTGCAAAAACTAATACTTTAGAACATGTATCGGTGTCATGAATAGTGATCAATGCGCCGCTGTTAAAGGCCGTACAATAGCATAGTTCGATTTTCCACTGATGAATAAAATGTTCGATTCTGAATTTCACAAATTCACCGGTAATCGCGTTCAGGCATTAGTTTGGCATTGTAAACACGTCGAAACAAACTACCCATTAATTTTATATTTTGAATAGACAATCATTAAGTCCGGTGAATAATCACTATAAAAACAATTATAACTTACCAGAAATGTTGTCAGGCCACTGTTACAATCTGAAACATATTAAATTATTAGATTTAGACAAAAAAATTTAAACGAAGTCTCATAAAAATCAATCTGGACGAAGGGTCGGTACACTTCCCGACCCAAGGAGCTACTCTCTAAATATAGAAATATGCGATAGTACAAAAGTATTGTGCTTAAATGAATTCAAAATGTATATGAATAAAACTATCTATCAAAGAAGACGTTTGATAACATATAATTTAAATCTGACAATACCGAATCATTCCGGGTTATGACGGGAATAAAACTTATTTATCAACCATTAAGTTTAAATCCACGCAGACGAATTCTAGAGTCTCAGACGAAGCCCCGCCCACCCGTTTCAGACGAAAGGTCCATTATTCAGGTTAGCCCGTTGTCGAGCCCGTGTGGGACAAGTCCAGAACAACGTCGTTCGTCTTCATTACAGGAGGCGGCTCCCATCCCGGCTTTACATCTGTTTAGCCTCAAACGAATTTCTGTTTCCCCCCCTCTTACGCCAGCACCTAATGCCAGTGCGCACGTGAAAAGGTCCAATTGTAGGCGTTACGGCCGTATTAAATCATTAATTAGGCACCCGCGCGAATTGCGTCCCCTAAAACTAACTGCTGTTGGTGCCGGGTTGGCGTCCATTACGCCCCTCTGCAGGGAAACGTAGTTGTTCACGGTTTTTACATTAAGTCACGACTACGATTTTTTAATTCTATTCAGTTCGAATCGATAGCTCGAATGTACATTCTATAGAGAATTCACCCATTGATCGTAATTCTAGAGACTTTCAAATTAGATACATAAGGGGGGGGGGATTGCTTGGTGGAGCCCCACAACTCGGTTCCTTATGAAAATCCAATTGTAAATTATTAATTTGTTCGTGAGTAACAAATGATCTTTTATCGACGAGTTAATGTTGCAGGTAGCAATCCGCAACGTCGTTTCGTTTTCGTACCTTCCACTGGGATTCAATATCCGAAATACAGAGGGGTCCAAAAAAATGTATCCACTGTTTAACAGTCCATAACTTGCAAACTAATTGACGGAGTCGTCTCATTTTTGGTGAAAGTGTAGCTTAAAGTCCAACTTAAAGATATCACTGTGGGTGTTCGAAATGGTCACCATTAACATCCACAGACAGACGATGCCGCCGAACTGCAGCACCAACTACTGAGTACAACGTGTTCAGATGGTTTTGTAAATTGTAAGTTTGTTGTCTACTGTCAGTTTTGATGTCTTTTCAATAGAGGTCTCAGCAGTCCAAATTTGCGGTTGAGGTCTGTTCTTTTGAGACGCGTATGGGGGTGAAATGTACGCTAATCAAGAAATACCCACGGCTCTCTGATGTTTCCTAAAAATCGCAGTCGCGATTTTAATTTTTTAATACACTTATTTATCTGTCTTTAATGGGCATTTCGTTAAGGGGGAAGTTGAGTGAATCGCTAAATCTGAAATGAGACTCCCGCCGTGCGGAAACTCCTGAGCTACTCACTACAATGTCCCCCCCCCCGCACCCCAACGGTATTATTGCACGGGGCCCCTTTTCTCGACAAGACGTTTCGCCTACCTTTATTCTCCTTTTGATGCCCGATTCACAAGGAGTATTCCCCCCGTTTCTCGGTTTAGTGCCCGGGGTCCATGCCGTGGAGGCCCGGGTGAAATGATGTTATTGCGGGTCCAAGAAGGGAAATGCCTTTAGGGCCGACCCGGAGTCCTCTGTAACGCTAAGCCGATGGATGTCCGGTCGTTTAATATCGTAGGTGGGGGCTCCACTTTCATGTCCTTCAGAAGCGAACGAATACCCCGTATACCTACTTCGGAGTTTCCAGATTATTTTTTTGTCTGAAATGAGCTCGGTTATTTGACGTTGGGAATCCCGAGTGGCCCTATTCCGCATTTATTATGTAGTAATATCATTATTTCTAACCCTGTTCTGTTGTTGCCGATATACAACTTTACAAACACTCTAGAGTGAGGACTGGATTTATAAATGACTTTTAGAGTATTCCCTTGTCAATGATAATGTTTCATTTTCACTGTACCATCCTCCGGGCACTATTTCTAATTCTATACTATTTGAAACCGCGAATAAATACCTCCCAACCGATATCATTATTAGGTCTATTAAGTCTACTAAGTTGAGTTAATACATTAGTGGTGCGGGTTAAGAATCTGCACGGGCGTCATATTCACGAAGTACCTCCTCAATTGGGAAGGGCTTGAACTCAACTGTTTACCCTGTGACGTCGGTGCTGTCGGGGGTGGAGGGGCTTCTCCCTGAATTATACCCCCAACGCCTCTCGCTAGTCCTAAATTTCCTGAATGTTCAAACTGAGTTCAGTTCGAGCGTCTTCATTTTCCCTGTCTTGCTTCATTTCAGGCGGGACCTCGAACACTATTCATTTTCTGCCAGTAATTATAACAAAATTTGGAGTTAATTGTTTTTGGAGGGTAAAACTTTTCGATTTAGATTGCCCTTCTTTGGTTGTTGTATGTTTTGTAATGTAGGATCAGAAATATTTAATACATTTATTGGGGATATGTTCGGCGGGAAATTTCGGAAATACTCTTATCTTTAAGAGGCCCTTGTTTCATTCTTATACTGATTTTACAACACGCATGCTTCATTGAATGGTCGAGTAAATTGCGCTTTCAATTCCTGGTTTATCTTCTATAAACACTGTCCACAGAATAGTAGATTATGGGGTTTTTGGAAGGGTTCCCAATAATCAAGAATAAAACTTAATGAAATTACTTATGATTATTTTTATACGTCCCATCCGACATCCGGCAAGGGTTGAATCTCCTTGTCGGTTGCAAAATTCAATATTTAATTAATTGTTCAAATACATTATTATTCTCATTATTTCCTCCCTCCGTGTGTTTTCAATTGTCCTTAGTATGTCGCTCTCAATCGGACAAAGAAATTGATCGGTTCCCTTCAGCATGGGAACCAAATGGGACGGAAATACGAACGTGACACTATATCGGTTACTCGCATAAATTCCAAGGTCCCAATTCTGAATATGATTATTGAAATCGCCTTGGCATAATTTCACTATTGGTGTCGTCGCCGGCGACGTACGAAGCAGATGGAACTGATTCGTCTCAAGGGCCCGCTCCTGTGAATAACAGTTTGACCCGATTAAACTGAGCGCGGATACGCAAGAAAGGTAGCTCTTGAAAGGGAAACGTGGACGAGATGGAGTCGCCGTTGGAAAGAGTGAACAGGGTTTATTAATGAAACGATAACCTGTCGGATATATTTTGAATTGCCCGATCACTCGAAAATTCTGACAACTCATCGTCGATTACTTCAAAACCAGAGACCGAAATCCCGGTTGAAGGTGAGACGCCGACCAGATAAGCGGAAAATCCGGTCGAAGAGTTATAAGTGAATTTATATTCGCAAAAAAGAAACATAAATCGTCTCTAATTTACGGCTAAAGAGAATTCAATTACTCTGAATACACTGCAACCACCTTTGGGCCGGGATTATCAGAATATTATTAATTAATTCTGTTTCCACTCGCCGGTCTGATCTTCTTGTTTTATTGAAAGTTTATTGAAAGCCGCGGAAGGCGGGCAGCCGAAATCGGTCTAGCAAAAGAAGAACAATAGTATTCCAAACTATGGATAAAAATTAGTTGGGAATATTTGGAATCCGATATATTTACGGGCTGTAAACCTCGACTTGTTGAAAAAATAAGTTTTCTCCCATATTTAACTGCTCGTTTGACTCATTAGCGACGGCGAAAAATATTTTTAATGGCTGTAAATATTTTATTTCGTTTGTTTTTCCGTTTCGGCCGGGACGGTGGCCCAGGGTGTAAGAAGAGCCGCCGAAGGGCGCGGGGCTTGGTGCTCAGCAGGCGGAGGTCAAGGCCGCCCGGGACCTGTTTCTAGCGCCGGTTTTGCAATTTTCAGCGTTAAATAAATGTTTTTTATTGGCCCCCGCCCAACTTGAGAGTTGTCTCCGGTCCCATTGGTCGACTCCTGGTTTTCCTTAATCGCCGATCTCTTCTCGGCCGGGGTCGACGAACGTTGTTTCGGCCAATTTTATCGTTTTTTCTTTCACTGTAAAATCCGTTCGACCTCATAAAATAGTCGGAAATATTAAAAAGTGAAAAATATATTCCGGTACTTTCCTTGCAGCGTAATCCTTCACCCTTTACATTTCATCCCCGGAGAACAACTTTGTTGAAAATTCCCCTAATCAAGAAATCCAGCTATCCCGAATATTCCATGTTTGCATCAATTCCGTTACTGTTTACTACAGTATTAATGTAATCGTGCTTTATCATTACCTACTAGTTTTGTATAATTTATTTTCTAACTATTATTTCTAAGTATTATTATAAGAATTGACGCGCATATACGAAAAGTAATTAAACAGCAATATTCCGTACAGTGCATAACTTTGTAATATTGATTGGTCTACGATTTAATAAAGCCCTCACCAAATAATTTTCCGTTCGGATATTTCTTGAAAATGATTTTTTGCGGAAATATTTAAATCTACGTTATCACTAAAAAAGGGGGCGTATATTCAGGAAATGGTATCTTAAAATTCCTTTAAATCGCTACATTGCTAATGCTACTGAAGTTAGCCGAATTGTTCGAGACCGAACAGCTTAGGGCAGATTAGGGTTGGCCTGCCAAACCCGTCTCCTAGACTAATATGATTGATTGCAGATTTCGTTGTTGTTAATAATTTTCCAACGCGTTAATGAACTTTGGACTTCGTGTATTTCAGTTTATCAATCTATCAACCGTTCCCGGAATCAAGATACTCTTGGGGGCTGTGATGTGGTGGAACGGAGGGGGGTTGTGCGAGCGATCCCCAAACGCAATAAACGGGAAACTTGCCGTCCGCCGCGATATAAATATCTGGCAATTTGCGGTCTACCGAGGTTCGGGGCCCCCGGATATCGTAGGAATTTAATTTGTGGGCCGGTGAAGCGGCGGGGACGGGCATGGGGGGGGGGGGTCTGGAATTCCGGTTATCATACCCGGCCACGGACGATGAGATAACGTCCCCCTTCACCGTCCGAAACCTTCGGACACCGGGGCGCAGGGTGATATATTTCAACCCGAACCATTTCTTCTCCGAGACTTTGCACGGTCGAGTTACTTGAGCAGCGTGGCGTTAAAATTTTTCTCTTTTTTTCCACTCGTGTTTCTCTGATTTTCCCTCCGTTCAAATTAAAGCTATTGTAACATTTAAAAAAACTCTTATTTAATCAAAAAATACCATTTAACAAAAACAGTTTATAGGTATACCGTTAAAATATTAAAATAGCTGAAGGTGACAAAATTACAAAAGAATAAAACTAATATTTTTTCTCGGATTATAATAAGTACGTACACGTGAATGATAATAAATATAATAGGTTCGTGGTGTTTCTGTCTCCTCTCGCGGGTTTGGTCTTTTGCTAGACCGGTTTCGGCTGCTCGCCATCTTCAGTAGCGGTGTTAGTCACTGTTACTTTCACTTGCACTGTCAACAGTACAACGCGGTACAACTGTGAAATACCAAAAGTGACCGCTACTGGAGATGGCGAGCAGCCGAAACCGGTCTAGTAAAAGACCAAACCAGCGAGAGGACACAGAAACACCACGAACCTACAGTATTCCAACCCCTCGCCGACCACATACGGGTATATTAAAGTACTTTTTTTAGTTTATTTAAAACAATTTCATTCAAAAATTAGTTAGTGATACATTTCCGATACAAGAATATATTGTGACATGGCTCCAGATCCGCCCTAATAATAAAGCGCATGCCGAACTGTTTGGGTTAAAGACGGGTTAAGCCCCGAGAACGAAGGTGCGGTGTAATTTAAACCGCCCCCCCCCATCCGACCATCAAAAGACTTCGCCGAAACCCCGATTTTACGGCGCCGTGAACATCATCAGCGTCCGGGGCCCGCGTCATCGCCGGCGTAAATTTAATTCAGACGAAACTCTGGCAGAAGAGCCCGATTAACGGTGTAGTGTTTCAGGCGCGAGGCATTATGCGGCGGCGTACACCTGTAAATTGAGGGCCGCGATGGAGTCTTCCTATAGGATTTCACTACCCGCCCAATAACACGCGCAATTACGGAATACGCGCTAAAAGGAATTCCCTGTCGGGTTGAATTTCGTTGTGGGCCCCGCCGTGTTAAATCAGAATTAAAATTTGGCCTCCCGAAATGAGGTTTTGCAATATACGGGATCGTAAAAAGTAGAATTCTAACGACATCCGTTCCATTTTTTAATATTTTCGACAGTGTAACGATATATTTCTGCTCGGCGTAAATCCACATTGTCTATTTTTTTTATTAACCTTTTTTATTTTGTACAATCAACCTGAATGTTATAAGTATATTTCACACAAGAACAATTGTTTGTCTAAGGGCTAAGAAGATCTCTAGGACAGCGGCGTTTAAGCCGACGCGGGGGGGGGGGATAATGGAAAGCCGGGAGTGGAACTTCAGGAACCGGGATTTTGCGACTTCGTCGACTGTCGGTATGTTGATGTCATGGTGGATTGTGCGTTTAGAAACATACCGGGGAGCATTAAGGATGGTACGAAGGACTTTTGATTGGAATCTCTGGATGCGGGCGACAGGTGGAGCCCAAGATAGCGAATCTGCTGTTGGGTGAAACCAGATTGTCTACATGTAATAATTTGAAGAATATAAAATATGTTAATAATAACTTTGTTCTGAATAATTATAGAGGGGAACTTCATTAAGCATAACTCAATCTTCTGGACCTTAAATCAAAGGGGGCAACTAATGTTTAATTAATTAATATATACATTTTCAGAAGTTACATGAAACTCGAGTTCATTCTCTCGTCCCATTGGCATCGGTGAAAGTTTCCCTCTCTATCAGGAAAACTGGTTCTTAAAAAGTAGAGTCTCAACTAATATATTTCAACTTTTCTTTCCACGGTTTCTCATCAGGAGGACGGAGACGACAGTGCAGTGACATAGTTATTAGGAACAATGTACCATAAACAAAATCAATTAAAATATAGGGCGCCCGTTTATGTTCCAATATCAATCAATAGGTAACGAATCCCCGAAGGGTGGATAAATTAAATATTTATTTTCTGGAAAACAGAAAGGCCCCGGTATCGGAATCCCGGTTCCCCGGTCCAGATTTCCTTCCAATTTTCAAACCTCTTTATTAAGCCTTCCTTATTTCGCCTCCGGTGGCCCAGAGGCCGGCCCCCGTGGGCAAACAGCGGGTCCCCGGCGTTATTACTCGGCGCAAATATTTGCCGGAGACGACCATTTTTCTCCGGCCCTTCCCAGAAACAAGCCGCCTTTTAAAACCGACGAGATTGGCGAAAGGAAAAGGAACGGGAAGAGTACGAGGAACGGCCGATCGCCCGGTTCTAAATAATTTGGAAAAGCGACCGGTCTTAATCGAATCCCGAACTAAGCTCACTCCTGTCTCTAATCGCGGGTCTTTACCGCCGAGCCTCTAAGGCAGAATTACTCCTTGCTAAATACAATATTGAGCGGCTAAACAAATGCGATTTTCAACTATATATCAATTTTCTGTAAACTCTTTAGACCTGAACCTAACCTAAGAGGTTGGCACACTCCGTGACCCGGAGGCCACTCTACAAATATTAAAACATGTTGTAGATCCAAAGATGGGACAAAAATTGTTTTACTTTACACCAGAGCAAGATATTTTGCGTAACTGGATTAAAGACTGTTAAAGTGACGGATTTAACATTGTAATATTGGGCTCGGCTATGAGATGAAAGTGAATTGCTGGAGGGCGGTGGAATCGCGCCGAAAGTGAAACGAAGGATTCTAGAGGAAAGTAAGAGATGTTGTATACCGGCCGGTTCTCGAACCTCGGCCCCGGTTCCTCGTGACTCCGGTTTTTTGGGACCGGTCCCCTCTCTGTTAGTCATGAATCAGGTGTCAGTTCGGGTTCGTTGACTCCCGGGAGCGGTTTCCCACACAGCCTTGAACCCTGCCCAAGGTTCAGGCAGCTAAACTGTATACACGCAGGTCTATACTTTTCGAAAAATTCCTAAAGAACGGTTGTAATCATTTAAAATATTGTACCTACCTTTTAATTGATTGTCGGAAAGTTTTTGTTTTGTATCACTTGCTTCACCTCAATAAAGAAGCCATCGAGTTATAGCACTTTCAGGACGTATATCCGGACTACAAACCGGGGGTTAATGGATGGGTAGCAGAGGAAGGTAATTAGGATGAGGAGTGAGACTGGAATAAACTTCGTCAACTGCTGGTATGTTGCGGTCGAAGTTTTTTTATAAAGTTATTGTTACAAATGTTGAGTGTTTTCTTTTCACGTGAATGTCTCGAGATAAAAGAGACCACCCAATTATGGCACTTTTTCACATGAGCAGTTCACGGCTTCGGACTAAGAAGATCTCTGGGCGGGCTATGTGGTCGAAGTTAATGGTGTGATTTGAAACATACCGTATTAAGGACGATGGACTTTTGATCGGAATCTCTGGATGTGGGCGGCGATGGATATCTTTGTGGGACCCACACATAACATCATTCAAGTCATAAAGCACATAAACTCCCCGACAATAGGGCGAGCCCTCGGGGCCCGAGCGAAACGGTAGCTTGTATAAAATTATAATAAGCGCTCGGATAAATAGATGAATAAATCAACCGGTAATTCGGCCTGAAACTGAAGAGAAGTTGCGAAGTTATAAAGTTGGAGCTACGCCGTTACTTAGCCCATCTGTGCTTATTTAGTATAATTCATTTCGCCAACTCAGAAGTAAGTTTTGTCATTTCGATGCCGCACCTTTTGTATCCGAATTATTAAAGGAACAATTGTAGGGAGCGTGTTTCATTTAATTCCATCGAATCTCATATTGGGGCAACACAAATCGTAAGTTGGGAAACGCGTAATGAGATGTATGAGCTGTGTGTATCCGCGAATTGATTCCAATCGCGATCGGACCAAGTTGAACCCGGGAACCAAATAGGCCCGCTCCAATTCCCCGGTAGGTAATAATGATGAATATTCAAGATGAACCCCCCGCATTCTGACGCGGGCTGAGAACTTTATAACAATAGTATGAATGGTTGGCGGGAAAATCGGGTCTGTCGGCGGCGGTAAGCCAAACTTGGGCCTATTATTGTCCCCTTCCTCCCCAAACGGCTTTCGGTTTCGCTCCTATACCGGTATAATTGTCTTTGCGTTATGCCGGAGCTCTTGGGCGTAAAATGTTTCCGGAAAACTGGCGGGGCATTCCATATCGCGGATTTAATCTCGCCTATGGACCAGAGTGCGGCCCGTTTATAAACTCCGCACGCGTTGGAATATTGAAAGCGATGATCGAATAGAATTCGACCGGTAATCCCGAAGTTAAAACGTTATCGACGGTGTATTATATAGCGAAAGTGAATCGAAATGTAGGGCCCAAGATATTGGTACGTGCGTCCGGACCCGAGAGGGGAATGCACTTATTCGGGAGAGGAGTCAACGCCTCTTGGATTGGAGGCGGCGGGCGTTTAGGTTGGGTCGGACTCGGGGTACAATTATGAGGGGGATGAGGGGGGCAACCGGTTTTACCGGTCCCTCTGACCACGGTCAACACACCGCCCCCCCTCTAACTACCTTCGACAAATCTGATCCAAATCCAATTTTCTTCAAAGCATTGGATCGGCTGCGACCACTTTATATATATATATATATATATATATATATATATATATATATATATATATATATATAGGATGTTCAAGTAGGATACTTTCTGACAACGTCAGCTATTCTCTAATACGGTCGTAGGTTGCATACATTATGCCAGTATAGAATCACCAAAGACTCATTCGTTATCATTTTTATGGTAGATATAGAGTTTTCAGAAGATCCTCGCGTGATGATTCAATTTCAAATATCTATTTGATTTCTAGTTAAAATCGTTTAATATATAAGGATATAAAATAATATAAAACATTTCCAGTTAGTTGTTACACACTTGTCTCCGTTATCGTAGCATTCTACCTAATTTTCAATGTAACTATTATCTCTTGCTGCACTATTTGGATCACAACGTCTAATCAAGACGGTTAGAACACGAGGTGTTTGAGAATGTCCCAACACTACTGAAATTGTAACAAAAAATATGATATAAACGAATCAACAGAGTTGTAGTATCTGACAATAATCATAAATTAATGCTAACACAAGACATTTCCACAGTGATATATAATGCTGGGCGCAAGTTACTTATGGTTAGGTTCGCTCGGTTGTTTTGTCGCGTACTCGGTCGGCGCCGTTATCGCACGCTTCATTTGATCCCGTCCCAATTAAGTCCCCGGCGCGTAAACTATTATCTCCCGGTTCGCGATCTGTATTGGCGAGTGCGCTCCACGAATTGTACGATAAAGTTTGCGGGCGGAGGCAAAACCGGCAGGGCGAAGCGGGCCGGATAGGCCGATAAATCAGAAAACCGCCAGAGCAACTACCGACGTGCCGTTTCTGTAACGCAATATAAACCTATTTGTATAAACTTAAGCGCAACGCCAACGCGACGTGTTGAGTTGCAATTATTCACAAGTGAAAGTCATAAAATGTCAACAAAAGCGAGATACTGTCTTGAAGCCGAACATACCGGGGAGCATTAAGGATGGTACGAAGGACTTTTGACTGGAATCTCTGGATGCGGGCGATGTTGGATTTCTTAGCGGAACCCCATAGCTCTATTCCGTAAGTCCGAGTCGGTTTTAAAATGGATTTGTATATTGTAAGTTTGTTGTCTACTGTCAGTTTTGATGTCTTTTTCAAAAGAGGTCTCAGCAGTCCAAATTTGCGGTCGAGGTCTGTTCTTTTGAGTCGCGTATGGGCAATATAAACCTATTTGTATAAACTTAGCGCAACGCCAATACGACATGTTGAGTTGCAATTATTCACAAGTGAAAGTCATAAAATGTCAACAAAAGCGAGATACTGTCTTGAACTGAACATACCGGGGAGCATTAAGGATGGTACGAAGGACTTTTGACTGGAATCTCTGGATGCGGGCGATGTTGGATTTCTTAGCGGAACCCATAGCTCTATTCCGTAAGTCCGTGTCGGTTTTAAAATGGATTTGTATATTGTAAGTTTGTTGTCTACCGTCAGTTTTGATGTATTTTCCAAAAGAGTTTCCAGCATCCCAAATTTGCGGTTGAGGTCTGTTCTTTTGAGTCGCGTATGGGCAATATAAAGCTATTTCTATAAATAGCAACGCCAACACGACATGTTGAGTTGCAATTATTCACAAGTGAAAGTCATAAAATTTCAACAAAAGCGAGATACTGTCTTGAAGCCGAACATACCAGCATTAAGGATGGTGCGAAGGACTTTTGACTGGAATCTCTGGATGCGGGCGATGCTGGATTTCTTGAACCCATAGCTCTATTCCGTAAGTCCGTGTCGGTTTTAAAATGGATTTGTATATTGTAAGTTTGTTGTCTACCGTCAGTTTTGATGTATTGTTCAAAAGAGGTTTCAGCATTCCAAATTTGCGGTTGAGGTCTGTTCTTTTGAGTCGCGTATGGGCAATATAAAGCTATTTCTATAAATAGCAACGCCAACACGACATGTTGAGTTGCAATTATTCACAAGTGAAAGTCATAAAATGTCAACAAAAGCGAGATACTGTCTTGAAGCCGAACATACCGGGGAGCATTAAGGATGGTGCGAAGGACTTTTGATTGGAATCTCTGGATGCGGGCGATGTTGGATTTCTTAGCGGAACCCCATAGCTCTATTTCGTAAGTCCGTGTCGGTTTTAAAATGGATTTGTATATTGTAAGTTTGTTGTCTACCGTCAGTTTTGATGTATTTTTCAAAGAGGTCAGCAGTCAAATTTGCGGTTGAGGTCTGTTCTTTTGAGTCGCGTATGGGCAATATAAACCTATTGCTATAAATAGCAACGCCACGACATGTTGAGTTGCAATTATTCACAAGTGAAAGTCATAAAATGTCAACAAAAGCGAGATACTGTCTTGAAGCTGAACATACCAGGGAGCATTAAGGATGGTACGAAGGACTTTTGATTGGAATCTCTGGATGCGGGCGATGTTGGATTTCTTAGCGGAACCCCATAGCTCTATTTCGTAAGTCCGTGTCGGTTTTAAAATGGATTTGTATATTGTAAGTTTGTTGTCTACCGTCAGTTTTGATGTATTTTTCAAAAGAGGTTTCAGCAGTCCAAATTTGCGGTTGAGGTCTGTTCTTTTGAGTCGCGTATGGGGGTTCCACGTGAGTCTTTAGTCTATGTAGAGTCCCAGGGCGGAACCCCATAGTTCTATTCCGTATGTCCATGTCGGTTTTAGTATAGCTTTATATATTGTCAGTTTGTTGGCTATTGTCAGTTTTTATGTCCTTTTCAAAAGAGGTCTTCATGTTTTATATAGGAATCATTTATAATCAATTTCACAGATCCGAATACGAGCATCAAACGTCATGAAAAAATCTCTATCTTGTTTGAGTAAATGCGAACGCTAGTAATGACGGTGGAAAACTAGTAATAGACGAAAAAATTGTGAACTCAATTTATTATTTCTTTAATGTAATTTGTGTTACAGTTATTTTAATGGCGATGTAACTAACCTTCAATTTATTTTCCTTGGTTTTTCCCCATGACCTCATTAATTAAGACCACACAGTTGTTTGCGTCCAATTAAATAAAATATTTGATTCAACGTCGCTTCAGTGAATCCTGAGACTTAGGGGATCGATTTTACCGATGGGGGGGAATACCGAATTCGCAATGCACTCACATAAGATTTACCCTAAGTGGATATGCAGGAGAAACGCGTTATAAATATGCAATTGGGGGGCCTAAGGACGACGCTTTGATGGGAAGGAGGGGTAGGAGCATCAATATTCAGGCGTGTAATTAGGACGCAATCGGGCAATCCGACCGAGGGCTTGCGCGGACAGAGATTTTAATTAGTCACCGAATGGGGGTGGCGATCGCAGGAAGGTGAGGAGGAGCAGCCTACTCAGACTTGGAGGGCTTTGCTTGCCGTATTAAATAACTCGCTCTGTGATTTACAAATGGGCTGGCTTTGTTGTCGACAAGTCCCTGTCTCTTCGCTTGTACACTGGTAAGCTCGCGACAGCAAGCGGGCTTGGAGAACGCTCATAGAAAAGCTCGTTCAAAGCTCGATAGCCGAGACATTTATAAATGCACCGATATCGTGGATAGAATCCAGTAATTAAATTACAGGGAAAGCAGTCCTTAAATAGTTTAACATACCTGTTTTATGGTCTGCGAGGGGTCGGAATACCGCACTGACAAACGGACAACCACCACTGTACAAGTGGTACCAAAAACATCCAAAGTGCCAAAAGTGACTAACACCGCTATTGAAGGTGGCGAGCAGCCGAAACCGGTCTAGCAAAGGGCCTAACCAGCGAGAGGAGACAGAAACACAACAAACCTACGGTAAACCCTTAAATGTTTACACTCCTCATTTTTCACAAAACAGAATAACTTAAGTATAGCCAAATAATTGGCTTTTAATTTTCGAAAACAGTTCCTTTCACTTATCTTCCCCACTGTCGACTGTGGACAGTATCCTCAGGAATGAGAGTTTTCCTGAGTTGATAGGGCGGAGTACTACGATCAAGTATTTCCGAAACCTAGTCGTTGTCAATTGAATATTTAGTGCGCGTAGTTCCGAGAGTTGTGCCCAATAAATGGATATACAATATTGTTTTAATTTTCTTTTTTGTGGGTTCAGTTTTAAATTATGAAGAAATATAAGCCTAAATAGTAGTTTGGGGCTCCTGATATTCAACCTGACTTGCGTAGTGATTCTTTATTTACACTCCTCCGATAGTTTAAAGAAATTCTCAAAAACGAGTTAAAAATTTTACACCTTCCCTTCGAGCCTGTGCGGTGGGGCTTTCATTTAAGTCCGTACGGGAACGCGCACCGTGAGAAACACGCCGAGTTGGGACCATTAGTCAACTGGGGGTAGACAACTGAATATATCTTCATGGAAGACAAGGGAACTGGGGGTGGTTTTGCTTGGGGGAGTTGGTAGCAGTAAATATCATCTTTTTCGTCACACGTCCCGGTGACGGTCCCCCGCCAAGCTAAGTCCCGACCACTTGTTCGGGCGAGATAATGCCCGGCAAATTAAATTCTTCATCCTGCGAATAAACTGCGCGAAGTTTAACTCTGGATTCGGAGCGGACGAGATGAAAATAGTGGGCGGAAAGTGTTAAAAAATATTCGGAAAATATTTGCGGCATAGTCGCAATTTAATTTTATTCTCGAGAACTAAACAATATATTGCTAAGTATTTATTATTTGTGTGTCAATTATATCGCCAAATGATAACCTTTAATGCAGTGGTGCTGCAAATGGAAAATTATTAAATCTCCGGACATTAAGTGGCGGGGGGGGAATAGAATTTGAACGAGAATAATTTATTTAGAATCTATTTATAACAAGAATCGCGCTTCATTCGATTTAAGCGGAGTCCGTCTTAGTTGCCAACCCAATAGTCTCAGGCAATTACTTGAGAAGGTTCATTTATAATGAGTACTTGAACCTATCAATAGGCAATCAGTACTTTTACTTCGGTATGCGTTTAGTACTTAATTTTCTTAAAAAAATAAAATCGATTTCCTAAGGTATACTCAATGAAACTAATTTGTTCCTTTACCACGCTCTTCACCAACGGTGGTTCGTGAACTTAATGTTGTTAGATCGCAATCAGCGGTGCTAATTTTATTATTATTTATGATTTTCTGTTTGATATTCCCCCCGGGCCGTGTCCATAAGGGCGAATAAAATACCGCTCGCCTCTGTGCCCGTCTCAAATATCCCAAGAATAACGCCGAGGGACCAACGAAACGCCGTAAAACGGGGCCGTTATTCACTTTATTGTTGCCTGAGATCCAGAGGGTGGGAGAGCCCCCCCCCACCGGTGATTTACTTCGAAAACGAATTTTATTTTACTGCGAAAATAAACCGTCTGACAAACGGCGTAGCGAGGAACCGGCCCTAGAATGACCGTACCGATAACGTCCGACATAAATCCAGACCGACTTCCATTTGTAAACAATCGCGTATAACCGAATGCAAACTTTCGTCAGCGCTATACCGTTTTTATCGCAGCGCGTAATTGTACGAGTATCTACAGGGGCGAAAAGCAAGGAGGTAAATTTTTTACGCCATGTAAATTATGTACTTCAAGACGACTTCAAGAAATAAGCATGGACCGTTGTCCAAGTGTTATAGAGATATAAGGGTAATTTCATTCGGAAATTAGCGAAAAATAGACCCTGACAGAAGCGCGTGAATGAAGAAAAATATTTTCCGGTACTCCCGAGAGGAAGTCAGAATCAGATATCAACGAGAACATTTAATGGACATTATTAATTATTATTAAACATTTTCAACACTTTTTGGATTGGACATAAATCCTGATTTGATTAGCATCATCCATGAAAGTTTACAGAAGGCAACTAGAATATAACAGGCATGTGTTATTGGTTCAATGATTTATACTATTAAATGGGGTTTATTATTACATTATTATACATGCTGTCGATTTTTCTTCATTTCGTCTCTAAGTATGAAGTATGAATCGCGCTCATAGAGTCGTAGAGCGATAAATTGATTCGGGCAAAGTTGAAATCGGCTAAAAGAGTGATATGTGCGGAAACAAGGGCGTTAAAAACCAGACCGATTTCATCCCTTTTTTCCGGACAGTCGGGTTTCCGAAAATGGACCTGCGATGACAGCACCCTAAGCCCACTCCCCAAAGCTTCACCCCCCCCCCATCAACCACCCGGAGTCGAATTAGAATCGTAATGGAGTGATTTAAATATTTTCCATCGGATCTCCCCCAACTGGATTGTGTGCGGTTTGGAGAAAACAAAAAAAAATAATGGACAAAGTTCCTCTAGGAAAAAAAACATAGAAAATTCCTCTCCCCCGACAATTTTAATACCGGTACCACCCCCACCCCACCCTACCAAAACCCTTCCGAGGCATTTCCATACAATTATCGCCAGTGCCCAATTACTCAGTCCTCAGGACCGGGCATCTTTTATTCATCGGATGAGTCGATATATATTTTACCCCCTCCGCCCCCACCCCATTTTTTGGCACTCGGTATTTCCCTGATCTGTCAACCAGTCGAGCGGGACTTTACATGAAATGGGCTTATTTAAGGGCGGGACGGCGGGCGTTTATTCGCGAGATAAACACGTCCGATTTCAGTAGAGCGGACGGGAGAGGCGTTCTTTTACTCTCAACCTTCTAGATTCCATTTCTAATTTCTAGAGAGCCACATCGGCACTACGAATTGCTGTTAATTGCAAAGATGGTTAGAACAGCATGGTCTATAAAACTGAAACTGATTGCTTCTTTAAAATAGCAATTATCCGTGTGATTTGATCGCGGCTCTCTCGACGTTTGCAATTCTGGTCACATACCGGGAATCATTTCCAGCGTGTTTAATATCGCCGGAAATGTGAACTCCCAACATTTCATGCCCGTTTTAGGAAGCCCTTTAATGGCTTTTTCCATTAAAATCGTCTAACCGGGCGGAGGGAGCAATCCACACTGCGAGATTTTAAAATTCCCGTTCCGAAAACGCCGCCATAACTTAATGTGACAGCGGCTTCTTTTTTTTTTTTTTTTGTTTTCAATTTTTATGTCGGCCAGGAGATTATACTTTTAACTTGTGGCCGGTTTTTTAATCCGCGGCTCTTTTCCGCCGGCGGGGCTCCGATTTTAATTCGCGGAAAAAATGCGGTTAATTCTCGTTTACGCGTTCCCCCCGGGGATTTTTAAACTGTTATTCTTTCGACGGTGGGGGTTTATTGTTTCGAGGGCCCGCTTCTAGGCCCGGCCCCGGAGAGGGAAATTATTAAAGCCGCTGAGGTAAACTCGCCCGAGCACGTTCCAAACGAGAAGTCGGCCATTGTAAATATTGCATTTACAGCCAATGCGACAATGCCTAATGTACTGCTTTTCAATCTACGGTAATACACTTGATTAGAACAAAAGTCCGTCGGTTTTTTACCGTCTAATAATGAACATTTTCTGAAATTTTTCCAGGAGCAAGATTTATCACTTAGAGACGTACGTATTTGTACACCGCCTCCAGGTATAATTTAAAATAGTTTCCTCAACGTTGAGATAATTACCCACTAAAGTACAAATGTATGCATCAAATATGGTGTTCTAATAATTTTGCTCTCGGAGATTGATGACACTAGAATCGAATTTAAATTTCAAACGATTTTGAATGTCCTGAATTATAAATTCAGAAATTCAACAAAAAAAAAGGTTATCGCTAAAACTTCTAGCAGGCCTTTGTTTCACCGATGTATTATGTATGAGCGTTATGTAAAAAGTACACGGTCAGCATTCCTTGGTTTGCTGGCTCCAAAAGCGACTGAGCACTAAGTGCTAAAGGCCTATGGAGTCGGCTGCTCCGAACGCTAATCGCCGCGCCAAAAGGAACATCAAAGCCATCCGCTTGGGCCTTGAGGCCTTTCGAAAAACTGTATTAAAAGCGCTTTTCCGCTTTCCTCCAACCGCATACGTGATATTAGCTCCTCGAAGTGGCTACCCCGTTTCAAAGAGCCATCGACTGGCAAGTATTCACGATTATTTCGACTTTGGCTATTCCCAATTTTTTTTCATCACTTCGATATCTCCTCAGGGTGTCATGTGTGAACGTTTTGCTTCTCAATAAGTCTGAACGATTTCTTCTGTATCGCGGTCTCAATCTGCCCGTTAATATTCATTATGGATACATTTCCTCGATTCCCAGCTACCCTCAGTGGCGAGAAGTTAGCGTATTGAACTGCGATAGAAGAGAACAAATATTTTTAAATTATTTCATTCATCGAGTAATTTCTCAAGTGGCGAATTGATTCGGCAACGTTGAAATCGACTAAAACAATGCCCCAGAAACTATTCCGTGCAAAATCCAGATTTTATTGTTGTCTCCAGAATCGTGCCGACACTTTGATAGGAAAACATCACTCGAAGAATGCTGGGACAGTGCTGACAGGATGCATCGCCAGCAGCCGACATGGATTTTTTCAGGTGAGATTCCTTTCTTGGGACGGAATAGGTTCATACCGTACATAATAGGGCGCGGTGTTGCTACAATGTTGCATTGTTTCATTTAACCGGTGGACATAGAATTGAAAGCGTTGCAAAGTCGGACTGGCGTTGTCGCAATTCTGAACTCGGCAACACGGCAATTAAACCAATTAGTCGCGCGAGTTTTAAAAGGAAACGCGAAGGGAGGAAAAGACGAAATCGGCGCGAATAACGATTGGGTCGGAGCCATCGGCCCCCGGGGGCACTACATCAACGTCCCCGCGTAATGCGCTGGACATAATTCATAAGGGATCGAAAAAGAGACCGCCGGCAGGAGGATGAGGGCGGGGAGGAGGCCGGCTGGTAGGAGGAGGCACCGGTAATCCCATTACCGGCGGCCAGGAAATTACGGGCTTCGACGGCGCATCAATTTTGGGTCAAACTCCGTGGAAAGTTGACAGAGAGCGACCCCCGCGCCCCAACAACCCTCTCCTTTAACACGTTCGGCGCCCAACGTGATTCGGCTGAGTTTCTCGCCGGGGCCCCCCAAATCCGACTGTCGGAGGTATTTGGTAAACAAAAAAATGGAGATAAGAAAATTCCGCGAAGTTTTAGTCACAGATTGGTTGTCCTTAGAAAATACTGTGCGCCCGACACTAATAGACACAGAAGGAGGATAGTGTCCCACCACCACTTGGAGGTTCGCAAGAATCTACAGGAAGGACAAACCTGTAAGAAAGATGTGCGTCATATCCTGTGTTACCGAAAGAAGAGGGAAACTGTCGGACACCAACAAGCGAGGAAAAACGTTAAAAAAACGACAACGTATTGTTTGAATTGCCCAAAATTGCCACGGATGTGCCTGGACTGTTTCAATGAATATCATCCGACGTAGATAATGCAATATTTTATCCTACATATAAATTAATAATAAAAAGTAGAGTATTATATGTATTGTTTTGATATTTTTATCCTGCATATTCTATATTTATACTTCAGCGCTTGTTCTATTAAATTTCTTTTAAAAATGCAACTGAAAATCTTATTTAACTTCAACAAGAAAAGCGTCACCCATATATGGGTGACGGGGCCCCCACGGAAGCATACCCGTCACCCAAATATGGGTGACGCGGCGCCGAACGTGTTAAACCTATGCTTTCGACTCTCGCACCACTCAACGGACCTAAACTTCGGCTTCAGAAATATATTTTATCAAGTGCGATCCGTTTTGGAACTGCACTTAGAACCCAAATACACCCCAAATACAAATCGAACAAATTATTAATTTATAACTGTATTTAAAAACCTAACTGGGCGTATATACACCAATTTATATATACACTGGAATTAATTTGGGGTTTGTTTTCTGTATTATAGAGAGATTATTATAGATATTACTTAAATAAAAGTTTAAATAACATCAATATAATCATTGAAAATTATCTGGATTTAACAACAAATAAACTGGGTCGTCCGACGTGCTTAGCTGAAATGCGCGAGGTCTCGCTATGATTGTAATATTAATATTTCAGAACGCAATGGTCCCGATTTGCCGGCAGCGAATTGGTAAAATCTAGACCGGTTTATGCAGGATTTGGGATATTGGGCGGGTGGAGTTGGATCGAAGAACATCGAAGGGGCGATTCGCAAGGCTCGTAACCTCCATCTTGCCCCCACCTGCAGGTGACAGGGATTTCCGGACAATTGGATCGGCAAAACCGTTATCGTGTCTTAAATTAAATTTGAGCCTAACAGCGGTCCTAAACCGGACCAGGTTCGGGCCTTTCACTAATCCCAATTATAAATATCTTAAACAGTTAGTAATAGAGAGGGGCACTTAGGGCATATAATGCAGTACTGTAGGAATAATACAGTGTAGGAAATATTCTAATTTTTTACTTCCAGGAATATGAAGTCAGTTGTTTATAGGAAAAATTTTATCTTTACAGTCCGGCCAGAGCTTTCAGGAAAAACACAATTCAAGTGCGGGTTCAAGGAAATTGCGCAATGTCGTATCCTTGCGCAAGCGATTGTGAATAGCTGCAGAAAATTAGTGCGTGCACGATGGAATAAATTGAAGAGTTTAGACGTTCAGTTTCCGTCTTCTGTAGCGGAATTGATTGGGCACTTTCCCGGATCACGTGGCAGCCGCGAAGGTTGAATGGGAAGAATTTGAAAAAAAATGAAAACTCTCAATCATGACTCTCATTGAAATGTAACGTTGCCAAATTGAACCCGTTTAGAACCCTGTTAGAATGATACTACAGTATATATACCACACACAAGAAAGGTGGCTTTCCTTTCATACTTCGGGAATGTTTACGCATAATTTAAACTATAAGATTGCATAAAATATTCTGAATAATATATATATATATATATATATATATATATATATATATATATATATATATATATATATCGGCACATAAATAATGTTCCGTTGAATACTGAGTAATTCCTCATTCTGTACGCCCGGTAGGAATGTGCCGCAGTTCCGAAGCATTTGTGTAATTTCGGACCGGACTTAAGCCGCAGCAAGAGAAACAATTACGCGAGATATTCCGGCAGAATTACATCTGTAATTATATCGTATGACCCGCAATTAACCGCCCGCTATTCAAGGTATCTAGCGACTAGTATTTTCAGCAGACGTTTCCAATGTTCATAATTTATTCGGTTTACAGGAAACATTCCTTCGAACGAAATAAGGGAAATAAAGGATAGGAAATGTCTTTCGTGGTATTATAAAATTATCTCCTGTAGCTGTACAAACTAGTGGAGAGTGTCAATAGACTATCAATTTAAGAAGTAATATCCCGTATTTTGAAACTAAATATTTTACTTTATTTTATGATTATCACCTGAATGAAGTAATTGTCATTCAATTCTTTGACGACTGGTAAATAATAATTTTTTCTTATTAAATACTGTTTCATTAAAAATCAGGCCCTATGTTTTACTTTCCAATTTAAATTCACAATATCAGAAAAATGCTTTGCAGACTGAATAAGAAAAACAAAGGCATCACATGTCATTTGACACCGGACAAATTCCGAAGAACAATTGAGCCCCCTTTCAAGGCGTACACGAGAAGCATTCGCCTCTAATCAACTAAAGTAGATTCCCGTGAACCCGGCTACCGAATTTATCCCTTATTCCCGGGGAAAATAAAGCCGTTTTCGGAAATTGGGCTCTCCCCCCCCCACCCGAAACTCGACCCGAAGGTCCTATCCAGAGCTCTCAACTATTCAGAATTCCGAATTTGCATCCGACCTCCTGTACAGCTCGAGCTCCAGTATACCCGAGCTTCTGGGAACGGCACCAGATGCCCACCGCCCCGGTAACTCATTAGCGGGATGTATTATTAGCGTTAATTGGTTTGTCCGACGCGTTAAGTGGAGTGTGGCTCATGGAGGAGTAGCAGGAGGAGGAGGAGGAGGAGGAGGACGGTCTAATATATTTGTCGATTGGCAGATAGCCAAGTTATCCTCTAAATTTACGCCCCCACCGCTCCCTTTCTCGGTAATGCTCCAAGTTAATACAATAAGACGGTATCAACGCATATTTCATCGATTAACCTTCGGCCCGAATCCAAGACGAGGTGTCAAATAACCTATTTATGAAGTTAGGTTTAAGTTCGTCATTACTGAATAACAATTCAGTTCGGGCTAAAATTAAAAATTTTGTGAATTCACAATTATTTGAAAATGATTTGAATTTTGGGTAATTAGTCGAACGAAATGCAGAGTGACATTCGTTATTTGAACTCCCGCTTAATATCGCTCAGAATCGATGTCCCGGCGCTCAAATGTGACAATAAATTCGCAAGAAGGGGAGAAGATTTGATAAGCGATTTCGCCCACTCAATGCTTAGAGTTAGGGTGTGGGGGGGGTGGAATAAAGGAATGAATTGGGGGCCAGTTTTAATTACTCGGGAACGCTTCAGAATTTAATTAATTATCGAATTTCATTTCGGGAGGGACGAAACGCGACGCTCCCAGTGAGGAGCTGGTAGGAGGACGAAAGGGAAGCGGAGAAATTTATTAGTATATTGGAGATGGGCGGAAAAGGAGTTGGTGGGGGGCGGTGGCTCCCATCAAATTTAGAGCCCTGGAGAGGTTTTATTCCCGGAGGGGGAAAAGCGTCTGTAAATATAGGAAATATGAAATGGAAAACCCGCCGCGGTTGAAGAAGGCTAGAAATCAAATAAAGGAGGGGAACGTTGAACGTTGGACAGATGCGACGGGAAGCTCTATTGTAGCGGGGGGACTCTCAAGATCGTCGCTTTTCTTAATATCAATTCGCCCTCGGGGGATCGAATATTGGCGCTGGGCCCGTTATTTCGAGACCGAGATCCCAATTAGAATGTCACGAAAGCAGTACCGAAAGATATAAATTTTAATTTAAAAAAAAAGGAAATATTTTCCTTTTATTAGAAGGTATTTTATAGATATTAAATAGAGTGTTCCCCCCCAAACGAAAGTCGGCCAGAATCATACAAGCTTCCGTTTACGCGTGCATACGGATTATTTAAAATGTGAACAATATAATGTTTGACTGCACACAAACATAATTTCATTCACTCTCGAAATTCTAACGCGCCTACATTTTAAAATTTCGATTTTCACGATCGAATAGCGGTTACGCGGACTGAAACCAAAGTGAAACCTCAAAGGGACCATTGTTGTACCGGCCTTAAGAGGCCAACGCACTCCTGAGTATGCTGAATCGAGGCCGCTGTTTATCATTTGAGAGCGATTAACATATAGGAGGTTGCCGACCTCATTCGCTGGCCAGAACCTGAATTCGGCTTCGATCCCTTGCCCGGTTCTCTCCTTAAAACACTTATAAACATTCATCAGGTATCAATTACAACAGAATTAATTTATTATCCGCTCTATTTTATAACGCTATCGATAATTAGTTTTCTTTATTGATTAATTGTCAATTTTATAGGCGTTTAAGGTCAGAAAAACGAATGAGTTCAAACCATCGTGGACACAACTACATGTACAGCAATCCCTTTATTGGCGCAGTTAATGCCTAGATGTATTATAGTAAAATATTCTAATTTCAATTGAACAGTAAAAATGGTTTTCTTTTCCTTCAAGATTTTGCGGCTCATTTGGCCCTGCATGAACGTTCACGCTTCATCCTTGATCAATCTTTAGTATGACTTATGCTTTCGCGAATGTATTGAACAATTTTTTAATGAGTCTTCGTAGCAGGTTAAGTGTCACTAACGAAGGAATTACTGGGTAAACTGAAATTGCCCTCACAAACTGCCAGCAGCCAGAGAGAGAGGCTTCTCGCAACAGGTTTGATATCAATGACCCCCAATGCCCAATTTTTGCACCAAGGGATAGGCAATTTCGTGGATAATTATGTAAAAAGCAATTATAGCGGTGTGCGGGAGTTTCGGGAGCGTATTGCACGAGTGAGAGTGATCAGAAAAGCGTTTCATTTGTCCCTATTCGACGGCTAGGTTAGATGGCCCCCGCCCAATTTCCGGACAAGGGGTTTCGCCCCGCACCATTCATATTTAAATGTCGGTTAGGGTGAACCCGGACGGAAATGACTTACGTGCAGGAAACGCTCTCTCGCTCTAGTCGCTACACCCTGGAAAAGACCAAATACCCATTAGGTTTCGTACGGGGAAGCGTCCGATCCGAATTGATGCATTTACTTCGAACACTGTTGCAGTGTGAAAAATGCACTCAACATGTATTCACATGATGCACTGATGAATAAAAAATACTATATTTATGTAAATTAAAAATTGAAAAAATACGGACAAATATAAACAGTATCTACAAGCAAATAAACCCAATTTATCATTTCTTTTAACTATTTGAATTATTATTTTAACTAAATTTGTATCCTCACATATGTATTGTTACAGGGATACCTAGACCTTAATACTAAACAGTTCACAACTGTTCCATTAATAATGTAAATTACCTGGTCTATCCAAACAGGTGTAGAGCGAGGAGAGAGACGTATAATTTCCGTTTCAATGTAAACTAATGACTACAATACTATACTGTAATAATAATAAATCATACTAATACGATTTAATTGTGGATATTTCGGTTTCTCACCACTCTGTTAAACGGAAATATTTTCCTGTCGAACCAGTACCTCCGTTTTCCGTGCTAATTTCACGCCGTCCACTATTTCAATATCGAACGCTGGGCCGCATTTAATAACGCTGAAATTCCGGCAATTCCAGCGCGACATCCAATAAGCCGAAAGTCAATAAACTTCTTTCTAAATTCAGTATATACAATATGTTCGCTATTCATCGGAAATCGGTTTAATGAAATATTTTATTTTATCCCGCTCGCGGAGTCCATATTTCCCCATCTATTATCCCATATTCACTATTACCATACTCGGTTAAATATTACACTTTAATCCAGTTAACTTTCAAAGAAGTTGAAAGACTTAGTTTCTACTTATTGCGTAGCAAATGTATATTTCTTCATTAAATTTATATTTAATATTGATCAATATTTATTTTAAAAGAATTGTATTAATGAAAATACTTTCGAATCCAAATATATGTGTGAAAGAGTGTGTGAAAGAATATAGTTTTTCAGCATGTCAAACGTTAGCAAATATTACGCATACACAGAATTTAATTTTGTAATAAATAATTGCAATTTCTATTATGAAATGCCTCTCTGCAGAAAAGTTAACTGCTGTAGTTTCTATTCAGTTGGAAAGTACATTCCACACTTCGCTTTGACTATTCAACCTTTCTCAATTACTTCATACTGATAGTAAAGAAACAATATAGTAAGAAGATGTTTATCAAATTTATTACTAATATTTAGCAAATATGACTTTGTCTATTGTACGTTCATAGTTTGCTAAATTTAGAACAGAAAATTAAAATATATCAGCGTCTAAATATCTGAGTTAGCGTTCCGATTTCTTCCAGCTGGATAGCATGAAACGTCCAGCCCTTCGGTGAAATTATTTAGGTCGAAGCCTTTGCCAGTATTGGCTCTCATCCTTTCCCAAATCGGGCTCATTACATTAAGGAAAATCCGTACTATGAATATCAATCAACTTGGATTGACACGCCATATTTTTACCAGCGAAAAAAAAAAATGGAAACCACTTAAAGGATAACATCGGCGGGCTTGAACAGCAAAATACAGCCATTTCGCCCTCAATACTAATAATATATCCTAACTACAAGCTGATCCATTTTCGCATATTGTACTAAACTAGTACACTGTATTAGGGAACTGCAATATTTAAATAATCTATTTGCTCTTCACTTATTACCTTACCATAAATATTTAATGTAGAAGGAATTGGAGAAGAAGTCTCATATGATGCAGAATTATATTTCTTTATTAGGACACTGATTCCCGAACTTGACTACGTAACTAATAAGAATAAGTAAACGAAATAGAAATTTAGGAATAATGTAAATGCGCAAAAGGTTTTCACGCGAGGTCATCAACCCGAGTTTGTATAAGGAAATCTTTTGCCATCCATATCCTTTTAATTTTTTTCCTCTTTCTGAACAACTGGCTGTCAAACCCGTAACCTTGAGGCCCCAGAGGTGAATGCGCCTCTTCCACAGGCCGATGGTTTATTAATTTTTTTTAATAAAATTTCAAGTTCAAGGCAACAATTTATTTCTCGGTTGCGATCCTCGAATAGGCACCAACCTAACCGGCCGTTGCGGGGGGGGGGGTCGGTCTAATGCTTATTTATGGTCATGCGGATATCTAATTGCACAGGTAATGTGTAATTACAGTGTGTAAGAAAACGTCTGTTGAAACGGCCTGAGGAAAAGCCGGAGGGAGATTCAAAACGCGATTATTAACAAAGAGCAGCTACGGGGAATATTCCCGGAGTTGGGTACGTTCGGAAAATCAACGGCTTCATTAAACGCGTTATTGAATAGGTTTGGTGTTCGGTTAAAGTGGCCCATTGTTTAATCTGAAATTCGTCGAATGTTTACCGCCGTTATTAGATTCTCATTTATATAATGCAATAAATTTTACGCGATATAATTTTACCGGGAACCTTCATCGACCTTTACCGGACTTCTGACAACAACTATCATCTGTCCCAAACTATTTTGGAGTTCCACCATTCTTCCGTAAACAATTTCTAAAGGATTTAAGAGAGGACATCGGTATTATATAATTTAATAATAATAGACAAAACTTTCTCGTTAGACAACCTGGTTAAAGGGTTCAAAGCGATCACATGAAGGTATAATTCTGGCACATACAAAACTATATAAGTGTGAAAAATCAAAGACAATAGGTACTGGCACATACAAAATTTTTTTCTATATAAGTTCATCCAGTCTTCGACCGAACGTGCCGGGCGATAAACCTTTTCGAGCTCTTCGAAAATAACTGAAATTATTATTTCGAGAAAAGCCATTGTTCGGAACGGACATTGTCCCCGGGGGAACAATAAAGGAGTAGGGGGAGCGAAGCGCGCCTGGGGCCCGCGACACAATGTCCCAGTATTTTCCGACCGACCGTTTCGGGGGACTTAAACTCGGACTTCGTTTCCTCCCTGAATATGAGTTTGTCTCCCCCGTCCCCACCACCCCCCGAGCCGCCCTTGACGGATATGAAGGGGTAAAATAAACATGTTCAGGATCGGCAAACAATCCGCCCTCCCGGTAAATTGCAAGACAAAATTAATAGCTCTGCTATGGCGTCTGCTTGAATTAACATGGGATACATTGCCATAGCCAGTTGTGGGTCACCTAATAGATAGCAATAATTAAATAGAAAATATATAAAAAAGGTCTCGAAGAAGTGTTTAATCACTAAATAATAACGCAGGTAAATTGGACACCAAAGGAACGTCTGGAAAAATATACCAAAAATTTGTATTTGTTCTCCAAATTTCTTTTATAACTTTTTTTTATTTTGTACAATCAACAAAATATAATTTATGTTATAAGTACAAGTGCTGAATTTTTTTTTTCACACGTATTTCGTGATAAAAGGAAACACCCAAAGGTGGCACTTTTCACACAAGAAAAATTGTAGTCTAACGGCTAAGAAGATCTCTAGGCCGGCTGCGTTTAAGCCTTCGCGGGGGGGGGTAATGGATGGGTAAGAGAGGAGAGGGGCTGAACGAGTGGATTAGGATGAGGAGAAAGGCGGGAGTGGAACTTCAGGAGCCGGGATTTTGTGACTTCGTCGACTGTCGGTATGTTGAGGTCATGGTGGATTGTCTGGTTAGAAACATTAAGGATGGTACGAAGGACTTTTGATTGAAATACCGTATGTCCGTGTCGGTTTATGTATCGCTTTGTATATTGTCAGTTTGTTACTTAAGGTCAATTTTGATTGGTCCGTTTTAGTAATGGCCTTAAGAGTTCAAATTTTCCGTTTCAGTGGATTCTTTTGAGTCGGGTATGGGGATCCAAACATAAATAGATCGACAGGAACTATATTGGATTCAGATCCACGCATATCATTTTCAGGTATTTCGGCCTGCATTGACAGTGCATCATAGTAAATAGGCGAAGCCGTACAGTTGATTAGATGAATTCGGTGCGTATTCCGAACTTAATTAATAGCGTACCGCTATTATTACGGTCGGGTGCTTCGGCCGATCGCAATCTCGACCGTCAGTAGGAAATAGATCAATTGTTCATTAGGGGCAGTGATGCATCGTTTGGCGCCCAGTTCGCAGCAGTCCTCATTCAAATACCGACAACGTCAGATTCAAATTAGTGGAATTCCCCTCTTGAACTTTATGCCCTGCAGATTTTATAGACCGACCCGTTATTATTAGTTTCCATGAAATGCCAGATGAAAGGACCAAATTGGTCGAGGTTTGTAAAGATAAATATGATCGTTGGTTTATTCCAAATGCAACCCGACAGTGGACGGAAAATAGATTGAGGTCTGTAATTTATTAAACGGACTACAGTAATTGAGCGGGTCGGCGCGGCGAAGGTTCGAAAACGCTGAACAGTAATACTTCACCTGGGCACGGGCCCTTGGCTATTGAAGTGGCAGTGCTGACTGGACGCTTCATCGGCAAGTCGCCTCCTCGAGTGGCCCAGCGCCACTTCAAAGACGGAATGCTACTGACGGCGGCGGGAAGCCGAAATGCTCTCACGTCCGGGAGAGCGTCAAACGGGCGAGGAAGGTGCCTTGGCGCGGAAATTTTACCGCCGATTGCGCACTGTTGATGCCGTGTCGCTGAATTTATTGATCTCGAGGAAAAATCTGAAATGTCTTTGTTCGCTGGACGCTGGAAAAATAAAAATTGTATTCATTGCATCAGAAACGTCATCCGCGAGTTGCGAGACCCCTGTCGCAATTCGCGCCGACCAACCTCTGATCGTTAACGAGCCCATTGAATAATCGTAACAATTGTCTCCTTCAAATCCCCCATTAGCCGGCCGGTTTCGTCACAGACCGCAGGCGCACCGGCCGAGTTTTTCCCTCTTCTTTTTCCTCAACAAAGAAAACTCGATAATGGAACGATTTGCGCTCCGGACGAGTTCCCAGAAGACTGGAAGAAATATAATCCTTGTTCATCAAGATTCCTTGAACATGACAGTGCGTCTCACTCCGATATCTGCTGAGTTATTGAAATGATTCGAATTAGCTGAATTCGTGCTAAATTTTAATCGATTAATGCTGCTAGTTCCAGCGCGTCCACATAAGTTGGAGTGCGCATGCGGGAATGAGGGAGAATGAGATCACGTGCAGGATGAGATAAGACTAAGCGTCGTCTAATGAAGATGAAGAGTAAATAAATCTGTTATTAAAAATCAGCCGCCAGGTATTACGAGAACGAAACTCTCGTTGATACCCACCGGACGAGGGAATAAACTAAAAAAATATGGCTCTTTAGAATTCATTCCGGTAGTTTGTTCCTCAGCACCTATTCCAGATTGAAACTTACAATGTATAAAGTCCGCGCGCGGCAACGGGGACCGGCTTCATCGTCTTAAGTGCTCTGAGGTGAGAGCGAACAGCCCCTAGGTGTGGAATTGGTGGGCAGAGCTCATCTCGGGTCTATTAGGAAATACCTAACAGTAGAATATACTGTTTATTTGCAAGTTAACAAGTGACACCTTCAATTATGTTCGCATAAATACTTCAGAGTGAAATGCCGAAACTCTAAAAGTACAACGAAAATATAAATTTCCGTTCTTATGAATTTGTGATGCAGCGTTTAATATTTCAGGTTTGTTTCATTTCTCCCAGTCCGGTTCTCTCGGCTAGGGACGAGTACTGAATGTGAAGAATGCATTTACTTACCGTCATATTGAAATTCCTGCAAAAATTCCCTAACCGATTACCAACTCACCCTGGGGAGCGAAGTTGGACTGTTTCCTCTAATTTTCGAACTTCGCACAGTTCCGAAACTTCCTGATCCAAATCGGTTAATTAGGAAGTTAATTTGTTCTATGGAATAATTTTTTTTTTCTCGCGGGACCTGCAGAACCGTTTTGTACCCAAATAACGAAAAAATTTTAAGAAGAATTTTAAGGATTTAACGGTTATATCTAGCAATTAATCATGCGTAATTAATTTATATTTTAGTTATATCATCAGTAACAGGAACTTAGTGTTCTTGTACAAAATATTATTGATTTCAATTAGCGCTTTATTCCTTTATATTGTAGATTAGTAGGGCTTTATAATATGATTATAATAGAATATTGTAATAACTAATTGCGGCTTTATGAGATCCCTTTGCGGCATTTTTCAATCGTATAATACCAATTTACAGAAGCCGATTAACAGAATTATTACCTTTATTGTAATATACTGCTGGTCCCAAATTGCATACGAGAATATTGAGGCGGGCCACAAAAGCGGCATTTGAAAGGATGGGCGAAGTTTCGGGGGCTGAAGATATTCCCGGGGCTTTACAACTTTCCTTTTGATCGGGGACTCGCCAGGTCGGAGCTTAAAGAAAGGGCGGCAGAATAAGGTACTCGGTTAAATTTTTTTTTTTTTTATCGCCGAAAAAGGGAAAAAGCGTCTTGGAGTGTGGCCTTTTCATTAGCGGGCGGATTCCCAACCCCCACTGGTGGGGGGGGGGGCCCTCAAAGGATTCTCGCCGGCGATGGACTTATGATCTAATGAAGTTTACCCTACCTCCTCCCACCCCAGTCACTAAAGCTCTCAATTTTAAGTAGCGCAGAAGGGGGCGAGTTATTCTAGGAGAGCGAGAAAATTTTAATTAAAGTCGGAAGGAGAGTTCTTTCGGCCGACCTACCGGACTACCCCCCGGGGGCCCGTGTGTGACTGTCTGTCAACTCGTTAAGGGCTTCTGACACGCACTTAAGCGAACAACGCGGCGGCGAGGGCAGCCCGAAGTCCCGAGCAGTCTGCAGTTATTCAGACGCGAATAAAACTGCCGACTCCCGGGGCTGTCTGGAAGGAGGAAAAAGGGAGACGATATAATTTAGATAATTATATTTTTCGGTTGGCAGCATTTTCGGCCCAGTACAGTAGCAAGAGAACTACTGAAAAACATTTTCGGAGCCCATTAAACAATCGAAATAACGAGAAACTAAAAAATTAATACGAGTATATGCTCCAATATAGAGGGAGATGACACTGAAGCACGGATATTAGTAGTACAATTGAATAATTAGACAGGCCAATAAATTCGAAGAAAAACATTATAAATTATGTATTTATTGACTCAGTAGTACTGCCTGAGCGTGATACAATAAATAGTATGCAACTATGTTATAGCGATTATTTACCACCTCGTACGAATTCACTAACTTGAGTTCATTTGATTCCATTTATCAAAATACGATGTGGGAACAGTATTTCACCGATAAATACGCCGAGAAACACCGTCATTGACTGAAAAAAAAACGATATCGATTATGTATCCCATTATATAAATATTAAAGATGCAACGTCCGAAGGTAGGTAATCCCACCGCCTGTTTCTGAGGAAATCAAGTTCGGCGACTGCATTAGTGTAACTAATGGATTCAGTTTCTGAGTGGGAGGGATGGGGGATGGGGGGATGATGGATGAGGCGGGCTCGGATGAGACCCCGTGCCCGGGGCCCGCCCTCCCTACTTGAAGATAATTCAAGCGGAACAGTCTACTTTTAACAGGTCGAATCACACATTTGGACAAGATTCACGGCCCTAATTTTACACGGGACGAAAACAAAAATAGAATTTAAAATATTCAAAATATTATACTTTCATATTCGTATAAATGAGAGATAAATGAACCCCAGAGTTCATCCTCAAGTATAGTCACTTTCAGAGTTAGTTAAACGTTCTTCTATGTTAATAATCACCAGGTAATTATTTCCAGCCAATATTTCACTAGACTTACTTTTACTTTCACTTAGATTCCGTCACACTCTTCTGCACCAATCTGTAAAACAATAAGTTTAAATTAAAATATTTAAATTATATATTATAAAATAAATATTGTAATGGGGTTTTGATTCTACAGCTTCCTGATAATGCGATTTAATTTTTTTTCTCCCTTTTATTCTTGCAACTGTAATAAATACAATTATACAATCACTAACTACAATGGGCAACAATGAAGGAGAAACCCACACCCACTGGTCCCCCCTTGTTTTATTTATTAATAAATAAATGGCGTGGCCACTTCCTTTTAAGGCGTCTGTAAGGAACGTTTGGGATGTCGGGAGATAGTGGGATTTGGACTGGTGGATTAGGGTTATGGTTGAGTCGTGAGTGGAATTCTATGTCTCTTTCTATGGCAAGGTCTCGGGCACTAAACGGGACTTTAAGATCTGTGTGTAGGGTGAGGTCGGAGACATAGTAGAGGTGCGTTGGCTATTGTCCATAATATATTCGACTTTATGAAATAATATTCGTCGGTTTGGCCCAACCCGCAGTATTTCCGGATTGGTTCAAGTATAATGTTGTACAATAATAATTTGTTGTTCAAGATCACTGAATATAATTTTAAAAATTTGCAGCCTCGACTCAAAATAAATAGACCCACTGCTGACGAACGATTCATCGGGGGTTCGACTTAGGAACGGATCTCCGAATTCGATTTAGATTTGCACTTGAAGTCGATTCCCGTATTCCGGTACGGTTTCGGACTCACCTGTCATCCGATGATTAATCGCCCAAGCGGGTCTACCGCCGAGGTCATGCCAGGGGCCCCTCGGTAAATTCAGAAACCTTACGTTAATATATAGCGCGTTCTGGTGTAAATACATGGACATTCCTTACGTCGCATGAATTATGACTATCGCGGCCCCTGCGTCATAATTGAACGCCATGAAATCGATGTGTCAATGTCCACGAGTGGTGCTGTAGGAGTTCTCGTTTGCGGAGTACTCTATTACGCTGAAATATTAATATATTATTTAGCCTGGATGGGACGAGGCTCTGAATTTTGTCCAAATATTCTAAAAAATACCGTGACAGTGGCACCAATTCAACAATATTTCTATTGCGAAAATATTTCTTTTTTGCAATTTCCAAACCTGATCGCAAGGTAACCGAAAACGGAATCGTAAACCCGACACGAAGATCATAAGAGGTTTTTCCCAATTTCTCGATGATCAGGCTAGAAATTTCTCTACAGGCGAATTTATATATTGTGTAGATTTTGTGTGTTTCTGTCTCCTCTCGCTGGTTTGGTCTTTTGCTAGACCGGTTTCGGCCGCTCGCCATCATCAGTAGCGGAGTTAGTCACTTTTGGCACTTTGGCACTCTAGCAAAGACCAAACCGGCGAGAGGAGAGAGAAACGAACAAAATCTACGGTATTCCAACCCCTCGCAGACCACAAAACAGGTATGTTAAACTATATATTGTGTGTCAATATACGGTTATAATTTTTACCTGAATTAATAGTTATAATCTTATTTATAGTTGTTCAAAGGCCAATACTTGCTGCCAACAAATATATTCGCGATCTGGCATTAGAACGGCATCTGCGCGTGAATAGAGAAATGCGCGATACGCGCACGTGGTTCCGTTTTGCGTTGAGTTTCAGTCAAAAGTCAATTTGGCGCATATCAACTTAATTAATTATCGTATACGTACACCCTATGCGGCCCTATGTCGGCCTGCGCCTCTCACAACACAATACAAAACAGGTACAATAGACCGGAGCAACAGTGCAGTCCATTTACTGACAGAATGCCCCCCGCGGGGGGGTCCAGCGTTCCTAACTGCTAATTTACTGCTGATGAGAAGACGAAACCGGTCTAGTGTGAGACGAAATCAGCGAGTGGTCACAGTTAAAACAGTCTTTATATTAATATCATATTATTATATAAATCTGGCAATAAATTTTATATTGCAATCTCCAAGAAAAATGCGCTGGTTGTACAGAATTGTTATCCCAACTTTCAGCCAATGGTTTTGGCTAATGAACTTATGGAAATATTTCATTCTGTACTTTTGTGCCGAATACGACAAATATTGTATTTTTCCCTATCAAAAACGATTGGACTCATCACCGAACCCGGCTTAGTACTCGAAACGAAAGCTATTTTTTTCCCTTCCATTCAGACTAGGCAAACCGGCAATGCAGCGAGTCGGGCTTAGTATCACAAAGCGCCGTTGTTCACATCGTCACACGGCCGGTATATTATTATTATTCGCCCCGTGTTTGTCCCGATTTGTATTTAGCCCATTTGTATTTATCCCATTTGTATTTAGAATAATAGTCAACAATGATATATTAACATATATGACCGTGCCGGATGGTCAGATGCGTTACCTCATTTCAAAAATCAATCGGTACCTAATTGTTATGTAATTTTATTTTGTAATTTTCAGCGATATCGATAAGAAATTGTTACTTTATTTGTTTATTACGGATTTTATAGGAAACAAAAAATAGAAAGTAATTGTTCTCTTTTCCTACGCAGTTTAAATTATCTTAAAAATTTCACAACAATTTCAAATTCATTATCAGCCAAAAAGGAACCTTCAAATTAATAACTAATAGTAGTTTTATGTTACTCCTACGAAAGCTACTCAACGAATAAACTCTGAGAATATATTGCACGCATTTTCTAATCACACATCGGTTATTGTTATTAATTTAACGATTTCTTGTAATGTTACAGATTATTGCAATTTATCAAAGATTGTATATTTCTCTCTGGAGGCAAATTCAGGCTAAATAAATTTCTCGGTGCGTCTGACCGAATACCTTGAAAACCTTGTTGTTCTAAGAAGAGAACAACTCAATCACATCATCTTCAATGTTTTTCGGTAGAATCAGGAGGAATAATAATAAGTCCGGCGTCCAATATTTTTGCTCTTATTTTGCAAGACATCAGTGTATACAAATACAAAATGTAGGATATATCAGTCTTCTGGGTATTGATAAAATTATGGAACATACATGCTGCACTTTAATAAGCCTTAGTGGGCCTTAAATATAATATCGGGTACTGCGATTCCACGTATTTCCATTCGGCACGAAATTTTCTCTCTGCCACAAGCGATAGGTAAACTGCTGTCTTATAGCAAAGGCTGTTACAGTATTATCAGGAGCGTGAATGCAAAATGTCGCGACGTTTTTATTAAGGGAAGAAAATCGTGTGGCGCTCGGTTCGGTCGTTGAGTTCGCTCGGACTTTGGAGCACGTCGCCCGTTAATTAGCCGGCAACGGGGCTCGGACTCGGGGAGCGTTTATGTATATATAAATTCTTTCGCCGGTAAGCACGCTAACGTGGTTTACGGCCGCCGTTTTACGAGCCCCGTGGCTGGTGTGTTTGCCCAGCGAACTGGGCTAATCGCGGGGGCGGGGGCGTGCTCGAGATACGACACGTACCCGGGGAGAGTGTGCCGGGACGCGTTATCCGATTCCACGACTTGTTGGGCATCGAGCGTCGGCCGTTAGCGAAGTTTCTTAAAACGGCAGTCTGCACTTTCCGCCCTATAGAGATTAACAATATTGCACGAACGGTATTCCTTACAGTAACTATTTCTTTTTTAACCCTTTTTTATTTTCTACAATCAAAATTCGATGTTACAAGTACAAATGCTGTATGTATTTCGTGATAAAAGGAACCACCCGGAGATGGCACTTTTGACACAAGACCAATTATGGTCTAAGGGCTAAGACGATCTCTAAGCCAGCGGCGTTTAAGCCGACGCGGGGGGGGGGATAATGGATAATGGAACCGGTATTTTGCGACTTCGTCCACTGTCGGTATGTTGAGGTCATGGTGGATTGTGCGGTTAGAAACATACCGGGGAGCATTAAGGATGGTACGAAGGATGCGAGCGATGTTGTTTTATGTCCATGTCGGTTTATGTATCGGTTTTCATTGTCAGTTTGTTACTAAAGGTCAATTTTGATGTCCGTTTTAGTAATGGTCTCAAAGTCCAAATTTTCGGCTTTAGTCGATTTTTTTGAGCGGGTATGGGCATTTACAGTAACTAACGAATAATTCGTTACACAATATATTTATTGTAGCGAGGGACACTCATTAATTGCAGTTAGTATCATGGAGCTTTTCATACCTCGAACTCTGGGTCGGCTTCGGCAATTTTCTTAAACGGCGTCGGGTATTTCTGTTTTTATTGATGCCGTGATCATCATCCATGACAGAATCGGAACGTTTCGAATTGGTATTTATTACGACGACAAGAGAAAATTTCGAGAAACGAGAGCCGAGACGTAAGATGATGTAAGATCTGGCCCAAAAAATATTTTAATTTCTGAATGAACGTTAATTTTTAGATTATAAAATAAAAATAACATTATAGCAGCTTTTTTGGGAATAGAAATTAGTAATTGAAAGGCACCCCATTAAATCGAGTAATCCGTTTCTAAAGAGTTGTTTACTTTGGTGCTTTATGACGTTTACGATAGTATCAATTACTTATCGATGTATCATATAAGCGATGAGGTTGTATTTCATTTAAAATTGTTATATACTATGGAAACGGATATTTTAAATTGTATAGGACAGAGGTTAATTCGCATACACTGAAACCAATGATTGTTACAGGAAATTTGTTTTTCGGGCGAAATAATACGCTCCCGAAATACAGCCAAATATTATCGGACGAGAACGACCGAGAATATATTCAGATTCGATACCTTTATTTGGCATACTGTGAAAACATTTGCTGAGGGGGCCATTAGGGGGGGACCTCCCTTCCCCCCAAAGTCCGCTTCTTTTAACCCCCGACCCGCAGGAAAGGGGTAAAACCGAGAAATGTTTGCTCGCCCAACCCCTAACCGTACACCTCCGCCACTCAACAGTAACAACAAAACCGGGTCTCGTCCACGTAACCGACGGAAGCGTAATTTACAGTCGATATTTCATTCGGCAAATTGCTACCCACTCCAGGTATTTCGAAAAGAGACCACTCTGCAATTTGCAATCGATTTAACAGACACGACAGAAACACAGGAATAATATTGCTGCTATAATAACTGATATGGCTTACAGGTTGGTCCAACCTGCTGTGACCGAACACAAAATGTTAAGTTTTTTAACAATTTTTATTCTAATTCCGAATATGGACCAGTAATATCTGATCAGCATCTTGAAAACTCACTGAGAATTGTGTGGTGCATAATTAGAATTTTGTCCTAATTTTCTCTGGCGGATATAAAAAATTATGCACAGATCTCTTTATTTCCTCCTCACTTATTTGAGGCCCAAGATATCGAAGTTTTTATCTTCGATCCAATTTCCTATCACAAGATCTAAAGTTTTTATAGCAATTTCTTTCATAAGTTAAAAACAAGAGGAAAACATAATTATTTAATGTATATTAATGTAGCCCGATTTTTTATTACACACGGACCGAAATTTATGTCGCTTTTCTCCTTCCCGATATGCCGTATATCCGTTTCCCTTTATAAAAATTTAATATTCAGCTCCAGTCTAGTTAGATGAACTCTGCTTTTATCCAATAGAAGTTTACGCTCGGAAGAAATTCCTCCGGCCATTCCACGCCCGTTCCTTTAATTTGGGAATGCCCAATGTATCCAGCGCCCCAATGTCGGAATACCGGAGGCAATCTCAATTTGTTTTTCGATTGAAAATTTTACATTTTATTTCTATTCGGCGAGAATATGTAAACTGCAAAACTATAACCAGAACAAAGCAGTTCGCTGTAAACTCGGTTTTCTAACCGTTAGGTGCAGTCACCCTCTCTGTCTCTTTCTCTCACTCCCCGCACTCTCTATCTTTCCCTCTCGCTCTCTCATTCCTGTCGGACGGACGGAAATTTCAATTAAATTGTCTCCGAGCCCGCTGAAATTCCTAATTCAATTAACCGTCGCCACTAGAAAGTTTAAATTTTGAATAGTGCCCCGAGCCAAACTACGTTAGGCACCGCCGGCCCGGTGCCTTGGTGAAATTAATGGTCAATTGGTCAGACGCGGAGCTAAGTGAATTTCGAAACTGCCGCGGCCTGCTCTAAGCGATCTCCTCGCGCAACGACAGGCCCGTTTTATGCTAATCCCATTCGGGTCAATTGCGCCAATTTCGATCAGGTTTTGATCGAGCCCAAAAGCGATTATCCGGTAACACGCTTGTTGAACTGTTGTTACCAATTTGGAATGAGCCGCTTTTTAATATTTCAAACCCATTAACGGCAGTGTAATCAGATGAATCATCATTTATATAAATACAGGATTAAATATATAATGGAGATAAAATAAAGTTTCTGAATACAAGAAAAACGTAACATTATAATTTGTTTTTCTGTCATATATCAAGAAATGATTAAATTCTGTTTTAAGAGTACGATGTATAGTTTTTGACAACAGAAAAAAATGAAATTAATAATCTATGGTTAATAATATTCAAGAATATATTAATCCTCTACAGCTTCACTTCGGATGATATGAAAAATTTAATTCGATGATCATGACATTTATGTTCATAAACTGTGTTTTTATCCCTAATCCTCCTAAGTTTTCCACATTAATTTCTGGATTGATGTCGATCTTTCCAGAACTACTCTCCACTAAATAACGAGACCGTAATTTAATGAGGTATTGAACGCCCGGTCGAATCGTGGAATCGATGGGGACGTAAATCAACCGGTTGTGCAGCGTACAATGGGAAACGATAAGTCTCCGTCTCGATCGTGCCGAGCTTAGAATTTGAACTTTCTTTTAGTGAATTATCGAAACGAAATTCGGTAATTAATTGGTTCGGCCATACTGCCATTCTCCGGCCAATAATCAATTTTTATTTCGTATTTACAGTGTTAAAACGCACCGCTATCCAGTCCACAAAGCTAATAAGTACCGTCAATTTACTGATGGCGAATGAAGTTTTAGAAGCGTGTTGTTAAAGAAATCGGAACAGCGATGAAATTTGTTTCGCTCAAGGGAAGAAAATAGAAAAAATATTCGAAAATAAACGTATAAACGTATAAACGTTCATTAGCATACAAGACTATACACGAAAAGATACATCCAGCAATCTAATGAATCATTGCAGATATGTAAGAAATTACTCAGATATTTTGGTGTAAGAAAGATGTCAGATAAAACTATATCACAACTATACCATTTTACAAACGGACGTCATTTTCTGTTTATCGGAGCGTAAATATTCCGGCTTCACCTCCCGCTTCCCTTAAGTAGGATTATGTCGAGTGTCACTTTCACAGTTTTCGGCGGCGAGTTCCCGAGCTTTCGGGAAAACTTGGAAAATTCGTTGGGGGTGGTTGGGAGACACCCCCTCCCTCTCTCTCTCTCTCTCCCTCCCTCTCTCTCCCTCCCTCCCTCCTTCCAAGAGTCCGGAAAAGTTGTTCCGCGACAACCGCGGCAAATTACCAACACCGCCGTCTCAGTATACAATTTCCCCTTCCACTGTCTTCTTCTAGTTAAACGCCGAAATTAATAAGATTAACTCAAACTTCCCGCCGGAGCCCTCGAGAGTCTACACAGAATAAGTAGTTAATGTAACTTAACAAGTTGAAGTAAAGCGGGCTAATTATAAAGGGGGCGTGATCGCCCTTTTGGCGCGGGGGTGAATCATCCGCTAAATCGGAAACTGGAGTAGGGCTGTTTTCTCCCACCGATTTCCGTTATTATATATTTCACAAACAGGCTCCACATGACGGTGATATACATTATCAGGGTAAATATTGTAGTTAAGATACCTGTTTGTTGGGCTATTCTTGTGATACACTTGTACGACAACTTGGGAAAATATCAAAATTTACCTTCACTCCTTTCCATGTAGGGTCCCATACACATATAGGATGTATTAGGGGGGTACCCAAAAGTAATCAACGTTTTCGACTTTGGAATTCATTATATTTTGCTAAAAAAGGAACTTTAATTATTAATCTACTATATATTCACCAATATTATCAACAACTCTCTGCCGCTTTTCCGGCAAATTTTCGATTCCCCTTTTGAAGAACTCCTCAAGACAAAAATACATTTTATCAAATTGTTCATTACCTTAAAATTTTGGGTACCCCTAATATATTCAATATATATTAGTACATTTTTCGCAGCAATTTCCTTCATTAATAAAAACTGGAATTTTGGAATTTGGAACACTGGAAGGCCAAATAAATAAATGATTATTATGGTGCGCTTAATAAATTAATAAATAAAACTAGGAATTATATTTGATTGGAATGAATAGTACTTGGGGATTGCATTGGCGTATTAGAAAAATCGGGAAATGCGGAGGCAGCGCTTTTCTGCGTCCGGTCGTGCGGTTTCACGGCCCATTTCCGGCCGGCCTTTTATTCGGGGCCTCTCTCTTAACCGCGCGGTCTTTTTCCTCGGAGGCCATTTGTCCCCTTAGAAACGGCCCTCGGCCTATTCCGCAGTCCCGGGCCGCCGTTATGCCTTCGGCGAGGCTTAACGCCCGACGACCCCCCCAGTCTCGGGGAATCGGCGTCATAAAAGGAGGACCGATACTAAAGTTAAAATATTAACCGGAACTCGATCCGAAACCTATACAACCCCGTATACAGTTGAAGATACTCTACGAAGATATTGCCTACGAATAGTACCTATTTAACGTTATTTTAAATATAATAATAACGTAATACACTACGTTGGAATCAGTTTAACATACCTGTTTTGTGGTCTGCGAGGGGTTGGAATACCGTAGATTTTGTTTGTTTCTGTCTCCTCTCGCTGGTTTGGTCTTGTGACGGTGACAGTGCAGTGAGGATTCCCGAAAAACATCCAAAGTGCCAAAAGTGACTAACACCACTACTGAAGGTGGCGAGCGGCCGAAACCGGTCTAGCAAAAGACCAAACCAGCGAGAGGAGACAGAAATCTAGGGTACGTGAGAACTCTTTCTCATTTCCTTCCTTGTAGGCCATAAAACAAATTTTTGGAATGGAAAAAGTAAATTTCCGTAACCATTTAATACGCTGAGTGTCAGATATGCAGGAAATCTATTCGGACAATCCGAATCCACCCGCTGTTTTCGTCTCTTGCCGTACGGATTTTTTTTTTAAAAGGAAGCGGCTTCAACTTTTCCGAACTCCGTACGAATGGATATAGAGCCGAGTTCGGTGGCCTCCGGGTGAACCGGCAAAACTTTGCCCGAACCGCTGTAGGCCGACTCGTAAACGAAGTTGGACGAAACAACAGGACTAGAAACGTTGAAATCAGAATGTACGGTACTTCGAATGCACTATTATGAATGTAAACTCTTTTGATAAGGTTGTTTACCTGTTGTTTACTCTTAAACTCGGTATTGTTCCCTTTTCTTGGAGAACTTTGCCTTTCCAATATCCCTCAGCTATGTATATTATTCGAGGAAAGTCGAGTCCGAATCTGATTGGATTCAACGGGTGAAAATCTAATTTTTCGTCTCACAACCATGATGTAGGAAAATTCTTTTCATGAAGTATAAATAGTAATTGCTCTTCGTTATTATCAGATCTGTATTTAATGATGAATGTAATCTCCTGGAGGTAAGTATAGACAATGAACCGTGGGGTTGGGTGGCAGGTTGGGGGGTGGACAATGAGTTTAAATCCGGTCAACGAGTTTCGGGGGTTGGCGGATGCAAATTCGGCCCAAGTTTCGGGCGAGCTTATTCCCCTCGGACTCAATTATTTGCTTCCCTTTGAATTAAGGACGGGGGCGGGGGACAGTTTTAAGTCCCGGCGCCTAGACCGGGGACGGCCGGGGCGGAGAATAATAGTTTTATCGGACGACTACAACCCCCACCCCCTTTCAACCCCCAAGAATAGTTTACAGACGAATCAAGATTGGCCTCATTCTCCGTCCTGCCTTCAGCGAATATGGCCGTGTTTTACTTCATAAATTCACCTACATCCAATTAAAAAAAAATTAAATTAAAAACAACGGAAGAACAAATCGTTTATTTTATTATACGAGCACTATTAATTCAATTCAATCAATGTTCATGTGAAAACACTTTTGCACCTATTGTTTGCCAAAATTACACTTGATATTGAGGACAACAATCAAATCAGAATCGGTTTAATTCAGAATTTTAAGGGGAATATAAGGCGCTCATTTTTTTAATTTCATATAGGATATTATATCCCGATTTGATCAAGAATTATCTACCTGTTTGTTTGTATATTTTATGGTCGCTTTATGTCTTCTTTATAAATGTACATTGAGGCTTATGTATAAATTAAATTATCCTTAAAATTCTCGTTAGCGTCGTCCCGTTTGTGCGCCTTATTCGCGCGAGTCCTCGCGACCCCAGTTTAAGCTGCAATTAGGGCCGAGCAAATATTGCGCCTTCGGTTTAGCCCCGGGAGCGTTCCGAGTTTATCAGTGGCGGCGCTGGCACTAAATTCGGCCGGAAGGGTTGGCGGCGAGGGGGCGGCGAGGGGGCGGCTTCCCTTTCCCGCCCTTAAGCGTTGCACCCGCCGATCCGCCATTAGTATTCAGCGACGGTCCGGCTTTATTAGCGGCCGTAATTAATAACAAACCGACTTAATAGAATACATTAGGGCAGCCGCCGAATCGGAGCCGGGCGTACCGAACAAGTGTACACAGAGAGGCGTTAGCGCAGCTAAACGGCGGATTAAATCTGTTGCTTCTATTAAATAAACGCCCCGATTGCGGGATAAATTTATTCGCCCTGTTTAATCTCAATGGACAATGTGCCAGCGGATATGATGATGAAAACGTACTATGATTGTTTTTAACGTTACCTGTTTTATTTTCTTTTTTTAACTGGTTTATTTTTGCACAATCAACCTATACAGTTATGGATGCAATTGATACATGTATTTATTTCCGCGTGTTAGTCTTGATAAATAAACCACCCAGTGATGGCGCTTTTGACATGTTTTAACTACAGCCCGAGGTGATCTCTGTTTAAGCCGTCGTGGTGGGGATAGTGGATGGGTAGAAGAGGAAAGGGACTGAACGAGTGGGTTTGGATGTGAAGAGAAGCGGGAATGGAATTTAAGGAAGCGTGATTTTGCGACTTCGTCGACTGTTGGTATGTTGAGGTCATTATGGATTGTTCGGTTAGAAACATACCGGGGAGCATTAAGGATGGTACGAAGGACTTTTGATTGGAATCTCTGGATGCGGGCGATGTTGGATTTCTTAGCGCAACCCCATAGCTCTATTTACCTGTTTTCTAATGACACGAATTAGAATATTTATATCGACTAATAAATGATTGAAAACCGACCTGACGTCTATTCGGTTATGACTACAATTTCTGCAGCATTGACGCCCAATCTTGTACCGGGAAAACACGCGTTAAGCACGAGTGGGGAAAGAGATTAAAGACTTCGTCCCTAGTTGGGACTCTTTCATGCACCGACGCATGATTGATGAGGGCTCTGAAATATCCCGGAGACGATAGTTGATCGGAAATCAATCAAGTCGGCCGAGAACTACAAGAAAAGTGGGAATAATCGGGCGTGAAATTATTCAAATTATGCGAAACATTTCAGCCCTTAAGGTATTGAACCTTGTACCTTGTACCAGATCCCTCCCGGATTATACAAAGATATAATTATGACAAAGTACATATCATTTTGAATATTTTGAGGATAAGAATTGAATCTTGTAGGAGTTATAGTTTTATGCTGTTCGGTATTGATTCGAAAAATAATTCGACGTGGGAAATAAAATAGAGGTACAATGATTTTGTTAACCAAATAATTATTTTTTGTGTATTGTGATTATCGTACGATATTTTAATAGTTTTAGAGCATATTTTTAGGTCGGCGTGTGGCGTTGGGAGCCTCTTACCCTCCCCGTTTTGTGGTACTGGTTGGGACAGTAGTTCTCAGGGTTGGCAACACTGCGCTGCCTGTAATTTATGTGCCTCGAGTATGAATGCGGGCCACCGCTGTTAGTGCACCATTCGGCTTGTAGCCGGCGGGTTTATGTGGGCCGTGTAATCGCTAGACCGAAAACAACTTGGATTCGATACCCGTCCGCGGTCGGATACTCCTGCCTGTCCGTAAATTCTAGACCCCCGCCGCAAAACCACGACCCACCCTCGAATCTATAATCAAAATGAAGAGTCGCTATGTCAAAAAATGTATAAACGATAAATTCATTACGGCCTGTAGAAATTTTTCACATAACTTCAATTGCAATTTAAGAAGCGTAGCTCAAAAGACAGTCAAACAAAGTATTATCTATTTAATTATTAGTTTACATGAGATTTGATATAACCAACAGAATACTACTGAAAATGGCTACATGTAGCTAGTGACATTGCAAATTTTACAGTTCATTCTCTCTTCTGGTCGGCATTTGAGAAAGTTTAGCTTAGTTTGACTTTCCTCGTTTATATGACTAATAATTTTTTCCACAATGCAGACACTTTGCCCCATTGGCTTAAGTACCTCAGTAATCTACTGACTAAAGATATAGACTTATAGATCCGGCCTTATCGTAGACGATTAATCTCAATTGTATGATATGTTCTAGAACCGCGAACTTCATTTCCTAAATCCAAGTGCATGCTTCTATCGTTAACTTACGTCAGAAAAAATATTCAAAATGACTGTCATTATTATATCTTTATTGATATTATATTTTCTGATCTATACATACATCGGATTCGTTCTAAATGCTCTCAATTAAATAAAATTATTTGTTTTCTATTAATTGTTTTGTAAGATACACGTTGACTTCCTGTCTGCGTTCATTATTTTTATCCCCATCGTCTAATGTACTTTCATTAACCTAATGCCGTATAATCCGGGTGGGATCTGGTACAATTCAAGTCTGTATACAGGCCCCAACGAGGTCCGCATTTCTTGCGCTTCAATTAGAAGGGCCAACAAGTTGAATGGTCAAACCGGAATAAAAACCCGGGCCCCGGTTTTATTTCGGTTGATGGGGGGCGCGGGCCCAACCTTTTGAGAGGACTCTGTGTTCTTGCGCTTATCTGACGGGAAGAAAAGTCACTGGCTTTTGGTTTTCGCCCTCTCGAAAAGCGGGCGGTGAAATTCATGAATGGGGCAGGCCTAACGCCTGTCTGTTTTTTAGCGTCAAATTACCTGTCTGTAATTCAACTCGCCGAATTTTTCATATCATAAACTGTAATAAAAACTAAAACAAATTATATATTTCATTCATCTTCAATATAATGAACATAGTATAGAAATCTTCAAAAAATATTGTCTAGCACCCGTTCATATATTTCAACCGCCCTCGTTGTTGCAGTTATGAAAAATGTTAATAGTTTTTGTTTTTATTAAAGGCGAAAATCGACCTATTAACGATCGAGGGGACATGAGTCGCTGTGGTGGAAAGCGGTCCCGCTTTAAAGGGCCACAAGAGTGGCTTTCCCTGACTGTGGTGGACGTAATAAAAAGTCCTCCCCGCTATTGCACAGGGGATTTAATTGCATTCCTCTTATTTTCCACTTGTCTTCATCTTCCCGCCCGCTGTAGGGCGGACCCCCAGGGGGTTGGGCATACACCCCAATCGAAGGATTCTGGCGACGGCTTTTCAGGGACGGCCCATTTCCGGAATTCCACCCATAGCCGAACGAGGCACTAATTTAAAAGTGGGGAAACAATTTAGGGTGATGGAATCTACCGGAATTATCGTCCCTCCGCTGATACACTAAAAGTGTTATGTATTATTTATCTTGTTGTAGTTTCATTTACCGCGTCATTCTACTATCTCGTGTTTCAATATGATATTGTCCTAGGGCCCGCTCCGTAAGTTTAAATAAAATTCAATTCAATTCGTTCACATTATTCAGGAATAATTTCAATTGGGTCTATGACCAAACGGACTCAAATCCAGCTCCGCAACAGATGAATGTTATAAACCGAGTGCCATTTAAAGTTTACATCCGATCGCTCTCCCCGAGGCCCAGTTCGAGCATTATGCACTATTTACGGGCGTTATGAATGCAAATGTAAACGCTCTCGGACCATCCAATCTGCAAGAAATGTCGGGGCCGAAAATTAAATCGTAATTAAGCCGGCCGCGATTATTGTTGCCGCCGGAATCAATTAGGGCGATCAAAACTGGGGACACAATATCGGGGCGAGTTCGGAATATTTACGAATACCCGAGCGGAAGAGAAGTTTCGTTCCGCCTCATTTGTTGATGCGGCGGGTATTTAGATCTTAATGAATGTCAAATGACGGCATCGAAAATACCTACTGAACGCTTATATAAAAACAGGATTGCGTAATTACTTTTGCTGGCACTTAAAGCATTCTGAACGCGATACAATGAGTAGTATTAGGCATTGTGTAATACACCTTACTAATTATGTAGGTCAGCGAACTTCTAGTGTTACCTTAGGGGAATCAATAGAAATTTGAGAGCGGTGGTAATTAATTGAATGGATATATATATCCATATATGCACATCATATCTGATGTACTGGTATATGGTCCCCACAATTACACTTCGATTAATGCTCCCCCTGAGAAAGGTAGTTTAAATGAAATTAGGCTGTTTAGACAGTTTAAATCGACTATAGTCGCTATCTGTATTTATCACAGTTATGATCTGAGATATGATATAAAGTTATACAAGCGAATCTTGAGTTATCTACTGGGTATTAAAGTGGATTTTTCCGTCTCTAAAATATTGTATTTAATGGTTCAGGCTTTTCAATCTGCTTTTGTCTTTTTCTAAGCCCGACTTAGATCAACGGATTTCATTATTAGAAATCGACGCTGTAGATATCGAATATGATATTTCTAGGCGCGTTCGTTGTATAAACCTGGCTGCCCGTATCCGTTGCCACGGCGACCGAAGTTGAATTAATCTTGTGAGGGGTCGGGGGATCAGGGAGGCCGATTACAAAAGGAACGGCCCCGGGGCACGGGGCCAACAATCCCCGTGGATATGTCTTTGTCCGCCGTGGAATATGGACAGTCGGAAGGCCCTTGGTTGTGGCGGCGGTTGAGCTACAGAAGCGGCTTAACCGGCGGCTGGGGTCCGGTAAACAGTTTCACAGACCCAAGGCACCGTGAACATTTGGATTATTACTCCGAACACCTCTCTCGCTCTCTCTCTCTCTCTCTCTCTCTCTCTCTCTCTCTCTCTCTCTCTCTCTCTCTCTCTCTCTCTGCATTACCCTACGGTATACAAGTCAGCCACAGAACCGCCAAAGTACAAAAGGATACATTCTCGGAAGTTCACCTCTTGTGTCAATTAAGTCGACAAGTAGTTTCTGTATTCAGTGAATAAAAATTACTTGGAAGATAGCAATGGACTTTCTACAAACTTAAATAAAGAAATTTATCTATATTTTTTAGCCAATTATTGCACTACTATGATTTCTACATTTTATTACGTATTTCTCAGTGTAGAACAGTTTCACCGCAATAGCGCAATTAGTCAGTGCGAACTTTTTACCTTTCGGTTTTTAATTGGCCGACACAAGTGTGTCGTGCCTATTCTTTACGCAAAATGGTAATACAATATTATATTTACAATGATAAAAAAGTAGAAAAAAGCTTTGTCGGTATGAAAAGAGACCGGGCATTATGGTATTATTACAACGGCGGCGGGGTAATGAAAATTGTCTCTCCGTCCGGCTATTGGATTTCACCGCTTTCGAACCGACGACATATTTCATTATTGGAGTGCTCTCGGACCGTAAAACGATACTTCAGTTGAAATCATACGCGGACACAATCAATTTTACGATTGAACTGGGGCCCTTTAATACAGTCCGCCTGTCAGAGACTCGAATAATTCCGACGATATAAACTCGAATCGGGGTAATAGTCTGATGGGTCGTTTATATTATTTTATTATTATATCAATTTGTTCTAAGCCAGAAGACCTGTTCTAAAATAATTTGGCACTTAAAGTAAAAACTTTATTCTGTTACTTTTAATTTATGTTTCGTTCCCAAACCAGGGCTTGGGCGCATGCAACAGGGGGCCTTATCCGATCTGCCCGGCATTAATTCCTAACGGAGTTACCCCGCATCAGGTCCCTGGGGAAAAGGAAAAAAAATGAAACTGACGTCGGAATAAGTGTTTTGTTCCGTGGGTCTGTTTGTTTAACGTCAGGATCGCGTGACAAGTGCTGTTGCACCCTGGGCATTTCAAAGGGGTACTCTGAACTACTTTCCATTGTGGTGTCGCTGATGTTGGCCAGCGGGATGCGATAGCATCAAAATATAGGGCAAAGATGGCCCTGGCAATACAACTCCACTGTACAGAAAGCGGAAACACTTAGTTTCTCTGGAAAACGAGTTAAGCTGTAGAATATAGAACTTAAATGGTCAATAATAGATAATTAAAGCCTCTCCTTGTTCCCACAAATTCTGGCAACGAATCACTAATAATTCTCTTCTATTTTTTTAATTAGTTTTGAATTTTTAACCGTTTATAAAGGGTAGGATATAAGAGTAACTAAGTACTTGTATTCACATAAGTAGGTTAATGAAAATGCGGCCGGGATTCGAACCCGATGCCATTGCGCATTTATAGGCCATTATTATTGATTGGGGCTGCCTTATAACTAACTACTCTTTGGATGGGCACCATTAGTTAGGTTACAGACTATCGGGCTGAATTATCAGGTGTATATTGGCGTTTACGGCTGAATTGGCGATCAATTCCAATCCGGATAATTCGACGGGAATCGGGTCCAACGGTTCAAAACTGGGTTAGCGCTACTTCACAGCAACAGCCATAACTTTCTGTATTTATTTAGAGTAATATTTGGAGTTTGGTTTAATTTAAAATGTAGCTTAAAGTCGGAATAGCTCGGTTGAGAAACGGAACTAATAATAAATAGCACATTTATTCGTCGACTTTGACAGACTCCGGTGGTGGACCGAATTTACATGGGTGTACTAATTGTAATTCATCGAGTGTGAAGCAAGTAAACTCCAGTATACTAATTATAATTCAAATTAATTGAACTTGACAATTTCAATTCAATGCCAAATTTATTTGAAAGACCTCCAGAGTGGCACGGGATGAAAGTCGAGTCTGCAAAATTTAAATTTAAATCAATTAACTGTACGAATTTCTGATCTCCAAGACGTTGAATCCCCTGATTAGAATCCCATTCATCCTCTTCATATGTGATTAACCGACGTAGGCGGACGTACCCTCGTAGCCCGACGGGAAGTCCCATGTACGTCTCATTAGCGTTGAACTTGGCGCCAAATCGAATTAGCTTATCGAATTTCAACCGGCGGAGCTTTACTCACGCACGATAGCGTTGCCATGGCGACAAATTAACACGGTAGGCGGGGGGGGGACCGGACTACGCCATGTCCCCCCCCGCCCACTAAGCCCCATATCCGCCCAAAGCTGAGCGTTAACAATCTAACACAGAGGGCCAACAATCTTATTGCCCTGAATCTGATTCAATTTAAATGCCGCGGAATATAGTTTGCGAAGATTTGGCCATCGAATAGGGAACTAGTTGTCCTCCCTTATTAAGTCTAGGAGTACGCCAGTGTTAGTACTTTCGTTCGGAATATAAGTACCAGTCGTCAGGCAGTATTGACAGCAAATACAGCCCAGAAAAGCCGGATTTTTGGTATCATAGTGGTGGTATTTACTGTATATGACGTTCCCGAAGTCTAAGTACTTTTCTAAGTAATTTTCTAAATAAACTCTTCCGCCGAGAGAGCCGGAGAATAACGACCGGGGATTCTCAGCGGTGACGCTCGGCGTTGGCCTCGTGCAATTTCACCCGACGCATCTTCAGCCGGAAAAGGGAGATAAACTTTTCGCCCTTGCAGCGGGGCGGAAATAAAAGAAAGCGTGGGGTTGGCGGCATTTCATTATGAAGGAGGCAGTTGGAGGGAGGGGGCGGGAGGAAGAGGAAAAACTTTCATCGCCAGAGGAAAACTTGCGAGACCCGGACTATCCGAAACTAGCCTTGAACGAAGCCGGTGAATAATAAAAAAAAGAAATAAAAAGGCGAAAAAAATAGGAATGCCGACGACGGCACAATAAGCTCGGGGGCGTTATATGCGAGACAGCGACAACTGAAGACTCCGTTCACCAATGAGGTAAGATATTGGTACAAATAATATGATGTTTTTCCCTATTAAAAATGTATACGCTTTAGCTGCTCTCCTACCCGCCGTGCCGCCCCGATTCTTACCCCGGACCACCGCTTGCCCGTCGACAACTCACATCCTCCCTCGGCCCTCCTACCCGCCGTGCCGCCCCGATTCTTACCCCGGACCACCGCTTGCCCGTCGACAACTCACATCCTCCCTCGGCCCTCCTACCCGCCGTGCCGCCCCGATTCTTACCCCGGACCACCGCTTGCCCGTCGACAACTCACATCCTCCCTCGGCCCTCCTACCCGCCGTGCCGCCCCGATTCTTACCCCGGACCACCGCTTGCCCGTCGACAACTCACATCCTCCCTCTGCCCTCCTACCCGCCGTGCCGCCCCGATTCTTCCCCCGGACCACCGCTTGCCCGTCGACAACTCACATCCTCCCTCTGCCCTCCTACCCGCCGTGCCGCCCCGATTCTTCCCCCGGACCACCGCTTGCCCGTCGACAACTCACATCCTCCCTCGGCCCTCCTACCCGCCGTGCCACCCCGATTCTTCCCCCGGACCACCGCTTGCCCGTCGACAACTCACATCCTCCCTCGGCCCTCCTACCCGCCGTGCCGCCCGATTCTTCCCCCGGACCACCGCTTGCCCGTCGACAACTCACATCCTCCCTCCTCCTACCCGCCGTGCCGCCCCGATTCTTCCCCCGGACCACCGCTTGCCCGTCGACAACTCACATCCTCCCTCTGCCCTCCTACCCGCCGTGCCGCCCCGATTCTTCCCCCGGACCACCGCTTGCCCGTCGACAACTCACATCCTCCCTCTGCCCTCCTACCCGCCGTGCCGCCCCGATTCTTCCCCCGGACCACCGCTTGCCCGTCGACAACTCACATCCTCCCTCGGCCCTCCTACCCGCCGTGCCGCCCCGATTCTTCCCCCGGACCACCGCTTGCCCGTCGACAACTCACATCCTCCCTCGGCCCTCCTACCCGCCGTGCCCCGATTCTTCCCCCGGACCACCGCTTGCCCGTCGACAACTCACATCCTCCCTCGGCCCTCCTACCCGCCGTGCCGCCCCGATTCTTCCCCCGGACCACCGCTTGCCCGTCGACAACTCACATCCTCCCTCGGCCCTCCTACCCGCCGTGCCGCCCCGACACTCCCCCGGACCACCGCTTGCCCGTCGACAACTCACATCCTCCCTCGGCCCTCCTACCCGCCGTGCCGCCCCGATTCTTCCCCCGGACCACCGCTTGCCCGTCGACAACTCACATCCTCCCTCGGCCCTCCTACCCGCCGTGCCGCCCCGATTCTTCCCCCGGACCACCGCTTGCCCGTCGACAACTCACATCCTCCCTCGGCCCTCCTACCCGCCGTGCCGCCCCGATTCTACCCCGGACCACCGCTTGCCCGTCGACAACTCACATCCTCCCTCGGCCCTCCTACCCGCCGTGCCGCCCCGATTCTTCCCCCGGACCACCGCTTGCCCGTCGACAACTCACATCCTCCCTCGGCCCTCCTTCTTACCCGCCGTGCCGCCCGATTCCACCGGACCACCGCTCCCGTCGACCACCTCCCTCTGCCATTTTCCACCCCGTTGCCCGTCGACAACTCACATCCGTCCTCTGCCCTCCTACCCGCCGGGTGCCCTTGCATTCTTCCCCGGACCACCGCTTGCCTTGATTCTTCCCAGTCGACTGCTCATCCTCCCTCGCCTCCTACCCGCCGTGCCGCCCCGATTCTTACCCCGGACCACCGCTTGCCCGTCGACAGCTCCATCCTCCTCTGACCCTCCTGCCGCTTCATTGTGATTCCTTGACCACCCTTGCTTCGCTCCACATCCTCCTCCACCCCTCTACCCGCCTAAATCTTCCCCGATTCTTGATACCCAACCTTGCAAATCGACAACTCCATCCTCCCCTCAGCCCTCCACCGCCGCCGTGCCGCTTCGATTTTACCCCGGACCGGCCCGTCGACAGCTCCATCCTCCCTCTGCCCTCCTCCGCGCCGATGCCGCCCGATTCTTCCGGACCACCGGCGTCGACAATCACGTCCTCCTCTGGCCTCCTACCCGCCGTGCCGCTTCGATTCTTACCCCGGACTCACCGGCGATCGACCAGCTCCATCCCCTCTTCTTCCTCCCTGCCATCGTGCCGCCCCAGTTCTTTACCCGGACCACCGCTTGCCCGTCGACGCTCCATCCTCCCTCGCGCCCTCCTACCCGTGCCACTTGATCTTGCCACCGGTCCTCCCGTTACAACCCAGGTCTCTCCCTCGGCCCTCCCACCTCGCTCCACTTACCCAGTACCACCGCTTGCCCGTCGACAACTCACATCCTCCCTCTGGCCCTCCTACCGCCATTGCCCCGATTCTTACCCCCAGACCACCCTTGCCCGTCGACAACTCATCCTCCTCTGGCCCTCCTACCCGCCGTGCCACTTGATTCCGGTTTCTCCCGGACCACCGCTTGCCCGTCGACAACTCATCCTCCGGCTCTGCCCTCCTACCACTTAAATTGCCGTGCCGATTCTTCCCCGGACCACCGCTTGCCCGTCGACAGCCTCCACCCTCTGCTCTCCTACCCGCCGTGCCGCCCCGATTCTTGCCCCGGCCGGACCCGCAGCGCCCGTTGCTGATTCTCATCCTCCCTCGGCCTCCTCCCTCGGCCGTTACCCGCCGTGCCGCCCCGATTCTTCCCCGGACCACCCGCTTGCCCGATCGACAGCTCATCCTCCTCGGCCCTCGGTATCTACCCGCCATGGGTGCCGCGATTCTTCCCCGGACCACCCGCGATCGACAACTCTCATCCTCCCTCGGCCCTCCTACCGCCGTGCCGCCCGATTCTTACCCGGACCACCGCTTGCCCGTCGACTCCATCCTCCCTCGGCCCTCCTACCCGCCGTGCCGCCCCGATTCTTCCCCAGACCACCGCTTGCCCCGTCGACAAGCTCGGCCCTCCTGCGCCCCGATTCTTCCCGATTCCGCCTTGATCAGCTCCATCCTCCCTCCTCCCCGCTCACCATTCCATTCTTCCTTTGCCCGTCGACAACTCCATCCCCTCCTTGCCCGCCATTCTTTATTTCCATTTCCGTGCCGCCCATTCTTCACCCGTCCGGCTTGATTTTCCATCCATCCTCCTCTGCCCTCCTACCATCGTGCCCATTCTTCCCCAGACCACCCTTGCCCGTCGACAACTCATCCTCCCTCGGCCCTCCACCGCCTGCCGCCGATTCTTACCCCAGACCACCGCTTGCGTCGACGACAACTCCATCCTCCCTCCATCCCCTCCGCCATTCTTCCCAGACCACCGCCCGTCGACCATCCATCCCTCCCTCCAGCCCTCCACCACCTTCCATTTTGGTCTTTTCACCCGTCATTCCATCCTCCCTCCCCTACCATTCCGCCCTCCTTCCTCCGTCCATCCATGCCGCCCCGATTCCACCCATTCCGCTGCCCGTCGACAACTCCACATCCCTCGGCCCTCCACCGCCGTGCCGCCCGATTCCCCAGTTCACCGCTTGCCCGTCGACCGCTCCACATCCTCGCCCCTCCACCATTCCGTGCCGCCCGGTCCGGATTCCGCCCGTCGTTTCCACCTCCTCCACTTTTGCCCATGCCCGTCGGGCTCCATCCATCCTCCGTTACCGCCCGATTCTTCCCCGGACCACCGCCGTCGACATTTCCATCCTCCTCGGCCCTTACCGCCGGTCTTCCCCGATCGGCCACTCACATCCTCCCTTTTCCACCGTTACCGCCGTTCTTCCCGCCGTCGGCAACTCCATCCTCCTGCCGTGCCAGTCTTCCCCGTTCCACCCGGTTCCACATCCATCCATCCGTGCCGTTCTCTTCCGCCGTCCATCCTCCGCCGTTGCCGGATTCTTCCCCGGATCCATCGTCATCCTCGGCCATTCGGTCCGCCGTTACCGCCGGTCTTCCCGGATTCCGTCGGTGTTCCTCCGCCATTCCGGATACCGCCGCCGTCGTTCATCCTCCGGCCGTGCCCGTCCGGATTCCGCCGTCCACCGCTCCATCCTCCGGCCGGTTCCGTTCACCCGGATTCTCGGCCTCCACCGTTGCGTTCTTCCCGTTCCGTCGTCCGTATCCTCCGCCGTGCCGCTCCGGACCGCCGTCGGTCATCCGCCGTGCCGATTCTTCCCGGACCGCCGTCGGCTCCACCGTTCCCGGTTCTTCCGGATTCGATAACTCCATCCTCCACTTCCTGCCACCGTTCCGGGTTACCGCCGTCGTTCATCCTCCATCCTCCCTCGGTTCGCCGGTCGCCTTCCGTTCTTCCGGACCATTGATCGACTCCATCCTCCGGCCGTGCCGCCGGTTTCGCCGTCGGTTTCATCCTCCGCCATGCCGTTCTTCCCGGTTCCTTTCCGTCGTTTCCATCCGCCGTTACCGCCGGTTCGCCGTCCATTCCCTCCGCCGTTGCCGGTTTCCCGGACCACCGCCGTCCGTTTCATATCCTCCGCCGATTCCATTCTTCCGTTCGGTTCCGCCGTCGGTCCATCCGTCGTTCGTTCCGGATTCCATCCGCGCCGTTCGTTCGCCGGTGTTCTTCCACTCCGGTCCTTCCGTCCCGTGATTCTTCCGCCGTCGACAACTCCATCCTCCACCGTGCCTTGATTCTTCCGTCGTTTCGCCGGCCTCCGCCGTGCCGATTCTTCCCGGACCGCCGTCGGTTCCGGCCTCCGCCGTGCCGTCCTTACCCGGACCGCCGATCTTCCGCCGTGCCGGATTCCGCCGTCGGTATTTCCACGTCCTCCACCGCCGTTACCACCGATTCTTCCACGGATCCGCTCCATCCGGCCGCCGTGCCCGTCCGGTTATTCCCGGACCACCGCCGTCGTTCTTCCGTCGTTCTTTCATCCTATCGGCCTCCACCATTCATTCCGATTCTTCCGTCCACCGCTTGCCCGTCGGTTCTTCCATCCTCGGCCGTTCCACCCGGTTCGCCGTCGGCCTCCATCCACGTTCTTCCGCCGTCGATGTCCATCCTCCCTTTTCCCGCCGTGCCGGGTTCTTCCGCCGTCGTTCCATCCTCCACTCGACCTCCACCGCCGTTCCGCCCGATCGTTCCCATCCTCCGCCGTGCCGCCTTCCGGTTCGCCGTCGTTCCTCCGGCGTGCCAGTTCTTCCCGGACCGCCGTCGTTCGTCCGCTCCTCTTCCGCCGGTTCGTTCCATCCTCCCGCCCTTCCGTTCCGTTCTTCCCCGGACCACCGCTTCCGTCGTTTTCCATCCTCCCGGCCTCCGCCGGTCCTCCCCGTAGATTCCGCCCCGGGTTCCCCATTCCGCACCCGTCATCCCTCCCTCCGCCCTCCACCACCATTACCGGTCTTTCCACCAGTCTCCACCCATTTCCATCCATTCCCCTCCCTCCATTACCATTCCCCCAGTTTCCACCACCCTCCCGTCCACATCCACCACCATTACCCTCCTCCCCGACCACCGTCCGGCTGTCCACCATCCTTCCATCCACCATTACCCGGTCCATTTCCATCCTCGGCCTCCCTACCATTCCCATTCCCCCAGACCACCACCCGTCGGCCTGCCCTCCCCAGACCACCACTGCCATCCATTTCCATCCACTCCCTACCCGATTCTTCCCCCAGACCACCCATCCTCCACCACCATTCCCAGTTTCCTTCCGGCTCTTTCCACATCCACTTCTTCCATTCCCATCCCTTCCATTCCCCCAACCACCTTCCCTTCCATCCACTCCCTCCACCACCATTCTTCCCCCAGACCACCCGTCCATTTCCTTCCATCCACCCTCCACCATTCCCAGACCACCACTGCATCCATCCCTCCTCCAGCCCTCCTACCACCATTCCATTCTTCCCCCAGCTTCCACCGTCCATTTCCATCCCCTCCCTCCACCATCCATTCCTTTGTCCACTCCTCCATCCTCCACCCATTCCACCCCATTCTTCCCCAGACCACCCGTCGGCTCTTTCCACATCCCTCCGGCCTCCACCATTGCCGGTCTTCCCAGACCGCCCGTCATTTCCTTCCATCCTCCATTTTCCACCATTGCCGGTCACCCGTCCGTGCTCCATCCATCCACTTCCGTGCCCTCCCGTTCTTCCCGGGCCACCGCTTCGTGCTCCATCCTCCACATCCATTTCCTTTTCCACCATTCCGGTCTTCCACCGCGTCGGTCCATCCTTTTCCCTGCCGGTCTTCCTTTTCCGTCGGCTTCCACCCACGTATCCATTTTCCGTTACGGTGCCGTCGGTTCGGACCGCCGTCGGCTTTCTTCCATCCTCCGGCCGTGCCG